>OY282558.1:456893994-458360244 GCA_958295665.1 Tipula vernalis | reverse complement strand
CCGATTGCGGTTCTTGATACCTTAAATGATAGGTCACGAGACCTGTAATTGCTATACCATATATTTCGAAGAAAGTTCGATTCGAAGAAAATCACCTTACTATAGCTCAGCCGATTCAGAGCTGTAAAAATCCAAAATCTGCAATTGTGCTCCGATTGCGGTTCTTGATACCTTAAATGATAGGTCACGAGACCTGTAATTGCTATACCATACATTTCGAAGAAAGTTCGATTCGAAGAAAATCACCTTACTATAGCTCAGCCGATTCGGAGCAGTAAAAATCCGAAATCTGCAATTGTGGTCCGATTGCGGTTCTTGATACCTCAAATGATAGGTCTCGGGACGTGTAATTGTTATGCCAAACCGCGTTAAAATTGGTTGAATATTTCCATACATTTCACAGAAAAATCGATTCGAAGAAAATCACCTTACTATATAGCTCAGCCGATTCAGAGCTGTAAAACTCCAAAATCTGCAATTGTGCTCCGATTGCGGTTCTTGATACCTCAAATGATAGGTCTCGGGACGTGTAATTGTTATGCCAAACCGCGCTAAAATTGGTTGATTATTTCCATACATTTCACAGAAAAATCGATTCGAAGAAAATCACCTTACTATAGCTCAGCCGATTCAGAGCTGTAAAACTCCAAAATCTGCAATTGTGCTCCGATTGCGGTTCTTGATACCTTAAATGATAGGTCACGAGACCTGTAATTGCTATACCATACATTTCGAAGAAAGTTCGATTCGAAGAAAATCACCTTACTATAGCTCAGCCGATTCAGAGCTGTAAAAATCCAAAATCTGCAATTGTGCTCCGATTGCGGTTCTTGATACCTCAAATGATAGGTCTCGGGACTTGTAATTGTTATGCCAAACCGCGTTAAAATTGGTTGATTATTTCCATACATTTCACAGAAAAATCGATTCGAAGAAAATCACCTTACTATAGCTCAGCCGATTCAGAGCTGTAAAAATCCGAAATCTGCAATTGTGCTCCGATTGCGGTTCTTGATACCTCAAATGATAGGTCTCGGGACGTGTAATTGTTATGCCAAACCGCGCTAAAATTGGTTGATTATTTCCATACATTTCACAGAAATATCGATTCGAAGAAAATCACCTTACTATAGCTCAGCCGATTCAGAGCTGTAAAAATCCGAAATCTGCAATTGTGCTCCGATTGCGGTTCTTGATACCTCAAATGATAGGTCTCGGGACTTGTAATTGTTATGCCAAACCGCGTTAAAATTGGTTGATTATTTCCATACATTTCACAGAAAAATCGATTCGAAGAAAATCACCTTACTATAGCTCAGCCGATTCAGAGCTGTGAAACTCCAAAATCTGCAATTGTGCTCCGATTGCGGTTCTTGATACCTTAAATGATAGGTCACGAGACCTGTAATTGCTATACCATATATTTCGAAGAAAGTTCGATTCGAAGAAAATCACCTTACTATAAGCTCAGCCGATTCAGAGCTGTAAAAATCCGAAATCTGCAATTGTGCTCCGATTGCGGTTCTTGATACCTCAAATGATAGGTCTCGGGACGTGTAATTGTTATGCCAAACCGCGCTAAAATTGGTTGATTATTTCCATACATTTCACAGAAAAATCGATTCGAAGAAAATCACCTTACTATAGCTCAGCCGATTCAGAGCTGTAAAAATCCGAAATCTGCAATTGTGCTCCGATTGCGGTTCTTGATACCTCAAATGATAGGTCTCGGGACGTGTAATTTTTATGCCAAACCGCGCTAAAATTGGTTGATTATTTCCATACATTTCACAGAAAAATCGATTCGAAGAAAATCACCTTACTATAGCTCAGCCGATTCAGAGCTGTAAAAATCCGAAATCTGCAATTGTGCTCCGATTGCGGTTCTTGATACCTCAAATGATAGGTCTCGGGACGTGTAATTGTTATGCCAAACCGCGCTAAAATTGGTTGATTATTTCCATACATTTCACAGAAATATCGATTCGAAGAAAATCACCTTACTATAGCTCAGCCGATTCAGAGCTGTAAAAATCCGAAATCTGCAATTGTGCTCCGATTGCGGTTCTTGATACCTCAAATAATGTCTCGGGACGTGTAATTGTTATGCCAAACCGCGCTAAAATTGGTTGATTATTTCCATACATTTCACAGAAAAATCGATTCGAAGAAAATCACCTTACTATAGCTCAGCCGATTCAGAGCTGTAAAAATCCAAAATCTGCAATTGTGCTCCGATTGCGGTTCTTGACACCTTAAATGATAGGTCACGAGACCTGTAATTGCTATACCATATATTTCGAAGAAAGTTCGATTCGAAGAAAATCACCTTACTATAGCTCAGCCGATTCAGAGCTGTAAAAATCCAAAATCTGCAATTGTGCTCCGATTGCGGTTCTTGATACCTCAAATGATAGGTCTCGGGACTTGTAATTGTTATGCCAAACCGCGTTAAAATTGGTTGATTATTTCCATACATTTCACAGAAAAATCGATTCGAAGAAAATCACCTTACTATAGCTCAGCCGATTCAGAGCTGTGAAACTCCAAAATCTGCAATTGTGCTCCGATTGCGGTTCTTGATACCTTAAATGATAGGTCACGAGACCTGTAATTGCTATACCATACATTTCGAAGAAAGTTCGATTCGAAGAAAATCACCTTACTATAGCTCAGCCGATTCAGAGCTGTAAAAATCCAAAATCTGCAATTGTGCTCCGATTGCGGTTCTTGATACCTCAAATGATAGGTCTCGGGATTTGTAATTGTTATGCCAAACCGCGTTAAAATTGGTTGATTATTTCCATACATTTCACAGAAAAATCGATTCGAAGAAAATCACCTTACTATAGCTCAGCCGATTCAGAGCTGTAAAAATCCGAAATCTGCAATTGTGCTCCGATTGCGGTTCTTGATACCTCAAATGATAGGTCTCGGGACGTGTAATTGTTATGCCAAACCGCGCTAAAATTGGTTGATTATTTCCATACATTTCACAGAAATATCGATTCGAAGAAAATCACCTTACTATAGCTCAGCCGATTCAGAGCTGTAAAAATCCGAAATCTGCAATTGTGCTCCGATTGCGGTTCTTGATACCTCAAATGATGTCTCGGGACGTGTAATTGTTATGCCAAACCGCGCTAAAATTGGTTGATTATTTCCATACATTTCACAGAAAAATCGATTCGAAGAAAATCACCTTACTATAGCTCAGCCGATTCAGAGCTGTAAAAATCCAAAATCTGCAATTGTGCTCCGATTGCGGTTCTTGACACCTTAAATGATAGGTCACGAGACCTGTAATTGCTATACCATATATTTCGAAGAAAGTTCGATTCGAAGAAAATCACCTTACTATAGCTCAGCCGATTCAGAGCTGTAAAAATCCAAAATCTGCAATTGTGCTCCGATTGCGGTTCTTGATACCTCAAATGATAGGTCTCGGGACTTGTAATTGTTATGCCAAACCGCGTTAAAATTGGTTGATTATTTCCATACATTTCACAGAAAAATCGATTCGAAGAAAATCACCTTACTATAGCTCAGCCGATTCAGAGCTGTGAAACTCCAAAATCTGCAATTGTGCTCCGATTGCGGTTCTTGATACCTTAAATGATAGGTCACGAGACCTGTAATTGCTATACCATACATTTCGAAGAAAGTTCGATTCGAAGAAAATCACCTTACTATAGCTCAGCCGATTCAGAGCTGTAAAAATCCAAAATCTGCAATTGTGCTCCGATTGCGGTTCTTGATACCTCAAATGATAGGTCTCGGGACTTGTAATTGTTATGCCAAACCGCGTTAAAATTGGTTGATTATTTCCATACATTTCACAGAAAAATCGATTCGAAGAAAATCACCTTACTATAGCTCAGCCGATTCAGAGCTGTAAAAATCCGAAATCTGCAATTGTGCTCCGATTGCGGTTCTTGATACCTCAAATGATAGGTCTCGGGACGTGTAATTGTTATGCCAAACCGCGCTAAAATTGGTTGATTATTTCCATACATTTCACAGAAATATCGATTCGAAGAAAATCACCTTACTATAGCTCAGCCGATTCAGAGCTGTAAAAATCCGAAATCTGCAATTGTGCTCCGATTGCGGTTCTTGATACCTCAAATGATAGGTCTCGGGACTTGTAATTGTTATGCCAAACCGCGTTAAAATTGGTTGATTATTTCCATACATTTCACAGAAAAATCGATTCGAAGAAAATCACCTTACTATAGCTCAGCCGATTCAGAGCTGTGAAACTCCAAAATCTGCAATTGTGCTCCGATTGCGGTTCTTGATACCTTAAATGATAGGTCACGAGACCTGTAATTGCTATACCATATATTTCGAAGAAAGTTCGATTCGAAGAAAATCACCTTACTATAAGCTCAGCCGATTCAGAGCTGTAAAAATCCGAAATCTGCAATTGTGCTCCGATTGCGGTTCTTGATACCTCAAATGATAGGTCTCGGGACGTGTAATTGTTATGCCAAACCGCGCTAAAATTGGTTGATTATTTCCATACATTTCACAGAAATATCGATTCGAAGAAAATCACCTTACTATAGCTCAGCCGATTCAGAGCTGTAAAACTCCAAAATCTGCAATTGTGCTCCGATTGCGGTTCTTGATACCTTAAATGATAGGTCACGAGACCTGTAATTGCTATACCATACATTTCGAAGAAAGTTCGATTCGAAGAAAATCACCTTACTATAGCTCAGCCGATTCAGAGCTGTAAAAATCCAAAATCTGCAATTGTGCTCCGATTGCGGTTCTTGATACCTCAAATGATAGGTCTCGGGACTTGTAATTGTTATGCCAAACCGCGTTAAAATTGGTTGATTATTTCCATACATTTCACAGAAAAATCGATTCGAAGAAAATCACCTTACTATAGCTCAGCCGATTCAGAGCTGTGAAACTCCAAAATCTGCAATTGTGCTCCGATTGCGGTTCTTGATACCTTAAATGATAGGTCACGAGACCTGTAATTGCTATACCATATATTTCGAAGAAAGTTCGATTCGAAGAAAATCACCTTACTATAAGCTCAGCCGATTCAGAGCTGTAAAAATCCGAAATCTGCAATTGTGCTCCGATTGCGGTTCTTGATACCTCAAATGATAGGTCTCGGGACGTGTAATTGTTATGCCAAACCGCGCTAAAATTGGTTGATTATTTCCATACATTTCACAGAAAAATCGATTCGAAGAAAATCACCTTACTATAGCTCAGCCGATTCAGAGCTGTAAAAATCCGAAATCTGCAATTGTGCTCCGATTGCGGTTCTTGATACCTCAAATGATAGGTCTCGGGACGTGTAATTGTTATGCCAAACCGCGCTAAAATTGGTTGATTATTTCCATACATTTCACAGAAAAATCGATTCGAAGAAAATCACCTTACTATAGCTCAGCCGATTCAGAGCTGTAAAAATCCGAAATCTGCAATTGTGCTCCGATTGCGGTTCTTGATACCTCAAATGATAGGTCTCGGGACGTGTAATTGTTATGCCAAACCGCGCTAAAATTGGTTGATTATTTCCATACATTTCACAGAAAAATCGATTCGAAGAAAATCACCTTACTATAGCTCAGCCGATTCAGAGCTGTAAAAATCCGAAATCTGCAATTGTGCTCCGATTGCGGTTCTTGATACCTCAAATGATAGGTCTCGGGACGTGTAATTGTTATGCCAAACCGCGCTAAAATTGGTTGATTATTTCCATACATTTCACAGAAAAATCGATTCGAAGAAAATCACCTTACTATAGCTCAGCCGATTCAGAGCTGTAAAAATCCGAAATCTGCAATTGTGCTCCGATTGCGGTTCTTGATACCTCAAATGATAGGTCTCGGGACGTGTAATTGTTATGCCAAACCGCGCTAAAATTGGTTGATTATTTCCATACATTTCACAGAAATATCGATTCGAAGAAAATCACCTTACTATAGCTCAGCCGATTCAGAGCTGTAAAAATCCGAAATCTGCAATTGTGCTCCGATTGCGGTTCTTGATACCTCAAATGATAGGTCTCGGGACGTGTAATTGTTATGCCAAACCGCGCTAAAATTGGTTGATTATTTCCATACATTTCACAGAAATATCGATTCGAAGAAAATCACCTTACTATAGCTCAGCCGATTCAGAGCTGTAAAAATCCGAAATCTGCAATTGTGCTCCGATTGCGGTTCTTGATACCTCAAATGATGTCTCGGGACGTGTAATTGTTATGCCAAACCGCGCTAAAATTGGTTGATTATTTCCATACATTTCACAGAAAAATCGATTCGAAGAAAATCACCTTACTATAGCTCAGCCGATTCAGAGCTGTGAAACTCCAAAATCTGCAATTGTGCTCCGATTGCGGTTCTTGACACCTTAAATGATAGGTCACGAGACCTGTAATTGCTATACCATATATTTCGAAGAAAGTTCGATTCGAAGAAAATCACCTTACTATAGCTCAGCCGATTCAGAGCTGTAAAAATCCAAAATCTGCAATTGTGCTCCGATTGCGGTTCTTGATACCTCAAATGATAGGTCTCGGGACTTGTAATTGTTATGCCAAACCGCGTTAAAATTGGTTGATTATTTCCATACATTTCACAGAAAAATCGATTCGAAGAAAATCACCTTACTATAGCTCAGCCGATTCAGAGCTGTGAAACTCCAAAATCTGCAATTGTGCTCCGATTGCGGTTCTTGATACCTTAAATGATAGGTCACGAGACCTGTAATTGCTATACCATACATTTCGAAGAAAGTTCGATTCGAAGAAAATCACCTTACTATAGCTCAGCCGATTCAGAGCTGTAAAAATCCAAAATCTGCAATTGTGCTCCGATTGCGGTTCTTGATACCTCAAATGATAGGTCTCGGGACTTGTAATTGTTATGCCAAACCGCGTTAAAATTGGTTGATTATTTCCATACATTTCACAGAAAAATCGATTCGAAGAAAATCACCTTACTATAGCTCAGCCGATTCAGAGCTGTAAAAATCCGAAATCTGCAATTGTGCTCCGATTGCGGTTCTTGATACCTCAAATGATAGGTCTCGGGACGTGTAATTGTTATGCCAAACCGCGCTAAAATTGGTTGATTATTTCCATACATTTCACAGAAATATCGATTCGAAGAAAATCACCTTACTATAGCTCAGCCGATTCAGAGCTGTAAAAATCCGAAATCTGCAATTGTGCTCCGATTGCGGTTCTTGATACCTCAAATGATAGGTCTCGGGACTTGTAATTGTTATGCCAAACCGCGTTAAAATTGGTTGATTATTTCCATACATTTCACAGAAAAATCGATTCGAAGAAAATCACCTTACTATAGCTCAGCCGATTCAGAGCTGTGAAACTCCAAAATCTGCAATTGTGCTCCGATTGCGGTTCTTGATACCTTAAATGATAGGTCACGAGACCTGTAATTGCTATACCATACATTTCGAAGAAAGTTCGATTCGAAGAAAATCACCTTACTATAGCTCAGCCGATTCAGAGCTGTAAAAATCCAAAATCTGCAATTGTGCTCCGATTGCGGTTCTTGATACCTCAAATGATAGGTCTCGGGACTTGTAATTGTTATGCCAAACCGCGCTAAAATTGGTTGATTATTTCCATACATTTCACAGAAAAATCGATTCGAAGAAAATCACCTTACTATAGCTCAGCCGATTCAGAGCTGTAAAAATCCGAAATCTGCAATTGTGCTCCGATTGCGGTTCTTGATACCTCAAATGATAGGTCTCGGGACGTGTAATTGTTATGCCAAACCGCGCTAAAATTGGTTGATTATTTCCATACATTTCACAGAAATATCGATTCGAAGAAAATCACCTTACTATAGCTCAGCCGATTCAGAGCTGTAAAAATCCGAAATCTGCAATTGTGCTCCGATTGCGGTTCTTGATACCTCAAATGATAGGTCTCGGGACGTGTAATTGTTATGCCAAACCGCGCTAAAATTGGTTGATTATTTCCATACATTTCACAGAAAAATCGATTCGAAGAAAATCACCTTACTATAGCTCAGCCGATTCAGAGCTGTAAAAATCCGAAATCTGCAATTGTGCTCCGATTGCGGTTCTTGATACCTCAAATGATAGGTCTCGGGACGTGTAATTGTTATGCCAAACCGCGCTAAAATTGGTTGATTATTTCCATACATTTCACAGAAATATCGATTCGAAGAAAATCACCTTACTATAGCTCAGCCGATTCAGAGCTGTAAAAATCCGAAATCTGCAATTGTGCTCCGATTGCGGTTCTTGATACCTCAAATGATGTCTCGGGACGTGTAATTGTTATGCCAAACCGCGCTAAAATTGGTTGATTATTTCCATACATTTCACAGAAAAATCGATTCGAAGAAAATCACCTTACTATAGCTCAGCCGATTCAGAGCTGTAAAAATCCAAAATCTGCAATTGTGCTCCGATTGCGGTTCTTGACACCTTAAATGATAGGTCACGAGACCTGTAATTGCTATACCATATATTTCGAAGAAAGTTCGATTCGAAGAAAATCACCTTACTATAGCTCAGCCGATTCAGAGCTGTAAAAATCCAAAATCTGCAATTGTGCTCCGATTGCGGTTCTTGATACCTCAAATGATAGGTCTCGGGACTTGTAATTGTTATGCCAAACCGCGTTAAAATTGGTTGATTATTTCCATACATTTCACAGAAAAATCGATTCGAAGAAAATCACCTTACTATAGCTCAGCCGATTCAGAGCTGTGAAACTCCAAAATCTGCAATTGTGCTCCGATTGCGGTTCTTGATACCTTAAATGATAGGTCACGAGACCTGTAATTGCTATACCATACATTTCGAAGAAAGTTCGATTCGAAGAAAATCACCTTACTATAGCTCAGCCGATTCAGAGCTGTAAAAATCCAAAATCTGCAATTGTGCTCCGATTGCGGTTCTTGATACCTCAAATGATAGGTCTCGGGACTTGTAATTGTTATGCCAAACCGCGTTAAAATTGGTTGATTATTTCCATACATTTCACAGAAAAATCGATTCGAAGAAAATCACCTTACTATAGCTCAGCCGATTCAGAGCTGTGAAACTCCAAAATCTGCAATTGTGCTCCGATTGCGGTTCTTGATACCTTAAATGATAGGTCACGAGACCTGTAATTGCTATACCATATATTTCGAAGAAAGTTCGATTCGAAGAAAATCACCTTACTATAAGCTCAGCCGATTCAGAGCTGTAAAAATCCGAAATCTGCAATTGTGCTCCGATTGCGGTTCTTGATACCTCAAATGATAGGTCTCGGGACGTGTAATTGTTATGCCAAACCGCGCTAAAATTGGTTGATTATTTCCATACATTTCACAGAAATATCGATTCGAAGAAAATCACCTTACTATAGCTCAGCCGATTCAGAGCTGTAAAACTCCAAAATCTGCAATTGTGCTCCGATTGCGGTTCTTGATACCTTAAATGATAGGTCACGAGACCTGTAATTGCTATACCATACATTTCGAAGAAAGTTCGATTCGAAGAAAATCACCTTACTATAGCTCAGCCGATTCAGAGCTGTAAAAATCCAAAATCTGCAATTGTGCTCCGATTGCGGTTCTTGATACCTCAAATGATAGGTCTCGGGACTTGTAATTGTTATGCCAAACCGCGTTAAAATTGGTTGATTATTTCCATACATTTCACAGAAAAATCGATTCGAAGAAAATCACCTTACTATAGCTCAGCCGATTCAGAGCTGTGAAACTCCAAAATCTGCAATTGTGCTCCGATTGCGGTTCTTGATACCTTAAATGATAGGTCACGAGACCTGTAATTGCTATACCATATATTTCGAAGAAAGTTCGATTCGAAGAAAATCACCTTACTATAAGCTCAGCCGATTCAGAGCTGTAAAAATCCGAAATCTGCAATTGTGCTCCGATTGCGGTTCTTGATACCTCAAATGATAGGTCTCGGGACGTGTAATTGTTATGCCAAACCGCGCTAAAATTGGTTGATTATTTCCATACATTTCACAGAAAAATCGATTCGAAGAAAATCACCTTACTATAGCTCAGCCGATTCAGAGCTGTAAAAATCCGAAATCTGCAATTGTGCTCCGATTGCGGTTCTTGATACCTCAAATGATAGGTCTCGGGACGTGTAATTGTTATGCCAAACCGCGCTAAAATTGGTTGATTATTTCCATACATTTCACAGAAAAATCGATTCGAAGAAAATCACCTTACTATAGCTCAGCCGATTCAGAGCTGTAAAAATCCGAAATCTGCAATTGTGCTCCGATTGCGGTTCTTGATACCTCAAATGATAGGTCTCGGGACGTGTAATTGTTATGCCAAACCGCGCTAAAATTGGTTGATTATTTCCATACATTTCACAGAAATATCGATTCGAAGAAAATCACCTTACTATAGCTCAGCCGATTCAGAGCTGTAAAAATCCGAAATCTGCAATTGTGCTCCGATTGCGGTTCTTGATACCTCAAATGATAGGTCTCGGGACGTGTAATTGTTATGCCAAACCGCGCTAAAATTGGTTGATTATTTCCATACATTTCACAGAAAAATCGATTCGAAGAAAATCACCTTACTATAGCTCAGCCGATTCAGAGCTGTGAAACTCCAAAATCTGCAATTGTGCTCCGATTGCGGTTCTTGATACCTTAAATGATAGGTCACGAGACCTGTAATTGCTATACCATACATTTCGAAGAAAGTTCGATTCGAAGAAAATCACCTTACTATAGCTCAGCCGATTCAGAGCTGTAAAAATCCAAAATCTGCAATTGTGCTCCGATTGCGGTTCTTGATACCTCAAATGATAGGTCTCGGGACTTGTAATTGTTATGCCAAACCGCGTTAAAATTGGTTGATTATTTCCATACATTTCACAGAAAAATCGATTCGAAGAAAATCACCTTACTATAGCTCAGCCGATTCAGAGCTGTGAAACTCCAAAATCTGCAATTGTGCTCCGATTGCGGTTCTTGATACCTTAAATGATAGGTCACGAGACCTGTAATTGCTATACCATATATTTCGAAGAAAGTTCGATTCGAAGAAAATCACCTTACTATAAGCTCAGCCGATTCAGAGCTGTAAAAATCCGAAATCTGCAATTGTGCTCCGATTGCGGTTCTTGATACCTCAAATGATAGGTCTCGGGACGTGTAATTGTTATGCCAAACCGCGCTAAAATTGGTTGATTATTTCCATACATTTCACAGAAATATCGATTCGAAGAAAATCACCTTACTATAGCTCAGCCGATTCAGAGCTGTAAAACTCCAAAATCTGCAATTGTGCTCCGATTGCGGTTCTTGATACCTTAAATGATAGGTCACGAGACCTGTAATTGCTATACCATACATTTCGAAGAAAGTTCGATTCGAAGAAAATCACCTTACTATAGCTCAGCCGATTCAGAGCTGTAAAAATCCAAAATCTGCAATTGTGCTCCGATTGCGGTTCTTGATACCTCAAATGATAGGTCTCGGGACTTGTAATTGTTATGCCAAACCGCGTTAAAATTGGTTGATTATTTCCATACATTTCACAGAAAAATCGATTCGAAGAAAATCACCTTACTATAGCTCAGCCGATTCAGAGCTGTGAAACTCCAAAATCTGCAATTGTGCTCCGATTGCGGTTCTTGATACCTTAAATGATAGGTCACGAGACCTGTAATTGCTATACCATATATTTCGAAGAAAGTTCGATTCGAAGAAAATCACCTTACTATAAGCTCAGCCGATTCAGAGCTGTAAAAATCCGAAATCTGCAATTGTGCTCCGATTGCGGTTCTTGATACCTCAAATGATAGGTCTCGGGACGTGTAATTGTTATGCCAAACCGCGCTAAAATTGGTTGATTATTTCCATACATTTCACAGAAAAATCGATTCGAAGAAAATCACCTTACTATAGCTCAGCCGATTCAGAGCTGTAAAAATCCGAAATCTGCAATTGTGCTCCGATTGCGGTTCTTGATACCTCAAATGATAGGTCTCGGGACGTGTAATTGTTATGCCAAACCGCGCTAAAATTGGTTGATTATTTCCATACATTTCACAGAAATATCGATTCGAAGAAAATCACCTTACTATAGCTCAGCCGATTCAGAGCTGTAAAAATCCGAAATCTGCAATTGTGCTCCGATTGCGGTTCTTGATACCTCAAATGATGTCTCGGGACGTGTAATTGTTATGCCAAACCGCGCTAAAATTGGTTGATTATTTCCATACATTTCACAGAAAAATCGATTCGAAGAAAATCACCTTACTATAGCTCAGCCGATTCAGAGCTGTAAAAATCCAAAATCTGCAATTGTGCTCCGATTGCGGTTCTTGACACCTTAAATGATAGGTCACGAGACCTGTAATTGCTATACCATATATTTCGAAGAAAGTTCGATTCGAAGAAAATCACCTTACTATAGCTCAGCCGATTCAGAGCTGTAAAAATCCAAAATCTGCAATTGTGCTCCGATTGCGGTTCTTGATACCTCAAATGATAGGTCTCGGGACTTGTAATTGTTATGCCAAACCGCGTTAAAATTGGTTGATTATTTCCATACATTTCACAGAAAAATCGATTCGAAGAAAATCACCTTACCATAGCTCAGCCGATTCAGAGCTGTGAAACTCCAAAATCTGCAATTGTGCTCCGATTGCGGTTCTTGATACCTTAAATGATAGGTCACGAGACCTGTAATTGCTATACCATACATTTCGAAGAAAGTTCGATTCGAAGAAAATCACCTTACTATAGCTCAGCCGATTCAGAGCTGTAAAAATCCAAAATCTGCAATTGTGCTCCGATTGCGGTTCTTGATACCTCAAATGATAGGTCTCGGGACTTGTAATTGTTATGCCAAACCGCGTTAAAATTGGTTGATTATTTCCATACATTTCACAGAAAAATCGATTCGAAGAAAATCACCTTACTATAGCTCAGCCGATTCAGAGCTGTGAAACTCCAAAATCTGCAATTGTGCTCCGATTGCGGTTCTTGATACCTTAAATGATAGGTCACGAGACCTGTAATTGCTATACCATATATTTCGAAGAAAGTTCGATTCGAAGAAAATCACCTTACTATAAGCTCAGCCGATTCAGAGCTGTAAAAATCCGAAATCTGCAATTGTGCTCCGATTGCGGTTCTTGATACCTCAAATGATAGGTCTCGGGACGTGTAATTGTTATGCCAAACCGCGCTAAAATTGGTTGATTATTTCCATACATTTCACAGAAATATCGATTCGAAGAAAATCACCTTACTATAGCTCAGCCGATTCAGAGCTGTGAAACTCCAAAATCTGCAATTGTGCTCCGATTGCGGTTCTTGATACCTTAAATGATAGGTCACGAGACCTGTAATTGCTATACCATACATTTCGAAGAAAGTTCGATTCGAAGAAAATCACCTTACTATAGCTCAGCCGATTCAGAGCTGTAAAAATCCAAAATCTGCAATTGTGCTCCGATTGCGGTTCTTGATACCTCAAATGATAGGTCTCGGGACTTGTAATTGTTATGCCAAACCGCGTTAAAATTGGTTGATTATTTCCATACATTTCACAGAAAAATCGATTCGAAGAAAATCACCTTACTATAGCTCAGCCGATTCAGAGCTGTGAAACTCCAAAATCTGCAATTGTGCTCCGATTGCGGTTCTTGATACCTCAAATGATAGGTCACGAGACCTGTAATTGCTATACCATATATTTCGAAGAAAGTTCGATTCGAAGAAAATCACCTTACTATAAGCTCAGCCGATTCAGAGCTGTAAAAATCCGAAATCTGCAATTGTGCTCCGATTGCGGTTCTTGATACCTCAAATGATAGGTCTCGGGACGTGTAATTGTTATGCCAAACCGCGCTAAAATTGGTTGATTATTTCCATACATTTCACAGAAATATCGATTCGAAGAAAATCACCTTACTATAGCTCAGCCGATTCAGAGCTGTAAAACTCCAAAATCTGCAATTGTGCTCCGATTGCGGTTCTTGATACCTTAAATGATAGGTCACGAGACCTGTAATTGCTATACCATACATTTCGAAGAAAGTTCGATTCGAAGAAAATCACCTTACTATAGCTCAGCCGATTCAGAGCTGTAAAAATCCAAAATCTGCAATTGTGCTCCGATTGCGGTTCTTGATACCTCAAATGATAGGTCTCGGGACTTGTAATTGTTATGCCAAACCGCGTTAAAATTGGTTGATTATTTCCATACATTTCACAGAAAAATCGATTCGAAGAAAATCACCTTACTATAGCTCAGCCGATTCAGAGCTGTGAAACTCCAAAATCTGCAATTGTGCTCCGATTGCGGTTCTTGATACCTTAAATGATAGGTCACGAGACCTGTAATTGCTATACCATATATTTCGAAGAAAGTTCGATTCGAAGAAAATCACCTTACTATAAGCTCAGCCGATTCAGAGCTGTAAAAATCCGAAATCTGCAATTGTGCTCCGATTGCGGTTCTTGATA
Organism: Tipula vernalis; assembly: GCA_958295665.1. NCBI lineage: Eukaryota > Metazoa > Arthropoda > Insecta > Diptera > Tipulidae > Tipula > Tipula vernalis. The sequence goes on along the minus strand of OY282558.1, from coordinate 458,345,738 downwards.
CCTCAAATGATAGGTCTCGGGACGTGTAATTGTTATGCCAAACCGCGCTAAAATTGGTTGATTATTTCCATACATTTCACAGAAAAATCGATTCGAAGAAAATCACCTTACTATAGCTCAGCCGATTCAGAGCTGTAAAAATCCGAAATCTGCAATTGTGCTCCGATTGCGGTTCTTGATACCTCAAATGATAGGTCTCGGGACGTGTAATTGTTATGCCAAACCGCGCTAAAATTGGTTGATTATTTCCATACATTTCACAGAAAAATCGATTCGAAGAAAATCACCTTACTATAGCTCAGCCGATTCAGAGCTGTAAAAATCCGAAATCTGCAATTGTGCTCCGATTGCGGTTCTTGATACCTCAAATGATAGGTCTCGGGACGTGTAATTGTTATGCCAAACCGCGCTAAAATTGGTTGATTATTTCCATACATTTCACAGAAATATCGATTCGAAGAAAATCACCTTACTATAGCTCAGCCGATTCAGAGCTGTAAAAATCCGAAATCTGCAATTGTGCTCCGATTGCGGTTCTTGATACCTCAAATGATAGGTCTCGGGACGTGTAATTGTTATGCCAAACCGCGCTAAAATTGGTTGATTATTTCCATACATTTCACAGAAAAATCGATTCGAAGAAAATCACCTTACTATAGCTCAGCCGATTCAGAGCTGTAAAAATCCGAAATCTGCAATTGTGCTCCGATTGCGGTTCTTGATACCTCAAATGATAGGTCTCGGGACGTGTAATTGTTATGCCAAACCGCGCTAAAATTGGTTGATTATTTCCATACATTTCACAGAAATATCGATTCGAAGAAAATCACCTTACTATAGCTCAGCCGATTCAGAGCTGTAAAAATCCGAAATCTGCAATTGTGCTCCGATTGCGGTTCTTGATACCTCAAATGATGTCTCGGGACGTGTAATTGTTATGCCAAACCGCGCTAAAATTGGTTGATTATTTCCATACATTTCACAGAAATATCGATTCGAAGAAAATCACCTTACTATAGCTCAGCCGATTCAGAGCTGTAAAAATCCAAAATCTGCAATTGTGCTCCGATTGCGGTTCTTGACACCTTAAATGATAGGTCACGAGACCTGTAATTGCTATACCATATATTTCGAAGAAAGTTCGATTCGAAGAAAATCACCTTACTATAGCTCAGCCGATTCAGAGCTGTAAAACTCCAAAATCTGCAATTGTGCTCCGATTGCGGTTCTTGATACCTTAAATGATAGGTCACGAGACCTGTAATTGCTATACCATACATTTCGAAGAAAGTTCGATTCGAAGAAAATCACCTTACTATAGCTCAGCCGATTCAGAGCTGTAAAAATCCAAAATCTGCAATTGTGCTCCGATTGCGGTTATTGATACCTCAAATGATAGGTCTCGGGACTTGTAATTGTTATGCCAAACCGCGTTAAAATTGGTTGATTATTTCCATACATTTCACAGAAAAATCGATTCGAAGAAAATCACCTTACTATAGCTCAGCCGATTCAGAGCTGTGAAACTCCAAAATCTGCAATTGTGCTCCGATTGCGGTTCTTGATACCTTAAATGATAGGTCACGAGACCTGTAATTGCTATACCATATATTTCGAAGAAAGTTCGATTCGAAGAAAATCACCTTACTATAAGCTCAGCCGATTCAGAGCTGTAAAAATCCGAAATCTGCAATTGTGCTCCGATTGCGGTTCTTGATACCTCAAATGATAGGTCTCGGGACGTGTAATTGTTATGCCGAACCGCGCTAAAATTGGTTGATTATTTCCATACATTTCACAGAAAAATCGATTCGAAGAAAATCACCTTACTATAGCTCAGCCGATTCAGAGCTGTAAAAATCCGAAATCTGCAATTGTGCTCCGATTGCGGTTCTTGATACCTCAAATGATAGGTCTCGGGACGTGTAATTGTTATGCCAAACCGCGCTAAAATTGGTTGATTATTTCCATACATTTCACAGAAAAATCGATTCGAAGAAAATCACCTTACTATAGCTCAGCCGATGCAGAGCTGTAAAAATCCGAAATCTGCAATTGTGCTCCGATTGCGGTTCTTGATACCTCAAATGATAGGTCTCGGGACGTGTAATTGTTATGCCAAACCGCGCTAAAATTGGTTGATTATTTCCATACATTTCACAGAAATATCGATTCGAAGAAAATCACCTTACTATAGCTCAGCCGATTCAGAGCTGTAAAAATCCGAAATCTGCAATTGTGCTCCGATTGCGGTTCTTGATACCTCAAATGATAGGTCTCGGGACGTGTAATTGTTATGCCAAACCGCGCTAAAATTGGTTGATTATTTCCATACATTTCACAGAAAAATCGATTCGAAGAAAATCACCTTACTATAGCTCAGCCGATTCAGAGCTGTAAAAATCCGAAATCTGCAATTGTGCTCCGATTGCGGTTTTTTTCTTGATACCTCAAATGATAGGTCTCGGGACGTGTAATTGTTATGCCAAACCGCGCTAAAATTGGTTGATTATTTCCATACATTTCACAGAAATATCGATTCGAAGAAAATCACCTTACTATAGCTCAGCCGATTCAGAGCTGTAAAAATCCGAAGTCTGCAATTGTGCTCCGATTGCGGTTCTTGATACCTAAAATGATAGGTCTCGGGACGTGTAATTGTTATGCCAAACCGCGCTAAAATTGGTTGATTATTTCCATACATTTCACAGAAATATCGATTCGAAGAAAATCACCTTACTATAGCTCAGCCGATTCAGAGCTGTAAAACTCCAAAATCTGCAATTGTGCTCCGATTGCGGTTCTTGATACCTTAAATGATAGGTCACGAGACCTGTAATTGCTATACCATACATTTCGAAGAAAGTTCGATTCGAAGAAAATCACCTTACTATAGCTCAGCCGATTCAGAGCTGTAAAAATCCAAAATCTGCAATTGTGCTCCGATTGCGGTTCTTGATACCTCAAATGATAGGTCTCGGGACTTGTAATTGTTATGCCAAACCGCGTTGAAATTGGTTAATTATTTCCATACATTTCACAGAAAAATCGATTCGAAGAAAATCACCTTACTATAGCTCAGCCGATTCAGAGCTGTGAAACTCCAAAATCTGCAATTGTGCTCCGATTGCGGTTCTTGATACCTTAAATGATAGGTCACGAGACCTGTAATTGCTATACCATACATTTCGAAGAAAATCACCTTACTATAGCTCAGCCGATTCAGAGCTGTGAAACTCCAAAATCTGCAATTGTGCTCCGATTGCGGTTCTTGATACCTTAAATGATAGGTCACGAGGCCTGTAATTGCTATACCATACATTTCGAAGAAATTTCGATTCGAAGAAAATCACCTTACTATAGCTCAGCCGATTCGGAGCAGTAAAAATTCGAAATCTGCAATTGTGCTCCGATTGCGGTTCTTGATACCTCAAATGATAGGTCTCGGGACGTGTAATTGTTATGCCAAACCGCGTTAAAATTGGTTGAATATTTATATACATTTCACAGAAAAATCGATTCGAAGAAAATCACCTTACTATAGCTCAGCCGATTCAGAGCTGTAAAACTCCAAAATCTGCAATTGTGCTCCGATTGCGGTTCTTGATACCTTAAATGATAGGTCACGAGACCTGTAATTGCTATACCATACATTTCGAAGAAAGTTCGATTCGAAGAAAATCACCTTACTATAGCTCAGCCGATTCAGAGCTGTAAAACTCCAAAATCTGCAATTGTGCTCCGATTGCGGTTCTTGATACCTTAAATGATAGGTCACGAGACCTGTAATTGCTATACCATACATTTCGAAGAAAGTTCGATTCGAAGAAAATCACCTTACTATAGCTCCGCCGATTCAGAGCTGTAAAACTCCAAAATCTGCAATTGTGCTCCGATTGCGGTTCTTGATACCTTAAATGATAGGTCACGAGACCTGTAATTGCTATACCATACATTTCGAAGAAAGTTCGATTCGAAGAAAATCACCTTACTATAGCTCAGCCGATTCGGAGCTGTAAAAATCCGAAATCTGCAATTGTGCTCCGATTGCGGTTCTTGATACCTCAAATGATAGGTCTCGGGACGTGTAATTGTTATGCCAAACCGCGCTAAAATTGGTTGATTATTTCCATACATTTCACAGAAAAATCGATTCGAAGAAAATCACCTTACTATAGCTCAGCCGATTCAGAGCTGTAAAAATCCGAAATCTGCAATTGTGCTCCGATTGCGGTTCTTGATACCTCAAATGATAGGTTTTGGGACGTGTAATTGTTATGCCAAACCGCGCTAAAATTGGTTGATTATTTCCATACATTTCACAGAAAAATCGATTCGAAGAAAATCACCTTACTATAGCTCAGCCGATTCAGAGCTGTAAAACTCCAAAATCTGCAATTGTGCTCCGATTGCGGTTCTTGATACCTTAAATGATAGGTCACGAGACCTGTAATTGCTATACCATACATTTCGAAGAAAGTTCGATTCGAAGAAAATCACCTTACTATAGCTCAGCCGATTCAGAGCTGTAAAAATCCAAAATCTGCAATTGTGCTCCGATTGCGGTTCTTGATACCTCAAATGATAGGTCTCGGGACTTGTAATTGTTATGCCAAACCGCGTTGAAATTGGTTGATTATTTCCATACATTTCACAGAAAAATCGATTCGAAGAAAATCACCTTACTATAGCTCAGCCGATTCAGAGCTGTGAAACTCCAAAATCTGCAATTGTGCTCCGATTGCGGTTCTTGATACCTTAAATGATAGGTCACGAGACCTGTAATTGCTATACCATATATTTCGAAGAAAGTTCGATTCGAAGAAAATCACCTTACTATAAGCTCAGCCGATTCGGAGCTGTAAAAATCCGAAATCTGCAATTGTGCTCCGATTGCGGTTCTTGATACCTCAAATGATAGGTCTCGGGACGTGTAATTGTTATGCCAAACCGCGCTAAAATTGGTTGATTATTTCCATACATTTCACAGAAAAATCGATTCGAAGAAAATCACCTTACTATAGCTCAGCCGATTCAGAGCTGTAAAAATCCGAAATCTGCAATTGTGCTCCGATTGCGGTTCTTGATACCTCAAATGATAGGTCTCGGGACGTGTAATTGTTATGCCAAACCGCGCTAAAATTGGTTGATTATTTCCATACATTTCACAGAAAAATCGATTCGAAGAAAATCACCTTACTATAGCTCAGCCGATTCAGAGCTGTAAAACTCCAAAATCTGCAATTGTGCTCCGATTGCGGTTCTTGATACCTTAAATGATAGGTCACGAGACCTGTAATTGCTATACCATACATTTCGGAGAAAGTTCGATTCGAAGAAAATCACCTTACTATAGCTCAGCCGATTCAGAGCTGTAAAACTCCAAAATCTGCAATTGTGCTCCGATTGCGGTTCTTGATACCTCAAATGATAGGTCTCGGGACGTGTAATTGTTATGCCAAACCGCGCTAAAATTGGTTGATTATTTCCATACATTTCACAGAAAAATCGATTCGAAGAAAATCACCTTACTATAGCTCAGCCGATTCAGAGCTGTAAAACTCCAAAATCTGCAATTGTGCTCCGATTGCGGTTCTTGATACCTCAAATGATAGGTCTCGGGACGTGTAATTGTTATGCCAAACCGCGCTAAAATTGGTTGATTATTTCCATACATTTCACAGAAATATCGATTCGAAGAAAATCACCTTACTATAGCTCAGCCGATTCAGAGCTGTAAAACTCCAAAATCTGCAATTGTGCTCCGATTGCGGTTCTTGATACCTTAAATGATAGGTCACGAGACCTGTAATTGCTATACCATACATTTCGAAGAAAGTTCGATTCGAAGAAAATCACCTTACTATAGCTCAGCCGATTCAGAGCTGTAAAAATCCAAAATCTGCAATTGTGCTCCGATTGCGGTTCTTGATACCTCAAATGATAGGTCTCGGGACTTGTAATTGTTATGCCAAACCGCGTTGAAATTGGTTGATTATTTCCATACATTTCACAGAAAAATCGATTCGAAGAAAATCACCTTACTATAGCTCAGCCGATTCAGAGCTGTAAAACTCCAAAATCTGCAATTGTGCTCCGATTGCGGTTCTTGATACCTTAAATGATAGGTCACGAGACCTGTAATTGCTATACCATACATTTCGAAAAAAGTTCGATTCGAAGAAAATCACCTTACTATAGCTCAGCCGATTCGGAGCTGTAAAAATCCGAAATCTGCAATTGTGCTCCGATTGCGGTTCTTGATACCTCAAATGATAGGTCTCGGGACGTGTAATTGTTATGCCAAACCGCGCTAAAATTGGTTGATTATTTCCATACATTTCACAGAAAAATCGATTCGAAGAAAATCACCTTACTATAGCTCAGCCGATTCAGAGCTGTAAAACTCCAAAATCTGCAATTGTGCTCCGATTGCGGTTCTTGATACCTCAAATGATAGGTCTCGGGACGTGTAATTGTTATGCCAAACCGCGCTAAAATTGGTTGATTATTTCCATACATTTCACAGAAATATCGATTCGAAGAAAATCACCTTACTATAGCTCAGCCGATTCAGAGCTGTAAAACTCCAAAATCTGCAATTGTGCTCCGATTGCGGTTCTTGATACCTTAAATGATAGGTCACGAGACCTGTAATTGCTATACCATACATTTCGAAGAAAGTTCGATTCGAAGAAAATCACCTTACTATAGCTCAGCCGATTCAGAGCTGTAAAAATCCAAAATCTGCAATTGTGCTCCGATTGCGGTTCTTGATACCTCAAATGATAGGTCTCGGGACTTGTAATTGTTATGCCAAACCGCGTTGAAATTGGTTGATTATTTCCATACATTTCACAGAAAAATCGATTCGAAGAAAATCACCTTACTATAGCTCAGCCGATTCAGAGCTGTAAAACTCCAAAATCTGCAATTGTGCTCCGATTGCGGTTCTTGATACCTTAAATGATAGGTCACGAGACCTGTAATTGCTATACCATACATTTCGAAGAAAGTTCGATTCGAAGAAAATCACCTTACTATAGCTCAGCCGATTCGGAGCTGTAAAAATCCGAAATCTGCAATTGTGCTCCGATTGCGGTTCTTGATACCTCAAATGATAGGTCTCGGGACGTGTAATTGTTATGCCAAACCGCGCTAAAATTGGTTGATTATTTCCATACATTTCACAGAAAAATCGATTCGAAGAAAATCACCTTACTATAGCTCAGCCGATTCAGAGCTGTAAAAATCCGAAATCTGCAATTGTGCTCCGATTGCGGTTCTTGATACCTCAAATGATAGGTCTCGGGACGTGTAATTGTTATGCCAAACCGCGCTAAAATTGGTTGATTATTTCCATACATTTCACAGAAAAATCGATTCGAAGAAAATCACCTTACTATAGCTCAGCCGATTCAGAGCTGTAAAAATCCGAAATCTGCAATTGTGCTCCGATTGCGGTTCTTGATACCTCAAATGATAGGTCTCGGGACGTGTAATTGTTATGCCAAACCGCGCTAAAATTGGTTGATTATTTCCATACATTTCACAGAAAAATCGATTCGAAGAAAATCACCTTACTATAGCTCAGCCGATTCAGAGCTGTAAAACTCCAAAATCTGCAATTGTGCTCCGATTGCGGTTCTTGATACCTCAAATGATAGGTCTCGGGACGTGTAATTGTTATGCCAAACCGCGCTAAAATTGGTTGATTATTTCCATACATTTCACAGAAATATCGATTCGAAGAAAATCACCTTACTATAGCTCAGCCGATTCAGAGCTGTAAAACTCCAAAATCTGCAATTGTGCTCCGATTGCGGTTCTTGATACCTTAAATGATAGGTCACGAGACCTGTAATTGCTATACCATACATTTCGAAGAAAGTTCGATTCGAAGAAAATCACCTTACTATAGCTCAGCCGATTCAGAGCTGTAAAACTCCAAAATCTGCAATTGTGCTCCGATTGCGGTTCTTGATACCTTAAATGATAGGTCACGAGACCTGTAATTGCTATACCATACATTTCGAAGAAAGTTCGATTCGAAGAAAATCACCTTACTATAGCTCAGCCGATTCGGAGCTGTAAAAATCCGAAATCTGCAATTGTGCTCCGATTGCGGTTCTTGATACCTCAAATGATAGGTCACGAGACCTGTAATTGCTATACCATACATTTCGAAGAAAGTTCGATTCGAAGAAAATCACCTTACTATAGCTCAGCCGATTCAGAGCTGTAAAACTCCAAAATCTGCAATTGTGCTCCGATTGCGGTTCTTGATACCTTAAATGATAGGTCACGAGACCTGTAATTGCTATACCATACATTTCGAAGAAAGTTCGATTCGAAGAAAATCACCTTACTATAGCTCAGCCGATTCGGAGCTGTAAAAATCCGAAATCTGCAATTGTGCTCCGATTGCGGTTCTTGATACCTCAAATGATAGGTCACGAGACCTGTAATTGCTATACCATACATTTCGAAGAAAGTTCGATTCGAAGAAAATCACCTTACTATAGCTCAGCCGATTCGGAGCTGTAAAAATCCGAAATCTGCAATTGTGCTCCGATTGCGGTTCTTGATACCTCAAATGATAGGTCACGAGACCTGTAATTGCTATACCATACATTTCGAAGAAAGTTCGATTCGAAGAAAATCACCTTACTATAGCTCAGCCGATTCAGAGCTGTAAAACTCCAAAATCTGCAATTGTGCTCCGATTGCGGTTCTTGATACCTTAAATGATAGGTCACGAGACCTGTAATTGCTATACCATACATTTCGAAGAAAGTTCGATTCGAAGAAAATCACCTTACTATAGCTCAGCCGATTCGGAGCTGTAAAAATCCGAAATCTGCAATTGTGCTCCGATTACGGTTCTTGATACCTCAAATGATAGGTCTCGGGACGTGTAATTGTTATGCCAAACCGCGTTAAAATTGTTTGATTATTTCCATACATTTCACAGAAATATCGATTCGAAGAAAATCACCTTACTATAGCTCAGCCGATTCAGAGCTGTAAAACTCCAAAATCTGCAATTGTGCTCCGATTGCGGTTCTTGATACCTTAAATGATAGGCCACGAGACCTGTAATTGCTATACCATACATTTCGAAGAAAGTTCGATTCGAAGAAAATCACCTTACTATAGCTCAGCCGATTCAGAGCTGTAAAACTCCAAAATCTGCAATTGTGCTCCGATTGCGGTTCTTGATACCTTAAATGATAGGTCACGAGACCTGTAATTGCTATACCATACATTTCGAAGAAAGTTAGATTAGAAGAAAATCACCTTACTATAGCTCAGCCGATTCAGAGCTGTAAAAATCCGAAATCTGCAATTGTGCTCCGATTGCGGTTCTTGATACCTCAAATGATAGGTCTCGGGACGTGTAATTGTTATGCCAAACCGCGTTAAAATTGGTTGATTATTTCCATACATTTCACAGAAAAATCGATTCGAAGAAAATCACCTTACTATAGCTCAGCCGATTCAGAGCTGTAAAACTCCAAAATCTGCAATTGTGCTCCGATTGCGGTTCTTGATACCTTAAATGATAGGTCACGAGACCTGTAATTGCTATACCATACATTTCGAAGAAAGTTAGATTAGAAGAAAATCACCTTACTATAGCTCAGCCGATTCAGAGCTGTAAAAATCCGAAATCTGCAATTGTGCTCCGATTGCGGTTCTTGATACCTCAAATGATAGGTCTCGGGACGTGTAATTGTTATGCCAAACCGCGTTAAAATTGGTTGATTATTTCCATACATTTCACAGAAAAATCGATTCGAAGAAAATCACCTTACTATAGCTCAGCCGATTCAGAGCTGTAAAAATCCGAAATCTGCAATTGTGCTCCGATTGCGGTTCTTGATACCTCAAATGATAGGTCTCGGGACGTGTAATTGTTATGCCAAACCGCGTTAAAAATGGTTGATTATTTCCATACATTTCACAGAAAAATCGATTCGAAGAAAATCACCTTACTATAGCTCAGCCGATTCAGAGCTGTAAAACTCCAAAATCTGCAATTGTGCTCCGATTGCGGTTCTTGATACCTTAAATGATAGGTCACGAGACCTGTAATTGCTATACCATACATTTCGAAGAAAGTTCGATTAGAAGAAAATCACCTTACTATAGCTCAGCCGATTCAGAGCTGTAAAAATCCAAAATCTGCAATTGTGCTCCGATTGCGGTTCTTGATACCTCAAATGATAGGTCTCGGGACGTGTAATTGTTATGCCAAACCGCGTTAAAATTGGTTGATTATTTCCATACATTTCACAGAAAAATCGATTCGAAGAAAATCACCTTACTATAGCTCAGCCGATTCAGAGCTGTAAAAATCCGAAATCTGCAATTGTGCTCCGATTGCGGTTCTTGATACCTCAAATGATAGGTCTCGGGACGTGTAATTGTTATGCCAAACCGCGTTAAAATTGGTTGATTATTTCCATACATTTCACAGAAAAATCGATTCGAAGAAAATCACCTTACTATAGCTCAGCCGATTCAGAGCTGTAAAACTCCAAAATCTGCAATTGTGCTCCGATTGCGGTTCTTGATACCTTAAATGATAGGTCACGAGACCTGTAATTGCTATACCATACATTTCGAAGAAAGTTAGATTAGAAGAAAATCACCTTACTATAGCTCAGCCGATTCAGAGCTGTAAAAATCCAAAATCTGCAATTGTGCTCCGATTGCGGTTCTTGATACCTCAAATGATAGGTCTCGGGACGTGTAATTGTTATGCCAAACCGCGTTAAAATTGGTTGATTATTTCCATACATTTCACAGAAAAATCGATTCGAAGAAAATCACCTTACTATAGCTCAGCCGATTCAGAGCTGTAAAACTCCAAAATCTGCAATTGTGCTCCGATTGCGGTTCTTGATACCTTAAATGATAGGTCACGAGACCTGTAATTGCTATACCATACATTTCGAAGAAAGTTAGATTAGAAGAAAATCACCTTACTATAGCTCAGCCGATTCAGAGCTGAAAAAATCCGAAATCTGCAATTGTGCTCCGATTGCGGTTCTTGATACCTCAAATGATAGGTCTCGGGACTTGTAATTGTTATGCCAAACCGCGTTAAAATTGGTTGAATATTTCCATACATTTCACAGAAAAATCGATTCGAAGAAAATCACCTTACTATAGCTCAGCCGATTCAGAGCTGTAAAACTCCAAAATCTGCAATTGTGCTCCGATTGCGGTTCTTGATACCTCAAATGATAGGTCTCGGGACGTGTAATTGTTATGCCAAACCGCGTTAAAATTGGTTGATTATTTCCATACATTTCACAGAAAAATCGATTCGAAGAAAATCACCTTACTATAGCTCAGCCGATTCAGAGCTGTAAAACTCCAAAATCTGCAATTGTGCTCCGATTGCGGTTCTTGATACCTTAAATGATAGGTCACGAGACCTGTAATTGCTATACCATACATTTCGAAGAAAGTTAGATTAGAAGAAAATCACCTTACTATAGCTCAGCCGATTCAGAGCTGAAAAAATCCGAAATCTGCAATTGTGCTCCGATTGCGGTTCTTGATACCTCAAATGATAGGTCTCGGGACGTGTAATTGTTATGCCAAACCGCGTTAAAATTGGTTGATTATTTCCATACATTTCACAGAAAAATCGATTCGAAGAAAATCACCTTACTATAGCTCAGCCGATTCAGAGCTGTAAAACTCCAAAATCTGCAATTGTGCTCCGATTGCGGTTCTTGATACCTTAAATGATAGGTCACGAGACCTGTAATTGCTATACCATACATTTCGAAGAAAGTTAGACTAGAAGAAAATCACCTTACTATAGCTCAGCCGATTCAGAGCTGTAAAAATCCGAAATCTGCAATTGTGCTCCGATTGCGGTTCTTGATACCTTAAATGATAGGTCAGGAGACCTGTAATTGCTATACCATACATTTCGAAGAAAGTTAGATTAGAAGAAAATCACCTTACTATAGCTCAGCCGATTCAGAGCTGTAAAAATCCGAAATCTGCAATTGTGCTCCGATTGCGGTTCTTGATACCTCAAATGATAGGTCTCGGGACGTGTAATTGTTATGCCAAACCGCGTTAAAATTGGTTGATTATTTCCATACATTTCACAGAAAAATCGATTCGAAGAAAATCACCTTACTATAGCTCAGCCGATTCAGAGCTGTAAAACTCCAAAATCTGCAATTGTGCTCCGATTGCGGTTCTTGATACCTTAAATGATAGGTCACGAGACCTGTAATTGCTATACCATACATTTCGAAGAAAGTTAGATTAGAAGAAAATCACCTTACTATAGCTCAGCCGATTCAGAGCTGTAAAAATCCGAAATCTGCAATTGTGCTCCGATTGCGGTTCTTGATACCTCAAATGATAGGTCTCGGGACGTGTAATTGTTATGCCAAACCGCGTTAAAATTGGTTGATTATTTCCATACATTTCACAGAAAAATCGATTCGAAGAAAATCACCTTACTATAGCTCAGCCGATTCAGAGCTGTAAAACTCCAAAATCTGCAATTGTGCTCCGATTGCGGTTCTTGATACCTTAAATGATAGGTCACGAGACCTGTAATTGCTATAGCATACATTTCGAAGAAAGTTAGATTAGAAGAAAATCACCTTACTATAGCTCAGCCGATTCAGAGCTGAAAAAATCCGAAATCTGCAATTGTGCTCCGATTGCGGTTCTTGATACCTCAAATGATAGGTCTCGGGACTTGTAATTGTTATGCCAAACCGCGTTAAAATTGGTTGAATATTTCCATACATTTCACAGAAAAATCGATTCGAAGAAAATCACCTTACTATAGCTCAGCCGATTCAGAGCTGTAAAACTCCAAAATCTGCAATTGTGCTCCGATTGCGGTTCTTGATACCTTAAATGATAGGTCACGAGACCTGTAATTGCTATAGCATACATTTCGAAGAAAGTTAGATTAGAAGAAAATCACCTTACTATAGCTCAGCCGATTCAGAGCTGAAAAAATCCGAAATCTGCAATTGTGCTCCGATTGCGGTTCTTGATACCTCAAATGATAGGTCTCGGGACTTGTAATTGTTATGCCAAACCGCGTTAAAATTGGTTGATTATTTCCATACATTTCACAGAAAAATCGATTCGAAGAAAATCACCTTACTATAGCTCAGCCGATTCAGAGCTGTAAAACTCCAAAATCTGCAATTGTGCTCCGATTGCGGTTCTTGATACCTTAAATGATAGGTCACGAGACCTGTAATTGCTATACCATACATTTCGAAGAAAGTTAGATTAGAAGAAAATCACCTTACTATAGCTCAGCCGATTCAGAGCTGAAAAAATCCGAAATCTGCAATTGTGCTCCGATTGCGGTTCTTGATACCTCAAATGATAGGTCTCGGGACGTGTAATTGTTATGCCAAACCGCGTTAAAATTGGTTGATTATTTCCATACATTTCACAGAAAAATCGATTCGAAGAAAATCACCTTACTATAGCTCAGCCGATTCAGAGCTGTAAAACTCCAAAATCTGCAATTGTGCTCCGATTGCGGTTCTTGATACCTTAAATGATAGGTCACGAGACCTGTAATTGCTATACCATACATTTCGAAGAAAGTTAGACTAGAAGAAAATCACCTTACTATAGCTCAGCCGATTCAGAGCTGTAAAACTCCAAAATCTGCAATTGTGCTCCGATTGCGGTTCTTGATACCTCAAATGATAGGTCTCGGGACTTGTAATTGTTATGCCAAACCGCGTTAAAATTGGTTGAATATTTCCATACATTTCACAGAAAAATCGATTCGAAGAAAATCACCTTACTATAGCTCAGCCGATTCAGAGCTGTAAAACTCCAAAATCTGCAATTGTGCTCCGATTGCGGTTCTTGATACCTCAAATGATAGGTCTCGGGACGTGTAATTGTTATGCCAAACCGCGTTAAAATTGGTTGATTATTTCCATACATTTCACAGAAAAATCGATTCGAAGAAAATCACCTTACTATAGCTCAGCCGATTCAGAGCTGTAAAACTCCAAAATCTGCAATTGTGCTCCGATTGCGGTTCTTGATACCTTAAATGATAGGTCACGAGACCTGTAATTGCTATACCATACATTTCGAAGAAAGTTAGATTAGAAGAAAATCACCTTACTATAGCTCAGCCGATTCAGAGCTGAAAAAATCCGAAATCTGCAATTGTGCTCCGATTGCGGTTCTTGATACCTCAAATGATAGGTCTCGGGACGTGTAATTGTTATGCCAAACCGCGTTAAAATTGGTTGATTATTTCCATACATTTCACAGAAAAATCGATTCGAAGAAAATCACCTTACTATAGCTCAGCCGATTCAGAGCTGTAAAACTCCAAAATCTGCAATTGTGCTCCGATTGCGGTTCTTGATACCTTAAATGATAGGTCACGAGACCTGTAATTGCTATACCATACATTTCGAAGAAAGTTAGACTAGAAGAAAATCACCTTACTATAGCTCAGCCGATTCAGAGCTGTAAAAATCCGAAATCTGCAATTGTGCTCCGATTGCGGTTCTTGATACCTTAAATGATAGGTCACGAGACCTGTAATTGCTATACCATACATTTCGAAGAAAGTTAGATTAGAAGAAAATCACCTTACTATAGCTCAGCCGATTCAGAGCTGTAAAAATCCGAAATCTGCAATTGTGCTCCGATTGCGGTTCTTGATACCTCAAATGATAGGTCTCGGGACGTGTAATTGTTATGCCAAACCGCGTTAAAATTGGTTGATTATTTCCATACATTTCACAGAAAAATCGATTCGAAGAAAATCACCTTACTATAGCTCAGCCGATTCAGAGCTGTAAAACTCCAAAATCTGCAATTGTGCTCCGATTGCGGTTCTTGATACCTTAAATGATAGGTCACGAGACCTGTAATTGCTATACCATACATTTCGAAGAAAGTTAGATTAGAAGAAAATCACCTTACTATAGCTCAGCCGATTCAGAGCTGTAAAAATCCGAAATCTGCAATTGTGCTCCGATTGCGGTTCTTGATACCTCAAATGATAGGTCTCGGGACGTGTAATTGTTATGCCAAACCGCGTTAAAATTGGTTGATTATTTCCATACATTTCACAGAAAAATCGATTCGAAGAAAATCACCTTACTATAGCTCAGCCGATTCAGAGCTGTAAAACTCCAAAATCTGCAATTGTGCTCCGATTGCGGTTCTTGATACCTCAAATGATAGGTCTCGGGACGTGTAATTGTTATGCCAAACCGCGTTAAAATTGGTTGATTATTTCTATACATTTCACAGAAAAATCGATTCGAAGAAAATCACCTTACTATAGCTCAGCCGATTCAGAGCTGTAAAACTCCAAAATCTGCAATTGTGCTCCGATTGCGGTTCTTGATACCTTAAATGATAGGTCACGAGACCTGTAATTGCTATACCATACATTTCGAAGAAAGTTCGATTAGAAGAAAATCACCTTACTATAGCTCAGCCGATTCAGAGCTGTAAAAATCCGAAATCTGCAATTGTGCTCCGATTGCGGTTCTTGATACCTCAAATGATAGGTCTCGGGACGTGTAATTGTTATGCCAAACCGCGTTAAAATTGGTTGATTATTTCTATACATTTCACAGAAAAATCGATTCGAAGAAAATCACCTTACTATAGCTCAGCCGATTCAGAGCTGTAAAACTCCAAAATCTGCAATTGTGCTCCGATTGCGGTTCTTGATACCTTAAATGATAGGTCACGAGACCTGTAATTGCTATACCATACATTTCGAAGAAAGTTAGATTAGAAGAAAATCACCTTACTATAGCTCAGCCGATTCAGAGCTGTAAAAATCCGAAATCTGCAATTGTGCTCCGATTGCGGTTCTTGATACCTCAAATGATAGGTCTCGGGACGTGTAATTGTTATGCCAAACCGCGTTAAAATTGGTTGATTATTTCCATACATTTCACAGAAAAATCGATTCGAAGAAAATCACCTTACTATAGCTCAGCCGATTCAGAGCTGTAAAACTCCAAAATCTGCAATTGTGCTCCGATTGCGGTTCTTGATACCTCAAATGATAGGTCTCGGGACGTGTAATTGTTATGCCAAACCGCGTTAAAATTGGTTGATTATTTCTATACATTTCACAGAAAAATCGATTCGAAGAAAATCACCTTACTATAGCTCAGCCGATTCAGAGCTGTAAAACTCCAAAATCTGCAATTGTGCTCCGATTGCGGTTCTTGATACCTTAAATGATAGGTCACGAGACCTGTAATTGCTATACCATACATTTCGAAGAAAGTTAGATTAGAAGAAAATCACCTTACTATAGCTCAGCCGATTCAGAGCTGTAAAAATCCGAAATCTGCAATTGTGCTCCGATTGCGGTTCTTGATACCTCAAATGATAGGTCTCGGGACGTGTAATTGTTATGCCAAACCGCGTTAAAATTGGTTGATTATTTCCATACATTTCACAGAAAAATCGATTCGAAGAAAATCACCTTACTATAGCTCAGCCGATTCAGAGCTGTAAAACTCCAAAATCTGCAATTGTGCTCCGATTGCGGTTCTTGATACCTTAAATGATAGGTCTCGGGACGTGTAATTGTTATGCCAAACCGCGTTAAAATTGGTTGATTATTTCCATACATTTCACAGAAAAATCGATTCGAAGAAAATCACCTTACTATAGCTCAGCCGATTCAGAGCTGTAAAACTCCAAAATCTGCAATTGTGCTCCGATTGCGGTTCTTGATACCTTAAATGATAGGTCACGAGACCTGTAATTGCTATACCATACATTTCGAAGAAAGTTAGATTAGAAGAAAATCACCTTACTATAGCTCAGCCGATTCAGAGCTGTAAAAATCCGAAATCTGCAATTGTGCTCCGATTGCGGTTCTTGATACCTCAAATGATAGGTCTCGGGACGTGTAATTGTTATGCCAAACCGCGTTAAAATTGGTTGATTATTTCCATACATTTCACAGAAAAATCGATTAGAAGAAAATCACCTTACTATAGCTCAGCCGATTCAGAGCTGTAAAACTCCAAAATCTGCAATTGTGCTCCGATTACGGTTCTTGATACCTCAAATGATAGGTCTCGGGACGTGTAATTGTTATGCCAAACCGCGTTAAAATTGGTTGATTATTTCCATACATTTCACAGAAAAATCGATTCGAAGAAAATCACCTTACTATAGCTCAGCCGATTCAGAGCTGTAAAACTCCAAAATCTGCAATTGTGCTCCGATTGCGGTTCTTGATACCTTAAATGATAGGTCACGAGACCTGTAATTGCTATACCATACATTTCGAAGAAAGTTAGATTAGAAGAAAATCACCTTACTATAGCTCAGCCGATTCAGAGCTGTAAAAATCCGAAATCTGCAATTGTGCTCCGATTGCGGTTCTTGATACCTTAAATGATAGGTCTCGGGACGTGTAATTGTTATGCCAAACCGCGTTAAAATTGGTTGATTATTTCCATACATTTCACAGAAAAATCGATTCGAAGAAAATCACCTTACTATAGCTCAGCCGATTCAGAGCTGTAAAACTCCAAAATCTGCAATTGTGCTCCGATTGCGGTTCTTGATACTTCAAATGATAGGTCTCGGGACGTGTAATTGTTATGCCAAACCGCGTTAAAATTGGTTGATTATTTCCATACATTTCACAGAAAAATCGATTCGAAGAAAATCACCTTACTATAGCTCAGCCGATTCAGAGCTGTAAAACTCCAAAATCTGCAATTGTGCTCCGATTGCGGTTCTTGATACCTTAAATGATAGGTCACGAGACCTGTAATTGCTATACCATACATTTCGAAGAAAGTTAGATTAGAAGAAAATCACCTTACTATAGCTCAGCCGATTCAGAGCTGTAAAAATCCGAAATCTGCAATTGTGCTCCGATTGCGGTTCTTGATACCTTAAATGATAGGTCTCGGGACGTGTAATTGTTATGCCAAACCGCGTTAAAATTGGTTGATTATTTCCATACATTTCACAGAAAAATCGATTCGAAGAAAATCACCTTACTATAGCTCAGCCGATTCAGAGCTGTAAAACTCCAAAATCTGCAATTGTGCTCCGATTGCGGTTCTTGATACTTCAAATGATAGGTCTCGGGACGTGTAATTGTTATGCCAAACCGCGTTAAAATTGGTTGATTATTTCCATACATTTCACAGAAAAATCGATTCGAAGAAAATCACCTTACTATAGCTCAGCCGATTCAGAGCTGTAAAACTCCAAAATCTGCAATTGTGCTCCGATTGCGGTTCTTGATACCTTAAATGATAGGTCACGAGACCTGTAATTGCTATACCATACATTTCGAAGAAAGTTAGATTAGAAGAAAATCACCTTACTATAGCTCAGCCGATTCAGAGCTGTAAAAATCCGAAATCTGCAATTGTGCTCCGATTGCGGTTCTTGATACCTCAAATGATAGGTCTCGGGACGTGTAATTGTTATGCCAAACCGCGTTAAAATTGGTTGATTATTTCCATACATTTCACAGAAAAATCGATTCGAAGAAAATCACCTTACTATAGCTCAGCCGATTCAGAGCTGTAAAACTCCAAAATCTGCAATTGTGCTCCGATTGCGGTTCTTGATACCTCAAATGATAGGTCTCGGGACGTGTAATTGTTATGCTAAACCGCGTTAAAATTGGTTGATTATTTCCATACATTTCACAGAAAAATCGATTCGAAGAAAATCACCTTACTATAGCTCAGCCGATTCAGAGCTGTAAAACTCCAAAATCTGCAATTGTGCTCCGATTGCGGTTCTTGATACCTTAAATGATAGGTCACGAGACCTGTAATTGCTATACCATACATTTCGAAGAAAGTTAGATTAGAAGAAAATCACCTTACTATAACTCAGCCGATTCAGAGCTGTAAAAATCCGAAATCTGCAATTGTGCTCCGATTGCGGTTCTTGATACCTCAAATGATAGGTCTCGGGACGTGTAATTGTTAGGCCAAACCGCGTTAAAATTGGTTGATTATTTCCGTACATTTCACAGAAAAATCGATTCGAAGAAAATCACCTTACTATAGCTCAGCCGATTCAGAGCTGTAAAACTCCAAAATCTGCAATTGTGCTCCGATTACGGTTCTTGATACCTCAAATGATAGGTCTCGGGACGTGTAATTGTTATGCCAAACCGCGTTAAAATTGGTTGATTATTTCCATACATTTCACAGAAAAATCGATTCGAAGAAAATCACCTTACTATAGCTCAGCCGATTCAGAGCTGTAAAACTCCAAAATCTGCAATTGTGCTCCGATTGCGGTTCTTGATACCTTAAATGATAGGTCACGAGACCTGTAATTGCTATACCATACATTTCGAAGAAAGTTAGATTAGAAGAAAATCACCTTACTATAGCTCAGCCGATTCAGAGCTGTAAAAATCCGAAATCTGCAATTGTGCTCCGATTGCGGTTCTTGATACCTCAAATGATAGGTCTCGGGACGTGTAATTGTTATGCCAAACCGCGTTAAAATTGGTTGATTATTTCCATACATTTCACAGAAAAATCGATTCGAAGAAAATCACCTTACTATAGCTCAGCCGATTCAGAGCTGTAAAACTCCAAAATCTGCAATTGTGCTCCGATTGCGGTTCTTGATACCTTAAATGATAGGTCACGAGACCTGTAATTGCTATACCATACATTTCGAAGAAAGTTAGATTAGAAGAAAATCACCTTACTATAGCTCAGCCGATTCAGAGCTGTAAAAATCCGAAATCTGCAATTGTGCTCCGATTGCGGTTCTTGATACCTTAAATGATAGGTCTCGGGACGTGTAATTGTTATGCCAAACCGCGTTAAAATTGGTTGATTATTTCCATACATTTCACAGAAAAATCGATTCGAAGAAAATCACCTTACTATAGCTCAGCCGATTCAGAGCTGTAAAACTCCAAAATCTGCAATTGTGCTCCGATTGCGGTTCTTGATACTTCAAATGATAGGTCTCGGGACGTGTAATTGTTATGCCAAACCGCGTTAAAATTGGTTGATTATTTCCATACATTTCACAGAAAAATCGATTCGAAGAAAATCACCTTACTATAGCTCAGCCGATTCAGAGCTGTAAAACTCCAAAATCTGCAATTGTGCTCCGATTGCGGTTCTTGATACCTTAAATGATAGGTCACGAGACCTGTAATTGCTATACCATACATTTCGAAGAAAGTTAGATTAGAAGAAAATCACCTTACTATAGCTCAGCCGATTCAGAGCTGTAAAAATCCGAAATCTGCAATTGTGCTCCGATTGCGGTTCTTGATACCTCAAATGATAGGTCTCGGGACGTGTAATTGTTATGCCAAACCGCGTTAAAATTGGTTGATTATTTCCATACATTTCACAGAAAAATCGATTCGAAGAAAATCACCTTACTATAGCTCAGCCGATTCAGAGCTGTAAAACTCCAAAATCTGCAATTGTGCTCCGATTGCGGTTCTTGATACCTCAAATGATAGGTCTCGGGACGTGTAATTGTTATGCTAAACCGCGTTAAAATTGGTTGATTATTTCCATACATTTCACAGAAAAATCGATTCGAAGAAAATCACCTTACTATAGCTCAGCCGATTCAGAGCTGTAAAACTCTAAAATCTGCAATTGTGCTCCGATTGCGGTTCTTGATACCTTAAATGATAGGTCACGAGACCTGTAATTGCTATACCATACATTTCGAAGAAAGTTAGATTAGAAGAAAATCACCTTACTATAGCTCAGCCGATTCAGAGCTGTAAAAATCCGAAATCTGCAATTGTGCTCCGATTGCGGTTCTTGATACCTCAAATGATAGGTCTCGGGACGTGTAATTGTTATGCCAAACCGCGTTAAAATTGGTTGATTATTTCCATACATTTCACAGAAAAATCGATTCGAAGAAAATCACCTTACTATAGCTCAGCCGATTCAGAGCTGTAAAACTCCAAAATCTGCAATTGTGCTCCGATTGCGGTTCTTGATACCTTAAATGATAGGTCACGAGACCTGTAATTGCTATACCATACATTTCGAAGAAAGTTAGATTAGAAGAAAATCACCTTACTATAGCTCAGCCGATTCAGAGCTGTAAAACTCCAAAATCTGCAATTGTGCTCCGATTACGGTTCTTGATACCTCAAATGATAGGTCTCGGGACGTGTAATTGTTATGCCAAACCGCGTTAAAATTGGTTGATTATTTCCATACATTTCACAGAAAAATCGATTCGAAGAAAATCACCTTACTATAGCTCAGCCGATTCAGAGCTGTAAAACTCCAAAATCTGCAATTGTGCTCCGATTGCGGTTCTTGATACCTTAAATGATAGGTCACGAGACCTGTAATTGCTATACCATACATTTCGAAGAAAGTTAGATTAGAAGAAAATCACCTTACTATAGCTCAGCCGATTCAGAGCTGTAAAAATCCGAAATCTGCAATTGTGCTCCGATTGCGGTTCTTGATACCTCAAATGATAGGTCTCGGGACGTGTAATTGTTATGCCAAACCGCGTTAAAATTGGTTGATTATTTCCATACATTTCACAGAAAAATCGATTCGAAGAAAATCACCTTACTATAGCTCAGCCGATTCAGAGCTGTAAAACTCCAAAATCTGCAATTGTGCTCCGATTGCGGTTCTTGATACCTCAAATGATAGGTCTCGGGACGTGTAATTGTTATGCTAAACCGCGTTAAAATTGGTTGATTATTTCCATACATTTCACAGAAAAATCGATTCGAAGAAAATCACCTTACTATAGCTCAGCCGATTCAGAGCTGTAAAACTCCAAAATCTGCAATTGTGCTCCGATTGCGGTTCTTGATACCTTAAATGATAGGTCACGAGACCTGTAATTGCTATACCATACATTTCGAAGAAAGTTAGATTAGAAGAAAATCACCTTACTATAGCTCAGCCGATTCAGAGCTGTAAAAATCCGAAATCTGCAATTGTGCTCCGATTGCGGTTCTTGATATCTTAAATGATAGGTCTCGGGACGTGTAATTGTTATGCCAAACCGCGTTAAAATTGGTTGATTATTTCCATACATTTCACAGAAAAATCGATTCGAAGAAAATCACCTTACTATAGCTCAGCCGATTCAGAGCTGTAAAACTCCAAAATCTGCAATTGTGCTCCGATTACGGTTCTTGATACCTCAAATGATAGGTCTCGGGACGTGTAATTGTTATGCCAAACCGCGTTAAAATTGGTTGATTATTTCCATACATTTCACAGAAAAATCGATTCGAAGAAAATCACCTTACTATAGCTCAGCCGATTCAGAGCTGTAAAACTCCAAAATCTGCAATTGTGCTCCGATTGCGGTTCTTGATACCTTAAATGATAGGTCACGAGACCTGTAATTGCTATACCATACATTTCGAAGAAAGTTAGATTAGAAGAAAATCACCTTACTATAGCTCAGCCGATTCAGAGCTGTAAAAATCCGAAATCTGCAATTGTGCTCCGATTGCGGTTCTTGATACCTTAAATGATAGGTCTCGGGACGTGTAATTGTTATGCCAAACCGCGTTAAAATTGGTTGATTATTTCCATACATTTCACAGAAAAATCGATTCGAAGAAAATCACCTTACTATAGCTCAGCCGATTCAGAGCTGTAAAACTCCAAAATCTGCAATTGTGCTCCGATTGCGGTTCTTGATACTTCAAATGATAGGTCTCGGGACGTGTAATTGTTATGCCAAACCGCGTTAAAATTGGTTGATTATTTCCATACATTTCACAGAAAAATCGATTCGAAGAAAATCACCTTACTATAGCTCAGCCGATTCAGAGCTGTAAAACTCCAAAATCTGCAATTGTGCTCCGATTGCGGTTCTTGATACCTTAAATGATAGGTCACGAGACCTGTAATTGCTATACCATACATTTCGAAGAAAGTTAGATTAGAAGAAAATCACCTTACTATAGCTCAGCCGATTCAGAGCTGTAAAAATCCGAAATCTGCAATTGTGCTCCGATTGCGGTTCTTGATACCTCAAATGATAGGTCTCGGGACGTGTAATTGTTATGCCAAACCGCGTTAAAATTGGTTGATTATTTCCATACATTTCACAGAAAAATCGATTCGAAGAAAATCACCTTACTATAGCTCAGCCGATTCAGAGCTGTAAAACTCCAAAATCTGCAATTGTGCTCCGATTGCGGTTCTTGATACCTCAAATGATAGGTCTCGGGACGTGTAATTGTTATGCTAAACCGCGTTAAAATTGGTTGATTATTTCCATACATTTCACAGAAAAATCGATTCGAAGAAAATCACCTTACTATAGCTCAGCCGATTCAGAGCTGTAAAACTCCAAAATCTGCAATTGTGCTCCGATTGCGGTTCTTGATACCTTAAATGATAGGTCACGAGACCTGTAATTGCTATACCATACATTTCGAAGAAAGTTAGATTAGAAGAAAATCACCTTACTATAGCTCAGCCGATTCAGAGCTGTAAAAATCCGAAATCTGCAATTGTGCTCCGATTGCGGTTCTTGATACCTCAAATGATAGGTCTCGGGACGTGTAATTGTTATGCCAAACCGCGTTAAAATTGGTTGATTATTTCCATACATTTCACAGAAAAATCGATTCGAAGAAAATCACCTTACTATAGCTCAGCCGATTCAGAGCTGTAAAACTCTAAAATCTGCAATTGTGCTCCGATTGCGGTTCTTGATACCTCAAATGATAGGTCTCGGGACGTGTAATTGTTATGCCAAACCGCGTTAAAATTGGTTGATTATTTCCATACATTTCACAGAAAAATCGATTCGAAGAAAATCACCTTACTATAGCTCAGCCGATTCAGAGCTGTAAAACTCTAAAATCTGCAATTGTGCTCCGATTGCGGTTCTTGATACCTCAAATGATAGGTCTCGGGACGTGTAATTGTTATGCCAAACCGCGTTAAAATTGGTTGATTATTTCCATACATTTCACAGAAAAATCGATTCGAAGAAAATCACCTTACTATAGCTCAGCCGATTCAGAGCTGTAAAACTCCAAAATCTGCAATTGTGCTCCGATTGCGGTTCTTGATACCTTAAATGATAGGTCACGAGACCTGTAATTGCTATACTATACATTTCGAAGAAAGTTCGATTAGAAGAAAATCACCTTACTATAGCTCAGCCGATTCAGAGCTGTAAAAATCCGAAATCTGCAATTGTGCTCCGATTGCGGTTCTTGATACCTCAAATGATAGGTCTCGGGACGTGTAATTGTTATGCCTAACCGCGTTAAAATTGGTTGATTATTTCCATACATTTCACAGAAAAATCGATTCGAAGAAAATCACCTTACTATAGCTCAGCCGATTCAGAGCTGTAAAACTCTAAAATCTGCAATTGTGCTCCGATTGCGGTTCTTGATACCTCAAATGATAGGTCTCGGGACGTGTAATTGTTATGCCAAACCGCGTTAAAATTGGTTGATTATTTCCATACATTTCACAGAAAAATCGATTCGAAGAAAATCACCTTACTATAGCTCAGCCGATTCAGAGCTGTAAAACTCCAAAATCTGCAATTGTGCTCCGATTGCGGTTCTTGATACCTTAAATGATAGGTCACGAGACCTGTAATTGCTATACCATACATTTCGAAGAAAGTTCGATTAGAAGAAAATCACCTTACTATAGCTCAGCCGATTCAGAGCTGTAAAAATCCGAAATCTGCAATTGTGCTCCGATTGCGGTTCTTGATACCTCAAATGATAGGTCTCGGGACGTGTAATTGTTATGCCAAACCGCGTTAAAATTGGTTGATTATTTCCATACATTTCACAGAAAAATCGATTCGAAGAAAATCACCTTACTATAGCTCAGCCGATTCAGAGCTGTAAAACTCCAAAATCTGCAATTGTGCTCCGATTGCGGTTCTTGATACCTTAAATGATAGGTCACGAGACCTGTAATTGCTATACTATACATTTCGAAGAAAGTTCGATTCGAAGAAAATCACCTTACTATAGCTCAGCCGATTCAGAGCTGTAAAAATCCGAAATCTGCAATTGTGCTCCGATTGCGGTTCTTGATACCTCAAATGATAGGTCTCGGGACGTGTAATTGTTATGCTAAACCGCGTTAAAATTGGTTGATTATTTCCATACATTTCACAGAAAAATCGATTCGAAGAAAATCACCTTACTATAGCTCAGCCGATTCAGAGCTGTAAAACTCTAAAATCTGCAATTGTGCTCCGATTGCGGTTCTTGATACCTTAAATGATAGGTCACGAGACCTGTAATTGCTATACCATACATTTCGAAGAAAGTTAGATTAGAAGAAAATCACCTTACTATAGCTCAGCCGATTCAGAGCTGTAAAAATCCGAAATCTGCAATTGTGCTCCGATTGCGGTTCTTGATACCTCAAATGATAGGTCTCGGGACGTGTAATTGTTATGCCAAACCGCGTTAAAATTGGTTGATTATTTCCATACATTTCACAGAAAAATCGATTCGAAGAAAATCACCTTACTATAGCTCAGCCGATTCAGAGCTGTAAAACTCCAAAATCTGCAATTGTGCTCCGATTGCGGTTCTTGATACCTTAAATGATAGGTCACGAGACCTGTAATTGCTATACCATACATTTCGAAGAAAGTTAGATTAGAAGAAAATCACCTTACTATAGCTCAGCCGATTCAGAGCTGTAAAACTCCAAAATCTGCAATTGTGCTCCGATTACGGTTCTTGATACCTCAAATGATAGGTCTCGGGACGTGTAATTGTTATGCCAAACCGCGTTAAAATTGGTTGATTATTTCCATACATTTCACAGAAAAATCGATTCGAAGAAAATCACCTTACTATAGCTCAGCCGATTCAGAGCTGTAAAACTCCAAAATCTGCAATTGTGCTCCGATTGCGGTTCTTGATACCTTAAATGATAGGTCACGAGACCTGTAATTGCTATACCATACATTTCGAAGAAAGTTAGATTAGAAGAAAATCACCTTACTATAGCTCAGCCGATTCAGAGCTGTAAAAATCCGAAATCTGCAATTGTGCTCCGATTGCGGTTCTTGATACCTCAAATGATAGGTCTCGGGACGTGTAATTGTTATGCCAAACCGCGTTAAAATTGGTTGATTATTTCCATACATTTCACAGAAAAATCGATTCGAAGAAAATCACCTTACTATAGCTCAGCCGATTC
The DNA here is from genome assembly GCA_958295665.1 of Tipula vernalis. Classification (NCBI taxonomy): domain Eukaryota; kingdom Metazoa; phylum Arthropoda; class Insecta; order Diptera; family Tipulidae; genus Tipula; species Tipula vernalis. The sequence continues at coordinate 458,319,516 of OY282558.1, read as the reverse complement.
AGAGCTGTAAAACTCCAAAATCTGCAATTGTGCTCCGATTGCGGTTCTTGATACCTCAAATGATAGGTCTCGGGACGTGTAATTGTTATGCTAAACCGCGTTAAAATTGGTTGATTATTTCCATACATTTCACAGAAAAATCGATTCGAAGAAAATCACCTTACTATAGCTCAGCCGATTCAGAGCTGTAAAACTCCAAAATCTGCAATTGTGCTCCGATTGCGGTTCTTGATACCTTAAATGATAGGTCACGAGACCTGTAATTGCTATACCATACATTTCGAAGAAAGTTAGATTAGAAGAAAATCACCTTACTATAGCTCAGCCGATTCAGAGCTGTAAAAATCCGAAATCTGCAATTGTGCTCCGATTGCGGTTCTTGATACCTCAAATGATAGGTCTCGGGACGTGTAATTGTTATGCCAAACCGCGTTAAAATTGGTTGATTATTTCCATACATTTCACAGAAAAATCGATTCGAAGAAAATCACCTTACTATAGCTCAGCCGATTCAGAGCTGTAAAACTCCAAAATCTGCAATTGTGCTCCGATTGCGGTTCTTGATACCTTAAATGATAGGTCACGAGACCTGTAATTGCTATACTATACATTTCGAAGAAAGTTCGATTCGAAGAAAATCACCTTACTATAGCTCAGCCGATTCAGAGCTGTAAAAATCCGAAATCTGCAATTGTGCTCCGATTGCGGTTCTTGATACCTCAAATGATAGGTCTCGGGACGTGTAATTGTTATGCCAAACCGCGTTAAAATTGGTTGATTATTTCCATACATTTCACAGAAAAATCGATTCGAAGAAAATCACCTTACTATAGCTCAGCCGATTCAGAGCTGTAAAACTCCGAAATCTGCAATTGTGCTCCGATTGCGGTTCTTGATACCTCAAATGATAGGTCTCGGGACGTGTAATTGTTATGCTAAACCGCGTTAAAATTGGTTGATTATTTCCATACATTTCACAGAAAAATCGATTCGAAGAAAATCACCTTACTATAGCTCAGCCGATTCAGAGCTGTAAAACTCTAAAATCTGCAATTGTGCTCCGATTGCGGTTCTTGATACCTTAAATGATAGGTCACGAGACCTGTAATTGCTATACCATACATTTCGAAGAAAGTTAGATTAGAAGAAAATCACCTTACTATAGCTCAGCCGATTCAGAGCTGTAAAAATCCGAAATCTGCAATTGTGCTCCGATTGCGGTTCTTGATACCTCAAATGATAGGTCTCGGGACGTGTAATTGTTATGCCAAACCGCGTTAAAATTGGTTGATTATTTCCATACATTTCACAGAAAAATCGATTCGAAGAAAATCACCTTACTATAGCTCAGCCGATTCAGAGCTGTAAAACTCCAAAATCTGCAATTGTGCTCCGATTGCGGTTCTTGATACCTTAAATGATAGGTCACGAGACCTGTAATTGCTATACCATACATTTCGAAGAAAGTTAGATTAGAAGAAAATCACCTTACTATAGCTCAGCCGATTCAGAGCTGTAAAACTCCAAAATCTGCAATTGTGCTCCGATTACGGTTCTTGATACCTCAAATGATAGGTCTCGGGACGTGTAATTGTTATGCCAAACCGCGTTAAAATTGGTTGATTATTTCCATACATTTCACAGAAAAATCGATTCGAAGAAAATCACCTTACTATAGCTCAGCCGATTCAGAGCTGTAAAACTCCAAAATCTGCAATTGTGCTCCGATTGCGGTTCTTGATACCTTAAATGATAGGTCACGAGACCTGTAATTGCTATACCATACATTTCGAAGAAAGTTAGATTAGAAGAAAATCACCTTACTATAGCTCAGCCGATTCAGAGCTGTAAAAATCCGAAATCTGCAATTGTGCTCCGATTGCGGTTCTTGATACCTCAAATGATAGGTCTCGGGACGTGTAATTGTTATGCCAAACCGCGTTAAAATTGGTTGATTATTTCCATACATTTCACAGAAAAATCGATTCGAAGAAAATCACCTTACTATAGCTCAGCCGATTCAGAGCTGTAAAACTCCAAAATCTGCAATTGTGCTCCGATTGCGGTTCTTGATACCTCAAATGATAGGTCTCGGGACGTGTAATTGTTATGCTAAACCGCGTTAAAATTGGTTGATTATTTCCATACATTTCACAGAAAAATCGATTCGAAGAAAATCACCTTACTATAGCTCAGCCGATTCAGAGCTGTAAAACTCCAAAATCTGCAATTGTGCTCCGATTGCGGTTCTTGATACCTTAAATGATAGGTCACGAGACCTGTAATTGCTATACCATACATTTCGAAGAAAGTTAGATTAGAAGAAAATCACCTTACTATAGCTCAGCCGATTCAGAGCTGTAAAAATCCGAAATCTGCAATTGTGCTCCGATTGCGGTTCTTGATATCTTAAATGATAGGTCTCGGGACGTGTAATTGTTATGCCAAACCGCGTTAAAATTGGTTGATTATTTCCATACATTTCACAGAAAAATCGATTCGAAGAAAATCACCTTACTATAGCTCAGCCGATTCAGAGCTGTAAAACTCCAAAATCTGCAATTGTGCTCCGATTGCGGTTCTTGATACTTCAAATGATAGGTCTCGGGACGTGTAATTGTTATGCCAAACCGCGTTAAAATTGGTTGATTATTTCCATACATTTCACAGAAAAATCGATTCGAAGAAAATCACCTTACTATAGCTCAGCCGATTCAGAGCTGTAAAACTCCAAAATCTGCAATTGTGCTCCGATTGCGGTTCTTGATACCTTAAATGATAGGTCACGAGACCTGTAATTGCTATACCATACATTTCGAAGAAAGTTAGATTAGAAGAAAATCACCTTACTATAGCTCAGCCGATTCAGAGCTGTAAAAATCCGAAATCTGCAATTGTGCTCCGATTGCGGTTCTTGATACCTTAAATGATAGGTCTCGGGACGTGTAATTGTTATGCCAAACCGCGTTAAAATTGGTTGATTATTTCCATACATTTCACAGAAAAATCGATTCGAAGAAAATCACCTTACTATAGCTCAGCCGATTCAGAGCTGTAAAACTCCAAAATCTGCAATTGTGCTCCGATTGCGGTTCTTGATACTTCAAATGATAGGTCTCGGGACGTGTAATTGTTATGCCAAACCGCGTTAAAATTGGTTGATTATTTCCATACATTTCACAGAAAAATCGATTCGAAGAAAATCACCTTACTATAGCTCAGCCGATTCAGAGCTGTAAAACTCCAAAATCTGCAATTGTGCTCCGATTGCGGTTCTTGATACCTTAAATGATAGGTCACGAGACCTGTAATTGCTATACCATACATTTCGAAGAAAGTTAGATTAGAAGAAAATCACCTTACTATAGCTCAGCCGATTCAGAGCTGTAAAAATCCGAAATCTGCAATTGTGCTCCGATTGCGGTTCTTGATACCTCAAATGATAGGTCTCGGGACGTGTAATTGTTATGCCAAACCGCGTTAAAATTGGTTGATTATTTCCATACATTTCACAGAAAAATCGATTCGAAGAAAATCACCTTACTATAGCTCAGCCGATTCAGAGCTGTAAAACTCTAAAATCTGCAATTGTGCTCCGATTGCGGTTCTTGATACCTCAAATGATAGGTCTCGGGACGTGTAATTGTTATGCCAAACCGCGTTAAAATTGGTTGATTATTTCCATACATTTCACAGAAAAATCGATTCGAAGAAAATCACCTTACTATAGCTCAGCCGATTCAGAGCTGTAAAACTCCAAAATCTGCAATTGTGCTCCGATTGCGGTTCTTGATACCTTAAATGATAGGTCACGAGACCTGTAATTGCTATACTATACATTTCGAAGAAAGTTCGATTAGAAGAAAATCACCTTACTATAGCTCAGCCGATTCAGAGCTGTAAAAATCCGAAATCTGCAATTGTGCTCCGATTGCGGTTCTTGATACCTCAAATGATAGGTCTCGGGACGTGTAATTGTTATGCCTAACCGCGTTAAAATTGGTTGATTATTTCCATACATTTCACAGAAAAATCGATTCGAAGAAAATCACCTTACTATAGCTCAGCCGATTCAGAGCTGTAAAACTCCAAAATCTGCAATTGTGCTCCGATTGCGGTTCTTGATACCTCAAATGATAGGTCTCGGGACGTGTAATTGTTATGCCAAACCGCGTTAAAATTGGTTGATTATTTCCATACATTTCACAGAAAAATCGATTCGAAGAAAATCACCTTACTATAGCTCAGCCGATTCAGAGCTGTAAAACTCCAAAATCTGCAATTGTGCTCCGATTGCGGTTCTTGATACCTTAAATGATAGGTCACGAGACCTGTAATTGCTATACCATACATTTCGAAGAAAGTTCGATTAGAAGAAAATCACCTTACTATAGCTCAGCCGATTCAGAGCTGTAAAAATCCGAAATCTGCAATTGTGCTCCGATTGCGGTTCTTGATACCTCAAATGATAGGTCTCGGGACGTGTAATTGTTATGCCAAACCGCGTTAAAATTGGTTGATTATTTCCATACATTTCACAGAAAAATCGATTCGAAGAAAATCACCTTACTATAGCTCAGCCGATTCAGAGCTGTAAAACTCCAAAATCTGCAATTGTGCTCCGATTGCGGTTCTTGATACCTTAAATGATAGGTCACGAGACCTGTAATTGCTATACCATACATTTCGAAGAAAGTTAGATTAGAAGAAAATCACCTTACTATAGCTCAGCCGATTCAGAGCTGTAAAAATCCGAAATCTGCAATTGTGCTCCGATTGCGGTTCTTGATACCTCAAATGATAGGTCTCGGGACGTGTAATTGTTATGCCAAACCGCGTTAAAATTGGTTGATTATTTCCATACATTTCACAGAAAAATCGATTCGAAGAAAATCACCTTACTATAGCTCAGCCGATTCAGAGCTGTAAAACTCCAAAATCTGCAATTGTGCTCCGATTGCGGTTCTTGATACCTTAAATGATAGGTCACGAGACCTGTAATTGCTATACCATACATTTCGAAGAAAGTTCGATTAGAAGAAAATCACCTTACTATAGCTCAGCCGATTCAGAGCTGTAAAACTCCAAAATCTGCAATTGTGCTCCGATTGCGGTTCTTGATACCTTAAATGATAGGTCACGAGACCTGTAATTGCTATACCATACATTTCGAAGAAAGTTAGATTAGAAGAAAATCACCTTACTATAGCTCAGCCGATTCAGAGCTGTAAAAATCCGAAATCTGCAATTGTGCTCCGATTGCGGTTCTTGATACCTCAAATGATAGGTCACGAGACCTGTAATTGCTATACCATACATTTCGAAGAAAGTTAGATTAGAAGAAAATCACCTTACTATAGCTCAGCCGATTCAGAGCTGTAAAAATCCGAAATCTGCAATTGTGCTCCGATTGCGGTTCTTGATACCTTAAATGATAGGTCACGAGACCTGTAATTGCTATACCATACATTTCGAAGAAAGTTAGATTAGAAGAAAATCACCTTACTATAGCTCAGCCGATTCAGAGCTGTAAAAATCCGAAATCTGCAATTGTGCTCCGATTGCGGTTCTTGATACCTCAAATGATAGGTCTCGGGACGTGTAATTGTTATGCCAAACCGCGTTAAAATTGGTTGATTATTTCCATACATTTCACAGAAAAATCGATTCGAAGAAAATCACCTTACTATAGCTCAGCCGATTCAGAGCTGTAAAAATCCGAAATCTGCAATTGTGCTCCGATTGCGGTTCTTGATACCTCAAATGATAGGTCTCGGGACGTGTAATTGTTATGCCAAACCGCGTTAAAATTGGTTGATTATTTCCATACATTTCACAGAAAAATCGATTCGAAGAAAATCACCTTACTATAGCTCAGCCGATTCAGAGCTGTAAAACTCCAAAATCTGCAATTGTGCTCCGATTGCGGTTCTTGATACCTTAAATGATAGGTCACGAGACCTGTAATTGCTATACCATACATTTCGAAGAAAGTTCGATTAGAAGAAAATCACCTTACTATAGCTCAGCCGATTCAGAGCTGTAAAAATCCGAAATCTGCAATTGTGCTCCGATTGTGGTTCTTGATACCTCAAATGATAGGTCTCGGGACGTGTAATTGTTATGCCAAACCGCGTTAAAATTGGTTGATTATTTCCATACATTTCACAGAAAAATCGATTCGAAGAAAATCACCTTACTATAGCTCAGCCGATTCAGAGCTGTAAAAATCCGAAATCTGCAATTGTGCTCCGATTGCGGTTCTTGATACCTCAAATGATAGGTCTCGGGACGTGTAATTGTTATGCCAAACCGCGTTAAAATTGGTTGATTATTTCCATACATTTCACAGAAAAATCGATTCGAAGAAAATCACCTTACTATAGCTCAGCCGATTCAGAGCTGTAAAACTCCAAAATCTGCAATTGTGCTCCGATTGCGGTTCTTGATACCTTAAATGATAGGTCACGAGACCTGTAATTGCTATACCATACATTTCGAAGAAAGTTAGATTAGAAGAAAATCACCTTACTATAGCTCAGCCGATTCAGAGCTGTAAAACTCCAAAATCTGCAATTGTGCTCCGATTGCGGTTCTTGATACCTTAAATGATAGGTCACGAGACCTGTAATTGCTATACCATACATTTCGAAGAAAGTTAGATTAGAAGAAAATCACCTTACTATAGCTCAGCCGATTCAGAGCTGTAAAAATCCGAAATCTGCAATTGTGCTCCGATTGCGGTTCTTGATACCTCAAATGATAGGTCTCGGGACGTGTAATTGTTATGCCAAACCGCGTTAAAATTGGTTGATTATTTCCATACATTTCACAGAAAAATCGATTCGAAGAAAATCACCTTACTATAGCTCAGCCGATTCAGAGCTGTAAAACTCCAAAATCTGCAATTGTGCTCCGATTGCGGTTCTTGATACCTTAAATGATAGGTCACGAGACCTGTAATTGCTATACCATACATTTCACAGAAAAATCGATTCGAAGAAAATCACCTTACTATAGCTCAGCCGATTCAGAGCTGTAAAAATCCGAAATCTGCAATTGTGCTCCGATTGCGGTTCTTGATACCTCAAATGATAGGTCTCGGGACGTGTAATTGTTATGCCAAACCGCGTTAAAATTGGTTGATTATTTCCATACATTTCACAGAAAAATCGATTCGAAGAAAATCACCTTACTATAGCTCAGCCGATTCAGAGCTGTAAAACTCCAAAATCTGCAATTGTGCTCCGATTGCGGTTCTTGATACCTTAAATGATAGGTCACGAGACCTGTAATTGCTATACCATACATTTCGAAGAAAGTTCGATTAGAAGAAAATCACCTTACTATAGCTCAGCCGATTCAGAGCTGTAAAAATCCGAAATCTGCAATTGTGCTCCGATTGCGGTTCTTGATACCTCAAATGATAGGTCTCGGGACGTGTAATTGTTATGCCAAACCGCGTTAAAATTGGTTGATTATTTCCATACATTTCACAGAAAAATCGATTCGAAGAAAATCACCTTACTATAGCTCAGCCGATTCAGAGCTGTAAAACTCCAAAATCTGCAATTGTGCTCCGATTGCGGTTCTTGATACCTTAAATGATAGGTCACGAGACCTGTAATTGCTATACCATACATTTCGAAGAAAGTTAGATTAGAAGAAAATCACCTTACTATAGCTCAGCCGATTCAGAGCTGTAAAAATCCGAAATCTGCAATTGTGCTCCGATTGCGGTTCTTGATACCTCAAATGATAGGTCTCGGGACGTGTAATTGTTATGCCTAACCGCGTTAAAATTGGTTGATTATTTCCATACATTTCACAGAAAAATCGATTCGAAGAAAATCACCTTACTATAGCTCAGCCGATTCAGAGCTGTAAAAATCCGAAATCTGCAATTGTGCTCCGATTGCGGTTCTTGATACCTCAAATGATAGGTCTCGGGACGTGTAATTGTTATGCCAAACCGCGTTAAAATTGGTTGATTATTTCCATACATTTCACAGAAAAATCGATTCGAAGAAAATCACCTTACTATAGCTCAGCCGATTCAGAGCTGTAAAACTCCAAAATCTGCAATTGTGCTCCGATTGCGGTTCTTGATACCTTAAATGATAGGTCACGAGACCTGTAATTGCTATACCATACATTTCGAAGAAAGTTAGATTAGAAGAAAATCACCTTACTATAGCTCAGCCGATTCAGAGCTGTAAAAATCCGAAATCTGCAATTGTGCTCCGATTGCGGTTCTTGATACCTCAAATGATAGGTCTCGGGACGTGTAATTGTTATGCCAAACCGCGTTAAAATTGGTTGATTATTTCCATACATTTCACAGAAAAATCGATTCGAAGAAAATCACCTTACTATAGCTCAGCCGATTCAGAGCTGTAAAACTCCAAAATCTGCAATTGTGCTCCGATTGCGGTTCTTGATACCTTAAATGATAGGTCACGAGACCTGTAATTGCTATACCATACATTTCGAAGAAAGTTCGATTAGAAGAAAATCACCTTACTATAGCTCAGCCGATTCAGAGCTGTAAAAATCCGAAATCTGCAATTGTGCTCCGATTGCGGTTCTTGATACCTCAAATGATAGGTCTCGGGACGTGTAATTGTTATGCCAAACCGCGTTAAAATTGGTTGATTATTTCCATACATTTCACAGAAAAATCGATTCGAAGAAAATCACCTTACTATAGCTCAGCCGATTCAGAGCTGTAAAACTCCAAAATCTGCAATTGTGCTCCGATTGCGGTTCTTGATACCTTAAATGATAGGTCACGAGACCTGTAATTGCTATACCATACATTTCGAAGAAAGTTAGATTAGAAGAAAATCACCTTACTATAGCTCAGCCGATTCAGAGCTGTAAAAATCCGAAATCTGCAATTGTGCTCCGATTGCGGTTCTTGATACCTCAAATGATAGGTCTCGGGACGTGTAATTGTTATGCCAAACCGCGTTAAAATTGGTTGATTATTTCCATACATTTCACAGAAAAATCGATTCGAAGAAAATCACCTTACTATAGCTCAGCCGATTCAGAGCTGTAAAACTCCAAAATCTGCAATTGTGCTCCGATTGCGGTTCTTGATACCTTAAATGATAGGTCACGAGACCTGTAATTGCTATACCATACATTTCGAAGAAAGTTAGATTAGAAGAAAATCACCTTACTATAGCTCAGCCGATTCAGAGCTGTAAAAATCCGAAATCTGCAATTGTGCTCCGATTGCGGTTCTTGATACCTCAAATGATAGGTCTCGGGACGTGTAATTGTTATGCCAAACCGCGTTAAAATTGGTTGATTATTTCCATACATTTCACAGAAAAATCGATTCGAAGAAAATCACCTTACTATAGCTCAGCCGATTCAGAGCTGTAAAACTCCAAAATCTGCAATTGTGCTCCGATTGCGGTTCTTGATACCTTAAATGATAGGTCACGAGACCTGTAATTGCTATACCATACATTTCGAAGAAAGTTCGATTAGAAGAAAATCACCTTACTATAGCTCAGCCGATTCAGAGCTGTAAAAATCCGAAATCTGCAATTGTGCTCCGATTGCGGTTCTTGATACCTCAAATGATAGGTCTCGGGACGTGTAATTGTTATGCCAAACCGCGTTAAAATTGGTTGATTATTTCCATACATTTCACAGAAAAATCGATTCGAAGAAAATCACCTTACTATAGCTCAGCCGATTCAGAGCTGTAAAACTCCAAAATCTGCAATTGTGCTCCGATTGCGGTTCTTGATACCTTAAATGATAGGTCACGAGACCTGTAATTGCTATACCATACATTTCGAAGAAAGTTAGATTAGAAGAAAATCACCTTACTATAGCTCAGCCGATTCAGAGCTGTAAAAATCCGAAATCTGCAATTGTGCTCCGATTGCGGTTCTTGATACCTCAAATGATAGGTCTCGGGACGTGTAATTGTTATGCCAAACCGCGTTAAAATTGGTTGATTATTTCCATACATTTCACAGAAAAATCGATTCGAAGAAAATCACCTTACTATAGCTCAGCCGATTCAGAGCTGTAAAAATCCGAAATCTGCAATTGTGCTCCGATTGCGGTTCTTGATACCTCAAATGATAGGTCTCGGGACGTGTAATTGTTATGCCAAACCGCGTTAAAATTGGTTGATTATTTCCATACATTTCACAGAAAAATCGATTCGAAGAAAATCACCTTACTATAGCTCAGCCGATTCAGAGCTGTAAAACTCCAAAATCTGCAATTGTGCTCCGATTGCGGTTCTTGATACCTTAAATGATAGGTCACGAGACCTGTAATTGCTATACCATACATTTCGAAGAAAGTTAGATTAGAAGAAAATCACCTTACTATAGCTCAGCCGATTCAGAGCTGTAAAAATCCGAAATCTGCAATTGTGCTCCGATTGCGGTTCTTGATACCTCAAATGATAGGTCTCGGGACGTGTAATTGTTATGCCAAACCGCGTTAAAATTGGTTGATTATTTCCATACATTTCACAGAAAAATCGATTCGAAGAAAATCACCTTACTATAGCTCAGCCGATTCAGAGCTGTAAAACTCCAAAATCTGCAATTGTGCTCCGATTGCGGTTCTTGATACCTTAAATGATAGGTCACGAGACCTGTAATTGCTATACCATACATTTCGAAGAAAGTTAGATTAGAAGAAAATCACCTTACTATAGCTCAGCCGATTTAGAGCTGTAAAAATCCGAAATCTGCAATTGTGCTCCGATTGCGGTTCTTGATACCTCAAATGATAGGTCTCGGGACGTGTAATTGTTATGCCCAACCGCGTCTAAATTGGTTGATTATTTCCATACATTTCACAGAAAAATCGACTCGAAGAAAATCACCTTACTATAGCTCAGCCGATTCAGAGCTGTAAAACTCCAAAATCTGCAATTGTGCTCCGATTGCGGTTCTTGATACCTTAAATGATAGGTCACGAGACCTGTAATTGCTATACCATACATTTCGAAGAAAGTTAGATTAGAAGAAAATCACCTTACTATAGCTCAGCCGATTCAGAGCTGTAAAAATCCGAAATCTGCAATTGTGCTCCGATTGCGGTTCTTGATACCTCAAATGATAGGTCTCGGGACGTGTAATTGTTATGCCAAACCGCGTTAAAATTGGTTGATTATTTCCATACATTTCACAGAAAAATCGATTCGAAGAAAATCACCTTACTATAGCTCAGCCGATTCAGAGCTGTAAAAATCCGAAATCTGCAATTGTGCTCCGATTGCGGTTCTTGATACCTCAAATGATAGGTCTCGGGACGTGTAATTGTTATGCCAAACCGCGTTAAAATTGGTTGATTATTTCCATACATTTCACAGAAAAATCGATTCGAAGAAAATCACCTTACTATAGCTCAGCCGATTCAGAGCTGTAAAACTCCAAAATCTGCAATTGTGCTCCGATTGCGGTTCTTGATACCTTAAATGATAGGTCACGAGACCTGTAATTGCTATACCATACATTTCGAAGAAAGTTAGATTAGAAGAAAATCACCTTACTATAGCTCAGCCGATTCAGAGCTGTAAAAATCCGAAATCTGCAATTGTGCTCCGATTGCGGTTCTTGATACCTCAAATGATAGGTCTCGGGACGTGTAATTGTTATGCCAAACCGCGTTAAAATTGGTTGATTATTTCCATACATTTCACAGAAAAATCGATTCGAAGAAAATCACCTTACTATAGCTCAGCCGATTCAGAGCTGCAAAACTCCAAAATCTGCAATTGTGCTCCGATTGCGGTTCTTGATACTGTTACGCTAAATGCTCCGACGCGTTCATTTGAATTTATTACGAATGTTGAATATCAATGCGGCCGTTGCGTTTAGCGCATCAGTTTTTTTTTTCTTTTTGCAATTTGTGAGGTGGCAGTACCATTTTTTTTCTTTTTTTGTGTTAAGCCGTTTCCGGTTGGTGGAGTAGGAGAGAGACGTCGGTGTATAAAAGAGGCAAATTTCGGCCGCACGAGATAGTCAGTTAATATTTTTGAGACGAGATATAGTCAGTATTTTGGAGTGAGATAAGTGAGTTTAGTCAGCTTAATTATAAGAAAAATATATAAAATATAATTTTGAGTGATGTACGGTTTTTTTTTATTAAGTTAGTCGGTTGATTGTGGGATATAAAATTTGAGTCACCATTTTAATGGTCAGTGATTGTAAAGTTTTGTTCGGTGAAAAGAAGAAAGAAATAATAATAAAACCAGAATTCAATAAAAGTTCTTCTATTGATTTTGGCGGAAAATGAACGGGAAAAAAAAATAAACCCGAGAAAAGACTAAAATTGGAATCAACTAACGGAAAGAATTAACACGAAAATCCATTTTTTTTTTGTTCTGGTTAAAAATAAAAATAATGAAACCAATGAATTCCATGAAATTAATATTTCATTTCGTATTTAATTATAAAATATTATAGTGCCTAAGTCTAGAAAACAAATACAGAAAATTTATTAAATACATGAATAGTATAAGTAACGAAAATTAAAATAAACTTAAAATAAGAGAGACCAATAATGATAATGAAAGTGCATGGACAGTTGTACAGTGTTACGTGTAAATATTGATAAAATAATTCCATTGATGGTAATGTTTCCATCACGTCATAATAATAATAAAAAAATAAACGGATAATTTTAACAGTGGTCTTGAAAATACTAGTGATCTGTGATGCTGGTGCGTGCTTTGCAAGGTTTTATTTTGGTGTTAAAGTAAAAACGCTTAATAAAATACTAAATAGTACGTTAAAGGCTTAAAAAGAAATTTTTGTTTGGTGAAATTGTTTGAGTGCGCGCAATATTTTGGTTTTCTAAAGTGGTATGTTTGAACGATAACATAGATAATACCACAAAATATATGGACCCAAAACGAAAAAGAAAAACATAAAATGGTAATACGAGTGCTATAGTGAACAATTGTGCGTGTAATTAGTATATTGTATTACCTAAAATATTGTATTTTATGCACGCAGCGTGATGTAGTGAACAAGAAGAAAAACGCTTTTCATTTTTCTTGGTATAACGGGGAAATGGTTATTAACCAAAAATAAAAAAATAAAAAAATAAAAATCCCGTAAAATCACACCATTTCGTGAAAAATGGAGTTTGTTCAGCTATCAACATACAGCATCTTCATCGCCCTCACGTGAAACGTTAATGCAAGTAAAATATAAATTTTTTTTTTCTAATGTTTTGTTTTGATTTAAAGTAATCATTTTTACACATTTAGTTTTACAAGAAAATCATTTAAGTTAAGTTTTCTCTTCGAATAATTATTATGAAATTTGAATTTTAGAATAAGATTAGGTTAGCTAGGGATTTGAACCATATGTTAGTTATATTTATAATTTCTGGGTTTGTACGAAATATAAATTTCAATTGTTCCGTTTAAAATACTAAAATATGGACTTTATTATTTTTTCTAAGTTGATTCTAATTTTGAGAATGTTATAAGTTCGCAAGTTGTGTCATTGAGTGATGAGGTTAGTATAGGCTGCCAGATTCAGTAGGTGAGTATTCTCCGTCTGCTCTTCCCTCTTAATTTAATTCCTTTCGTTTTCCTAAAGCGGTCTACCAACATTTGGTGCATCCTCCAAAAACCACCCACCCCAGCCCTGAGCTCTAGCCATGCTAAAGTGACCGCCTTGGAGGCTCTGCTCGAATAATTTCTCATTTCAGTTCCGGTAGATGTACAGAGGAGCAATAATTTTTATGTGTCATCCTACAACAATCTAAACCAAACCGGTAACAATACCTTAAATGATAGGTCACGAGACCTGTAATTGCTATACCATACATTTCGAAGAAAGTTAGATTAGAAGAAAATCACCTTACTATAGCTCAGCCGATTCAGAGCTGTAAAAATCCGAAATCTGCAATTGTGCTCCGATTGCGGTTCTTGATACCTCAAATGATAGGTCTCGGGACGTGTAATTGTTATGCCAAACCGCGTTAAAATTGGTTGATTATTTCCATACATTTCACAGAAAAATCGATTCGAAGAAAATCACCTTACTATAGCTCAGCCGATTCAGAGCTGTAAAACTCCAAAATCTGCAATTGTGCTCCGATTGCGGTTCTTGATACATTAAATGATAGGTCACGAGACCTGTAATTGCTATACCATACATTTCGAAGAAAGTTCGATTAGAAGAAAATCACCTTACTATAGCTCAGCCGATTCAGAGCTGTAAAAATCCGAAATCTGCAATTGTGCTCCGATTGCGGTTCTTGATACCTCAAATGATAGGTCTCGGGACGTGTAATTGTTATGCCAAACCGCGTTAAAATTGGTTGATTATTTCCATACATTTCACAGAAAAATCGATTCGAAGAAAATCACCTTACTATAGCTCAGCCGATTCAGAGCTGTAAAAATCCGAAATCTGCAATTGTGCTCCGATTGCGGTTCTTGATACCTCAAATGATAGGTCTCGGGACGTGTAATTGTTATGCCAAACCGCGTTAAAATTGGTTGATTATTTCCATACATTTCACAGAAAAATCGATTCGAAGAAAATCACCTTACTATAGCTCAGCCGATTCAGAGCTGTAAAACTCCAAAATCTGCAATTGTGCTCCGATTGCGGTTCTTGATACCTTAAATGATAGGTCACGAGACCTGTAATTGCTATACCATACATTTCGAAGAAAGTTAGATTAGAAGAAAATCACCTTACTATAGCTCAGCCGATTCAGAGCTGTAAAAATCCGAAATCTGCAATTGTGCTCCGATTGCGGTTCTTGATACCTCAAATGATAGGTCTCGGGACGTGTAATTGTTATGCCAAACCGCGTTAAAATTGGTTGATTATTTCCATACATTTCACAGAAAAATCGATTCGAAGAAAATCACCTTACTATAGCTCAGCCGATTCAGAGCTGTAAAACTCCAAAATCTGCAATTGTGCTCCGATTGCGGTTCTTGATACCTTAAATGATAGGTCACGAGACCTGTAATTGCTATACCATACATTTCGAAGAAAGTTAGATTAGAAGAAAATCACCTTACTATAGCTCAGCCGATTCAGAGCTGTAAAAATCCGAAATCTGCAATTGTGCTCCGATTGCGGTTCTTGATACCTCAAATGATAGGTCTCGGGACGTGTAATTGTTATGCCAAACCGCGTTAAAATTGGTTGATTATTTCCATACATTTCACAGAAAAATCGATTCGAAGAAAATCACCTTACTATAGCTCAGCCGATTCAGAGCTGTAAAACTCCAAAATCTGCAATTGTGCTCCGATTGCGGTTCTTGATACCTTAAATGATAGGTCACGAGACCTGTAATTGCTATACCATACATTTCGAAGAAAGTTAGATTAGAAGAAAATCACCTTACTATAGCTCAGCCGATTCAGAGCTGTAAAAATCCGAAATCTGCAATTGTGCTCCGATTGCGGTTCTTGATACCTCAAATGATAGGTCTCGGGACGTGTAATTGTTATGCCAAACCGCGTTAAAATTGGTTGATTATTTCCATACATTTCACAGAAAAATCGATTCGAAGAAAATCACCTTACTATAGCTCAGCCGATTCAGAGCTGTAAAACTCCAAAATCTGCAATTGTGCTCCGATTGCGGTTCTTGATACCTTAAATGATAGGTCACGAGACCTGTAATTGCTATACCATACATTTCGAAGAAAGTTAGATTAGAAGAAAATCACATTACTATAGCTCAGCCGATTCAGAGCTGTAAAAATCCGAAATCTGCAATTGTGCTCCGATTGCGGTTCTTGATACCTCAAATGATAGGTCTCGGGACGTGTAATTGTTATGCCAAACCGCGTTAAAATTGGTTGATTATTTCCATACATTTCACAGAAAAATCGATTCGAAGAAAATCACCTTACTATAGCTCAGCCGATTCAGAGCTGTAAAAATCCGAAATCTGCAATTGTGCTCCGATTGCGGTTCTTGATACCTCAAATGATAGGTCTCGGGACGTGTAATTGTTATGCCAAACCGCGTTAAAATTGGTTGATTATTTCCATACATTTCACAGAAAAATCGATTCGAAGAAAATCACCTTACTATAGCTCAGCCGATTCAGAGCTGTAAAACTCCAAAATCTGCAATTGTGCTCCGATTGCGGTTCTTGATACCTTAAATGATAGGTCACGAGACCTGTAATTGCTATACCATACATTTCGAAGAAAGTTAGATTAGAAGAAAATCACCTTACTATAGCTCAGCCGATTCAGAGCTGTAAAACTCCAAAATCTGCAATTGTGCTCCGATTGCGGTTCTTGATACCTTAAATGATAGGTCACGAGACCTGTAATTGCTATACCATACATTTCGAAGAAAGTTAGATTAGAAGAAAATCACCTTACTATAGCTCAGCCGATTCAGAGCTGTAAAAATCCGAAATCTGCAATTGTGCTCCGATTGCGGTTCTTGATACCTCAAATGATAGGTCTCGGGACGTGTAATTGTTATGCCAAACCGCGTTAAAATTGGTTGATTATTTCCATACATTTCACAGAAAAATCGATTCGAAGAAAATCACCTTACTATAGCTCAGCCGATTCAGAGCTGTAAAACTCCAAAATCTGCAATTGTGCTCCGATTGCGGTTCTTGATACATTAAATGATAGGTCACGAGACCTGTAATTGCTATACCATACATTTCGAAGAAAGTTCGATTAGAAGAAAATCACCTTACTATAGCTCAGCCGATTCAGAGCTGTAAAAATCCGAAATCTGCAATTGTGCTCCGATTGCGGTTCTTGATACCTCAAATGATAGGTCTCGGGACGTGTAATTGTTATGCCAAACCGCGTTAAAATTGGTTGATTATTTCCATACATTTCACAGAAAAATCGATTCGAAGAAAATCACCTTACTATAGCTCAGCCGATTCAGAGCTGTAAAACTCCAAAATCTGCAATTGTGCTCCGATTGCGGTTCTTGATACCTTAAATGATAGGTCACGAGACCTGTAATTGCTATACCATACATTTCGAAGAAAGTTAGATTAGAAGAAAATCACCTTACTATAGCTCAGCCGATTCAGAGCTGTAAAAATCCGAAATCTGCAATTGTGCTCCGATTGCGGTTCTTGATACCTCAAATGATAGGTCTCGGGACGTGTAATTGTTATGCCAAACCGCGTTAAAATTGGTTGATTATTTCCATACATTTCACAGAAAAATCGATTCGAAGAAAATCACCTTACTATAGCTCAGCCGATTCAGAGCTGTAAAACTCCAAAATCTGCAATTGTGCTCCGATTGCGGTTCTTGATACATTAAATGATAGGTCACGAGACCTGTAATTGCTATACCATACATTTCGAAGAAAGTTCGATTAGAAGAAAATCACCTTACTATAGCTCAGCCGATTCAGAGCTGTAAAAATCCGAAATCTGCAATTGTGCTCCGATTGCGGTTCTTGATACCTCAAATGATAGGTCTCGGGACGTGTAATTGTTATGCCAAACCGCGTTAAAATTGGTTGATTATTTCCATACATTTCACAGAAAAATCGATTCGAAGAAAATCACCTTACTATAGCTCAGCCGATTCAGAGCTGTAAAACTCCAAAATCTGCAATTGTGCTCCGATTGCGGTTCTTGATACATTAAATGATAGGTCACGAGACCTGTAATTGCTATACCATACATTTCGAAGAAAGTTCGATTAGAAGAAAATCACCTTACTATAGCTCAGCCGATTCAGAGCTGTAAAAATCCGAAATCTGCAATTGTGCTCCGATTGCGGTTCTTGATACCTCAAATGATAGGTCTCGGGACGTGTAATTGTTATGCCAAACCGCGTTAAAATTGGTTGATTATTTCCATACATTTCACAGAAAAATCGATTCGAAGAAAATCACCTATAGCTCAGCCGATTCAGAGCTGTAAAACTCCAAAATCTGCAATTGTGCTCCGATTGCGGTTCTTGATACCTTAAATGATAGGTCACGAGACCTGTAATTGCTATACCATACATTTCGAAGAAAGTTAGATTAGAAGAAAATCACCTTACTATAGCTCAGCCGATTCAGAGCTGTAAAAATCCGAAATCTGCAATTGTGCTCCGATTGCGGTTCTTGATACCTCAAATGATAGGTCTCGGGACGTGTAATTGTTATGCCAAACCGCGTTAAAATTGGTTGATTATTTCCATACATTTCACAGAAAAATCGATTCGAAGAAAATCACCTTACTATAGCTCAGCCGATTCAGAGCTGTAAAACTCCAAAATCTGCAATTGTGCTCCGATTGCGGTTCTTGATACCTTAAATGATAGGTCACGAGACCTGTAATTGCTATACCATACATTTCGAAGAAAGTTAGATTAGAAGAAAATCACCTTACTATAGCTCAGCCGATTCAGAGCTGTAAAAATCCGAAATCTGCAATTGTGCTCCGATTGCGGTTCTTGATACCTCAAATGATAGGTCTCGGGACGTGTAATTGTTATGCCAAACCGCGTTAAAATTGGTTGATTATTTCCATACATTTCACAGAAAAATCGATTCGAAGAAAATCACCTATAGCTCAGCCGATTCAGAGCTGTAAAACTCCAAAATCTGCAATTGTGCTCCGATTGCGGTTCTTGATACCTTAAATGATAGGTCACGAGACCTGTAATTGCTATACCATACATTTCGAAGAAAGTTAGATTAGAAGAAAATCACCTTACTATAGCTCAGCCGATTCAGAGCTGTAAAAATCCGAAATCTGCAATTGTGCTCCGATTGCGGTTCTTGATACCTCAAATGATAGGTCTCGGGACGTGTAATTGTTATGCCAAACCGCGTTAAAATTGGTTGATTATTTCCATACATTTCACAGAAAAATCGATTCGAAGAAAATCACCTTACTATAGCTCAGCCGATTCAGAGCTGCAAAACTCCAAAATCTGCAATTGTGCTCCGATTGCGGTTCTTGATACTGTTACGCTAAATGCTCCGACGCGTTCATTTGAATTTATTACGAATGTTGAATATCAATGCGGCCGTTGCGTTTAGCGCATCAGTTTTTTTTTTCTTTTTGCAATTTGTGAGGTGGCAGTACCATTTTTTTTCTTTTTTTGTGTTAAGCCGTTTCCGGTTGGTGGAGTAGGAGAGAGACGTCGGTGTATAAAAGAGGCAAATTTCGGCCGCACGAGATAGTCAGTTAATATTTTTGAGACGAGATATAGTCAGTATTTTGGAGTGAGATAAGTGAGTTTAGTCAGCTTAATTATAAGAAAAATATATAAAATATAATTTTGAGTGATGTACGGTTTTTTTTTATTAAGTTAGTCGGTTGATTGTGGGATATAAAATTTGAGTCACCATTTTAATGGTCAGTGATTGTAAAGTTTTGTTCGGTGAAAAGAAGAAAGAAATAATAATAAAACCAGAATTCAATAAAAGTTCTTCTATTGATTTTGGCGGAAAATGAACGGGAAAAAAAAATAAACCCGAGAAAAGACTAAAATTGGAATCAACTAACGGAAAGAATTAACACGAAAATCCATTTTTTTTTTGTTCTGGTTAAAAATAAAAATAATGAAACCAATGAATTCCATGAAATTAATATTTCATTTCGTATTTAATTATAAAATATTATAGTGCCTAAGTCTAGAAAACAAATACAGAAAATTTATTAAATACATGAATAGTATAAGTAACGAAAATTAAAATAAACTTAAAATAAGAGAGACCAATAATGATAATGAAAGTGCATGGACAGTTGTACAGTGTTACGTGTAAATATTGATAAAATAATTCCATTGATGGTAATGTTTCCATCACGTCATAATAATAATAAAAAAATAAACGGATAATTTTAACAGTGGTCTTGAAAATACTAGTGATCTGTGATGCTGGTGCGTGCTTTGCAAGGTTTTATTTTGGTGTTAAAGTAAAAACGCTTAATAAAATACTAAATAGTACGTTAAAGGCTTAAAAAGAAATTTTTGTTTGGTGAAATTGTTTGAGTGCGCGCAATATTTTGGTTTTCTAAAGTGGTATGTTTGAACGATAACATAGATAATACCACAAAATATATGGACCCAAAACGAAAAAGAAAAACATAAAATGGTAATACGAGTGCTATAGTGAACAATTGTGCGTGTAATTAGTATATTGTATTACCTAAAATATTGTATTTTATGCACGCAGCGTGATGTAGTGAACAAGAAGAAAAACGCTTTTCATTTTTCTTGGTATAACGGGGAAATGGTTATTAACCAAAAATAAAAAAATAAAAAAATAAAAATCCCGTAAAATCACACCATTTCGTGAAAAATGGAGTTTGTTCAGCTATCAACATACAGCATCTTCATCGCCCTCACGTGAAACGTTAATGCAAGTAAAATATAAATTTTTTTTTTCTAATGTTTTGTTTTGATTTAAAGTAATCATTTTTACACATTTAGTTTTACAAGAAAATCATTTAAGTTAAGTTTTCTCTTCGAATAATTATTATGAAATTTGAATTTTAGAATAAGATTAGGTTAGCTAGGGATTTGAACCATATGTTAGTTATATTTATAATTTCTGGGTTTGTACGAAATATAAATTTCAATTGTTCCGTTTAAAATACTAAAATATGGACTTTATTATTTTTTCTAAGTTGATTCTAATTTTGAGAATGTTATAAGTTCGCAAGTTGTGTCATTGAGTGATGAGGTTAGTATAGGCTGCCAGATTCAGTAGGTGAGTATTCTCCGTCTGCTCTTCCCTCTTAATTTAATTCCTTTCGTTTTCCTAAAGCGGTCTACCAACATTTGGTGCATCCTCCAAAAACCACCCACCCCAGCCCTGAGCTCTAGCCATGCTAAAGTGACCGCCTTGGAGGCTCTGCTCGAATAATTTCTCATTTCAGTTCCGGTAGATGTACAGAGGAGCAATAATTTTTATGTGTCATCCTACAACAATCTAAACCAAACCGGTAACAATACCTTAAATGATAGGTCACGAGACCTGTAATTGCTATACCATACATTTCGAAGAAAGTTAGATTAGAAGAAAATCACCTTACTATAGCTCAGCCGATTCAGAGCTGTAAAAATCCGAAATCTGCAATTGTGCTCCGATTGCGGTTCTTGATACCTCAAATGATAGGTCTCGGGACGTGTAATTGTTATGCCAAACCGCGTTAAAATTGGTTGATTATTTCCATACATTTCACAGAAAAATCGATTCGAAGAAAATCACCTTACTATAGCTCAGCCGATTCAGAGCTGTAAAACTCCAAAATCTGCAATTGTGCTCCGATTGCGGTTCTTGATACATTAAATGATAGGTCACGAGACCTGTAATTGCTATACCATACATTTCGAAGAAAGTTCGATTAGAAGAAAATCACCTTACTATAGCTCAGCCGATTCAGAGCTGTAAAAATCCGAAATCTGCAATTGTGCTCCGATTGCGGTTCTTGATACCTCAAATGATAGGTCTCGGGACGTGTAATTGTTATGCCAAACCGCGTTAAAATTGGTTGATTATTTCCATACATTTCACAGAAAAATCGATTCGAAGAAAATCACCTTACTATAGCTCAGCCGATTCAGAGCTGTAAAAATCCGAAATCTGCAATTGTGCTCCGATTGCGGTTCTTGATACCTCAAATGATAGGTCTCGGGACGTGTAATTGTTATGCCAAACCGCGTTAAAATTGGTTGATTATTTCCATACATTTCACAGAAAAATCGATTCGAAGAAAATCACCTTACTATAGCTCAGCCGATTCAGAGCTGTAAAACTCCAAAATCTGCAATTGTGCTCCGATTGCGGTTCTTGATACCTTAAATGATAGGTCACGAGACCTGTAATTGCTATACCATACATTTCGAAGAAAGTTAGATTAGAAGAAAATCACCTTACTATAGCTCAGCCGATTCAGAGCTGTAAAAATCCGAAATCTGCAATTGTGCTCCGATTGCGGTTCTTGATACCTCAAATGATAGGTCTCGGGACGTGTAATTGTTATGCCAAACCGCGTTAAAATTGGTTGATTATTTCCATACATTTCACAGAAAAATCGATTCGAAGAAAATCACCTTACTATAGCTCAGCCGATTCAGAGCTGTAAAACTCCAAAATCTGCAATTGTGCTCCGATTGCGGTTCTTGATACCTTAAATGATAGGTCACGAGACCTGTAATTGCTATACCATACATTTCGAAGAAAGTTAGATTAGAAGAAAATCACCTTACTATAGCTCAGCCGATTCAGAGCTGTAAAAATCCGAAATCTGCAATTGTGCTCCGATTGCGGTTCTTGATACCTCAAATGATAGGTCTCGGGACGTGTAATTGTTATGCCAAACCGCGTTAAAATTGGTTGATTATTTCCATACATTTCACAGAAAAATCGATTCGAAGAAAATCACCTTACTATA
The DNA here is from genome assembly GCA_958295665.1 of Tipula vernalis. Taxonomy (NCBI): domain Eukaryota; kingdom Metazoa; phylum Arthropoda; class Insecta; order Diptera; family Tipulidae; genus Tipula; species Tipula vernalis. The sequence goes on along the minus strand of OY282558.1, from coordinate 458,297,131 downwards.
GCTCAGCCGATTCAGAGCTGTAAAACTCCAAAATCTGCAATTGTGCTCCGATTGCGGTTCTTGATACCTTAAATGATAGGTCACGAGACCTGTAATTGCTATACCATACATTTCGAAGAAAGTTAGATTAGAAGAAAATCACCTTACTATAGCTCAGCCGATTCAGAGCTGTAAAAATCCGAAATCTGCAATTGTGCTCCGATTGCGGTTCTTGATACCTCAAATGATAGGTCTCGGGACGTGTAATTGTTATGCCAAACCGCGTTAAAATTGGTTGATTATTTCCATACATTTCACAGAAAAATTGATTCGAAGAAAATCACCTTACTATAGCTCAGCCGATTCAGAGCTGTAAAACTCCAAAATCTGCAATTGTGCTCCGATTGCGGTTCTTGATACCTTAAATGATAGGTCACGAGACCTGTAATTGCTATACCATACATTTCGAAGAAAGTTAGATTAGAAGAAAATCACCTTACTATAGCTCAGCCGATTCAGAGCTGTAAAAATCCGAAATCTGCAATTGTGCTCCGATTGCGGTTCTTGATACCTCAAATGATAGGTCTCGGGTCGTGTAATTGTTATGCCAAACCGCGTTAAAATTGGTTGATTATTTCCATACATTTCACAGAAAAATCGATTCGAAGAAAATCACCTTACTATAGCTCAGCCGATTCAGAGCTGTAAAACTCCAAAATCTGCAATTGTGCTCCGATTGCGGTTCTTGATACCTTAAATGATAGGTCACGAGACCTGTAATTGCTATACCATACATTTCGAAGAAAGTTAGATTAGAAGAAAATCACCTTACTATAGCTCAGCCGATTCAGAGCTGTAAAAATCCGAAATCTGCAATTGTGCTCCGATTGCGGTTCTTGATACCTCAAATGATAGGTCTCGGGACGTGTAATTGTTATGCCAAACCGCGTTAAAATTGGTTGATTATTTCCATACATTTCACAGAAAAATCGATTCGAAGAAAATCACCTTACTATAGCTCAGCCGATTCAGAGCTGTAAAAATCCGAAATCTGCAATTGTGCTCCGATTGCGGTTCTTGATACCTCAAATGATAGGTCTCGGGACGTGTAATTGTTATGCCAAACCGCGTTAAAATTGGTTGATTATTTCCATACATTTCACAGAAAAATCGATTCGAAGAAAATCACCTTACTATAGCTCAGCCGATTCAGAGCTGTAAAACTCCAAAATCTGCAATTGTGCTCCGATTGCGGTTCTTGATACCTTAAATGATAGGTCACGAGACCTGTAATTGCTATACCATACATTTCGAAGAAAGTTAGATTAGAAGAAAATCACCTTACTATAGCTCAGCCGATTCAGAGCTGTAAAAATCCGAAATCTGCAATTGTGCTCCGATTGCGGTTCTTGATACCTCAAATGATAGGTCTCGGGTCGTGTAATTGTTATGCCAAACCGCGTTAAAATTGGTTGATTATTTCCATACATTTCACAGAAAAATCGATTCGAAGAAAATCACCTTACTATAGCTCAGCCGATTCAGAGCTGTAAAACTCCAAAATCTGCAATTGTGCTCCGATTGCGGTTCTTGATACCTTAAATGATAGGTCACGAGACCTGTAATTGCTATACCATACATTTCGAAGAAAGTTAGATTAGAAGAAAATCACCTTACTATAGCTCAGCCGATTCAGAGCTGTAAAAATCCGAAATCTGCAATTGTGCTCCGATTGCGGTTCTTGATACCTCAAATGATAGGTCTCGGGACGTGTAATTGTTATGCCAAACCGCGTTAAAATTGGTTGATTATTTCCATACATTTCACAGAAAAATCGATTCGAAGAAAATCACCTTACTATAGCTCAGCCGATTCAGAGCTGTAAAACTCCAAAATCTGCAATTGTGCTCCGATTGCGGTTCTTGATACCTTAAATGATAGGTCACGAGACCTGTAATTGCTATACCATACATTTCGAAGAAAGTTAGATTAGAAGAAAATCACCTTACTATAGCTCAGCCGATTCAGAGCTGTAAAAATCCGAAATCTGCAATTGTGCTCCGATTGCGGTTCTTGATACCTCAAATGATAGGTCTCGGGACGTGTAATTGTTATGCCAAACCGCGTTAAAATTGGTTGATTATTTCCATACATTTCACAGAAAAATCGATTCGAAGAAAATCACCTTACTATAGCTCAGCCGATTCAGAGCTGTAAAACTCCAAAATCTGCAATTGTGCTCCGATTGCGGTTCTTGATACCTTAAATGATAGGTCACGAGACCTGTAATTGCTATACCATACATTTCGAAGAAAGTTAGATTAGAAGAAAATCACCTTACTATAGCTCAGCCGATTCAGAGCTGTAAAAATCCGAAATCTGCAATTGTGCTCCGATTGCGGTTCTTGATACCTCAAATGATAGGTCTCGGGACGTGTAATTGTTATGCCAAACCGCGTTAAAATTGGTTGATTATTTCCATACATTTCACAGAAAAATCGATTCGAAGAAAATCACCTTACTATAGCTCAGCCGATTCAGAGCTGTAAAACTCCAAAATCTGCAATTGTGCTCCGATTGCGGTTCTTGATACCTTAAATGATAGGTCACGAGACCTGTAATTGCTATACCATACATTTCGAAGAAAGTTAGATTAGAAGAAAATCACATTACTATAGCTCAGCCGATGCAGAGCTGTAAAAATCCGAAATCTGCAATTGTGCTCCGATTGCGGTTCTTGATACCTCAAATGATAGGTCTCGGGACGTGTAATTGTTATGCCAAACCGCGTTAAAATTGGTTGATTATTTCCATACATTTCACAGAAAAATCGATTCGAAGAAAATCACCTTACTATAGCTCAGCCGATTCAGAGCTGTAAAACTCCAAAATCTGCAATTGTGCTCCGATTGCGGTTCTTGATACCTTAAATGATAGGTCACGAGACCTGTAATTGCTATACCATACATTTCGAAGAAAGTTAGATTAGAAGAAAATCACCTTACTATAGCTCAGCCGATTCAGAGCTGTAAAACTCCAAAATCTGCAATTGTGCTCCGATTGCGGTTCTTGATACCTTAAATGATAGGTCACGAGACCTGTAATTGCTATACCATACATTTCGAAGAAAGTTAGATTAGAAGAAAATCACCTTACTATAGCTCAGCCGATTCAGAGCTGTAAAAATCCGAAATCTGCAATTGTGCTCCGATTGCGGTTCTTGATACCTCAAATGATAGGTCTCGGGACGTGTAATTGTTATGCCAAACCGCGTTAAAATTGGTTGATTATTTCCATACATTTCACAGAAAAATCGATTCGAAGAAAATCACCTTACTATAGCTCAGCCGATTCAGAGCTGTAAAACTCCAAAATCTGCAATTGTGCTCCGATTGCGGTTCTTGATACCTTAAATGATAGGTCACGAGACCTGTAATTGCTATACCATACATTTCGAAGAAAGTTAGATTAGAAGAAAATCACCTTACTATAGCTCAGCCGATTCAGAGCTGTAAAAATCCGAAATCTGCAATTGTGCTCCGATTGCGGTTCTTGATACCTCAAATGATAGGTCTCGGGACGTGTAATTGTTATGCCAAACCGCGTTAAAATTGGTTGATTATTTCCATACATTTCACAGAAAAATCGATTCGAAGAAAATCACCTTACTATAGCTCAGCCGATTCAGAGCTGTAAAACTCCAAAATCTGCAATTGTGCTCCGATTGCGGTTCTTGATACCTTAAATGATAGGTCACGAGACCTGTAATTGCTATACCATACATTTCGAAGAAAGTTAGATTAGAAGAAAATCACCTTACTATAGCTCAGCCGATTCAGAGCTGTAAAAATCCGAAATCTGCAATTGTGCTCCGATTGCGGTTCTTGATACCTCAAATGATAGGTCTCGGGACGTGTAATTGTTATGCCAAACCGCGTTAAAATTGGTTGATTATTTCCATACATTTCACAGAAAAATCGATTCGAAGAAAATCACCTTACTATAGCTCAGCCGATTCAGAGCTGTAAAAATCCAAAATCTGCAATTGTGCTCCGATTGCGGTTCTTGATACCTTAAATGATAGGTCACGAGACCTGTAATTGCTATACCATACATTTCGAAGAAAGTTAGATTAGAAGAAAATCACCTTACTATAGCTCAGCCGATTCAGAGCTGTAAAAATCCGAAATCTGCAATTGTGCTCCGATTGCGGTTCTTGATACCTCAAATGATAGGTCTCGGGACGTGTAATTGTTATGCCAAACCGCGTTAAAATTGGTTGATTATTTCCATACATTTCACAGAAAAATCGATTCGAAGAAAATCACCTTACTATAGCTCAGCCGATTCAGAGCTGTAAAACTCCAAAATCTGCAATTGTGCTCCGATTGCGGTTCTTGATACCTTAAATGATAGATCACGAGACCTGTAATTGCTATACCATACATTTCGAAGAAAGTTAGATTAGAAGAAAATCACCTTACTATAGCTCAGCCGATTCAGAGCTGTAAAAATCCGAAATCTGCAATTGTGCTCCGATTGCGGTTCTTGATACCTCAAATGATAGGTCTCGGGACGTGTAATTGTTATGCCAAACCGCGTTAAAATTGGTTGATTATTTCCATACATTTCACAGAAAAATCGATTCGAAGAAAATCACCTTACTATAGCTCAGCCGATTCAGAGCTGTAAAAATCCGAAATCTGCAATTGTGCTCCGATTGCGGTTCTTGATACCTCAAATGATAGGTCTCGGGACGTGTAATTGTTATGCCAAACCGCGTTAAAATTGGTTGATTATTTCCATACATTTCACAGAAAAATCGATTCGAAGAAAATCACCTTACTATAGCTCAGCCGATTCAGAGCTGTAAAACTCCAAAATCTGCAATTGTGCTCCGATTGCGGTTCTTGATACCTCAAATGATAGGTCTCGGGACGTGTAATTGTTATGCCAAACCGCGTTAAAATTGGTTGATTATTTCCATACATTTCACAGAAAAATCGATTCGAAGAAAATCACCTTACTATAGCTCAGCCGATTCAGAGCTGTAAAACTCCAAAATCTGCAATTGTGCTCCGATTGCGGTTCTTGATACCTTAAATGATAGGTCACGAGACCTGTAATTGCTATACCATACATTTCGAAGAAAGTTCGATTAGAAGAAAATCACCTTACTATAGCTCAGCCGATTCAGAGCTGTAAAAATCCGAAATCTGCAATTGTGCTCCGATTGCGGTTCTTGATACCTCAAATGATAGGTCTCGGGACGTGTAATTGTTATGCCAAACCGCGTTAAAATTGGTTGATTATTTCCATACATTTCACAGAAAAATCGATTCGAAGAAAATCACCTTACTATAGCTCAGCCGATTCAGAGCTGTAAAACTCCAAAATCTGCAATTGTGCTCCGATTGCGGTTCTTGATACCTTAAATGATAGGTCACGAGACCTGTAATTGCTATACCATACATTTCGAAGAAAGTTAGATTAGAAGAAAATCACCTTACTATAGCTCAGCCGATTCAGAGCTGTAAAAATCCGAAATCTGCAATTGTGCTCCGATTGCGGTTCTTGATACCTCAAATGATAGGTCTCGGGACGTGTAATTGTTATGCCAAACCGCGTTAAAATTGGTTGATTATTTCCATACATTTCACAGAAAAATCGATTCGAAGAAAATCACCTTACTATAGCTCAGCCGATTCAGAGCTGTAAAACTCCAAAATCTGCAATTGTGCTCCGATTGCGGTTCTTGATACCTCAAATGATAGGTCTCGGGACTTGTAATTGTTATGCCAAACCGCGTTAAAATTGGTTGATTATTTCCATACATTTCACAGAAAAATCGATTCGAAGAAAATCACCTTACTATAGCTCAGCCGATTCAGAGCTGTAAAAATCCGAAATCTGCAATTGTGCTCCGATTGCGGTTCTTGATACCTCAAATGATAGGTCTCGGGACGTGTAATTGTTATGCCAAACCGCGTTAAAATTGGTTGATTATTTCCATACATTTCACAGAAAAATCGATTCGAAGAAAATCACCTTACTATAGCTCAGCCGATTCAGAGCTGTAAAACTCCAAAATCTGCAATTGTGCTCCGATTGCGGTTCTTGATACATTAAATGATAGGTCACGAGACCTGTAATTGCTATACCATACATTTCGAAGAAAGTTCGATTAGAAGAAAATCACCTTACTATAGCTCAGCCGATTCAGAGCTGTAAAAATCCGAAATCTGCAATTGTGCTCCGATTGCGGTTCTTGATACCTCAAATGATAGGTCTCGGGACGTGTAATTGTTATGCCAAACCGCGTTAAAATTGGTTGATTATTTCCATACATTTCACAGAAAAATCGATTCGAAGAAAATCACCTTACTATAGCTCAGCCGATTCAGAGCTGTAAAACTCCAAAATCTGCAATTGTGCTCCGATTGCGGTTCTTGATACCTTAAATGATAGCTCACGAGACCTGTAATTGCTATACCATACATTTCGAAGAAAGTTCGATTAGAAGAAAATCACCTTACTATAGCTCAGCCGATTCAGAGCTGTAAAAATCCGAAATCTGCAATTGTGCTCCGATTGCGGTTCTTGATACCTCAAATGATAGGTCTCGGGACGTGTAATTGTTATGCCAAACCGCGTTAAAATTGGTTGATTATTTCCATACATTTCACAGAAAAATCGATTCGAAGAAAATCACCTTACTATAGCTCAGCCGATTCAGAGCTGTAAAACTCCAAAATCTGCAATTGTGCTCCGATTGCGGTTCTTGATACCTTAAATGATAGGTCACGAGACCTGTAATTGCTATACCATACATTTCGAAGAAAGTTAGATTAGAAGAAAATCACCTTACTATAGCTCAGCCGATTCAGAGCTGTAAAAATCCGAAATCTGCAATTGTGCTCCGATTGCGGTTCTTGATACCTCAAATGATAGGTCTCGGGACGTGTAATTGTTATGCCAAACCGCGTTAAAATTGGTTGATTATTTCCATACATTTCACAGAAAAATCGATTCGAAGAAAATCACCTTACTATAGCTCAGCCGATTCAGAGCTGTAAAACTCCAAAATCTGCAATTGTGCTCCGATTGCGGTTCTTGATACCTTAAATGATAGGTCACGAGACCTGTAATTGCTATACCATACATTTCGAAGAAAGTTAGATTAGAAGAAAATCACCTTACTATAGCTCAGCCGATTCAGAGCTGTAAAAATCCGAAATCTGCAATTGTGCTCCGATTGCGGTTCTTGATACCTCAAATGATAGGTCTCGGGACGTGTAATTGTTATGCCAAACCGCGTTAAAATTGGTTGATTATTTCCATACATTTCACAGAAAAATCGATTCGAAGAAAATCACCTTACTATAGCTCAGCCGATTCAGAGCTGTAAAACTCCAAAATCTGCAATTGTGCTCCGATTGCGGTTCTTGATACCTTAAATGATAGGTCACGAGACCTGTAATTGCTATACCATACATTTCGAAGAAAGTTAGATTAGAAGAAAATCACCTTACTATAGCTCAGCCGATTCAGAGCTGTAAAAATCCGAAATCTGCAATTGTGCTCCGATTGCGGTTCTTGATACCTCAAATGATAGGTCTCGGGACGTGTAATTGTTATGCCAAACCGCGTTAAAATTGGTTGATTATTTCCATACATTTCACAGAAAAATCGATTCGAAGAAAATCACCTTACTATAGCTCAGCCGATTCAGAGCTGTAAAACTCCAAAATCTGCAATTGTGCTCCGATTGCGGTTCTTGATACCTTAAATGATAGGTCACGAGACCTGTAATTGCTATACCATACATTTCGAAGAAAGTTAGATTAGAAGAAAATCACCTTACTATAGCTCAGCCGATTCAGAGCTGTAAAAATCCGAAATCTGCAATTGTGCTCCGATTGCGGTTCTTGATACCTCAAATGATAGGTCTCGGGACGTGTAATTGTTATGCCAAACCGCGTTAAAATTGGTTGATTATTTCCATACATTTCACAGAAAAATCGATTCGAAGAAAATCACCTTACTATAGCTCAGCCGATTCAGAGCTGTAAAACTCCAAAATCTGCAATTGTGCTCCGATTGCGGTTCTTGATACCTTAAATGATAGGTCACGAGACCTGTAATTGCTATACCATACATTTCGAAGAAAGTTAGATTAGAAGAAAATCACCTTACTATAGCTCAGCCGATTCAGAGCTGTAAAAATCCGAAATCTGCAATTGTGCTCCGATTGCGGTTCTTGATACCTCAAATGATAGGTCTCGGGACGTGTAATTGTTATGCCAAACCGCGTTAAAATTGGTTGATTATTTCCATACATTTCACAGAAAAATCGATTCGAAGAAAATCACCTTACTATAGCTCAGCCGATTCAGAGCTGTAAAACTCCAAAATCTGCAATTGTGCTCCGATTGCGGTTCTTGATACCTTAAATGATAGGTCACGAGACCTGTAATTGCTATACCATACATTTCGAAGAAAGTTAGATTAGAAGAAAATCACCTTACTATAGCTCAGCCGATTCAGAGCTGTAAAAATCCGAAATCTGCAATTGTGCTCCGATTGCGGTTCTTGATACCTCAAATGATAGGTCTCGGGACGTGTAATTGTTATGCCAAACCGCGTTAAAATTGGTTGATTATTTCCATACATTTCACAGAAAAATCGATTCGAAGAAAATCACCTTACTATAGCTCAGCCGATTCAGAGCTGTAAAAATCCGAAATCTGCAATTGTGCTCCGATTGCGGTTCTTGATACCTCAAATGATAGGTCTCGGGACGTGTAATTGTTATGCCAAACCGCGTTAAAATTGGTTGATTATTTCCATACATTTCACAGAAAAATCGATTCGAAGAAAATCACCTTACTATAGCTCAGCCGATTCAGAGCTGTAAAACTCCAAAATCTGCAATTGTGCTCCGATTGCGGTTCTTGATACATTAAATGATAGGTCACGAGACCTGTAATTGCTATACCATACATTTCGAAGAAAGTTCGATTAGAAGAAAATCACCTTACTATAGCTCAGCCGATTCAGAGCTGTAAAAATCCGAAATCTGCAATTGTGCTCCGATTGCGGTTCTTGATACCTCAAATGATAGGTCTCGGGACGTGTAATTGTTATGCCAAACCGCGTTAAAATTGGTTGATTATTTCCATACATTTCACAGAAAAATCGATTCGAAGAAAATCACCTTACTATAGCTCAGCCGATTCAGAGCTGTAAAACTCCAAAATCTGCAATTGTGCTCCGATTGCGGTTCTTGATACCTTAAATGATAGCTCACGAGACCTGTAATTGCTATACCATACATTTCGAAGAAAGTTCGATTAGAAGAAAATCACCTTACTATAGCTCAGCCGATTCAGAGCTGTAAAAATCCGAAATCTGCAATTGTGCTCCGATTGCGGTTCTTGATACCTCAAATGATAGGTCTCGGGACGTGTAATTGTTATGCCAAACCGCGTTAAAATTGGTTGATTATTTCCATACATTTCACAGAAAAATCGATTCGAAGAAAATCACCTTACTATAGCTCAGCCGATTCAGAGCTGTAAAAATCCGAAATCTGCAATTGTGCTCCGATTGCGGTTCTTGATACCTCAAATGATAGGTCTCGGGACGTGTAATTGTTATGCCAAACCGCGTTAAAATTGGTTGATTATTTCCATACATTTCACAGAAAAATCGATTCGAAGAAAATCACCTTACTATAGCTCAGCCGATTCAGAGCTGTAAAACTCCAAAATCTGCAATTGTGCTCCGATTGCGGTTCTTGATACATTAAATGATAGGTCACGAGACCTGTAATTGCTATACCATACATTTCGAAGAAAGTTCGATTAGAAGAAAATCACCTTACTATAGCTCAGCCGATTCAGAGCTGTAAAAATCCGAAATCTGCAATTGTGCTCCGATTGCGGTTCTTGATACCTCAAATGATAGGTCTCGGGACGTGTAATTGTTATGCCAAACCGCGTTAAAATTGGTTGATTATTTCCATACATTTCACAGAAAAATCGATTCGAAGAAAATCACCTTACTATAGCTCAGCCGATTCAGAGCTGTAAAAATCCGAAATCTGCAATTGTGCTCCGATTGCGGTTCTTGATACCTCAAATGATAGGTCTCGGGACGTGTTTTTGTTATGCCAAACCGCGTTAAAATTGGTTGATTATTTCCATACATTTCACAGAAAAATCGATTCGAAGAAAATCACCTTACTATAGCTCAGCCGATTCAGAGCTGTAAAAATCCGAAATCTGCAATTGTGCTCCGATTGCGGTTCTTGATACCTCAAATGATAGGTCTCGGGACGTGTAATTGTTATGCCAAACCGCGTTAAAATTGGTTGATTATTTCCATACATTTCACAGAAAAATCGATTCGAAGAAAATCACCTTACTATAGCTCAGCCGATTCAGAGCTGTAAAACTCCAAAATCTGCAATTGTGCTCCGATTGCGGTTCTTGATACATTAAATGATAGGTCACGAGACCTGTAATTGCTATACCATACATTTCGAAGAAAGTTCGATTAGAAGAAAATCACCTTACTATAGCTCAGCCGATTCAGAGCTGTAAAAATCCGAAATCTGCAATTGTGCTCCGATTGCGGTTCTTGATACCTCAAATGATAGGTCTCGGGACGTGTAATTGTTATGCCAAACCGCGTTAAAATTGGTTGATTATTTCCATACATTTCACAGAAAAATCGATTAGAAGAAAATCACCTTACTATAGCTCAGCCGATTCAGAGCTGTAAAAATCCGAAATCTGCAATTGTGCTCCGATTGCGGTTCTTGATACCTCAAATGATAGGTCTCGGGACGTGTAATTGTTATGCCAAACCGCGTTAAAATTGGTTGATTATTTCCATACATTTCACAGAAAAATCGATTCGAAGAAAATCACCTTACTATAGCTCAGCCGATTCAGAGCTGTAAAACTCCAAAATCTGCAATTGTGCTCCGATTGCGGTTCTTGATACCTTAAATGATAGGTCACGAGACCTGTAATTGCTATACCATACATTTCGAAGAAAGTTAGATTAGAAGAAAATCACCTTACTATAGCTCAGCCGATTCAGAGCTGTAAAAATCCGAAATCTGCAATTGTGCTCCGATTGCGGTTCTTGATACCTCAAATGATAGGTCTCGGGACGTGTAATTGTTATGCCAAACCGCGTTAAAATTGGTTGATTATTTCCATACATTTCACAGAAAAATCGATTCGAAGAAAATCACCTTACTATAGCTCAGCCGATTCAGAGCTGTAAAAATCCGAAATCTGCAATTGTGCTCCGATTGCGGTTCTTGATACCTCAAATGATAGGTCTCGGGACGTGTAATTGTTATGCCAAACCGCGTTAAAATTGGTTGATTATTTCCATACATTTCACAGAAAAATCGATTCGAAGAAAATCACCTTACTATAGCTCAGCCGATTCAGAGCTGTAAAACTCCAAAATCTGCAATTGTGCTCCGATTGCGGTTCTTGATACCTCAAATGATAGGTCTCGGGACGTGTAATTGTTATGCCAAACCGCGTTAAAATTGGTTGATTATTTCCATACATTTCACAGAAAAATCGATTCGAAGAAAATCACCTTACTATAGCTCAGCCGATTCAGAGCTGTAAAACTCCAAAATCTGCAATTGTGCTCCGATTGCGGTTCTTGATACCTTAAATGATAGGTCACGAGACCTGTAATTGCTATACCATACATTTCGAAGAAAGTTCGATTAGAAGAAAATCACCTTACTATAGCTCAGCCGATTCAGAGCTGTAAAAATCCGAAATCTGCAATTGTGCTCCGATTGCGGTTCTTGATACCTCAAATGATAGGTCTCGGGACGTGTAATTGTTATGCCAAACCGCGTTAAAATTGGTTGATTATTTCCATACATTTCACAGAAAAATCGATTCGAAGAAAATCACCTTACTATAGCTCAGCCGATTCAGAGCTGTAAAACTCCAAAATCTGCAATTGTGCTCCGATTGCGGTTCTTGATACCTTAAATGATAGGTCACGAGACCTGTAATTGCTATACCATACATTTCGAAGAAAGTTAGATTAGAAGAAAATCACCTTACTATAGCTCAGCCGATTCAGAGCTGTAAAAATCCGAAATCTGCAATTGTGCTCCGATTGCGGTTCTTGATACCTCAAATGATAGGTCTCGGGACGTGTAATTGTTATGCCAAACCGCGTTAAAATTGGTTGATTATTTCCATACATTTCACAGAAAAATCGATTCGAAGAAAATCACCTTACTATAGCTCAGCCGATTCAGAGCTGTAAAACTCCAAAATCTGCAATTGTGCTCCGATTGCGGTTCTTGATACCTCAAATGATAGGTCTCGGGACGTGTAATTGTTATGCCAAACCGCGTTAAAATTGGTTGATTATTTCCATACATTTCACAGAAAAATCGATTCGAAGAAAATCACCTTACTATAGCTCAGCCGATTCAGAGCTGTAAAACTCCAAAATCTGCAATTGTGCTCCGATTGCGGTTCTTGATACCTTAAATGATAGGTCACGAGACCTGTAATTGCTATACCATACATTTCGAAGAAAGTTCGATTAGAAGAAAATCACCTTACTATAGCTCAGCCGATTCAGAGCTGTAAAAATCCGAAATCTGCAATTGTGCTCCGATTGCGGTCCTTGATACCTCAAATGATAGGTCTCGGGACGTGTAATTGTTATGCCAAACCGCGTTAAAATTGGTTGATTATTTCCATACATTTCACAGAAAAATCGATTCGAAGAAAATCACCTTACTATAGCTCAGCCGATTCGGAGCTGTAAAACTCCAAAATCTGCAATTGTGCTCCGATTGCGGTTCTTGATACCTTAAATGATAGGTCACGAGACCTGTAATTGCTATACCATACATTTCGAAGAAAGTTAGATTAGAAGAAAATCACCTTACTATAGCTCAGCCGATTCAGAGCTGTAAAAATCCGAAATCTGCAATTGTGCTCCGATTGCGGTTCTTGATACCTCAAATGATAGGTCTCGGGACGTGTAATTGTTATGCCAAACCGCGTTAAAATTGGTTGATTATTTCCATACATTTCACAGAAAAATCGATTCGAAGAAAATCACCTTACTATAGCTCAGCCGATTCAGAGCTGTAAAAATCCGAAATCTGCAATTGTGCTCCGATTGCGGTTCTTGATACCTCAAATGATAGGTCTCGGGACGTGTAATTGTTATGCCAAACCGCGTTAAAATTGGTTGATTATTTCCATACATTTCACAGAAAAATCGATTCGAAGAAAATCACCTTACTATAGCTCAGCCGATTCAGAGCTGTAAAACTCCAAAATCTGCAATTGTGCTCCGATTGCGGTTCTTGATACCTCAAATGATAGGTCTCGGGACGTGTAATTGTTATGCCAAACCGCGTTAAAATTGGTTGATTATTTCCATACATTTCACAGAAAAATCGATTCGAAGAAAATCACCTTACTATAGCTCAGCCGATTCAGAGCTGTAAAACTCCAAAATCTGCAATTGTGCTCCGATTGCGGTTCTTGATACCTTAAATGATAGGTCACGAGACCTGTAATTGCTATACCATACATTTCGAAGAAAGTTCGATTAGAAGAAAATCACCTTACTATAGCTCAGCCGATTCAGAGCTGTAAAAATCCGAAATCTGCAATTGTGCTCCGATTGCGGTTCTTGATACCTCAAATGATAGGTCTCGGGACGTGTAATTGTTATGCCAAACCGCGTTAAAATTGGTTGATTATTTCCATACATTTCACAGAAAAATCGATTCGAAGAAAATCACCTTACTATAGCTCTGCCGATTCAGAGCTGTAAAACTCCAAAATCTGCAATTGTGCTCCGATTGCGGTTCTTGATACCTTAAATGATAGGTCACGAGACCTGTAATTGCTATACCATACATTTCGAAGAAAGTTCGATTAGAAGAAAATCACCTTACTATAGCTCAGCCGATTCAGAGCTGTAAAAATCCGAAATCTGCAATTGTGCTCCGATTGCGGTTCTTGATACCTCAAATGATAGGTCTCGGGACGTGTAATTGTTATGCCAAACCGCGTTAAAATTGGTTGATTATTTCCATACATTTCACAGAAAAATCGATTCGAAGAAAATCACCTTACTATAGCTCAGCCGATTCAGAGCTGTAAAACTCCAAAATCTGCAATTGTTCTCCGATTGCGGTTCTTGATACCTTAAATGATAGGTCACGAGACCTGTAATTGCTATACCATACATTTCGAAGAAAGTTAGATTAGAAGAAAATCACCTTACTATAGCTCAGCCGATTCAGAGCTGTAAAAATCCGAAATCTGCAATTGTGCTCCGATTGCGGTTCTTGATACCTCAAATGATAGGTCTCGGGACGTGTAATTGTTATGCCAAACCGCGTTAAAATTGGTTGATTATTTCCATACATTTCACAGAAAAATCGATTCGAAGAAAATCACCTTACTATAGCTCAGCCGATTCAGAGCTGTAAAACTCCAAAATCTGCAATTGTGCTCCGATTGCGGTTCTTGATACCTTAAATGATAGGTCACGAGACCTGTAATTGCTATACCATACATTTCGAAGAAAGTTCGATTAGAAGAAAATCACCTTACTATAGCTCAGCCGATTCAGAGCTGTAAAAATCCGAAATCTGCAATTGTGCTCCGATTGCGGTTCTTGATACCTTAAATGATAGGTCACGAGACCTGTAATTGCTATACCATACATTTCGAAGAAAGTTCGATTAGAAGAAAATCACCTTACTATAGCTCAGCCGATTCGGAGCTGTAAAAATCCGAAATCTGCAATTGTGCTCCGATTGCGGTTCTTGATACCTCAAATGATAGGTCTCGGGACGTGTAATTGTTATGCCAAACCGCGTTAAAATTGGTTGATTATTTCCATACATTTCACAGAAAAATCGATTCGAAGAAAATCACCTTACTATAGCTCAGCCGATTCAGAGCTGTAAAACTCTAAAATCTGCAATTGTGCTCCGATTGCGGTTCTTGATACCTCAAATGATAGGTCTCGGGACGTGTAATTGTTATGCCAAACCGCGTTAAAATTGGTTGATTATTTCCATACATTTCACAGAAAAATCGATTCGAAGAAAATCACCTTACTATAGCTCAGCCGATTCAGAGCTGTAAAACTCCAAAATCTGCAATTGTGCTCCGATTGCGGTTCTTGATACCTTAAATGATAGGTCACGAGACCTGTAATTGCTATACCATACATTTCGAAGAAAGTTAGATTAGAAGAAAATCACCTTACTATAGCTCAGCCGATTCAGAGCTGTAAAAATCCGAAATCTGCAATTGTGCTCCGATTGCGGTTCTTGATACCTCAAATGATAGGTCTCGGGACGTGTAATTGTTATGCCAAACCGCGTTAAAATTGGTTGATTATTTCCATACATTTCACAGAAAAATCGATTCGAAGAAAATCACCTTACTATAGCTCAGCCGATTCAGAGCTGTAAAACTCCAAAATCTGCAATTGTGCTCCGATTGCGGTTCTTGATACCTTAAATGATAGGTCACGAGACCTGTAATTGCTATACCATACATTTCGAAGAAAGTTCGATTAGAAGAAAATCACCTTACTATAGCTCAGCCGATTCAGAGCTGTAAAAATCCGAAATCTGCAATTGTGCTCCGATTGCGGTTCTTGATACCTCAAATGATAGGTCTCGGGACGTGTAATTGTTATGCCAAACCGCGTTAAAATTGGTTGATTATTTCCATACATTTCACAGAAAAATCGATTCGAAGAAAATCACCTTACTATAGCTCAGCCGATTCAGAGCTGTAAAACTCTAAAATCTGCAATTGTGCTCCGATTGCGGTTCTTGATACCTCAAATGATAGGTCTCGGGACGTGTAATTGTTATGCCAAACCGCGTTAAAATTGGTTGATTATTTCCATACATTTCACAGAAAAATCGATTCGAAGAAAATCACCTTACTATAGCTCAGCCGATTCAGAGCTGTAAAACTCCAAAATCTGCAATTGTGCTCCGATTGCGGTTCTTGATACCTTAAATGATAGGTCACGAGACCTGTAATTGCTATACCATACATTTCGAAGAAAGTTAGATTAGAAGAAAATCACCTTACTATAGCTCAGCCGATTCAGAGCTGTAAAAATCCGAAATCTGCAATTGTGCTCCGATTGCGGTTCTTGATACCTCAAATGATAGGTCTCGGGACGTGTAATTGTTATGCCAAACCGCGTTAAAATTGGTTGATTATTTCCATACATTTCACAGAAAAATCGATTCGAAGAAAATCACCTTACTATAGCTCAGCCGATTCAGAGCTGTAAAACTCCAAAATCTGCAATTGTGCTCCGATTGCGGTTCTTGATACCTTAAATGATAGGTCACGAGACCTGTAATTGCTATACCATACATTTCGAAGAAAGTTCGATTAGAAGAAAATCACCTTACTATAGCTCAGCCGATTCAGAGCTGTAAAAATCCGAAATCTGCAATTGTGCTCCGATTGCGGTTCTTGATACCTCAAATGATAGGTCTCGGGACGTGTAATTGTTATGCCAAACCGCGTTAAAATTGGTTGATTATTTCCATACATTTCACAGAAAAATCGATTCGAAGAAAATCACCTTACTATAGCTCAGCCGATTCAGAGCTGTAAAACTCTAAAATCTGCAATTGTGCTCCGATTGCGGTTCTTGATACCTCAAATGATAGGTCTCGGGACGTGTAATTGTTATGCCAAACCGCGTTAAAATTGGTTGATTATTTCCATACATTTCACAGAAAAATCGATTCGAAGAAAATCACCTTACTATAGCTCAGCCGATTCAGAGCTGTAAAACTCCAAAATCTGCAATTGTGCTCCGATTGCGGTTCTTGATACCTTAAATGATAGGTCACGAGACCTGTAATTGCTATACCATACATTTCGAAGAAAGTTAGATTAGAAGAAAATCACCTTACTATAGCTCAGCCGATTCAGAGCTGTAAAAATCCGAAATCTGCAATTGTGCTCCGATTGCGGTTCTTGATACCTCAAATGATAGGTCTCGGGACGTGTAATTGTTATGCCAAACCGCGTTAAAATTGGTTGATTATTTCCATACATTTCACAGAAAAATCGATTCGAAGAAAATCACCTTACTATAGCTCAGCCGATTCAGAGCTGTAAAACTCTAAAATCTGCAATTGTGCTCCGATTGCGGTTCTTGATACCTCAAATGATAGGTCTCGGGACGTGTAATTGTTATGCCAAACCGCGTTAAAATTGGTTGATTATTTCCATACATTTCACAGAAAAATCGATTCGAAGAAAATCACCTTACTATAGCTCAGCCGATTCAGAGCTGTAAAACTCCAAAATCTGCAATTGTGCTCCGATTGCGGTTCTTGATACCTTAAATGATAGGTCACGAGACCTGTAATTGCTATACCATACATTTCGAAGAAAGTTAGGTTAGAAGAAAATCACCTTACTATAGCTCAGCCGATTCAGAGCTATAAAAATCCGAAATCTGCAATTGTGCTCCGATTGCGGTTCTTGATACCTCAAATGATAGGTCTCGGGACGTGTAATTGTTATGCCAAACCGCGTTAAAATTGGTTGATTATTTCCATACATTTCACAGAAAAATCGATTCGAAGAAAATCACCTTACTATAGCTCAGCCGATTCAGAGCTGTAAAACTCTAAAATCTGCAATTGTGCTCCGATTGCGGTTCTTGATACCTCAAATGATAGGTCTCGGGACGTGTAATTGTTATGCCAAACCGCGTTAAAATTGGTTGATTATTTCCATACATTTCACAGAAAAATCGATTCGAAGAAAATCACCTTACTATAGCTCAGCCGATTCAGAGCTGTAAAACTCCAAAATCTGCAATTGTGCTCCGATTGCGGTTCTTGATACCTTAAATGATAGGTCACGAGACCTGTAATTGCTATACCATACATTTCGAAGAAAGTTCGATTAGAAGAAAATCACCTTACTATAGCTCAGCCGATTCAGAGCTGTAAAAATCCGAAATCTGCAATTGTGCTCCGATTGCGGTTCTTGATACCTCAAATGATAGGTCTCGGGACGTGTAATTGTTATGCCAAACCGCGTTAAAATTGGTTGATTATTTCCATACATTTCACAGAAAAATCGATTCGAAGAAAATCACCTTACTATAGCTCAGCCGATTCAGAGCTGTAAAACTCTAAAATCTGAAATTGTGCTCCGATTGCGGTTCTTGATACCTCAAATGATAGGTCTCGGGACGTGTAATTGTTATGCCAAACCGCGTTAAAATTGGTTGATTATTTCCATACATTTCACAGAAAAATCGATTCGAAGAAAATCACCTTACTATAGCTCAGCCGATTCAGAGCTGTAAAACTCCAAAATCTGCAATTGTGCTCCGATTGCGGTTCTTGATACCTTAAATGATAGGTCACGAGACCTGTAATTGCTATACCATACATTTCGAAGAAAGTTAGGTTAGAAGAAAATCACCTTACTATAGCTCAGCCGATTCAGAGCTATAAAAATCCGAAATCTGCAATTGTGCTCCGATTGCGGTTCTTGATACCTCAAATGATAGGTCTCGGGACGTGTAATTGTTATGCCAAACCGCGTTAAAATTGGTTGATTATTTCCATACATTTCACAGAAAAATCGATTCGAAGAAAATCACCTTACTATAGCTCAGCCGATTCAGAGCTGTAAAACTCTAAAATCTGCAATTGTGCTCCGATTGCGGTTCTTGATACCTCAAATGATAGGTCTCGGGACGTGTAATTGTTATGCCAAACCGCGTTAAAATTGGTTGATTATTTCCATACATTTCACAGAAAAATCGATTCGAAGAAAATCACCTTACTATAGCTCAGCCGATTCAGAGCTGTAAAACTCCAAAATCTGCAATTGTGCTCCGATTGCGGTTCTTGATACCTTAAATGATAGGTCACGAGACCTGTAATTGCTATACCATACATTTCGAAGAAAGTTCGATTAGAAGAAAATCACCTTACTATAGCTCAGCCGATTCAGAGCTGTAAAAATCCGAAATCTGCAATTGTGCTCCGATTGCGGTTCTTGATACCTCAAATGATAGGTCTCGGGACGTGTAATTGTTATGCCAAACCGCGTTAAAATTGGTTGATTATTTCCATACATTTCACAGAAAAATCGATTCGAAGAAAATCACCTTACTATAGCTCAGCCGATTCAGAGCTGTAAAACTCCAAAATCTGCAATTGTGCTCCGATTGCGGTTCTTGATACCTTAAATGATAGGTCACGAGACCTGTAATTGCTATACCATACATTTCGAAGAAAGTTCGATTAGAAGAAAATCACCTTACTATAGCTCAGCCGATTCAGAGCTGTAAAACTCTAAAATCTGCAATTGTGCTCCGATTGCGGTTCTTGATACCTTAAATGATAGGTCACGAGACCTGTAATTGCTATACCATACATTTCGAAGAAAGTTAGACTAGAAGAAAATCACCTTACTATAGCTCAGCCGATTCAGAGCTGTAAAAATCCGAAATCTGCAATTGTGCTCCGATTGCGGTTCTTGATATCTTAAATGATAGGTCTCGGGACGTGTAATTGTTATGCCAAACCGCGTTAAAATTGGTTGATTATTTCCATACATTTCACAGAAAAATCGATTCGAAGAAAATCACCTTACTATAGCTCAGCCGATTCAGAGCTGTAAAACTCCAAAATCTGCAATTGTGCTCCGATTGCGGTTCTTGATACCTTAAATGATAGGTCACGAGACCTGTAATTGCTATACCATACATTTCGAAGAAAGTTAGATTAGAAGAAAATCACCTTACTATAGCTCAGCCGATTCAGAGCTGTAAAAATCCGAAATCTGCAATTGTGCTCCGATTGCGGTTCTTGATACCTTAAATGATAGGTCTCGGGACGTGTAATTGTTATGCCAAACCGCGTTAAAATTGGTTGATTATTTCCATACATTTCACAGAAAAATCGATTCGAAGAAAATCACCTTACTATAGCTCAGCCGATTCAGAGCTGTAAAACTCCAAAATCTGCAATTGTGCTCCGATTGCGGTTCTTGATACCTTAAATGATAGGTCACGAGACCTGTAATTGCTATACCATACATTTCGAAGAAAGTTCGATTAGAAGAAAATCACCTTACTATAGCTCAGCCGATTCAGAGCTGTAAAAATCCGAAATCTGCAATTGTGCTCCGATTGCGGTTCTTGATACCTCAAATGATAGGTCTCGGGACGTGTAATTGTTATGCCAAACCGCGTTAAAATTGGTTGATTATTTCCATACATTTCACAGAAAAATCGATTCGAAGAAAATCACCTTACTATAGCTCAGCCGATTCAGAGCTGTAAAACTCCAAAATCTGCAATTGTGCTCCGATTGCGGTTCTTGATACCTTAAATGATAGGTCACGAGACCTGTAATTGCTATACCATACATTTCGAAGAAAGTTAGATTAGAAGAAAATCACCTTACTATAGCTCAGCCGATTCAGAGCTGTAAAACTCCAAAATCTGCAATTGTGCTCCGATTGCGGTTCTTGATACCTCAAATGATAGGTCTCGGGACGTGTAATTGTTATGCCAAACCGCGTTAAAATTGGTTGATTATTTCCATACATTTCACAGAAAAATCGATTCGAAGAAAATCACCTTACTATAGCTCAGCCGATTCAGAGCTGTAAAACTCCAAAATCTGCAATTGTGCTCCGATTGCGGTTCTTGATACCTTAAATGATAGGTCACGAGACCTGTAATTGCTATACCATACATTTCGAAGAAAGTTAGATTAGAAGAAAATCACCTTACTATAGCTCAGCCGATTCAGAGCTGTAAAAATCCGAAATCTGCAATTGTGCTCCGATTGCGGTTCTTGATACCTTAAATGATAGGTCTCGGGACGTGTAATTGTTATGCCAAACCGCGTTAAAATTGGTTGATTATTTCCATACATTTCACAGAAAAATCGATTCGAAGAAAATCACCTTACTATAGCTCAGCCGATTCAGAGCTGTAAAACTCCAAAATCTGCAATTGTGCTCCGATTGCGGTTCTTGATACCTTAAATGATAGGTCACGAGACCTGTAATTGCTATACCATACATTTCGGAGAAAGTTAGATTAGAAGAAAATCACCTTACTATAGCTCAGCCGATTCAGAGCTGTAAAAATCCGAAATCTGCAATTGTGCTCCGATTGCGGTTCTTGATACCTCAAATGATAGGTCTCGGGACGTGTAATTGTTATGCCAAACCGCGTTAAAATTGGTTGATTATTTCCATACATTTCACAGAAAAATCGATTCGAAGAAAATCACCTTACTATAGCTCAGCCGATTCAGAGCTGTAAAACTCCAAAATCTGCAATTGTGCTCCGATTGCGGTTCTTGATACCTTAAATGATAGGTCACGAGACCTGTAATTGCTATACCATACATTTCGAAGAAAGTTAGATTAGAAGAAAATCACCTTACTATAGCTCAGCCGATTCAGAGCTGTAAAAATCCGAAATCTGCAATTGTGCTCCGATTGCGGTTCTTGATACCTCAAATGATAGGTCTCGGGACGTGTAATTGTTATGCCAAACCGCGTTAAAATTGGTTGATTATTTCCATACATTTCACAGAAAAATCGATTCGAAGAAAATCACCTTACTATAGCTCAGCCGATTCAGAGCTGTAAAACTCCAAAATCTGCAATTGTGCTCCGATTGCGGTTCTTGATACCTTAAATGATAGGTCACGAGACCTGTAATTGCTATACCATACATTTCGAAGAAAGTTAGATTAGAAGAAAATCACCTTACTATAGCTCAGCCGATTCAGAGCTGTAAAAATCCGAAATCTGCAATTGTGCTCCGATTGCGGTTCTTGATACCTCAAATGATAGGTCTCGGGACGTGTAATTGTTATGCCAAACCGCGTTAAAATTGGTTGATTATTTCCATACATTTCACAGAAAAATCGATTCGAAGAAAATCACCTTACTATAGCTCAGCCGATTCAGAGCTGTAAAACTCCAAAATCTGCAATTGTGCTCCGATTGCGGTTCTTGATACCTTAAATGATAGGTCACGAGACCTGTAATTGCTATACCATACATTTCGAAGAAAGTTAGATTAGAAGAAAATCACCTTACTATAGCTCAGCCGATTCAGAGCTGTAAAAATCCGAAATCTGCAATTGTGCTCCGATTGCGGTTCTTGATACCTTAAATGATAGGTCTCGGGACGTGTAATTGTTATGCCAAACCGCGTTAAAATTGGTTGATTATTTCCATACATTTCACAGAAAAATCGATTCGAAGAAAATCACCTTACTATAGCTCAGCCGATTCAGAGCTGTAAAACTCCAAAATCTGCAATTGTGCTCCGATTGCGGTTCTTGATACCTTAAATGATAGGTCACGAGACCTGTAATTGCTATACCATACATTTCGAAGAAAGTTAGATTAGAAGAAAATCACCTTACTATAGCTCAGCCGATTCAGAGCTGTAAAAATCCGAAATCTGCAATTGTGCTCCGATTGCGGTTCTTGATACCTCAAATGATAGGTCTCGGGACGTGTAATTGTTATGCCAAACCGCGTTAAAATTGGTTGATTATTTCTATACATTTCACAGAAAAATCGATTCGAAGAAAATCACCTTACTATAGCTCAGCCGATTCAGAGCTGTAAAACTCCAAAATCTGCAATTGTGCTCCGATTGCGGTTCTTGATACCTTAAATGATAGGTCTCGGGACGTGTAATTGTTATGCCAAACCGCGTTAAAATTGGTTGATTATTTCCATACATTTCACAGAAAAATCGATTCGAAGAAAATCACCTTACTATAGCTCAGCCGATTCAGAGCTGTAAAACTCCAAAATCTGCAATTGTGCTCCGATTGCGGTTCTTGATACCTTAAATGATAGGTCACGAGACCTGTAATTGCTATACCATACATTTCGAAGGAAGTTAGATTAGAAGAAAATCACCTTACTATAGCTCAGCCGATTCAGAGCTGTAAAAATCCGAAATCTGCAATTGTGCTCCGATTGCGGTTCTTGATACCTCAAATGATAGGTCTCGGGACGTGTAATTGTTATGCCAAACCGCGTTAAAATTGGTTGATTATTTCCATACATTTCACAGAAAAATCGATTCGAAGAAAATCACCTTACTATAGCTCAGCCGATTCAGAGCTGTAAAACTCCAAAATCTGCAATTGTGCTCCGATTGCGGTTCTTGATACCTTAAATGATAGGTCACGAGACCTGTAATTGCTATACCATACATTTCGAAGAAAGTTAGATTAGAAGAAAATCACCTTACTATAGCTCAGCCGATTCAGAGCTGTAAAAATCCGAAATCTGCAATTGTGCTCCGATTGCGGTTCTTGATACCACAAATGATAGGTCTCGGGACGTGTAATTGTTATGCCAAACCGCGTTAAAATTGGTTGATTATTTCTATACATTTCACAGAAAAATCGATTCGAAGAAAATCACCTTACTATAGCTCAGCCGATTCAGAGCTGTAAAACTCCAAAATCTGCAATTGTGCTCCGATTGCGGTTCTTGATACCTTAAATGATAGGTCTCGGGACGTGTAATTGTTATGCCAAACCGCGTTAAAATTGGTTGATTATTTCCATACATTTCACAGAAAAATCGATTCGAAGAAAATCACCTTACTATAGCTCAGCCGATTCAGAGCTGTAAAACTCCAAAATCTGCAATTGTGCTCCGATTGCGGTTCTTGATACCTTAAATGATAGGTCACGAGACCTGTAATTGCTATACCATACATTTCGAAGGAAGTTAGATTAGAAGAAAATCACCTTACTATAGCTCAGCCGATTCAGAGCTGTAAAAATCCGAAATCTGCAATTGTGCTCCGATTGCGGTTCTTGATACCTCAAATGATAGGTCTCGGGACGTGTAATTGTTATGCCAAACCGCGTTAAAATTGGTTGATTATTTCTATACATTTCACAGAAAAATCGATTCGAAGAAAATCACCTTACTATAGCTCAGCCGATTCAGAGCTGTAAAACTCCAAAATCTGCAATTGTGCTCCGATTGCGGTTCTTGATACCTTAAATGATAGGTCACGAGACCTGTAATTGCTATACCATACATTTCGAAGAAAGTTAGATTAGAAGAAAATCACCTTACTATAGCTCAGCCGATTCAGAGCTGTAAAAATCCGAAATCTGCAATTGTGCTCCGATTGCGGTTCTTGATACCTCAAATGATAGGTCTCGGGACGTGTAATTGTTATGCCAAACCGCGTTAAAATTGGTTGATTATTTCTATACATTTCACAGAAAAATCGATTCGAAGAAAATCACCTTACTATAGCTCAGCCGATTCAGAGCTGTAAAACTCCAAAATCTGCAATTGTGCTCCGATTGCGGTTCTTGATACCTTAAATGATAGGTCTCGGGACGTGTAATTGTTATGCCAAACCGCGTTAAAATTGGTTGATTATTTCCATACATTTCACAGAAAAATCGATTCGAAGAAAATCACCTTACTATAGCTCAGCCGATTCAGAGCTGTAAAACTCCAAAATCTGCAATTGTGCTCCGATTGCGGTTCTTGATACCTTAAATGATAGGTCACGAGACCTGTAATTGCTATACCATACATTTCGAAGGAAGTTAGATTAGAAGAAAATCACCTTACTATAGCTCAGCCGATTCAGAGCTGTAAAAATCCGAAATCTGCAATTGTGCTCCGATTGCGGTTCTTGATACCTCAAATGATAGGTCTCGGGACGTGTAATTGTTATGCCAAACCGCGTTAAAATTGGTTGATTATTTCCATACATTTCACAGAAAAATCGATTCGAAGAAAATCACCTTACTATAGCTCAGCCGATTCAGAGCTGTAAAACTCCAAAATCTGCAATTGTGCTCCGATTGCGGTTCTTGATACCTTAAATGATAGGTCACGAGACCTGTAATTGCTATACCATACATTTCGAAGAAAGTTAGATTAGAAGAAAATCACCTTACTATAGCTCAGCCGATTCAGAGCTGTAAAAATCCGAAATCTGCAATTGTGCTCCGATTGCGGTTCTTGATACCTCAAATGATAGGTCTCGGGACGTGTAATTGTTATGCCAAACCGCGTTAAAATTGGTTGATTATTTCCATACATTTCACAGAAAAATCGATTCGAAGAAAATCACCTTACTATAGCTCAGCCGATTCAGAGCTGTAAAACTCCAAAATCTGCAATTGTGCTCCGATTGCGGTTCTTGATACCTTAAATGATAGGTCACGAGACCTGTAATTGCTATACCATACATTTCGAAGAAAGTTAGATTAGAAGAAAATCACCTTACTATAGCTCAGCCGATTCAGAGCTGTAAAAATCCGAAATCTGCAATTGTGCTCCGATTGCGGTTCTTGATACCTCAAATGATAGGTCTCGGGACGTGTAATTGTTATGCCAAACCGCGTTAAAATTGGTTGATTATTTCTATACATTTCACAGAAAAATCGATTCGAAGAAAATCACCTTACTATAGCTCAGCCGATTCAGAGCTGTAAAACTCCAAAATCTGCAATTGTGCTCCGATTGCGGTTCTTGATACCTTAAATGATAGGTCTCGGGACGTGTAATTGTTATGCCAAACCGCGTTAAAATTGGTTGATTATTTCCATACATTTCACAGAAAAATCGATTCGAAGAAAATCACCTTACTATAGCTCAGCCGATTCAGAGCTGTAAAACTCCAAAATCTGCAATTGTGCTCCGATTGCGGTTCTTGATACCTTAAATGATAGGTCACGAGACCTGTAATTGCTATACCATACATTTCGAAGGAAGTTAGATTAGAAGAAAATCACCTTACTATAGCTCAGCCGATTCAGAGCTGTAAAAATCCGAAATCTGCAATTGTGCTCCGATTGCGGTTCTTGATACCTCAAATGATAGGTCTCGGGACGTGTAATTGTTATGCCAAACCGCGTTAAAATTGGTTGATTATTTCCATACATTTCACAGAAAAATCGATTCGAAGAAAATCACCTTACTATAGCTCAGCCGATTCAGAGCTGTAAAACTCCAAAATCTGCAATTGTGCTCCGATTGCGGTTCTTGATACCTTAAATGATAGGTCACGAGACCTGTAATTGCTATACCATACATTTCGAAGAAAGTTAGATTAGAAGAAAATCACCTTACTATAGCTCAGCCGATTCAGAGCTGTAAAAATCCGAAATCTGCAATTGTGCTCCGATTGCGGTTCTTGATACCTCAAATGATAGGTCTCGGGACGTGTAATTGTTATGCCAAACCGCGTTAAAATTGGTTGATTATTTCTATACATTTCACAGAAAAATCGATTCGAAGAAAATCACCTTACTATAGCTCAGCCGATTCAGAGCTGTAAAACTCCAAAATCTGCAATTGTGCTCCGATTGCGGTTCTTGATACCTTAAATGATAGGTCTCGGGACGTGTAATTGTTATGCCAAACCGCGTTAAAATTGGTTGATTATTTCCATACATTTCACAGAAAAATCGATTCGAAGAAAATCACCTTACTATAGCTCAGCCGATTCAGAGCTGTAAAACTCCAAAATCTGCAATTGTGCTCCGATTGCGGTTCTTGATACCTTAAATGATAGGTCACGAGACCTGTAATTGCTATACCATACATTTCGAAGGAAGTTAGATTAGAAGAAAATCACCTTACTATAGCTCAGCCGATTCAGAGCTGTAAAAATCCGAAATCTGCAATTGTGCTCCGATTGCGGTTCTTGATACCTCAAATGATAGGTCTCGGGACGTGTAATTGTTATGCCAAACCGCGTTAAAATTGGTTGATTATTTCTATACATTTCACAGAAAAATCGATTCGAAGAAAATCACCTTACTATAGCTCAGCCGATTCAGAGCTGTAAAACTCCAAAATCTGCAATTGTGCTCCGATTGCGGTTCTTGATACCTTAAATGATAGGTCACGAGACCTGTAATTGCTATACCATACATTTCGAAGAAAGTTAGATTAGAAGAAAATCACCTTACTATAGCTCAGCCGATTCAGAGCTGTAAAAATCCGAAATCTGCAATTGTGCTCCGATTGCGGTTCTTGATACCTCAAATGATAGGTCTCGGGACGTGTAATTGTTATGCCAAACCGCGTTAAAATTGGTTGATTATTTCTATACATTTCACAGAAAAATCGATTCGAAGAAAATCACCTTACTATAGCTCAGCCGATTCAGAGCTGTAAAACTCCAAAATCTGCAATTGTGCTCCGATTGCGGTTCTTGATACCTTAAATGATAGGTCTCGGGACGTGTAATTGTTATGCCAAACCGCGTTAAAATTGGTTGATTATTTCCATACATTTCACAGAAAAATCGATTCGAAGAAAATCACCTTACTATAGCTCAGCCGATTCAGAGCTGTAAAAATCCGAAATCTGCAATTGTGCTCCGATTGCGGTTCTTGATACCTCAAATGATAGGTCTCGGGACGTGTAATTGTTATGCCAAACCGCGTTAAAATTGGTTGATTATTTCCATACATTTCACAGAAAAATCGATTCGAAGAAAATCACCTTACTATAGCTCAGCCGATTCAGAGCTGTAAAACTCCAAAATCTGCAATTGTGCTCCGATTGCGGTTCTTGATACCTTAAATGATAGGTCACGAGACCTGTAATTGCTATACCATACATTTCGAAGAAAGTTAGATTAGAAGAAAATCACCTTACTATAGCTCAGCCGATTCAGAGCTGTAAAAATCCGAAATCTGCAATTGTGCTCCGATTGCGGTTCTTGATACCTCAAATGATAGGTCTCGGGACGTGTAATTGTTATGCCAAACCGCGTTAAAATTGGTTGATTATTTCTATACATTTCACAGAAAAATCGATTCGAAGAAAATCACCTTACTATAGCTCAGCCGATTCAGAGCTGTAAAACTCCAAAATCTGCAATTGTGCTCCGATTGCGGTTCTTGATACCTTAAATGATAGGTCTCGGGACGTGTAATTGTTATGCCAAACCGCGTTAAAATTGGTTGATTATTTCCATACATTTCACAGAAAAATCGATTCGAAGAAAATCACCTTACTATAGCTCAGCCGATTCAGAGCTGTAAAACTCCAAAATCTGCAATTGTGCTCCGATTGCGGTTCTTGATACCTTAAATGATAGGTCACGAGACCTGTAATTGCTATACCATACATTTCGAAGGAAGTTAGATTAGAAGAAAATCACCTTACTATAGCTCAGCCGATTCAGAGCTGTAAAAATCCGAAATCTGCAATTGTGCTCCGATTGCGGTTCTTGATACCTCAAATGATAGGTCTCGGGACGTGTAATTGTTATGCCAAACCGCGTTAAAATTGGTTGATTATTTCCATACATTTCACAGAAAAATCGATTCGAAGAAAATCACCTTACTATAGCTCAGCCGATTCAGAGCTGTAAAACTCCAAAATCTGCAATTGTGCTCCGATTGCGGTTCTTGATACCTTAAATGATAGGTCACGAGACCTGTAATTGCTATACCATACATTTCGAAGAAAGTTAGATTAGAAGAAAATCACCTTACTATAGCTCAGCCGATTCAGAGCTGTAAAAATCCGAAATCTGCAATTGTGCTCCGATTGCGGTTCTTGATACCTCAAATGATAGGTCTCGGGACGTGTAATTGTTATGCCAAACCGCGTTAAAATTGGTTGATTATTTCTATACATTTCACAGAAAAATCGATTCGAAGAAAATCACCTTACTATAGCTCAGCCGATTCAGAGCTGTAAAACTCCAAAATCTGCAATTGTGCTCCGATTGCGGTTCTTGATACCTTAAATGATAGGTCTCGGGACGTGTAATTGTTATGCCAAACCGCGTTAAAATTGGTTGATTATTTCCATACATTTCACAGAAAAATCGATTCGAAGAAAATCACCTTACTATAGCTCAGCCGATTCAGAGCTGTAAAACTCCAAAATCTGCAATTGTGCTCCGATTGCGGTTCTTGATACCTTAAATGATAGGTCACGAGACCTGTAATTGCTATACCATACATTTCGAAGGAAGTTAGATTAGAAGAAAATCACCTTACTATAGCTCAGCCGATTCAGAGCTGTAAAAATCCGAAATCTGCAATTGTGCTCCGATTGCGGTTCTTGATACCTCAAATGATAGGTCTCGGGACGTGTAATTGTTATGCCAAACCGCGTTAAAATTGGTTGATTATTTCTATACATTTCACAGAAAAATCGATTCGAAGAAAATCACCTTACTATAGCTCAGCCGATTCAGAGCTGTAAAACTCCAAAATCTGCAATTGTGCTCCGATTGCGGTTCTTGATACCTTAAATGATAGGTCACGAGACCTGTAATTGCTATACCATACATTTCGAAGAAAGTTAGATTAGAAGAAAATCACCTTACTATAGCTCAGCCGATTCAGAGCTGTAAAAATCCGAAATCTGCAATTGTGCTCCGATTGCGGTTCTTGATACCTCAAATGATAGGTCTCGGGACGTGTAATTGTTATGCCAAACCGCGTTAAAATTGGTTGATTATTTCTATACATTTCACAGAAAAATCGATTCGAAGAAAATCACCTTACTATAGCTCAGCCGATTCAGAGCTGTAAAACTCCAAAATCTGCAATTGTGCTCCGATTGCGGTTCTTGATACCTTAAATGATAGGTCACGAGACCTGTAATTGCTATACCATACATTTCGAAGGAAGTTAGATTAGAAGAAAATCACCTTACTATAGCTCAGCCGATTCAGAGCTGTAAAAATCCGAAATCTGCAATTGTGCTCCGATTGCGGTTCTTGATACCTCAAATGATAGGTCTCGGGACGTGTAATTGTTATGCCAAACCGCGTTAAAATTGGTTGATTATTTCCATACATTTCACAGAAAAATCGATTCGAAGAAAATCACCTTACTATAGCTCAGCCGATTCAGAGCTGTAAAACTCCAAAATCTGCAATTGTGCTCCGATTGCGGTTCTTGATACCTTAAATGATAGGTCACGAGACCTGTAATTGCTATACCATACATTTCGAAGAAAGTTAGATTAGAAGAAAATCACCTTACTATAGCTCAGCCGATTCAGAGCTGTAAAAATCCGAAATCTGCAATTGTGCTCCGATTGCGGTTCTTGATACCTCAAATGATAGGTCTCGGGACGTGTAATTGTTATGCCAAACCGCGTTAAAATTGGTTGATTATTTCCATACATTTCACAGAAAAATCGATTCGAAGAAAATCACCTTACTATAGCTCAGCCGATTCAGAGCTGTAAAACTCCAAAATCTGCAATTGTGCTCCGATTGCGGTTCTTGATACCTTAAATGATAGGTCACGAGACCTGTAATTGCTATACCATACATTTCGAAGAAAGTTCGATTAGAAGAAAATCACCTTACTATAGCTCAGCCGATTCAGAGCTGTAAAAATCCGAAATCTGCAATTGTGCTCCGATTGCGGTTCTTGATACCTCAAATGATAGGTCTCGGGACGTGTAATTGTTATGCCAAACCGCGTTAAAATTGGTTGATTATTTCCATACATTTCACAGAAAAATCGATTCGAAGAAAATCACCTTACTATAGCTCAGCCGATTCAGAGCTGTAAAACTCCAAAATCTGCAATTGTGCTCCGATTGCGGTTCTTGATACCTTAAATGATAGGTCACGAGACCTGTAATTGCTATACCATACATTTCGAAGAAAGTTAGATTAGAAGAAAATCACCTTACTATAGCTCAGCCGATTCAGAGCTGTAAAAATCCGAAATCTGCAATTGTGCTCCGATTGCGGTTCTTGATACCTCAAATGATAGGTCTCGGGACGTGTAATTGTTATGCCAAACCGCGTTAAAATTGGTTGATTATTTCCATACATTTCACAGAAAAATCGATTCGAAGAAAATCACCTTACTATAGCTCAGCCGATTCAGAGCTGTAAAACTCCAAAATCTGCAATTGTGCTCCGATTGCGGTTCTTGATACCTTAAATGATAGGTCACGAGACCTGTAATTGCTATACCATACATTTCGAAGAAAGTTAGATTAGAAGAAAATCACCTTACTATAGCTCAGCCGATTCAGAGCTGTAAAAATCCGAAATCTGCAATTGTGCTCCGATTGCGGTTCTTGATACCTCAAATGATAGGTCTCGGGACGTGTAATTGTTATGCCAAACCGCGTTAAAATTGGTTGATTATTTCCATATATTTCACAGAAAAATCGATTCGAAGAAAATCACCTTACTATAGCTCAGCCGATTCAGAGCTGTAAAACTCCAAAATCTGCAATTGTGCTCCGATTGCGGTTCTTGATACCTTAAATGATAGGTCACGAGACCTGTAATTGCTATACCATACATTTCGAAGAAAGTTCGATTAGAAGAAAATCACCTTACTATAGCTCAGCCGATTCAGAGCTGTAAAAATCCGAAATCTGCAATTGTGCTCCGATTGCGGTTCTTGATACCTCAAATGATAGGTCTCGGGACGTGTAATTGTTATGCCAAACCGCGTTAAAATTGGTTGATTATTTCCATACATTTCACAGAAAAATCGATTCGAAGAAAATCACCTTACTATAGCTCAGCCGATTCAGAGCTGTAAAACTCCAAAATCTGCAATTGTGCTCCGATTGCGGTTCTTGATACCTTAAATGATAGGTCACGAGACCTGTAATTGCTATACCATACATTTCGAAGAAAGTTCGATTAGAAGAAAATCACCTTACTATAGCTCAGCCGATTCAGAGCTGTAAAAATCCGAAATCTGCAATTGTGCTCCGATTGCGGTTCTTGATACCTTAAATGATAGGTCTCGGGACGTGTAATTGTTATGCCAAACCGCGTTAAAATTGGTTGATTATTTCCATACATTTCACAGAAAAATCGATTCGAAGAAAATCACCTTACTATAGCTCAGCCGATTCAGAGCTGTAAAACTCCAAAATCTGCAATTGTGCTCCGATTGCGGTTCTTGATACCTTAAATGATAGGTCACGAGACCTGTAATTGCTATACCATACATTTCGAAGAAAGTTAGATTAGAAGAAAATCACCTTACTATAGCTCAGCCGATTCAGAGCTGTAAAAATCCGAAATCTGCAATTGTGCTCCGATTGCGGTTCTTGATACCTCAAATGATAGGTCTCGGGACGTGTAATTGTTATGCCAAACCGCGTTAAAATTGGTTGATTATTTCCATACATTTCACAGAAAAATCGATTCGAAGAAAATCACCTTACTATAGCTCAGCCGATTCAGAGCTGTAAAACTCCAAAATCTGCAATTGTGCTCCGATTGCGGTTCTTGATACCTTAAATGATAGGTCTCGGGACGTGTAATTGTTATGCCAAACCGCGTTTATATTGGTTGATTATTTCCATACATTTCACAGAAAAATCGATTCGAAGAAAATCACCTTACTATAGCTCAGCCGATTCAGAGCTGTAAAAATCCGAAATCTGCAATTGTGCTCCGATTGCGGTTCTTGATACCTTAAATGATAGGTCTCGGGACGTGTAATTGTTATGCCAAACCGCGTTAAAATTGGTTGATTATTTCCATACATTTCACAGAAAAATCGATTCGAAGAAAATCACCTTACTATAGCTCAGCCGATTCAGAGCTGTAAAACTCCAAAATCTGCAATTGTGCTCCGATTGCGGTTCTTGATACCTTAAATGATAGGTCACGAGACCTGTAATTGCTATACCATACATTTCGAAGAAAGTTCGATTAGAAGAAAATCACCTTACTATAGCTCAGCCGATTCAGAGCTGTAAAAATCCGAAATCTGCAATTGTGCTCCGATTGCGGTTCTTGATACCTCAAATGATAGGTCTCGGGACGTGTAATTGTTATGCCAAACCGCGTTAAAATTGGTTGATTATTTCCATACATTTCACAGAAAAATCGATTCGAAGAAAATCACCTTACTATAGCTCAGCCGATTCAGAGCTGTAAAACTCCAAAATCTGCAATTGTGCTCCGATTGCGGTTCTTGATACCTTAAATGATAGGTCACGAGACCTGTAATTGCTATACCATACATTTCGAAGAAAGTTCGATTAGAAGAAAATCACCTTACTATAGCTCAGCCGATTCAGAGCTGTAAAAATCCGAAATCTGCAATTGTGCTCCGATTGCGGTTCTTGATACCTCAAATGATAGGTCTCGGGACGTGTAATTGTTATGCCAAACCGCGTTAAAATTGGTTGATTATTTCCATACATTTCACAGAAAAATCGATTCGAAGAAAATCACCTTACTATAGCTCAGCCGATTCAGAGCTGTAAAACTCCAAAATCTGCAATTGTGCTCCGATTGCGGTTCTTGATACCTTAAATGATAGGTCACGAGACCTGTAATTGCTATACCATACATTTCGAAGAAAGTTCGATTAGAAGAAAATCACCTTACTATAGCTCAGCCGATTCAGAGCTGTAAAAATCCGAAATCTGCAATTGTGCTCCGATTGCGGTTCTTGATACCTCAAATGATAGGTCTCGGGACGTGTAATTGTTATGCCAAACCGCGTTAAAATTGGTTGATTATTTCCATACATTTCACAGAAAAATCGATTCGAAGAAAATCACCTTACTATAGCTCAGCCGATTCAGAGCTGTAAAACTCCAAAATCTGCAATTGTGCTCCGATTGCGGTTCTTGATACCTTAAATGATAGGTCACGAGACCTGTAATTGCTATACCATACATTTCGAAGAAAGTTCGATTAGAAGAAAATCACCTTACTATAGCTCAGCCGATTCAGAGCTGTAAAAATCCGAAATCTGCAATTGTGCTCCGATTGCGGTTCTTGATACCTTAAATGATAGGTCACGAGACCTGTAATTGCTATACCATACATTTCGAAGAAAGTTCGATTAGAAGAAAATCACCTTACTATAGCTCAGCCGATTCAGAGCTGTAAAAATCCGAAATCTGCAATTGTGCTCCGATTGCGGTTCTTGATACCTCAAATGATAGGTCTCGGGACGTGTAATTGTTATGCCAAACCGCGTTAAAATTGGTTGATTATTTCCATACATTTCACAGAAAAATCGATTCGAAGAAAATCACCTTACTATAGCTCAGCCGATTCAGAGCTGTAAAACTCCAAAATCTGCAATTGTGCTCCGATTGCGGTTCTTGATACCTTAAATGATAGGTCACGAGACCTGTAATTGCTATACCATACATTTCGAAGAAAGTTAGATTAGAAGAAAATCACCTTACTATAGCTCAGCCGATTCAGAGCTGTAAAAATCCGAAATCTGCAATTGTGCTCCGATTGCGGTTCTTGATACCTCAAATGATAGGTCTCGGGACGTGTAATTGTTATGCCAAACCGCGTTAAAATTGGTTGATTATTTCCATACATTTCACAGAAAAATCGATTCGAAGAAAATCACCTTACTATAGCTCAGCCGATTCAGAGCTGTAAAACTCCAAAATCTGCAATTGTGCTCCGATTGCGGTTCTTGATACCTTAAATGATAGGTCACGAGACCTGTAATTGCTATACCATACATTTCGAAGAAAGTTAGATTAGAAGAAAATCACCTTACTATAGCTCAGCCGATTCAGAGCTGTAAAAATCCGAAATCTGCAATTGTGCTCCGATTGCGGTTCTTGATACCTCAAATGATAGGTCTCGGGACGTGTAATTGTTATGCCAAACCGCGTTAAAATTGGTTGATTATTTCCATACATTTCACAGAAAAATCGATTCGAAGAAAATCACCTTACTATAGCTCAGCCGATTCAGAGCTGTAAAACTCCAAAATCTGCAATTGTGCTCCGATTGCGGTTCTTGATACCTTAAATGATAGGTCTCGGGACGTGTAATTGTTATGCCAAACCGCGTTAAAATTGGTTGATTATTTCCATACATTTCACAGAAAAATCGATTCGAAGA
Organism: Tipula vernalis; assembly: GCA_958295665.1. Classification (NCBI taxonomy): domain Eukaryota; kingdom Metazoa; phylum Arthropoda; class Insecta; order Diptera; family Tipulidae; genus Tipula; species Tipula vernalis. Next base: position 458,262,169 of record OY282558.1, on the reverse strand, counting down.
AAATCACCTTACTATAGCTCAGCCGATTCAGAGCTGTAAAACTCCAAAATCTGCAATTGTGCTCCGATTGCGGTTCTTGATACCTTAAATGATAGGTCTCGGGACGTGTAATTGTTATGCCAAACCGCGTTAAAATTGGTTGATTATTTCCATACATTTCACAGAAAAATCGATTCGAAGAAAATCACCTTACTATAGCTCAGCCGATTCAGAGCTGTAAAAATCCGAAATCTGCAATTGTGCTCCGATTGCGGTTCTTGATACCTTAAATGATAGGTCTCGGGACGTGTAATTGTTATGCCAAACCGCGTTAAAATTGGTTGATTATTTCCATACATTTCACAGAAAAATCGATTCGAAGAAAATCACCTTACTATAGCTCAGCCGATTCAGAGCTGTAAAACTCCAAAATCTGCAATTGTGCTCCGATTGCGGTTCTTGATACCTTAAATGATAGGTCACGAGACCTGTAATTGCTATACCATACATTTCGAAGAAAGTTAGATTAGAAGAAAATCACCTTACTATAGCTCAGCCGATTCAGAGCTGTAAAAATCCGAAATCTGCAATTGTGCTCCGATTGCGGTTCTTGATACCTCAAATGATAGGTCTCGGGACGTGTAATTGTTATGCCAAACCGCGTTAAAATTGGTTGATTATTTCCATACATTTCACAGAAAAATCGATTCGAAGAAAATCACCTTACTATAGCTCAGCCGATTCAGAGCTGTAAAACTCCAAAATCTGCAATTGTGCTCCGATTGCGGTTCTTGATACCTTAAATGATAGGTCTCGGGACGTGTAATTGTTATGCCAAACCGCGTTAAAATTGGTTGATTATTTCCATACATTTCACAGAAAAATCGATTCGAAGAAAATCACCTTACTATAGCTCAGCCGATTCAGAGCTGTAAAACTCCAAAATCTGCAATTGTGCTCCGATTGCGGTTCTTGATACCTTAAATGATAGGTCACGAGACCTGTAATTGCTATACCATACATTTCGAAGAAAGTTCGATTAGAAGAAAATCACCTTACTATAGCTCAGCCGATTCAGAGCTGTAAAAATCCGAAATCTGCAATTGTGCTCCGATTGCGGTTCTTGATACCTCAAATGATAGGTCTCGGGACGTGTAATTGTTATGCCAAACCGCGTTAAAATTGGTTGATTATTTCCATACATTTCACAGAAAAATCGATTCGAAGAAAATCACCTTACTATAGCTCAGCCGATTCAGAGCTTTAAAACTCCAAAATCTGCAATTGTGCTCCGATTGCGGTTCTTGATACCTCAAATGATAGGTCACGAGACCTGTAATTGCTATACCATACATTTCGAAGAAAGTTAGATTAGAAGAAAATCACCTTACTATAGCTCAGCCGATTCAGAGCTGTAAAAATCCGAAATCTGCAATTGTGCTCCGATTGCGGTTCTTGATACCTCAAATGATAGGTCTCGGGACGTGTAATTGTTATGCCAAACCGCGTTAAAATTGGTTGATTATTTCCATACATTTCACAGAAAAATCGATTCGAAGAAAATCACATTACTATAGCTCAGCCGATTCAGAGCTGTAAAACTCCAAAATCTGCAATTGTGCTCCGATTGCGGTTCTTGATACCTCAAATGATAGGTCACGAGACCTGTAATTGCTATACCATACATTTCGAAGAAAGTTAGATTAGAAGAAAATCACCTTACTATAGCTCAGCCGATTCAGAGCTGTAAAAATCCGAAATCTGCAATTGTGCTCCGATTGCGGTTCTTGATACCTCAAATGATAGGTCTCGGGACGTGTAATTGTTATGCCAAACCGCGTTAAAATTGGTTGATTATTTCCATACATTTCACAGAAAAATCGATTCGAAGAAAATCACCTTACTATAGCTCAGCCGATTCAGAGCTGTAAAACTCCAAAATCTGCAATTGTGCTCCGATTGCGGTTCTTGATACCTTAAATGATAGGTCACGAGACCTGTAATTGCTATACCATACATTCCGAAGAAAGTTAGATTAGAAGAAAATCACCTTACTATAGCTCAGCCGATTCAGAGCTGTAAAAATCCGAAATCTGCAATTGTGCTCCGATTGCGGTTCTTGATACCTCAAATGATAGGTCTCGGGACGTGTAATTGTTATGCCAAACCGCGTTAAAATTGGTTGATTATTTCCATACATTTCACAGAAAAATCGATTCGAAGAAAATCACCTTACTATAGCTCAGCCGATTCAGAGCTGTAAAACTCCAAAATCTGCAATTGTGCTCCGATTGCGGTTCTTGATACCTTAAATGATAGGTCTCGGGACGTGTAATTGTTATGCCAAACCGCGTTAAAATTGGTTGATTATTTCCATACATTTCACAGAAAAATCGATTCGAAGAAAATCACCTTACTATAGCTCAGCCGATTCAGAGCTGTAAAACTCCAAAATCTGCAATTGTGCTCCGATTGCGGTTCTTGATACCTTAAATGATAGGTCACGAGACCTGTAATTGCTATACCATACATTTCGAAGAAAGTTCGATTAGAAGAAAATCACCTTACTATAGCTCAGCCGATTCAGAGCTGTAAAAATCCGAAATCTGCAATTGTGCTCCGATTGCGGTTCTTGATACCTCAAATGATAGGTCTCGGGACGTGTAATTGTTATGCCAAACCGCGTTAAAATTGGTTGATTATTTCCATACATTTCACAGAAAAATCGATTCGAAGAAAATCACCTTACTATAGCTCAGCCGATTCAGAGCTGTAAAACTCCAAAATCTGCAATTGTGCTCCGATTGCGGTTCTTGATACCTCAAATGATAGGTCACGAGACCTGTAATTGCTATACCATACATTTCGAAGAAAGTTCGATTAGAAGAAAATCACCTTACTATAGCTCAGCCGATTCAGAGCTGTAAAACTCCAAAATCTGCAATTGTGCTCCGATTGCGGTTCTTGATACCTCAAATGATAGGTCTCGGGACGTGTAATTGTTATGCCAAACCGCGTTAAAATTGGTTGATTATTTCCATACATTTCACAGAAAAATCGATTCGAAGAAAATCACCTTACTATAGCTCAGCCGATTCAGAGCTGTAAAACTCCAAAATCTGCAATTGTGCTCCGATTGCGGTTCTTGATACCTCAAATGATAGGTCTCGGGACGTGTAATTGTTATGCCAAACCGCGTTAAAATTGGTTGATTATTTCCATACATTTCACAGAAAAATCGATTCGAAGAAAATCACCTTACTATAGCTCAGCCGATTCAGAGCTGTAAAACTCCAAAATCTGCAATTGTGCTCCGATTGCGGTTCTTGATACCTTAAATGATAGGTCACGAGACCTGTAATTGCTATACCATACATTTCGAAGAAAGTTAGATTAGAAGAAAATCACCTTACTATAGCTCAGCCGATTCAGAGCTGTAAAAATCCGAAATCTGCAATTGTGCTCCGATTGCGGTTCTTGATACCTCAAATGATAGGTCTCGGGACGTGTAATTGTTATGCCAAACCGCGTTAAAATTGGTTGATTATTTCCATACATTTCACAGAAAAATCGATTCGAAGAAAATCACCTTACTATAGCTCAGCCGATTCAGAGCTGTAAAACTCCAAAATCTGCAATTGTGCTCCGATTGCGGTTCTTGATACCTCAAATGATAGGTCTCGGGACGTGTAATTGTTATGCCAAACCGCGTTAAAATTGGTTGATTATTTCCATACATTTCACAGAAAAATCGATTCGAAGAAAATCACCTTACTATAGCTCAGCCGATTCAGAGCTGTAAAACTCCAAAATCTGCAATTGTGCTCCGATTGCGGTTCTTGATACCTTAAATGATAGGTCACGAGACCTGTAATTGCTATACCATACATTTCGAAGAAAGTTCGATTAGAAGAAAATCACCTTACTATAGCTCAGCCGATTCAGAGCTGTAAAACTCCAAAATCTGCAATTGTGCTCCGATTGCGGTTCTTGATACCTCAAATGATAGGTCTCGGGACGTGTAATTGTTATGCCAAACCGCGTTAAAATTGGTTGATTATTTCCATACATTTCACAGAAAAATCGATTCGAAGAAAATCACCTTACTATAGCTCAGCCGATTCAGAGCTGTAAAACTCCAAAATCTGCAATTGTGCTCCGATTGCGGTTCTTGATACCTCAAATGATAGGTCTCGGGACGTGTAATTGTTATGCCAAACCGCGTTAAAATTGGTTGATTATTTCCATACATTTCACAGAAAAATCGATTCGAAGAAAATCACCTTACTATAGCTCAGCCGATTCAGAGCTGTAAAACTCCAAAATCTGCAATTGTGCTCCGATTGCGGTTCTTGATACCTTAAATGATAGGTCACGAGACCTGTAATTGCTATACCATACATTTCGAAGAAAGTTAGATTAGAAGAAAATCACCTTACTATAGCTCAGCCGATTCAGAGCTGTAAAAATCCGAAATCTGCAATTGTGCTCCGATTGCGGTTCTTGATACCTCAAATGATAGGTCTCGGGACGTGTAATTGTTATGCCAAACCGCGTTAAAATTGGTTGATTATTTCCATACATTTCACAGAAAAATCGATTCGAAGAAAATCACCTTACTATAGCTCTGCCGATTCAGAGCTGTAAAACTCCAAAATCTGCAATTGTGCTCCGATTGCGGTTCTTGATACCTTAAATGATAGGTCACGAGACCTGTAATTGCTATACCATACATTTCGAAGAAAGTTAGATTAGAAGAAAATCACCTTACTATAGCTCAGCCGATTCAGAGCTGTAAAAATCCGAAATCTGCAATTGTGCTCCGATTGCGGTTCTTGATACCTCAAATGATAGGTCTCGGGACGTGTAATTGTTATGCCAAACCGCGTTAAAATTGGTTGATTATTTCCATACATTTCACAGAAAAATCGATTCGAAGAAAATCACCTTACTATAGCTCAGCCGATTCAGAGCTGTAAAACTCCAAAATCTGCAATTGTGCTCCGATTGCGGTTCTTGATACCTCAAATGATAGGTCTCGGGACGTGTAATTGTTATGCCAAACCGCGTTAAAATTGGTTGATTATTTCCATACATTTCACAGAAAAATCGATTCGAAGAAAATCACCTTACTATAGCTCAGCCGATTCAGAGCTGTAAAACTCCAAAATCTGCAATTGTGCTCCGATTGCGGTTCTTGATACCTTAAATGATAGGTCACGAGACCTGTAATTGCTATACCATACATTTCGAAGAAAGTTCGATTAGAAGAAAATCACCTTACTATAGCTCAGCCGATTCAGAGCTGTAAAAATCCGAAATCTGCAATTGTGCTCCGATTGCGGTTCTTGATACCTTAAATGATAGGTCTCGGGACGTGTAATTGTTATGCCAAACCGCGTTAAAATTGGTTGATTATTTCCATACATTTCACAGAAAAATCGATTCGAAGAAAATCACCTTACTATAGCTCAGCCGATTCAGAGCTGTAAAACTCCAAAATCTGCAATTGTGCTCCGATTGCGGTTCTTGATACCTGAAATGATAGGTCACGAGACCTGTAATTGCTATACCATACATTTCGAAGAAAGTTAGATTAGAAGAAAATCACCTTACTATAGCTCAGCCGATTCAGAGCTGTAAAAATCCGAAATCTGCAATTGTGCTCCGATTGCGGTTCTTGATACCTCAAATGATAGGTCTCGGGACGTGTAATTGTTATGCCAAACCGCGTTAAAATTGGTTGATTATTTCCATACATTTCACAGAAAAATCGATTCGAAGAAAATCACCTTACTATAGCTCAGCCGATTCAGAGCTGTAAAACTCCAAAATCTGCAATTGTGCTCCGATTGCGGTTCTTGATACCTCAAATGATAGGTCTCGGGACGTGTAATTGTTATGCCAAACCGCGTTAAAATTGGTTGATTATTTCCATACATTTCACAGAAAAATCGATTCGAAGAAAATCACCTTACTATAGCTCAGCCGATTCAGAGCTGTAAAACTCCAAAATCTGCAATTGTGCTCCGATTGCGGTTCTTGATACCTTAAATGATAGGTCACGAGACCTGTAATTGCTATACCATACATTTCGAAGAAAGTTCGATTAGAAGAAAATCACCTTACTATAGCTCAGCCGATTCAGAGCTGTAAAACTCCAAAATCTGCAATTGTGCTCCGATTGCGGTTCTTGATACCTTAAATGATAGGTCACGAGACCTGTAATTGCTATACCATACATTTCGAAGAAAGTTAGATTAGAAGAAAATCATCTTACTATATAGCTCAGCCGATTCAGAGCTGTAAAAATCCGAAATCTGCAATTGTGCTCCGATTGCGGTTCTTGATACCTCAAATGATAGGTCTCGGGACGTGTAATTGTTATGCCAAACCGCGTTAAAATTGGTTGATTATTTCCATACATTTCACAGAAAAATCGATTCGAAGAAAATCACCTTACTATAGCTCAGCCGATTCAGAGCTGTAAAACTCCAAAATCTGCAATTGTGCTCCGATTGCGGTTCTTGATACCTTAAATGATAGGTCACGAGACCTGTAATTGCTATACCATACATTTCGAAGAAAGTGCGATTAGAAGAAAATCACCTTACTATAGCTCAGCCGATTCAGAGCTGTAAAAATCCGAAATCTGCAATTGTGCTCCGATTGCGGTTCTTGATATCTTAAATGATAGGTCTCGGGACGTGTAATTGTTATGCCAAACCGCGTTAAAATTGGTTGATTATTTCCATACATTTCACAGAAAAATCGATTCGAAGAAAATCACCTTACTATAGCTCAGCCGATTCAGAGCTGTAAAACTCCAAAATCTGCAATTGTGCTCCGATTTCGGTTCTTGATACCTTAAATGATAGGTCACGAGACCTGTAATTGCTATACCATATATTTCGAAGAAAGTTAGATTAGAAGAAAATCACCTTACTATAGCTCAGCCGATTCAGAGCTGTAAAAATCCGAAATCTGCAATTGTGCTCCGATTGCGGTTCTTGATACCTCAAATGATAGGTCTCGGGACGTGTAATTGTTATGCCAAACCGCGTTAAAATTGGTTGATTATTTCCATACATTTCACAGAAAAATCGATTCGAAGAAAATCACCTTACTATAGCTCAGCCGATTCAGAGCTGTAAAACTCCAAAATCTGCAATTGTGCTCCGATTGCGGTTCTTGATACCTTAAATGATAGGTCACGAGACCTGTAATTGCTATACCATACATTTCGAAGAAAGTTAGATTAGAAGAAAATCACCTTACTATAGCTCAGCCGATTCAGAGCTGTAAAAATCCGAAATCTGCAATTGTGCTCCGATTGCGGTTCTTGATACCTCAAATGATAGGTCTCGGGACGTGTAATTGTTATGCCAAACCGCGTTAAAATTGGTTGATTATTTCCATACATTTCACAGAAAAATCGATTCGAAGAAAATCACCTTACTATAGCTCAGCCGATTCAGAGCTGTAAAACTCCAAAATCTGCAATTGTGCTCCGATTGCGGTTCTTGATACCTTAAATGATAGGTCTCGGGACGTGTAATTGTTATGCCAAACCGCGTTAAAATTGGTTGATTATTTCCATACATTTCACAGAAAAATCCATTCGAAGAAAATCACCTTACTATAGCTCAGCCGATTCAGAGCTGTAAAAATCCGAAATCTGCAATTGTGCTCCGATTGCGGTTCTTGATACCTTAAATGATAGGTCTCGGGACGTGTAATTGTTATGCCAAACTGCGTTAAAATTGGTTGATTATTTCCATACATTTCACAGAAAAATCGATTCGAAGAAAATCACCTTACTATAGCTCAGCCGATTCAGAGCTGTAAAACTCCAAAATCTGCAATTGTGCTCCGATTGCGGTTCTTGATACCTTAAATGATAGGTCACGAGACCTGTAATTGCTATACCATACATTTCGAAGAAAGTTAGATTAGAAGAAAATCACCTTACTATAGCTCAGCCGATTCAGAGCTGTAAAAATCCGAAATCTGCAATTGTGCTCCGATTGCGGTTCTTGATACCTCAAATGATAGGTCTCGGGACGTGTAATTGTTATGCCAAACCGCGCTAAAATTGGTTGATTATTTCCATACATTTCACAGAAAAATCGATTCGAAGAAAATCACCTTACTATAGCTCAGCCGATTCAGAGCTGTAAAACTCCAAAATCTGCAATTGTGCTCCGATTGCGGTTCTTGATACCTTAAATGATAGGTCACGAGACCTGTAATTGCTATACCATACATTTCGAAGAAAGTTCGATTAGAAGAAAATCACCTTACTATAGCTCAGCCGATTCAGAGCTGTAAAAATCCGAAATCTGCAATTGTGCTCCGATTGCGGTTCTTGATACCTCAAATGATAGGTCTCGGGACGTGTAATTGTTATGCCAAACTGCGTTAAAATTGGTTGATTATTTCCATACATTTCACAGAAAAATCGATTCGAAGAAAATCACCTTACTATAGCTCAGCCGATTCAGAGCTGTAAAACTCCAAAATCTGCAATTGTGCTCCGATTGCGGTTCTTGATACCTCAAATGATAGGTCTCGGGACGTGTAATTGTTATGCCAAACCGCGTTAAAATTGGTTGATTATTTCCATACATTTCACAGAAAAATCGATTCGAAGAAAATCACCTTACTATAGCTCAGCCGATTCAGAGCTGTAAAACTCCAAAATCTGCAATTGTGCTCCGATTGCGGTTCTTGATACCTCAAATGATAGGTCTCGGGACGTGTAATTGTTATGCCAAACCGCGTTAAAATTGGTTGATTATTTCCATACATTTCACAGAAAAATCGATTCGAAGAAAATCACCTTACTATAGCTCAGCCGATTCAGAGCTGTAAAACTCCAAAATCTGCAATTGTGCTCCGATTGCGGTTCTTGATACCTCAAATGATAGGTCTCGGGACGTGTAATTGTTATGCCAAACCGCGTTAAAATTGGTTGATTATTTCCATACATTTCACAGAAAAATCGATTCGAAGAAAATCACCTTACTATAGCTCAGCCGATTCAGAGCTGTAAAACTCCAAAATCTGCAATTGTGCTCCGATTGCGGTTCTTGATACCTCAAATGATAGGTCTCGGGACGTGTAATTGTTATGCCAAACCGCGTTAAAATTGGTTGATTATTTCCATACATTTCACAGAAAAATCGATTCGAAGAAAATCACCTTACTATAGCTCAGCCGATTCAGAGCTGTAAAAATCCGAAATCTGCAATTGTGCTCCGATTGCGGTTCTTGATACCTCAAATGATAGGTCTCGGGACGTGTAATTGTTATGCCAAACTGCGTTAAAATTGGTTGATTATTTCCATACATTTCACAGAAAAATCGATTCGAAGAAAATCACCTTACTATAGCTCAGCCGATTCAGAGCTGTAAAACTCCAAAATCTGCAATTGTGCTCCGATTGCGGTTCTTGATACCTCAAATGATAGGTCTCGGGACGTGTAATTGTTATGCCAAACCGCGTTAAAATTGGTTGATTATTTCCATACATTTCACAGAAAAATCGATTCGAAGAAAATCACCTTACTATAGCTCAGCCGATTCAGAGCTGTAAAACTCCAAAATCTGCAATTGTGCTCCGATTGCGGTTCTTGATACCTCAAATGATAGGTCTCGGGACGTGTAATTGTTATGCCAAACCGCGTTAAAATTGGTTGATTATTTCCATACATTTCACAGAAAAATCGATTCGAAGAAAATCACCTTACTATAGCTCAGCCGATTCAGAGCTGTAAAACTCCAAAATCTGCAATTGTGCTCCGATTGCGGTTCTTGATACCTTAAATGATAGGTCACGAGACCTGTAATTGCTATACCATACATTTCGAAGAAAGTTCGATTAGAAGAAAATCACCTTACTATAGCTCAGCCGATTCAGAGCTGTAAAAATCCGAAATCTGCAATTGTGCTCCGATTGCGGTTCTTGATACCTTAAATGATAGGTCTCGGGACGTGTAATTGTTATGCCAAACCGCGTTAAAATTGGTTGATTATTTCCATACATTTCACAGAAAAATCGATTCGAAGAAAATCACCTTACTATAGCTCAGCCGATTCAGAGCTGTAAAACTCCAAAATCTGCAATTGTGCTCCGATTGCGGTTCTTGATACCTTAAATGATAGGTCACGAGACCTGTAATTGCTATACCATACATTTCGAAGAAAGTTCGATTAGAAGAAAATCACCTTACTATAGCTCAGCCGATTCAGAGCTGTAAAAATCCGAAATCTGCAATTGTGCTCCGATTGCGGTTCTTGATACCTCAAATGATAGGTCTCGGGACGTGTAATTGTTATGCCAAACTGCGTTAAAATTGGTTGATTATTTCCATACATTTCACAGAAAAATCGATTCGAAGAAAATCACCTTACTATAGCTCAGCCGATTCAGAGCTGTAAAACTCCAAAATCTGCAATTGTGCTCCGATTGCGGTTCTTGATACCTCAAATGATAGGTCTCGGGACGTGTAATTGTTATGCCAAACCGCGTTAAAATTGGTTGATTATTTCCATACATTTCACAGAAAAATCGATTCGAAGAAAATCACCTTACTATAGCTCAGCCGATTCAGAGCTGTAAAACTCCAAAATCTGCAATTGTGCTCCGATTGCGGTTCTTGATACCTCAAATGATAGGTCTCGGGACGTGTAATTGTTATGCCAAACCGCGTTAAAATTGGTTGATTATTTCCATACATTTCACAGAAAAATCGATTCGAAGAAAATCACCTTACTATAGCTCAGCCGATTCAGAGCTGTAAAACTCCAAAATCTGCAATTGTGCTCCGATTGCGGTTCTTGATAGCTCAAATGATAGGTCTCGGGACGTGTAATTGTTATGCCAAACCGCGTTAAAATTGGTTGATTATTTCCATACATTTCACAGAAAAATCGATTCGAAGAAAATCACCTTACTATAGCTCAGCCGATTCAGAGCTGTAAAACTCCAAAATCTGCAATTGTGCTCCGATTGCGGTTCTTGATACCTCAAATGATAGGTCTCGGGACGTGTAATTGTTATGCCAAACCGCGTTAAAATTGGTTGATTATTTCCATACATTTCACAGAAAAATCGATTCGAAGAAAATCACCTTACTATAGCTCAGCCGATTCAGAGCTGTAAAAATCCGAAATCTGCAATTGTGCTCCGATTGCGGTTCTTGATACCTCAAATGATAGGTCTCGGGACGTGTAATTGTTATGCCAAACCGCGTTAAAATTGGTTGATTATTTCCATACATTTCACAGAAAAATCGATTCGAAGAAAATCACCTTACTATAGCTCAGCCGATTCAGAGCTGTAAAAATCCGAAATCTGCAATTGTGCTCCGATTGCGGTTCTTGATACCTTAAATGATAGGTCTCGGGACGTGTAATTGTTATGCCAAACCGCGTTAATATTGGTTGATTATTTCCATACATTTCACAGAAAAATCGATTCGAAGAAAATCACCTTACTATAGCTCAGCCGATTCAGAGCTGTAAAACTCCAAAATCTGCAATTGTGCTCCGATTGCGGTTCTTGATACCTTAAATGATAGGTCACGAGACCTGTAATTGCTATACCATACATTTCGAAGAAAGTTAGATTAGAAGAAATCACCTTACTATAGCTCAGCCGATTCAGAGCTGTAAAAATCCGAAATCTGCAATTGTGCTCCGATTGCGGTTCTTGATACCTCAAATGATAGGTCTCGGGACGTGTAATTGTTATGCCAAACCGCGTTAAAATTGGTTGATTATTTCCATACATTTCACAGAAAAATCGATTCGAAGAAAATCACCTTACTATAGCTCAGCCGATTCAGAGCTCTAAAACTCCAAAATCTGCAATTGTGCTCCGATTGCGGTTCTTGATACCTTAAATGATAGGTCTCGGGACGTGTAATTGTTATGCCAAACCGCGTTAAAATTGGTTGATTATTTCCATACATTTCACAGAAAAATCCATTCGAAGAAAATCACCTTACTATAGCTCAGCCGATTCAGAGCTGTAAAAATCCGAAATCTGCAATTGTGCTCCGATTGCGGTTCTTGATACCTTAAATGATAGGTCACGAGACCTGTAATTGCTATACCATACATTTCGAAGAAAGTTAGATTAGAAGAAAATCACCTTACTATAGCTCAGCCGATTCAGAGCTGTAAAAATCCGAAATCTGCAATTGTGCTCCGATTGCGGTTCTTGATACCTCAAATGATAGGTCTCGGGACGTGTAATTGTTATGCCAAACCGCGTTAAAATTGGTTGATTATTTCCATACATTTCACAGAAAAATCGATTCGAAGAAAATCACCTTACTATAGCTCAGCCGATTCAGAGCTGTAAAACTCCAAAATCTGCAATTGTGCTCCGATTGCGGTTCTTGATACCTTAAATGATAGGTCACGAGACCTGTAATTGCTATACCATACATTTCGAAGAAAGTTAGATTAGAAGAAAATCACCTTACTATAGCTCAGCCGATTCAGAGCTGTAAAAATCCGAAATCTGCAATTGTGCTCCGATTGCGGTTCTTGATACCTCAAATGATAGGTCTCGGGACGTGTAATTGTTATGCCAAACCGCGTTAAAATTGGTTGATTATTTCCATACATTTCACAGAAAAATCGATTCGAAGAAAATCACCTTACTATAGCTCAGCCGATTCAGAGCTGTAAAACTCCAAAATCTGCAATTGTGCTCCGATTGCGGTTCTTGATACCTTAAATGATAGGTCACGAGACCTGTAATTGCTATACCATACATTTCGAAGAAAGTTCGATTAGAAGAAAATCACCTTACTATAGCTCAGCCGATTCAGAGCTGTAAAAATCCGAAATCTGCAATTGTGCTCCGATTGCGGTTCTTGATACCTCAAATGATAGGTCTCGGGACGTGTAATTGTTATGCCAAACTGCGTTAAAATTGGTTGATTATTTCCATACATTTCACAGAAAAATCGATTCGAAGAAAATCACCTTACTATAGCTCAGCCGATTCAGAGCTGTAAAACTCCAAAATCTGCAATTGTGCTCCGATTGCGGTTCTTGATACCTTAAATGATAGGTCACGAGACCTGTAATTGCTATACCATACATTTCGAAGAAAGTTAGATTAGAAGAAAATCACCTTACTATAGCTCAGCCGATTCAGAGCTGTAAAAATCCGAAATCTGCAATTGTGCTCCGATTGCGGTTCTTGATACCTCAAATGATAGGTCTCGGGACGTGTAATTGTTATGCCAAACCGCGTTAAAATTGGTTGATTATTTCCATACATTTCACAGAAAAATCGATTCGAAGAAAATCACCTTACTATAGCTCAGCCGATTCAGAGCTTTAAAACTCCAAAATCTGCAATTGTGCTCCGATTGCGGTTCTTGATACCTCAAATGATAGGTCACGAGACCTGTAATTGCTATACCATACATTTCGAAGAAAGTTAGATTAGAAGAAAATCACCTTACTATAGCTCAGCCGATTCAGAGCTGTAAAAATCCGAAATCTGCAATTGTGCTCCGATTGCGGTTCTTGATACCTCAAATGATAGGTCTCGGGACGTGTAATTGTTATGCCAAACCGCGTTAAAATTGGTTGATTATTTCCATACATTTCACAGAAAAATCGATTCGAAGAAAATCACCTTACTATAGCTCAGCCGATTCAGAGCTGTAAAACTCCAAAATCTGCAATTGTGCTCCGATTGCGGTTCTTGATACCTTAAATGATAGGTCACGAGACCTGTAATTGCTATACCATACATTTCGAAGAAAGTTCGATTAGAAGAAAATCACCTTACTATAGCTCAGCCGATTCAGAGCTGTAAAAATCCGAAATCTGCAATTGTGCTCCGATTGCGGTTCTTGATACCTCAAATGATAGGTCTCGGGACGTGTAATTGTTATGCCAAACCGCGTTAAAGTTGGTTGATTATTTCCATACATTTCACAGAAAAATCGATTCGAAGAAAATCACCTTACTATAGCTCAGCCGATTCAGAGCTGTAAAACTCCAAAATCTGCAATTGTGCTCCGATTGCGGTTCTTGATACCTCAAATGATAGGTCTTGGGACGTGTAATTGTTATGCCAAACCGCGTTAAAATTGGTTGATTATTTCCATACATTTCACAGAAAAATCGATTCGAAGAAAATTACCTTACTATAGCTCAGCCGATTCAGAGCTGTAAAACTCCAAAATCTGCAATTGTGCTCCGATTGCGGTTCTTGATACCTTAAATGATAGGTCACGAGACCTGTAATTGCTATACCATACATTTCGAAGAAAGTTAGATTAGAAGAAAATCACCTTACTATAGCTCAGCCGATTCAGAGCTGTAAAAATCCGAAATCTGCAATTGTGCTCCGATTGCGGTTCTTGATACCTCAAATGATAGGTCTCGGGACGTGTAATTGTTATGCCAAACCGCGTTAAAATTGGTTGATTATTTCCATACATTTCACAGAAAAATCGATTCGAAGAAAATCACCTTACTATAGCTCAGCCGATTCAGAGCTGTAAAACTCCAAAATCTGCAATTGTGCTCCGATTGCGGTTCTTGATACCTTAAATGATAGGTCACGAGACCTGTAATTGCTATACCATACATTTCGAAGAAAGTTAGATTAGAAGAAAATCACCTTACTATAGCTCAGCCGATTCAGAGCTGTAAAAATCCGAAATCTGCAATTGTGCTCCGATTGCGGTTCTTGATACCTCAAATGATAGGTCTCGGGACGTGTAATTGTTATGCCAAACCGCGTTAAAATTGGTTGATTATTTCCATACATTTCACAGAAAAATCGATTCGAAGAAAATCACCTTACTATAGCTCAGCCGATTCAGAGCTGTAAAACTCCAAAATCTGCAATTGTGCTCCGATTGCGGTTCTTGATACCTTAAATGATAGGTCACGAGACCTGTAATTGCTATACCATACATTTCGAAGAAAGTTAGATTAGAAGAAAATCACCTTACTATAGCTCAGCCGATTCAGAGCTGTAAAAATCCGAAATCTGCAATTGTGCTCCGATTGCGGTTCTTGATACCTTAAATGATAGGTCACGAGACCTGTAATTGCTATACCATACATTTCGAAGAAAGTTAGATTAGAAGAAAATCACCTTACTATATAGCTCAGCCGATTCAGAGCTGTAAAAATCCGAAATCTGCAATTGTGCTCCGATTGCGGTTCTTGATACCTCAAATGATAGGTCTCGGGACGTGTAATTGTTATGCCAAACCGCGTTAAAATTGGTTGATTATTTCCATACATTTCACAGAAAAATCGATTCGAAGAAAATCACCTTACATAGCTCAGCCGATTCAGAGCTGTAAAACTCCAAAATCTGCAATTGTGCTCCGATTGCGGTTCTTGATACCTCAAATGATAGGTCACGAGACCTGTAATTGCTATACCATACATTTCGAAGAAAGTTAGACTAGAAGAAAATCACCTTACTATAGCTCAGCCGATTCAGAGCTGTAAAAATCCGAAATCTGCAATTGTGCTCCGATTGCGGTTCTTAATATCTTAAATGATAGGTCTCGGGACGTGTAATTGTTATGCCAAACCGCGTTAAAATTGGTTGATTATTTCCATACATTTCACAGAAAAATCGATTCGAAGAAAATCACCTTACTATAGCTCAGCCGATTCAGAGCTGTAAAACTCCAAAATCTGCAATTGTGCTCCGATTGCGGTTCTTGATACCTTAAATGATAGGTCACGAGACCTGTAATTGCTATACCATACATTTCGAAGAAAGTTAGATTAGAAGAAAATCACCTTACTATAGCTCAGCCGATTCAGAGCTGTAAAAATCCGAAATCTGCAATTGTGCTCCGATTGCGGTTCTTGATACCTCAAATGATAGGTCTCGGGACGTGTAATTGTTATGCCAAACCGCGTTAAAATTGGTTGATTATTTCCATACATTTCACAGAAAAATCGATTCGAAGAAAATCACCTTACTATAGCTCAGCCGATTCAGAGCTGTAAAACTCCAAAATCTGCAATTGTGCTCCGATTGCGGTTCTTGATACCTCAAATGATAGGTCTCGGGACGTGTAATTGTTATGCCAAACCGCGTTAAAATTGGTTGATTATTTCCATACATTTCACAGAAAAATCGATTCGAAGAAAATCACCTTACTATAGCTCAGCCGATTCAGAGCTGTAAAACTCCAAAATCTGCAATTGTGCTCCGATTGCGGTTCTTGATACCTTAAATGATAGGTCACGAGACCTGTAATTGCTATACCATACATTTCGAAGAAAGTTAGATTAGAAGAAAATCACCTTACTATAGCTCAGCCGATTCAGAGCTGTAAAAATCCGAAATCTGCAATTGTGCTCCGATTGCGGTTCTTGATACCTCAAATGATAGGTCTCGGGACGTGTAATTGTTATGCCAAACCGCGTTAAAATTGGTTGATTATTTCCATACATTTCACAGAAAAATCGATTCGAAGAAAATCACCTTACTATAGCTCAGCCGATTCAGAGCTGTAAAACTCCAAAATCTGCAATTGTGCTCCGATTGCGGTTCTTGATACCTTAAATGATAGGTCACGAGACCTGTAATTGCTATACCATACATTTCGAAGAAAGTTAGACTAGAAGAAAATCACCTTACTATAGCTCAGCCGATTCAGAGCTGTAAAAATCCGAAATCTGCAATTGTGCTCCGATTGCGGTTCTTGATACCTCAAATGATAGGTCTCGGGACGTGTAATTGTTATGCCAAACCGCGTTAAAATTGGTTGATTATTTCCATACATTTCACAGAAAAATCGATACGAAGAAAATCACCTTACTATAGCTCAGCCGATTCAGAGCTGTAAAACTCCAAAATCTGCAATTGTGCTCCGATTGCGGTTCTTGATACCTCAAATGATAGGTCTCGGGACGTGTAATTGTTATGCCAAACCGCGTTAAAATTGGTTGATTATTTCCATACATTTCACAGAAAAATCGATTCGAAGAAAATCACCTTACTATAGCTCAGCCGATTCAGAGCTGTAAAACTCCAAAATCTGCAATTGTGCTCCGATTGCGGTTCTTGATACCTTAAATGATAGGTCACGAGACCTGTAATTGCTATACCATACATTTCGAAGAAAGTTAGATTAGAAGAAAATCACCTTACTATAGCTCAGCCGATTCAGAGCTGTAAAACTCCAAAATCTGCAATTGTGCTCCGATTGCGGTTCTTGATACCTTAAATGATAGGTCACGAGACCTGTAATTGCTATACCATACATTTCGAAGAAAGTTAGATTAGAAGAAAATCACCTTACTATAGCTCAGCCGATTCAGAGCTGTAAAAATCCGAAATCTGCAATTGTGCTCCGATTGCGGTTCTTGATATCTTAAATGATAGGTCTCGGGACGTGTAATTGTTATGCCAAACCGCGTTAAAATTGGTTGATTATTTCCATACATTTCACAGAAAAATCGATTCGAAGAAAATCACCTTACTATAGCTCAGCCGATTCAGAGCTGTAAAACTCCAAAATCTGCAATTGTGCTCCGATTGCGGTTCTTGATACCTCAAATGATAGGTCTCGGGACGTGTAATTGTTATGCCAAACCGCGTTAAAATTGGTTGATTATTTCCATACATTTCACAGAAAAATCGATTCGAAGAAAATCACCTTACTATAGCTCAGCCGATTCAGAGCTGTAAAACTCCAAAATCTGCAATTGTGCTCCGATTGCGGTTCTTGATACCTTAAATGATAGGTCACGAGACCTGTAATTGCTATACCATACATTTCGAAGAAAGTTAGATTAGAAGAAAATCACCTTACTATAGCTCAGCCGATTCAGAGCTGTAAAACTCCAAAATCTGCAATTGTGCTCCGATTGCGGTTCTTGATACCTTAAATGATAGGTCACGAGACCTGTAATTGCTATACCATACATTTCGAAGAAAGTTAGATTAGAAGAAAATCACCTTACTATAGCTCAGCCGATTCAGAGCTGTAAAAATCCGAAATCTGCAATTGTGCTCCGATTGCGGTTCTTGATATCTTAAATGATAGGTCTCGGGACGTGTAATTGTTATGCCAAACCGCGTTAAAATTGGTTGATTATTTCCATACATTTCACAGAAAAATCGATTCGAAGAAAATCACCTTACTATAGCTCAGCCGATTCAGAGCTGTAAAACTCCAAAATCTGCAATTGTGCTCCGATTGCGGTTCTTGATACCTCAAATGATAGGTCTCGGGACGTGTAATTGTTATGCCAAACCGCGTTAAAATTGGTTGATTATTTCCATACATTTCACAGAAAAATCGATTCGAAGAAAATCACCTTACTATAGCTCAGCCGATTCAGAGCTGTAAAACTCCAAAATTTGCAATTGTGCTCCGATTGCGGTTCTTGATACCTTAAATGATAGGTCACGAGACCTGTAATTGCTATACCATACATTTCGAAGAAAGTTAGATTAGAAGAAAATCACCTTACTATAGCTCAGCCGATTCAGAGCTGTAAAACTCCAAAATCTGCAATTGTGCTCCGATTGCGGTTCTTGATACCTTAAATGATAGGTCACGAGACCTGTAATTGCTATACCATACATTTCGAAGAAAGTTAGATTAGAAGAAAATCACCTTACTATAGCTCAGCCGATTCAGAGCTGTAAAAATCCGAAATCTGCAATTGTGCTCCGATTGCGGTTCTTGATATCTTAAATGATAGGTCTCGGGACGTGTAATTGTTATGCCAAACCGCGTTAAAATTGGTTGATTATTTCCATACATTTCACAGAAAAATCGATTCGAAGAAAATCACCTTACTATAGCTCAGCCGATTCAGAGCTGTAAAACTCCAAAATCTGCAATTGTGCTCCGATTGCGGTTCTTGATACCTCAAATGATAGGTCTCGGGACGTGTAATTGTTATGCCAAACCGCGTTAAAATTGGTTGATTATTTCCATACATTTCACAGAAAAATCGATTCGAAGAAAATCACCTTACTATAGCTCAGCCGATTCAGAGCTGTAAAACTCCAAAATCTGCAATTGTGCTCCGATTGCGGTTCTTGATACCTTAAATGATAGGTCACGAGACCTGTAATTGCTATACCATACATTTCGAAGAAAGTTAGATTAGAAGAAAATCACCTTACTATAGCTCAGCCGATTCAGAGCTGTAAAACTCCAAAATCTGCAATTGTGCTCCGATTGCGGTTCTTGATACCTTAAATGATAGGTCACGAGACCTGTAATTGCTATACCATACATTTCGAAGAAAGTTAGATTAGAAGAAAATCACCTTACTATAGCTCAGCCGATTCAGAGCTGTAAAAATCCGAAATCTGCAATTGTGCTCCGATTGCGGTTCTTGATATCTTAAATGATAGGTCTCGGGACGTGTAATTGTTATGCCAAACCGCGTTAAAATTGGTTGATTATTTCCATACATTTCACAGAAAAATCGATTCGAAGAAAATCACCTTACTATAGCTCAGCCGATTCAGAGCTGTAAAACTCCAAAATCTGCAATTGTGCTCCGATTGCGGTTCTTGATACCTCAAATGATAGGTCTCGGGACGTGTAATTGTTATGCCAAACCGCGTTAAAATTGGTTGATTATTTCCATACATTTCACAGAAAAATCGATTCGAAGAAAATCACCTTACTATAGCTCAGCCGATTCAGAGCTGTAAAACTCCAAAATCTGCAATTGTGCTCCGATTGCGGTTCTTGATACCTTAAATGATAGGTCACGAGACCTGTAATTGCTATACCATACATTTCGAAGAAAGTTAGATTAGAAGAAAATCACCTTACTATAGCTCAGCCGATTCAGAGCTGTAAAAATCCGAAATCTGCAATTGTGCTCCGATTGCGGTTCTTGATACCTCAAATGATAGGTCTCGGGACGTGTAATTGTTATGCCAAACCGCGTTAAAATTGGTTGATTATTTCCATACATTTCACAGAAAAATCGATTCGAAGAAAATCACCTTACTATAGCTCAGCCGATTCAGAGCTGTAAAACTCCAAAATCTGCAATTGTGCTCCGATTGCGGTTCTTGATACCTCAAATGATAGGTCTCGGGACGTGTAATTGTTATGCCAAACCGCGTTAAAATTGGTTGATTATTTCCATACATTTCACAGACAAATCGATTCGAAGAAAATCACCTTACTATAGCTCAGCCGATTCAGAGCTGTAAAACTCCAAAATCTGCAATTGTGCTCCGATTGCGGTTCTTGATACCTTAAATGATAGGTCACGAGACCTGTAATTGCTATACCATACATTTCGAAGAAAGTTAGATTAGAAGAAAATCACCTTACTATAGCTCAGCCGATTCAGAGCTGTAAAAATCCGAAATCTGCAATTGTGCTCCGATTGCGGTTCTTGATATCTTAAATGATAGGTCTCGGGACGTGTAATTGTTATGCCAAACCGCGTTAAAATTGGTTGATTATTTCCATACATTTCACAGAAAAATCGATTCGAAGAAAATCACCTTACTATAGCTCAGCCGATTCAGAGCTGTAAAACTCCAAAATCTGCAATTGTGCTCCGATTGCGGTTCTTGATACCTCAAATGATAGGTCTCGGGACGTGTAATTGTTATGCCAAACCGCGTTAAAATTGGTTGATTATTTCCATACATTTCACAGAAAAATCGATTCGAAGAAAATCACCTTACTATAGCTCAGCCGATTCAGAGCTGTAAAACTCCAAAATCTGCAATTGTGCTCCGATTGCGGTTCTTGATACCTTAAATGATAGGTCACGAGACCTGTAATTGCTATACCATACATTTCGAAGAAAGTTAGATTAGAAGAAAATCACCTTACTATAGCTCAGCCGATTCAGAGCTGTAAAACTCCAAAATCTGCAATTGTGCTCCGATTGCGGTTCTTGATACCTTAAATGATAGGTCACGAGACCTGTAATTGCTATACCATACATTTCGAAGAAAGTTAGATTAGAAGAAAATCACCTTACTATAGCTCAGCCGATTCAGAGCTGTAAAAATCCGAAATCTGCAATTGTGCTCCGATTGCGGTTCTTGATATCTTAAATGATAGGTCTCGGGACGTGTAATTGTTATGCCAAACCGCGTTAAAATTGGTTGATTATTTCCATACATTTCACAGAAAAATCGATTCGAAGAAAATCACCTTACTATAGCTCAGCCGATTCAGAGCTGTAAAACTCCAAAATCTGCAATTGTGCTCCGATTGCGGTTCTTGATACCTCAAATGATAGGTCTCGGGACGTGTAATTGTTATGCCAAACCGCGTTAAAATTGGTTGATTATTTCCATACATTTCACAGAAAAATCGATTCGAAGAAAATCACCTTACTATAGCTCAGCCGATTCAGAGCTGTAAAACTCCAAAATTTGCAATTGTGCTCCGATTGCGGTTCTTGATACCTTAAATGATAGGTCACGAGACCTGTAATTGCTATACCATACATTTCGAAGAAAGTTAGATTAGAAGAAAATCACCTTACTATAGCTCAGCCGATTCAGAGCTGTAAAACTCCAAAATCTGCAATTGTGCTCCGATTGCGGTTCTTGATACCTTAAATGATAGGTCACGAGACCTGTAATTGCTATACCATACATTTCGAAGAAAGTTAGATTAGAAGAAAATCACCTTACTATAGCTCAGCCGATTCAGAGCTGTAAAAATCCGAAATCTGCAATTGTGCTCCGATTGCGGTTCTTGATATCTTAAATGATAGGTCTCGGGACGTGTAATTGTTATGCCAAACCGCGTTAAAATTGGTTGATTATTTCCATACATTTCACAGAAAAATCGATTCGAAGAAAATCACCTTACTATAGCTCAGCCGATTCAGAGCTGTAAAACTCCAAAATCTGCAATTGTGCTCCGATTGCGGTTCTTGATACCTCAAATGATAGGTCTCGGGACGTGTAATTGTTATGCCAAACCGCGTTAAAATTGGTTGATTATTTCCATACATTTCACAGAAAAATCGATTCGAAGAAAATCACCTTACTATAGCTCAGCCGATTCAGAGCTGTAAAACTCCAAAATCTGCAATTGTGCTCCGATTGCGGTTCTTGATACCTTAAATGATAGGTCACGAGACCTGTAATTGCTATACCATACATTTCGAAGAAAGTTAGATTAGAAGAAAATCACCTTACTATAGCTCAGCCGATTCAGAGCTGTAAAACTCCAAAATCTGCAATTGTGCTCCGATTGCGGTTCTTGATACCTTAAATGATAGGTCACGAGACCTGTAATTGCTATACCATACATTTCGAAGAAAGTTAGATTAGAAGAAAATCACCTTACTATAGCTCAGCCGATTCAGAGCTGTAAAAATCCGAAATCTGCAATTGTGCTCCGATTGCGGTTCTTGATATCTTAAATGATAGGTCTCGGGACGTGTAATTGTTATGCCAAACCGCGTTAAAATTGGTTGATTATTTCCATACATTTCACAGAAAAATCGATTCGAAGAAAATCACCTTACTATAGCTCAGCCGATTCAGAGCTGTAAAACTCCAAAATCTGCAATTGTGCTCCGATTGCGGTTCTTGATACCTCAAATGATAGGTCTCGGGACGTGTAATTGTTATGCCAAACCGCGTTAAAATTGGTTGATTATTTCCATACATTTCACAGAAAAATCGATTCGAAGAAAATCACCTTACTATAGCTCAGCCGATTCAGAGCTGTAAAACTCCAAAATCTGCAATTGTGCTCCGATTGCGGTTCTTGATACCTTAAATGATAGGTCACGAGACCTGTAATTGCTATACCATACATTTCGAAGAAAGTTAGATTAGAAGAAAATCACCTTACTATAGCTCAGCCGATTCAGAGCTGTAAAAATCCGAAATCTGCAATTGTGCTCCGATTGCGGTTCTTGATATCTTAAATGATAGGTCTCGGGACGTGTAATTGTTATGCCAAACCGCGTTAAAATTGGTTGATTATTTCCATACATTTCACAGAAAAATCGATTCGAAGAAAATCACCTTACTATAGCTCAGCCGATTCAGAGCTGTAAAACTCCAAAATCTGCAATTGTGCTCCGATTGCGGTTCTTGATACCTCAAATGATAGGTCTCGGGACGTGTAATTGTTATGCCAAACCGCGTTAAAATTGGTTGATTATTTCCATACATTTCACAGAAAAATCGATTCGAAGAAAATCACCTTACTATAGCTCAGCCGATTCAGAGCTGTAAAACTCCAAAATTTGCAATTGTGCTCCGATTGCGGTTCTTGATACCTTAAATGATAGGTCACGAGACCTGTAATTGCTATACCATACATTTCGAAGAAAGTTAGATTAGAAGAAAATCACCTTACTATAGCTCAGCCGATTCAGAGCTGTAAAACTCCAAAATCTGCAATTGTGCTCCGATTGCGGTTCTTGATACCTTAAATGATAGGTCACGAGACCTGTAATTGCTATACCATACATTTCGAAGAAAGTTAGATTAGAAGAAAATCACCTTACTATAGCTCAGCCGATTCAGAGCTGTAAAAATCCGAAATCTGCAATTGTGCTCCGATTGCGGTTCTTGATATCTTAAATGATAGGTCTCGGGACGTGTAATTGTTATGCCAAACCGCGTTAAAATTGGTTGATTATTTCCATACATTTCACAGAAAAATCGATTCGAAGAAAATCACCTTACTATAGCTCAGCCGATTCAGAGCTGTAAAACTCCAAAATCTGCAATTGTGCTCCGATTGCGGTTCTTGATACCTCAAATGATAGGTCTCGGGACGTGTAATTGTTATGCCAAACCGCGTTAAAATTGGTTGATTATTTCCATACATTTCACAGAAAAATCGATTCGAAGAAAATCACCTTACTATAGCTCAGCCGATTCAGAGCTGTAAAACTCCAAAATCTGCAATTGTGCTCCGATTGCGGTTCTTGATACCTTAAATGATAGGTCACGAGACCTGTAATTGCTATACCATACATTTCGAAGAAAGTTAGATTAGAAGAAAATCACCTTACTATAGCTCAGCCGATTCAGAGCTGTAAAACTCCAAAATCTGCAATTGTGCTCCGATTGCGGTTCTTGATACCTTAAATGATAGGTCACGAGACCTGTAATTGCTATACCATACATTTCGAAGAAAGTTAGATTAGAAGAAAATCACCTTACTATAGCTCAGCCGATTCAGAGCTGTAAAAATCCGAAATCTGCAATTGTGCTCCGATTGCGGTTCTTGATATCTTAAATGATAGGTCTCGGGACGTGTAATTGTTATGCCAAACCGCGTTAAAATTGGTTGATTATTTCCATACATTTCACAGAAAAATCGATTCGAAGAAAATCACCTTACTATAGCTCAGCCGATTCAGAGCTGTAAAACTCCAAAATCTGCAATTGTGCTCCGATTGCGGTTCTTGATACCTCAAATGATAGGTCTCGGGACGTGTAATTGTTATGCCAAACCGCGTTAAAATTGGTTGATTATTTCCATACATTTCACAGAAAAATCGATTCGAAGAAAATCACCTTACTATAGCTCAGCCGATTCAGAGCTGTAAAACTCCAAAATTTGCAATTGTGCTCCGATTGCGGTTCTTGATACCTTAAATGATAGGTCACGAGACCTGTAATTGCTATACCATACATTTCGAAGAAAGTTAGATTAGAAGAAAATCACCTTACTATAGCTCAGCCGATTCAGAGCTGTAAAACTCCAAAATCTGCAATTGTGCTCCGATTGCGGTTCTTGATACCTTAAATGATAGGTCACGAGACCTGTAATTGCTATACCATACATTTCGAAGAAAGTTAGATTAGAAGAAAATCACCTTACTATAGCTCAGCCGATTCAGAGCTGTAAAAATCCGAAATCTGCAATTGTGCTCCGATTGCGGTTCTTGATATCTTAAATGATAGGTCTCGGGACGTGTAATTGTTATGCCAAACCGCGTTAAAATTGGTTGATTATTTCCATACATTTCACAGAAAAATCGATTCGAAGAAAATCACCTTACTATAGCTCAGCCGATTCAGAGCTGTAAAACTCCAAAATCTGCAATTGTGCTCCGATTGCGGTTCTTGATACCTCAAATGATAGGTCTCGGGACGTGTAATTGTTATGCCAAACCGCGTTAAAATTGGTTGATTATTTCCATACATTTCACAGAAAAATCGATTCGAAGAAAATCACCTTACTATAGCTCAGCCGATTCAGAGCTGTAAAACTCCAAAATCTGCAATTGTGCTCCGATTGCGGTTCTTGATACCTTAAATGATAGGTCACGAGACCTGTAATTGCTATACCATACATTTCGAAGAAAGTTAGATTAGAAGAAAATCACCTTACTATAGCTCAGCCGATTCAGAGCTGTAAAACTCCAAAATCTGCAATTGTGCTCCGATTGCGGTTCTTGATACCTTAAATGATAGGTCACGAGACCTGTAATTGCTATACCATACATTTCGAAGAAAGTTAGATTAGAAGAAAATCACCTTACTATAGCTCAGCCGATTCAGAGCTGTAAAAATCCGAAATCTGCAATTGTGCTCCGATTGCGGTTCTTGATATCTTAAATGATAGGTCTCGGGACGTGTAATTGTTATGCCAAACCGCGTTAAAATTGGTTGATTATTTCCATACATTTCACAGAAAAATCGATTCGAAGAAAATCACCTTACTATAGCTCAGCCGATTCAGAGCTGTAAAACTCCAAAATCTGCAATTGTGCTCCGATTGCGGTTCTTGATACCTCAAATGATAGGTCTCGGGACGTGTAATTGTTATGCCAAACCGCGTTAAAATTGGTTGATTATTTCCATACATTTCACAGAAAAATCGATTCGAAGAAAATCACCTTACTATAGCTCAGCCGATTCAGAGCTGTAAAACTCCAAAATCTGCAATTGTGCTCCGATTGCGGTTCTTGATACCTTAAATGATAGGTCACGAGACCTGTAATTGCTATACCATACATTTCGAAGAAAGTTAGATTAGAAGAAAATCACCTTACTATAGCTCAGCCGATTCAGAGCTGTAAAAATCCGAAATCTGCAATTGTGCTCCGATTGCGGTTCTTGATACCTCAAATGATAGGTCTCGGGACGTGTAATTGTTATGCCAAACCGCGTTAAAATTGGTTGATTATTTCCATACATTTCACAGAAAAATCGATTCGAAGAAAATCACCTTACTATAGCTCAGCCGATTCAGAGCTGTAAAACTCCAAAATCTGCAATTGTGCTCCGATTGCGGTTCTTGATACCTCAAATGATAGGTCTCGGGACGTGTAATTGTTATGCCAAACCGCGTTAAAATTGGTTGATTATTTCCATACATTTCACAGACAAATCGATTCGAAGAAAATCACCTTACTATAGCTCAGCCGATTCAGAGCTGTAAAACTCCAAAATCTGCAATTGTGCTCCGATTGCGGTTCTTGATACCTTAAATGATAGGTCACGAGACCTGTAATTGCTATTCCATACATTTCGAAGAAAGTTCGATTAGAAGAAAATCACCTTACTATAGCTCAGCCGATTCAGAGCTGTAAAACTCCAAAATCTGCAATTGTGCTCCGATTGCGGTTCTTGATACCTCAAATGATAGGTCTCGGGACGTGTAATTGTTATGCCAAACCGCGTTAAAATTGGTTGATTATTTCCATACATTTCACAGAAAAATCGATTCGAAGAAAATCACCTTACTATAGCTCAGCCGATTCAGAGCTGTAAAACTCCAAAATTTGCAATTGTGCTCCGATTGCGGTTCTTGATACCTTAAATGATAGGTCACGAGACCTGTAATTGCTATACCATACATTTCGAAGAAAGTTAGATTAGAAGAAAATCACCTTACTATAGCTCAGCCGATTCAGAGCTGTAAAACTCCAAAATCTGCAATTGTGCTCCGATTGCGGTTCTTGATACCTTAAATGATAGGTCACGAGACCTGTAATTGCTATACCATACATTTCGAAGAAAGTTAGATTAGAAGAAAATCACCTTACTATAGCTCAGCCGATTCAGAGCTGTAAAAATCCGAAATCTGCAATTGTGCTCCGATTGCGGTTCTTGATATCTTAAATGATAGGTCTCGGGACGTGTAATTGTTATGCCAAACCGCGTTAAAATTGGTTGATTATTTCCATACATTTCACAGAAAAATCGATTCGAAGAAAATCACCTTACTATAGCTCAGCCGATTCAGAGCTGTAAAACTCCAAAATCTGCAATTGTGCTCCGATTGCGGTTCTTGATACCTCAAATGATAGGTCTCGGGACGTGTAATTGTTATGCCAAACCGCGTTAAAATTGGTTGATTATTTCCATACATTTCACAGAAAAATCGATTCGAAGAAAATCACCTTACTATAGCTCAGCCGATTCAGAGCTGTAAAACTCCAAAATCTGCAATTGTGCTCCGATTGCGGTTCTTGATACCTTAAATGATAGGTCACGAGACCTGTAATTGCTATACCATACATTTCGAAGAAAGTTAGATTAGAAGAAAATCACCTTACTATAGCTCAGCCGATTCAGAGCTGTAAAAATCCGAAATCTGCAATTGTGCTCCGATTGCGGTTCTTGATACCTCAAATGATAGGTCTCGGGACGTGTAATTGTTATGCCAAACCGCGTTAAAATTGGTTGATTATTTCCATACATTTCACAGAAAAATCGATTCGAAGAAAATCACCTTACTATAGCTCAGCCGATTCAGAGCTGTAAAACTCCAAAATCTGCAATTGTGCTCCGATTGCGGTTCTTGATACCTCAAATGATAGGTCTCGGGACGTGTAATTGTTATGCCAAACCGCGTTAAAATTGGTTGATTATTTCCATACATTTCACAGACAAATCGATTCGAAGAAAATCACCTTACTATAGCTCAGCCGATTCAGAGCTGTAAAACTCCAAAATCTGCAATTGTGCTCCGATTGCGGTTCTTGATACCTTAAATGATAGGTCACGAGACCTGTAATTGCTATTCCATACATTTCGAAGAAAGTTCGATTAGAAGAAAATCACCTTACTATAGCTCAGCCGATTCAGAGCTGTAAAAATCCGAAATCTGCAATTGTGCTCCGATTGCGGTTCTTGATACCTCAAATGATAGGTCTCGGGACGTGTAATTGTTATGCCAAACCGCGTTAAAATTGGTTGATTATTTCCATACATTTCACAGAAAAATCGATTCGAAGAAAATCACCTTACTATAGCTCAGCCGATTCAGAGCTGTAAAACTCCAAAATCTGCAATTGTGCTTCGATTGCGGTTCTTGATACCTTAAATGATAGGTCACGAGACCTGTAATTGCTATACCATACATTTCGAAGAAAGTTAGATTAGAAGAAAATCACCTTACTATAGCTCAGCCGATTCAGAGCTGTAAAAATCCGAAATCTGCAATTGTGCTCCGATTGCGGTTCTTGATACCTCAAATGATAGGTCTCGGGACGTGTAATTGTTATGCCAAACCGCGTTAAAATTGGTTGATTATTTCCATACATTCGAAGAAAATCACCTTACTATAGCTCAGCCGATTCAGAGCTGTAAAACTCCAAAATCTGCAATTGTGCTCCGATTGCGGTTCTTGATACCTTAAATGATAGGTCACGAGACCTGTAATTGCTATACCATACATTTCGAAGAAAGTTAGACTAGAAGAAAATCACCTTACTATAGCTCAGCCGATTCAGAGCTGTAAAAATCCGAAATCTGCAATTGTGCTCCGATTGCGGTTCTTGATACCTCAAATGATAGGTCTCGGGACGTGTAATTGTTATGCCAAACCGCGTTAAAATTGGTTGATTATTTCCATACATTTCACAGAAAAATCGATTCGAAGAAAATCACCTTACTATAGCTCAGCCGATTCAGAGCTGTAAAACTCCAAAATCTGCAATTGTGCTCCGATTGCGGTTCTTGATACCTTAAATGATAGGTCACGAGACCTGTAATTGCTATACCATACATTTCGAAGAAAGTTCGATTAGAAGAAAATCACCTTACTATAGCTCAGCCGATTCAGAGCTGTAAAAATCCGAAATCTGCAATTGTGCTCCGATTGCGGTTCTTGATACCTCAAATGATAGGTCTCGGGACGTGTAATTGTTATGCCAAACCGCGTTAAAATTGGTTGATTATTTCCATACATTTCACAGAAAAATCGATTCGAAGAAAATCACCTTACTATAGCTCAGCCGATTCAGAGCTGTAAAACTCCAAAATCTGCAATTGTGCTCCGATTGCGGTTCTTGATACCTCAAATGATAGGTCTCGGGACGTGTAATTGTTATGCCAAACCGCGTTAAAATTGGTTGATTATTTCCATACATTTCACAGAAAAATCGATTCGAAGAAAATCACCTTACTATAGCTCAGCCGATTCAGAGCTGTAAAACTCCAAAATCTACAATTGTGCTCCGATTGCGGTTCTTGATACCTTAAATGATAGGTCACGAGACCTGTAATTGCTATACCATACATTTCGAAGAAAGTTAGACTAGAAGAAAATCACCTTACTATAGCTCAGCCGATTCAGAGCTGTAAAAATCCGAAATCTGCAATTGTGCTCCGATTGCGGTTCTTGATACCTTAAATGATAGGTCTCGGGACGTGTAATTGTTATGCCAAACCGCGTTAAAATTGGTTGATTATTTCCATACATTTCACAGAAAAATCGATTCGAAGAAAATCACCTTACTATAGCTCAGCCGATTCAGAGCTGTAAAACTCCAAAATCTGCAATTGTGCTCCGATTGCGGTTCTTGATACCTTAAATGATAGGTCACGAGACCTGTAATTGCTATACCATACATTTCGAAGAAAGTTAGATTAGAAGAAAATCACCTTACTATAGCTCAGCCGATTCAGAGCTGTAAAAATCCGAAATCTGCAATTGTGCTCCGATTGCGGTTCTTGATACCTCAAATGATAGGTCTCGGGACGTGTAATTGTTATGCCAAACCGCGTTAAAATTGGTTGATTATTTCCATACATTTCACAGAAAAATCGATTCGAAGAAAATCACCTTACTATAGCTCAGCCGATTCAGAGCTGTAAAACTCCAAAATCTGCAATTGTGCTCCGATTGCGGTTCTTGATACCTTAAATGATAGGTCACGAGACCTGTAATTGCTATACCATACATTTCGAAGAAAGTTAGATTAGAAGAAAATCACCATACTATAGCTCAGCCGATTCAGAGCTGTAAAACTCCAAAATCTGCAATTGTGCTCCGATTGCGGTTCTTGATACCTCAAATGATAGGTCTCGGGACGTGTAATTGTTATGCCAAACCGCGTTAAAATTGGTTGATTATTTCCATACATTTCACAGAAAAATCGATTCGAAGAAAATCACCTTACTATAGCTCAGCCGATTCAGAGCTGTAAAAATCCGAAATCTGCAATTGTGCTCCGATTGCGGTTCTTGATACCTCAAATGATAGGTCTCGGGACGTGTAATTGTTATGCCAAACCGCGTTAAAATTGGTTGATTATTTCCATACATTTCACAGAAAAATCGATTCGAAGAAAATCACCTTACTATAGCTCAGCCGATTCAGAGCTGTAAAACTCCAAAATCTGCAATTGTGCTCCGATTGCGGTTCTTGATACCTTAAATGATAGGTCACGAGACCTGTAATTGCTATACCATACATTTCGAAGAAAGTTAGACTAGAAGAAAATCACCTTACTATAGCTCAGCCGATTCAGAGCTGTAAAAATCCGAAATCTGCAATTGTGCTCCGATTGCGGTTCTTGATACCTCAAATGATAGGTCTCGGGACGTGTAATTGTTATGCCAAACCGCGTTAAAATTGGTTGATTATTTCCATACATTTCACAGAAAAATCGATTCGAAGAAAATCACCTTACTATAGCTCAGCCGATTCAGAGCTGTAAAACTCCAAAATCTGCAATTGTGCTCCGATTGCGGTTCTTGATACCTTAAATGATAGGTCACGAGACCTGTAATTGCTATACCATACATTTCGAAGAAAGTTAGACTAGAAGAAAATCACCTTACTATAGCTCAGCCGATTCAGAGCTGTAAAAATCCGAAATCTGCAATTGTGCTCCGATTGCGGTTCTTGATACCTCAAATGATAGGTCTCGGGACGTGTAATTGTTATGCCAAACCGCGTTAAAATTGGTTGATTATTTCCATACATTTCACAGAAAAATCGATTCGAAGAAAATCACCTTACTATAGCTCAGCCGATTCAGAGCTGTAAAACTCCAAAATCTGCAATTGTGCTCCGATTGCGGTTCTTGATACCTTAAATGATAGGTCACGAGACCTGTAATTGCTATACCATACATTTCGAAGAAAGTTCGATTAGAAGAAAATCACCTTACTATAGCTCAGCCGATTCAGAGCTGTAAAAATCCGAAATCTGCAATTGTGCTCCGATTGCGGTTCTTGATACCTCAAATGATAGGTCTCGGGACGTGTAATTGTTATGCCAAACCGCGTTAAAATTGGTTGATTATTTCCATACATTTCACAGAAAAATCGATTCGAAGAAAATCACCTTACTATAGCTCAGCCGATTCAGAGCTGTAAAACTCCAAAATCTGCAATTGTGCTCCGATTGCGGTTCTTGATACCTTAAATGATAGGTCACGAGACCTGTAATTGCTATACCATACATTTCGAAGAAAGTTAGACTAGAAGAAAATCACCTTACTATAGCTCAGCCGATTCAGAGCTGTAAAAATCCGAAATCTGCAATTGTGCTCCGATTGCGGTTCTTGATACCTCAAATGATAGGTCTCGGGACGTGTAATTGTTATGCCAAACCGCGTTAAAATTGGTTGATTATTTCCATACATTTCACAGAAAAATCGATTCGAAGAAAATCACCTTACTATAGCTCAGCCGATTCAGAGCTGTAAAACTCCAAAATCTGCAATTGTGCTCCGATTGCGGTTCTTGATACCTTAAATGATAGGTCACGAGACCTGTAATTGCTATACCATACATTTCGAAGAAAGTTAGATTAGAAGAAAATCACCTTACTATAGCTCAGCCGATTCAGAGCTGTAAAAATCCGAAATCTGCAATTGTGCTCCGATTGCGGTTCTTGATACCTCAAATGATAGGTCTCGGGACGTGTAATTGTTATGCCAAACCGCGTTAAAATTGGTTGATTATTTCCATACATTTCACAGAAAAATCGATTCGAAGAAAATCACCTTACTATAGCTCAGCCGATTCAGAGCTGTAAAACTCCAAAATCTGCAATTGTGCTCCGATTGCGGTTCTTGATACCTTAAATGATAGGTCACGAGACCTGTAATTGCTATACCATACATTTCGAAGAAAGTTAGATTAGAAGAAAATCACCTTACTATAGCTCAGCCGATTCAGAGCTGTAAAAATCCGAAATCTGCAATTGTGCTCCGATTGCGGTTCTTGATACCTCAAATGATAGGTCTCGGGACGTGTAATTGTTATGCCAAACCGCGTTAAAATTGGTTGATTATTTCCATACATTTCACAGAAAAATCGATTCGAAGAAAATCACCTTACTATAGCTCAGCCGATTCAGAGCTGTAAAACTCCAAAATCTGCAATTGTGCTCCGATTGCGGTTCTTGATACCTTAAATGATAGGTCACGAGACCTGTAATTGCTATACCATACATTTCGAAGAAAGTTAGATTAGAAGAAAATCACCTTACTATAGCTCAGCCGATTCAGAGCTGTAAAAATCCGAAATCTGCAATTGTGCTCCGATTGCGGTTCTTGATACCTCAAATGATAGGTCTCGGGACGTGTAATTGTTATGCCAAACCGCGTTAAAATTGGTTGATTATTTCCATACATTTCACAGAAAAATCGATTCGAAGAAAATCACCTTACTATAGCTCAGCCGATTCAGAGCTGTAAAACTCCAAAATCTGCAATTGTGCTCCGATTGCGGTTCTTGATACCTTAAATGATAGGTCACGAGACCTGTAATTGCTATACCATACATTTCGAAGAAAGTTAGATTAGAAGAAAATCACCTTACTATAGCTCAGCCGATTCAGAGCTGTAAAAATCCGAAATCTGCAATTGTGCTCCGATTGCGGTTCTTGATACCTCAAATGATAGGTCTCGGGACGTGTAATTGTTATGCCAAACCGCGTTAAAATTGGTTGATTATTTCCATACATTTCACAGAAAAATCGATTCGAAGAAAATCACCTTACTATAGCTCAGCCGATTCAGAGCTGTAAAACTCCAAAATCTGCAATTGTGCTCCGATTGCGGTTCTTGATACCTTAAATGATAGGTCACGAGACCTGTAATTGCTATACCATACATTTCGAAGAAAGTTAGATTAGAAGAAAATCACCTTACTATAGCTCAGCCGATTCAGAGCTGTAAAACTCCAAAATCTGCAATTGTGCTCCGATTGCGGTTCTTGATACCTCAAATGATAGGTCTCGGGACGTGTAATTGTTATGCCAAACCGCGTTAAAATTGGTTGATTATTTCCATACATTTCACAGAAAAATCGATTCGAAGAAAATCACCTTACTATAGCTCAGCCGATTCAGAGCTGTAAAAATCCGAAATCTGCAATTGTGCTCCGATTGCGGTTCTTGATACCTCAAATGATAGGTCTCGGGACGTGTAATTGTTATGCCAAACCGCGTTAAAATTGGTTGATTATTTCCATACATTCGAAGAAAATCACCTTACTATAGCTCAGCCGATTCAGAGCTGTAAAACTCCAAAATCTGCAATTGTGCTCCGATTGCGGTTCTTGATACCTTAAATGATAGGTCACGAGACCTGTAATTGCTATACCATACATTTCGAAGAAAGTTAGACTAGAAGAAAATCACCTTACTATAGCTCAGCCGATTCAGAGCTGTAAAAATCCGAAATCTGCAATTGTGCTCCGATTGCGGTTCTTGATACCTCAAATGATAGGTCTCGGGACGTGTAATTGTTATGCCAAACCGCGTTAAAATTGGTTGATTATTTCCATACATTTCACAGAAAAATCGATTCGAAGAAAATCACCTTACTATAGCTCAGCCGATTCAGAGCTGTAAAACTCCAAAATCTGCAATTGTGCTCCGATTGCGGTTCTTGATACCTTAAATGATAGGTCACGAGACCTGTAATTGCTATACCATACATTTCGAAGAAAGTTCGATTAGAAGAAAATCACCTTACTATAGCTCAGCCGATTCAGAGCTGTAAAAATCCGAAATCTGCAATTGTGCTCCGATTGCGGTTCTTGATACCTCAAATGATAGGTCTCGGGACGTGTAATTGTTATGCCAAACCGCGTTAAAATTGGTTGATTATTTCCATACATTTCACAGAAAAATCGATTCGAAGAAAATCACCTTACTATAGCTCAGCCGATTCAGAGCTGTAAAACTCCAAAATCTGCAATTGTGCTCCGATTGCGGTTCTTGATACCTTAAATGATAGGTCACGAGACCTGTAATTGCTATACCATACATTTCGAAGAAAGTTAGACTAGAAGAAAATCACCTTACTATAGCTCAGCCGATTCAGAGCTGTAAAAATCCGAAATCTGCAATTGTGCTCCGATTGCGGTTCTTGATACCTCAAATGATAGGTCTCGGGACGTGTAATTGTTATGCCAAACCGCGTTAAAATTGGTTGATTATTTCCATACATTTCACAGAAAAATCGATTCGAAGAAAATCACCTTACTATAGCTCAGCCGATTCAGAGCTGTAAAACTCCAAAATCTGCAATTGTGCTCCGATTGCGGTTCTTGATACCTTAAATGATAGGTCACGAGACCTGTAATTGCTATACCATACATTTCGAAGAAAGTTAGATTAGAAGAAAATCACCTTACTATAGCTCAGCCGATTCAGAGCTGTAAAAATCCGAAATCTGCAATTGTGCTCCGATTGCGGTTCTTGATACCTCAAATGATAGGTCTCGGGACGTGTAATTGTTATGCCAAACCGCGTTAAAATTGGTTGATTATTTCCATACATTTCACAGAAAAATCGATTCGAAGAAAATCACCTTACTATAGCTCAGCCGATTCAGAGCTGTAAAACTCCAAAATCTGCAATTGTGCTCCGATTGCGGTTCTTGATACCTTAAATGATAGGTCACGAGACCTGTAATTGCTATACCATACATTTCGAAGAAAGTTAGATTAGAAGAAAATCACCTTACTATAGCTCAGCCGATTCAGAGCTGTAAAAATCCGAAATCTGCAATTGTGCTCCGATTGCGGTTCTTGATACCTCAAATGATAGGTCTCGGGACGTGTAATTGTTATGCCAAACCGCGTTAAAATTGGTTGATTATTTCCATACATTTCACAGAAAAATCGATTCGAAGAAAATCACCTTACTATAGCTCAGCCGATTCAGAGCTGTAAAACTCCAAAATCTGCAATTGTGCTCCGATTGCGGTTCTTGATACCTTAAATGATAGGTCACGAGACCTGTAATTGCTATACCATACATTTCGAAGAAAGTTAGATTAGAAGAAAATCACCTTACTATAGCTCAGCCGATTCAGAGCTGTAAAAATCCGAAATCTGCAATTGTGCTCCGATTGCGGTTCTTGATACCTCAAATGATAGGTCTCGGGACGTGTAATTGTTATGCCAAACCGCGTTAAAATTGGTTGATTATTTCCATACATTTCACAGAAAAATCGATTCGAAGAAAATCACCTTACTATAGCTCAGCCGATTCAGAGCTGTAAAACTCCAAAATCTGCAATTGTGCTCCGATTGCGGTTCTTGATACCTTAAATGATAGGTCACGAGACCTGTAATTGCTATACCATACATTTCGAAGAAAGTTAGATTAGAAGAAAATCACCTTACTATAGCTCAGCCGATTCAGAGCTGTAAAAATCCGAAATCTGCAATTGTGCTCCGATTGCGGTTCTTGATACCTCAAATGATAGGTCTCGGGACGTGTAATTGTTATGCCAAACCGCGTTAAAATTGGTTGATTATTTCCATACATTTCACAGAAAAATCGATTCGAAGAAAATCACCTTACTATAGCTCAGCCGATTCAGAGCTGTAAAACTCCAAAATCTGCAATTGTGCTCCGATTGCGGTTCTTGATACCTTAAATGATAGGTCACGAGACCTGTAATTGCTATACCATACATTTCGAAGAAAGTTAGATTAGAAGAAAATCACCTTACTATAGCTCAGCCGATTCAGAGCTGTAAAAATCCGAAATCTGCAATTGTGCTCCGATTGCGGTTCTTGATACCTCAAATGATAGGTCTCGGGACGTGTAATTGTTATGCCAAACCGCGTTAAAATTGGTTGATTATTTCCATACATTTCACAGAAAAATCGATTCGAAGAAAATCACCTTACTATAGCTCAGCCGATTCAGAGCTGTAAAACTCCAAAATCTGCAATTGTGCTCCGATTGCGGTTCTTGATACCTTAAATGATAGGTCACGAGACCTGTAATTGCTATACCATACATTTCGAAGAAAGTTAGATTAGAAGAAAATCACCTTACTATAGCTCAGCCGATTCAGAGCTGTAAAAATCCGAAATCTGCAATTGTGCTCCGATTGCGGTTCTTGATACCTCAAATGATAGGTCTCGGGACGTGTAATTGTTATGCCAAACCGCGTTAAAATTGGTTGATTATTTCCATACATTTCACAGAAAAATCGATTCGAAGAAAATCACCTTACTATAGCTCAGCCGATTCAGAGCTGTAAAACTCCAAAATCTGCAATTGTGCTCCGATTGCGGTTCTTGATACCTCAAATGATAGGTCTCGGGACGTGTAATTGTTATGCCAAACCGCGTTAAAATTGGTTGATTATTTCCATACATTTCACAGAAAAATCGATTCGAAGAAAATCACCTTACTATAGCTCAGCCGATTCAGAGCTGTAAAACTCCAAAATCTGCAATTGTGCTCCGATTGCGGTTCTTGATACCTTAAATGATAGGTCACGAGACCTGTAATTGCTATACCATACATTTCGAAGAAAGTTAGATTAGAAGAAAATCACCTTACTATAGCTCAGCCGATTCAGAGCTGTAAAAATCCGAAATCTGCAATTGTGCTCCGATTGCGGTTCTTGATACCTCAAATGATAGGTCTCGGGACGTGTAATTGTTATGCCAAACCGCGTTAAAATTGGTTGATTATTTCCATACATTTCACAGAAAAATCGATTCGAAGAAAATCACCTTACTATAGCTCAGCCGATTCAGAGCTGTAAAACTCCAAAATCTGCAATTGTGCTCCGATTGCGGTTCTTGATACCTTAAATGATAGGTCACGAGACCTGTAATTGCTATACCATACATTTCGAAGAAAGTTAGATTAGAAGAAAATCACCTTACTATAGCTCAGCCGATTCAGAGCTGTAAAAATCCGAAATCTGCAATTGTGCTCCGATTGCGGTTCTTGATACCTCAAATGATAGGTCTCGGGACGTGTAATTGTTATGCCAAACCGCGTTAAAATTGGTTGATTATTTCCATACATTTCACAGAAAAATCGATTCGAAGAAAATCACCTTACTATAGCTCAGCCGATTCAGAGCTGTAAAACTCCAAAATCTGCAATTGTGCTCCGATTGCGGTTCTTGATACCTTAAATGATAGGTCACGAGACCTGTAATTGCTATACCATACATTTCGAAGAAAGTTAGATTAGAAGAAAATCACCTTACTATAGCTCAGCCGATTCAGAGCTGTAAAAATCCGAAATCTGCAATTGTGCTCCGATTGCGGTTCTTGATACCTCAAATGATAGGTCTCGGGACGTGTAATTGTTATGCCAAACCGCGTTAAAATTGGTTGATTATTTCCATACATTTCACAGAAAAATCGATTCGAAGAAAATCACCTTACTATAGCTCAGCCGATTCAGAGCTGTAAAACTCCAAAATCTGCAATTGTGCTCCGATTGCGGTTCTTGATACCTCAAATGATAGGTCTCGGGACGTGTAATTGTTATGCCAAACCGCGTTAAAATTGGTTGATTATTTCCATACATTTCACAGAAAAATCGATTCGAAGAAAATCACCTTACTATAGCTCAGCCGATTCAGAGCTGTAAAACTCCAAAATCTGCAATTGTGCTCCGATTGCGGTTCTTGATACCTTAAATGATAGGTCACGAGACCTGTAATTGCTATTCCATACATTTCGAAGAAAGTTCGATTAGAAGAAAATCACCTTACTATAGCTCAGCCGATTCAGAGCTGTAAAAATCCGAAATCTGCAATTGTGCTCCGATTGCGGTTCTTGATACCTCAAATGATAGGTCTCGGGACGTGTAATTGTTATGCCAAACCGCGTTAAAATTGGTTGATTATTTCCATACATTTCACAGAAAAATCGATTCGAAGAAAATCACCTTACTATAGCTCAGCCGATTCAGAGCTGTAAAACTCCAAAATCTGCAATTGTGCTCCGATTGCGGTTCTTGATACCTTAAATGATAGGTCACGAGACCTGTAATTGCTATACCATACATTTCGAAGAAAGTTAGATTAGAAGAAAATCACCTTACTATAGCTCAGCCGATTCAGAGCTGTAAAAATCCGAAATCTGCAATTGTGCTCCGATTGCGGTTCTTGATACCTCAAATGATAGGTCTCGGGACGTGTAATTGTTATGCCAAACCGCGTTAAAATTGGTTGATTATTTCCATACATTTCACAGAAAAATCGATTCGAAGAAAATCACCTTACTATAGCTCAGCCGATTCAGAGCTGTAAAACTCCAAAATCTGCAATTGTGCTCCGATTGCGGTTCTTGATACCTTAAATGATAGGTCACGAGACCTGTAATTGCTATACCATACATTTCGAAGAAAGTTAGATTAGAAGAAAATCACCTTACTATAGCTCAGCCGATTCAGAGCTGTAAAACTCCAAAATCTGCAATTGTGCTCCGATTGCGGTTCTTGATACCTCAAATGATAGGTCTCGGGACGTGTAATTGTTATGCCAAACCGCGTTAAAATTGGTTGATTATTTCCATACATTTCACAGAAAAATCGATTCGAAGAAAATCACCTTACTATAGCTCAGCCGATTCAGAGCTGTAAAACTCCAAAATCTGCAATTGTGCTCCGATTGCGGTTCTTGATACCTTAAATGATAGGTCACGAGACCTGTAATTGCTATACCATACATTTCGAAGAAAGTTAGATTAGAATAAAATCACCTTACTATAGCTCAGCCGATTCAGAGCTGTAAAAATCCGAAATCTGCAATTGTGCTCCGATTGCGGTTCTTGATACCTCAAATGATAGGTCTCGGGACGTGTAATTGTTATGCCAAACCGCGTTAAAATTGGTTGATTATTTCCATACATTTCACAGAAAAATCGATTCGAAGAAAATCACCTTACTATAGCTCAGCCGATTCAGAGCTGTAAAACTCCAAAATCTGCAATTGTGCTCCGATTGCGGTTCTTGATACCTTAAATGATAGGTCACGAGACCTGTAATTGCTATACCATACATTTCGAAGAAAGTTAGATTAGAAGAAAATCACCTTACTATAGCTCAGCCGATTCAGAGCTGTAAAAATCCGAAATCTGCAATTGTGCTCCGATTGCGGTTCTTGATACCTCAAATGATAGGTCTCGGGACGTGTAATTGTTATGCCAAACCGCGTTAAAATTGGTTGATTATTTCCATACATTTCACAGAAAAATCGATTCGAAGAAAATCACCTTACTATAGCTCAGCCGATTCAGAGCTGTAAAACTCCAAAATCTGCAATTGTGCTCCGATTGCGGTTCTTGATACCTTAAATGATAGGTCACGAGACCTGTAATTGCTATACCATACATTTCGAAGAAAGTTAGATTAGAAGAAAATCACCTTACTATAGCTCAGCCGATTCAGAGCTGTAAAAATCCGAAATCTGCAATTGTGCTCCGATTGCGGTTCTTGATACCTCAAATGATAGGTCTCGGGACGTGTAATTGTTATGCCAAACCGCGTTAAAATTGGTTGATTATTTCCATACATTTCACAGAAAAATCGATTCGAAGAAAATCACCTTACTATAGCTCAGCCGATTCAGAGCTGTAAAACTCCAAAATCTGCAATTGTGCTCCGATTGCGGTTCTTGATACCTTAAATGATAGGTCACGAGACCTGTAATTGCTATACCATACATTTCGAAGAAAGTTAGATTAGAAGAAAATCACCTTACTATAGCTCAGCCGATTCAGAGCTGTAAAACTCCAAAATCTGCAATTGTGCTCCGATTGCGGTTCTTGATACCTCAAATGATAGGTCTCGGGACGTGTAATTGTTATGCCAAACCGCGTTAAAATTGGTTGATTATTTCCATACATTTCACAGAAAAATCGATTCGAAGAAAATCACCTTACTATAGCTCAGCCGATTCAGAGCTGTAAAACTCCAAAATCTGCAATTGTGCTCCGATTGCGGTTCTTGATACCTCAAATGATAGGTCACGAGACCTGTAATTGCTATACCATACATTTCGAAGAAAGTTAGATTAGAAGAAAATCACCTTACTATAGCTCAGCCGATTCAGAGCTGTAAAAATCCGAAATCTGCAATTGTGCTCCGATTGCGGTTCTTGATACCTCAAATGATAGGTCTCGGGACGTGTAATTGTTATGCCAAACCGCGTTAAAATTGGTTGATTATTTCCATACATTTCACAGAAAAATCGATTCGAAGAAAATCACCTTACTATAGCTCAGCCGATTCAGAGCTGTAAAACTCCAAAATCTGCAATTGTGCTCCGATTGCGGTTCTTGATACCTCAAATGATAGGTCTCGGGACGTGTAATTGTTATGCCAAACCGCGTTAAAATTGGTTGATTATTTCCATACATTTCACAGAAAAATCGATTCGAAGAAAATCACCTTACTATAGCTCAGCCGATTCAGAGCTGTAAAACTCCAAAATCTGCAATTGTGCTCCGATTGCGGTTCTTGATACCTTAAATGATAGGTCACGAGACCTGTAATTGCTATACCATACATTTCGAAGAAAGTTAGATTAGAAGAAAATCACCTTACTATAGCTCAGCCGATTCAGAGCTGTAAAAATCCGAAATCTGCAATTGTGCTCCGATTGCGGTTCTTGATACCTCAAATGATAGGTCTCGGGACGTGTAATTGTTATGCCAAACCGCGTTAAAATTGGTTGATTATTTCCATACATTTCACAGAAAAATCGATTCGAAGAAAATCACCTTACTATAGCTCAGCCGATTCAGAGCTGTAAAACTCCAAAATCTGCAATTGTGCTCCGATTGCGGTTCTTGATACCTTAAATGATAGGTCACGAGACCTGTAATTGCTATACCATACATTTCGAAGAAAGTTAGATTAGAAGAAAATCACCTTACTATAGCTCAGCCGATTCAGAGCTGTAAAAATCCGAAATCTGCAATTGTGCTCCGATTGCGGTTCTTGATACCTCAAATGATAGGTCTCGGGACGTGTAATTGTTATGCCAAACCGCGTTAAAATTGGTTGATTATTTCCATACATTTCACAGAAAAATCGATTCGAAGAAAATCACCTTACTATAGCTCAGCCGATTCAGAGCTGTAAAACTCCAAAATCTGCAATTGTGCTCCGATTGCGGTTCTTGATACCTCAAATGATAGGTCTCGGGACGTGTAATTGTTATGCCAAACCGCGTTAAAATTGGTTGATTA
Organism: Tipula vernalis; assembly: GCA_958295665.1. NCBI lineage: Eukaryota > Metazoa > Arthropoda > Insecta > Diptera > Tipulidae > Tipula > Tipula vernalis. The sequence continues at coordinate 458,220,498 of OY282558.1, read as the reverse complement.
TTTCCATACATTTCACAGAAAAATCGATTCGAAGAAAATCACCTTACTATAGCTCAGCCGATTCAGAGCTGTAAAACTCCAAAATCTGCAATTGTGCTCCGATTGCGGTTCTTGATACCTTAAATGATAGGTCACGAGACCTGTAATTGCTATTCCATACATTTCGAAGAAAGTTCGATTAGAAGAAAATCACCTTACTATAGCTCAGCCGATTCAGAGCTGTAAAAATCCGAAATCTGCAATTGTGCTCCGATTGCGGTTCTTGATACCTCAAATGATAGGTCTCGGGACGTGTAATTGTTATGCCAAACCGCGTTAAAATTGGTTGATTATTTCCATACATTTCACAGAAAAATCGATTCGAAGAAAATCACCTTACTATAGCTCAGCCGATTCAGAGCTGTAAAACTCCAAAATCTGCAATTGTGCTCCGATTGCGGTTCTTGATACCTTAAATGATAGGTCACGAGACCTGTAATTGCTATACCATACATTTCGAAGAAAGTTAGATTAGAAGAAAATCACCTTACTATAGCTCAGCCGATTCAGAGCTGTAAAAATCCGAAATCTGCAATTGTGCTCCGATTGCGGTTCTTGATACCTCAAATGATAGGTCTCGGGACGTGTAATTGTTATGCCAAACCGCGTTAAAATTGGTTGATTATTTCCATACATTTCACAGAAAAATCGATTCGAAGAAAATCACCTTACTATAGCTCAGCCGATTCAGAGCTGTAAAACTCCAAAATCTGCAATTGTGCTCCGATTGCGGTTCTTGATACCTTAAATGATAGGTCACGAGACCTGTAATTGCTATACCATACATTTCGAAGAAAGTTAGATTAGAAGAAAATCACCTTACTATAGCTCAGCCGATTCAGAGCTGTAAAACTCCAAAATCTGCAATTGTGCTCCGATTGCGGTTCTTGATACCTCAAATGATAGGTCTCGGGACGTGTAATTGTTATGCCAAACCGCGTTAAAATTGGTTGATTATTTCCATACATTTCACAGAAAAATCGATTCGAAGAAAATCACCTTACTATAGCTCAGCCGATTCAGAGCTGTAAAACTCCAAAATCTGCAATTGTGCTCCGATTGCGGTTCTTGATACCTTAAATGATAGGTCACGAGACCTGTAATTGCTATACCATACATTTCGAAGAAAGTTAGATTAGAAGAAAATCACCTTACTATAGCTCAGCCGATTCAGAGCTGTAAAAATCCGAAATCTGCAATTGTGCTCCGATTGCGGTTCTTGATACCTCAAATGATAGGTCTCGGGACGTGTAATTGTTATGCCAAACCGCGTTAAAATTGGTTGATTATTTCCATACATTTCACAGAAAAATCGATTCGAAGAAAATCACCTTACTATAGCTCAGCCGATTCAGAGCTGTAAAACTCCAAAATCTGCAATTGTGCTCCGATTGCGGTTCTTGATACCTTAAATGATAGGTCACGAGACCTGTAATTGCTATACCATACATTTCGAAGAAAGTTAGATTAGAAGAAAATCACCTTACTATAGCTCAGCCGATTCAGAGCTGTAAAAATCCGAAATCTGCAATTGTGCTCCGATTGCGGTTCTTGATACCTCAAATGATAGGTCTCGGGACGTGTAATTGTTATGCCAAACCGCGTTAAAATTGGTTGATTATTTCCATACATTTCACAGAAAAATCGATTCGAAGAAAATCACCTTACTATAGCTCAGCCGATTCAGAGCTGTAAAACTCCAAAATCTGCAATTGTGCTCCGATTGCGGTTCTTGATACCTTAAATGATAGGTCTCGGGACGTGTAATTGTTATGCCAAACCGCGTTAAAATTGGTTGATTATTTCCATACATTTCACAGAAAAATCGATTCGAAGAAAATCACCTTACTATAGCTCAGCCGATTCAGAGCTGTAAAACTCCAAAATCTGCAATTGTGCTCCGATTGCGGTTCTTGATACCTTAAATGATAGGTCACGAGACCTGTAATTGCTATACCATACATTTCGAAGAAAGTTAGATTAGAAGAAAATCACCTTACTATAGCTCAGCCGATTCAGAGCTGTAAAAATCCGAAATCTGCAATTGTGCTCCGATTGCGGTTCTTGATACCTCAAATGATAGGTCTCGGGACGTGTAATTGTTATGCCAAACCGCGTTAAAATTGGTTGATTATTTCCATACATTTCACAGAAAAATCGATTCGAAGAAAATCACCTTACTATAGCTCAGCCGATTCAGAGCTGTAAAACTCCAAAATCTGCAATTGTGCTCCGATTGCGGTTCTTGATACCTCAAATGATAGGTCTCGGGACGTGTAATTGTTATGCCAAACCGCGTTAAAATTGGTTGATTATTTCCATACATTTCACAGAAAAATCGATTCGAAGAAAATCACCTTACTATAGCTCAGCCGATTCAGAGCTGTAAAACTCCAAAATCTGCAATTGTGCTCCGATTGCGGTTCTTGATACCTTAAATGATAGGTCACGAGACCTGTAATTGCTATACCATACATTTCGAAGAAAGTTAGATTAGAAGAAAATCACCTTACTATAGCTCAGCCGATTCAGAGCTGTAAAAATCCGAAATCTGCAATTGTGCTCCGATTGCGGTTCTTGATACCTCAAATGATAGGTCTCGGGACGTGTAATTGTTATGCCAAACCGCGTTAAAATTGGTTGATTATTTCCATACATTTCACAGAAAAATCGATTCGAAGAAAATCACCTTACTATAGCTCAGCCGATTCAGAGCTGTAAAACTCCAAAATCTGCAATTGTGCTCCGATTGCGGTTCTTGATACCTTAAATGATAGGTCACGAGACCTGTAATTGCTATACCATACATTTCGAAGAAAGTTAGATTAGAAGAAAATCACCTTACTATAGCTCAGCCGATTCAGAGCTGTAAAACTCCAAAATCTGCAATTGTGCTCCGATTGCGGTTCTTGATACCTCAAATGATAGGTCTCGGGACGTGTAATTGTTATGCCAAACCGCGTTAAAATTGGTTGATTATTTCCATACATTTCACAGAAAAATCGATTCGAAGAAAATCACCTTACTATAGCTCAGCCGATTCAGAGCTGTAAAACTCCAAAATCTGCAATTGTGCTCCGATTGCGGTTCTTGATACCTTAAATGATAGGTCACGAGACCTGTAATTGCTATACCATACATTTCGAAGAAAGTTAGATTAGAAGAAAATCACCTTACTATAGCTCAGCCGATTCAGAGCTGTAAAAATCCGAAATCTGCAATTGTGCTCCGATTGCGGTTCTTGATACCTCAAATGATAGGTCTCGGGACGTGTAATTGTTATGCCAAACCGCGTTAAAATTGGTTGATTATTTCCATACATTTCACAGAAAAATCGATTCGAAGAAAATCACCTTACTATAGCTCAGCCGATTCAGAGCTGTAAAACTCCAAAATCTGCAATTGTGCTCCGATTGCGGTTCTTGATACCTCAAATGATAGGTCTCGGGACGTGTAATTGTTATGCCAAACCGCGTTAAAATTGGTTGATTATTTCCATACATTTCACAGAAAAATCGATTCGAAGAAAATCACCTTACTATAGCTCAGCCGATTCAGAGCTGTAAAACTCCAAAATCTGCAATTGTGCTCCGATTGCGGTTCTTGATACCTTAAATGATAGGTCACGAGACCTGTAATTGCTATACCATACATTTCGAAGAAAGTTAGATTAGAAGAAAATCACCTTACTATAGCTCAGCCGATTCAGAGCTGTAAAAATCCGAAATCTGCAATTGTGCTCCGATTGCGGTTCTTGATACCTCAAATGATAGGTCTCGGGACGTGTAATTGTTATGCCAAACCGCGTTAAAATTGGTTGATTATTTCCATACATTTCACAGAAAAATCGATTCGAAGAAAATCACCTTACTATAGCTCAGCCGATTCAGAGCTGTAAAACTCCAAAATCTGCAATTGTGCTCCGATTGCGGTTCTTGATACCTTAAATGATAGGTCACGAGACCTGTAATTGCTATACCATACATTTCGAAGAAAGTTAGATTAGAAGAAAATCACCTTACTATAGCTCAGCCGATTCAGAGCTGTAAAACTCCAAAATCTGCAATTGTGCTCCGATTGCGGTTCTTGATACCTCAAATGATAGGTCTCGGGACGTGTAATTGTTATGCCAAACCGCGTTAAAATTGGTTGATTATTTCCATACATTTCACAGAAAAATCGATTCGAAGAAAATCACCTTACTATAGCTCAGCCGATTCAGAGCTGTAAAACTCCAAAATCTGCAATTGTGCTCCGATTGCGGTTCTTGATACCTTAAATGATAGGTCACGAGACCTGTAATTGCTATACCATACATTTCGAAGAAAGTTAGATTAGAAGAAAATCACCTTACTATAGCTCAGCCGATTCAGAGCTGTAAAAATCCGAAATCTGCAATTGTGCTCCGATTGCGGTTCTTGATACCTCAAATGATAGGTCTCGGGACGTGTAATTGTTATGCCAAACCGCGTTAAAATTGGTTGATTATTTCCATACATTTCACAGAAAAATCGATTCGAAGAAAATCACCTTACTATAGCTCAGCCGATTCAGAGCTGTAAAACTCCAAAATCTGCAATTGTGCTCCGATTGCGGTTCTTGATACCTTAAATGATAGGTCTCGGGACGTGTAATTGTTATGCCAAACCGCGTTAAAATTGGTTGATTATTTCCATACATTTCACAGAAAAATCGATTCGAAGAAAATCACCTTACTATAGCTCAGCCGATTCAGAGCTGTAAAACTCCAAAATCTGCAATTGTGCTCCGATTGCGGTTCTTGATACCTTAAATGATAGGGCACGAGACCTGTAATTGCTATACCATACATTTCGAAGAAAGTTAGATTAGAAGAAAATCACCTTACTATAGCTCAGCCGATTCAGAGCTGTAAAAATCCGAAATCTGCAATTGTGCTCCGATTGCGGTTCTTGATACCTCAAATGATAGGTCTCGGGACGTGTAATTGTTATGCCAAACCGCGTTAAAATTGGTTGATTATTTCCATACATTTCACAGAAAAATCGATTCGAAGAAAATCACCTTACTATAGCTCAGCCGATTCAGAGCTGTAAAACTCCAAAATCTGCAATTGTGCTCCGATTGCGGTTCTTGATACCTTAAATGATAGGTCACGAGACCTGTAATTGCTATACCATACATTTCGAAGAAAGTTAGATTAGAAGAAAATCACCTTACTATAGCTCAGCCGATTCAGAGCTGTAAAACTCCAAAATCTGCAATTGTGCTCCGATTGCGGTTCTTGATACCTCAAATGATAGGTCTCGGGACGTGTAATTGTTATGCCAAACCGCGTTAAAATTGGTTGATTATTTCCATACATTTCACAGAAAAATCGATTCGAAGAAAATCACCTTACTATAGCTCAGCCGATTCAGAGCTGTAAAAATCCGAAATCTGCAATTGTGCTCCGATTGCGGTTCTTGATACCTCAAATGATAGGTCTCGGGACGTGTAATTGTTATGCCAAACCGCGTTAAAATTGGTTGATTATTTCCATACATTCGAAGAAAATCACCTTACTATAGCTCAGCCGATTCAGAGCTGTAAAACTCCAAAATCTGCAATTGTGCTCCGATTGCGGTTCTTGATACCTTAAATGATAGGTCACGAGACCTGTAATTGCTATACCATACATTTCGAAGAAAGTTAGACTAGAAGAAAATCACCTTACTATAGCTCAGCCGATTCAGAGCTGTAAAAATCCGAAATCTGCAATTGTGCTCCGATTGCGGTTCTTGATACCTCAAATGATAGGTCTCGGGACGTGTAATTGTTATGCCAAACCGCGTTAAAATTGGTTGATTATTTCCATACATTTCACAGAAAAATCGATTCGAAGAAAATCACCTTACTATAGCTCAGCCGATTCAGAGCTGTAAAACTCCAAAATCTGCAATTGTGCTCCGATTGCGGTTCTTGATACCTTAAATGATAGGTCACGAGACCTGTAATTGCTATACCATACATTTCGAAGAAAGTTCGATTAGAAGAAAATCACCTTACTATAGCTCAGCCGATTCAGAGCTGTAAAAATCCGAAATCTGCAATTGTGCTCCGATTGCGGTTCTTGATACCTCAAATGATAGGTCTCGGGACGTGTAATTGTTATGCCAAACCGCGTTAAAATTGGTTGATTATTTCCATACATTTCACAGAAAAATCGATTCGAAGAAAATCACCTTACTATAGCTCAGCCGATTCAGAGCTGTAAAACTCCAAAATCTGCAATTGTGCTCCGATTGCGGTTCTTGATACCTTAAATGATAGGTCACGAGACCTGTAATTGCTATACCATACATTTCGAAGAAAGTTAGACTAGAAGAAAATCACCTTACTATAGCTCAGCCGATTCAGAGCTGTAAAAATCCGAAATCTGCAATTGTGCTCCGATTGCGGTTCTTGATACCTCAAATGATAGGTCTCGGGACGTGTAATTGTTATGCCAAACCGCGTTAAAATTGGTTGATTATTTCCATACATTTCACAGAAAAATCGATTCGAAGAAAATCACCTTACTATAGCTCAGCCGATTCAGAGCTGTAAAACTCCAAAATCTGCAATTGTGCTCCGATTGCGGTTCTTGATACCTTAAATGATAGGTCACGAGACCTGTAATTGCTATACCATACATTTCGAAGAAAGTTAGATTAGAAGAAAATCACCTTACTATAGCTCAGCCGATTCAGAGCTGTAAAAATCCGAAATCTGCAATTGTGCTCCGATTGCGGTTCTTGATACCTCAAATGATAGGTCTCGGGACGTGTAATTGTTATGCCAAACCGCGTTAAAATTGGTTGATTATTTCCATACATTTCACAGAAAAATCGATTCGAAGAAAATCACCTTACTATAGCTCAGCCGATTCAGAGCTGTAAAACTCCAAAATCTGCAATTGTGCTCCGATTGCGGTTCTTGATACCTTAAATGATAGGTCACGAGACCTGTAATTGCTATACCATACATTTCGAAGAAAGTTAGATTAGAAGAAAATCACCTTACTATAGCTCAGCCGATTCAGAGCTGTAAAAATCCGAAATCTGCAATTGTGCTCCGATTGCGGTTCTTGATACCTCAAATGATAGGTCTCGGGACGTGTAATTGTTATGCCAAACCGCGTTAAAATTGGTTGATTATTTCCATACATTTCACAGAAAAATCGATTCGAAGAAAATCACCTTACTATAGCTCAGCCGATTCAGAGCTGTAAAACTCCAAAATCTGCAATTGTGCTCCGATTGCGGTTCTTGATACCTTAAATGATAGGTCACGAGACCTGTAATTGCTATACCATACATTTCGAAGAAAGTTAGATTAGAAGAAAATCACCTTACTATAGCTCAGCCGATTCAGAGCTGTAAAAATCCGAAATCTGCAATTGTGCTCCGATTGCGGTTCTTGATACCTCAAATGATAGGTCTCGGGACGTGTAATTGTTATGCCAAACCGCGTTAAAATTGGTTGATTATTTCCATACATTTCACAGAAAAATCGATTCGAAGAAAATCACCTTACTATAGCTCAGCCGATTCAGAGCTGTAAAACTCCAAAATCTGCAATTGTGCTCCGATTGCGGTTCTTGATACCTTAAATGATAGGTCACGAGACCTGTAATTGCTATACCATACATTTCGAAGAAAGTTAGATTAGAAGAAAATCACCTTACTATAGCTCAGCCGATTCAGAGCTGTAAAAATCCGAAATCTGCAATTGTGCTCCGATTGCGGTTCTTGATACCTCAAATGATAGGTCTCGGGACGTGTAATTGTTATGCCAAACCGCGTTAAAATTGGTTGATTATTTCCATACATTTCACAGAAAAATCGATTCGAAGAAAATCACCTTACTATAGCTCAGCCGATTCAGAGCTGTAAAACTCCAAAATCTGCAATTGTGCTCCGATTGCGGTTCTTGATACCTCAAATGATAGGTCTCGGGACGTGTAATTGTTATGCCAAACCGCGTTAAAATTGGTTGATTATTTCCATACATTTCACAGAAAAATCGATTCGAAGAAAATCACCTTACTATAGCTCAGCCGATTCAGAGCTGTAAAACTCCAAAATCTGCAATTGTGCTCCGATTGCGGTTCTTGATACCTTAAATGATAGGTCACGAGACCTGTAATTGCTATTCCATACATTTCGAAGAAAGTTCGATTAGAAGAAAATCACCTTACTATAGCTCAGCCGATTCAGAGCTGTAAAAATCCGAAATCTGCAATTGTGCTCCGATTGCGGTTCTTGATACCTCAAATGATAGGTCTCGGGACGTGTAATTGTTATGCCAAACCGCGTTAAAATTGGTTGATTATTTCCATACATTTCACAGAAAAATCGATTCGAAGAAAATCACCTTACTATAGCTCAGCCGATTCAGAGCTGTAAAACTCCAAAATCTGCAATTGTGCTCCGATTGCGGTTCTTGATACCTTAAATGATAGGTCACGAGACCTGTAATTGCTATACCATACATTTCGAAGAAAGTTAGATTAGAAGAAAATCACCTTACTATAGCTCAGCCGATTCAGAGCTGTAAAAATCCGAAATCTGCAATTGTGCTCCGATTGCGGTTCTTGATACCTCAAATGATAGGTCTCGGGACGTGTAATTGTTATGCCAAACCGCGTTAAAATTGGTTGATTATTTCCATACATTTCACAGAAAAATCGATTCGAAGAAAATCACCTTACTATAGCTCAGCCGATTCAGAGCTGTAAAACTCCAAAATCTGCAATTGTGCTCCGATTGCGGTTCTTGATACCTTAAATGATAGGTCACGAGACCTGTAATTGCTATACCATACATTTCGAAGAAAGTTAGATTAGAAGAAAATCACCTTACTATAGCTCAGCCGATTCAGAGCTGTAAAACTCCAAAATCTGCAATTGTGCTCCGATTGCGGTTCTTGATACCTCAAATGATAGGTCTCGGGACGTGTAATTGTTATGCCAAACCGCGTTAAAATTGGTTGATTATTTCCATACATTTCACAGAAAAATCGATTCGAAGAAAATCACCTTACTATAGCTCAGCCGATTCAGAGCTGTAAAACTCCAAAATCTGCAATTGTGCTCCGATTGCGGTTCTTGATACCTTAAATGATAGGTCACGAGACCTGTAATTGCTATACCATACATTTCGAAGAAAGTTAGATTAGAATAAAATCACCTTACTATAGCTCAGCCGATTCAGAGCTGTAAAAATCCGAAATCTGCAATTGTGCTCCGATTGCGGTTCTTGATACCTCAAATGATAGGTCTCGGGACGTGTAATTGTTATGCCAAACCGCGTTAAAATTGGTTGATTATTTCCATACATTTCACAGAAAAATCGATTCGAAGAAAATCACCTTACTATAGCTCAGCCGATTCAGAGCTGTAAAACTCCAAAATCTGCAATTGTGCTCCGATTGCGGTTCTTGATACCTTAAATGATAGGTCACGAGACCTGTAATTGCTATACCATACATTTCGAAGAAAGTTAGATTAGAAGAAAATCACCTTACTATAGCTCAGCCGATTCAGAGCTGTAAAAATCCGAAATCTGCAATTGTGCTCCGATTGCGGTTCTTGATACCTCAAATGATAGGTCTCGGGACGTGTAATTGTTATGCCAAACCGCGTTAAAATTGGTTGATTATTTCCATACATTTCACAGAAAAATCGATTCGAAGAAAATCACCTTACTATAGCTCAGCCGATTCAGAGCTGTAAAACTCCAAAATCTGCAATTGTGCTCCGATTGCGGTTCTTGATACCTTAAATGATAGGTCACGAGACCTGTAATTGCTATACCATACATTTCGAAGAAAGTTAGATTAGAAGAAAATCACCTTACTATAGCTCAGCCGATTCAGAGCTGTAAAAATCCGAAATCTGCAATTGTGCTCCGATTGCGGTTCTTGATACCTCAAATGATAGGTCTCGGGACGTGTAATTGTTATGCCAAACCGCGTTAAAATTGGTTGATTATTTCCATACATTTCACAGAAAAATCGATTCGAAGAAAATCACCTTACTATAGCTCAGCCGATTCAGAGCTGTAAAACTCCAAAATCTGCAATTGTGCTCCGATTGCGGTTCTTGATACCTTAAATGATAGGTCACGAGACCTGTAATTGCTATACCATACATTTCGAAGAAAGTTAGATTAGAAGAAAATCACCTTACTATAGCTCAGCCGATTCAGAGCTGTAAAACTCCAAAATCTGCAATTGTGCTCCGATTGCGGTTCTTGATACCTCAAATGATAGGTCTCGGGACGTGTAATTGTTATGCCAAACCGCGTTAAAATTGGTTGATTATTTCCATACATTTCACAGAAAAATCGATTCGAAGAAAATCACCTTACTATAGCTCAGCCGATTCAGAGCTGTAAAACTCCAAAATCTGCAATTGTGCTCCGATTGCGGTTCTTGATACCTCAAATGATAGGTCACGAGACCTGTAATTGCTATACCATACATTTCGAAGAAAGTTAGATTAGAAGAAAATCACCTTACTATAGCTCAGCCGATTCAGAGCTGTAAAAATCCGAAATCTGCAATTGTGCTCCGATTGCGGTTCTTGATACCTCAAATGATAGGTCTCGGGACGTGTAATTGTTATGCCAAACCGCGTTAAAATTGGTTGATTATTTCCATACATTTCACAGAAAAATCGATTCGAAGAAAATCACCTTACTATAGCTCAGCCGATTCAGAGCTGTAAAACTCCAAAATCTGCAATTGTGCTCCGATTGCGGTTCTTGATACCTCAAATGATAGGTCTCGGGACGTGTAATTGTTATGCCAAACCGCGTTAAAATTGGTTGATTATTTCCATACATTTCACAGAAAAATCGATTCGAAGAAAATCACCTTACTATAGCTCAGCCGATTCAGAGCTGTAAAACTCCAAAATCTGCAATTGTGCTCCGATTGCGGTTCTTGATACCTTAAATGATAGGTCACGAGACCTGTAATTGCTATACCATACATTTCGAAGAAAGTTAGATTAGAAGAAAATCACCTTACTATAGCTCAGCCGATTCAGAGCTGTAAAAATCCGAAATCTGCAATTGTGCTCCGATTGCGGTTCTTGATACCTCAAATGATAGGTCTCGGGACGTGTAATTGTTATGCCAAACCGCGTTAAAATTGGTTGATTATTTCCATACATTTCACAGAAAAATCGATTCGAAGAAAATCACCTTACTATAGCTCAGCCGATTCAGAGCTGTAAAACTCCAAAATCTGCAATTGTGCTCCGATTGCGGTTCTTGATACCTTAAATGATAGGTCACGAGACCTGTAATTGCTATACCATACATTTCGAAGAAAGTTAGATTAGAAGAAAATCACCTTACTATAGCTCAGCCGATTCAGAGCTGTAAAAATCCGAAATCTGCAATTGTGCTCCGATTGCGGTTCTTGATACCTCAAATGATAGGTCTCGGGACGTGTAATTGTTATGCCAAACCGCGTTAAAATTGGTTGATTATTTCCATACATTTCACAGAAAAATCGATTCGAAGAAAATCACCTTACTATAGCTCAGCCGATTCAGAGCTGTAAAACTCCAAAATCTGCAATTGTGCTCCGATTGCGGTTCTTGATACCTCAAATGATAGGTCTCGGGACGTGTAATTGTTATGCCAAACCGCGTTAAAATTGGTTGATTATTTCCATACATTTCACAGAAAAATCGATTCGAAGAAAATCACCTTACTATAGCTCAGCCGATTCAGAGCTGTAAAACTCCAAAATCTGCAATTGTGCTCCGATTGCGGTTCTTGATACCTTAAATGATAGGTCACGAGACCTGTAATTGCTATTCCATACATTTCGAAGAAAGTTCGATTAGAAGAAAATCACCTTACTATAGCTCAGCCGATTCAGAGCTGTAAAAATCCGAAATCTGCAATTGTGCTCCGATTGCGGTTCTTGATACCTCAAATGATAGGTCTCGGGACGTGTAATTGTTATGCCAAACCGCGTTAAAATTGGTTGATTATTTCCATACATTTCACAGAAAAATCGATTCGAAGAAAATCACCTTACTATAGCTCAGCCGATTCAGAGCTGTAAAACTCCAAAATCTGCAATTGTGCTCCGATTGCGGTTCTTGATACCTTAAATGATAGGTCACGAGACCTGTAATTGCTATACCATACATTTCGAAGAAAGTTAGATTAGAAGAAAATCACCTTACTATAGCTCAGCCGATTCAGAGCTGTAAAAATCCGAAATCTGCAATTGTGCTCCGATTGCGGTTCTTGATACCTCAAATGATAGGTCTCGGGACGTGTAATTGTTATGCCAAACCGCGTTAAAATTGGTTGATTATTTCCATACATTTCACAGAAAAATCGATTCGAAGAAAATCACCTTACTATAGCTCAGCCGATTCAGAGCTGTAAAACTCCAAAATCTGCAATTGTGCTCCGATTGCGGTTCTTGATACCTTAAATGATAGGTCACGAGACCTGTAATTGCTATACCATACATTTCGAAGAAAGTTAGATTAGAAGAAAATCACCTTACTATAGCTCAGCCGATTCAGAGCTGTAAAACTCCAAAATCTGCAATTGTGCTCCGATTGCGGTTCTTGATACCTCAAATGATAGGTCTCGGGACGTGTAATTGTTATGCCAAACCGCGTTAAAATTGGTTGATTATTTCCATACATTTCACAGAAAAATCGATTCGAAGAAAATCACCTTACTATAGCTCAGCCGATTCAGAGCTGTAAAACTCCAAAATCTGCAATTGTGCTCCGATTGCGGTTCTTGATACCTTAAATGATAGGTCACGAGACCTGTAATTGCTATACCATACATTTCGAAGAAAGTTAGATTAGAATAAAATCACCTTACTATAGCTCAGCCGATTCAGAGCTGTAAAAATCCGAAATCTGCAATTGTGCTCCGATTGCGGTTCTTGATACCTCAAATGATAGGTCTCGGGACGTGTAATTGTTATGCCAAACCGCGTTAAAATTGGTTGATTATTTCCATACATTTCACAGAAAAATCGATTCGAAGAAAATCACCTTACTATAGCTCAGCCGATTCAGAGCTGTAAAACTCCAAAATCTGCAATTGTGCTCCGATTGCGGTTCTTGATACCTTAAATGATAGGTCACGAGACCTGTAATTGCTATACCATACATTTCGAAGAAAGTTAGATTAGAAGAAAATCACCTTACTATAGCTCAGCCGATTCAGAGCTGTAAAAATCCGAAATCTGCAATTGTGCTCCGATTGCGGTTCTTGATACCTCAAATGATAGGTCTCGGGACGTGTAATTGTTATGCCAAACCGCGTTAAAATTGGTTGATTATTTCCATACATTTCACAGAAAAATCGATTCGAAGAAAATCACCTTACTATAGCTCAGCCGATTCAGAGCTGTAAAACTCCAAAATCTGCAATTGTGCTCCGATTGCGGTTCTTGATACCTTAAATGATAGGTCACGAGACCTGTAATTGCTATACCATACATTTCGAAGAAAGTTAGATTAGAAGAAAATCACCTTACTATAGCTCAGCCGATTCAGAGCTGTAAAAATCCGAAATCTGCAATTGTGCTCCGATTGCGGTTCTTGATACCTCAAATGATAGGTCTCGGGACGTGTAATTGTTATGCCAAACCGCGTTAAAATTGGTTGATTATTTCCATACATTTCACAGAAAAATCGATTCGAAGAAAATCACCTTACTATAGCTCAGCCGATTCAGAGCTGTAAAACTCCAAAATCTGCAATTGTGCTCCGATTGCGGTTCTTGATACCTTAAATGATAGGTCACGAGACCTGTAATTGCTATACCATACATTTCGAAGAAAGTTAGATTAGAAGAAAATCACCTTACTATAGCTCAGCCGATTCAGAGCTGTAAAACTCCAAAATCTGCAATTGTGCTCCGATTGCGGTTCTTGATACCTCAAATGATAGGTCTCGGGACGTGTAATTGTTATGCCAAACCGCGTTAAAATTGGTTGATTATTTCCATACATTTCACAGAAAAATCGATTCGAAGAAAATCACCTTACTATAGCTCAGCCGATTCAGAGCTGTAAAACTCCAAAATCTGCAATTGTGCTCCGATTGCGGTTCTTGATACCTCAAATGATAGGTCACGAGACCTGTAATTGCTATACCATACATTTCGAAGAAAGTTAGATTAGAAGAAAATCACCTTACTATAGCTCAGCCGATTCAGAGCTGTAAAAATCCGAAATCTGCAATTGTGCTCCGATTGCGGTTCTTGATACCTCAAATGATAGGTCTCGGGACGTGTAATTGTTATGCCAAACCGCGTTAAAATTGGTTGATTATTTCCATACATTTCACAGAAAAATCGATTCGAAGAAAATCACCTTACTATAGCTCAGCCGATTCAGAGCTGTAAAACTCCAAAATCTGCAATTGTGCTCCGATTGCGGTTCTTGATACCTCAAATGATAGGTCTCGGGACGTGTAATTGTTATGCCAAACCGCGTTAAAATTGGTTGATTATTTCCATACATTTCACAGAAAAATCGATTCGAAGAAAATCACCTTACTATAGCTCAGCCGATTCAGAGCTGTAAAACTCCAAAATCTGCAATTGTGCTCCGATTGCGGTTCTTGATACCTTAAATGATAGGTCACGAGACCTGTAATTGCTATACCATACATTTCGAAGAAAGTTAGATTAGAAGAAAATCACCTTACTATAGCTCAGCCGATTCAGAGCTGTAAAAATCCGAAATCTGCAATTGTGCTCCGATTGCGGTTCTTGATACCTCAAATGATAGGTCTCGGGACGTGTAATTGTTATGCCAAACCGCGTTAAAATTGGTTGATTATTTCCATACATTTCACAGAAAAATCGATTCGAAGAAAATCACCTTACTATAGCTCAGCCGATTCAGAGCTGTAAAACTCCAAAATCTGCAATTGTGCTCCGATTGCGGTTCTTGATACCTTAAATGATAGGTCACGAGACCTGTAATTGCTATACCATACATTTCGAAGAAAGTTAGATTAGAAGAAAATCACCTTACTATAGCTCAGCCGATTCAGAGCTGTAAAAATCCGAAATCTGCAATTGTGCTCCGATTGCGGTTCTTGATACCTCAAATGATAGGTCTCGGGACGTGTAATTGTTATGCCAAACCGCGTTAAAATTGGTTGATTATTTCCATACATTTCACAGAAAAATCGATTCGAAGAAAATCACCTTACTATAGCTCAGCCGATTCAGAGCTGTAAAACTCCAAAATCTGCAATTGTGCTCCGATTGCGGTTCTTGATACCTTAAATGATAGGTCACGAGACCTGTAATTGCTATACCATACATTTCGAAGAAAGTTAGATTAGAAGAAAATCACCTTACTATAGCTCAGCCGATTCAGAGCTGTAAAAATCCGAAATCTGCAATTGTGCTCCGATTGCGGTTCTTGATACCTCAAATGATAGGTCTCGGGACGTGTAATTGTTATGCCAAACCGCGTTAAAATTGGTTGATTATTTCCATACATTTCACAGAAAAATCGATTCGAAGAAAATCACCTTACTATAGCTCAGCCGATTCAGAGCTGTAAAACTCCAAAATCTGCAATTGTGCTCCGATTGCGGTTCTTGATACCTCAAATGATAGGTCTCGGGACGTGTAATTGTTATGCCAAACCGCGTTAAAATTGGTTGATTATTTCCATACATTTCACAGAAAAATCGATTCGAAGAAAATCACCTTACTATAGCTCAGCCGATTCAGAGCTGTAAAACTCCAAAATCTGCAATTGTGCTCCGATTGCGGTTCTTGATACCTTAAATGATAGGTCACGAGACCTGTAATTGCTATTCCATACATTTCGAAGAAAGTTCGATTAGAAGAAAATCACCTTACTATAGCTCAGCCGATTCAGAGCTGTAAAACTCCAAAATCTGCAATTGTGCTCCGATTGCGGTTCTTGATACCTCAAATGATAGGTCTCGGGACGTGTAATTGTTATGCCAAACCGCGTTAAAATTGGTTGATTATTTCCATACATTTCACAGAAAAATCGATTCGAAGAAAATCACCTTACTATAGCTCAGCCGATTCAGAGCTGTAAAACTCCAAAATCTGCAATTGTGCTCCGATTGCGGTTCTTGATACCTTAAATGATAGGTCACGAGACCTGTAATTGCTATACCATACATTTCGAAGAAAGTTAGATTAGAAGAAAATCACCTTACTATAGCTCAGCCGATTCAGAGCTGTAAAACTCCAAAATCTGCAATTGTGCTCCGATTGCGGTTCTTGATACCTCAAATGATAGGTCTCGGGACGTGTAATTGTTATGCCAAACCGCGTTAAAATTGGTTGATTATTTCCATACATTTCACAGAAAAATCGATTCGAAGAAAATCACCTTACTATAGCTCAGCCGATTCAGAGCTGTAAAACTCCAAAATCTGCAATTGTGCTCCGATTGCGGTTCTTGATACCTTAAATGATAGGTCACGAGACCTGTAATTGCTATACCATACATTTCGAAGAAAGTTAGAATAGAATAAAATCACCTTACTATAGCTCAGCCGATTCAGAGCTGTAAAAATCCGAAATCTGCAATTGTGCTCCGATTGCGGTTCTTGATACCTCAAATGATAGGTCTCGGGACGTGTAATTGTTATGCCAAACCGCGTTAAAATTGGTTGATTATTTCCATACATTTCACAGAAAAATCGATTCGAAGAAAATCACCTTACTATAGCTCAGCCGATTCAGAGCTGTAAAACTCCAAAATCTGCAATTGTGCTCCGATTGCGGTTCTTGATACCTTAAATGATAGGTCACGAGACCTGTAATTGCTATACCATACATTTCGAAGAAAGTTAGATTAGAAGAAAATCACCTTACTATAGCTCAGCCGATTCAGAGCTGTAAAAATCCGAAATCTGCAATTGTGCTCCGATTGCGGTTCTTGATACCTCAAATGATAGGTCTCGGGACGTGTAATTGTTATGCCAAACCGCGTTAAAATTGGTTGATTATTTCCATACATTTCACAGAAAAATCGATTCGAAGAAAATCACCTTACTATAGCTCAGCCGATTCAGAGCTGTAAAACTCCAAAATCTGCAATTGTGCTCCGATTGCGGTTCTTGATACCTTAAATGATAGGTCACGAGACCTGTAATTGCTATACCATACATTTCGAAGAAAGTTAGATTAGAAGAAAATCACCTTACTATAGCTCAGCCGATTCAGAGCTGTAAAAATCCGAAATCTGCAATTGTGCTCCGATTGCGGTTCTTGATACCTCAAATGATAGGTCTCGGGACGTGTAATTGTTATGCCAAACCGCGTTAAAATTGGTTGATTATTTCCATACATTTCACAGAAAAATCGATTCGAAGAAAATCACCTTACTATAGCTCAGCCGATTCAGAGCTGTAAAACTCCAAAATCTGCAATTGTGCTCCGATTGCGGTTCTTGATACCTTAAATGATAGGTCACGAGACCTGTAATTGCTATACCATACATTTCGAAGAAAGTTAGATTAGAAGAAAATCACCTTACTATAGCTCAGCCGATTCAGAGCTGTAAAACTCCAAAATCTGCAATTGTGCTCCGATTGCGGTTCTTGATACCTCAAATGATAGGTCTCGGGACGTGTAATTGTTATGCCAAACCGCGTTAAAATTGGTTGATTATTTCCATACATTTCACAGAAAAATCGATTCGAAGAAAATCACCTTACTATAGCTCAGCCGATTCAGAGCTGTAAAACTCCAAAATCTGCAATTGTGCTCCGATTGCGGTTCTTGATACCTCAAATGATAGGTCACGAGACCTGTAATTGCTATACCATACATTTCGAAGAAAGTTCGATTAGAAGAAAATCACCTTACTATAGCTCAGCCGATTCAGAGCTGTAAAAATCCGAAATCTGCAATTGTGCTCCGATTGCGGTTCTTGATACCTCAAATGATAGGTCTCGGGACGTGTAATTGTTATGCCAAACCGTGTTAAAATTGGTTGATTATTTCCATACATTTCACAGAAAAATCGATTCGAAGAAAATCACCTTACTATAGCTCAGCCGATTCAGAGCTGTAAAACTCCAAAATCTGCAATTGTGCTCCGATTGCGGTTCTTGATACCTTAAATGATAGGTCACGAGACCTGTAATTGCTATTCCATACATTTCGAAGAAAGTTCGATTAGAAGAAAATCACCTTACTATAGCTCAGCCGATTCAGAGCTGTAAAAATCCGAAATCTGCAATTGTGCTCCGATTGCGGTTCTTGATACCTCAAATGATAGGTCTCGGGACGTGTAATTGTTATGCCAAACCGCGTTAAAATTGGTTGATTATTTCCATACATTTCACAGAAAAATCGATTCGAAGAAAATCACCTTACTATAGCTCAGCCGATTCAGAGCTGTAAAACTCCAAAATCTGCAATTGTGCTCCGATTGCGGTTCTTGATACCTTAAATGATAGGTCACGAGACCTGTAATTGCTATACCATACATTTCGAAGAAAGTTAGATTAGAAGAAAATCACCTTACTATAGCTCAGCCGATTCAGAGCTGTAAAAATCCGAAATCTGCAATTGTGCTCCGATTGCGGTTCTTGATACCTCAAATGATAGGTCTCGGGACGTGTAATTGTTATGCCAAACCGCGTTAAAATTGGTTGATTATTTCCATACATTTCACAGAAAAATCGATTCGAAGAAAATCACCTTACTATAGCTCAGCCGATTCAGAGCTGTAAAACTCCAAAATCTGCAATTGTGCTCCGATTGCGGTTCTTGATACCTTAAATGATAGGTCACGAGACCTGTAATTGCTATACCATACATTTCGAAGAAAGTTAGATTAGAAGAAAATCACCTTACTATAGCTCAGCCGATTCAGAGCTGTAAAACTCCAAAATCTGCAATTGTGCTCCGATTGCGGTTCTTGATACCTCAAATGATAGGTCTCGGGACGTGTAATTGTTATGCCAAACCGCGTTAAAATTGGTTGATTATTTCCATACATTTCACAGAAAAATCGATTCGAAGAAAATCACCTTACTATAGCTCAGCCGATTCAGAGCTGTAAAACTCCAAAATCTGCAATTGTGCTCCGATTGCGGTTCTTGATACCTTAAATGATAGGTCACGAGACCTGTAATTGCTATACCATACATTTCGAAGAAAGTTAGATTAGAAGAAAATCACCTTACTATAGCTCAGCCGATTCAGAGCTGTAAAAATCCGAAATCTGCAATTGTGCTCCGATTGCGGTTCTTGATACCTCAAATGATAGGTCTCGGGACGTGTAATTGTTATGCCAAACCGCGTTAAAATTGGTTGATTATTTCCATACATTTCACAGAAAAATCGATTCGAAGAAAATCACCTTACTATAGCTCAGCCGATTCAGAGCTGTAAAACTCCAAAATCTGCAATTGTGCTCCGATTGCGGTTCTTGATACCTTAAATGATAGGTCACGAGACCTGTAATTGCTATTCCATACATTTCGAAGAAAGTTCGATTAGAAGAAAATCACCTTACTATAGCTCAGCCGATTCAGAGCTGTAAAAATCCGAAATCTGCAATTGTGCTCCGATTGCGGTTCTTGATACCTCAAATGATAGGTCTCGGGACGTGTAATTGTTATGCCAAACCGCGTTAAAATTGGTTGATTATTTCCATACATTTCACAGAAAAATCGATTCGAAGAAAATCACCTTACTATAGCTCAGCCGATTCAGAGCTGTAAAACTCCAAAATCTGCAATTGTGCTCCGATTGCGGTTCTTGATACCTTAAATGATAGGTCACGAGACCTGTAATTGCTATACCATACATTTCGAAGAAAGTTAGATTAGAAGAAAATCACCTTACTATAGCTCAGCCGATTCAGAGCTGTAAAAATCCGAAATCTGCAATTGTGCTCCGATTGCGGTTCTTGATACCTCAAATGATAGGTCTCGGGACGTGTAATTGTTATGCCAAACCGCGTTAAAATTGGTTGATTATTTCCATACATTTCACAGAAAAATCGATTCGAAGAAAATCACCTTACTATAGCTCAGCCGATTCAGAGCTGTAAAACTCCAAAATCTGCAATTGTGCTCCGATTGCGGTTCTTGATACCTTAAATGATAGGTCACGAGACCTGTAATTGCTATACCATACATTTCGAAGAAAGTTAGATTAGAAGAAAATCACCTTACTATAGCTCAGCCGATTCAGAGCTGTAAAAATCCGAAATCTGCAATTGTGCTCCGATTGCGGTTCTTGATACCTCAAATGATAGGTCTCGGGACGTGTAATTGTTATACCAAACCGCGTTAAAATTGGTTGATTATTTCCATACATTTCACAGAAAAATCGATTCGAAGAAAATCACCTTACTATAGCTCAGCCGATTCAGAGCTGTAAAACTCCAAAATCTGCAATTGTGCTCCGATTGCGGTTCTTGATACCTTAAATGATAGGTCACGAGACCTGTAATTGCTATACCATACATTTCGAAGAAAGTTAGATTAGAAGAAAATCACCTTACTATAGCTCAGCCGATTCAGAGCTGTAAAACTCCAAAATCTGCAATTGTGCTCCGATTGCGGTTCTTGATACCTCAAATGATAGGTCTCGGGACGTGTAATTGTTATGCCAAACCGCGTTAAAATTGGTTGATTATTTCCATACATTTCACAGAAAAATCGATTCGAAGAAAATCACCTTACTATAGCTCAGCCGATTCAGAGCTGTAAAACTCCAAAATCTGCAATTGTGCTCCGATTGCGGTTCTTGATACCTTAAATGATAGGTCACGAGACCTGTAATTGCTATACCATACATTTCGAAGAAAGTTAGATTAGAAGAAAATCACCTTACTATAGCTCAGCCGATTCAGAGCTGTAAAAATCCGAAATCTGCAATTGTGCTCCGATTGCGGTTCTTGATACCTCAAATGATAGGTCTCGGGACGTGTAATTGTTATGCCAAACCGCGTTAAAATTGGTTGATTATTTCCATACATTTCACAGAAAAATCGATTCGAAGAAAATCACCTTACTATAGCTCAGCCGATTCAGAGCTGTAAAACTCCAAAATCTGCAATTGTGCTCCGATTGCGGTTCTTGATACCTCAAATGATAGGTCTCGGGACGTGTAATTGTTATGCCAAACCGCGTTAAAATTGGTTGATTATTTCCATACATTTCACAGAAAAATCGATTCGAAGAAAATCACCTTACTATAGCTCAGCCGATTCAGAGCTGTAAAACTCCAAAATCTGCAATTGTGCTCCGATTGCGGTTCTTGATACCTTAAATGATAGGTCACGAGACCTGTAATTGCTATTCCATACATTTCGAAGAAAGTTCGATTAGAAGAAAATCACCTTACTATAGCTCAGCCGATTCAGAGCTGTAAAAATCCGAAATCTGCAATTGTGCTCCGATTGCGGTTCTTGATACCTCAAATGATAGGTCTCGGGACGTGTAATTGTTATGCCAAACCGCGTTAAAATTGGTTGATTATTTCCATACATTTCACAGAAAAATCGATTCGAAGAAAATCACCTTACTATAGCTCAGCCGATTCAGAGCTGTAAAACTCCAAAATCTGCAATTGTGCTCCGATTGCGGTTCTTGATACCTTAAATGATAGGTCACGAGACCTGTAATTGCTATACCATACATTTCGAAGAAAGTTAGATTAGAAGAAAATCACCTTACTATAGCTCAGCCGATTCAGAGCTGTAAAACTCCAAAATCTGCAATTGTGCTCCGATTGCGGTTCTTGATACCTCAAATGATAGGTCTCGGGACGTGTAATTGTTATGCCAAACCGCGTTAAAATTGGTTGATTATTTCCATACATTTCACAGAAAAATCGATTCGAAGAAAATCACCTTACTATAGCTCAGCCGATTCAGAGCTGTAAAACTCCAAAATCTGCAATTGTGCTCCGATTGCGGTTCTTGATACCTTAAATGATAGGTCACGAGACCTGTAATTGCTATACCATACATTTCGAAGAAAGTTAGATTAGAAGAAAATCACCTTACTATAGCTCAGCCGATTCAGAGCTGTAAAAATCCGAAATCTGCAATTGTGCTCCGATTGCGGTTCTTGATACCTCAAATGATAGGTCTCGGGACGTGTAATTGTTATGCCAAACCGCGTTAAAATTGGTTGATTATTTCCATACATTTCACAGAAAAATCGATTCGAAGAAAATCACCTTACTATAGCTCAGCCGATTCAGAGCTGTAAAACTCCAAAATCTGCAATTGTGCTCCGATTGCGGTTCTTGATACCTTAAATGATAGGTCACGAGACCTGTAATTGCTATACCATACATTTCGAAGAAAGTTAGATTAGAAGAAAATCACCTTACTATAGCTCAGCCGATTCAGAGCTGTAAAAATCCGAAATCTGCAATTGTGCTCCGATTGCGGTTCTTGATACCTCAAATGATAGGTCTCGGGACGTGTAATTGTTATGCCAAACCGCGTTAAAATTGGTTGATTATTTCCATACATTTCACAGAAAAATCGATTCGAAGAAAATCACCTTACTATAGCTCAGCCGATTCAGAGCTGTAAAACTCCAAAATCTGCAATTGTGCTCCGATTGCGGTTCTTGATACCTCAAATGATAGGTCTCGGGACGTGTAATTGTTATGCCAAACCGCGTTAAAATTGGTTGATTATTTCCATACATTTCACAGAAAAATCGATTCGAAGAAAATCACCTTACTATAGCTCAGCCGATTCAGAGCTGTAAAACTCCAAAATCTGCAATTGTGCTCCGATTGCGGTTCTTGATACCTTAAATGATAGGTCACGAGACCTGTAATTGCTATTCCATACATTTCGAAGAAAGTTCGATTAGAAGAAAATCACCTTACTATAGCTCAGCCGATTCAGAGCTGTAAAAATCCGAAATCTGCAATTGTGCTCCGATTGCGGTTCTTGATACCTCAAATGATAGGTCTCGGGACGTGTAATTGTTATGCCAAACCGCGTTAAAATTGGTTGATTATTTCCATACATTTCACAGAAAAATCGATTCGAAGAAAATCACCTTACTATAGCTCAGCCGATTCAGAGCTGTAAAACTCCAAAATCTGCAATTGTGCTCCGATTGCGGTTCTTGATACCTTAAATGATAGGTCACGAGACCTGTAATTGCTATACCATACATTTCGAAGAAAGTTAGATTAGAAGAAAATCACCTTACTATAGCTCAGCCGATTCAGAGCTGTAAAAATCCGAAATCTGCAATTGTGCTCCGATTGCGGTTCTTGATACCTCAAATGATAGGTCTCGGGACGTGTAATTGTTATGCCAAACCGCGTTAAAATTGGTTGATTATTTCCATACATTTCACAGAAAAATCGATTCGAAGAAAATCACCTTACTATAGCTCAGCCGATTCAGAGCTGTAAAACTCCAAAATCTGCAATTGTGCTCCGATTGCGGTTCTTGATACCTTAAATGATAGGTCACGAGACCTGTAATTGCTATACCATACATTTCGAAGAAAGTTAGATTAGAAGAAAATCACCTTACTATAGCTCAGCCGATTCAGAGCTGTAAAAATCCGAAATCTGCAATTGTGCTCCGATTGCGGTTCTTGATACCTCAAATGATAGGTCTCGGGACGTGTAATTGTTATGCCAAACCGCGTTAAAATTGGTTGATTATTTCCATACATTTCACAGAAAAATCGATTCGAAGAAAATCACCTTACTATAGCTCAGCCGATTCAGAGCTGTAAAACTCCAAAATCTGCAATTGTGCTCCGATTGCGGTTCTTGATACCTCAAATGATAGGTCTCGGGACGTGTAATTGTTATGCCAAACCGCGTTAAAATTGGTTGATTATTTCCATACATTTCACAGAAAAATCGATTCGAAGAAAATCACCTTACTATAGCTCAGCCGATTCAGAGCTGTAAAACTCCAAAATCTGCAATTGTGCTCCGATTGCGGTTCTTGATACCTTAAATGATAGGTCACGAGACCTGTAATTGCTATTCCATACATTTCGAAGAAAGTTCGATTAGAAGAAAATCACCTTACTATAGCTCAGCCGATTCAGAGCTGTAAAAATCCGAAATCTGCAATTGTGCTCCGATTGCGGTTCTTGATACCTCAAATGATAGGTCTCGGGACGTGTAATTGTTATGCCAAACCGCGTTAAAATTGGTTGATTATTTCCATACATTTCACAGAAAAATCGATTCGAAGAAAATCACCTTACTATAGCTCAGCCGATTCAGAGCTGTAAAACTCCAAAATCTGCAATTGTGCTCCGATTGCGGTTCTTGATACCTTAAATGATAGGTCACGAGACCTGTAATTGCTATACCATACATTTCGAAGAAAGTTAGATTAGAAGAAAATCACCTTACTATAGCTCAGCCGATTCAGAGCTGTAAAAATCCGAAATCTGCAATTGTGTGATTGCGGTTCTTGATACCTCAAATGATAGGTCTCGGGACGTGTAATTGTTATGCCAAACCGCGTTAAAATTGGTTGATTATTTCCATACATTTCACAGAAAAATCGATTCGAAGAAAATCACCTTACTATAGCTCAGCCGATTCAGAGCTGTAAAACTCCAAAATCTGCAATTGTGCTCCGATTGCGGTTCTTGATACCTTAAATGATAGGTCACGAGACCTGTAATTGCTATACCATACATTTCGAAGAAAGTTAGATTAGAAGAAAATCACCTTACTATAGCTCAGCCGATTCAGAGCTGTAAAAATCCGAAATCTGCAATTGTGCTCCGATTGCGGTTCTTGATACCTCAAATGATAGGTCTCGGGACGTGTAATTGTTATGCCAAACCGCGTTAAAATTGGTTGATTATTTCCATACATTTCACAGAAAAATCGATTCGAAGAAAATCACCTTACTATAGCTCAGCCGATTCAGAGCTGTAAAACTCCAAAATCTGCAATTGTGCTCCGATTGCGGTTCTTGATACCTTAAATGATAGGTCACGAGACCTGTAATTGCTATACCATACATTTCGAAGAAAGTTAGATTAGAAGAAAATCACCTTACTATAGCTCAGCCGATTCAGAGCTGTAAAAATCCGAAATCTGCAATTGTGCTCCGATTGCGGTTCTTGATACCTCAAATGATAGGTCTCGGGACGTGTAATTGTTATGCCAAACCGCGTTAAAATTGGTTGATTATTTCCATACATTTCACAGAAAAATCGATTCGAAGAAAATCACCTTACTATAGCTCAGCCGATTCAGAGCTGTAAAACTCCAAAATCTGCAATTGTGCTCCGATTGCGGTTCTTGATACCTTAAATGATAGGTCACGAGACCTGTAATTGCTATACCATACATTTCGAAGAAAGTTAGATTAGAAGAAAATCACCTTACTATAGCTCAGCCGATTCAGAGCTGTAAAACTCCAAAATCTGCAATTGTGCTCCGATTGCGGTTCTTGATACCTCAAATGATAGGTCTCGGGACGTGTAATTGTTATGCCAAACCGCGTTAAAATTGGTTGATTATTTCCATACATTTCACAGAAAAATCGATTCGAAGAAAATCACCTTACTATAGCTCAGCCGATTCAGAGCTGTAAAACTCCAAAATCTGCAATTGTGCTCCGATTGCGGTTCTTGATACCTTAAATGATAGGTCACGAGACCTGTAATTGCTATACCATACATTTCGAAGAAAGTTAGATTAGAAGAAAATCACCTTACTATAGCTCAGCCGATTCAGAGCTGTAAAAATCCGAAATCTGCAATTGTGCTCCGATTGCGGTTCTTGATACCTCAAATGATAGGTCTCGGGACGTGTAATTGTTATGCCAAACCGCGTTAAAATTGGTTGATTATTTCCATACATTTCACAGAAAAATCGATTCGAAGAAAATCACCTTACTATAGCTCAGCCGATTCAGAGCTGTAAAACTCCAAAATCTGCAATTGTGCTCCGATTGCGGTTCTTGATACCTCAAATGATAGGTCTCGGGACGTGTAATTGTTATGCCAAACCGCGTTAAAATTGGTTGATTATTTCCATACATTTCACAGAAAAATCGATTCGAAGAAAATCACCTTACTATAGCTCAGCCGATTCAGAGCTGTAAAACTCCAAAATCTGCAATTGTGCTCCGATTGCGGTTCTTGATACCTTAAATGATAGGTCACGAGACCTGTAATTGCTATTCCATACATTTCGAAGAAAGTTCGATTAGAAGAAAATCACCTTACTATAGCTCAGCCGATTCAGAGCTGTAAAAATCCGAAATCTGCAATTGTGCTCCGATTGCGGTTCTTGATACCTCAAATGATAGGTCTCGGGACGTGTAATTGTTATGCCAAACCGCGTTAAAATTGGTTGATTATTTCCATACATTTCACAGAAAAATCGATTCGAAGAAAATCACCTTACTATAGCTCAGCCGATTCAGAGCTGTAAAACTCCAAAATCTGCAATTGTGCTCCGATTGCGGTTCTTGATACCTTAAATGATAGGTCACGAGACCTGTAATTGCTATACCATACATTTCGAAGAAAGTTAGATTAGAAGAAAATCACCTTACTATAGCTCAGCCGATTCAGAGCTGTAAAAATCCGAAATCTGCAATTGTGCTCCGATTGCGGTTCTTGATACCTCAAATGATAGGTCTCGGGACGTGTAATTGTTATGCCAAACCGCGTTAAAATTGGTTGATTATTTCCATACATTTCACAGAAAAATCGATTCGAAGAAAATCACCTTACTATAGCTCAGCCGATTCAGAGCTGTAAAACTCCAAAATCTGCAATTGTGCTCCGATTGCGGTTCTTGATACCTTAAATGATAGGTCACGAGACCTGTAATTGCTATTCCATACATTTCGAAGAAAGTTCGATTAGAAGAAAATCACCTTACTATAGCTCAGCCGATTCAGAGCTGTAAAAATCCGAAATCTGCAATTGTGCTCCGATTGCGGTTCTTGATACCTCAAATGATAGGTCTCGGGACGTGTAATTGTTATGCCAAACCGCGTTAAAATTGGTTGATTATTTCCATACATTTCACAGAAAAATCGATTCGAAGAAAATCACCTTACTATAGCTCAGCCGATTCAGAGCTGTAAAACTCCAAAATCTGCAATTGTGCTCCGATTGCGGTTCTTGATACCTTAAATGATAGGTCACGAGACCTGTAATTGCTATACCATACATTTCGAAGAAAGTTCGATTCGAAGAAAATCACCTTACTATAGCTCAGCCGATTCAGAGCTGTAAAACTCCAAAATCTGCAATTGTGCTCCGATTGCGGTTCTTGATACCTCAAATGATAGGTCTCGGGACGTGTAATTGTTATGCCAAACCGCGTTAAAATTGGTTGATTATTTCCATACATTTCACAGAAAAATCGATTCGAAGAAAATCACCTTACTATAGCTCAGCCGATTCAGAGCTGTAAAACTCCAAAATCTGCAATTGTGCTCCGATTGCGGTTCTTGATACCTTAAATGATAGGTCTCGGGACGTGTAATTGTTATGCCAAACCGCGTTAAAATTGGTTGATTATTTCCATACATTTCACAGAAAAATCGATTCGAAGAAAATCACCTTACTATAGCTCAGCCGATTCAGAGCTGTAAAACTCCAAAATCTGCAATTGTGCTCCGATTGCGGTTCTTGATACCTTAAATGATAGGTCACGAGACCTGTAATTGCTATTCCATACATTTCGAAGAAAGTTCGATTAGAAGAAAATCACCTTACTATAGCTCAGCCGATTCAGAGCTGTAAAACTCCAAAATCTGCAATTGTGCTCCGATTGCGGTTCTTGATACCTTAAATGATAGGTCACGAGACCTGTAATTGCTATACCATACATTTCGAAGAAAGTTAGATTAGAAGAAAATCACCTTACTATAGCTCAGCCGATTCAGAGCTGTAAAACTCCAAAATCTGCAATTGTGCTCCGATTGCGGTTCTTGATACCTCAAATGATAGGTCTCGGGACGTGTAATTGTTATGCCAAACCGCGTTAAAATTGGTTGATTATTTCCATACATTTCACAGAAAAATCGATTCGAAGAAAATCACCTTACTATAGCTCAGCCGATTCAGAGCTGTAAAACTCCAAAATCTGCAATTGTGCTCCGATTGCGGTTCTTGATACCTTAAATGATAGGTCACGAGACCTGTAATTGCTATTCCATACATTTCGAAGAAAGTTCGATTAGAAGAAAATCACCTTACTATAGCTCAGCCGATTCAGAGCTGTAAAAATCCGAAATCTGCAATTGTGCTCCGATTGCGGTTCTTGATACCTCAAATGATAGGTCTCGGGACGTGTAATTGTTATGCCAAACCGCGTTAAAATTGGTTGATTATTTCCATACATTTCACAGAAAAATCGATTCGAAGAAAATCACCTTACTATAGCTCAGCCGATTCAGAGCTGTAAAACTCCAAAATCTGCAATTGTGCTCCGATTGCGGTTCTTGATACCTTAAATGATAGGTCACGAGACCTGTAATTGCTATACCATACATTTCGAAGAAAGTTCGATTCGAAGAAAATCACCTTACTATAGCTCAGCCGATTCAGAGCTGTAAAACTCCAAAATCTGCAATTGTGCTCCGATTGCGGTTCTTGATACCTCAAATGATAGGTCTCGGGACGTGTAATTGTTATGCCAAACCGCGTTAAAATTGGTTGATTATTTCCATACATTTCACAGAAAAATCGATTCGAAGAAAATCACCTTACTATAGCTCAGCCGATTCAGAGCTGTAAAACTCCAAAATCTGCAATTGTGCTCCGATTGCGGTTCTTGATACCTTAAATGATAGGTCTCGGGACGTGTAATTGTTATGCCAAACCGCGTTAAAATTGGTTGATTATTTCCATACATTTCACAGAAAAATCGATTCGAAGAAAATCACCTTACTATAGCTCAGCCGATTCAGAGCTGTAAAACTCCAAAATCTGCAATTGTGCTCCGATTGCGGTTCTTGATACCTTAAATGATAGGTCACGAGACCTGTAATTGCTATTCCATACATTTCGAAGAAAGTTCGATTAGAAGAAAATCACCTTACTATAGCTCAGCCGATTCAGAGCTGTAAAAATCCGAAATCTGCAATTGTGCTCCGATTGCGGTTCTTGATACCTCAAATGATAGGTCTCGGGACGTGTAATTGTTATGCCAAACCGCGTTAAAATTGGTTGATTATTTCCATACATTTCACAGAAAAATCGATTCGAAGAAAATCACCTTACTATAGCTCAGCCGATTCAGAGCTGTAAAACTCCAAAATCTGCAATTGTGCTCCGATTGCGGTTCTTGATACCTTAAATGATAGGTCACGAGACCTGTAATTGCTATACCATACATTTCGAAGAAAGTTAGATTAGAAGAAAATCACCTTACTATAGCTCAGCCGATTCAGAGCTGTAAAAATCCGAAATCTGCAATTGTGCTCCGATTGCGGTTCTTGATACCTCAAATGATAGGTCTCGGGACGTGTAATTGTTATGCCAAACCGCGTTAAAATTGGTTGATTATTTCCATACATTTCACAGAAAAATCGATTCGAAGAAAATCACCTTACTATAGCTCAGCCGATTCAGAGCTGTAAAACTCCAAAATCTGCAATTGTGCTCCGATTGCGGTTCTTGATACCTTAAATGATAGGTCACGAGACCTGTAATTGCTATACCATACATTTCGAAGAAAGTTAGATTAGAAGAAAATCACCTTACTATAGCTCAGCCGATTCAGAGCTGTAAAAATCCGAAATCTGCAATTGTGCTCCGATTGCGGTTCTTGATACCTCAAATGATAGGTCTCGGGACGTGTAATTGTTATGCCAAACCGCGTTAAAATTGGTTGATTATTTCCATACATTTCACAGAAAAATCGATTCGAAGAAAATCACCTTACTATAGCTCAGCCGATTCAGAGCTGTAAAACTCCAAAATCTGCAATTGTGCTCCGATTGCGGTTCTTGATACCTTAAATGATAGGTCACGAGACCTGTAATTGCTATACCATACATTTCGAAGAAAGTTAGATTAGAAGAAAATCACCTTACTATAGCTCAGCCGATTCAGAGCTGTAAAAATCCAAAATCTGCAATTGTGCTCCGATTGCGGTTCTTGATACCTCAAATGATAGGTCTCGGGACGTGTAATTGTTATGCCAAACCGCGTTAAAATTGGTTGATTATTTCCATACATTTCACAGAAAAATCGATTCGAAGAAAATCACCTTACTATAGCTCAGCCGATTCAGAGCTGTAAAACTCCAAAATCTGCAATTGTGCTCCGATTGCGGTTCTTGATACCTTAAATGATAGGTCACGAGACCTGTAATTGCTATACCATACATTTCGAAGAAAGTTAGATTAGAAGAAAATCACCTTACTATAGCTCAGCCGATTCAGAGCTGTAAAAATCCGAAATCTGCAATTGTGCTCCGATTGCGGTTCTTGATATCTTAAATGATAGGTCTCGGGACGTGTAATTGTTATGCCAAACCGCGTTAAAATTGGTTGATTATTTCCATACATTTCACAGAAAAATCGATTCGAAGAAAATCACCTTACTATAGCTCAGCCGATTCAGAGCTGTAAAACTCCAAAATCTGCAATTGTGCTCCGATTGCGGTTCTTGATACCTTAAATGATAGGTCACGAGACCTGTAATTGCTATACCATACATTTCGAAGAAAGTTAGATTAGAAGAAAATCACCTTACTATAGCTCAGCCGATTCAGAGCTGTAAAAATCCGAAATCTGCAATTGTGCTCCGATTGCGGTTCTTGATACCTCAAATGATAGGTCTCGGGACGTGTAATTGTTATGCCAAACCGCGTTAAAATTGGTTGATTATTTCCATACATTTCACAGAAAAATCGATTCGAAGAAAATCACCTTACTATAGCTCAGCCGATTCAGAGCTGTAAAACTCCAAAATCTGCAATTGTGCTCCGATTGCGGTTCTTGATACCTTAAATGATAGGTCACGAGACCTGTAATTGCTATACCATACATTTCGAAGAAAGTTAGATTAGAAGAAAATCACCTTACTATAGCTCAGCCGATTCAGAGCTGTAAAAATCCGAAATCTGCAATTGTGCTCCGATTGCGGTTCTTGATACCTTAAATGATAGGTCACGAGACCTGTAATTGCTATACCATACATTTCGAAGAAAGTTCGATTAGAAGAAAATCACCTTACTATAGCTCAGCCGATTCAGAGCTGTAAAAATCCGAAATCTGCAATTGTGCTCCGATTGCGGTTCTTGATACCTCAAATGATAGGTCTCGGGACGTGTAATTGTTATGCCAAACCGCGTTAAAATTGGTTGATTATTTCCATACATTTCACAGAAAAATCGATTCGAAGAAAATCACCTTACTATAGCTCAGCCGATTCAGAGCTGTAAAACTCCAAAATCTGCAATTGTGCTCCGATTGCGGTTCTTGATACCTTAAATGATAGGTCACGAGACCTGTAATTGCTATACCATACATTTCGAAGAAAGTTAGATTAGAAGAAAATCACCTTACTATAGCTCAGCCGATTCAGAGCTGTAAAAATCCGAAATCTGCAATTGTGCTCCGATTGCGGTTCTTGATACCTCAAATGATAGGTCTCGGGACGTGTAATTGTTATGCCAAACCGCGTTAAAATTGGTTGATTATTTCCATACATTTCACAGAAAAATCGATTCGAAGAAAATCACCTTACTATAGCTCAGCCGATTCAGAGCTGTAAAACTCCAAAATCTGCAATTGTGCTCCGATTGCGGTTCTTGATACCTTAAATGATAGGTCACGAGACCTGTAATTGCTATACCATACATTTCGAAGAAAGTTAGATTAGAAGAAAATCACCTTACTATAGCTCAGCCGATTCAGAGCTGTAAAAATCCGAAATCTGCAATTGTGCTCCGATTGCGGTTCTTGATACCTCAAATGATAGGTCTCGGGACGTGTAATTGTTATGCCAAACCGCGTTAAAATTGGTTGATTATTTCCATACATTTCACAGAAAAATCGATTCGAAGAAAATCACCTTACTATAGCTCAGCCGATTCAGAGCTGTAAAACTCCAAAATCTGCAATTGTGCTCCGATTGCGGTTCTTGATACCTTAAATGATAGGTCACGAGACCTGTAATTGCTATACCATACATTTCGAAGAAAGTTCGATTAGAAGAAAATCACCTTACTATAGCTCAGCCGATTCAGAGCTGTAAAAATCCGAAATCTGCAATTGTGCTCCGATTGCGGTTCTTGATACCTCAAATGATAGGTCTCGGGACGTGTAATTGTTATGCCAAACCGCGTTAAAATTGGTTGATTATTTCCATACATTTCACAGAAAAATCGATTCGAAGAAAATCACCTTACTATAGCTCAGCCGATTCAGAGCTGTAAAACTCCCGCGGTTCTTGATACCTTAAATGATAGGTCACGAGACCTGTAATTGCTATACCATACATTTCGAAGAAAGTTAGACTAGAAGAAAATCACCTTACTATAGCTCAGCCGATTCAGAGCTGTAAAAATCCGAAATCTGCAATTGTGCTCCGATTGCGGTTCTTGATATCTTAAATGATAGGTCTCGGGACGTGTAATTGTTATGCCAAACCGCGTTAAAATTGGTTGATTATTTCCATACATTTCACAGAAAAATCGATTCGAAGAAAATCACCTTACTATAGCTCAGCCGATTCAGAGCTGTAAAAATCCGAAATCTGCAATTGTGCTCCGATTGCGGTTCTTGATACCTTAAATGATAGGTCTCGGGACGTGTAATTGTTATGCCAAACCGCGTTAAAATTGGTTGATTATTTCCATACATTTCACAGAAAAATCGATTCGAAGAAAATCACCTTACTATAGCTCAGCCGATTCAGAGCTGTAAAACTCCAAAATCTGCAATTGTGCTCCGATTGCGGTTCTTGATACCTTAAATGATAGGTCACGAGACCTGTAATTGCTATACCATACATTTCGAAGAAAGTTAGATTAGAAGAAAATCACCTTACTATAGCTCAGCCGATTCTGAGCTGTAAAAATCCGAAATCTGCAATTGTGCTCCGATTGCGGTTCTTGATACCTCAAATGATAGGTCTTGGGACGTGTAATTGTTATGCCAAACCGCGTTAAAATTGGTTGATTATTTCCATACATTTCACAGAAAAATCGATTCGAAGAAAATCACCTTACTATAGCTCAGCCGATTCAGAGCTGTAAAACTCCAAAATCTGCAATTGTGCTCCGATTGCGGTTCTTGATACCTTAAATGATAGGTCACGAGACCTGTAATTGCTATACCATACATTTCGAAGAAAGTTAGATTAGAAGAAAATCACCTTACTATAGCTCAGCCGATTCAGAGCTGTAAAAATCCGAAATCTGCAATTGTGCTCCGATTGCGGTTCTTGATACCTCAAATGATAGGTCTCGGGACGTGTAATTGTTATGCCAAACCGCGTTAAAATTGGTTGATTATTTCCATACATTTCACAGAAAAATCGATTCGAAGAAAATCACCTTACTATAGCTCAGCCGATTCAGAGCTGTAAAACTCCAAAATCTGCAATTGTGCTCCGATTGCGGTTCTTGATACCTTAAATGATAGGTCACGAGACCTGTAATTGCTATACCATACATTTCGAAGAAAGTTAGATTAGAAGAAAATCACCTTACTATAGCTCAGCCGATTCAGAGCTGTAAAAATCCGAAATCTGCAATTGTGCTCCGATTGCGGTTCTTGATACCTTAAATGATAGGTCACGAGACCTGTAATTGCTATACCATACATTTCGAAGAAAGTTCGATTAGAAGAAAATCACCTTACTATAGCTCAGCCGATTCAGAGCTGTAAAAATCCGAAATCTGCAATTGTGCTCCGATTGCGGTTCTTGATACCTCAAATGATAGGTCTCGGGACGTGTAATTGTTATGCCAAACCGCGTTAAAATTGGTTGATTATTTCCATACATTTCACAGAAAAATCGATTCGAAGAAAATCACCTTACTATAGCTCAGCCGATTCAGAGCTGTAAAACTCCAAAATCTGCAATTGTGCTCCGATTGCGGTTCTTGATACCTTAAATGATAGGTCACGAGACCTGTAATTGCTATACCATACATTTCGAAGAAAGTTAGATTAGAAGAAAATCACCTTACTATAGCTCAGCCGATTCAGAGCTGTAAAAATCCGAAATCTGCAATTGTGCTCCGATTGCGGTTCTTGATACCTCAAATGATAGGTCTCGGGACGTGTAATTGTTATGCCAAACCGCGTTAAAATTGGTTGATTATTTCCATACATTTCACAGAAAAATCGATTCGAAGAAAATCACCTTACTATAGCTCAGCCGATTCAGAGCTGTAAAACTCCAAAATCTGCAATTGTGCTCCGATTGCGGTTCTTGATACCTTAAATGATAGGTCACGAGACCTGTAATTGCTATACCATACATTTCGAAGAAAGTTAGATTAGAAGAAAATCACCTTACTATAGCTCAGCCGATTCAGAGCTGTAAAAATCCGAAATCTGCAATTGTGCTCCGATTGCGGTTCTTGATACCTCAAATGATAGGTCTCGGGACGTGTAATTGTTATGCCAAACCGCGTTAAAATTGGTTGATTATTTCCATACATTTCACAGAAAAATCGATTCGAAGAAAATCACCTTACTATAGCTCAGCCGATTCAGAGCTGTAAAACTCCAAAATCTGCAATTGTGCTCCGATTGCGGTTCTTGATACCTTAAATGATAGGTCACGAGACCTGTAATTGCTATACCATACATTTCGAAGAAAGTTCGATTAGAAGAAAATCACCTTACTATAGCTCAGCCGATTCAGAGCTGTAAAAATCCGAAATCTGCAATTGTGCTCCGATTGCGGTTCTTGATACCTCAAATGATAGGTCTCGGGACGTGTAATTGTTATGCCAAACCGCGTTAAAATTGGTTGATTATTTCCATACATTTCACAGAAAAATCGATTCGAAGAAAATCACCTTACTATAGCTCAGCCGATTCAGAGCTGTAAAACTCCCGCGGTTCTTGATACCTTAAATGATAGGTCACGAGACCTGTAATTGCTATACCATACATTTCGAAGAAAGTTAGACTAGAAGAAAATCACCTTACTATAGCTCAGCCGATTCAGAGCTGTAAAAATCCGAAATCTGCAATTGTGCTCCGATTGCGGTTCTTGATATCTTAAATGATAGGTCTCGGGACGTGTAATTGTTATGCCAAACCGCGTTAAAATTGGTTGATTATTTCCATACATTTCACAGAAAAATCGATTCGAAGAAAATCACCTTACTATAGCTCAGCCGATTCAGAGCTGTAAAAATCCGAAATCTGCAATTGTGCTCCGATTGCGGTTCTTGATACCTTAAATGATAGGTCTCGGGACGTGTAATTGTTATGCCAAACCGCGTTAAAATTGGTTGATTATTTCCATACATTTCACAGAAAAATCGATTCGAAGAAAATCACCTTACTATAGCTCAGCCGATTCAGAGCTGTAAAACTCCAAAATCTGCAATTGTGCTCCGATTGCGGTTCTTGATACCTTAAATGATAGGTCACGAGACCTGTAATTGCTATACCATACATTTCGAAGAAAGTTAGATTAGAAGAAAATCACCTTACTATAGCTCAGCCGATTCTGAGCTGTAAAAATCCGAAATCTGCAATTGTGCTCCGATTGCGGTTCTTGATACCTCAAATGATAGGTCTTGGGACGTGTAATTGTTATGCCAAACCGCGTTAAAATTGGTTGATTATTTCCATACATTTCACAGAAAAATCGATTCGAAGAAAATCACCTTACTATAGCTCAGCCGATTCAGAGCTGTAAAACTCCCGCGGTTCTTGATACCTTAAATGATAGGTCACGAGACCTGTAATTGCTATACCATACATTTCGAAGAAAGTTAGACTAGAAGAAAATCACCTTACTATAGCTCAGCCGATTCAGAGCTGTAAAAATCCGAAATCTGCAATTGTGCTCCGATTGCGGTTCTTGATACCTTAAATGATAGGTCTCGGGACGTGTAATTGTTATGCCAAACCGCGTTAAAATTGGTTGATTATTTCCATACATTTCACAGAAAAATCGATTCGAAGAAAATCACCTTACTATAGCTCAGCCGATTCAGAGCTGTAAAACTCCAAAATCTGCAATTGTGCTCCGATTGCGGTTCTTGATACCTTAAATGATAGGTCACGAGACCTGTAATTGCTATACCATACATTTCGAAAAAAGTTAGATTAGAAGAAAATCACCTTACTATAGCTCAGCCGATTCAGAGCTGTAAAAATCCGAAATCTGCAATTGTGCTCCGATTGCGGTTCTTGATACCTCAAATGATAGGTCTCGGGACGTGTAATTGTTATGCCAAACCGCGTTAAAATTGGTTGATTATTTCCATACATTTCACAGAAAAATCGATTCGAAGAAAATCACCTTACTATAGCTCAGCCGATTCAGAGCTGTAAAAATCCGAAATCTGCAATTGTGCTCCGATTGCGGTTCTTGATACCTTAAATGATAGGTCTCGGGACGTGTAATTGTTATGCCAAACCGCGTTAAAATTGGTTGATTATTTCCATACATTTCACAGAAAAATCGATTCGAAGAAAATCACCTTACTATAGCTCAGCCGATTCAGAGCTGTAAAACTCCAAAATCTGCAATTGTGCTCCGATTGCGGTTCTTGATACCTTAAATGATAGGTCACGAGACCTGTAATTGCTATACCATACATTTCGAAGAAAGTTAGATTAGAAGAAAATCACCTTACTATAGCTCAGCCGATTCTGAGCTGTAAAAATCCGAAATCTGCAATTGTGCTCCGATTGCGGTTCTTGATACCTCAAATGATAGGTCTTGGGACGTGTAATTGTTATGCCAAACCGCGTTAAAATTGGTTGATTATTTCCATACATTTCACAGAAAAATCGATTCGAAGAAAATCACCTTACTATAGCTCAGCCGATTCAGAGCTGTAAAACTCCAAAATCTGCAATTGTGCTCCGATTGCGGTTCTTGATACCTCAAATGATAGGTCTCGGGACGTGTAATTGTTATGCCAAACCGCGTTAAAATTGGTTGATTATTTCCATACATTTCACAGAAAAATCGATTCGAAGAAAATCACCTTACTATAGCTCAGCCGATTCAGAGCTGTAAAACTCCAAAATCTGCAATTGTGCTCCGATTGCGGTTCTTGATACCTTAAATGATAGGTCACGAGACCTGTAATTGCTATACCATACATTTCGAAGAAAGTTAGATTAGAAGAAAATCACCTTACTATAGCTCAGCCGATTCAGAGCTGTAAAACTCCAAAATCTGCAATTGTGCTCCGATTGCGGTTCTTGATACCTTAAATGATAGGTCACGAGACCTGTAATTGCTATACCATACATTTCGAAGAAAGTTCGATTAGAAGAAAATCACCTTACTATAGCTCAGCCGATTCAGAGCTGTAAAAATCCGAAATCTGCAATTGTGCTCCGATTGCGGTTCTTGATACCTCAAATGATAGGTCTCGGGACGTGTAATTGTTATGCCAAACCGCGTTAAAATTGGTTGATTATTTCCATACATTTCACAGAAAAATCGATTCGAAGAAAATCACCTTACTATAGCTCAGCCGATTCAGAGCTGTAAAACTCCAAAATCTGCAATTGTGCTCCGATTGCGGTTCTTGATACCTCAAATGATAGGTCTCGGGACGTGTAATTGTTATGCCAAACCGCGTTAAAATTGGTTGATTATTTCCATACATTTCACAGAAAAATCGATTCGAAGAAAATCACCTTACTATAGCTCAGCCGATTCAGAGCTGTAAAACTCCAAAATCTGCAATTGTGCTCCGATTGCGGTTCTTGATACCTTAAATGATAGGTCACGAGACCTGTAATTGCTATACCATACATTTCGAAGAAAGTTCGATTAGAAGAAAATCACCTTACTATAGCTCAGCCGATTCAGAGCTGTAAAAATCCGAAATCTGCAATTGTGCTCCGATTGCGGTTCTTGATACCTCAAATGATAGGTCTCGGGACGTGTAATTGTTATGCCAAACCGCGTTAAAATTGGTTGATTATTTCCATACATTTCACAGAAAAATCGATTCGAAGAAAATCACCTTACTATAGCTCAGCCGATTCAGAGCTGTAAAACTCCAAAATCTGCAATTGTGCTCCGATTGCGGTTCTTGATACCTCAAATGATAGGTCTCGGGACGTGTAATTGTTATGCCAAACCGCGTTAAAATTGGTTGATTATTTCCATACATTTCACAGAAAAATCGATTCGAAGAAAATCACCTTACTATAGCTCAGCCGATTCAGAGCTGTAAAACTCCAAAATCTGCAATTGTGCTCCGATTGCGGTTCTTGATACCTTAAATGATAGGTCACGAGACCTGTAATTGCTATACCATACATTTCGAAGAAAGTTCGATTAGAAGAAAATCACCTTACTATAGCTCAGCCGATTCAGAGCTGTAAAAATCCGAAATCTGCAATTGTGCTCCGATTGCGGTTCTTGATACCTCAAATGATAGGTCTCGGGACGTGTAATTGTTATGCCAAACCGCGTTAAAATTGGTTGATTATTTCCATACATTTCACAGAAAAATCGATTCGAAGAAAATCACCTTACTATAGCTCAGCCGATTCAGAGCTGTAAAACTCCAAAATCTGCAATTGTGCTCCGATTGCGGTTCTTGATACCTCAAATGATAGGTCTCGGGACGTGTAATTGTTATGCCAAACCGCGTTAAAATTGGTTGATTATTTCCATACATTTCACAGAAAAATCGATTCGAAGAAAATCACCTTACTATAGCTCAGCCGATTCAGAGCTGTAAAACTCCAAAATCTGCAATTGTGCTCCGATTACGGTTCTTGATACCTTAAATGATAGGTCACGAGACCTGTAATTGCTATACCATACATTTAGAAGAAAGTTAGATTAGAAGAAAATCACCTTACTATAGCTCAGCCGATTCAGAGCTGTAAAAATCCGAAATCTGCAATTGTGCTCCGATTGCGGTTCTTGATACCTCAAATGATAGGTCTCGGGACGTGTAATTGTTATGCCAAACCGCGTTAAAATTGGTTGATTATTTCCATACATTTCACAGAAAAATCGATTCGAAGAAAATCACCTTACTATAGCTCAGCCGATTCAGAGCTGTAAAACTCCAAAATCTGCAATTGTGCTCCGATTGCGGTTCTTGATACCTTAAATGATAGGTCACGAGACCTGTAATTGCTATACCATACATTTAGAAGAAAGTTAGATTAGAAGAAAATCACCTTACTATAGCTCAGCCGATTCAGAGCTGTAAAAATCCGAAATCTGCAATTGTGCTCCGATTGCGGTTCTTGATACCTCAAATGATAGGTCTCGGGACGTGTAATTGTTATGCCAAACCGCGTTAAAATTGGTTGATTATTTCCATACATTTCACAGAAAAATCGATTCGAAGAAAATCACCTTACTATAGCTCAGCCGATTCAGAGCTGTAAAACTCCAAAATCTGCAATTGTGCTCCGATTGCGGTTCTTGATACCTCAAATGATAGGTCTCGGGACGTGTAATTGTTATGCCAAACCGCGTTAAAATTGGTTGATTATTTCCATACATTTCACAGAAAAATCGATTCGAAGAAAATCACCTTACTATAGCTCAGCCGATTCAGAGCTGTAAAACTCCAAAATCTGCAATTGTGCTCCGATTGCGGTTCTTGATACCTTAAATGATAGGTCACGAGACCTGTAATTGCTATACCATACATTTAGAAGAAAGTTAGATTAGAAGAAAATCACCTTACTATAGCTCAGCCGATTCAGAGCTGTAAAAATCCGAAATCTGCAATTGTGCTCCGATTGCGGTTCTTGATACCTCAAATGATAGGTCTCGGGACGTGTAATTGTTATGCCAAACCGCGTTAAAATTGGTTGATTATTTCCATACATTTCACAGAAAAATCGATTCGAAGAAAATCACCTTACTATAGCTCAGCCGATTCAGAGCTGTAAAACTCCAAAATCTGCAATTGTGCTCCGATTGCGGTTCTTGATACCTTAAATGATAGGTCACGAGACCTGTAATTGCTATACCATACATTTCGAAGAAAGTTCGATTAGAAGAAAATCACCTTACTATAGCTCAGCCGATTCAGAGCTGTAAAAATCCGAAATCTGCAATTGTGCTCCGATTGCGGTTCTTGATACCTCAAATGATAGGTCTCGGGACGTGTAATTGTTATGCCAAACCGCGTTAAAATTGGTTGATTATTTCCATACATTTCACAGAAAAATCGATTCGAAGAAAATCACCTTACTATAGCTCAGCCGATTCAGAGCTGTAAAACTCCAAAATCTGCAATTGTGCTCCGATTGCGGTTCTTGATACCTCAAATGATAGGTCTCGGGACGTGTAATTGTTATGCCAAACCGCGTTAAAATTGGTTGATTATTTCCATACATTTCACAGAAAAATCGATTCGAAGAAAATCACCTTACTATAGCTCAGCCGATTCAGAGCTGTAAAACTCCAAAATCTGCAATTGTGCTCCGATTGCGGTTCTTGATACCTTAAATGA
Organism: Tipula vernalis; assembly: GCA_958295665.1. Classification (NCBI taxonomy): domain Eukaryota; kingdom Metazoa; phylum Arthropoda; class Insecta; order Diptera; family Tipulidae; genus Tipula; species Tipula vernalis. The sequence goes on along the minus strand of OY282558.1, from coordinate 458,179,807 downwards.
TAGGTCACGAGACCTGTAATTGCTATACCATACATTTCGAAGAAAGTTCGATTAGAAGAAAATCACCTTACTATAGCTCAGCCGATTCAGAGCTGTAAAAATCCGAAATCTGCAATTGTGCTCCGATTGCGGTTCTTGATACCTCAAATGATAGGTCTCGGGACGTGTAATTGTTATGCCAAACCGCGTTAAAATTGGTTGATTATTTCCATACATTTCACAGAAAAATCGATTCGAAGAAAATCACCTTACTATAGCTCAGCCGATTCAGAGCTGTAAAACTCCAAAATCTGCAATTGTGCTCCGATTGCGGTTCTTGATACCTCAAATGATAGGTCTCGGGACGTGTAATTGTTATGCCAAACCGCGTTAAAATTGGTTGATTATTTCCATACATTTCACAGAAAAATCGATTCGAAGAAAATCACCTTACTATAGCTCAGCCGATTCAGAGCTGTAAAACTCCAAAATCTGCAATTGTGCTCCGATTGCGGTTCTTGATACCTCAAATGATAGGTCTCGGGACGTGTAATTGTTATGCCAAACCGCGTTAAAATTGGTTGATTATTTCCATACATTTCACAGAAAAATCGATTCGAAGAAAATCACCTTACTATAGCTCAGCCGATTCAGAGCTGTAAAACTCCAAAATCTGCAATTGTGCTCCGATTGCGGTTCTTGATACCTTAAATGATAGGTCACGAGACCTGTAATTGCTATACCATACATTTCGAAGAAAGTTCGATTAGAAGAAAATCACCTTACTATAGCTCAGCCGATTCAGAGCTGTAAAAATCCGAAATCTGCAATTGTGCTCCGATTGCGGTTCTTGATACCTCAAATGATAGGTCTCGGGACGTGTAATTGTTATGCCAAACCGCGTTAAAATTGGTTGATTATTTCCATACATTTCACAGAAAAATCGATTCGAAGAAAATCACCTTACTATAGCTCAGCCGATTCAGAGCTGTAAAACTCCAAAATCTGCAATTGTGCTCCGATTGCGGTTCTTGATACCTCAAATGATAGGTCTCGGGACGTGTAATTGTTATGCCAAACCGCGTTAAAATTGGTTGATTATTTCCATACATTTCACAGAAAAATCGATTCGAAGAAAATCACCTTACTATAGCTCAGCCGATTCAGAGCTGTAAAACTCCAAAATCTGCAATTGTGCTCCGATTGCGGTTCTTGATACCTTAAATGATAGGTCACGAGACCTGTAATTGCTATACCATACATTTCGAAGAAAGTTCGATTAGAAGAAAATCACCTTACTATAGCTCAGCCGATTCAGAGCTGTAAAACTCCAAAATCTGCAATTGTGCTCCGATTGCGGTTCTTGATACCTCAAATGATAGGTCTCGGGACGTGTAATTGTTATGCCAAACCGCGTTAAAATTGGTTGATTATTTCCATACATTTCACAGAAAAATCGATTCGAAGAAAATCACCTTACTATAGCTCAGCCGATTCAGAGCTGTAAAACTCCAAAATCTGCAATTGTGCTCCGATTACGGTTCTTGATACCTTAAATGATAGGTCACGAGACCTGTAATTGCTATACCATACATTTCGAAGAAAGTTCGATTAGAAGAAAATCACCTTACTATAGCTCAGCCGATTCAGAGCTGTAAAAATCCGAAATCTGCAATTGTGCTCCGATTGCGGTTCTTGATACCTCAAATGATAGGTCTCGGGACGTGTAATTGTTATGCCAAACCGCGTTAAAATTGGTTGATTATTTCCATACATTTCACAGAAAAATCGATTCGAAGAAAATCACCTTACTATAGCTCAGCCGATTCAGAGCTGTAAAACTCCAAAATCTGCAATTGTGCTCCGATTGCGGTTCTTGATACCTCAAATGATAGGTCTCGGGACGTGTAATTGTTATGCCAAACCGCGTTAAAATTGGTTGATTATTTCCATACATTTCACAGAAAAATCGATTCGAAGAAAATCACCTTACTATAGCTCAGCCGATTCAGAGCTGTAAAACTCCAAAATCTGCAATTGTGCTCCGATTGCGGTTCTTGATACCTTAAATGATAGGTCACGAGACCTGTAATTGCTATACCATACATTTCGAAGAAAGTTCGATTAGAAGAAAATCACCTTACTATAGCTCAGCCGATTCAGAGCTGTAAAAATCCGAAATCTGCAATTGTGCTCCGATTGCGGTTCTTGATACCTCAAATGATAGGTCTCGGGACGTGTAATTGTTATGCCAAACCGCGTTAAAATTGGTTGATTATTTCCATACATTTCACAGAAAAATCGATTCGAAGAAAATCACCTTACTATAGCTCAGCCGATTCAGAGCTGTAAAACTCCAAAATCTGCAATTGTGCTCCGATTGCGGTTCTTGATACCTCAAATGATAGGTCTCGGGACGTGTAATTGTTATGCCAAACCGCGTTAAAATTGGTTGATTATTTCCATACATTTCACAGAAAAATCGATTCGAAGAAAATCACCTTACTATAGCTCAGCCGATTCAGAGCTGTAAAACTCCAAAATCTGCAATTGTGCTCCGATTGCGGTTCTTGATACCTTAAATGATAGGTCACGAGACCTGTAATTGCTATACCATACATTTCGAAGAAAGTTCGATTAGAAGAAAATCACCTTACTATAGCTCAGCCGATTCAGAGCTGTAAAAATCCGAAATCTGCAATTGTGCTCCGATTGCGGTTCTTGATACCTCAAATGATAGGTCTCGGGACGTGTAATTGTTATGCCAAACCGCGTTAAAATTGGTTGATTATTTCCATACATTTCACAGAAAAATCGATTCGAAGAAAATCACCTTACTATAGCTCAGCCGATTCAGAGCTGTAAAACTCCAAAATCTGCAATTGTGCTCCGATTGCGGTTCTTGATACCTCAAATGATAGGTCTCGGGACGTGTAATTGTTATGCCAAACCGCGTTAAAATTGGTTGATTATTTCCATACATTTCACAGAAAAATCGATTCGAAGAAAATCACCTTACTATAGCTCAGCCGATTCAGAGCTGTAAAACTCCAAAATCTGCAATTGTGCTCCGATTGCGGTTCTTGATACCTTAAATGATAGGTCACGAGACCTGTAATTGCTATACCATACATTTCGAAGAAAGTTCGATTAGAAGAAAATCACCTTACTATAGCTCAGCCGATTCAGAGCTGTAAAAATCCGAAATCTGCAATTGTGCTCCGATTGCGGTTCTTGATACCTCAAATGATAGGTCTCGGGACGTGTAATTGTTATGCCAAACCGCGTTAAAATTGGTTGATTATTTCCATACATTTCACAGAAAAATCGATTCGAAGAAAATCACCTTACTATAGCTCAGCCGATTCAGAGCTGTAAAACTCCAAAATCTGCAATTGTGCTCCGATTGCGGTTCTTGATACCTCAAATGATAGGTCTCGGGACGTGTAATTGTTATGCCAAACCGCGTTAAAATTGGTTGATTATTTCCATACATTTCACAGAAAAATCGATTCGAAGAAAATCACCTTACTATAGCTCAGCCGATTCAGAGCTGTAAAACTCCAAAATCTGCAATTGTGCTCCGATTACGGTTCTTGATACCTTAAATGATAGGTCACGAGACCTGTAATTGCTATACCATACATTTCGAAGAAAGTTCGATTAGAAGAAAATCACCTTACTATAGCTCAGCCGATTCAGAGCTGTAAAAATCCGAAATCTGCAATTGTGCTCCGATTGCGGTTCTTGATACCTCAAATGATAGGTCTCGGGACGTGTAATTGTTATGCCAAACCGCGTTAAAATTGGTTGATTATTTCCATACATTTCACAGAAAAATCGATTCGAAGAAAATCACCTTACTATAGCTCAGCCGATTCAGAGCTGTAAAACTCCAAAATCTGCAATTGTGCTCCGATTGCGGTTCTTGATACCTCAAATGATAGGTCTCGGGACGTGTAATTGTTATGCCAAACCGCGTTAAAATTGGTTGATTATTTCCATACATTTCACAGAAAAATCGATTCGAAGAAAATCACCTTACTATAGCTCAGCCGATTCAGAGCTGTAAAACTCCAAAATCTGCAATTGTGCTCCGATTGCGGTTCTTGATACCTTAAATGATAGGTCTCGGGACGTGTAATTGTTATGCCAAACCGCGTTAAAATTGGTTGATTATTTCCATACATTTCACAGAAAAATCGATTCGAAGAAAATCACCTTACTATAGCTCAGCCGATTCAGAGCTGTAAAACTCCAAAATCTGCAATTGTGCTCCGATTGCGGTTCTTGATACCTCAAATGATAGGTCTCGGGACGTGTAATTGTTATGCCAAACCGCGTTAAAATTGGTTGATTATTTCCATACATTTCACAGAAAAATCGATTCGAAGAAAATCACCTTACTATAGCTCAGCCGATTCAGAGCTGTAAAACTCCAAAATCTGCAATTGTGCTCCGATTGCGGTTCTTGATACCTTAAATGATAGGTCACGAGACCTGTAATTGCTATACCATACATTTCGAAGAAAGTTCGATTAGAAGAAAATCACCTTACTATAGCTCAGCCGATTCAGAGCTGTAAAAATCCGAAATCTGCAATTGTGCTCCGATTGCGGTTCTTGATACCTCAAATGATAGGTCTCGGGACGTGTAATTGTTATGCCAAACCGCGTTAAAATTGGTTGATTATTTCCATACATTTCACAGAAAAATCGATTCGAAGAAAATCACCTTACTATAGCTCAGCCGATTCAGAGCTGTAAAACTCCAAAATCTGCAATTGTGCTCCGATTGCGGTTCTTGATACCTCAAATGATAGGTCTCGGGACGTGTAATTGTTATGCCAAACCGCGTTAAAATTGGTTGATTATTTCCATACATTTCACAGAAAAATCGATTCGAAGAAAATCACCTTACTATAGCTCAGCCGATTCAGAGCTGTAAAACTCCAAAATCTGCAATTGTGCTCCGATTGCGGTTCTTGATACCTTAAATGATAGGTCACGAGACCTGTAATTGCTATACCATACATTTCGAAGAAAGTTCGATTAGAAGAAAATCACCTTACTATAGCTCAGCCGATTCAGAGCTGTAAAAATCCGAAATCTGCAATTGTGCTCCGATTGCGGTTCTTGATACCTCAAATGATAGGTCTCGGGACGTGTAATTGTTATGCCAAACCGCGTTAAAATTGGTTGATTATTTCCATACATTTCACAGAAAAATCGATTCGAAGAAAATCACCTTACTATAGCTCAGCCGATTCAGAGCTGTAAAACTCCAAAATCTGCAATTGTGCTCCGATTGCGGTTCTTGATACCTTAAATGATAGGTCACGAGACCTGTAATTGCTATACCATACATTTCGAAGAAAGTTCGATTAGAAGAAAATCACCTTACTATAGCTCAGCCGATTCAGAGCTGTAAAAATCCGAAATCTGCAATTGTGCTCCGATTGCGGTTCTTGATACCTCAAATGATAGGTCTCGGGACGTGTAATTGTTATGCCAAACCGCGTTAAAATTGGTTGATTATTTCCATACATTTCACAGAAAAATCGATTCGAAGAAAATCACCTTACTATAGCTCAGCCGATTCAGAGCTGTAAAACTCCAAAATCTGCAATTGTGCTCCGATTGCGGTTCTTGATACCTCAAATGATAGGTCTCGGGACGTGTAATTGTTATGCCAAACCGCGTTAAAATTGGTTGATTATTTCCATACATTTCACAGAAAAATCGATTCGAAGAAAATCACCTTACTATAGCTCAGCCGATTCAGAGCTGTAAAACTCCAAAATCTGCAATTGTGCTCCGATTGCGGTTCTTGATACCTCAAATGATAGGTCTCGGGACGTGTAATTGTTATGCCAAACCGCGTTAAAATTGGTTGATTATTTCCATACATTTCACAGAAAAATCGATTCGAAGAAAATCACCTTACTATAGCTCAGCCGATTCAGAGCTGTAAAACTCCAAAATCTGCAATTGTGCTCCGATTGCGGTTCTTGATACCTCAAATGATAGGTCTCGGGACGTGTAATTGTTATGCCAAACCGCGTTAAAATTGGTTGATTATTTCCATACATTTCACAGAAAAATCGATTCGAAGAAAATCACCTTACTATAGCTCAGCCGATTCAGAGCTGTAAAACTCCAAAATCTGCAATTGTGCTCCGATTGCGGTTCTTGATACCTTAAATGATAGGTCACGAGACCTGTAATTGCTATACCATACATTTCGAAGAAAGTTCGATTAGAAGAAAATCACCTTACTATAGCTCAGCCGATTCAGAGCTGTAAAAATCCGAAATCTGCAATTGTGCTCCGATTGCGGTTCTTGATACCTCAAATGATAGGTCTCGGGACGTGTAATTGTTATGCCAAACCGCGTTAAAATTGGTTGATTATTTCCATACATTTCACAGAAAAATCGATTCGAAGAAAATCACCTTACTATAGCTCAGCCGATTCAGAGCTGTAAAACTCCAAAATCTGCAATTGTGCTCCGATTGCGGTTCTTGATACCTCAAATGATAGGTCTCGGGACGTGTAATTGTTATGCCAAACCGCGTTAAAATTGGTTGATTATTTCCATACATTTCACAGAAAAATCGATTCGAAGAAAATCACCTTACTATAGCTCAGCCGATTCAGAGCTGTAAAACTCCAAAATCTGCAATTGTGCTCCGATTACGGTTCTTGATACCTTAAATGATAGGTCACGAGACCTGTAATTGCTATACCATACATTTCGAAGAAAGTTCGATTAGAAGAAAATCACCTTACTATAGCTCAGCCGATTCAGAGCTGTAAAAATCCGAAATCTGCAATTGTGCTCCGATTGCGGTTCTTGATACCTCAAATGATAGGTCTCGGGACGTGTAATTGTTATGCCAAACCGCGTTAAAATTGGTTGATTATTTCCATACATTTCACAGAAAAATCGATTCGAAGAAAATCACCTTACTATAGCTCAGCCGATTCAGAGCTGTAAAACTCCAAAATCTGCAATTGTGCTCCGATTGCGGTTCTTGATACCTCAAATGATAGGTCTCGGGACGTGTAATTGTTATGCCAAACCGCGTTAAAATTGGTTGATTATTTCCATACATTTCACAGAAAAATCGATTCGAAGAAAATCACCTTACTATAGCTCAGCCGATTCAGAGCTGTAAAACTCCAAAATCTGCAATTGTGCTCCGATTACGGTTCTTGATACCTTAAATGATAGGTCACGAGACCTGTAATTGCTATACCATACATTTCGAAGAAAGTTCGATTAGAAGAAAATCACCTTACTATAGCTCAGCCGATTCAGAGCTGTAAAAATCCGAAATCTGCAATTGTGCTCCGATTGCGGTTCTTGATACCTCAAATGATAGGTCTCGGGACGTGTAATTGTTATGCCAAACCGCGTTAAAATTGGTTGATTATTTCCATACATTTCACAGAAAAATCGATTCGAAGAAAATCACCTTACTATAGCTCAGCCGATTCAGAGCTGTAAAACTCCAAAATCTGCAATTGTGCTCCGATTGCGGTTCTTGATACCTCAAATGATAGGTCTCGGGACGTGTAATTGTTATGCCAAACCGCGTTAAAATTGGTTGATTATTTCCATACATTTCACAGAAAAATCGATTCGAAGAAAATCACCTTACTATAGCTCAGCCGATTCAGAGCTGTAAAACTCCAAAATCTGCAATTGTGCTCCGATTGCGGTTCTTGATACCTTAAATGATAGGTCACGAGACCTGTAATTGCTATACCATACATTTCGAAGAAAGTTCGATTAGAAGAAAATCACCTTACTATAGCTCAGCCGATTCAGAGCTGTAAAAATCCGAAATCTGCAATTGTGCTCCGATTGCGGTTCTTGATACCTCAAATGATAGGTCTCGGGACGTGTAATTGTTATGCCAAACCGCGTTAAAATTGGTTGATTATTTCCATACATTTCACAGAAAAATCGATTCGAAGAAAATCACCTTACTATAGCTCAGCCGATTCAGAGCTGTAAAACTCCAAAATCTGCAATTGTGCTCCGATTGCGGTTCTTGATACCTCAAATGATAGGTCTCGGGACGTGTAATTGTTATGCCAAACCGCGTTAAAATTGGTTGATTATTTCCATACATTTCACAGAAAAATCGATTCGAAGAAAATCACCTTACTATAGCTCAGCCGATTCAGAGCTGTAAAACTCCAAAATCTGCAATTGTGCTCCGATTGCGGTTCTTGATACCTTAAATGATAGGTCACGAGACCTGTAATTGCTATACCATACATTTCGAAGAAAGTTCGATTAGAAGAAAATCACCTTACTATAGCTCAGCCGATTCAGAGCTGTAAAAATCCGAAATCTGCAATTGTGCTCCGATTGCGGTTCTTGATACCTCAAATGATAGGTCTCGGGACGTGTAATTGTTATGCCAAACCGCGTTAAAATTGGTTGATTATTTCCATACATTTCACAGAAAAATCGATTCGAAGAAAATCACCTTACTATAGCTCAGCCGATTCAGAGCTGTAAAACTCCAAAATCTGCAATTGTGCTCCGATTGCGGTTCTTGATACCTCAAATGATAGGTCTCGGGACGTGTAATTGTTATGCCAAACCGCGTTAAAATTGGTTGATTATTTCCATACATTTCACAGAAAAATCGATTCGAAGAAAATCACCTTACTATAGCTCAGCCGATTCAGAGCTGTAAAACTCCAAAATCTGCAATTGTGCTCCGATTGCGGTTCTTGATACCTTAAATGATAGGTCACGAGACCTGTAATTGCTATACCATACATTTCGAAGAAAGTTCGATTAGAAGAAAATCACCTTACTATAGCTCAGCCGATTCAGAGCTGTAAAAATCCGAAATCTGCAATTGTGCTCCGATTGCGGTTCTTGATACCTCAAATGATAGGTCTCGGGACGTGTAATTGTTATGCCAAACCGCGTTAAAATTGGTTGATTATTTCCATACATTTCACAGAAAAATCGATTCGAAGAAAATCACCTTACTATAGCTCAGCCGATTCAGAGCTGTAAAACTCCAAAATCTGCAATTGTGCTCCGATTACGGTTCTTGATACCTTAAATGATAGGTCACGAGACCTGTAATTGCTATACCATACATTTCGAAGAAAGTTCGATTAGAAGAAAATCACCTTACTATAGCTCAGCCGATTCAGAGCTGTAAAAATCCGAAATCTGCAATTGTGCTCCGATTGCGGTTCTTGATACCTCAAATGATAGGTCTCGGGACGTGTAATTGTTATGCCAAACCGCGTTAAAATTGGTTGATTATTTCCATACATTTCACAGAAAAATCGATTCGAAGAAAATCACCTTACTATAGCTCAGCCGATTCAGAGCTGTAAAACTCCAAAATCTGCAATTGTGCTCCGATTGCGGTTCTTGATACCTCAAATGATAGGTCTCGGGACGTGTAATTGTTATGCCAAACCGCGTTAAAATTGGTTGATTATTTCCATACATTTCACAGAAAAATCGATTCGAAGAAAATCACCTTACTATAGCTCAGCCGATTCAGAGCTGTAAAACTCCAAAATCTGCAATTGTGCTCCGATTGCGGTTCTTGATACCTTAAATGATAGGTCACGAGACCTGTAATTGCTATACCATACATTTCGAAGAAAGTTCGATTAGAAGAAAATCACCTTACTATAGCTCAGCCGATTCAGAGCTGTAAAAATCCGAAATCTGCAATTGTGCTCCGATTGCGGTTCTTGATACCTCAAATGATAGGTCTCGGGACGTGTAATTGTTATGCCAAACCGCGTTGAAATTGGTTGATTATTTCCATACATTTCACAGAAAAATCGATTCGAAGAAAATCACCTTACTATAGCTCAGCCGATTCAGAGCTGTAAAACTCCAAAATCTGCAATTGTGCTCCGATTGCGGTTCTTGATACCTTAAATGATAGGTCACGAGACCTGTAATTGCTATACCATACATTTCGAAGAAAGTTCGATTAGAAGAAAATCACCTTACTATAGCTCAGCCGATTCAGAGCTGTAAAAATCCGAAATCTGCAATTGTGCTCCGATTGCGGTTCTTGATACCTCAAATGATAGGTCTCGGGACGTGTAATTGTTATGCCAAACCGCGTTAAAATTGGTTGATTATTTCCATACATTTCACAGAAAAATCGATTCGAAGAAAATCACCTTACTATAGCTCAGCCGATTCAGAGCTGTAAAACTCCAAAATCTGCAATTGTGCTCCGATTGCGGTTCTTGATACCTCAAATGATAGGTCTCGGGACGTGTAATTGTTATGCCAAACCGCGTTAAAATTGGTTGATTATTTCCATACATTTCACAGAAAAATCGATTCGAAGAAAATCACCTTACTATAGCTCAGCCGATTCAGAGCTGTAAAACTCCAAAATCTGCAATTGTGCTCCGATTACGGTTCTTGATACCTTAAATGATAGGTCACGAGACCTGTAATTGCTATACCATACATTTCGAAGAAAGTTCGATTAGAAGAAAATCACCTTACTATAGCTCAGCCGATTCAGAGCTGTAAAACTCCAAAATCTGCAATTGTGCTCCGATTGCGGTTCTTGATACCTCAAATGATAGGTCTCGGGACGTGTAATTGTTATGCCAAACCGCGTTAAAATTGGTTGATTATTTCCATACATTTCACAGAAAAATCGATTCGAAGAAAATCACCTTACTATAGCTCAGCCGATTCAGAGCTGTAAAACTCCAAAATCTGCAATTGTGCTCCGATTGCGGTTCTTGATACCTTAAATGATAGGTCACGAGACCTGTAATTGCTATACCATACATTTCGAAGAAAGTTCGATTAGAAGAAAATCACCTTACTATAGCTCAGCCGATTCAGAGCTGTAAAAATCCGAAATCTGCAATTGTGCTCCGATTGCGGTTCTTGATACCTCAAATGATAGGTCTCGGGACGTGTAATTGTTATGCCAAACCGCGTTAAAATTGGTTGATTATTTCCATACATTTCACAGAAAAATCGATTCGAAGAAAATCACCTTACTATAGCTCAGCCGATTCAGAGCTGTAAAACTCCAAAATCTGCAATTGTGCTCCGATTGCGGTTCTTGATACCTCAAATGATAGGTCTCGGGACGTGTAATTGTTATGCCAAACCGCGTTAAAATTGGTTGATTATTTCCATACATTTCACAGAAAAATCGATTCGAAGAAAATCACCTTACTATAGCTCAGCCGATTCAGAGCTGTAAAACTCCAAAATCTGCAATTGTGCTCCGATTGCGGTTCTTGATACCTTAAATGATAGGTCACGAGACCTGTAATTGCTATACCATACATTTCGAAGAAAGTTCGATTAGAAGAAAATCACCTTACTATAGCTCAGCCGATTCAGAGCTGTAAAAATCCGAAATCTGCAATTGTGCTCCGATTGCGGTTCTTGATACCTCAAATGATAGGTCTCGGGACGTGTAATTGTTATGCCAAACCGCGTTAAAATTGGTTGATTATTTCCATACATTTCACAGAAAAATCGATTCGAAGAAAATCACCTTACTATAGCTCAGCCGATTCAGAGCTGTAAAACTCCAAAATCTGCAATTGTGCTCCGATTACGGTTCTTGATACCTTAAATGATAGGTCACGAGACCTGTAATTGCTATACCATACATTTCGAAGAAAGTTAGATTAGAAGAAAATCACCTTACTATAGCTCAGCCGATTCAGAGCTGTAAAAATCCGAAATCTGCAATTGTGCTCCGATTGCGGTTCTTGATACCTCAAATGATAGGTCTTGGGACGTGTAATTGTTATGCCAAACCGCGTTAAAATTGGTTGATTATTTCCATACATTTCACAGAAAAATCGATTCGAAGAAAATCACCTTACTATAGCTCAGCCGATTCAGAGCTGTAAAACTCCAAAATCTGCAATTGTGCTCCGATTGCGGTTCTTGATACCTTAAATGATAGGTCACGAGACCTGTAATTGCTATACCATACATTTCGAAGAAAGTTCGATTCGAAGAAAATCACCTTACTATAGCTCAGCCGATTCAGAGCTGTAAAACTCCAAAATCTGCAATTGTGCTCCGATTGCGGTTCTTGATACCTTAAATGATAGGTCACGAGACCTGTAATTGCTATACCATACATTTCGAAGAAAGTTCGATTAGAAGAAAATCACCTTACTATAGCTCAGCCGATTCAGAGCTGTAAAAATCCGAAATCTGCAATTGTGCTCCGATTGCGGTTCTTGATACCTTAAATGAGAGGTCTCGGAACGTGTAATTGTTATGCCAAACCGCGTTAAAATTGGTTGATTATTTCCATACATTTCACAGAAAAATCGATTCGAAGAAAATCACCTTACTATAGCTCAGCCGATTCAGAGCTGTAAAACTCCAAAATCTGCAATTGTGCTCCGATTGCGGTTCTTGATACCTTAAATGATAGGTCACGAGACCTGTAATTGCTATACCATACATTTCGAAGAAAGTTCGATTAGAAGAAAATCACCTTACTATAGCTCAGCCGATTCAGAGCTGTAAAAATCCGAAATCTGCAATTGTGCTCCGATTGCGGTTCTTGATACCTTAAATGAGAGGTCTCGGAACGTGTAATTGTTATGCCAAACCGCGTTAAAATTGGTTGATTATTTCCATACATTTCACAGAAAAATCGATTCGAAGAAAATCACCTTACTATAGCTCAGCCGATTCAGAGCTGTAAAACTCCAAAATCTGCAATTGTGCTCCGATTGCGGTTCTTGATACCTTAAATGATAGGTCACGAGACCTGTAATTGCTATACCATACATTTCGAAGAAAGTTCGATTCGAAGAAAATCACCTTACTATAGCTCAGCCGATTCAGAGCTGTAAAACTCCAAAATCTGCAATTGTGCTCCGATTGCGGTTCTTGATACCTTAAATGATAGGTCACGAGACCTGTAATTGCTATACCATACATTTCGAAGAAAGTTCGATTAGAAGAAAATCACCTTACTATAGCTCAGCCGATTCAGAGCTGTAAAAATCCGAAATCTGCAATTGTGCTCCGATTGCGGTTCTTGATACCTTAAATGAGAGGTCTCGGAACGTGTAATTGTTATGCCAAACCGCGTTAAAATTGGTTGATTATTTCCATACATTTCACAGAAAAATCGATTCGAAGAAAATCACCTTACTATAGCTCAGCCGATTCAGAGCTGTAAAACTCCAAAATCTGCAATTGTGCTCCGATTGCGGTTCTTGATACCTCAAATGATAGGTCTCGGGACGTGTAATTGTTATGCCAAACCGCGTTAAAATTGGTTGATTATTTCCATACATTTCACAGAAAAATCGATTCGAAGAAAATCACCTTACTATAGCTCAGCCGATTCAGAGCTGTAAAACTCCAAAATCTGCAATTGTGCTCCGATTACGGTTCTTGATACCTTAAATGATAGGTCACGAGACCTGTAATTGCTATACCATACATTTCGAAGAAAGTTAGATTAGAAGAAAATCACCTTACTATAGCTCAGCCGATTCAGAGCTGTAAAAATCCGAAATCTGCAATTGTGCTCCGATTGCGGTTCTTGATACCTCAAATGATAGGTCTTGGGACGTGTAATTGTTATGCCAAACCGCGTTAAAATTGGTTGATTATTTCCATACATTTCACAGAAAAATCGATTCGAAGAAAATCACCTTACTATAGCTCAGCCGATTCAGAGCTGTAAAACTCCAAAATCTGCAATTGTGCTCCGATTACGGTTCTTGATACCTTAAATGATAGGTCACGAGACCTGTAATTGCTATACCATACATTTCGAAGAAAGTTAGATTAGAAGAAAATCACCTTACTATAGCTCAGCCGATTCAGAGCTGTAAAAATCCGAAATCTGCAATTGTGCTCCGATTGCGGTTCTTGATACCTCAAATGATAGGTCTTGGGACGTGTAATTGTTATGCCAAACCGCGTTAAAATTGGTTGATTATTTCCATACATTTCACAGAAAAATCGATTCGAAGAAAATCACCTTACTATAGCTCAGCCGATTCAGAGCTGTAAAACTCCAAAATCTGCAATTGTGCTCCGATTGCGGTTCTTGATACCTTAAATGATAGGTCACGAGACCTGTAATTGCTATACCATACATTTCGAAGAAAGTTAGATTAGAAGAAAATCACCTTACTATAGCTCAGCCGATTCAGAGCTGTAAAAATCCGAAATCTGCAATTGTGCTCCGATTGCGGTTCTTGATACCTTAAATGATAGGTCTCGGGACGTGTAATTGTTATGCCAAACCGCGTTAAAATTGGTTGATTATTTCCATACATTTCACAGAAAAATCGATTCGAAGAAAATCACCTTACTATAGCTCAGCCGATTCAGAGCTGTAAAACTCCAAAATCTGCAATTGTGCTCCGATTGCGGTTCTTGATACCTTAAATGATAGGTCACGAGACCTGTAATTGCTATACCATACATTTCGAAGAAAGTTAGATTAGAAGAAAATCACCTTACTATAGCTCAGCCGATTCAGAGCTGTAAAAATCCGAAATCTGCAATTGTGCTCCGATTGCGGTTCTTGATACCTCAAATGATAGGTCTTGGGACGTGTAATTGTTATGCCAAACCGCGTTAAAATTGGTTGATTATTTCCATACATTTCACAGAAAAATCGATTCGAAGAAAATCACCTTACTATAGCTCAGCCGATTCAGAGCTGTAAAACTCCAAAATCTGCAATTGTGCTCCGATTGCGGTTCTTGATACCTTAAATGATAGGTCACGAGACCTGTAATTGCTATACCATACATTTCGAAGAAAGTTCGATTCGAAGAAAATCACCTTACTATAGCTCAGCCGATTCAGAGCTGTAAAACTCCAAAATCTGCAATTGTGCTCCGATTGCGGTTCTTGATACCTTAAATGATAGGTCACGAGACCTGTAATTGCTATACCATACATTTCGAAGAAAGTTCGATTAGAAGAAAATCACCTTACTATAGCTCAGCCGATTCAGAGCTGTAAAAATCCGAAATCTGCAATTGTGCTCCGATTGCGGTTCTTGATACCTTAAATGAGAGGTCTCGGAACGTGTAATTGTTATGCCAAACCGCGTTAAAATTGGTTGATTATTTCCATACATTTCACAGAAAAATCGATTCGAAGAAAATCACCTTACTATAGCTCAGCCGATTCAGAGCTGTAAAACTCCAAAATCTGCAATTGTGCTCCGATTGCGGTTCTTGATACCTTAAATGATAGGTCACGAGACCTGTAATTGCTATACCATACATTTCGAAGAAAGTTCGATTAGAAGAAAATCACCTTACTATAGCTCAGCCGATTCAGAGCTGTAAAAATCCGAAATCTGCAATTGTGCTCCGATTGCGGTTCTTGATACCTTAAATGAGAGGTCTCGGAACGTGTAATTGTTATGCCAAACCGCGTTAAAATTGGTTGATTATTTCCATACATTTCACAGAAAAATCGATTCGAAGAAAATCACCTTACTATAGCTCAGCCGATTCAGAGCTGTAAAACTCCAAAATCTGCAATTGTGCTCCGATTGCGGTTCTTGATACCTTAAATGATAGGTCACGAGACCTGTAATTGCTATACCATACATTTCGAAGAAAGTTCGATTCGAAGAAAATCACCTTACTATAGCTCAGCCGATTCAGAGCTGTAAAACTCCAAAATCTGCAATTGTGCTCCGATTGCGGTTCTTGATACCTTAAATGATAGGTCACGAGACCTGTAATTGCTATACCATACATTTCGAAGAAAGTTCGATTAGAAGAAAATCACCTTACTATAGCTCAGCCGATTCAGAGCTGTAAAAATCCGAAATCTGCAATTGTGCTCCGATTGCGGTTCTTGATACCTTAAATGAGAGGTCTCGGAACGTGTAATTGTTATGCCAAACCGCGTTAAAATTGGTTGATTATTTCCATACATTTCACAGAAAAATCGATTCGAAGAAAATCACCTTACTATAGCTCAGCCGATTCAGAGCTGTAAAACTCCAAAATCTGCAATTGTGCTCCGATTGCGGTTCTTGATACCTTAAATGATAGGTCACGAGACCTGTAATTGCTATACCATACATTTCGAAGAAAGTTCGATTAGAAGAAAATCACCTTACTATAGCTCAGCCGATTCAGAGCTGTAAAAATCCGAAATCTGCAATTGTGCTCCGATTGCGGTTCTTGATACCTCAAATGATAGGTCTCGGGACGTGTAATTGTTATGCCAAACCGCGTTAAAATTGGTTGATTATTTCCATACATTTCACAGAAAAATCGATTCGAAGAAAATCACCTTACTATAGCTCAGCCGATTCAGAGCTGTAAAACTCCAAAATCTGCAATTGTGCTCCGATTGCGGTTCTTGATACCTCAAATGATAGGTCTCGGGACGTGTAATTGTTATGCCAAACCGCGTTAAAATTGGTTGATTATTTCCATACATTTCACAGAAAAATCGATTCGAAGAAAATCACCTTACTATAGCTCAGCCGATTCAGAGCTGTAAAACTCCAAAATCTGCAATTGTGCTCCGATTGCGGTTCTTGATACCTTAAATGATAGGTCACGAGACCTGTAATTGCTATACCATACATTTCGAAGAAAGTTAGACTAGAAGAAAATCACCTTACTATAGCTCAGCCGATTCAGAGCTGTAAAAATCCGAAATCTGCAATTGTGCTCCGATTGCGGTTCTTGATATCTTAAATGATAGGTCTCGGGACGTGTAATTGTTATGCCAAACCGCGTTAAAATTGGTTGATTATTTCCATACATTTCACAGAAAAATCGATTCGAAGAAAATCACCTTACTATAGCTCAGCCGATTCAGAGCTGTAAAACTCCAAAATCTGCAATTGTGCTCCGATTGCGGTTCTTGATACCTTAAATGATAGGTCACGAGACCTGTAATTGCTATACCATACATTTCGAAGAAAGTTAGATTAGAAGAAAATCACCTTACTATAGCTCAGCCGATTCAGAGCTGTAAAAATCCGAAATCTGCAATTGTGCTCCGATTGCGGTTCTTGATACCTCAAATGATAGGTCTCGGGACGTGTAATTGTTATGCCAAACCGCGTTAAAATTGGTTGATTATTTCCATACATTTCACAGAAAAATCGATTCGAAGAAAATCACCTTACTATAGCTCAGCCGATTCAGAGCTGTAAAACTCCAAAATCTGCAATTGTGCTCCGATTGCGGTTCTTGATACCTTAAATGATAGGTCACGAGACCTGTAATTGCTATACCATACATTTCGAAGAAAGTTAGATTAGAAGAAAATCACCTTACTATAGCTCAGCCGATTCAGAGCTGTAAAAATCCGAAATCTGCAATTGTGCTCCGATTGCGGTTCTTGATACCTCAAATGATAGGTCTCGGGACGTGTAATTGTTATGCCAAACCGCGTTAAAATTGGTTGATTATTTCCATACATTTCACAGAAAAATCGATTCGAAGAAAATCACCTTACTATAGCTCAGCCGATTCAGAGCTGTAAAACTCCAAAATCTGCAATTGTGCTCCGATTGCGGTTCTTGATACCTTAAATGATAGGTCACGAGACCTGTAATTGCTATACCATACATTTCGAAGAAAGTTAGACTAGAAGAAAATCACCTTACTATAGCTCAGCCGATTCAGAGCTGTAAAAATCCGAAATCTGCAATTGTGCTCCGATTGCGGTTCTTGATATCTTAAATGATAGGTCTCGGGACGTGTAATTGTTATGCCAAACCGCGTTAAAATTGGTTGATTATTTCCATACATTTCACAGAAAAATCGATTCGAAGAAAATCACCTTACTATAGCTCAGCCGATTCAGAGCTGTAAAACTCCAAAATCTGCAATTGTGCTCCGATTGCGGTTCTTGATACCTTAAATGATAGGTCACGAGACCTGTAATTGCTATACCATACATTTCGAAGAAAGTTAGATTAGAAGAAAATCACCTTACTATAGCTCAGCCGATTCAGAGCTGTAAAAATCCGAAATCTGCAATTGTGCTCCGATTGCGGTTCTTGATACCTCAAATGATAGGTCTCGGGACGTGTAATTGTTATGCCAAACCGCGTTAAAATTGGTTGATTATTTCCATACATTTCACAGAAAAATCGATTCGAAGAAAATCACCTTACTATAGCTCAGCCGATTCAGAGCTGTAAAACTCCAAAATCTGCAATTGTGCTCCGATTGCGGTTCTTGATACCTTAAATGATAGGTCACGAGACCTGTAATTGCTATACCATACATTTCGAAGAAAGTTCGATTAGAAGAAAATCACCTTACTATAGCTCAGCCGATTCAGAGCTGTAAAAATCCGAAATCTGCAATTGTGCTCCGATTGCGGTTCTTGATATCTTAAATGATAGGTCTCGGGACGTGTAATTGTTATGCCAAACCGCGTTAAAATTGGTTGATTATTTCCATACATTTCACAGAAAAATCGATTCGAAGAAAATCACCTTACTATAGCTCAGCCGATTCAGAGCTGTAAAACTCCAAAATCTGCAATTGTGCTCCGATTGCGGTTCTTGATACCTTAAATGATAGGTCACGAGACCTGTAATTGCTATACCATACATTTCGAAGAAAGTTAGACTAGAAGAAAATCACCTTACTATAGCTCAGCCGATTCAGAGCTGTAAAAATCCGAAATCTGCAATTGTGCTCCGATTGCGGTTCTTGATACCTTAAATGATAGGTCTCGGGACGTGTAATTGTTATGCCAAACCGCGTTAAAATTGGTTGATTATTTCCATACATTTCACAGAAAAATCGATTCGAAGAAAATCACCTTACTATAGCTCAGCCGATTCAGAGCTGTAAAACTCCAAAATCTGCAATTGTGCTCCGATTGCGGTTCTTGATACCTCAAATGATAGGTCTCGGGACGTGTAATTGTTATGCCAAACCGCGTTAAAATTGGTTGATTATTTCCATACATTTCACAGAAAAATCGATTCGAAGAAAATCACCTTACTATAGCTCAGCCGATTCAGAGCTGTAAAACTCCAAAATCTGCAATTGTGCTCCGATTGCGGTTCTTGATACCTTAAATGATAGGTCACGAGACCTGTAATTGCTATACCATACATTTCGAAGAAAGTTCGATTCGAAGAAAATCACCTTACTATAGCTCAGCCGATTCAGAGCTGTAAAAATCCGAAATCTGCAATTGTGCTCCGATTGCGGTTCTTGATACCTCAAATGATAGGTCTCGGGACGTGTAATTGTTATGCCAAACCGCGTTAAAATTGGTTGATTATTTCCATACATTTCACAGAAAAATCGATTCGAAGAAAATCACCTTACTATAGCTCAGCCGATTCAGAGCTGTAAAACTCCAAAATCTGCAATTGTGCTCCGATTGCGGTTCTTGATACCTTAAATGATAGGTCACGAGACCTGTAATTGCTATACCATACATTTCGAAGAAAGTTAGATTAGAAGAAAATCACCTTACTATAGCTCAGCCGATTCAGAGCTGTAAAAATCCGAAATCTGCAATTGTGCTCCGATTGCGGTTCTTGATACCTCAAATGATAGGTCTCGGGACGTGTAATTGTTATGCCAAACCGCGTTAAAATTGGTTGATTATTTCCATACATTTCACAGAAAAATCGATTCGAAGAAAATCACCTTACTATAGCTCAGCCGATTCAGAGCTGTAAAACTCCAAAATCTGCAATTGTGCTCCGATTGCGGTTCTTGATACCTTAAATGATAGGTCACGAGACCTGTAATTGCTATACCATACATTTCGAAGAAAGTTAGACTAGAAGAAAATCACCTTACTATAGCTCAGCCGATTCAGAGCTGTAAAAATCCGAAATCTGCAATTGTGCTCCGATTGCGGTTCTTGATATCTTAAATGATAGGTCTCGGGACGTGTAATTGTTATGCCAAACCGCGTTAAAATTGGTTGATTATTTCCATACATTTCACAGAAAAATCGATTCGAAGAAAATCACCTTACTATAGCTCAGCCGATTCAGAGCTGTAAAACTCCAAAATCTGCAATTGTGCTCCGATTGCGGTTCTTGATACCTTAAATGATAGGTCACGAGACCTGTAATTGCTATACCATACATTTCGAAGAAAGTTCGATTAGAAGAAAATCACCTTACTATAGCTCAGCCGATTCAGAGCTGTAAAAATCCGAAATCTGCAATTGTGCTCCGATTGCGGTTCTTGATATCTTAAATGATAGGTCTCGGGACGTGTAATTGTTATGCCAAACCGCGTTAAAATTGGTTGATTATTTCCATACATTTCACAGAAAAATCGATTCGAAGAAAATCACCTTACTATAGCTCAGCCGATTCAGAGCTGTAAAACTCCAAAATCTGCAATTGTGCTCCGATTGCGGTTCTTGATACCTTAAATGATAGGTCACGAGACCTGTAATTGCTATACCATACATTTCGAAGAAAGTTAGACTAGAAGAAAATCACCTTACTATAGCTCAGCCGATTCAGAGCTGTAAAAATCCGAAATCTGCAATTGTGCTCCGATTGCGGTTCTTGATACCTCAAATGATAGGTCTCGGGACGTGTAATTGTTATGCCAAACCGCGTTAAAATTGGTTGATTATTTCCATACATTTCACAGAAAAATCGATTCGAAGAAAATCACCTTACTATAGCTCAGCCGATTCAGAGCTGTAAAACTCCAAAATCTGCAATTGTGCTCCGATTGCGGTTCTTGATACCTCAAATGATAGGTCTCGGGACGTGTAATTGTTATGCCAAACCGCGTTAAAATTGGTTGATTATTTCCATACATTTCACAGAAAAATCGATTCGAAGAAAATCACCTTACTATAGCTCAGCCGATTCAGAGCTGTAAAACTCCAAAATCTGCAATTGTGCTCCGATTGCGGTTCTTGATACCTTAAATGATAGGTCACGAGACCTGTAATTGCTATACCATACATTTCGAAGAAAGTTAGATTAGAAGAAAATCACCTTACTATAGCTCAGCCGATTCAGAGCTGTAAAAATCCGAAATCTGCAATTGTGCTCCGATTGCGGTTCTTGATACCTCAAATGATAGGTCTCGGGACGTGTAATTGTTATGCCAAACCGCGTTAAAATTGGTTGATTATTTCCATACATTTCACAGAAAAATCGATTCGAAGAAAATCACCTTACTATAGCTCAGCCGATTCAGAGCTGTAAAACTCCAAAATCTGCAATTGTGCTCCGATTGCGGTTCTTGATACCTCAAATGATAGGTCTCGGGACGTGTAATTGTTATGCCAAACCGCGTTAAAATTGGTTGATTATTTCCATACATTTCACAGAAAAATCGATTCGAAGAAAATCACCTTACTATAGCTCAGCCGATTCAGAGCTGTAAAACTCCAAAATCTGCAATTGTGCTCCGATTGCGGTTCTTGATACCTTAAATGATAGGTCACGAGACCTGTAATTGCTATACCATACATTTCGAAGAAAGTTCGATTCGAAGAAAATCACCTTACTATAGCTCAGCCGATTCATAGCTATAAAAATCCGAAATCTGCAATTGTGCTCCGATTGCGGTTCTTGATACCTCAAATGATAGGTCTCGGGACCTGTAATTGTTGTACCAAACCGCGTTAAAATTGGTTGATTATTTCCATACATTTCACAGAAAAATCGATTCGAAGAAAATCACCTTACTATAGCTCAGCCGATTCAGAGCTGTAAAACTCCAAAATCTGCAATTGTGCTCCGATTGCGGTTCTTGATACCTTAAATGATAGGTCACGAGACCTGTAATTGCTATACCATACATTTCGAAGAAAGTTCGATTAGAAGAAAATCACCTTACTATAGCTCAGCCGATTCAGAGCTGTAAAAATCCGAAATCTGCAATTGTGCTCCGATTGCGGTTCTTGATACCTCAAATGATAGGTCTCGGGACGTGTAATTGTTATGCCAAACCGTGTTAAAATTGGTTGATTATTTCCATACATTTCACAGAAAAATCGATTCGAAGAAAATCACCTTACTATAGCTCAGCCGATTCAGAGCTGTAAAACTCCAAAATCTGCAATTGTGCTCCGATTGCGGTTCTTGATACCTTAAATGATAGGTCACGAGACCTGTAATTGCTATACCATACATTTCGAAGAAAGTTCGATTAGAAGAAAATCACCTTACTATAGCTCAGCCGATTCAGAGCTGTAAAAGTCCGAAATCTGCAATTGTGCTCCGATTGCGGTTCTTGATACCTCAAATGATAGGTCTCGGGACGTGTAATTGTTATGCCAAACCGCGTTAAAATTGGTTGATTATTTCCATACATTTCACAGAAAAATCGATTCGAAGAAAATCACCTTACTATAGCTCAGCCGATTCAGAGCTGTAAAACTCCAAAATCTGCAATTGTGCTCCGATTGCGGTTCTTGATACCTTAAATGATAGGTCACGAGACCTGTAATTGCTATACCATACATTTCGAAGAAAGTTCGATTCGAAGAAAATCACCTTACTATAGCTCAGCCGATTCAGAGCTGTAAAAATCCGAAATCTGCAATTGTGCTCCCATTGCGGTTCTTGATACCTCAAATGATAGGTCTCGGGACGTGTAATTGTTATGCCAAACCGCGTTAAAATTGGTTGATTATTTCCATACATTTCACAGAAAAATCGATTCGAAGAAAATCACCTTACTATAGCTCAGCCGATTCAGAGCTGTAAAACTCCAAAATCTGCAATTGTGCTCCGATTGCGGTTCTTGATACCTTAAATGATAGGTCACGAGACCTGTAATTGCTATACCATACATTTCGAAGAAAGTTCGATTCGAAAAAAATCACCTTACTATAGCTCAGCCGATTCAGAGCTGTAAAAATCCGAAATCTGCAATTGTGCTCCGATTGCGGTTCTTGATACCTCAAATGATAGGTCTCGGGACGTGTAATTGTTATGCCAAACCGCGTTGAAATTGGTTGATTATTTCCATACATTTCACAGAAAAATCGATTCGAAGAAAATCACCTTACTATAATAGCTCAGCCGATTCAGAGCTGTAAAACTCCAAAATCTGCAATTGTGCTCCGATTGCGGTTCTTGATACCTTAAATGATAGGTCACGAGACCTGTAATTGCTATACCATACATTTCGAAGAAAGTTCGATTAGAAGAAAATCACCTTACTTATAGCTCAGCCGATTCAGAGCTGTAAAAATCCGAAATCTGCAATTGTGCTCCGATTGCGGTTCTTGATACCTCAAATGATAGGTCTCGGGACGTGTAATTGTTATGCCAAACCGCGTTAAAATTGGTTGATTATTTCCATACATTTCACAGAAAAATCGATTCGAAGAAAATCACCTTACTATAGCTCAGCCGATTCAGAGCTGTAAAACTCCAAAAACTGCAATTGTGCTCCGATTGCGGTTCTTGATACCTTAAATGATAGGTCACGAGACCTGTAATTGCTATACCATACATTTCGAAGAAAGTTCGATTCGAAGAAAATCACCTTACTATAGCTCAGCCGATTCAGAGCTGTAAAAATCCGAAATCTGCAATTGTGCTCCGATTGCGGTTCTTGATACCTCAAATGATAGGTCTCGGGACGTGTAATTGTTATGCCAAACCGCGTTAAAATTGGTTGATTATTTCCATACATTTCACAGAAAAATCGATTCGAAGAAAATCACCTTACTATAGCTCAGCCGATTCAGAGCTGTAAAACTCCAAAATCTGCAATTGTGCTCCGATTGCGGTTCTTGATACCTTAAATGATAGGTCACGAGACCTGTAATTGCTATACCATACATTTCGAAGAAAGTTCGATTCGAAGAAAATCACCTTACTATAGCTCAGCCGATTCAGAGCTGTAAAAATCCGAAATCTGCAATTGTGCTCCCATTGCGGTTCTTGATACCTCAAATGATAGGTCTCGGGACGTGTAATTGTTATGCCAAACCGCGTTAAAATTGGTTGATTATTTCCATACATTTCACAGAAAAATCGATTCGAAGAAAATCACCTTACTATAGCTCAGCCGATTCAGAGCTGTAAAACTCCAAAATCTGCAATTGTGCTCCGATTGCGGTTCTTGATACCTTAAATGATAGGTCACGAGACCTGTAATTGCTATACCATACATTTCGAAGAAAGTTCGATTCGAAAAAAATCACCTTACTATAGCTCAGCCGATTCAGAGCTGTAAAAATCCGAAATCTGCAATTGTGCTACGATTGCCGTTCTTGATACCTTAAATGATAGGTCACGAGACCTGTAATTGCTATACCATACATTTCGAAGAAAGTTCGATTCGAAGAAAATCACCTTACTATAGCTCAGCCGATTCAGAGCTGTAAAAATCCGAAATCTGCAATTGTGCTCCGATTGCGGTTCTTGATACCTCAAATGATAGGTCTCGGGACGTGTAATTGTTATGCCAAACCGTGTTAAAATTGGTTGATTATTTCCATACATTTCACAGAAAAATCGATTCGAAGAAAATCACCTTACTATAGCTCAGCCGATTCAGAGCTGTAAAACTCCAAAATCTGCAATTGTGCTCCGATTGCGGTTCTTGATACCTTAAATGATAAATCACGAGACCTGTAATTGCTATACCATACATTTCGAAGAAAGTTAGATTAGAAGAAAATCACCTTACTATAGCTCAGCCGATTCAGAGCTGTAAAAATTCGAAATCTGCAATTGTGCTCCGATTGCGGTTCTTGATACCTCAAATGATAGGTCTCGGGACGTGTAATTGTTATGCCAAACCGCGTTAAAATTGGTTGATTATTTCCATACATTTCACAGAAAAATCGATTCGAAGAAAATCACCTTACTATAGCTCAGCCGATTCAGAGCTGTAAAACTCCAAAATCTGCAATTGTGCTCCGATTGCGGTTCTTGATACCTTAAATGATAGGTCACGAGACCTGTAATTGCTATACCATACATTTCGAAGAAAGTTCGATTAGAAGAAAATCACCTTACTATAGCTCAGCCGATTCAGAGCTGTAAAAATCCGAAATCTGCAATTGTGCTCCGATTGCGGTTCTTGATACCTCAAATGATAGGTCTCGGGACGTGTAATTGTTATGCCAAACCGCGTTAAAATTGGTTGATTATTTCCATACATTTCACAGAAAAATCGATTCGAAGAAAATCACCTTACTATAGCTCAGCCGATTCAGAGCTGTAAAACTCCAAAATCTGCAATTGTGCTCCGATTGCGGTTCTTGATACCTTAAATGATAGGTCACGAGACCTGTAATTGCTATACCATACATTTCGAAGAAAGTTCGATTCGAAGAAAATCACCTTACTATAGCTCAGCCGATTCAGAGCTGTAAAAATCCGAAATCTGCAATTGTGCTCCGATTGCGGTTCTTGATACCTCAAATGATAGGTCTCGGGACGTGTAATTGTTATGCCAAACCGCGTTAAAATTGGTTGATTATTTCCATACATTTCACAGAAAAATCGATTCGAAGAAAATCACCTTACTATAGCTCAGCCGATTCAGAGCTGTAAAACTCCAAAATCTGCAATTGTGCTCCGATTGCGGTTCTTGATACCTTAAATGATAGGTCACGAGACCTGTAATTGCTATACCATACATTTCGAAGAAAGTTCGATTCGAAGAAAATCACCTTACTATAGCTCAGCCGATTCAGAGCTGTAAAAATCCGAAATCTGCAATTGTGCTCCGATTGCGGTTCTTGATACCTCAAATGATAGGTCTCGGGACGTGTAATTGTTATGCCAAACCGCGTTAAAATTGGTTGATTATTTCCATACATTTCACAGAAAAATCGATTCGAAGAAAATCACCTTACTATAGCTCAGCCGATTCAGAGCTGTAAAACTCCAAAATCTGCAATTGTGCTCCGATTGCGGTTCTTGATACCTTAAATGATAGGTCACGAGACCTGTAATTGCTATACCATACATTTCGAAGAAAGTTCGATTAGAAGAAAATCACCTTACTATAGCTCAGCCGATTCAGAGCTGTAAAAATCCGAAATCTGCAATTGTGCTCCGATTGCGGTTCTTGATACCTCAAATGATAGGTCTCGGGACGTGTAATTGTTATGCCAAACCGCGTTAAAATTGGTTGATTATTTCCATACATTTCACAGAAAAATCGATTCGAAGAAAATCACCTTACTATAGCTCAGCCGATTCAGAGCTGTAAAACTCCAAAATCTGCAATTGTGCTCCGATTGCGGTTCTTGATACCTTAAATGATAGGTCACGAGACCTGTAATTGCTATACCATACATTTCGAAGAAAGTTCGATTAGAAGAAAATCACCTTACTATAGCTCAGCCGATTCAGAGCTGTAAAAATCCGAAATCTGCAATTGTGCTCCGATTGCGGTTCTTGATACCTCAAATGATAGGTCTCGGGACGTGTAATTGTTATGCCAAACCGTGTTAAAATTGGTTGATTATTTCCATACATTTCATAGAAAAATCGATTCGAAGAAAATCACCTTACTATAGCTCAGCCGATTCAGAGCTGTAAAACTCCAAAATCTGCAATTGTGCTCCGATTGCGGTTCTTGATACCTTAAATGATAGGTCACGAGACCTGTAATTGCTATACCATACATTTCGAAGAAAGTTCGATTCGAAGAAAATCACCTTACTATAGCTCAGCCGATTCAGAGCTGTAAAAATCCGAAATCTGCAATTGTGCTCCGATTGCGGTTCTTGATACCTCAAATGATAGGTCTCGGGACGTGTAATTGTTATGCCAAACCGCGTTAAAATTGGTTGATTATTTCCATACATTTCACAGAAAAATCGATTCGAAGAAAATCACCTTACTATAGCTCAGCCGATTCAGAGCTGTAAAACTCCAAAATCTGCAATTGTGCTCCGATTGCGGTTCTTGATACCTTAAATGATAGGTCACGAGACCTGTAATTGCTATACCATACATTTCGAAGAAAGTTCGATTAGAAGAAAATCACCTTAGCCGATTCAGAGCTGTAAAAATCCGAAATCTGCAATTGTGCTCCGATTGCGGTTCTTGATACCTCAAATGATAGGTCTCGGGACGTGTAATTGTTATGCCAAACCGCGTTAAAATTGGTTGATTATTTCCATACATTTCACAGAAAAATCGATTCGAAGAAAATCACCTTACTATAGCTCAGCCGATTCAGAGCTGTAAAACTCCAAAATCTGCAATTGTGCTCCGATTGCGGTTCTTGATACCTTAAATGATAGGTCACGAGACCTGTAATTGCTTTACCATACATTTCGAAGAAAGTTCGATTAGAAGAAAATCACCTTACTATAGCTCAGCCGATTCAGAGCTGTAAAAATCCGAAATCTGCAATTGTGCTCCGATTGCGGTTCTTGATACCTCAAATGATAGGTCTCGGGACGTGTAATTGTTATGCCAAACCGTGTTAAAATTGGTTGATTATTTCCATACATTTCACAGAAAAATCGATTCGAAGAAAATCACCTTACTATAGCTCAGCCGATTCAGAGCTGTAAAACTCCAAAATCTGCAATTGTGCTCCGATTGCGGTTCTTGATACCTTAAATGATAGGTCACGAGACCTGTAATTGCTATACCATACATTTCGAAGAAAGTTCGATTAGAAGAAAATCACCTTACTATAGCTCAGCCGATTCAGAGCTGTAAAAATCCGAAATCTGCAATTGTGCTCCGATTGCGGTTCTTGATACCTCAAATGATAGGTCTCGGGACGTGTAATTGTTATGCCAAACCGCGTTAAAATTGGTTGATTATTTCCATACATTTCACAGAAAAATCGATTCGAAGAAAATCACCTTACTATAGCTCAGCCGATTCAGAGCTGTAAAACTCCAAAATCTGCAATTGTGCTCCGATTGCGGTTCTTGATACCTTAAATGATAGGTCACGAGACCTGTAATTGCTATACCATACATTTCGAAGAAAGTTCGATTAGAAGAAAATCACCTTACTATAGCTCAGCCGATTCAGAGCTGTAAAAATCCGAAATCTGCAATTGTGCTCCGATTGCGATTCTTGATACCTCAAATGATAGGTCTCGGGACGTGTAATTGTTATGCCAAACCGCGTTAAAATTGGTTGATTATTTCCATACATTTCACAGAAAAATCGATTCGAAGAAAATCACCTTACTATAGCTCAGCCGATTCAGAGCTGTAAAACTCCAAAATCTGCAATTGTGCTCCGATTGCGGTTCTTGATACCTTAAATGATAGGTCACGAGACCTGTAATTGCTATACCATACATTTCGAAGAAAGTTCGATTCGAAGAAAATCACCTTACTATAGCTCAGCCGATTCAGAGCTGTAAAAATCCGAAATCTGCAATTGTGCTCCGATTGCGGTTCTTGATACCTCAAATGATAGGTCTCGGGACGTGAAATTGTTATGCCAAACCGCGTTAAAATTGGTTGATTATTTCCATACATTTCACAGAAAAATCGATTCGAAGAAAATCACCTTACTATAGCTCAGCCGATTCAGAGCTGTAAAACTCCAAAATCTGCAATTGTGCTCCGATTGCGGTTCTTGATACCTTAAATGATAGGTCACGAGACCTGTAATTGCTATACCATACATTTCGAAGAAAGTTCGATTAGAAGAAAATCACCTTACTATAGCTCAGCCGATTCAGAGCTGTAAAAATCCGAAATCTGCAATTGTGCTCCGATTGCGGTTCTTGATACCTCAAATGATAGGTCTCGGGACGTGTAATTGTTATTCCAAACCGCGTTAAAATTGGTTGATTATTTCCATACATTTCACAGAAAAATCGATTCGAAGAAAATCACCTTACTATAGCTCAGCCGATTCAGAGCTGTAAAACTCCAAAATCTGCAATTGTGCTCCGATTGCGGTTCTTGATACCTTAAATGATAGGTCACGAGACCTGTAATTGCTATACCATACATTTCGAAGAAAGTTCGATTAGAAGAAAATCACCTTACTATAGCTCAGCCGATTCAGAGCTGTAAAAATCCGAAATCTGCAATTGTGCTCCGATTGCGGTTCTTGATACCTTAAATGATAGGTCACGAGACCTGTAATTGCTATACCATACATTTCGAAGAAAGTTCGATTAGAAGAAAATCACCTTACTATAGCTCAGCCGATTCAGAGCTGTAAAAATCCGAAATCTGCAATTGTGCTCCGATTGCGGTTCTTGATACCTCAAATGATAGGTCACGAGACCTGTAATTGCTATACCATACATTTCGAAGAAAGTTCGATTCGAAGAAAATCACCTTACTATAGCTCAGCCGATTCAGAGCTGTAAAAATCCGAAATCTGCAATTGTGCTCCGATTGCGGTTCTTGATACCTCAAATGATAGGTCTCGGGACGTGTAATTGTTATGCCAAACCGTGTTAAAATTGGTTGATTATTTCCATACATTTCACAGAAAAATCGATTCGAAGAAAATCACCTTACTATAGCTCAGCCGATTCAGAGCTGTAAAACTCCAAAATCTGCAATTGTGCTCCGATTGCGGTTCTTGATACCTTAAATGATAGGTCACGAGACCTGTAATTGCTATACCATACATTTCGAAGAAAGTTCGATTAGAAGAAAATCACCTTACTATAGCTCAGCCGATTCAGAGCTGTAAAAATCCGAAATCTGCAATTGTGCTCCGATTGCGGTTCTTGATACCTCAAATGATAGGTCTCGGGACGTGTAATTGTTATGCCAAACCGCGTTAAAATTGGTTGATTATTTCCATACATTTCACAGAAAAATCGATTCGAAGAAAATCACCTTACTATAGCTCAGCCGATCCAGAGCTGTAAAACTCCAAAATCTGCAATTGTGCTCCGATTGCGGTTCTTGATACCTTAAATGATAGGTCACGAGACCTGTAATTGCTATACCATACATTTCGAAGAAAGTTCGATTAGAAGAAAATCACCTTACTATAGCTCAGCCGATTCAGAGCTGTAAAAATCCGAAATCTGCAATTGTGCTCCGATTGCGGTTCTTGATACCTCAAATGATAGGTCTCGGGACGTGTAATTGTTATGCCAAACCGCGTTAAAATTGGTTGATTATTTCCATACATTTCACAGAAAAATCGATTCGAAGAAAATCACCTTACTATAGCTCAGCCGATTCAGAGCTGTAAAACTCCAAAATCTGCAATTGTGCTCCGATTGCGGTTCTTGATACCTTAAATGATAGGTCACGAGACCTGTAATTGCTATACCATACATTTCGAAGAAAGTTCGATTAGAAGAAAATCACCTTACTATAGCTCAGCCGATTCAGAGCTGTAAAAATCCGAAATCTGCAATTGTGCTCCGATTGCGGTTCTTGATACCTCAAATGATAGGTCTCGGGACGTGTAATTGTTATGCCAAACCGTGTTAAAATTGGTTGATTATTTCCATACATTTCACAGAAAAATCGATTCGAAGAAAATCACCTTACTATAGCTCAGCCGATTCAGAGCTGTAAAACTCCAAAATCTGCAATTGTGCTCCGATTGCGGTTCTTGATACCTTAAATGATAGGTCACGAGACCTGTAATTGCTATACCATACATTTCGAAGAAAGTTCGATTCGAAGAAAATCACCTTACTATAGCTCAGCCGATTCAGAGCTGTAAAAATCCGAAATCTGCAATTGTGCTCCGATTGCGGTTCTTGATACCTCAAATGATAGGTCTCGGGACGTGTAATTGTTATTCCAAACCGCGTTAAAATTGGTTGATTATTTCCATACATTTCACAGAAAAATCGATTCGAAGAAAATCACCTTACTATAGCTCAGCCGATTCAGAGCTGTAAAACTCCAAAATCTGCAATTGTGCTCCGATTGCGGTTCTTGATACCTTAAATGATAGGTCACGAGACCTGTAATTGCTATACCATACATTTCGAAGAAAGTTCGATTAGAAGAAAATCACCTTACTATAGCTCAGCCGATTCAGAGCTGTAAAAATCCGAAATCTGCAATTGTGCTCCGATTGCGGTTCTTGATACCTTAAATGATAGGTCACGAGACCTGTAATTGCTATACCATACATTTCGAAGAAAGTTCGATTAGAAGAAAATCACCTTACTATAGCTCAGCCGATTCAGAGCTGTAAAAATCCGAAATCTGCAATTGTGCTCCGATTGCGGTTCTTGATACCTCAAATGATAGGTCACGAGACCTGTAATTGCTATACCATACATTTCGAAGAAAGTTCGATTCGAAGAAAATCACCTTACTATAGCTCAGCCGATTCAGAGCTGTAAAAATCCGAAATCTGCAATTGTGCTCCGATTGCGGTTCTTGATACCTCAAGTGATAGGTCTCGGGACGTGTAATTGTTATGCCAAACCGTGTTAAAATTGGTTGATTATTTCCATACATTTCACAGAAAAATCGATTCGAAGAAAATCACCTTACTATAGCTCAGCCGATTCAGAGCTGTAAAACTCCAAAATCTGCAATTGTGCTCCGATTGCGGTTCTTGATACCTTAAATGATAGGTCACGAGACCTGTAATTGCTATACCATACATTTCGAAGAAAGTTCGATTAGAAGAAAATCACCTTACTATAGCTCAGCCGATTCAGAGCTGTAAAAATCCGAAATCTGCAATTGTGCTCCGATTGCGGTTCTTGATACCTCAAATGATAGGTCTCGGGACGTGTAATTGTTATGCCAAACCGCGTTAAAATTGGTTGATTATTTCCATACATTTCACAGAAAAATCGATTCGAAGAAAATCACCTTACTATAGCTCAGCCGATCCAGAGCTGTAAAACTCCAAAATCTGCAATTGTGCTCCGATTGCGGTTCTTGATACCTTAAATGATAGGTCACGAGACCTGTAATTGCTATACCATACATTTCGAAGAAAGTTCGATTAGAAGAAAATCACCTTACTATAGCTCAGCCGATTCAGAGCTGTAAAAATCCGAAATCTGCAATTGTGCTCCGATTGCGGTTCTTGATACCTCAAATGATAGGTCTCGGGACGTGTAATTGTTATGCCAAACCGTGTTAAAATTGGTTGATTATTTCCATACATTTCACAGAAAAATCGATTCGAAGAAAATCACCTTACTATAGCTCAGCCGATTCAGAGCTGTAAAACTCCAAAATCTGCAATTGTGCTCCGATTGCGGTTCTTGATACCTTAAATGATAGGTCACGAGACCTGTAATTGCTATACCATACATTTCGAAGAAAGTTCGATTCGAAGAAAATCACCTTACTATAGCTCAGCCGATTCAGAGCTGTAAAAATCCGAAATCTGCAATTGTGCTCCGATTGCGGTTCTTGATACCTCAAATGATAGGTCTCGGGACGTGTAATTGTTATGCCAAACCGTGTTAAAATTGGTTGATTATTTCCATACATTTCACAGAAAAATCGATTCGAAGAAAATCACCTTACTATAGCTCAGCCGATTCAGAGCTGTAAAACTCCAAAATCTGCAATTGTGCTCCGATTGCGGTTCTTGATACCTTAAATGATAGGTCACGAGACCTGTAATTGCTATACCATACATTTCGAAGAAAGTTCGATTAGAAGAAAATCACCTTACTATAGCTCAGCCGATTCAGAGCTGTAAAAATCCGAAATCTGCAATTGGGCTCCGATTGCGGTTCTTGATACCTCAAATGATAGGTCTCGGGACGTGTAATTGTTATGCCAAACCGTGTTAAAATTGGTTGATTATTTCCATACATTTCACAGAAAAATCGATTCGAAGAAAATCACCTTACTATAGCTCAGCCGATTCAGAGCTGTAAAACTCCAAAATCTGCAATTGTGCTCCGATTGCGGTTCTTGATACCTTAAATGATAGGTCACGAGACCTGTAATTGCTATACCATACATTTCGAAGAAAGTTCGATTCGAAGAAAATCACCTTACTATAGCTCAGCCGATTCAGAGCTGTAAAAATCCGAAATCTGCAATTGTGCTCCGATTGCGGTTCTTGATACCTCAAATGATAGGTCTCGGGACGTGTAATTGTTATGCCAAACCGCGTTAAAATTGGTTGATTATTTCCATACATTTCACAGAAAAATCGATTCGAAGAAAATCACCTTACTATAGCTCAGCCGATTCAGAGCTGTAAAACTCCAAAATCTGCAATTGTGCTCCGATTGCGGTTCTTGATACCTTAAATGATAGGTCACGAGACCTGTAATTGCTATACCATACATTTCGAAGAAAGTTCGATTAGAAGAAAATCACCTTACTATAGCTCAGCCGATTCAGAGCTGTAAAAATCCGAAATCTGCAATTGTGCTCCGATTGCGGTTCTTGATACCTCAAATGATAGGTCTCGGGACGTGTAATTGTTATGCCAAACCGCGTTAAAATTGGTTGATTATTTCCATACATTTCACAGAAAAATCGATTCGAAGAAAATCACCTTACTATAGCTCAGCCGATTCAGAGCTGTAAAAATCCGAAATCTGCAATTGTGCTCCGATTGCGGTTCTTGATACCTTAAATGATAGGTCACGAGACCTGTAATTGCTATACCATACATTTCGAAGAAAGTTCGATTAGAAGAAAATCACCTTACTATAGCTCAGCCGATCCAGAGCTGTAAAAATCCGAAATCTGCAATTGTGCTCCGATTGCGGTTCTTGATACCTCAAATGATAGGTCTCGGGACGTGTAATTGTTATGCCAAACCGCGTTAAAATTGGTTGATTATTTCCATACATTTCACAGAAAAATCGATTCGAAGAAAATCACCTTACTATAGCTCAGCCGATTCAGAGCTGTAAAACTCCAAAATCTGCAATTGTGCTCCGATTGCGGTTCTTGATACCTTAAATGATAGGTCACGAGACCTGTAATTGCTATACCATACATTTCGAAGAAAGTTCGATTAGAAGAAAATCACCTTACTATAGCTCAGCCGATTCAGAGCTGTAAAAATCCGAAATCTGCAATTGTGCTCCGATTGCGGTTCTTGATACCTCAAATGATAGGTCTCTGGACGTGTAATTGTTATGCCAAACCGCGTTAAAATTGGTTGATTATTTCCATACATTTCACAGAAAAATCGATTCGAAGAAAATCACCTTACTATAGCTCAGCCGATTCAGAGCTGTAAAACTCCAAAATCTGCAATTGTGCTCCGATTGCGGTTCTTGATACCTTAAATGATAGGTCACGAGACCTGTAATTGCTATACCATACATTTCGAAGAAAGTTCGATTAGAAGAAAATCACCTTACTATAGCTCAGCCGATTCAGAGCTGTAAAAATCCGAAATCTGCAATTGTGCTCCGATTGCGGTTCTTGATACCTCAAATGATAGGTCTCGGGACGTGTAATTGTTATGCCAAACCGCGTTAAAATTGGTTGATTATTTCCATACATTTCACAGAAAAATCGATTCGAAGAAAATCACCTTACTATAGCTCAGCCGATTCAGAGCTGTAAAACTCCAAAATCTGCAATTGTGCTCCGATTGCGGTTCTTGATACCTTAAATGATAGGTCACGAGACCTGTAATTGCTATACCATACATTTCGAAGAAAGTTCGATTAGAAGAAAATCACCTTACTATAGCTCAGCCGATTCAGAGCTGTAAAAATCCGAAATCTGCAATTGTGCTCCGATTGCGGTTCTTGATACCTCAAATGATAGGTCTCGGGACGTGTAATTATTATGCCAAACCGCGTTAAAATTGGTTGATTATTTCCATACATTTCACAGAAAAATCGATTCGAAGAAAATCACCTTACTATAGCTCAGCCGATTCAGAGCTGTAAAACTCCAAAATCTGCAATTGTGCTCCGATTGCGGTTCTTGATACCTTAAATGATAGGTCACGAGACCTGTAATTGCTATACCATACATTTCGAAGAAAGTTCGATTAGAAGAAAATCACCTTACTATAGCTCAGCCGATTCAGAGCTGTAAAAATCCGAAATCTGCAATTGTGCTCCGATTGCGGTTCTTGATACCTCAAATGATAGGTCTCGGGACGTGTAATTGTTATGCCAAACCGCGTTAAAATTGGTTGATTATTTCCATACATTTCACAGAAAAATCGATTCGAAGAAAATCACCTTACTATAGCTCAGCCGATTCAGAGCTGTAAAACTCCAAAATCTGCAATTGTGCTCCGATTGCGGTTCTTGATACCTTAAATGATAGGTCACGAGACCTGTAATTGCTATACCATACATTTCGAAGAAAGTTCGATTAGAAGAAAATCACCTTACTATAGCTCAGCCGATTCAGAGCTGTAAAAATCCGAAATCTGCAATTGTGCTCCGATTGCGGTTCTTGATACCTCAAATGATAGGTCTCGGGACGTGTAATTGTTATGCCAAACCGCGTTAAAATTGGTTGATTATTTCCATACATTTCACAGAAAAATCGATTCGAAGAAAATCACCTTACTATAGCTCAGCCGATTCAGAGCTGTAAAACTCCAAAATCTGCAATTGTGCTCCGATTGCGGTTCTTGATACCTTAAATGATAGGTCACGAGACCTGTAATTGCTATACCATACATTTCGAAGAAAGTTCGATTCGAAGAAAATCACCTTACTATAGCTCAGCCGATTCAGAGCTGTAAAAATCCGAAATCTGCAATTGTGCTCCGATTGCGGTTCTTGATACCTCAAATGATAGGTCTCGGGACGTGTAATTGTTATGCCAAACCGCGTTAAAATTGGTTGATTATTTCCATACATTTCACAGAAAAATCGATTCGAAGAAAATCACCTTACTATAGCTCAGCCGATTCAGAGCTGTAAAACTCCAAAATCTGCAATTGTGCTCCGATTGCGGTTCTTGACACCTCAAATGATAGGTCTCGGGACGTGTAATTGTTATGCCAAACCGTGTTAAAATTGGTTGATTATTTCCATACATTTCACAGAAAAATCGATTCGAAGAAAATCACCTTACTATAGCTCAGCCGATTCAGAGCTGTAAAACTCCAAAATCTGCAATTGTGCTCCGATTGCGGTTCTTGATACCTTAAATGATAGGTCACGAGACCTGTAATTGCTTTACCATACATTTCGAAGAAAGTTCGATTAGAAGAAAATCACCTTACTATAGCTCAGCCGATTCAGAGCTGTAAAAATCCGAAATCTGCAATTGTGCTCCGATTGCGGTTCTTGATACCTCAAATGATAGGTCTCGGGACGTGTAATTGTTATGCCAAACCGCGTTAAAATTGGTTGATTATTTCCATACATTTCACAGAAAAATCGATTCGAAGAAAATCACCTTACTATAGCTCAGCCGATTCAGAGCTGTAAAACTCCAAAATCTGCAATTGTGCTCCGATTGCGGTTCTTGATACCTTAAATGATAGGTCACGAGACCTGTAATTGCTATACCATACATTTCGAAGAAAGTTCGATTAGAAGAAAATCACCTTACTATAGCTCAGCCGATTCAGAGCTGTAAAAATCCGAAATCTGCAATTGTGCTCCGATTGCGGTTCTTGATACCTCAAATGATAGGTCTCGGGACGTGTAATTGTTATGCCAAACCGCGTTAAAATTGGTTGATTATTTCCATACATTTCACAGAAAAATCGATTCGAAGAAAATCACCTTACTATAGCTCAGCCGATTCAGAGCTGTAAAACTCCAAAATCTGCAATTGTGCTCCGATTGCGGTTCTTGATACCTTAAATGATAGGTCACGAGACCTGTAATTGCTATACCATACATTTCGAAGAAAGTTCGATTAGAAGAAAATCACCTTACTATAGCTCAGCCGATTCAGAGCTGTAAAAATCCGAAATCTGCAATTGTGCTCCGATTGCGGTTCTTGATACCTCAAATGATAGGTCTCGGGACGTGTAATTGTTATGCCAAACCGCGTTAAAATTGGTTGATTATTTCCATACATTTCACAGAAAAATCGATTCGAAGAAAATCACCTTACTATAGCTCAGCCGATTCAGAGCTGTAAAACTCCAAAATCTGCAATTGTGCTCCGATTGCGGTTCTTGATACCTCAAATGATAGGTCACGAGACCTGTAATTGCTATACCATACATTTCGAAGAAAGTTCGATTAGAAGAAAATCACCTTACTATAGCTCAGCCGATTCAGAGCTGTAAAAATCCGAAATCTGCAATTGTGCTCCGATTGCGGTTCTTGATACCTCAAATGATAGGTCTCGGGACGTGTAATTGTTATGCCAAACCGTGTTAAAATTGGTTGATTATTTCCATACATTTCACAGAAAAATCGATTCGAAGAAAATCACCTTACTATAGCTCAGCCGATTCAGAGCTGTAAAACTCCAAAATCTGCAATTGTGCTCCGATTGCGGTTCTTGATACCTTAAATGATAGGTCACGAGACCTGTAATTGCTATACCATACATTTCGAAGAAAGTTCGATTCGAAGAAAATCACCTTACTATAGCTCAGCCGATTCAGAGTTGTAAAAATCCGAAATCTGCAATTGTGCTCCGATTGCGGTTCTTGATACCTCAAATGATAGGTCTCGGGACGTGTAATTGTTATGCCAAACCGCGTTAAAATTGGTTGATTATTTCCATACATTTCACAGAAAAATCGATTCGAAGAAAATCACCTTACTATAGCTCAGCCGATTCAGAGCTGTAAAACTCCAAAATCTGCAATTGTGCTCCGATTGCGGTTCTTGATACCTTAAATGATAGGTCACGAGACCTGTAATTGCTATACCATACATTTAGAAGAAAGTTCGATTAGAAGAAAATCACCTTACTATAGCTCAGCCGATTCAGAGCTGTAAAAATCCGAAATCTGCAATTGTGCTCCGATTGCGGTTCTTGATACCTCAAATGATAGGTCTCGGGACGTGTAATTGTTATGCCAAACCGCGTTAAAATTGGTTGATTATTTCCATACATTTCACAGAAAAATCGATTCGAAGAAAATCACCTTACTATAGCTCAGCCGATTCAGAGCTGTAAAACTCCAAAATCTGCAATTGTGCTCCGATTGCGGTTCTTGATACCTCAAATGATAGGTCACGAGACCTGTAATTGCTATACCATACATTTCGAAGAAAGTTCGATTAGAAGAAAATCACCTTACTATAGCTCAGCCGATTCAGAGCTGTAAAAATCCGAAATCTGCAATTGTGCTCCGATTGCGGTTCTTGATACCTCAAATGATAGGTCTCGGGACGTGTAATTGTTATGCCAAACCGTGTTAAAATTGGTTGATTATTTCCATACATTTCACAGAAAAATCGATTCGAAGAAAATCACCTTACTATAGCTCAGCCGATTCAGAGCTGTAAAACTCCAAAATCTGCAATTGTGCTCCGATTGCGGTTCTTGATACCTTAAATGATAGGTCACGAGACCTGTAATTGCTATACCATACATTTCGAAGAAAGTTCGATTCGAAGAAAATCACCTTACTATAGCTCAGCCGATTCAGAGTTGTAAAAATCCGAAATCTGCAATTGTGCTCCGATTGCGGTTCTTGATACCTCAAATGATAGGTCTCGGGACGTGTAATTGTTATGCCAAACCGCGTTAAAATTGGTTGATTATTTCCATACATTTCACAGAAAAATCGATTCGAAGAAAATCACCTTACTATAGCTCAGCCGATTCAGAGCTGTAAAACTCCAAAATCTGCAATTGTGCTCCGATTGCGGTTCTTGATACCTTAAATGATAGGTCACGAGACCTGTAATTGCTATACCATACATTTCGAAGAAAGTTCGATTCGAAGAAAATCACCTTACTATAGCTCAGCCGATTCAGAGCTGTAAAAATCCGAAATCTGCAATTGTGCTCCGATTGCGGTTCTTGATACCTCAAATGATAGGTCTCGGGACGTGTAATTGTTATGCCAAACCGCGTTAAAATTGGTTGATTATTTCCATACATTTCACAGAAAAATCGATTCGAAGAAAATCACCTTACTATAGCTCAGCCGATTCAGAGCTGTAAAACTCCAAAATCTGCAATTGTGCTCCGATTGCGGTTCTTGATACCTTAAATGATAGGTCACGAGACCTGTAATTGCTATACCATACATTTCGAAGAAAGTTCGATTCGAAGAAAATCACCTTACTATAGCTCAGCCGATTCAGAGTTGTAAAAATCCGAAATCTGCAATTGTGCTCCGATTGCGGTTCTTGATACCTCAAATGATAGGTCTCGGGACGTGTAATTGTTATGCCAAACCGTGTTAAAATTGGTTGATTATTTCCATACATTTCACAGAAAAATCGATTCGAAGAAAATCACCTTACTATAGCTCAGCCGATTCAGAGCTGTAAAACTCCAAAATCTGCAATTGTGCTCCGATTGCGGTTCTTGATACCTTAAATGATAGGTCACGAGACCTGTAATTGCTATACCATACATTTCGAAGAAAGTTCGATTAGAAGAAAATCACCTTACTATAGCTCAGCCGATTCAGAGCTGTAAAAATCCGAAATCTGCAATTGTGCTCCGATTGCGGTTCTTGATACCTCAAATGATAGGTCTCGGGACGTGTAATTGTTATGCCAAACCGCGTTAAAATTGGTTGATTATTTCCATACATTTCACAGAAAAATCGATTCGAAGAAAATCACCTTACTATAGCTCAGCCGATTCAGAGCTGTAAAACTCCAAAATCTGCAATTGTGCTCCGATTGCGGTTCTTGATACCTCAAATGATAGGTCACGAGACCTGTAATTGCTATACCATACATTTCGAAGAAAGTTCGATTAGAAGAAAATCACCTTACTATAGCTCAGCCGATTCAGAGCTGTAAAAATCCGAAATCTGCAATTGTGCTCCGATTGCGGTTCTTGATACCTCAAATGATAGGTCTCGGGACGTGTAATTGTTATGCCAAACCGTGTTAAAATTGGTTGATTATTTCCATACATTTCACAGAAAAATCGATTCGAAGAAAATCACCTTACTATAGCTCAGCCGATTCAGAGCTGTAAAACTCCAAAATCTGCAATTGTGCTCCGATTGCGGTTCTTGATACCTTAAATGATAGGTCACGAGACCTGTAATTGCTATACCATACATTTCGAAGAAAGTTCGATTCGAAGAAAATCACCTTACTATAGCTCAGCCGATTCAGAGTTGTAAAAATCCGAAATCTGCAATTGTGCTCCGATTGCGGTTCTTGATACCTCAAATGATAGGTCTCGGGACGTGTAATTGTTATGCCAAACCGCGTTAAAATTGGTTGATTATTTCCATACATTTCACAGAAAAATCGATTCGAAGAAAATCACCTTACTATAGCTCAGCCGATTCAGAGCTGTAAAACTCCAAAATCTGCAATTGTGCTCCGATTGCGGTTCTTGATACCTTAAATGATAGGTCACGAGACCTGTAATTGCTATACCATACATTTAGAAGAAAGTTCGATTAGAAGAAAATCACCTTACTATAGCTCAGCCGATTCAGAGTTGTAAAAATCCGAAATCTGCAATTGTGCTCCGATTGCGGTTCTTGATACCTTAAA
This sequence comes from Tipula vernalis, assembly GCA_958295665.1. Classification (NCBI taxonomy): domain Eukaryota; kingdom Metazoa; phylum Arthropoda; class Insecta; order Diptera; family Tipulidae; genus Tipula; species Tipula vernalis. The sequence continues at coordinate 458,139,374 of OY282558.1, read as the reverse complement.
TGATAGGTCTCGGGACGTGTAATTGTTATGCCAAACCGCGTTAAAATTGGTTGATTATTTCCATACATTTCACAGAAAAATCGATTCGAAGAAAATCACCTTACTATAGCTCAGCCGATTCAGAGCTGTAAAACTCCAAAATCTGCAATTGTGCTCCGATTGCGGTTCTTGATACCTTAAATGATAGGTCACGAGACCTGTAATTGCTATACCATACATTTCGAAGAAAGTTCGATTAGAAGAAAATCACCTTACTATAGCTCAGCCGATTCAGAGCTGTAAAAATCCGAAATCTGCAATTGTGCTCCGATTGCGGTTCTTGATACCTCAAATGATAGGTCTCGGGACGTGTAATTGTTATGCCAAACCGCGTTAAAATTGGTTGATTATTTCCATACATTTCACAGAAAAATCGATTCGAAGAAAATCACCTTACTATAGCTCAGCCGATTCAGAGCTGTAAAACTCCAAAATCTGCAATTGTGCTCCGATTGCGGTTCTTGATACCTTAAATGATAGGTCACGAGACCTGTAATTGCTATACCATACATTTCGAAGAAAGTTCGATTCGAAGAAAATCACCTTACTATAGCTCAGCCGATTCAGAGTTGTAAAAATCCGAAATCTGCAATTGTGCTCCGATTGCGGTTCTTGATACCTCAAATGATAGGTCTCGGGACGTGTAATTGTTATGCCAAACCGCGTTAAAATTGGTTGATTATTTCCATACATTTCACAGAAAAATCGATTCGAAGAAAATCACCTTACTATAGCTCAGCCGATTCAGAGCTGTAAAACTCCAAAATCTGCAATTGTGCTCCGATTGCGGTTCTTGATACCTCAAATGATAGGTCACGAGACCTGTAATTGCTATACCATACATTTCGAAGAAAGTTCGATTAGAAGAAAATCACCTTACTATAGCTCAGCCGATTCAGAGCTGTAAAAATCCGAAATCTGCAATTGTGCTCCGATTGCGGTTCTTGATACCTCAAATGATAGGTCTCGGGACGTGTAATTGTTATGCCAAACCGTGTTAAAATTGGTTGATTATTTCCATACATTTCACAGAAAAATCGATTCGAAGAAAATCACCTTACTATAGCTCAGCCGATTCAGAGCTGTAAAACTCCAAAATCTGCAATTGTGCTCCGATTGCGGTTCTTGATACCTTAAATGATAGGTCACGAGACCTGTAATTGCTATACCATACATTTCGAAGAAAGTTCGATTCGAAGAAAATCACCTTACTATAGCTCAGCCGATTCAGAGTTGTAAAAATCCGAAATCTGCAATTGTGCTCCGATTGCGGTTCTTGATACCTCAAATGATAGGTCTCGGGACGTGTAATTGTTATGCCAAACCGCGTTAAAATTGGTTGATTATTTCCATACATTTCACAGAAAAATCGATTCGAAGAAAATCACCTTACTATAGCTCAGCCGATTCAGAGCTGTAAAACTCCAAAATCTGCAATTGTGCTCCGATTGCGGTTCTTGATACCTTAAATGATAGGTCACGAGACCTGTAATTGCTATACCATACATTTCGAAGAAAGTTCGATTCGAAGAAAATCACCTTACTATAGCTCAGCCGATTCAGAGTTGTAAAAATCCGAAATCTGCAATTGTGCTCCGATTGCGGTTCTTGATACCTTAAATGATAGGTCTCGGGACGTGTAATTGTTATGCCAAACCGCGTTAAAATTGGTTGATTATTTCCATACATTTCACAGAAAAATCGATTCGAAGAAAATCACCTTACTATAGCTCAGCCGATTCAGAGCTGTAAAACTCCAAAATCTGCAATTGTGCTCCGATTGCGGTTCTTGATACCTTAAATGATAGGTCACGAGACCTGTAATTGCTATACCATACATTTCGAAGAAAGTTCGATTCGAAGAAAATCACCTTACTATAGCTCAGCCGATTCAGAGTTGTAAAAATCCGAAATCTGCAATTGTGCTCCGATTGCGGTTCTTGATACCTCAAATGATAGGTCTCGGGACGTGTAATTGTTATGCCAAACCGCGTTAAAATTGGTTGATTATTTCCATACATTTCACAGAAAAATCGATTCGAAGAAAATCACCTTACTATAGCTCAGCCGATTCAGAGCTGTAAAACTCCAAAATCTGCAATTGTGCTCCGATTGCGGTTCTTGATACCTTAAATGATAGGTCACGAGACCTGTAATTGCTATACCATACATTTCGAAGAAAGTTCGATTCGAAGAAAATCACCTTACTATAGCTCAGCCGATTCAGAGTTGTAAAAATCCGAAATCTGCAATTGTGCTCCGATTGCGGTTCTTGATACCTCAAATGATAGGTCTCGGGACGTGTAATTGTTATGCCAAACCGCGTTAAAATTGGTTGATTATTTCCATACATTTCACAGAAAAATCGATTCGAAGAAAATCACCTTACTATAGCTCAGCCGATTCAGAGCTGTAAAACTCCAAAATCTGCAATTGTGCTCCGATTGCGGTTCTTGATACCTTAAATGATAGGTCACGAGACCTGTAATTGCTATACCATACATTTCGAAGAAAGTTCGATTAGAAGAAAATCACCTTACTATAGCTCAGCCGATTCAGAGCTGTAAAAATCCGAAATCTGCAATTGTGCTCCGATTGCGGTTCTTGATACCTCAAATGATAGGTCTCGGGACGTGTAATTGTTATGCCAAACCGTGTTAAAATTGGTTGATTATTTCCATACATTTCACAGAAAAATCGATTCGAAGAAAATCACCTTACTATAGCTCAGCCGATTCAGAGCTGTAAAACTCCAAAATCTGCAATTGTGCTCCGATTGCGGTTCTTGATACCTTAAATGATAGGTCACGAGACCTGTAATTGCTATACCATACATTTCGAAGAAAGTTCGATTAGAAGAAAATCACCTAACTATAGCTCAGCCGATTCAGAGCTGTAAAAATCCGAAATCTGCAATTGTGCTCCGATTGCGGTTCTTGATACCTCAAATGATAGGTCTCGGGACGTGTAATTGTTATGCCAAACCGCGTTAAAATTGGTTGATTATTTCCATACATTTCACAGAAAAATCGATTCGAAGAAAATCACCTTACTATAGCTCAGCCGATTCAGAGCTGTAAAACTCCAAAATCTGCAATTGTGCTCCGATTGCGGTTCTTGATACCTTAAATGATAGGTCACGAGACCTGTAATTGCTATACCATACATTTCGAAGAAAGTTCGATTAGAAGAAAATCACCTTACTATAGCTCAGCCGATTCAGAGCTGTAAAAATCCGAAATCTGCAATTGTGCTCCGATTGCGGTTCTTGATACCTCAAATGATAGGTCTCGGGACGTGTAATTGTTATGCCAAACCGTGTTAAAATTGGTTGATTATTTCCATACATTTCACAGAAAAATCGATTCGAAGAAAATCACCTTACTATAGCTCAGCCGATTCAGAGCTGTAAAACTCCAAAATCTGCAATTGTGCTCCGATTGCGGTTCTTGATACCTTAAATGATAGGTCACGAGACCTGTAATTGCTATACCATACATTTCGAAGAAAGTTCGATTCGAAGAAAATCACCTTACTATAGCTCAGCCGATTCAGAGTTGTAAAAATCCGAAATCTGCAATTGTGCTCCGATTGCGGTTCTTGATACCTCAAATGATAGGTCTCGGGACGTGTAATTGTTATGCCAAACCGCGTTAAAATTGGTTGATTATTTCCATACATTTCACAGAAAAATCGATTCGAAGAAAATCACCTTACTATAGCTCAGCCGATTCAGAGCTGTAAAACTCCAAAATCTGCAATTGTGCTCCGATTGCGGTTCTTGATACCTTAAATGATAGGTCACGAGACCTGTAATTGCTATACCATACATTTCGAAGAAAGTTCGATTAGAAGAAAATCACCTTACTATAGCTCAGCCGATTCAGAGCTGTAAAAATCCGAAATCTGCAATTGTGCTCCGATTGCGGTTCTTGATACCTCAAATGATAGGTCTCGGGACGTGTAATTGTTATGCCAAACCGTGTTAAAATTGGTTGATTATTTCCATACATTTCACAGAAAAATCGATTCGAAGAAAATCACCTTACTATAGCTCAGCCGATTCAGAGCTGTAAAACTCCAAAATCTGCAATTGTGCTCCGATTGCGGTTCTTGATACCTTAAATGATAGGTCACGAGACCTGTAATTGCTATACCATACATTTCGAAGAAAGTTCGATTAGAAGAAAATCACCTTACTATAGCTCAGCCGATTCAGAGCTGTAAAAATCCGAAATCTGCAATTGTGCTCCGATTGCGGTTCTTGATACCTCAAATGATAGGTCTCGGGACGTGTAATTGTTATGCCAAACCGCGTTAAAATTGGTTGATTATTTCCATACATTTCACAGAAAAATCGATTCGAAGAAAATCACCTTACTATAGCTCAGCCGATTCAGAGCTGTAAAACTCCAAAATCTGCAATTGTGCTCCGATTGCGGTTCTTGATACCTTAAATGATAGGTCACGAGACCTGTAATTGCTATACCATACATTTCGAAGAAAGTTCGATTCGAAGAAAATCACCTTACTATAGCTCAGCCGATTCAGAGTTGTAAAAATCCGAAATCTGCAATTGTGCTCCGATTGCGGTTCTTGATACCTCAAATGATAGGTCTCGGGACGTGTAATTGTTATGCCAAACCGCGTTAAAATTGGTTGATTATTTCCATACATTTCACAGAAAAATCGATTCGAAGAAAATCACCTTACTATAGCTCAGCCGATTCAGAGCTGTAAAACTCCAAAATCTGCAATTGTGCTCCGATTGCGGTTCTTGATACCTTAAATGATAGGTCACGAGACCTGTAATTGCTATACCATACATTTCGAAGAAAGTTCGATTAGAAGAAAATCACCTTACTATAGCTCAGCCGATTCAGAGCTGTAAAAATCCGAAATCTGCAATTGTGCTCCGATTGCGGTTCTTGATACCTCAAATGATAGGTCTCGGGACGTGTAATTGTTATGCCAAACCGTGTTAAAATTGGTTGATTATTTCCATACATTTCACAGAAAAATCGATTCGAAGAAAATCACCTTACTATAGCTCAGCCGATTCAGAGCTGTAAAACTCCAAAATCTGCAATTGTGCTCCGATTGCGGTTCTTGATACCTTAAATGATAGGTCACGAGACCTGTAATTGCTATACCATACATTTCGAAGAAAGTTCGATTCGAAGAAAATCACCTTACTATAGCTCAGCCGATTCAGAGTTGTAAAAATCCGAAATCTGCAATTGTGCTCCGATTGCGGTTCTTGATACCTCAAATGATAGGTCTCGGGACGTGTAATTGTTATGCCAAACCGCGTTAAAATTGGTTGATTATTTCCATACATTTCACAGAAAAATCGATTCGAAGAAAATCACCTTACTATAGCTCAGCCGATTCAGAGCTGTAAAACTCCAAAATCTGCAATTGTGCTCCGATTGCGGTTCTTGATACCTTAAATGATAGGTCACGAGACCTGTAATTGCTATACCATACATTTCGAAGAAAGTTCGATTAGAAGAAAATCACCTTACTATAGCTCAGCCGATTCAGAGCTGTAAAAATCCGAAATCTGCAATTGTGCTCCGATTGCGGTTCTTGATACCTCAAATGATAGGTCTCGGGACGTGTAATTGTTATGCCAAACCGTGTTAAAATTGGTTGATTATTTCCATACATTTCACAGAAAAATCGATTCGAAGAAAATCACCTTACTATAGCTCAGCCGATTCAGAGCTGTAAAACTCCAAAATCTGCAATTGTGCTCCGATTGCGGTTCTTGATACCTTAAATGATAGGTCACGAGACCTGTAATTGCTATACCATACATTTCGAAGAAAGTTCGATTAGAAGAAAATCACCTTACTATAGCTCAGCCGATTCAGAGCTGTAAAAATCCGAAATCTGCAATTGTGCTCCGATTGCGGTTCTTGATACCTCAAATGATAGGTCTCGGGACGTGTAATTGTTATGCCAAACCGCGTTAAAATTGGTTGATTATTTCCATACATTTCACAGAAAAATCGATTCGAAGAAAATCACCTTACTATAGCTCAGCCGATTCAGAGCTGTAAAACTCCAAAATCTGCAATTGTGCTCCGATTGCGGTTCTTGATACCTTAAATGATAGGTCACGAGACCTGTAATTGCTATACCATACATTTCGAAGAAAGTTCGATTAGAAGAAAATCACCTTACTATAGCTCAGCCGATTCAGAGCTGTAAAAATCCGAAATCTGCAATTGTGCTCCGATTGCGGTTCTTGATACCTCAAATGATAGGTCTCGGGACGTGTAATTGTTATGCCAAACCGTGTTAAAATTGGTTGATTATTTCCATACATTTCACAGAAAAATCGATTCGAAGAAAATCACCTTACTATAGCTCAGCCGATTCAGAGCTGTAAAACTCCAAAATCTGCAATTGTGCTCCGATTGCGGTTCTTGATACCTTAAATGATAGGTCACGAGACCTGTAATTGCTATACCATACATTTCGAAGAAAGTTCGATTCGAAGAAAATCACCTTACTATAGCTCAGCCGATTCAGAGCTGTAAAAATCCGAAATCTGCAATTGTGCTCCGATTGCGGTTCTTGATACCTCAAATGATAGGTCTCGGGACGTGTAATTGTTATGCCAAACCGCGTTAAAATTGGTTGATTATTTCCATACATTTCACAGAAAAATCGATTCGAAGAAAATCACCTTACTATAGCTCAGCCGATTCAGAGCTGTAAAACTCCAAAATCTGCAATTGTGCTCCGATTGCGGTTCTTGATACCTTAAATGATAGGTCACGAGACCTGTAATTGCTATACCATACATTTCGAAGAAAGTTCGATTAGAAGAAAATCACCTTACTATAGCTCAGCCGATTCAGAGCTGTAAAAATCCGAAATCTGCAATTGTGCTCCGATTGCGGTTCTTGATACCTCAAATGATAGGTCTCGGGACGTGTAATTGTTATGCCAAACCGCGTTAAAATTGGTTGATTATTTCCATACATTTCACAGAAAAATCGATTCGAAGAAAATCACCTTACTATAGCTCAGCCGATTCAGAGCTGTAAAACTCCAAAATCTGCAATTGTGCTCCGATTGCGGTTCTTGATACCTTAAATGATAGGTCACGAGACCTGTAATTGCTATACCATACATTTCGAAGAAAGTTCGATTAGAAGAAAATCACCTTACTATAGCTCAGCCGATTCAGAGCTGTAAAAATCCGAAATCTGCAATTGTGCTCCGATTGCGGTTCTTGATACCTCAAATGATAGGTCTCGGGACGTGTAATTGTTATGCCAAACCGCGTTAAAATTGGTTGATTATTTCCATACATTTCACAGAAAAATCGATTCGAAGAAAATCACCTTACTATAGCTCAGCCGATTCAGAGCTGTAAAACTCCAAAATCTGCAATTGTGCTCCGATTGCGGTTCTTGATACCTTAAATGATAGGTCACGAGACCTGTAATTGCTATACCATACATTTCGAAGAAAGTTCGATTCGAAGAAAATCACCTTACTATAGCTCAGCCGATTCAGAGCTGTAAAAATCCGAAATCTGCAATTGTGCTCCGATTGCGGTTCTTGATACCTCAAATGATAGGTCTCGGGACGTGTAATTGTTATGCCAAACCGCGTTAAAATTGGTTGATTATTTCCATACATTTCACAGAAAAATCGATTCGAAGAAAATCACCTTACTATAGCTCAGCCGATTCAGAGCTGTAAAACTCCAAAATCTGCAATTGTGCTCCGATTGCGGTTCTTGATACCTTAAATGATAGGTCACGAGACCTGTAATTGCTATACCATACATTTCGAAGAAAGTTCGATTAGAAGAAAATCACCTTACTATATCAGCCGATTCAGAGCTGTAAAAATCCGAAATCTGCAATTGTGCTCCGATTGCGGTTCTTGATACCTCAAATGATAGGTCTCGGGACGTGTAATTGTTATTCCAAACCGCGTTAAAATTGGTTGATTATTTCCATACATTTCACAGAAAAATCGATTCGAAGAAAATCACCTTACTATAGCTCAGCCGATTCAGAGCTGTAAAACTCCAAAATCTGCAATTGTGCTCCGATTGCGGTTCTTGATACCTTAAATGATAGGTCACGAGACCTGTAATTGCTATACCATACATTTCGAAGAAAGTTCGATTAGAAGAAAATCACCTTACTATAGCTCAGCCGATTCAGAGCTGTAAAAATCCGAAATCTGCAATTGTGCTCCGATTGCGGTTCTTGATACCTCAAATGATAGGTCTCGGGACGTGTAATTGTTATGCCAAACCGCGTTAAAATTGGTTGATTATTTCCATACATTTCACAGAAAAATCGATTCGAAGAAAATCACCTTACTATAGCTCAGCCGATTCAGAGCTGTAAAACTCCAAAATCTGCAATTGTGCTCCGATTGCGGTTCTTGACACCTCAAATGATAGGTCTCGGGACGTGTAATTGTTATGCCAAACCGTGTTAAAATTGGTTGATTATTTCCATACATTTCACAGAAAAATCGATTCGAAGAAAATCACCTTACTATAGCTCAGCCGATTCAGAGCTGTAAAACTCCAAAATCTGCAATTGTGCTCCGATTGCGGTTCTTGATACCTTAAATGATAGGTCACGAGACCTGTAATTGCTTTACCATACATTTCGAAGAAAGTTCGATTAGAAGAAAATCACCTTACTATAGCTCAGCCGATTCAGAGCTGTAAAAATCCGAAATCTGCAATTGTGCTCCGATTGCGGTTCTTGATACCTCAAATGATAGGTCTCGGGACGTGTAATTGTTATGCCAAACCGTGTTAAAATTGGTTGATTATTTCCATACATTTCACAGAAAAATCGATTCGAAGAAAATCACCTTACTATAGCTCAGCCGATTCAGAGCTGTAAAACTCCAAAATCTGCAATTGTGCTCCGATTGCGGTTCTTGATACCTTAAATGATAGGTCACGAGACCTGTAATTGCTATACCATACATTTCGAAGAAAGTTCGATTAGAAGAAAATCACCTTACTATAGCTCAGCCGATTCAGAGCTGTAAAAATCCGAAATCTGCAATTGTGCTCCGATTGCGGTTCTTGATACCTCAAATGATAGGTCTCGGGACGTGTAATTGTTATGCCAAACCGTGTTAAAATTGGTTGATTATTTCCATACATTTCACAGAAAAATCGATTCGAAGAAAATCACCTTACTATAGCTCAGCCGATTCAGAGCTGTAAAACTCCAAAATCTGCAATTGTGCTCCGATTGCGGTTCTTGATACCTTAAATGATAGGTCACGAGACCTGTAATTGCTATACCATACATTTCGAAGAAAGTTCGATTCGAAGAAAATCACCTTACTATAGCTCAGCCGATTCAGAGCTGTAAAAATCCGAAATCTGCAATTGTGCTCCGATTGCGGTTCTTGATACCTCAAATGATAGGTCTCGGGACGTGTAATTGTTATGCCAAACCGTGTTAAAATTGGTTGATTATTTCCATACATTTCACAGAAAAATCGATTCGAAGAAAATCACCTTACTATAGCTCAGCCGATTCAGAGCTGTAAAACTCCAAAATCTGCAATTGTGCTCCGATTGCGGTTCTTGATACCTTAAATGATAGGTCACGAGACCTGTAATTGCTATACCATACATTTCGAAGAAAGTTCGATTCGAAGAAAATCACCTTACTATAGCTCAGCCGATTCAGAGTTGTAAAAATCCGAAATCTGCAATTGTGCTCCGATTGCGGTTCTTGATACCTCAAATGATAGGTCTCGGGACGTGTAATTGTTATGCCAAACCGCGTTAAAATTGGTTGATTATTTCCATACATTTCACAGAAAAATCGATTCGAAGAAAATCACCTTACTATAGCTCAGCCGATTCAGAGCTGTAAAACTCCAAAATCTGCAATTGTGCTCCGATTGCGGTTCTTGATACCTTAAATGATAGGTCACGAGACCTGTAATTGCTATACCATACATTTCGAAGAAAGTTCGATTAGAAGAAAATCACCTTACTATAGCTCAGCCGATTCAGAGCTGTAAAAATCCGAAATCTGCAATTGTGCTCCGATTGCGGTTCTTGATACCTCAAATGATAGGTCTCGGGACGTGTAATTGTTATGCCAAACCGTGTTAAAATTGGTTGATTATTTCCATACATTTCACAGAAAAATCGATTCGAAGAAAATCACCTTACTATAGCTCAGCCGATTCAGAGCTGTAAAACTCCAAAATCTGCAATTGTGCTCCGATTGCGGTTCTTGATACCTTAAATGATAGGTCACGAGACCTGTAATTGCTATACCATACATTTCGAAGAAAGTTCGATTAGAAGAAAATCACCTTACTATAGCTCAGCCGATTCAGAGCTGTAAAAATCCGAAATCCGCAATTGTGCTCCGATTGCGGTTCTTGATACCTCAAATGATAGGTCTCGGGACGTGTAATTGTTATGCCAAACCGCGTTAAAATTGGTTGATTATTTCCATACATTTCACAGAAAAATCGATTCGAAGAAAATCACCTTACTATAGCTCAGCCGATTCAGAGCTGTAAAACTCCAAAATCTGCAATTGTGCTCCGATTGCGGTTCTTGATACCTTAAATGATAGGTCACGAGACCTGTAATTGCTATACCATACATTTCGAAGAAAGTTCGATTAGAAGAAAATCACCTTACTATAGCTCAGCCGATTCAGAGCTGTAAAAATCCGAAATCTGCAATTGTGCTCCGATTGCGGTTCTTGATACCTCAAATGATAGGTCTCGGGACGTGTAATTGTTATGCCAAACCGCGTTAAAATTGGTTGATTATTTCCATACATTTCACAGAAAAATCGATTCGAAGAAAATCACCTTACTATAGCTCAGCCGATTCAGAGCTGTAAAACTCCAAAATCTGCAATTGTGCTCCGATTGCGGTTCTTGATACCTTAAATGATAGGTCACGAGACCTGTAATTGCTATACCATACATTTCGAAGAAAGTTCGATTAGAAGAAAATCACCTTACTATAGCTCAGCCGATTCAGAGCTGTAAAAATCCGAAATCTGCAATTGTGCTCCGATTGCGGTTCTTGATACCTCAAATGATAGGTCTCGGGACGTGTAATTGTTATGCCAAACCGTGTTAAAATTGGTTGATTATTTCCATACATTTCACAGAAAAATCGATTCGAAGAAAATCACCTTACTATAGCTCAGCCGATTCAGAGCTGTAAAACTCCAAAATCTGCAATTGTGCTCCGATTGCGGTTCTTGATACCTTAAATGATAGGTCACGAGACCTGTAATTGCTATACCATACATTTCGAAGAAAGTTCGATTCGAAGAAAATCACCTTACTATAGCTCAGCCGATTCAGAGTTGTAAAAATCCGAAATCTGCAATTGTGCTCCGATTGCGGTTCTTGATACCTCAAATGATAGGTCTCGGGACGTGTAATTGTTATGCCAAACCGCGTTAAAATTGGTTGATTATTTCCATACATTTCACAGAAAAATCGATTCGAAGAAAATCACCTTACTATAGCTCAGCCGATTCAGAGCTGTAAAACTCCAAAATCTGCAATTGTGCTCCGATTGCGGTTCTTGATACCTTAAATGATAGGTCACGAGACCTGTAATTGCTATACCATACATTTCGAAGAAAGTTCGATTAGAAGAAAATCACCTTACTATAGCTCAGCCGATTCAGAGCTGTAAAAATCCGAAATCTGCAATTGTGCTCCGATTGCGGTTCTTGATACCTCAAATGATAGGTCTCGGGACGTGTAATTGTTATGCCAAACCGTGTTAAAATTGGTTGATTATTTCCATACATTTCACAGAAAAATCGATTCGAAGAAAATCACCTTACTATAGCTCAGCCGATTCAGAGCTGTAAAACTCCAAAATCTGCAATTGTGCTCCGATTGCGGTTCTTGATACCTTAAATGATAGGTCACGAGACCTGTAATTGCTATACCATACATTTCGAAGAAAGTTCGATTCGAAGAAAATCACCTTACTATAGCTCAGCCGATTCAGAGCTGTAAAAATCCGAAATCTGCAATTGTGCTCCGATTGCGGTTCTTGATACCTCAAATGATAGGTCTCGGGACGTGTAATTGTTATGCCAAACCGCGTTAAAATTGGTTGATTATTTCCATACATTTCACAGAAAAATCGATTCGAAGAAAATCACCTTACTATAGCTCAGCCGATTCAGAGCTGTAAAACTCCAAAATCTGCAATTGTGCTCCGATTGCGGTTCTTGATACCTTAAATGATAGGTCACGAGACCTGTAATTGATATACCATACATTTCGAAGAAAGTTCGATTAGAAGAAAATCACCTTACTATAGCTCAGCCGATTCAGAGCTGTAAAAATCCGAAATCTGCAATTGTGTTCCGATTGCGGTTCTTGATACCTCAAATGATAGGTCTCGGGACGTGTAATTGTTATGCCAAACCGCGTTAAAATTGGTTGATTATTTCCATACATTTCACAGAAAAATCGATTCGAAGAAAATCACCTTACTATAGCTCAGCCGATTCAGAGCTGTAAAACTCCAAAATCTGCAATTGTGCTCCGATTGCGGTTCTTGATACCTTAAATGATAGGTCACGAGACCTGTAATTGCTATACCATACATTTCGAAGAAAGTTCGATTCGAAGAAAATCACCTTACTATAGCTCAGCCGATTCAGAGCTGTAAAAATCCGAAATCTGCAATTGTGCTCCGATTGCGGTTCTTGATACCTCAAATGATAGGTCTCGGGACGTGTAATTGTTATGCCAAACCGCGTTAAAATTGGTTGATTATTTCCATACATTTCACAGAAAAATCGATTCGAAGAAAATCACCTTACTATAGCTCAGCCGATTCAGAGCTGTAAAACTCCAAAATCTGCAATTGTGCTCCGATTGCGGTTCTTGATACCTTAAATGATAGGTCACGAGACCTGTAATTGCTATACCATACATTTCGAAGAAAGTTCGATTAGAAGAAAATCACCTTACTATATCAGCCGATTCAGAGCTGTAAAAATCCGAAATCTGCAATTGTGCTCCGATTGCGGTTCTTGATACCTCAAATGATAGGTCTCGGGACGTGTAATTGTTATTCCAAACCGCGTTAAAATTGGTTGATTATTTCCATACATTTCACAGAAAAATCGATTCGAAGAAAATCACCTTACTATAGCTCAGCCGATTCAGAGCTGTAAAACTCCAAAATCTGCAATTGTGCTCCGATTGCGGTTCTTGATACCTTAAATGATAGGTCACGAGACCTGTAATTGCTATACCATACATTTCGAAGAAAGTTCGATTAGAAGAAAATCACCTTACTATAGCTCAGCCGATTCAGAGCTGTAAAAATCCGAAATCTGCAATTGTGCTCCGATTGCGGTTCTTGATACCTCAAATGATAGGTCTCGGGACGTGTAATTGTTATGCCAAACCGCGTTAAAATTGGTTGATTATTTCCATACATTTCACAGAAAAATCGATTCGAAGAAAATCACCTTACTATAGCTCAGCCGATTCAGAGCTGTAAAACTCCAAAATCTGCAATTGTGCTCCGATTGCGGTTCTTGACACCTCAAATGATAGGTCTCGGGACGTGTAATTGTTATGCCAAACCGTGTTAAAATTGGTTGATTATTTCCATACATTTCACAGAAAAATCGATTAGAAGAAAATCACCTTACTATAGCTCAGCCGATTCAGAGCTGTAAAAATCCGAAATCTGCAATTGTGCTCCGATTGCGGTTCTTGATACCTCAAATGATAGGTCTCGGGACGTGTAATTGTTATGCCAAACCGCGTTAAAATTGGTTGATTATTTCCATACATTTCACAGAAAAATCGATTCGAAGAAAATCACCTTACTATAGCTCAGCCGATTCAGAGCTGTAAAACTCCAAAATCTGCAATTGTGCTCCGATTGCGGTTCTTGATACCTTAAATGATAGGTCACGAGACCTGTAATTGCTATACCATACATTTCGAAGAAAGTTCGATTAGAAGAAAATCACCTTACTATAGCTCAGCCGATTCAGAGCTGTAAAAATCCGAAATCTGCAATTGTGCTCCGATTGCGGTTCTTGATACCTCAAATGATAGGTCTCGGGACGTGTAATTGTTATGCCAAACCGTGTTAAAATTGGTTGATTATTTCCATACATTTCACAGAAAAATCGATTCGAAGAAAATCACCTTACTATAGCTCAGCCGATTCAGAGCTGTAAAACTCCAAAATCTGCAATTGTGCTCCGATTGCGGTTCTTGATACCTTAAATGATAGGTCACGAGACCTGTAATTGCTATACCATACATTTCGAAGAAAGTTCGATTAGAAGAAAATCACCTTACTATAGCTCAGCCGATTCAGAGCTGTAAAAATCCGAAATCTGCAATTGTGCTCCGATTGCGGTTCTTGATACCTCAAATGATAGGTCTCGGGACGTGTAATTGTTATGCCAAACCGTGTTAAAATTGGTTGATTATTTCCATACATTTCACAGAAAAATCGATTCGAAGAAAATCACCTTACTATAGCTCAGCCGATTCAGAGCTGTAAAACTCCAAAATCTGCAATTGTGCTCCGATTGCGGTTCTTGATACCTTAAATGATAGGTCACGAGACCTGTAATTGCTATACCATACATTTCGAAGAAAGTTCGATTCGAAGAAAATCACCTTACTATAGCTCAGCCGATTCAGAGCTGTAAAAATCCGAAATCTGCAATTGTGCTCCGATTGCGGTTCTTGATACCTCAAATGATAGGTCTCGGGACGTGTAATTGTTATGCCAAACCGCGTTAAAATTGGTTGATTATTTCCATACATTTCACAGAAAAATCGATTCGAAGAAAATCACCTTACTATAGCTCAGCCGATTCAGAGCTGTAAAACTCCAAAATCTGCAATTGTGCTCCGATTGCGGTTCTTGATACCTTAAATGATAGGTCACGAGACCTGTAATTGCTATACCATACATTTCGAAGAAAGTTCGATTCGAAGAAAATCACCTTACTATAGCTCAGCCGATTCAGAGCTGTAAAAATCCGAAATCTGCAATTGTGCTCCGATTGCGGTTCTTGATACCTCAAATGATAGGTCTCGGGACGTGTAATTGTTATGCCAAACCGCGTTAAAATTGGTTGATTATTTCCATACATTTCACAGAAAAATCGATTCGAAGAAAATCACCTTACTATAGCTCAGCCGATTCAGAGCTGTAAAACTCCAAAATCTGCAATTGTGCTCCGATTGCGGTTCTTGATACCTTAAATGATAGGTCACGAGACCTGTAATTGCTATACCATACATTTCGAAGAAAGTTCGATTAGAAGAAAATCACCTTACTATAGCTCAGCCGATTCAGAGCTGTAAAAATCCGAAATCTGCAATTGTGCTCCGATTGCGGTTCTTGATACCTCAAATGATAGGTCTCGGGACGTGTAATTGTTATGCCAAACCGCGTTAAAATTGGTTGATTATTTCCATACATTTCACAGAAAAATCGATTCGAAGAAAATCACCTTACTATAGCTCAGCCGATTCAGAGCTGTAAAACTCCAAAATCTGCAATTGTGCTCCGATTGCGGTTCTTGATACCTTAAATGATAGGTCACGAGACCTGTAATTGCTATACCATACATTTCGAAGAAAGTTCGATTAGAAGAAAATCACCTTACTATAGCTCAGCCGATTCAGAGCTGTAAAAATCCGAAATCTGCAATTGTGTTCCGATTGCGGTTCTTGATACCTCAAATGATAGGTCTCGGGACGTGTAATTGTTATGCCAAACCGCGTTAAAATTGGTTGATTATTTCCATACATTTCACAGAAAAATCGATTCGAAGAAAATCACCTTACTATAGCTCAGCCGATTCAGAGCTGTAAAACTCCAAAATCTGCAATTGTGCTCCGATTGCGGTTCTTGATACCTTAAATGATAGGTCACGAGACCTGTAATTGCTATACCATACATTTCGAAGAAAGTTCGATTCGAAGAAAATCACCTTACTATAGCTCAGCCGATTCAGAGCTGTAAAAATCCGAAATCTGCAATTGTGCTCCGATTGCGGTTCTTGATACCTCAAATGATAGGTCTCGGGACGTGTAATTGTTATGCCAAACCGCGTTAAAATTGGTTGATTATTTCCATACATTTCACAGAAAAATCGATTCGAAGAAAATCACCTTACTATAGCTCAGCCGATTCAGAGCTGTAAAACTCCAAAATCTGCAATTGTGCTCCGATTGCGGTTCTTGATACCTTAAATGATAGGTCACGAGACCTGTAATTGCTATACCATACATTTCGAAGAAAGTTCGATTAGAAGAAAATCACCTTACTATATCAGCCGATTCAGAGCTGTAAAAATCCGAAATCTGCAATTGTGCTCCGATTGCGGTTCTTGATACCTCAAATGATAGGTCTCGGGACGTGTAATTGTTATTCCAAACCGCGTTAAAATTGGTTGATTATTTCCATACATTTCACAGAAAAATCGATTCGAAGAAAATCACCTTACTATAGCTCAGCCGATTCAGAGCTGTAAAACTCCAAAATCTGCAATTGTGCTCCGATTGCGGTTCTTGATACCTTAAATGATAGGTCACGAGACCTGTAATTGCTATACCATACATTTCGAAGAAAGTTCGATTAGAAGAAAATCACCTTACTATAGCTCAGCCGATTCAGAGCTGTAAAAATCCGAAATCTGCAATTGTGCTCCGATTGCGGTTCTTGATACCTCAAATGATAGGTCTCGGGACGTGTAATTGTTATGCCAAACCGCGTTAAAATTGGTTGATTATTTCCATACATTTCACAGAAAAATCGATTCGAAGAAAATCACCTTACTATAGCTCAGCCGATTCAGAGCTGTAAAACTCCAAAATCTGCAATTGTGCTCCGATTGCGGTTCTTGACACCTCAAATGATAGGTCTCGGGACGTGTAATTGTTATGCCAAACCGTGTTAAAATTGGTTGATTATTTCCATACATTTCACAGAAAAATCGATTAGAAGAAAATCACCTTACTATAGCTCAGCCGATTCAGAGCTGTAAAAATCCGAAATCTGCAATTGTGCTCCGATTGCGGTTCTTGATACCTCAAATGATAGGTCTCGGGACGTGTAATTGTTATGCCAAACCGCGTTAAAATTGGTTGATTATTTCCATACATTTCACAGAAAAATCGATTCGAAGAAAATCACCTTACTATAGCTCAGCCGATTCAGAGCTGTAAAACTCCAAAATCTGCAATTGTGCTCCGATTGCGGTTCTTGATACCTTAAATGATAGGTCACGAGACCTGTAATTGCTATACCATACATTTCGAAGAAAGTTCGATTAGAAGAAAATCACCTTACTATAGCTCAGCCGATTCAGAGCTGTAAAAATCCGAAATCTGCAATTGTGCTCCGATTGCGGTTCTTGATACCTCAAATGATAGGTCTCGGGACGTGTAATTGTTATGCCAAACCGTGTTAAAATTGGTTGATTATTTCCATACATTTCACAGAAAAATCGATTCGAAGAAAATCACCTTACTATAGCTCAGCCGATTCAGAGCTGTAAAACTCCAAAATCTGCAATTGTGCTCCGATTGCGGTTCTTGATACCTTAAATGATAGGTCACGAGACCTGTAATTGCTATACCATACATTTCGAAGAAAGTTCGATTAGAAGAAAATCACCTTACTATAGCTCAGCCGATTCAGAGCTGTAAAAATCCGAAATCTGCAATTGTGCTCCGATTGCGGTTCTTGATACCTCAAATGATAGGTCTCGGGACGTGTAATTGTTATGCCAAACCGTGTTAAAATTGGTTGATTATTTCCATACATTTCACAGAAAAATCGATTCGAAGAAAATCACCTTACTATAGCTCAGCCGATTCAGAGCTGTAAAACTCCAAAATCTGCAATTGTGCTCCGATTGCGGTTCTTGATACCTTAAATGATAGGTCACGAGACCTGTAATTGCTATACCATACATTTCGAAGAAAGTTCGATTCGAAGAAAATCACCTTACTATAGCTCAGCCGATTCAGAGCTGTAAAAATCCGAAATCTGCAATTGTGCTCCGATTGCGGTTCTTGATACCTCAAATGATAGGTCTCGGGACGTGTAATTGTTATGCCAAACCGCGTTAAAATTGGTTGATTATTTCCATACATTTCACAGAAAAATCGATTCGAAGAAAATCACCTTACTATTATAGCTCAGCCGATTCAGAGCTGTAAAACTCCAAAATCTGCAATTGTGCTCCGATTGCGGTTCTTGATACCTCAAATGATAGGTCACGAGACCTGTAATTGCTATACCATACATTTCGAAGAAAGTTCGATTAGAAGAAAATCACCTTACTATAGCTCAGCCGATTCAGAGCTGTAAAAATCCGAAATCTGCAATTGTGCTCCGATTGCGGTTCTTGATACCTCAAATGATAGGTCTCGGGACGTGTAATTGTTATGCCAAACCGCGTTAAAATTGGTTGATTATTTCCATACATTTCACAGAAAAATCGATTCGAAGAAAATCACCTTACTATAGCTCAGCCGATTCAGAGCTGTAAAACTCCAAAATCTGCAATTGTGCTCCGATTGCGGTTCTTGATACCTCAAATGATAGGTCACGAGACCTGTAATTGCTATACCATACATTTCGAAGAAAGTTCGATTAGAAGAAAATCACCTTACTATAGCTCAGCCGATTCAGAGCTGTAAAAATCCGAAATCTGCAATTGTGCTCCGATTGCGGTTCTTGATACCTCAAATGATAGGTCTCGGGACGTGTAATTGTTATGCCAAACCGCGTTAAAATTGGTTGATTATTTCCATACATTTCACAGAAAAATCGATTCGAAGAAAATCACCTTACTATAGCTCAGCCGATTCAGAGCTGTAAAACTCCAAAATCTGCAATTGTGCTCCGATTGCGGTTCTTGATACCTTAAATGATAGGTCACGAGACCTGTAATTGCTATACCATACATTTCGAAGAAAGTTCGATTAGAAGAAAATCACCTTACTATAGCTCAGCCGATTCAGAGCTGTAAAACTCCAAAATCTGCAATTGTGCTCCGATTGCGGTTCTTGATACCTTAAATGATAGGTCACGAGACCTGTAATTGCTATACCATACATTTCGAAGAAAGTTCGATTAGAAGAAAATCACCTTACTATAGCTCAGCCGATTCAGAGCTGTAAAAATCCGAAATCTGCAATTGTGCTCCGATTGCGGTTCTTGATACCTCAAATGATAGGTCTCGGGACGTGTAATTGTTATGCCAAACCGCGTTAAAATTGGTTGATTATTTCCATACATTTCACAGAAAAATCGATTCGAAGAAAATCACCTTACTATAGCTCAGCCGATTCAGAGCTGTAAAACTCCAAAATCTGCAATTGTGCTCCGATTGCGGTTCTTGATACCTCAAATGATAGGTCACGAGACCTGTAATTGCTATACCATACATTTCGAAGAAAGTTCGATTAGAAGAAAATCACCTTACTATAGCTCAGCCGATTCAGAGCTGTAAAAATCCGAAATCCGCAATTGTGCTCCGATTGCAGTTCTTGATACCTCAAATGATAGGTCTCGGGACGTGTAATTGTTATGCCAAACCGCGTTAAAATTGGTTGATTATTTCCATACATTTCACAGAAAAATCGATTCGAAGAAAATCACCTTACTATAGCTCAGCCGATTCAGAGCTGTAAAACTCCAAAATCTGCAATTGTGCTCCGATTGCGGTTCTTGATACCTTAAATGATAGGTCACGAGACGTGTAATTGTTATGCCAAACCGCGTTAAAATTGGTTGATTATTTCCATACATTTCACAGAAAAATCGATTCGAAGAAAATCACCTTACTATAGCTCAGCCGATTCAGAGCTGTAAAACTCCAAAATCTGCAATTTTGCTCCGATTGCGGTTCTTGATACCTTAAATGATAGGTCACGAGACCTGTAATTGCTATACCATACATTTCTAAGAAAGTTCGATTAGAAGAAAATCACCTTACTATAGCTCAGCCGATTCAGAGCTGTAAAAATCCGAAATCTGCAATTGTGCTCCGATTGCGGTTCTTGATACCTCAAATGATAGGTCTCGGGACGTGTAATTGTTATGCCAAACCGCGTTAAAATTGGTTGATTATTTCCATACATTTCACAGAAAAATCGATTCGAAGAAAATCACCTTACTATAGCTCAGCCGATTCAGAGCTGTAAAACTCCAAAATCTGCAATTGTGCTCCGATTGCGGTTCTTGATACCTTAAATGATAGGTCACGAGACCTGTAATTGCTATACCATACATTTCGAAGAAAGTTCGATTAGAAGAAAATCACCTTACTATAGCTCAGCCGATTCAGAGCTGTAAAAATCCGAAATCTGCAATTGTGCTCCGATTGCGGTTCTTGATACCTCAAATGATAGGTCACGAGACCTGTAATTGCTATACCATACATTTCGAAGAAAGTTCGATTAGAAGAAAATCACCTTACTATAGCTCAGCCGATTCAGAGCTGTAAAAATCCGAAATCTGCAATTGTGCTCCGATTGCGGTTCTTGATACCTCAAATGATAGGTCTCGGGACGTGTAATTGTTATGCCAAACCGCGTTAAAATTGGTTGATTATTTCCATACATTTCACAGAAAAATCGATTCGAAGAAAATCACCTTACTATAGCTCAGCCGATTCAGAGCTGTAAAACTCCAAAATCTGCAATTGTGCTCCGATTGCGGTTCTTTATACCTTAAATGATAGGTCACGAGACCTGTAATTGCTATACCATACATTTCGAAGAAAGTTCGATTAGAAGAAAATCACCTTACTATAGCTCAGCCGATTCAGAGCTGTAAAAATCCGAAATCTGCAATTGTGCTCCGATTGCGGTTCTTGATACCTCAAATGATAGGTCTCGGGACGTGTAATTGTTATGCCAAACCGTGTTAAAATTGGTTGATTATTTCCATACATTTCACAGAAAAATCGATTCGAAGAAAATCACCTTACTATAGCTCAGCCGATTCAGAGCTGTAAAACTCCAAAATCTGCAATTGTGCTCCGATTGCGGTTCTTGATACCTCAAATGATAGGTCACGAGACCTGTAATTGCTATACCATACATTTCGAAGAAAGTTCGATTAGAAGAAAATCACCTTACTATAGCTCAGCCGATTCAGAGCTGTAAAAATCCGAAATCTGCAATTGTGCTCCGATTGCGGTTCTTGATACCTCAAATGATAGGTCTCGGGACGTGTAATTGTTATGCCAAACCGCGTTAAAATTGGTTGATTATTTCCATACATTTCACAGAAAAATCGATTCGAAGAAAATCACCTTACTATAGCTCAGCCGATTCAGAGCTGTAAAACTCCAAAATCTGCAATTGTGCTCCGATTGCGGTTCTTTATACCTTAAATGATAGGTCACGAGACCTGTAATTGCTATACCATACATTTCGAAGAAAGTTCGATTAGAAGAAAATCACCTTACTATAGCTCAGCCGATTCAGAGCTGTAAAAATCCGAAATCTGCAATTGTGCTCCGATTGCGGTTCTTGATACCTCAAATGATAGGTCTCGGGACGTGTAATTGTTATGCCAAACCGTGTTAAAATTGGTTGATTATTTCCATACATTTCACAGAAAAATCGATTCGAAGAAAATCACCTTACTATAGCTCAGCCGATTCAGAGCTGTAAAACTCCAAAATCTGCAATTGTGCTCCGATTGCGGTTCTTGATACCTTAAATGATAGGTCACGAGACCTGTAATTGCTATACCATACATTTCGAAGAAAGTTCGATTAGAAGAAAATCACCTTACTATAGCTCAGCCGATTCAGAGCTGTAAAAATCCGAAATCCGCAATTGTGCTCCGATTGCGGTTCTTGATACCTCAAATGATAGGTCTCGGGACGTGTAATTGTTATGCCAAACCGCGTTAAAATTGGTTGATTATTTCCATACATTTCACAGAAAAATCGATTCGAAGAAAATCACCTTACTATAGCTCAGCCGATTCAGAGCTGTAAAACTCCAAAATCTGCAATTGTGCTCCGATTGCGGTTCTTGATACCTTAAATGATAGGTCACGAGACCTGTAATTGCTATACCATACATTTCGAAGAAAGTTCGATTAGAAGAAAATCACCTTACTATAGCTCAGCCGATTCAGAGCTGTAAAAATCCGAAATCTGCAATTGTGCTCCGATTGCGGTTCTTGATACCTCAAATGATAGGTCTCGGGACGTGTAATTGTTATGCCAAACCGCGTTAAAATTGGTTGATTATTTCCATACATTTCACAGAAAAATCGATTCGAAGAAAATCACCTTACTATAGCTCAGCCGATTCAGAGCTGTAAAACTCCAAAATCTGCAATTGTGCTCCGATTGCGGTTCTTGATACCTTAAATGATAGGTCACGAGACCTGTAATTGCTATACCATACATTTCGAAGAAAGTTCGATTAGAAGAAAATCACCTTACTATAGCTCAGCCGATTCAGAGCTGTAAAAATCCGAAATCTGCAATTGTGCTCCGATTGCGGTTCTTGATACCTCAAATGATAGGTCTCGGGACGTGTAATTGTTATGCCAAACCGCGTTAAAATTGGTTGATTATTTCCATACATTTCACAGAAAAATCGATTCGAAGAAAATCACCTTACTATAGCTCAGCCGATTCAGAGCTGTAAAACTCCAAAATCTGCAATTGTGCTCCGATTGCGGTTCTTGATACCTCAAATGATAGGTCACGAGACCTGTAATTGCTATACCATACATTTCGAAGAAAGTTCGATTAGAAGAAAATCACCTTACTATAGCTCAGCCGATTCAGAGCTGTAAAAATCCGAAATCCGCAATTGTGCTCCGATTGCAGTTCTTGATACCTCAAATGATAGGTCTCGGGACGTGTAATTGTTATGCCAAACCGCGTTAAAATTGGTTGATTATTTCCATACATTTCACAGAAAAATCGATTCGAAGAAAATCACCTTACTATAGCTCAGCCGATTCAGAGCTGTAAAACTCCAAAATCTGCAATTGTGCTCCGATTGCGGTTCTTGATACCTTAAATGATAGGTCACGAGACGTGTAATTGTTATGCCAAACCGCGTTAAAATTGGTTGATTATTTCCATACATTTCACAGAAAAATCGATTCGAAGAAAATCACCTTACTATAGCTCAGCCGATTCAGAGCTGTAAAACTCCAAAATCTGCAATTTTGCTCCGATTGCGGTTCTTGATACCTTAAATGATAGGTCACGAGACCTGTAATTGCTATACCATACATTTCTAAGAAAGTTCGATTAGAAGAAAATCACCTTACTATAGCTCAGCCGATTCAGAGCTGTAAAAATCCGAAATCTGCAATTGTGCTCCGATTGCGGTTCTTGATACCTCAAATGATAGGTCTCGGGACGTGTAATTGTTATGCCAAACCGCGTTAAAATTGGTTGATTATTTCCATACATTTCACAGAAAAATCGATTCGAAGAAAATCACCTTACTATAGCTCAGCCGATTCAGAGCTGTAAAACTCCAAAATCTGCAATTGTGCTCCGATTGCGGTTCTTGATACCTTAAATGATAGGTCACGAGACCTGTAATTGCTATACCATACATTTCGAAGAAAGTTCGATTAGAAGAAAATCACCTTAGTATAGCTCAGCCGATTCAGAGCTGTAAAACTCCAAAATCTGCAATTGTGCTCCGATTGCGGTTCTTGATACCTCAAATGATAGGTCACGAAACGTGTAATTGTTATGCCAAACCGCGTTAAAATTGGTTGATTATTTCCATACATTTCACAGAAAGTTCGATTAGAAGAAAATCACCTTACTATAGCTCAGCCGATTCAGAGCTGTAAAAATCCGAAATCTGCAATTGTGCTCCGATTGCGGTTCTTGATACCTCAAATGATAGGTCTCGGGACGTGTAATTGTTATGCCAAACCGCGTTAAAATTGGTTGATTATTTCCATACATTTCACAGAAAAATCGATTCGAAGAAAATCACCTTACTATAGCTCAGCCGATTCAGAGCTGTAAAACTCCAAAATCTGCAATTGTGCTCCGATTGCGGTTCTTGATACCTTAAATGATAGGTCACGAGACCTGTAATTGCTATACCATACATTTCGAAGAAAGTTCGATTAGAAGAAAATCACCTTACTATAGCTCAGCCGATTCAGAGCTGTAAAAATCCGAAATCTGCAATTGTGCTCCGATTGCGGTTCTTGATACCTCAAATGATAGGTCTCGGGACGTGTAATTGTTATGCCAAACCGCGTTAAAATTGGTTGATTATTTCCATACATTTCACAGAAAAATCGATTCGAAGAAAATCACCTTACTATAGCTCAGCCGATTCAGAGCTGTAAAACTCCAAAATCTGCAATTGTGCTCCGATTGCGGTTCTTGATACCTTAAATGATAGGTCACGAGACCTGTAATTGCTATACCATACATTTCGAAGAAAGTTCGATTAGAAGAAAATCACCTTAGTATAGCTCAGCCGATTCAGAGCTGTAAAACTCCAAAATCTGCAATTGTGCTCCGATTGCGGTTCTTGATACCTCAAATGATAGGTCACGAGACGTGTAATTGTTATGCCAAACCGCGTTAAAATTGGTTGATTATTTCCATACATTTCACAGAAAGTTCGATTAGAAGAAAATCACCTTACTATAGCTCAGCCGATTCAGAGC
Organism: Tipula vernalis; assembly: GCA_958295665.1. Lineage (NCBI taxonomy): Eukaryota > Metazoa > Arthropoda > Insecta > Diptera > Tipulidae > Tipula > Tipula vernalis. The sequence continues at coordinate 458,114,593 of OY282558.1, read as the reverse complement.
TGTAAAAATCCGAAATCTGCAATTGTGCTCCGATTGCGGTTCTTGATACCTCAAATGATAGGTCTCGGGACGTGTAATTGTTATGCCAAACCGCGTTAAAATTGGTTGATTATTTCCATACATTTCACAGAAAAATCGATTCGAAGAAAATCACCTTACTATAGCTCAGCCGATTCAGAGCTGTAAAACTCCAAAATCTGCAATTGTGCTCCGATTGCGGTTCTTGATACCTTAAATGATAGGTCACGAGACGTGTAATTGTTATGCCAAACCGCGTTAAAATTGGTTGATTATTTCCATACATTTCACAGAAAAATCGATTCGAAGAAAATCACCTTACTATAGCTCAGCCGATTCAGAGCTGTAAAACTCCAAAATCTGCAATTTTGCTCCGATTGCGGTTCTTGATACCTTAAATGATAGGTCACGAGACCTGTAATTGCTATACCATACATTTCTAAGAAAGTTCGATTAGAAGAAAATCACCTTACTATAGCTCAGCCGATTCAGAGCTGTAAAAATCCGAAATCTGCAATTGTGCTCCGATTGCGGTTCTTGATACCTCAAATGATAGGTCTCGGGACGTGTAATTGTTATGCCAAACCGCGTTAAAATTGGTTGATTATTTCCATACATTTCACAGAAAAATCGATTCGAAGAAAATCACCTTACTATAGCTCAGCCGATTCAGAGCTGTAAAACTCCAAAATCTGCAATTGTGCTCCGATTGCGGTTCTTGATACCTTAAATGATAGGTCACGAGACCTGTAATTGCTATACCATACATTTCGAAGAAAGTTCGATTAGAAGAAAATCACCTTACTATAGCTCAGCCGATTCAGAGCTGTAAAAATCCGAAATCTGCAATTGTGCTCCGATTGCGGTTCTTGATACCTCAAATGATAGGTCACGAGACCTGTAATTGCTATACCATACATTTCGAAGAAAGTTCGATTAGAAGAAAATCACCTTACTATAGCTCAGCCGATTCAGAGCTGTAAAAATCCGAAATCTGCAATTGTGCTCCGATTGCGGTTCTTGATACCTCAAATGATAGGTCTCGGGACGTGTAATTGTTATGCCAAACCGCGTTAAAATTGGTTGATTATTTCCATACATTTCACAGAAAAATCGATTCGAAGAAAATCACCTTACTATAGCTCAGCCGATTCAGAGCTGTAAAACTCCAAAATCTGCAATTGTGCTCCGATTGCGGTTCTTTATACCTTAAATGATAGGTCACGAGACCTGTAATTGCTATACCATACATTTCGAAGAAAGTTCGATTAGAAGAAAATCACCTTACTATAGCTCAGCCGATTCAGAGCTGTAAAAATCCGAAATCTGCAATTGTGCTCCGATTGCGGTTCTTGATACCTCAAATGATAGGTCTCGGGACGTGTAATTGTTATGCCAAACCGTGTTAAAATTGGTTGATTATTTCCATACATTTCACAGAAAAATCGATTCGAAGAAAATCACCTTACTATAGCTCAGCCGATTCAGAGCTGTAAAACTCCAAAATCTGCAATTGTGCTCCGATTGCGGTTCTTGATACCTCAAATGATAGGTCACGAGACCTGTAATTGCTATACCATACATTTCGAAGAAAGTTCGATTAGAAGAAAATCACCTTACTATAGCTCAGCCGATTCAGAGCTGTAAAAATCCGAAATCTGCAATTGTGCTCCGATTGCGGTTCTTGATACCTCAAATGATAGGTCTCGGGACGTGTAATTGTTATGCCAAACCGCGTTAAAATTGGTTGATTATTTCCATACATTTCACAGAAAAATCGATTCGAAGAAAATCACCTTACTATAGCTCAGCCGATTCAGAGCTGTAAAACTCCAAAATCTGCAATTGTGCTCCGATTGCGGTTCTTTATACCTTAAATGATAGGTCACGAGACCTGTAATTGCTATACCATACATTTCGAAGAAAGTTCGATTAGAAGAAAATCACCTTACTATAGCTCAGCCGATTCAGAGCTGTAAAAATCCGAAATCTGCAATTGTGCTCCGATTGCGGTTCTTGATACCTCAAATGATAGGTCTCGGGACGTGTAATTGTTATGCCAAACCGTGTTAAAATTGGTTGATTATTTCCATACATTTCACAGAAAAATCGATTCGAAGAAAATCACCTTACTATAGCTCAGCCGATTCAGAGCTGTAAAACTCCAAAATCTGCAATTGTGCTCCGATTGCGGTTCTTGATACCTTAAATGATAGGTCACGAGACCTGTAATTGCTATACCATACATTTCGAAGAAAGTTCGATTAGAAGAAAATCACCTTACTATAGCTCAGCCGATTCAGAGCTGTAAAAATCCGAAATCCGCAATTGTGCTCCGATTGCGGTTCTTGATACCTCAAATGATAGGTCTCGGGACGTGTAATTGTTATGCCAAACCGCGTTAAAATTGGTTGATTATTTCCATACATTTCACAGAAAAATCGATTCGAAGAAAATCACCTTACTATAGCTCAGCCGATTCAGAGCTGTAAAACTCCAAAATCTGCAATTGTGCTCCGATTGCGGTTCTTGATACCTTAAATGATAGGTCACGAGACCTGTAATTGCTATACCATACATTTCGAAGAAAGTTCGATTAGAAGAAAATCACCTTACTATAGCTCAGCCGATTCAGAGCTGTAAAAATCCGAAATCTGCAATTGTGCTCCGATTGCGGTTCTTGATACCTCAAATGATAGGTCTCGGGACGTGTAATTGTTATGCCAAACCGCGTTAAAATTGGTTGATTATTTCCATACATTTCACAGAAAAATCGATTCGAAGAAAATCACCTTACTATAGCTCAGCCGATTCAGAGCTGTAAAACTCCAAAATCTGCAATTGTGCTCCGATTGCGGTTCTTGATACCTTAAATGATAGGTCACGAGACCTGTAATTGCTATACCATACATTTCGAAGAAAGTTCGATTAGAAGAAAATCACCTTACTATAGCTCAGCCGATTCAGAGCTGTAAAAATCCGAAATCTGCAATTGTGCTCCGATTGCGGTTCTTGATACCTCAAATGATAGGTCACGAGACCTGTAATTGCTATACCATACATTTCGAAGAAAGTTCGATTAGAAGAAAATCACCTTACTATAGCTCAGCCGATTCAGAGCTGTAAAAATCCGAAATCCGCAATTGTGCTCCGATTGCAGTTCTTGATACCTCAAATGATAGGTCTCGGGACGTGTAATTGTTATGCCAAACCGCGTTAAAATTGGTTGATTATTTCCATACATTTCACAGAAAAATCGATTCGAAGAAAATCACCTTACTATAGCTCAGCCGATTCAGAGCTGTAAAACTCCAAAATCTGCAATTGTGCTCCGATTGCGGTTCTTGATACCTTAAATGATAGGTCACGAGACGTGTAATTGTTATGCCAAACCGCGTTAAAATTGGTTGATTATTTCCATACATTTCACAGAAAAATCGATTCGAAGAAAATCACCTTACTATAGCTCAGCCGATTCAGAGCTGTAAAACTCCAAAATCTGCAATTTTGCTCCGATTGCGGTTCTTGATACCTTAAATGATAGGTCACGAGACCTGTAATTGCTATACCATACATTTCTAAGAAAGTTCGATTAGAAGAAAATCACCTTACTATAGCTCAGCCGATTCAGAGCTGTAAAAATCCGAAATCTGCAATTGTGCTCCGATTGCGGTTCTTGATACCTCAAATGATAGGTCTCGGGACGTGTAATTGTTATGCCAAACCGCGTTAAAATTGGTTGATTATTTCCATACATTTCACAGAAAAATCGATTCGAAGAAAATCACCTTACTATAGCTCAGCCGATTCAGAGCTGTAAAACTCCAAAATCTGCAATTGTGCTCCGATTGCGGTTCTTGATACCTTAAATGATAGGTCACGAGACCTGTAATTGCTATACCATACATTTCGAAGAAAGTTCGATTAGAAGAAAATCACCTTAGTATAGCTCAGCCGATTCAGAGCTGTAAAACTCCAAAATCTGCAATTGTGCTCCGATTGCGGTTCTTGATACCTCAAATGATAGGTCACGAAACGTGTAATTGTTATGCCAAACCGCGTTAAAATTGGTTGATTATTTCCATACATTTCACAGAAAGTTCGATTAGAAGAAAATCACCTTACTATAGCTCAGCCGATTCAGAGCTGTAAAAATCCGAAATCTGCAATTGTGCTCCGATTGCGGTTCTTGATACCTCAAATGATAGGTCTCGGGACGTGTAATTGTTATGCCAAACCGCGTTAAAATTGGTTGATTATTTCCATACATTTCACAGAAAAATCGATTCGAAGAAAATCACCTTACTATAGCTCAGCCGATTCAGAGCTGTAAAACTCCAAAATCTGCAATTGTGCTCCGATTGCGGTTCTTGATACCTTAAATGATAGGTCACGAGACCTGTAATTGCTATACCATACATTTCGAAGAAAGTTCGATTAGAAGAAAATCACCTTACTATAGCTCAGCCGATTCAGAGCTGTAAAAATCCGAAATCTGCAATTGTGCTCCGATTGCGGTTCTTGATACCTCAAATGATAGGTCTCGGGACGTGTAATTGTTATGCCAAACCGCGTTAAAATTGGTTGATTATTTCCATACATTTCACAGAAAAATCGATTCGAAGAAAATCACCTTACTATAGCTCAGCCGATTCAGAGCTGTAAAACTCCAAAATCTGCAATTGTGCTCCGATTGCGGTTCTTGATACCTTAAATGATAGGTCACGAGACCTGTAATTGCTATACCATACATTTCGAAGAAAGTTCGATTAGAAGAAAATCACCTTAGTATAGCTCAGCCGATTCAGAGCTGTAAAACTCCAAAATCTGCAATTGTGCTCCGATTGCGGTTCTTGATACCTCAAATGATAGGTCACGAGACGTGTAATTGTTATGCCAAACCGCGTTAAAATTGGTTGATTATTTCCATACATTTCACAGAAAGTTCGATTAGAAGAAAATCACCTTACTATAGCTCAGCCGATTCAGAGCTGTAAAAATCCGAAATCTGCAATTGTGCTCCGATTGCGGTTCTTGATACCTCAAATGATAGGTCTCGGGACGTGTAATTGTTATGCCAAACCGCGTTAAAATTGGTTGATTATTTCCATACATTTCACAGAAAAATCGATTCGAAGAAAATCACCTTACTATAGCTCAGCCGATTCAGAGCTGTAAAACTCCAAAATCTGCAATTGTGCTCCGATTGCGGTTCTTGATACCTTAAATGATAGGTCACGAGACCTGTAATTGCTATACCATACATTTCGAAGAAAGTTCGATTAGAAGAAAATCACCTTACTATAGCTCAGCCGATTCAGAGCTGTAAAAATCCGAAATCCGCAATTGTGCTCCGATTGCGGTTCTTGATACCTCAAATGATAGGTCTCGGGACGTGTAATTGTTATGCCAAACCGCGTTAAAATTGGTTGATTATTTCCATACATTTCACAGAAAAATCGATTCGAAGAAAATCACCTTACTATAGCTCAGCCGATTCAGAGCTGTAAAACTCCAAAATCTGCAATTGTGCTCCGATTGCGGTTCTTGATACCTTAAATGATAGGTCACGAGACGTGTAATTGTTATGCCAAACCGCGTTAAAATTGGTTGATTATTTCCATACATTTCACAGAAAAATCGATTCGAAGAAAATCACCTTACTATAGCTCAGCCGATTCAGAGCTGTAAAACTCCAAAATCTGCAATTTTGCTCCGATTGCGGTTCTTGATACCTTAAATGATAGGTCACGGGACCTGTAATTGCTATACCATACATTTCGAAGAAAGTTCGATTAGAAGAAAATCACCTTACTATAGCTCAGCCGATTCAGAGCTGTAAAAATCCGAAATCTGCAATTGTGCTCCGATTGCGGTTCTTGATACCTCAAATGATAGGTCTCGGGACGTGTAATTGTTATGCCAAACCGCGTTAAAATTGGTTGATTATTTCCATACATTTCACAGAAAAATCGATTCGAAGAAAATCACCTTACTATAGCTCAGCCGATTCAGAGCTGTAAAACTCCAAAATCTGCAATTGTGCTCCGATTGCGGTTCTTGATACCTTAAATGATAGGTCACGAGACCTGTAATTGCTATACCATACATTTCGAAGAAAGTTCGATTAGAAGAAAATCACCTTACTATAGCTCAGCCGATTCAGAGCTGTAAAAATCCGAAATCCGCAATTGTGCTCCGATTGCGGTTCTTGATACCTCAAATGATAGGTCTCGGGACGTGTAATTGTTATGCCAAACCGCGTTAAAATTGGTTGATTATTTCCATACATTTCACAGAAAAATCGATTCGAAGAAAATCACCTTACTATAGCTCAGCCGATTCAGAGCTGTAAAACTCCAAAATCTGCAATTGTGCTCCGATTGCGGTTCTTGATACCTTAAATGATAGGTCACGAGACCTGTAATTGCTATACCATACATTTCGAAGAAAGTTCGATTAGAAGAAAATCACCTTACTATAGCTCAGCCGATTCAGAGCTGTAAAAATCCGAAATCTGCAATTGTGCTCCGATTGCGGTTCTTGATACCTCAAATGATAGGTCTCGGGACGTGTAATTGTTATGCCAAACCGCGTTAAAATTGGTTGATTATTTCCATACATTTCACAGAAAAATCGATTCGAAGAAAATCACCTTACTATAGCTCAGCCGATTCAGAGCTGTAAAACTCCAAAATCTGCAATTGTGCTCCGATTGCGGTTCTTGATACCTTAAATGATAGGTCACGAGACGTGTAATTGTTATGCCAAACCGCGTTAAAATTGGTTGATTATTTCCATACATTTCACAGAAAAATCGATTCGAAGAAAATCACCTTACTATAGCTCAGCCGATTCAGAGCTGTAAAACTCCAAAATCTGCAATTGTGCTCCGATTGCGGTTCTTGATACCTTAAATGATAGGTCACGAGACGTGTAATTGTTATGCCAAACCGCGTTAAAATTGGTTGATTATTTCCATACATTTCACAGAAAAATCGATTCGAAGAAAATCACCTTACTATAGCTCAGCCGATTCAGAGCTGTAAAACTCCAAAATCTGCAATTTTGCTCCGATTGCGGTTCTTGATACCTTAAATGATAGGTCACGAGACCTGTAATTGCTATACCATACATTTCTAAGAAAGTTCGATTAGAAGAAAATCACCTTACTATAGCTCAGCCGATTCAGAGCTGTAAAAATCCGAAATCTGCAATTGTGCTCCGATTGCGGTTCTTGATACCTCAAATGATAGGTCTCGGGACGTGTAATTGTTATGCCAAACCGCGTTAAAATTGGTTGATTATTTCCATACATTTCACAGAAAAATCGATTCGAAGAAAATCACCTTACTATAGCTCAGCCGATTCAGAGCTGTAAAACTCCAAAATCTGCAATTGTGCTCCGATTGCGGTTCTTGATACCTTAAATGATAGGTCACGAGACCTGTAATTGCTATACCATACATTTCGAAGAAAGTTCGATTAGAAGAAAATCACCTTAGTATAGCTCAGCCGATTCAGAGCTGTAAAACTCCAAAATCTGCAATTGTGCTCCGATTGCGGTTCTTGATACCTCAAATGATAGGTCACGAGACGTGTAATTGTTATGCCAAACCGCGTTAAAATTGGTTGATTATTTCCATACATTTCACAGAAAGTTCGATTAGAAGAAAATCACCTTACTATAGCTCAGCCGATTCAGAGCTGTAAAAATCCGAAATCTGCAATTGTGCTCCGATTGCGGTTCTTGATACCTCAAATGATAGGTCTCGGGACGTGTAATTGTTATGCCAAACCGCGTTAAAATTGGTTGATTATTTCCATACATTTCACAGAAAAATCGATTCGAAGAAAATCACCTTACTATAGCTCAGCCGATTCAGAGCTGTAAAACTCCAAAATCTGCAATTGTGCTCCGATTGCGGTTCTTGATACCTTAAATGATAGGTCACGAGACCTGTAATTGCTATACCATACATTTCGAAGAAAGTTCGATTAGAAGAAAATCACCTTACTATAGCTCAGCCGATTCAGAGCTGTAAAAATCCGAAATCTGCAATTGTGCTCCGATTGCGGTTCTTGATACCTCAAATGATAGGTCTCGGGACGTGTAATTGTTATGCCAAACCGCGTTAAAATTGGTTGATTATTTCCATACATTTCACAGAAAAATCGATTCGAAGAAAATCACCTTACTATAGCTCAGCCGATTCAGAGCTGTAAAACTCCAAAATCTGCAATTGTGCTCCGATTGCGGTTCTTGATACCTTAAATGATAGGTCACGAGACCTGTAATTGCTATACCATACATTTCGAAGAAAGTTCGATTAGAAGAAAATCACCTTAGTATAGCTCAGCCGATTCAGAGCTGTAAAACTCCAAAATCTGCAATTGTGCTCCGATTGCGGTTCTTGATACCTCAAATGATAGGTCACGAGACGTGTAATTGTTATGCCAAACCGCGTTAAAATTGGTTGATTATTTCCATACATTTCACAGAAAGTTCGATTAGAAGAAAATCACCTTACTATAGCTCAGCCGATTCAGAGCTGTAAAAATCCGAAATCTGCAATTGTGCTCCGATTGCGGTTCTTGATACCTCAAATGATAGGTCTCGGGACGTGTAATTGTTATGCCAAACCGCGTTAAAATTGGTTGATTATTTCCATACATTTCACAGAAAAATCGATTCGAAGAAAATCACCTTACTATAGCTCAGCCGATTCAGAGCTGTAAAACTCCAAAATCTGCAATTGTGCTCCGATTGCGGTTCTTGATACCTTAAATGATAGGTCACGAGACCTGTAATTGCTATACCATACATTTCGAAGAAAGTTCGATTAGAAGAAAATCACCTTACTATAGCTCAGCCGATTCAGAGCTGTAAAAATCCGAAATCCGCAATTGTGCTCCGATTGCGGTTCTTGATACCTCAAATGATAGGTCTCGGGACGTGTAATTGTTATGCCAAACCGCGTTAAAATTGGTTGATTATTTCCATACATTTCACAGAAAAATCGATTCGAAGAAAATCACCTTACTATAGCTCAGCCGATTCAGAGCTGTAAAACTCCAAAATCTGCAATTGTGCTCCGATTGCGGTTCTTGATACCTTAAATGATAGGTCACGAGACGTGTAATTGTTATGCCAAACCGCGTTAAAATTGGTTGATTATTTCCATACATTTCACAGAAAAATCGATTCGAAGAAAATCACCTTACTATAGCTCAGCCGATTCAGAGCTGTAAAACTCCAAAATCTGCAATTTTGCTCCGATTGCGGTTCTTGATACCTTAAATGATAGGTCACGGGACCTGTAATTGCTATACCATACATTTCGAAGAAAGTTCGATTAGAAGAAAATCACCTTACTATAGCTCAGCCGATTCAGAGCTGTAAAAATCCGAAATCTGCAATTGTGCTCCGATTGCGGTTCTTGATACCTCAAATGATAGGTCTCGGGACGTGTAATTGTTATGCCAAACCGCGTTAAAATTGGTTGATTATTTCCATACATTTCACAGAAAAATCGATTCGAAGAAAATCACCTTACTATAGCTCAGCCGATTCAGAGCTGTAAAACTCCAAAATCTGCAATTGTGCTCCGATTGCGGTTCTTGATACCTTAAATGATAGGTCACGAGACCTGTAATTGCTATACCATACATTTCGAAGAAAGTTCGATTAGAAGAAAATCACCTTACTATAGCTCAGCCGATTCAGAGCTGTAAAAATCCGAAATCTGCAATTGTGCTCCGATTGCGGTTCTTGATACCTCAAATGATAGGTCTCGGGACGTGTAATTGTTATGCCAAACCGCGTTAAAATTGGTTGATTATTTCCATACATTTCACAGAAAAATCGATTCGAAGAAAATCACCTTACTATAGCTCAGCCGATTCAGAGCTGTAAAACTCCAAAATCTGCAATTTTGCTCCGATTGCGGTTCTTGATACCTTAAATGATAGGTCACGAGACCTGTAATTGCTATACCATACATTTCGAAGAAAGTTCGATTAGAAGAAAATCACCTTACTATAGCTCAGCCGATTCAGAGCTGTAAAAATCCGAAATCTGCAATTGTGCTCCGATTGCGGTTCTTGATACCTCAAATGATAGGTCTCGGGACGTGTAATTGTTATGCCAAACCGCGTTAAAATTGGTTGATTATTTCCATACATTTCACAGAAAAATCGATTCGAAGAAAATCACCTTACTATAGCTCAGCCGATTCAGAGCTGTAAAACTCCAAAATCTGCAATTTTGCTCCGATTGCGGTTCTTGATACCTTAAATGATAGGTCACGAGACCTGTAATTGCTATACCATACATTTCGAAGAAAGTTCGATTCGAAGAAAATCACCTTAGTATAGCTCAGCCGATTCAGAGCTGTAAATATCCGAAATCTGCAATTGTGCTCCGATTGCGGTTCTTGATACCTCAAATGATAGGTCTCGAGACGTGTAATTGTTATGCCAAACCGCGTTAAAATTGGTTAATTATTTCCATACATTTCACAGAAAAATCGATTCGAAGAAAATCACCTTACTATAGCTCAGCCGATTCAGAGCTGTAAAACTCCAAAATCTGCAATTGTGCTCCGATTGCGGTTCTTGATACCTTAAATGATAGGTCACGAGACCTGTAATTGCTATACCATACATTTCGAAGAAAGTTCGATTCGAAGAAAATCACCTTGCTCAGCCGATTCAGAGCTGTAAAAATCCGAAATCTGCAATTGTGCTCCGATTGCGGTTCTTGATACCTTAAATGATAGGTCACGAGACCTGTAATTGCTATACCATACATTTCGAAGAAAGTTCGATTAGAAGAAAATCACCTTACTATAGCTCAGCCGATTCAGAGCTGTAAAAATCCGAAATCCGCAATTGTGCTCCGATTGCGGTTCTTGATACCTCAAATGATAGGTCTCGGGACGTGTAATTGTTATGCCAAACCGCGTTAAAATTGGTTGATTATTTCCATACATTTCACAGAAAAATCGATTCGAAGAAAATCACCTTACTATAGCTCAGCCGATTCAGAGCTGTAAAACTCCAAAATCTGCAATTGTGCTCCGATTGCGGTTCTTGATACCTTAAATGATAGGTCACGAGACCTGTAATTGCTATACCATACATTTCGAAGAAAGTTCGATTAGAAGAAAATCACCTTACTATAGCTCAGCCGATTCAGAGCTGTAAAAATCCGAAATCTGCAATTGTGCTCCGATTGCGGTTCTTGATACCTCAAATGATAGGTCTCGGGACGTGTAATTGTTATGCCAAACCGCGTTAAAATTGGTTGATTATTTCCATACATTTCACAGTAAAATCGATTCGAAGAAAATCACCTTACTATAGCTCAGCCGATTCAGAGCTGTAAAACTCCAAAATCTGCAATTGTGCTCCGATTGCGGTTCTTGATACCTCAAATGATAGGTCACGAGACCTGTAATTGCTATACCATACATTTCGAAGAAAGTTCGATTAGAAGAAAATCACCTTACTATAGCTCAGCCGATTCAGAGCTGTAAAAATCCGAAATCCGCAATTGTGCTCCGATTGCAGTTCTTGATACCTCAAATGATAGGTCTCGGGACGTGTAATTGTTATGCCAAACCGCGTTAAAATTGGTTGATTATTTCCATACATTTCACAGAAAAATCGATTCGAAGAAAATCACCTTACTATAGCTCAGCCGATTCAGAGCTGTAAAACTCCAAAATCTGCAATTGTGCTCCGATTGCGGTTCTTGATACCTTAAATGATAGGTCACGAGACGTGTAATTGTTATGCCAAACCGCGTTAAAATTGGTTGATTATTTCCATACATTTCACAGAAAAATCGATTCGAAGAAAATCACCTTACTATAGCTCAGCCGATTCAGAGCTGTAAAACTCCAAAATCTGCAATTGTGCTCCGATTGCGGTTCTTGATACCTTAAATGATAGGTCACGAGACGTGTAATTGTTATGCCAAACCGCGTTAAAATTGGTTGATTATTTCCATACATTTCACAGAAAAATCGATTCGAAGAAAATCACCTTACTATAGCTCAGCCGATTCAGAGCTGTAAAACTCCAAAATCTGCAATTTTGCTCCGATTGCGGTTCTTGATACCTTAAATGATAGGTCACGAGACCTGTAATTGCTATACCATACATTTCTAAGAAAGTTCGATTAGAAGAAAATCACCTTACTATAGCTCAGCCGATTCAGAGCTGTAAAAATCCGAAATCTGCAATTGTGCTCCGATTGCGGTTCTTGATACCTCAAATGATAGGTCTCGGGACGTGTAATTGTTATGCCAAACCGCGTTAAAATTGGTTGATTATTTCCATACATTTCACAGAAAAATCGATTCGAAGAAAATCACCTTACTATAGCTCAGCCGATTCAGAGCTGTAAAACTCCAAAATCTGCAATTGTGCTCCGATTGCGGTTCTTGATACCTTAAATGATAGGTCACGAGACCTGTAATTGCTATACCATACATTTCGAAGAAAGTTCGATTAGAAGAAAATCACCTTAGTATAGCTCAGCCGATTCAGAGCTGTAAAACTCCAAAATCTGCAATTGTGCTCCGATTGCGGTTCTTGATACCTCAAATGATAGGTCACGAGACGTGTAATTGTTATGCCAAACCGCGTTAAAATTGGTTGATTATTTCCATACATTTCACAGAAAGTTCGATTAGAAGAAAATCACCTTACTATAGCTCAGCCGATTCAGAGCTGTAAAAATCCGAAATCTGCAATTGTGCTCCGATTGCGGTTCTTGATACCTCAAATGATAGGTCTCGGGACGTGTAATTGTTATGCCAAACCGCGTTAAAATTGGTTGATTATTTCCATACATTTCACAGAAAAATCGATTCGAAGAAAATCACCTTACTATAGCTCAGCCGATTCAGAGCTGTAAAACTCCAAAATCTGCAATTGTGCTCCGATTGCGGTTCTTGATACCTTAAATGATAGGTCACGAGACCTGTAATTGCTATACCATACATTTCGAAGAAAGTTCGATTAGAAGAAAATCACCTTACTATAGCTCAGCCGATTCAGAGCTGTAAAAATCCGAAATCTGCAATTGTGCTCCGATTGCGGTTCTTGATACCTCAAATGATAGGTCTCGGGACGTGTAATTGTTATGCCAAACCGCGTTAAAATTGGTTGATTATTTCCATACATTTCACAGAAAAATCGATTCGAAGAAAATCACCTTACTATAGCTCAGCCGATTCAGAGCTGTAAAACTCCAAAATCTGCAATTGTGCTCCGATTGCGGTTCTTGATACCTTAAATGATAGGTCACGAGACCTGTAATTGCTATACCATACATTTCGAAGAAAGTTCGATTAGAAGAAAATCACCTTAGTATAGCTCAGCCGATTCAGAGCTGTAAAACTCCAAAATCTGCAATTGTGCTCCGATTGCGGTTCTTGATACCTCAAATGATAGGTCACGAGACGTGTAATTGTTATGCCAAACCGCGTTAAAATTGGTTGATTATTTCCATACATTTCACAGAAAGTTCGATTAGAAGAAAATCACCTTACTATAGCTCAGCCGATTCAGAGCTGTAAAAATCCGAAATCTGCAATTGTGCTCCGATTGCGGTTCTTGATACCTCAAATGATAGGTCTCGGGACGTGTAATTGTTATGCCAAACCGCGTTAAAATTGGTTGATTATTTCCATACATTTCACAGAAAAATCGATTCGAAGAAAATCACCTTACTATAGCTCAGCCGATTCAGAGCTGTAAAACTCCAAAATCTGCAATTGTGCTCCGATTGCGGTTCTTGATACCTTAAATGATAGGTCACGAGACCTGTAATTGCTATACCATACATTTCGAAGAAAGTTCGATTAGAAGAAAATCACCTTACTATAGCTCAGCCGATTCAGAGCTGTAAAAATCCGAAATCCGCAATTGTGCTCCGATTGCGGTTCTTGATACCTCAAATGATAGGTCTCGGGACGTGTAATTGTTATGCCAAACCGCGTTAAAATTGGTTGATTATTTCCATACATTTCACAGAAAAATCGATTCGAAGAAAATCACCTTACTATAGCTCAGCCGATTCAGAGCTGTAAAACTCCAAAATCTGCAATTGTGCTCCGATTGCGGTTCTTGATACCTTAAATGATAGGTCACGAGACGTGTAATTGTTATGCCAAACCGCGTTAAAATTGGTTGATTATTTCCATACATTTCACAGAAAAATCGATTCGAAGAAAATCACCTTACTATAGCTCAGCCGATTCAGAGCTGTAAAACTCCAAAATCTGCAATTTTGCTCCGATTGCGGTTCTTGATACCTTAAATGATAGGTCACGGGACCTGTAATTGCTATACCATACATTTCGAAGAAAGTTCGATTAGAAGAAAATCACCTTACTATAGCTCAGCCGATTCAGAGCTGTAAAAATCCGAAATCTGCAATTGTGCTCCGATTGCGGTTCTTGATACCTCAAATGATAGGTCTCGGGACGTGTAATTGTTATGCCAAACCGCGTTAAAATTGGTTGATTATTTCCATACATTTCACAGAAAAATCGATTCGAAGAAAATCACCTTACTATAGCTCAGCCGATTCAGAGCTGTAAAACTCCAAAATCTGCAATTGTGCTCCGATTGCGGTTCTTGATACCTTAAATGATAGGTCACGAGACCTGTAATTGCTATACCATACATTTCGAAGAAAGTTCGATTAGAAGAAAATCACCTTACTATAGCTCAGCCGATTCAGAGCTGTAAAAATCCGAAATCTGCAATTGTGCTCCGATTGCGGTTCTTGATACCTCAAATGATAGGTCTCGGGACGTGTAATTGTTATGCCAAACCGCGTTAAAATTGGTTGATTATTTCCATACATTTCACAGAAAAATCGATTCGAAGAAAATCACCTTACTATAGCTCAGCCGATTCAGAGCTGTAAAACTCCAAAATCTGCAATTTTGCTCCGATTGCGGTTCTTGATACCTTAAATGATAGGTCACGAGACCTGTAATTGCTATACCATACATTTCGAAGAAAGTTCGATTAGAAGAAAATCACCTTACTATAGCTCAGCCGATTCAGAGCTGTAAAAATCCGAAATCTGCAATTGTGCTCCGATTGCGGTTCTTGATACCTCAAATGATAGGTCTCGGGACGTGTAATTGTTATGCCAAACCGCGTTAAAATTGGTTGATTATTTCCATACATTTCACAGAAAAATCGATTCGAAGAAAATCACCTTACTATAGCTCAGCCGATTCAGAGCTGTAAAACTCCAAAATCT
The DNA here is from genome assembly GCA_958295665.1 of Tipula vernalis. Taxonomy (NCBI): domain Eukaryota; kingdom Metazoa; phylum Arthropoda; class Insecta; order Diptera; family Tipulidae; genus Tipula; species Tipula vernalis. The sequence continues at coordinate 458,099,280 of OY282558.1, read as the reverse complement.
GCAATTTTGCTCCGATTGCGGTTCTTGATACCTTAAATGATAGGTCACGAGACCTGTAATTGCTATACCATACATTTCGAAGAAAGTTCGATTCGAAGAAAATCACCTTAGTATAGCTCAGCCGATTCAGAGCTGTAAATATCCGAAATCTGCAATTGTGCTCCGATTGCGGTTCTTGATACCTCAAATGATAGGTCTCGAGACGTGTAATTGTTATGCCAAACCGCGTTAAAATTGGTTAATTATTTCCATACATTTCACAGAAAAATCGATTCGAAGAAAATCACCTTACTATAGCTCAGCCGATTCAGAGCTGTAAAACTCCAAAATCTGCAATTGTGCTCCGATTGCGGTTCTTGATACCTTAAATGATAGGTCACGAGACCTGTAATTGCTATACCATACATTTCGAAGAAAGTTCGATTCGAAGAAAATCACCTTGCTCAGCCGATTCAGAGCTGTAAAAATCCGAAATCTGCAATTGTGCTCCGATTGCGGTTCTTGATACCTTAAATGATAGGTCACGAGACCTGTAATTGCTATACCATACATTTCGAAGAAAGTTCGATTAGAAGAAAATCACCTTAGTATAGCTCAGCCGATTCAGAGCTGTAAAACTCCAAAATCTGCAATTGTGCTCCGATTGCGGTTCTTGATACCTCAAATGATAGGTCACGAGACGTGTAGTTGTTATGCCAAACCGCGTTAAAATTGGTTGATTATTTCCATACATTTCACAGAAAAATCGATTCGAAGAAAATCACCTTACTATAGCTCAGCCGATTCAGAGCTGTAAAACTCCAAAATCTGCAATTGTGCTCCGATTGCGGTTCTTGATACCTCAAATGATAGGTCACGAGACCTGTAATTGCTATACCATACATTTCGAAGAAAGTTCGATTAGAAGAAAATCACCTTACTATAGCTCAGCCGATTCAGAGCTGTAAAAATCCGAAATCTGCAATTGTGCTCCGATTGCGGTTCTTGATACCTCAAATGATAGGTCTCGGGACGTGTAATTGTTATGCCAAACCGCGTTAAAATTGGTTGATTATTTCCATACATTTCACAGAAAAATCGATTCGAAGAAAATCACCTTACTATAGCTCAGCCGATTCAGAGCTGTAAAACTCCAAAATCTGCAATTGTGCTCCGATTGCGGTTCTTGATACCTTAAATGATAGGTCACGAGACCTGTAATTGCTATACCATACATTTCGAAGAAAGTTGATTATTTCCATACATTTCACAGAAAAATCGATTCGAAGAAAATCACCTTACTATAGCTCAGCCGATTCAGAGCTGTAAAACTCCGAAATCTGCAATTGTGCTCCGATTGCGGTTCTTGATACCTTAAATGATAGGTCACGAGACCTGTAATTGCTATACCATACATTTCGAAGAAAGTTCGATTAGAAGAAAATCACCTTACTATAGCTCAGCCGATTCAGAGCTGTAAAAATCCGAAATCTGCAATTGTGCTCCGATTGCGGTTCTTGATACCTCAAATGATAGGTCTCGGGACGTGTAATTGTTATGCCAAACCGCGTTAAAATTGGTTGATTATTTCCATACATTTCACAGAAAAATCGATTCGAAGAAAATCACCTTACTATAGCTCAGCCGATTCAGAGCTGTAAAACTCCAAAATCTGCAATTGTGCTCCGATTGCGGTTCTTGATACCTTAAATGATAGGTCACGAGACGTGTAATTGTTATGCCAAACCGCGTTAAAATTGGTTGATTATTTCCATACATTTCACAGAAAAATCGATTCGAAGAAAATCACCTTACTATAGCTCAGCCGATTCAGAGCTGTAAAACTCCAAAATCTGCAATTTTGCTCCGATTGCGGTTCTTGATACCTTAAATGATAGGTCACGGGACCTGTAATTGCTATACCATACATTTCGAAGAAAGTTCGATTAGAAGAAAATCACCTTACTATAGCTCAGCCGATTCAGAGCTGTAAAAATCCGAAATCTGCAATTGTGCTCCGATTGCGGTTCTTGATACCTCAAATGATAGGTCTCGGGACGTGTAATTGTTATGCCAAACCGCGTTAAAATTGGTTGATTATTTCCATACATTTCACAGAAAAATCGATTCGAAGAAAATCACCTTACTATAGCTCAGCCGATTCAGAGCTGTAAAACTCCAAAATCTGCAATTGTGCTCCGATTGCGGTTCTTGATACCTTAAATGATAGGTCACGAGACCTGTAATTGCTATACCATACATTTCGAAGAAAGTTCGATTAGAAGAAAATCACCTTACTATAGCTCAGCCGATTCAGAGCTGTAAAAATCCGAAATCTGCAATTGTGCTCCGATTGCGGTTCTTGATACCTCAAATGATAGGTCTCGGGACGTGTAATTGTTATGCCAAACCGCGTTAAAATTGGTTGATTATTTCCATACATTTCACAGAAAAATCGATTCGAAGAAAATCACCTTACTATAGCTCAGCCGATTCAGAGCTGTAAAACTCCAAAATCTGCAATTTTGCTCCGATTGCGGTTCTTGATACCTTAAATGATAGGTCACGAGACCTGTAATTGCTATACCATACATTTCGAAGAAAGTTCGATTAGAAGAAAATCACCTTACTATAGCTCAGCCGATTCAGAGCTGTAAAAATCCGAAATCTGCAATTGTGCTCCGATTGCGGTTCTTGATACCTCAAATGATAGGTCTCGGGACGTGTAATTGTTATGCCAAACCGCGTTAAAATTGGTTGATTATTTCCATACATTTCACAGAAAAATCGATTCGAAGAAAATCACCTTACTATAGCTCAGCCGATTCAGAGCTGTAAAACTCCAAAATCTGCAATTGTGCTCCGATTGCGGTTCTTGATACCTTAAATGATAGGTCACGAGACCTGTAATTGCTATACCATACATTTCGAAGAAAGTTCGATTCAAAGAAAATCACCTTACTATAGCTCAGCCGATTCAGAGCTGTAAAAATCCAAAATCTGCAATTGTGCTCCGATTGCGGTTTTTGATATCTCAAATGATAGGTCTCGGGACCTGAATTTGTTATGCCAAACCGCATTAAAATTGGTTGATTATTTCCATACATTTCACAGAAAAATCGATTCGAAGAAAATCACCTTACTATAGCTCAGCCGATTCAGAGCTGTAAAACTCCAAAATCTGCAATTGTGCTCCGATTGCGGTTCTTGATACCTTAAATGATAGGTCACGAGACCTGTAATTGCTATACCATACATTTCGAAGAAAGTTCGATTCGAAGAAAATCACCTTACTATAGCTCAGCCGATTCAGAGCTGTAAAAATCCGAAATCTGCAATTGTGCTCCGATTGCGGTTCTTGATACCTCAAATGATAGGTCTCGGGACGTGTAATTGTTATGCCAAACCGCGTTAAAATTGGTTGATTATTTCCATACATTTCACAGAAAAATCGATTCGAAGAAAATCACCTTACTATAGCTCAGCCGATTCAGAGCTGTAAAAATCCGAAATCTGCAATTGTGCTCCGATTGCGGTTCTTGATACCTCAAATGATAGGTCTCGGGACGTGTAATTGTTATGCCAAACCGCGTTAAAATTGGTTGATTATTTCCATACATTTCACAGAAAAATCGATTCGAAGAAAATCACCTTACTATAGCTCAGCCGATTCAGAGCTGTAAAACTCCAAAATCTGCAATTGTGCTCCGATTGCGGTTCTTGATACCTCAAATGATAGGTCACGAGACTTGTAATTGCTATACCATACATTTCGAAGAAAGTTCGATTCGAAGAAAATCACCTGACTATAAGCTCAGCCGATTCAGAGCTGTAAAAATCCGAAATCTGCAATTGTGCTCCGATTGCGGTTCTTGATACCTTAAATGATAGGTCACGAGACCTGTAATTGCTATACCATACATTTCGAAGAAAGTTCGATTCGAAGAAAATCACCTTACTATAGCTCAGCCGATTCAGAGCTGTAAAAATCCGAAATCTGCAATTGTGATCCGATTGCGGTTCTTGATACCTCAAATGATAGGTCTCGGGACGTGTAATTGCTATACCATACATTTCGAAGAAAGTTCGATTCGAAGAAAATCACCTGACTATAAGCTCAGCCGATTCAGAGCTGTAAAAATCCGAAATCTGCAATTGTGATCCGATTGCGGTTCTTGATACCTCAAATGATAGGTCTCGGGACGTGTAATTGTTATGCCAAACCGCGTTAAAATTGGTTGATTATTTCCATACATTTCACAGAAAAATCGATTCGAAGAAAATCACCTTACTATAGCTCAGCCGATTCAGAGCTGTAAAACTCCAAAATCTGCAATTATGCTCCGATTGCGGTTCTTGATACCTCAAATGATAGGTCTCGGGACGTGTAATTGCTATACCATACATTTCGAAGAAAGTTCGATTCGAAGAAAATCACCTTACTATAGCTCAGCCGATTCAGAGCTGTAAAAATCCGAAATCTGTAATTGTGCTCCGATTGCGGTTCTTGATACCTCAAATGATAGGTTTCGGGACGTGTAATTGCTATACCATACATTTCGAAGAAAGTTCGATTCGAAGAAAATCACCTTACTATAAGCTCAGCCGATTCAGAGCTGTAAAAATCCGAAATCTGCAATTGTGCTCCGATTGCGGTTCTTGATACCTCAAATGATAGGTCTCGGGACGTGTAATTGTTATGCCAAACCGCGTTAAAATTGGTTGATTATTTCCATACATTTCACAGAAAAATCGATTCGAAGAAAATCACCTTACTATAGCTCAGCCGATTCAGAGCTGTAAAACTCCAAAATCTGCAATTGTGCTCCGATTGCGGTTCTTGATACCTCAAATGATAGGTCTCGGGACGTGTAATTGTTATGCCAAACCGCGTTAAAATTGGTTGATTATTTCCATACATTTCACAGAAAAATCGATTCGAAGAAAATCACCTTACTATAGCTCAGCCGATTCAGAGCTGTAAAACTCCAAAATCTGCAATTGTGCTCCGATTGCGGTTCTTGATACCTCAAATGATAGGTCTCGGGACTTGTAATTGTTATGCCAAACCGCGTTAAAATTGGTTGATTATTTCCATACATTTCACAGAAAAATCGATTCGAAGAAAATCACCTTACTATAGCTCAGCCGATTCAGAGCTGTAAAAATCCGAAATCTGCAATTGTGCTCCGATTGCGGTTCTTGATACCTCAAATGATAGGTCTCGGGACGTGTAATTGTTATGCCAAACCGCGTTAAAATTGGTTGATTATTTCCATACATTTCACAGAAAAATCGATTCGAAGAAAATCACCTTACTATAGCTCAGCCGATTCAGAGCTGTAAAACTCCAAAATCTGCAATTGTGCTCCGATTGCGGTTCTTGATACCTCAAATGATAGGTCTCGGGACGTGTAATTGTTATGCCAAACCGCGTTAAAATTGGTTGATTATTTCCATACATTTCACAGAAAAATCGATTCGAAGAAAATCACCTTACTATAGCTCAGCCGATTCAGAGCTGTAAAAATCCGAAATCTGCAATTGTGCTCCGATTGCGGTTCTTGATACCTCAAATGATAGGTCTCGGGACGTGTAATTGCTATACCATACATTTCGAAGAAAGTTCGATTCGAAGAAAATCACCTTACTATAGCTCAGCCGATTCAGAGCTGTAAAAATCCGAAATCTGTAATTGTGCTCCGATTGCGGTTCTTGATACCTCAAATGATAGGTTTCGGGACGTGTAATTGCTATACCATACATTTCGAAGAAAGTTCGATTCGAAGAAAATCACCTTACTATAAGCTCAGCCGATTCAGAGCTGTAAAAATCCGAAATCTGCAATTGTGCTCCGATTGCGGTTCTTGATACCTCAAATGATAGGTCTCGGGACGTGTAATTGCTATACCATACATTTCGAAGAAAGTTCGATTCGAAGAAAATCACCTTACTATAGCTCAGCCGATTCAGAGCTGTAAAAATCCGAAATCTGCAATTGTGCTCCGATTGCGGTTCTTGATACCTCAAATGATAGGTCTCGGGACGTGTAATTGTTATGCCAAACCGCGTTAAAATTGGTTGATTATTTCCATACATTTCACAGAAAAATCGATTCGAAGAAAATCACCTTACTATAGCTCAGCCGATTCAGAGCTGTAAAACTCCAAAATCTGCAATTGTGCTCCGATTGCGGTTCTTGATACCTCAAATGATAGGTCTCGGGACTTGTAATTGTTATGCCAAACCGCGTTAAAATTGGTTGATTATTTCCATACATTTCACAGAAAAATCGATTCGAAGAAAATCACCTTACTATAGCTCAGCCGATTCAGAGCTGTAAAAATCCAAAATCTGCAATTGTGCTCCGATTGCGGTTCTTGATACCTCAAATGATAGGTCTCGGGACGTGTAATTGTTATGCCAAACCGCGTTAAAATTGGTTGATTATTTCCATACATTTCACAGAAAAATCGATTCGAAGAAAATCACTTACTATAGCTCAGCCGATTCAGAGCTGTAAAACTCCAAAATCTGCAATTGTGCTCCGATTGCGGTTCTTGATACCTTAAATGATAGGTCACGAGACCTGTAATTGCTATACCATACATTTCGAAGAAAGTTCGATTCGAAGAAAATCACCTTACTTATAGCTCAGCCGATTCAGAGCTGTAAAAATCCGAAATCTGCAATTGTGCTCCGATTGCGGTTCTTGATACCTCAAATGATACGTCTCGGGACCTGTAATTATTATGCAAAATCGCAATAAAATCGGTTGATTATTTCCATACATTTCACAGAAAAATCGATTCGAAGAAAATCACCTTACTATAGCTCAGCCGATTCAGAGCTGTAAAACTTCAAAATCTGCAATTGTGCTCCGATTGCGGTTCTTGATACCCTAAATGATAGGTCACGAGACCTGTAATTGCTATACCATACATTTCGAAGAAAGTTCGATTCGAAGAAAATCACCTTACTATAGCTCAGCCGATTCAGAGCTGTAAAAATCCGAAATCTGCAATTGTGCTCCGATTGCGGTTCTTGATACATTTAATGAAATGTATCGGGACCTGTAACTGCTGTGCCAACGCGTATTTAGATTCCATAATTATATCCGTACATTTCATAGAAAATTCGATTTGGTGGGTTGGCGACAGTTCGTCGAAGATATCTATTTATTTATTTTATTTATCACTAACTAATTTATATAAATAAACTTCTAATAATTAAGTAATAAAGCAATTTAGTTTTCAGTGATACCTGGGAAACTCTATTTGAGTTTTATTAGTAAATATCATATTGTAGGTACATGTAGCACTTAACTAAATTATTGATATTCTAGACTTTTCTGCGTAGTATTATGATCAATGTTTAAATTATATTATATCTTATACTTATATATAACTTAATAATTTAAAATTTTTAAACATTCTTTTAGAATTTTAGCTTAGAAGTGGAAGAGTTTACATAGGCAATTTCATAAAATGTTAATTTTTGTAATACTTGTATGTAATATGGTATATTGTGTTTTGCTTATTAATTAATTTAGTTTTAAAATATTTAAAGGTTTCTCTTCCTTAATTTGCTAATAAATAATTCAATTTTCAGAATACATATAACATAGTTCCAGAATCAATCTTTAATATGGGGATTAAATTAATCCTGAATTTCAGAATTGGATTTTACTTTGATACTATGGTGATTTATTAATTAAAATTAGTTTTCAGAGTTGCCTGGGAAATTATAAATTGATTTTATTTGTTGATTCTTGATATACTTATAGTACTAACTGAATTATTGATGATTTTAGGCTGTTGTGGTGCTGTAACATTATCTTTTTAAATTATTTATTCTGTTTCTCTTGATCGGTAGGAAATTTCTGATTAGTTTTAATTATCCGGCCCTGGATTCCAGAGAAATGATCATCTAATAATGTAGTTAGATTGTGCTGTCTTGTGTTAACCTATTTATTACATATAATACTAATAATTTACTAACTATCGATCGCTTCGGTGTCTGTAACCGGGCCGAGTCTGTCCTCACTAACATTCCTTTCCCATCCCTCGATTTTGTTTTATGTAAAAAGGTGTACGATGGCTGCCTGGCCAGGGGCGGATATCAAACTATTAGACTTATGTGGTTATCGATGTGGCGCCTTTCTTTACTGGGTGGATATTATTATGTTCGGCTTCAAGAAAAGCTGAGTATGATGGTACATATTTCCTTGGTGAGGGAGAGTTATGGTGTCGTGTTATAACATGGGTATAGTTGTGTGGTATTCGCATTTATAATACGGGAGACTTGCTTAATGCTTGATCTTACATTGAAATCAATCAATCAACACGCATGATTGAGATGCTGGGAGGAAAATTCTTCTTTATTGTTTGTAATTTTTGTTTTTGATTAGAAAGTTTCGGAAGATTATGTTTTGATTATCCAAATCTTTTTGTGATATTTATAGTCCTTTCTAATTTTATCTTAAATTATATTGATTGATTTTTGGACTGGGGTGAATTCAATTCAATTTCAAATGATGAAATTTAGTTATAAAATGTAAGAATGTGTTTTATTACAAGTATGAAGGATAATTGACTAAAAATCCTACCCTGTCTAAAACTTAATACATTTAATTTTTTTAATGTGTGTATTTTAAAGTATTGCTGCCAATGGCTACATCTTTCGAATGAAATATTTTAAAGAAAAGTGCTTTCACAAAAAGTCGATGGGCTAGCAATTAACGCAATTTTCTCCTTTCTAGATAGTTCACGAGATTAAAATAACCCTCAACCTTTTCGAAGGTTTTAAACTAACCCTGTAAAAAATAATTTCTCCTAGTCACATCAAACAGATTTATAACCCCATACAGGTTCCTAACCCCAAAAAGATTGTCCTGAAAATTTGTGATTGCGAATTTTTAATAACTATGAAAATACTTGTAAGATATAAGTCGAAAAACGTGGTTCGCATGCAATATCGTCATTAGATATAAAACTCACAACAGTTCATATAATTTGCAATGCAATAAAATTGTTAGTGACTTTGGTGAACTATTCATGCATCAATTATCTATTGCATGCGCCCCACGTTTTTCGTTTTAAATCTTACAAGTATTTTCATAGCTATTAAAAATTCACAATCACAAATTTTCAGGACAATCTGTATGGGGTTAGGAATCTGTATTGGGTTATTAATCTGTATGTGGCAAGGAGAAATTAATTTTTAGTCTTGTGTGTATGTGTGAAATTTTGCAATCGATTTTAAACAAGTTGATGGAATTATGACAGAGAGATGTGAACAATTTCAGGTTTATTTCAGTTTCTATTCATCTAGAAAATTGTTCAACCTACCTACCAACAATATATCAATCTATTTAATTGTTATTTTCCTGAAAAATAAAACAAAGAAGCAAGCCAAATTAATGCCATTATGTTCCATCCTGCCAGGAAGTTTTGAGCAATCGAGCTCATCTATCCTTAATCCATCATTCCATTTTATGTACTGTACAGGCCCACCACAAAATTAGAGGGAGATGTATTCGCTCGATTGTTTTATAGTTTCGGAGTGCCTCTATTGATTTCGGCTTGATCAAATGAATTCCATCTCTGCCTTTATCGTACATCTGATCACGATGGAATAAAAGCGTAGCCTAGCGATCCACAGATGATACCCCAGTAGTGCTGCAGGTTGGTAACCCAGATTTGCCAACGCACAACTGGAAGGTTACCAAGCTCGAGGAGCCAAAGGCTCTACTACTACTTAAACAGGGAGTCATTGACTGCACTGGAAATAACCAATGGTAGCGTAAAATATGGTTTCAATGCAGCCACACCTAAAATATACAAGAAGGACGCGGACAAGCCGGAGAAAAGAGACCTTCCTGTAGTAAGGCCGGGTAGCCTACAAGCGACTTTCTATTAAAAGCAACTCGTAAGAGTAAAATCAAAACGAAAGACGGGGCAGGGGTAGGAATATATGGGAGTGGGACAGCCCTCTCGAAGTCTTTGGGTACCAATGCTACCATTTTTCTAGCAAAACTATATGCTGCTGTAGACATCTAGGAGGGAGAGCAATAAGCCCAGATAGTATGTATCACGTACCGGCTTAATATTGACTGGACGAATAATTAAGCGGGGTTCAAGCACAAAAGATCTTTTAGGTCGCAATGCGAGGTGGCTGAATGCCCACATGACACTTCAATAATAATAATACTGTTCGGGTAGAAGACCCGTTTCGTAAATGTCAAACATGAAAGAAACATGAGTAAGTATTGCCACACTCGAAATAACCGCTTGTTGAAATTGCAAACTCTAGATGGGCCACCCTATAGGAGTCGGAAAGTGTTTTTGGACATGATAAAATCGATTTGTAGTAATTGAACTACGATACGTTTATATTTGACTTAATTGTTTCAAGAATTGACGATTGGAGGCGTGATTTTAGACAAAATACTTGAGGCTGCTCAGCTTCAAAATTTTTTCGCTATATACAGTCGTTCTGCGAGCGCTGATATTATCGATTATGTTACGATGGAAACGGAATTCTAAAATGAAATTTAGATGAATTTTTTTTTTAGTGAAGAAGGGGTTCAGAAAAAATATCAGATAAAATTTCATGTGATTCCAAAATACGGAATTCATTGAAAGAAATACACAAAATCAAACAATTTCAGCAGATTTTCATAATAGACTGTGGGGTAGGTCTATACGACCATTGGCTGCATTGCGGTTCAACCCTGGGCTGGTTTTAACTTTTAACTGCTGTCTTGCAGCAGAAATTGCTAGTAGGTGAAAACATTTTCAATGACACTCTTCCAACTATCTACATATATAACATTTGATAATTAGTAAAACACATTTATCTACCGCCAGCGCGGTGATTTTCACTGTTAAATTTCTTGAATTAAAGCTGTCGTATTTTTCTAGGCCCCCCTCAAGGTGAATTTTTATATGTGTGATGAGCAATGCCATAGGATTTTTTCTAATGTTCACAACGGTACGCACGGCAAGCCTGATATCTGGAAGTGAATAAACATTACTTCTATAGGTGGTCGGGAAAAGATTTATTTTTGTAGCTTTGTGTCTAATAAATGAAGAGGGGAAAAAAGGCCAACCTATACATTATTAGTTGCCATTTTTATTTGCTAGTTGATGAGTGGCATTTGGAACCCCTTTGAAAATGAGCCCGAGTTTGCGTAAAAATACTGTGTGACAGGGGAAGAAAATGGCCCTAAAAGACCCGGAAAATCGGTTTTCCGCGAATATTGAAGCTCAGTTAATTTTCTACAAAAATGGTCCTGATGATTTTTTTCGCAACTTTAATATTTTTTGCAAAAAGTCGGGTTGAAATATTCAAAATTTTGAGACTCACGAAATATGCAAGTTTTTTACAAAATTTGAGATGGGGGGTGTTGGAAATACATTATTTGCTATGTTTTGGACTGTGTAAACTAATTTTAGATGGCGCCACCACATTCTATCCACTGGCAAAATCCTCGGGGCCATAAATGAGAAACGCCGTAAACCATATAATTTTGAAGGATATTTATGTTTCCGAGCGTCTTGTTCTTCTCGCAAATGAGGCCTCAAGCTATACCTATTAGGAAAGCAGACCATAAGATTAATCACAGCTGGATGGGCCCCACTAGTGACAATCAGTTTTGCACATGTGGCAAAGTATTGAAGTTCATTAGGTTTTTCCTAACGAAAACTAAAAATCTCTAAAGTGTGAAGAATATTTACCCATAATACTCAACAATAATTTCTTGCAGATTTTCGGCAAATTTTTGCAAATTTTTTTGCAACCACCCGGATCGAGGTTTTAGGAATAAAGAGTTATAAAGTTTCTTTAAATTTCATTTATTATAGAAAAATATATAAAAATACATTGAAATTATGACATAAATCTGTAAATTACGGAAGCGAATTTTATTGGTATTATTGGACAAAAACTTTTCAATTCTCTGGAAAATTAACAAGGGATCTACTGTTATAACTTCATCCTGAACTTTTATCGAAGACGTTTTATTTATAAGAGGTACAACGCGATACTTGCGTGTAAATGAAACAGCATGAAACCTCTTGCCTTGCACTTGATTAAGGATACTATTTGTTTCAACCGCAAAAGCTTCGTGACAATTAATTTCTTTCCCAGCAACGAGTCCGGTGGACAAGGAAATGAGTTCTTCTGTATGTGGGAACGGGTTGCATATTTCAATCCACCCCTTTTACTTAGCCAAGTCTTCGTAATCGCGATCTATCCGGCTGTCTCGGGCATCTATAAGCTGGTCACTGGATTTGAAACGGACCCCGCAAAACTCCTCCATTTGATTACAAATATCCACCATGAAAGGAAAGGATGCGATGAACTTGGTAGTGGCACTCATATTGAATCCACGGTTAACTAATCTGCCGCTAACTTTAACCATTCTCATTAAGTCTTGTTCAATCGTCATGTCAGTGAAGTTATCCGACCAAAATTTGTCTGTACGCCTGATTGTGTTAAACCCGTTTCGAACAAAATTATGATATTCAACTAGTCGTCCATTATTTTCACGATGACCTTGACTTTCGTGAAGTTTCTCCATGTTTAAACGAGGTAGTTTCTCATGTCCTGTACATACAAATGCGCCGACCGTGCGTAGTTGAAATGACCGGCCGCACGGAAATAGGGAAGCATTTCGCCCATTTTTTCGGATTTAAGAAAACACTTTGCTATTTGAAACATGCGCATGGATGTTTTTCCTCGCCCTTCAATTTCATTCATTTTACTTATAAATTTTTCATTCGCGGTTTTAATGAATGCACAGTCTTTGACAATTCTGTAATCGATAGTATCAATATTTGTGAAGTAATCTTTCATGCCTATCTTCTCAGTAGGTGAAAATTCTATTTCGTTAAATATCCGTTCGCATAAAGCAGTAAAAACAAGTGAATGAGCTCGCATCGCACGGTGATCCGCGTGTCCGTAGAGCATTTTCTTGGACGTTCCAGCAGCGTAACAAATACTCATCAATTCCACTGCCGGACATAATGAACCCAATGCTGCCGAGATACGACAGAAGCAAATGAAATCCATCCAGTCTAGTAATAATCCTAGAAATGACATTACCAGCACCCGCACCTTTGACAATTTGAGTTGCTTTCTGGTGTGGCTGGTCGAACGTAACGAAGCAGGTATGAAGACCCAATTCTTTGGATTTTTCTGCAGCATATGTCAGGGCGGTGAAAATTGTGTCTTTGTCACTTGGCGGATGATTAACAAACGGCAAACAGATAACTTTACTTCGTTGATAAGGCATATTTTGGGTTAGTTTCCCCATGAACCCGTTCCACCCTGAAGTCTTCCAAACCTAAAATCCGGAATATCAAGGACTGCAGCAATTCTATTTTTGTACCCGACCTCGTTGCCCCCGTCATAAGTTCTCAAGCTTATGTTATGCTCATCGATGACTTTCTTATCGACATTACCAATATCGCGTAATAAGGGCTGCTTGGCCTCGTAACAATCTTCGGGTGTGACAGCTAGAATTTCTGCCATTCCATGAAAGGTATTTTTTCCGTCAATCGTATTTGTGTTAAAGTCGCAATTGTCAAAAATGAATTGAGCAAAGGAACCTTTCTTGATTTTTGGGGGCTGAGCGTACATTATACTATTTTGATACTTCATCACCTCCGAATAAGACACGCAATTTACCAAATGAAAAAGGATATCGATAAGATTTCGAGAACCAAATTTTCGGAAAAGCATTACACTCAAACCGAGCTGCAAGTGCGACAAAAAAAACCTCGGTCGAGCTGTCACCATTATTGCATGACTGAAAACAATCTTATTAATTAAATACTGTAACTTATCTGGGACACTATCATCCACTTCGGCCAGGAGGCAGTCACTTGGAGGATACATGGCCCTATTACGGCGAAATGACAGCATGTGGCGCCTCATAACTTCATATTCTTTATCCTTGAAGTACATGATTGTTCCACTACCACTCAGAACAAAAACCTATCCTGTCCTCGCCGAATTCGTCTTTCAAGCATGCAATCAGGGTTGCACGAATCATAGGAGGATTACCTGGGAAAAAATAATTCGTAGCTATTAGATACAATACTTCTAATCAACATATGGTGACGAACCAAGTATTGTTTGAAAGGGGCCGGTTTTTTTGGAATCTTAGTGTTTCTTGAAACACTCACCTGAAATTTCAAGCAAATCAGCTAGGCGGTAAAGTTTTTCTTTAGTTTCCTCAATATACTTCAGAACTCTGCCCATTTGGGCCAGAATATGTTCATCCTTGGGACGTCCAGGCTTTGAATGGACGGGTGGAGGCTTAAAAAACTTTGATTGACATTTTTTGTGGTATCTTGCTTCGGCACTCACAAGATCCATTGTTGAAATTCTATCCAATAATGTTTTACAGATTTCGTCCTGGATTCGAGTTTTGATTTCTGTCATAAGCCGTGTCTGGAATTCTGTTTTTTAGTTACGACACAAGGGTCCCCTGGACGGTTTTTTATTTTATTATGTTCCTCGGAAGCTGGCAAGCCACAGAACATACAATTGGCCCTGAAATCAAACCCATCACTCCTGCGCTCCATTTTCCTCTTGGGGCTGCTCAAATGGTCAAATCTTTTAGTTTTGTCAGAGACAAAATCGTGGCATTGGAAACTGTCATTCCGTTTGAGAATATAGCGTCTTCTGCACACTTTGTGCATTTGCAAAAACGACTGTTTTTCCAAAAATAAATGATGATTATTAGCGTGTTTTTTTATTAGCTCCAGATAGCTGGTATCCGGAGCAGCTAATTTTCTGTTATAAAACTAATGTTTGACAAGCTATTTATACATATAACTAATTTATTTAGAACTAATCAATAATTTTTAATTCAACTTTTTAACTAAAAATATATCAAAAAATATTTAGCTCTACCTATTTGTCTGGAGCTGCTATCGGGAGCAAAGGGAAATTTGAAATTTTGTTAGTTTTTTGTACAGCCCTAATTGTGGCAAACTTCATTTTGGTTTACAAATTTTGATGGATGTCAAATTCAAATGTCATATGGTTGTATGACATTCCTTCCAAATAAAAAATCATCGGGATATTGATGAGGAATACGTTAAAGTAGAAGCTGCAAAAATATTTTTAAAAGCTGGAAAGCAAAACGATAATCGAGATGCATCATTGTCGGAAGGTGACGAAGATGAAGATAAATAATATTTTGATGAAATGGATATGCCTGGTACAAAAGTCAAGTCGATTCAAAACAAAGAATTACTGTACGTATTCTACGTATACGTGAAGACACAGCTTAATATCACAGAAATTTGAACCAAAATTCGGCATATTATGATCCAAAACACCACATCCATTTTCCACATGCAGACATCTGTCAAAATTCATCAAAACGTTCGGAAATTTGAATTGGCATATAAAACAATTGATACATGGCCATTTTCCTATAAGGAGAATTTCTTCCACCTGCTTATATCCATTCGGAAATATTCCCTTAGTACCAAAAAAATTCCATTTTTATGAATTTTCACTGATGTCCACATGTGGAAAATGGATGTGGAATTCGAGAATAGGGCCCCTGAAGAGTAAATAATTTTTGTTCACTAACTTTCGAATTAAATAAATTAATTAATTTTATTATTTTAGAGTTGAGTTGTGTACTGGAGACATGGAAAAATATTCTAAAGCAGAACTATTTGCTTGGGAAGCTTATGGAAAAATATTCTCGAAGTGGAAAAATCATTAAAGGACAAGAGAAACAAATCATTCGAAGCCGATATGAAAAGATGTACATATATTTGAATAATCACTGAATATATTAAAAATAATCCAACATGTATTTATGCTTCTTATCTTCCACGATTTCCAGTAAGGCTTATTAATTTTATTCAAAGATTCAGTTTTATTAAATCATAATTTGTATACTCCTTCGAATATAACTTATACAAACTTAAATCGTTTGCTTGCTGTTCGTTAAACAACCTTGACATGTTACCTGACCGCAAATTAAAATTTTGTACAAGGTAATTCCGCTGCCGCTAGATAGTAAACATTTTACAGCAATCCGAGTAATAATCTTCGCCTGTTTCCCTTTACCTTCCACAAATTCTAGCCTTTTTAATATTTTTCATGGCATTTAATACTAATAATTTAAGAAATGGATACTCGATACTCAAAAACCGAAAAACAGCTGAAATGGATGGAGTTTATTCAAAGTGGTGCGCCGAAATCATTGGCTTTGGTAGCTCGCGTTTTTGATCGAAGAAAATGTTCACCAAGAGATAGGTATTCTGGTCTTTTGAATCTAACTAAAAGGGACTCTCTATTTTTAGTAGTATTTTAAACCAATTGTATTTATTGCAAATCCCGGTGCAGAATGGGCCTATCTAGGATCGGATAACGCCGCAGTTATGTCTGGCCAGCAAGCAAACGATTTAAGTTTGTAAGTTATATTCGAAGGAGTATAAAAATTGTGATTTAATAAAACTGAATCATTGAATAAAATAAATTAGCCTTACTGCAAATCGTGGAAAATAAAAAATTTTTAAGAAGCATAAATACATGTTGGATTATTTTTAATATATTCAGTGATTATTCAAATATAAGTACATTTTTTCATATCGGCTTCGAATGATTTGTTTCTCTTGTCCTTTAATGATTTTTCCACTTGGAGAATATTTTTCCATAAGCTTCCCAAGCAAATAGTTCTGCTTTAGAATATTTTTCCATGTCTCCAGTACAAAATTCAACTCTAAAATAATCAAATTAATTAATTTATTTAATTCTAAACTTAGTAAACAAAAATTATTTACTCTTCAGGATGTGATTTTGGATCAGGAATATTCCTCATAGAACGTGTTTTGGATCATAATTTGTCGATTTGGAGTTCAGATTTCCGTGATATTAAGCTGTGTCTTCACGTATACGTAGAATACGTACAGTAATTCTTTGTTTTGAATCGACTTGACTTTTGTACCAGGCATATCCATTTCATCAAAATATTATTTATCTTCGTCACCTTCCGATAATGATGCAACTCGATTATCCTTTTGCTTTCCAGCTCTTAAAAATCTCTCTGCAGCTACTACATTTCCGTATTCCTCAACAATCTCCCAATGATTTTTAGATATTTTTAGTCCAATTTTTTATTCGGAAGAAATGTCATACAACTGCATGAAGTTAGGTAAAATTTTAGTTTTTTGTTTATTAGCGACACATGTGTATAATAGAACAACTTTCAATAGAAATTTCCCTTGTGCTCCCGATAGCTTGCTATCCGGAGCTAATTAAAAAACACGCTATATCCTTCCTTTCCTTGCTAACAATAATCAAATTTTCTAAGCCCCGAGTTACGGTGACGGCATCATCCCCAGAAACATCTTCCTTACACAGGAAACACACCGGTGTAGCAGAGTTAACCTCCATTTTTCTATAACAAGAAAAGTAGACCAAGATTTGAGTCAGAATTGTTACTTGTAAATAAATGTTCTTGAAAAATATTTTGCTCCAATTTAACAAGATTTGAATCTTCACTTTCTATATTTTAGGTTGTTGATGTAAGTTAATTTAAACGAAAAACCTCAAAATTTGTTCAATATTCTTGACTTTTATCACTCTTTTTTTCTATAATTGACTATAATATTTATCAAAATAATAAAATCTCCAAACATTAACCTACAAAATGCTACTGTGGTCGCATGGACTGTAGCAGACGACACGAGCGCCGCATAGGGTACACACGCGACAAACGACGGAAAAAATGTCATAGAGACCAATCCGTTCATGTATGAATTTTTAATTGGTGGTTGTTTACAAAATTTCCCCAAACTCCAAAAACAGCAAAAAATTGAGATTCAACAAACAAAGTTTTAATCAAAATGCAAGAAAATTAGATTATACAAATTTCACAGATGACAAAGGACCTTCTGAGGACCCATAATCAAGGAAATTTGGAGCAAATTAGTGCAATACAAAAAAAAATAGGAACAAATTCAGGGGAGGACTAAAAATGCATGGAAAAACAATATTTGACCTTTCTTTGCGATACGGCCAAAAATAAAAAACGTGACTCGAGTCACCGGATATGGTAGCGGTAGATTTCCCCAGTTATTGAATAATTTGTCCGCCCGCTCGCGCGTGGCATACGCAATAGATTTACCCCGACGAGACAAAAATACGAAAAAATTGAGGAAGGAGACAACTTTTTTTTCGTTTGATGTTGGAAAGGCCGAATGGGGAAAGGCCGAATGTAAAAAGGCCGAACGCCGAAAGACCGAATGGGTCGGAAGGTCGAATATTGAAAGGCCGAATGTCGAAAGCCCGAATCTGTTGAAAGGCCATATGTCTAATGGTCGAATTATTACTTTAGTTTTCTCATTTTGCAGTTTTAAGGGTGGAAGATTTATAAAGGTGCTTAAAACTATTTTTGAATTACGTAATTAAATTACTAAAAATATTTTTTCATAGGAATTAGGAAACAATTGTAATGAAAATCTTATATTACCTAATAATTGTTTCACTATGATTTATTTGATGAAGTTCTGCAGTATGGCCAATTAAGGTGGAACTTGGCTATTTCTTAACTGATTATATCTAAATGTATTCACTTAACAGAATTCTTCTTCACTTAAAAGAATCATCTTTAATTTTAGAAAAATTTCCTTCAATTCCCTTAACTTTGATTCGACTTTTCGACACACTCGGCCTTTCGCCACAATCGTCACTTCGATATTCGCTCTTTCGACCCTTTCTGCCTTTCGATGCCTTTCATTTTGAGGAGGAGTATTATTATAAAGATAACGGATTGATAAACATCCGGTAATAATGATTAATTGACTTCATAATTATTTACCTGGTACCAGAGTTATCAAAAATAGCGCACTCAGGTGGAAATATGAAATTTTTTTATTTACCCATTAAAATTGTGTTATTTGTGTATTATACATTGTGTCTGTACACAAATTGTAAATCATGAACATAATCAACGTCATCCATTTTCAAAAAAAAAAAAAAATTTCTAATAAATTTTCTATTTTGAAATACACATATGTATGTGTTTGTTTATGTAGGCACAGACATAAATTTGTCAAATTGGATTGAATTATTCAATATTTTATGTAATTTCTACTAGCCTTCAGAGAATAAATCAAATTTTTTAGGTTGGTTTTTGTGTTCCAAAAACAAATCGGAATGCACATCAGCTTCAATCGTACATGCGAGTATAACTGTGAGTGTTCAAGTATTGAGTAGGTTGATAAACTAACAAATTTTTGATTTATTGCATAATATTCAAATATATAGACGATTAGCTACAAAAAAAATTGTTAATAGATAAGCTCTACACATACATACATACAATCTGTCACGACGGAAACTTGTGTCAAAAAAGCTTAAACATTTTAAAGTTCTTTTTTTATACAACATTGTAGTCAGATTTACTTCCGAATACATATAAATAATAATTTTACAAAGGGCGTATAGAGCCAAGGACTTTTCCGAAAATTATTAAGAATTGAAAGAAAAGTTTTTGTTGTGCGAGCATAATAGAAAATGCCATACGTACGAGACATTATACAAAAGAATACATATTCGCAACAATTGTATTCTAAAATTAAAAATTAATTTTTCCTAGAAACGTTAAAATTGAAATTGTTCACCAAAACTTTATGATATACCTTCGTACATATAAAGAAATATGTATAGTGTTTTGTGTGGCCGCATTTTCAAACTTTTCAAATTGAGTGCAATGTCTAAATTTATAACATCCCAGGTGAAACTTTGCCTAGTGTATAATATGTAGGTCTTTATCAAGTATTTTAACAGAAACAAATTGCTTGCATTATAAATCCGAAATATCGATGTTGAACTTTCCTCAACGTATTCGTCCGCTGTCAGTGTAACAGTTGAACCTGTGAATGATTTTGGTACAAAATGTTTGTTTGTTCATCTGTCGTTCTTAAGTGTCATAGTTGTAATTTATATATTTTAAATACTTCGCTAAGGCTATCAAGGAGGTATCGAAATAACTCATTTAGCAGAGGAGACGGATAGTTGAATATTAAAATTGGAGAAATTAGCACAATTTCGTATGCGAACCATTACGTGACCTGCATTTACAAACGACTAAAAATAGATAAACGCAGAAATGTACAGATGTACGGATGTAATTATCATGTCACGAACTGATATTATAAAAATCATATTTTAATTGTTTTCCGAAAATATTACGATCCATTTATATTGTACCTACAAAAGTAAATGTTGTGAAAAATGAGAAAGCTCACAAAAAATAAAGCTTTTCGTTTTTTTTTGGTTTTTTTTTGTCAAATTTTTATAACAATCGTAATATGTATTTTACTAAAACAAATAAAAATATATTTAACGTTTTCATAATTTGTTTTGTTATACAAAAATACGACAATAATAAATCCCAAGTATAAATAATACTAAAGCCCACATCCCTTTAGATTTAAATAAATTCACAACAATTATATATGGCTGTGAATGCGAGAATCGTTTCATGTCGTAAGCCCCCGCATTCTCATCGTAAATGTATTTTTGAATTAGCTTTGTTTTAGGGTTGTATACGCGATGCTTTGTTTATATCGGGAGTGGTTTTATAAGTCTTCAGCAATGTTAATGTCATATCGCGGTACTTGTAACCACCAAATGTATGAAACATTTATTTGTATGAAGATTTTGTCATTGTGTGTGAATTTATATTTATATACACTTTGTGTTAAATTACGTCATCTGATGAGTATTACGTCATTGTGGACAATCCATCATATTCCAGCTCTCTTGGTGCCGCAGATATACATACGTAGGTTGACCTAAAATCATACTGCGGTTTAGCATTTATTTTAAAATCCGTATATGAATGTAACCATCCCGTGTACCACAACACTATTTTATTGTTACTTATATAAGTTGATAAGAAGATAAAAGATATTGTGCGGTATTTACAATGAGAATTACAAGAAAATGCTTTTCTTCTACATATTTCGAATACCGTATTGAAAATCTTTCAAAAGTAAGTGCATTCTTCTGTATACATAAATGTAATATGGAAATTTTGCCTTTTATTATTGGTTTTGCTGTTATATACGTGTATGTAGACGGAAGATTTAATAGAGTTTATGTCAAATATAGTTTGGATTAAAGTAGATTACAAGAATATAATTTACTCTTGCGGATAATTTATTAAGTTGACACTAAAAATTCCTTGAGATTCTAAAGAATAAATTCGACATATAAATAATTATTGTTATGCTAGTTCTACGCAATTCTAATGTCAAATTAGGCTTGCCAACCGTTCCGTTTTCCACGGAACAGACCAGGTTTAGAATCGAACGTTACTATGAGAGGGACGCTGTTTGTCCCGTATCTCATATACAAATTTTGCTACAAAATCTCGAATCTAGAGACTTAAAGCTTTACAATGCTTTTTTTCTATCTCTGTACGACAGCTCTTCAAAAAACAGTAAAAAAATTAAAAAAAATTTTGTCTTCAACTTCATTACGTGTTACAATATCAAATCTTTAATACAAATGATGCAACAAAATGAAATTCCTTTCAGTAGTGTCGACGCCAAAATATTCGGTTTACAAATTCTTCATTTGCAATTTGTTTTGTTTGAACATCGTTATCGTACGCGTCAATAACTGCCTTTCAAGCCAATGGTTAATTTGCTGATATGCCAAACCGTCTGAAATGTTTTTTAGTATGTATTTAGTTAGTATACATTTCACTATTAAATTAACGAATTTATGCTAAAATCCGGTTAGATGTACTAATTATATTAACAATGCCAACAACGACGAAAATTAGCCAGAAACAAATTCGTGTGCGAAACGCGACGCGCAACGGTCGACTAAAAAAGTACATTGTGTCATTAGAGTGTGCGAGGCGAAGAGCAGTTAATAAAGTACCACTTTTAAACGTGTGTAATGATTAAATAAATTGTTTTATAAGCTTATGTACATTAAGTATATTGTATTGTATATAATATACCTAATGGTGCAATAAACTTCAACAAAAAAAATGGAGGTGTGGCTAACACACGACTTTCTTTTACGAACAGAGAATTTTGAGAAATTTAATTTTTTTTTTAATTTTAAAATTTTTTTTTTTATTTGTTTTTAATTTTTGGAAACATTTTGTGTTAAGTAGTTTTTTGTAAACCTTATACTTTTTAAGATATTTGCAAACTAAATTTTCTGGACCAAGGGAGTGGCCACTTCCGGTTAGCCGATTTAGATTAAAATTCACTGGGACCACGCAATTTATCAAAAAAGCTTAAATCTGAAGTTTCAGTTCGATTGGTTAAACCATCTGGGCTGTAGAGAGGACACAGACAAACTGACAGACTGACAGACTGACAGACTGACAGACTGACAGACTGACAGACTGACAGACTGACAGACTGACAGACTGACAGACTGACAGACTGACAGACTGACAGACTGACAGACTGACAGACAGACAGACAGACAACATTTCGAAACCCACTTTTTCGGACTCAGGGGACCTCAAAACAAATAAATCTCTAAAAATCTCAAGGTCCAAAATTTTCATGATTACTATACTTTATTTTACTAGAGTAAAAGAAATTAATAACCGTGTGTCGTTTATGTCGTTTATGGTTCGAAATCGGTTGGTCAAGGATCAGCGTTCTTTGGAAACAGTGGTAGCAGCAATAAATCAAAATCATCGTCAAAAAGCAATGTGAAGTGTTTTAATTGTGGTAAACGTGGGCATATGGCTAAAGATTGCCGTTCGCCAAAAAGTGAGAATAAGTCACAGCCACAATATAATAAAAATATTAAAAACCAAAGCCCACATGCAAAAGTTGCATTTTTATCACCGGTTCAGGATTCGGTTCAAGTTACAAGTGGAGCATATTTTTTGAAACAATGCCATGAAAGTGAATGGTACATAAATAGTGGGCATCACCATTTGAAAATTTGTTCACCGATATAAAATCATCCGAAAATTATTTCGAACAAATTACTTCGGCAAATTCAAGTAAAGTTCCAGTTAAAGGTGTCGGTAAAATTAACGAATTCGAGATAGATTTTAATAATGTTTTGTGCGTTCCTGGTTTATCTGCAAACTTGTTGTCAGTAGCACAAATGATAAAAAATGGTAATGACGTCATATTTGATCAAAATGGATTTCGAATTTTCAATAAATTAAAACAGTTAGTGTGTGACATTAAATCAGATAATGGTGTATATCGACTTCAGGTGCAACAAGTTAAATGTTTAGCAGTCATGACACAGACAAAGAGTGGTTTATTGTGGCATAGAAAGTTGGGTCATATAAACTTTGCGGACATGTGTAAGATGAAAAATGGTTTAGTAAATGGCATCAATTTTAATGATAAAAATGAAATTGAAATTAAAAATTGTGAGGTTTGCAAAGAAGGGAAGCAAACTCGAAAACCATTTGCTACGCGCGCCGATAACATTTTAGATTTGGTTCATTCAGATTTAATGGGACCAATGGAAAATAAATCAATCGGTGTGTTTTCGTGTATTTTTTAAATGAAAAGTCTGAAGTGTTCGATCGATTTATTGAGTTTCAAGCTGTAGTTGAAAAAGAAACGGGAAGAAAAATTAAAGCATTAAGATCAGAAAATGGTACAGAGTACATTAATCAAAAGTTTAAGAAGTATTTTAAGATGAATGGTATCAAACATCAAACATCAGTTGCGTATACTCCCGAGCAAAACGGTATCGCCGAAAGAACAAATCGAAAATTGGGGGAAATGTATGTTGTTTGATTCGAAGTTGGATGTTTCGTTCTGGGCTGAGGCTATTAACTTGGCAACATATATAATAAATCGATCAGCAAATGCAATATTAAATACAACAACTCCCGAAGAAGTTTGGTCAGGCAATAAAGTTAATGTTAGTCATCTTCAAGTATTTGGTTGTCCGGTCATGGTGCACATCCCAAAGCAAAAACGGAAGAAATGGGATAAAAAGTCAAAGAAATTAGTCTTCGTGGGATTTTCTGAAGGTGCAAAAGCCTATCGTTGTGTCAATCCGATCAGTAAGAAACTTGATATCAGTCGAGATGTTGTGTTTATAAACGAAAGTGGTTCTGATCAAGTTGTTGTAACAGAAGATTCAGGTGATTTAGAATTAAAGGAGGTCACAATCAACAATGAAGTCGTTACCACTACTCCTGCAAAATCAACTAGAGAGCCCATCGAAAGTGAATTTGAAGACACATTGGTTCCATTTGACAGTTCAATTGAAACGATATATGATGATGCAAATGATATAAAACCTATGAACACAGTGGTAGTGTTACACCACACCAAACAGTTCGAAGAACAAGTCGTACACCAAAGCAAAAAAAAATTCATGGATATGTTACATATGGTGCCTGTGGTTTACTTGCTCCAGTAGATGAGCCGATAACATATAATGAGGCGTTGAATAATGAAAACTGTGAACAATGGAAATCGGCCATGCAAGAAGAAGTTAGTTCGTTAGTCGAAAATGGGACTTGGCAGTTGGTCGATTTGCTCAAAAATCGCAAACCAATAAAATCAAAATGGTCGTTTAAACTCAAGCGTGACGAATCTGGAAATTTTACTAGATTTAAAGCAAGATTGGTTGAGAAAGGTTGCTCGCAGGTCAATGGAATCGATTATGAAGAAGTGTATTCACCAGTGGTACGTTACTCATCGATTCGTTTTGTCATTGCACTTGATGTCAAAAATTGTTTGAAGATTGATCAGATGGATGCAGTGTCAGCATTTTTGCAGGTTGATTTAAATGAAGACATATATAAGGTTCAACCGGAAGGCTTTCACGATGGTACAAATAAAGTCTGTAAGTTAAATAAGGCGATATATGGTCTTAAACAAAGTGGACGAGTATGGAACGAGAAATTAACAAAGATCTTAAAGACATACGGCGCAAAGAAATCAATAAATGATCCGTGTGTGTTCTGTTTTGATGATCTGTCTTTGATCATTACGATCTATGTTGATGACTTCCAGATTTTTTGGAAAAATCAAGTCATGTTGAACAAATTGAAAGAGGCGCTAAATGCAATGCATTTAAGATGAAATGGTTTGCATGAAATGTATTAGTTTGCATGTTACGTACGAGAATAATGGAATTGCCATTGATCAAAAATCGTATACATCAGAAGTGATTGGTCGATTTGGTATGGCAAAATCAAATTTAGTTGCAACACCCAGTGATCCATGTCAAAAGCTGTCTATTACAATGTGCCCAAAAACTGAAGAAGAAAAAGAAGAAATGACCAAAATTCCTTATCAGTCATTAGTCGGTTGTTTGTTATTCATTGCACAAGGAAGTCGGCCAGACATTGCATATGCAGTAAATGATGTGAGTCGTTTCAACTCGAATTACGGACGACCACACTGTACCGCTGTAAAGAGGATATTAAGATATCTAAAAGGAACATTAGATTACAAATTGCGTTATTCAAAATCTGATGTAAACCGGGTATTGCGATGCAGATTGGGCATCAGACATCGACAAGAGACGCTCTTGTACTGGTTATGTTTTCCAACTAAGTAATGGTGCTATAACCTGGAATAGCAAACGGCAAAGTACTATCGCACTTTCGAGTACAGAAGCTGAATACATAGCTGCATCATGGGCGGTTAGAGAAGAGATTTGGCTACAAAATTTTGGTCGTGAATTAGATCCAGACATCGCTCAACCAGCTCATATTCAGATGGACAATCAAAGTGCCATCAATTTATCAAAATCGGATGGCTACAATCAAAGAACGAAACATATAGACATCAGGTATCATCATTTGCGACAGAAAATTGAAGATGGTAAATCAATTTAACTTATATTTCAACCGACGACAACGCAGCAGATGTTCTTACCAAGGCTGTTATTGGACCAAACACGAATTTATGTTAGCAAAGATGGGATTGAATTAATGAAGCAATAAAAAAAATTGAGGTGTGGCTAACACACGACTTTCTTTTACGAACAGAGAATTTTGAGAAATTTTATTTTTTTTATAACTTTTTTTTTTAATTTTTTTTTTTAATTTTTAAATTTTTAAATTTTTTTTTAAATTTTTTTTTTTAATTTTTTTTTTTTATTTTTATTTGTTTTTAATTTTTAGAAACATTTTGTATTAAGTAGTTTTTTGTAAATCTTATACTTTTTAAAATATTTGCAAAATAAATTTTATGGACCAAGAGCCCAATTTATCAAAAAAGCTCAAATCTGAAGTTTCAGTTCGATTGATTAGTCTCAAGGTCCAAAATTTTCATGATAACTATACTTTATTTTACTAGAGTAAAAGAAAGTAAAAAACGCTAATCCATACGAATCGTTCGTTTAGCAAAAAGGTCTGCAAAATTATTTTTTGGAAATCGCACTCAACTCCCAAGGGCCAATATCGGCCATTGCCAACAATGATGACAATGGTTTCGCTAGCACATGGAATAGGTCCCTTAATTACCCATTTAGAAAACCCTAATCCATACGGATCGTTCGTTTAGTAAAAGTTCTACGAAATTATATTTGGAAATCGCACTCAACTCCCAAGGGCCAATATCGGCCATTGCCAACAATGATGACAAAGGTTTCGCTAGCACATGAAATAGGTCCCTTAATTACCTAGTTAAAAAACCCTAATCCATACGAATCGTTCGTTTAGTAAAAGTTCTGCAAAATTATTCTTTGGAAATCGCACTCAACTCCCAAGGGCCAATATCGGCCATTGCCAACAATGATG
Organism: Tipula vernalis; assembly: GCA_958295665.1. Taxonomy (NCBI): domain Eukaryota; kingdom Metazoa; phylum Arthropoda; class Insecta; order Diptera; family Tipulidae; genus Tipula; species Tipula vernalis. The sequence continues at coordinate 458,072,534 of OY282558.1, read as the reverse complement.
ACAAAGGTTTGGCACATGAAATAGGTCCCTTAATTACCTAGTTAAAATTGAGGTGTGGCCAACACACGACTTTCTTTTACGAACAGAGAATTTTGAGAAATTTTATTTTTTCTTAATTTTTTTTTTAATTTTTAAATTTTTAAATTTTTTTTTTTAATTTATAAATTTTTAAATTTTTTTTTTAATTTTTTAATTTTTTTTTTTATTTGTTTTTAATTTTTGGAAACATTTTGTGTTAAGTAGTTTTTTGTAAACCTTATACTTTTTAAGATATTTGCAAACTAAATTTTCTGGGCCAAGGGAGTGGCCACTTCCGGTTAGCCGATTTGCAGTAAAATTCATTGGGACCTCCCAATTTATCAAAAAAGCTCAAATCTGAAGTTTCAGTTCGATTGAATAAACCATATGGGCTGTAGAGGGGACACAGACAGACTGACAGACTGACAGACTGACAGACTGACAGACTGACAGACTGACAGACTGACAGACTGACAGACTGACAGACTGACAGACTGACAGACTGACAGACTGACAGACTGACAGACTGACAGACTGACAGACTGACAGACTGACAGACTGACAGACTGACAGACTGACAGACTGACAGACTGACAGACTGACAGACTGACAGACTGACAGACTGACAGACTGACAGACTGACAGACTGACAGACTGACAGACTGACAGACTGACAGACTGACAGACTGACAGACTGACAGACTGACAGACTGACAGACTGACAGACTGACAGACTGACAGACTGACAGACTGACAGACTGACAGACTGACAGACTGACAGACTGACAGACTGACAGACTGACAGACTGACAGACTGACAGACTGACAGACTGACAGACTGACAGACTGACAGACTGACAGACAGACAGACAGACACCATTTCGAAACCCACTTTTTCGGACTCATGGGACCTCAAAACAAATAAATCTCTAAAAATCTCAAGGTCCAAAATTTTCATGATTACTATACTTTATTTTACTAGAGTAAAAGAAAGTAAAACACAATATTTTCATGGGATCCATTTTGTGATGAAGCATTTAATGTTATAAAATCTAAACTTATGACTTCACCTATTCTCAAGTATCCGGATTATGCTAAACGTTTATATGTTACCACTGATGCGAGTGATATTGGTATTGATGCAATTCTTTCACAAAAGTACGATAATGATGACTTGCCAATCGCCTTCTCGAGCAGAAATCTGAATCCTGCTGAAAAGAATTATGCAACGATCGAAAAAGAACTCCTGGCTATCGTGTGGGCATGTAAACATTTTCGACCATATCTATACGGCAGAGAATTTACCATCGTAACCGATCATCGCCCATTAGTTTGTCATCAAAATATTAAAAATCCAGCATCAAGGCTCATCAGAGGGCGAGTCGAACTTGATGAATTCGATTATAATATTGAGTACAAACCTGGGAAACTGAATTCTAAGGCCGACGCTTTAAGTCGTGCGGTAAGAACTGATTTTACTAATCCTGTTCAATTAACTACTAAATCTAATCAAATTTTACCAGTAATTACTAGATCGCAATCAGCTTTACAAAATCCAGGAAATGTTCAATTACCTAACTTACAACCCAATAACATAAATAACAATTCAACAGGCGAAATTATTGAAATTGAGGATGAGGGAGAAATAGCAAGAATACTAAATGAGTTCCATTATAGTAATTTAGGAGGACATCAAGGCATCAACAGGACTTTCAATCGAATAAAGAAATATTATCATTTTCCTAAAATGTTTAGTAAAATTCGTGATTTTATAAAAAAATGTCAACTGTGTCAAAAAAATAAAACAATTCCAACAACAAGATTACCAATGGCCATTACCACAACATCCAGTAAACCTCTCGAAAAAGTATTTCTGGATATTGTAGGGCCACTTCCTTTAACAACTCAAGGTAATAAATTCATTTTAACCATTCAGGACGATTTATCCAAATACTCACTGGCTATTCCACTACAAAATCAAGAAGCAATCACAATAGCCAAAGCATTTGTAGAACATTTAATTTGTCGATTCGGAGCACCCATTTTTCTTTTGACTGATCAAGGTTCAAATTTTGTGAGCCAACTCTTTCAAGATGTATGCAAATTACTAAAAATCCAAAAACTTCAGTCAACAGCCTATCATCCACAAACAAATGGGGCTTTAGAACGCTCACACAGAACGTTTACAGAATATTTGCGAAATTTATTAGATGGTGATCAAAATAATTGGGACGCATGGTTACCATATGCAATTTTCTGCTTCAACAGCACTCCCCATTCAGCTACTTCTTTTATGCCCTTCGAAATTATTCATGGATTTTTACCTAATATTCCTATACTTCATTAAAAACGAATCCCACACTTATTTATAACTATGAAGACTACATTATCCAAATTAAAAATAAATTACAAAATTCTTATGTCGTAGCTAAAGAAAACTTATTGAAAAGTAAAGAGAAATATAAAATGTTGTACGATAAAAAACTTAATTCAAAGGTATTCAAAGTGGGAGACTTGGTATTTTTAAAGAACGAAACGAAGAAAAATAAATTAGATTCATTATGGAACGGTCCATATGAAATAACCGAAATTACTTCAGAATATAACTCAAAGATAAAAATCGGGCGAAATTCAAAAATTGTTAATAATAATCGGTTGAAACTAATGAATGATTAATGTATTGGATATTCTATTGAAGGAATTGTTTATTCTAAATCTACCAATAAGTTTATGTATATACATATTATGTATTTTTAAATAAATCAATAAATGAAAATAAATAAAAAGCAATAATATGCAAATTAGTAATAATAACAAAAATATTCAAAAACAAAAAGAGAAAACAAATTTTATGTAATTTACAGAATAATAATAATTTAATAAGTAGAATTAAGTAAATTTTGAATTAAATAAAAATAAAAAATAAAAAATATATAAATTGTAAAATCATTTCGTTCGCTCTGAAGAATTAATGAAATACAACGTGTAGTATTTCATTCTTCAGGGGGAAGGTGTAATGATTAAATAAATTGTTTTATACCCCTGTGTAAGCTTATGTACATTAAGTCCTAGTTTCGACCGCAAAGTTCGTTGCTATTTTAGCAACGCTCCTCACACGGATAGTATACATATGCAAAAAAAGTGTGTATCGACACAAAATTTGTAACCTACACAAATAAAAAAAACATTCAAAATAACAACCAAAAAGTACTAATTCATAGATGTTTTTTGATTGCTATTTTTACATTAGTACTAAAATATAAAATTTCCTCAAAAAAATTTCAAAAATTGTTCATCCCTACTTATGAATGACAGTTCTCTTGTATACTATTTTATTATTGCTGTACAGTAAATAATTTAAAAACAATATTGTATTCATTTTAATAAAAATTTGAGATTAAAATAAATTACATGTAAGTACCGAAAGTATTGATATACGTATATTGTATATTATATATCGTTTTGTGTAATAAGAATTTTCATTCTATATGATTTTCATTCTTCTAGTATGTCTGACATCGAAATCGAATATTTATATAATGAAGAAACAATACTCAAACAAATATAATTTAATGATTTAGGCACAAAAGCAGCTTGGATGCTGTAATTCCTGAGAAGGGGCAATCAAATGACAGTTTTAGTTCCGACCGTGCTTCTATTAATTCACCAACAGAAATCAGCATGCAGTTCCAACCAATTAAAAGAGTTAGACAATCCAGCGTTCGTTCAACATGTTCCACGACGCCAAATATTTTAGATCCTTTATATAAATTGGTTGATAAGGTAGGTAACGGGCCTGTGTTAGTGAATGATGTAGAACACCACTTTGGTGAGCAGGTTGCCATATTTCTAAGGGGGCTGGATCAGAAAGAAAAGTACGCAGCACAATTGTACTTCATGAAGTATATGAATGAAGTAGTTCAAAATAAAAATACTTAATTGTTTTTCATTTTTGGTTTTATTATTTTAATATAGTATAAGTTTTATACAAAGTCCCACTGCCAAGGAACCGAGCCATCAGTCATAAAGTGCTCCGCAAGTATGTCTCTTATGTGTATTGCCCCAATAGTTCGACTGCTTCACTACATATAACTATAGCAATAGCAGCCGTAGCCACATTTCTAGCATAATCGCCATTCATTTTTAAAAAATCAATTATATTGTAATATATTTTATATTATATATAAATTGTTTATTATTGTTAGATATTTTTAATTTAACGCACAGAAAACCAAAACATAAATCACAAACGATGTTATAAAACTGATATATCAAACAAACGTCAAAAATGGCAGAACACACATCAGCAATAGTACACTAACACATAAACACAAACATAAATTTCCCTTTGCTAAAATAGCAACGAACTTTGCGGTGGAAACTAAGACTAAGTATATTGTATTGTATATAATATACCTAATGGTGCAATAAACTTCAAAAAAAAAACATAAAAATTCAAAATTATAAAATATAAAATTCAGAAAGATATTGTATTTGGACCAGTAAAGGTCAAATTGTAAATAATTGAAAATAAAAACCTAAAATCTTATCAAATTGAATCAATAAATTTATATAAAAACAAACTGAAATAAAATAGTATTAATTCAAGTGTAGTGTGTGATTACGTGGGCTGAATATAGGCCGTGATTGCTTGGTCATCCTTACACGTGATTCCAATTCAAATTTCAACTCAACCCCAAAAAGTAAGCTTCAACTCAACCCCACTCAACTCTAACTCAACTTCCAACTCAACCTTCAACTCAACCTTCAACTCGACGTTCAACATCAACTCAATCCCTAAATCGGTCTGAACGCTGCACGTGTACTTGAACGCAACTCAAACCAGCTCATGCTAACTCTTACTCAACCCTCAATTTAACCGCCAAATAAAATCCCCCAAATGAACTACTCATCCAACCCTAACCCAACACCAACTCAACTTCACCTTAAGCCCAACTCAACCTGCAAATCGACCTCAACTGAACCCGTAAATTGACCCCAAATCGAGCTAATTTTCAAAATACCAAAATAACCACAAAACGTCATATGTAGATAGATAGTTATACGAGAATTTGATTAAGCAACGCATACAAATTATTCAATCGGAATTTTCATTTACAATAATCAGCAGAAAATAATTTTAACATTCTTAGAAGTTACAGAATGTCGTATGTTTACATGTGCCATCAACAAAACAGAAACATCACAGCGTGTATGTACATAAGTGTGTAGGTAGGAGTAAAGTTTTGGTTTTTCTCCTTCTATTTATTGGATGCTGGGGGAAGAAAATCAAAGGCTGGGACGATTTAGTAATGTAGACGATATTGTTGTGGTTTGCTAGTTACATAAATAGACGTGTATATATGTACATAAAAATATGTACATTAATTTAAGCCACTTTTTATTTGTCATCCCACGCTGTGTATTCATTTCTATATTTATATGAATTTGAATGTATGCGATGTCAAAGATCGTAATATACTCTATAAGGCTTAATAAAATTATGTTGGTTTTGTGAAAATTCTTGGAAAAAAGTAAAATTTTTAATCAAAATACATTGTTTCAGTAAAATTAGGAGTTAATAAATTCGAAGATCGAATGCTTGTAATTTTATTAGTCAATTCTTATGCCTTGTTCCTTCTTTGCTAGCTCTAGTATTTAGCCAATGAGAGTTTCAACCATACTATTTGGTGGCTTGCTCCAAAACATCTCCGCTGCGGCCGGAAAATAATTGAAATTACTGCATAGACATATGTAGCAGCAGGGATATTTAATGAAGGCTATCAGTCGATGCTAAAGGCAATGTCAGACTTGAAAATAGTAATTGGGACAACATTCCGAGATTATTCCGATAGCCCAGTAAAAGTATTACTTGCAAAATGAAAGATATTCAGAAATAATGGCCGCTGGAAAAAAATGATTCAATTGGCTTGAACATAAACCTACAAAGTTAAAGACAAAGACAAAGTTATAATATTATCTGTGATATTAAGATACTGCAACAAAATTTATCGAACCAAAAATATTTTATCGAATCGAACACGTCGCCAGGCATTATAATTAATAGTTCAAAACCAATGTCAAAGATCAAGCCAACAGCATTTTGATTTTAGGACAATTCTTTCAAATTTTAAAAAATCAGCTAAATTTTGCTCGACTCAAAACAAGCGTACATTGCGACAACCTTTTCGACTATATTATACGGCCCTCGAAACATAATTTCAAGCTTCATTTTAAATTTGAAGTAGTTTTTTGATATTTTTGTTTAAATTTCGTTTCAAAAAACTTTGAAAGTATATCAGCTTTTAGAACGAAATAATTATAGTTTATAATTTTCGTTGAGACTCGAACTAAGAGCGCAACTTAATTTTTCTCCATTATTTGCTACCCCATCTTTATTTCAGTTACAGTATTAAAAACTGTATTAAAATATAAAAAGAGGTCCGGCTCTATTCGGTAGTGGATCGTAGGCATGTTTAAAGCTGACTTATATTCAAAGAATTGCCTAGATTCAGATGTCAAATTAAAATTTCGTTTTCCTTATACACACAAAAACAAAATTTAAACAAAATATGTCATAAAACATTATAAATGTTTGGATTTAAAGTGTGAGTAATGCGTTTTATGGCGTGTTTTACGTCAAAAACTACAACGGGAGGGTTGTTTGCCGCAGCATTCGAGCGGGCCCTTCGACAATTTAGTCAATTTAGCTATAAACGAAGTTGACCGCAATTTCTAATTTCTTTGCGATGTTATTCTAGTACAAATGTTAGTACATGGCTGGCAAATAAGATTATTAGAAATTGTGTTGTCTTGATTTTTGTCATCTTAATTCACAGGAACCCTAAGTCGGACTTCGTACTTTAGAAAATAATTAGTGTCTTATCATTTTGATTTAGGTTATTGGTGGCGTTAATTGTAATTCATTACAGGACAGCATCCAACACAGATCAAACGTCTATAATCTTAGTGGCAGTTGTGCTAAACTGTAGTTCAATTCGGTGCTGTCTAAAGGGAGTGTACACGAAATAAGATTATTAGACCTTAGCCATAAATTTTGTTAGCTCTTTATCTGTTTTACTATTAAAGCGTTTAGCTCTGTATACTGTTCGAGCTAAACAGTTTTTAACTCGGCCACAACTCTTCACGAGATCCCAGATATTTTTAGATTATCGTTTTGGAAGTTTTAAGTTTTTAGCGTAGAGAAGAGTACCGACCAGCGAAACCGTAAGTGAAATTTTTAATTTTTAACTATTTTTACCTAAATTTTACGTGGTAAACGGAAAATTTATCTTAAAGCAACTTTAGTTCCAAACCTTTTCACTTTCACCATCGGAATTTTGGCAGATATTCCAAATTCAGACACGTTAAATAAGGGAACATGTTTGTCATAATTGGAAGATATTTTGGTGCAATTTAAAGAAATGTCATTGACAGACAATACCTCAGTAGGTACCTAGGGTAACCAGGTCATAAATGACTAAAGCTGGACGAAGTCTGAAAAAATTGCCTTAAAAAAAGCAGAACCGTTATTAAATCTCGAAATATGTTTGTATTTGATTTAAAAAAAAATTGCTACACAAAATTGGTTTAGAGGCGACGACTGGTTACAAAACATGAACATGGTGGAATCTCATCTAGAAAAGTTTTTAACCCGCCAATTTGATTAATAATTTGAAGGTGTTACAACTAATTCATTGATCATTAAATATATTGGTTAAGTCAGAAAATATATTTCAATGGAACTTGTGCATAATCACAGCAGTTCCATTTAGGTCAAAGATAGAGTTTCTTAAATGAAACATGGCCAGAATTCAACAAATATTGCAAGACAATATAATGATTCTGTGGTTTTTTGGAAAAAATATGGGGAAATTAGATTTGCAAAGAAAAATTGTTTTTACTTTCATAGGCCATTACAACATTCCCGGGTTCCAGCACCAAATGGAGCACGTTTGACAATGGTTTTTAGTGAAATTTTAATAAAATCTAATAAAAAACAGAATTATTGACGTTCTGAAAATTTTTTGGGTCACCTTATTTGGGGTCGCATTTGTTTTAATAAAATAAGAGCCAAATTTAATAAATATTGCGGAACACCACTAATGATACTTTGGTTGATGCCATTTATCAGAAACATTGTTTCCCTAATTTTCTTTTTTTTAGGTGGCACATTTGTTGATAGATTTTAGAGTAATCTATTATCTGCGATATTTTGTAAATTCTATAAATAATTCCTGAATTCAGAATTTTTTAAATAAAACGTGGCCCAACTGCAAGAAATATTTTGGAACACTAAGTAGTTGAAAACAATTTCAATTGTTATAACAAATGCCTCTAAAATTTTACTGTAAAATTTATAATTCTTTGCAAAACTAATTTAAAACGAAAAATTCAAATGATTTGTCGTTTTTTTAAAAATACATGTATTTTCCCACCCTATATGAGATAATAGGATTTTGATAAGATACATCAAACTCTGATAGTGATATAAAATTCTAACAGTATCTGACGAATTCTGAGCTGGTTTAAAGAATTCTGATGAAATATTGTTAATTCCGACATAATACGTGGAATTCTGACATGATAGGTTTACCAAATTTTAAAAGATTTATCGAATTGTATAAAGCGAATTTTGAAATGATATATCGAATTCTGACATATGATATTTCCAATTCCTACATGATGTATAGAATCCGGATATTAAGTCGAATTCTGAGACGACATTAATTCTGACAGATACATTGAATTCTGATAGTATATAGCGAATTCTGAGATGATATATCGAATTCTGATATGTTACGTCGAATTCTGAGATAATATATCCGAATTCTGAAATATTATTTAGAATACTGATATGATAGGTATACCAAATTCTAAAATATTTATCGTACATAACGAATTTTGAGATAGTATATCGAATTCTGACATATGATATTTCGAATTCTTACTTGATGTAAAGAAACCGGATATTAAATCCAATTCTAAGACAACATAATGAATTTTGACATCATGTGTCGAATTTCGACATAATTCTGACAAAAACATTGAATTCTGATAGAATATAGTAAATTCTGAGATGAAATATCGAATTACGACGATATGTTTCGAATTCTTACATGATATATAGAATTCTGATATGGTATGTCGAATTCTGAGATGATATATCCGAATTCTGACATATATGTCATATTATCTAGAACTGACATGATAGGTATATCAAATTCTAAAAGATTTATCGAATTCTTACAGTATACAACGAATTTTGAGATGGTATGTCGAATTCTGACATCTCGAACATGACATAAAAAAGTGACACAACTCCAAAAATTGAGTTTTTAAGATATTTCGTCAAAAAGATGCGCAATAATCGATTTCATAACCTGGCATAGTGGGGATAGTGACCATAGTGGTCATAGTTATTTTACAAAGCGAGAGACGGCTTAATTTTCCGATCTTCTTTTTTTTTACGCCCATAGAGAATAGTACAGTATAATCGAAATTAGCATGTTTTATTTTGCTCTCCTGAAAAATTTGAAATTTTGAGTTGTCAATATTCCTAGTCACGTGCGATGTATATCAAATTTAGACGTATTATATGGAATACTGACATGATAGGTATACCAACTTCTAAAATATTTATCAAATTCTGACAAAATATAACGAATTTTGAGATGGAATATTGAATTCTGACATAATTTGTAGAATCCTTACATTACATATGAAATATAATGAATCTTACAGTTTGTATCGAATTCTGAGATGATATATCGAACTCTGACATATGTTTCGAATTCTTACATGATGTATAGAAAATGGATATTGAGTCGAGTTCTGAGACGACATAACGGATTTTGACATCATGTGTCGTATTTTGATATAATTCTGACAAAAATATTGAACTCTGATAGTACATATGTATAACGCGAATTCTGAGATGATATATCGAATTATGACATTATATTTCGAATTTTTACGTGATATATAGAATTTTGGTATGGAATGTCGAATTCTGGCATGTATATAGAATGCAGACATATTATATAGAATACTGACATAATATATCAAATTCTGACAGATGTATCGAATCCGATAGTATGTATCGAATTCTAACATGAAATTTCAAATTCTTAATGATATACATAATTCGGATGTGAAATATATAAATTTGAATATTATAAGTTCTGAAAATTTATAGTGAATTCTGATATGGTATTTCAAATCCTTAGGTTATATATCGAACTCTGACATGATATAACGAGATGATTTATGATGATATCCCAAATTCTGACAAATATCAACGATATATCAAATTCTGACTAATGTGTCGACAATATATACATATAAAGCAAATTCTGAGATGATATATCAAATTCTGATATGATATTTCGAATTATTATGTTGAATTCTGTGATGATATATCGAATTCTGACATGAATAAGATACATATGACGAATTTGGAAATGATATGTCGAACTCTGAGATTATAGATCGAATTCTGATAGTAAATGGCGAATTCTAAGATGGTTTATTTAAGCCTAACCCGATTCTTCGAACACCGACATAATATATAGATTTCTGATAGTAACTATAAGTACTCGTAGTAATGGTAATATGACCGATACCATAAATCACAAATTAGAATTACCAATTTTGGTTTTCCATATACAGCCAGCCCCTCCGGCACCGAATGGAATATACACATTTGTCGTTGTGTTTTAGTGAAATTTTATATCGAAGATGTTAAGCCGATTCTATATAAATAGTTCCTAGGTTAGGTTTGGGTGGCGGTCCACAAGGACCAGCCATAGACACAAAAATAGTCCGTAGCCATAAATAGTTCCTAACCTTAAACATATTATATCACACAAGACGAACGAAATTTCCCACATCACACTGCATATTATTATTATTATTGGGAGGGGGGGAGGTCATGCGGGCGATCAGCCACTTCGCACTGCGACCTAAAAGATCTATTGTGCTGGCCCCTGCTTAATTATCCGTCCAGTCCATATTCAGGTTCTTAATGAACCTGACAATACTGCCTCCCGGTACGTGATACATACTATCTGGGCTTATTGCTCTCCCTCCTAGATGTTTACATGTTTGTATGTAGTTCTGCTAGAAATACGGTAGCATTGGAGCTCAAGGGCCTCGAGAGGGTTGTCCCACTCCCGTATATTCCTACTCCTGCCCCGTATTCCGTTTGTTCCAGCATTACTACAGGAAGGCTAAATAAAACTGGAGAGTGCCTGGTATCCAGAGTCCGCATATTTTGGGCTGATTAACCTATCAGCCATTCATTTCTCGGCATATGCTGTTCCACCTTAGATTAGGTTTTTTTTGTCAAGGTTTTCTCCTTTAGCGTCCTGCTTTAGCCTGTGCCAAATGGCCAAAAATGTGCCAAGTGGCCTTAGTTACCAGTGGTTGCCACGAGGAGGCAGTACGTACTAATAATTGTGAACAGGTTACCCCTTACACAATTGTACACATCACGCAGCTGCCTAGTAACAAGACCAGAACAGCTCACGTGATGCGCACCCTACTGGAAGGTTACGGAGCTGGTAGATTAATCTATTCAACTTTGATCCCCCCCCCTCCAATAGACGCCAAACCACCATCACACTGCCTAAATCCAGACTTCCATACAACTTTCCAGTCTGGAAAGTTTAAATGACTGCAGAAATTATCTTACAGTATTATTTTTATATAGAAATGCTAATCTAAGCTTAAAGAATTTTATTTTCCGTACATCGTTTTTGTGTGGTAATTTTTTTATTCAGGAGGTTCTAATCTAAATATTTAGTCAAAGCTGATACATTTTTTTTTGGTAAAATCAGGTAACGTCTGTCATGTTTGAGTGTATCTGAAGTTCTAACGTTGTAAGTTGTAAAAACTCGGAAGTATCTGTTTTTAAGTTTTACCAGCTAACATTCAGATTCTGAAAAAATAGCCGTGTGAAGTAGAAGTAATTTAGTTCGGAAATTTTACATGTTTAAATTGATATTGTTTGCTAAAATGACTGATTCATTACTGCAAGAGAACAGTTTTATGGGTTTATGCCCCGAAAATGACAGGAACCATTATAAATTAGCCTTGAAAAATGTTTTATGAAAAAGCTAGATATCTTCCAGAATATTATAATTATTGCAAGCAAAAGCCGATAGCTTAAAATATGTAAAAGTATAATTAGAAAAGCAGTTATTAGAACAGGGGAGTACAAAATGAAATAGCGGAGTACAGGAGTAAGCACTAAGCGAAAGTAGTACAAATATTCCGATTGTACTCACTTCGACAGCACTGGTTCAATTTGCGATAGTGAACAGTATGGCGGAAATCGTTTGAATAAGTAGCTGACACTAATTATATTTATTACGGTAGATCGTCTCCCAACTACTGCCTGTTGATAAATTCTAAGTGAAATTTTAATTAATTAAGATTACAATTTAGGAAGTGTACAGAAATCTGACCCAGCAAAATAATAAACCTTATTTCAGAATCCAGTTGTTAGTCTAATAAACTGCAAAATTAGATTTAGATATGTAGTTAGTAAATAATTAGATTTAGACAGCTTTTAATCATGCTGCAACAACAAATCTCCGTATAGGCGGGTTACAGACAGTAATATTAACATTAAGGTGGTTTTGTATTTAAAGGTTAATTCATAGCAGGTTTATAGAAATTAAATTAAGCTTAAATTTAAACTTAATTGGTTGAGAGTATGATTAGTTATTTAGTTATTTAAAAATCAATCAATCAATTAAAAACAGCCGGAGGAAGTAAGGTGGTGGGAAATATATAAGAGGTAATTGATAACTAATTAATATTGACTTCTTTTGTTTCAAAAAGTTAATAAATAATTTGAAATAAATTTTATTCTCCGTAAAGATCGGTTAATTGGTTAACCTTAACCGGATGTGAATTCCAAGCAACAAATTGGTTTTTCTTAAGTTAGGTGCAATATTTAAAAAATACAAAGAGAGATCGATTCAAAATTACCATTCACCAGCATTAATATTTTATTTTTTAGCATCAACATATCGGCATATTATCCAAGGTTTCAGATTCACTTTAGAATTATGATAATCGGTATGGACAAAACAGTGATCAATTTTTACGGTGGCCAGGTTAGAATAGAATAAGTTTTAATTAAGCGTAAAGTTTACTACTACTGACACCTAGATTAGGGTATTACAGTTAATTGTACTAAATGGAAATTTCTCGTGCTAAGCCTGTTCTACATTATACTAGACTAATCTTAGTGGAAAACTCACGAACCAAACCAAAAATATTAATGTGCAATTAAATATGTAATGTTTAATTTAGGTTTTGATAGCCAACGAGAGATAATTTTAAAGATTTTATTGGATTTTTCACAGTTTTTAACAAGCGATCGCAGACATGGATTTATGTATGGATTTAATTTAAATGACAAAAAGAACCTCCCCCCTTTTCTACTAATGAGTTCATATATTTTAAACTTTTAAAAATCCTAGGATTTAAATTCAAACTCGGCCATACTGCATAAGACAATGAACAACGTATTATGAAATATCGTGAGATAAGAGTTAAGTTGTTTTAGTTATGAAAAACCAAATCCACTTAACTTATCAAAATTGCACTTCAATTTTTTGCCACGTGGTGAGCGCACCACTAGTAAATAATTATTTCTTGAAAGACCAAAGAATAAACCTTTTCCTATAAACGCACGCCATTCAATAAAATTTAATTCCCATCAAAATGTAATAAATTTACCACACCAACACAAATCTTAATAAAAAATTTAAATTAATCTAATCGATACGACAGGTGATTTCATTCTTATCACATTTTAGGAAAACGGAAATATCATACAAAATATTGAAGAAACTTTTCAGAGTGACAGCATCATCAACATGATAGAAAATCGACGATTTAATACTTTTGGTGTGTTGAATATTCATATATATATGTACTAACGTAAGTACATATTTGTACGAGTACGTATCGAGCGTAACACAATTTATTAAACATGGGTGGCGGTTATATTACATATTATGTTGCCATTTTTTTCATAATAAAAATTCACATCAATTTTTGATGAAAATAAAATTTTATATTTATTATCATTATTATATCGTTATTATTATTATTACGACCATCTGAACGCGCAGAAAAACCTAATATGTTTGTAAGTATTGATAGCAAGGTAAAAAAAAAAAAAACTTTTGAATTTGAAATTTATGGAAATTGAGACTTTTCATTTTCAAGGTTTGGTTTTGGTGCAAACTTTTTGCTCTTTAATATATAAATAAATAATTAGATAATTTATTTTGGTATTTTAGATGTCTTGAAATTCACATTTGGTGTGAACATCATGGTTCAAGGTGAACAATGCCAATGTGATAATCCAGCATTATTCTTTTTATCAATATTAAAAATTGTATAATGCGTTGGTTTAGAAGAGTCACTTAACTTTACTGATCATTAGTCGCATTTCTTGGCTTTTGGTCTTATACAGAACAGATCATGTCTCTGACTCGATCATGCCAGTTCATATGCATGTTCTATTCAACAATTCTTTGTTGCTTCTTTCCTGTACAAAGAATATGATGAATACACTACTCGTGTGAACAGGTAAAATGAGTTTGGTATTATAATTTTATTGTTCATTTCACTACTACCTAGAAGGGATGAATTGACATAAATTTCAAAGTACTAAAATGTTGAGCAACAGCAAGTACTAAAATGTTGAGCAAGTAATGTTTATTAAAATAATAATAAAAAAACCAAATTCTAAAATCCATTTGTTTAAGAATAAATAAAATCATCACAATTTTTTTTTTTTTCTAAACTTTAATTTGAATTAATTAATTAATTCTTGTAATAACTGCATGATTAAAAATTATAGATAAGTAACCTGACAAAATTTAAGACTCTTTTATTTTTAAATACTGGTTCTTCACTCGAAACTGAAAGTGATAGAGCCCTTCATAGGACGATGTACGACCATTCCAGATTTCAATTACATTCTTATAGAATACCTGATCAACCAGTGGCATGTAGATAAGCATGTGAAACAAATCTTTCAGTTTCTGTGAATACATTTTTCCGCTGGTTGAAAGAAGCAGGATTGTGGATAAACCGGTACCATTCGATTTTTTCTGTGATATTTTCACAGAAATAAAATCACTTTCATAACCATAGCGATAATTTATATAGAATGACCCTTTCTCATAAATTAAATGTTTAGTTTTTGTATGCTGTCTACAGGTAAACTTATAGGCCGCGTTATGATCCTTGTAATCGGAACATTTCGTCTGTATTTCAGTGAACTTTTCTCTTCCCTCTAGTATACATATTCTTTTAGAAGGCTTATAGGGAATATACAAAATAATTTTTAAAATTTTTTCCCAAAACCGCTATGTGCAGAGTTAATATCTTGTATATTGCTGTGGCCCGCTTCCGAAAATTTCTGTTCAATCCAGTTTTGGGCAGGCGGTGAGCTTTTATTTAAAAGTAGAGCAAATGACATAATGCAATTCTTGTTTTGCTGTACACACCTATCTGATCACAAAATTATGGTTTTATTTTTCCAACATTATTATAATCGCATTTGCAACGTGAGTACCTTCGCGGCCACAAATAGACACGCAAAATTTTCGCTTATAAAAGAAGTTCAAATTGTTAGCTTTGAGGAGTTGGAAGACATTTTGCAAATCAAAGCTGAAAATTCTAAACCTAGGTCGTTTACCTTAGGTAATTTTTATTTAGAATATATATCTCATTCTCGTTGATTTGCTCTACGAATGCAGCCAATGCCATCATCGCATTGCCTCATATTTTTCGAACAGATCTTTTTAGGACGATCGAACCCCAAATCAAATTGTTTCTTGTATTTCCATTTTTTGATGTTGATGTCAGGACATTTAATTTTAAATTTTATTTTATTTATTTACATCTATTCTACAGTTAAAGCTTAATGACTAGTAAAAAAAAAGAATTATTTTAGATTAAAAAAGAAATAAAAAGAATACTAACAATACGGAACATTACCTGAAAAAACGAAAACTTTAAAAACGTAAAATGAGATTAAAAATTACAATTCCTAATTGCCTTCCGAAAATACACTCTGGATCTCTCAAAATGAAATAAATGGTAAAATTCATTAAAAATTCTAGCCATTGACTTGGTTGGTTCATTGGAACCATAATTCGTTCTATGAAAGTCAACAAACAAAAATTCCCTTGGACGCAAGCTTCTGGTAGGTACATAAATGCTCCAAGCAGAAATGAGTTCAGGACACTTAATGCGGCCACTAAGAGAATCACTAACAAACAAGGCAGAGGCAATTTTTCGGCGTTTAACCAACGTATCAATGTGAAGGCACTCACACCGAATCACATACGATGGGAGACTTCGCACCTGTTCCCACATAGGTAGATGACGATCAGATAAATTTTTTTTATTTATTTTATTTATTTATAGTATTTATAAATAATTTAGTATTAAGAGGAAAAGCACACATGGAAACAAAGCAATCGAAACAAAAAAAGAAAAAAAGAAGTTGCTTCCATTAGGCATAAAAACCTCTTAAATTTTTTCAAACAATTTCCACCTCGTGCTTACACATTCTATTTTGAGCAGTAGCTCATTTACAATAAAATGTACAGCACGAGGTGAAATAATATTAAAAATTAAAAATTAACAAAAATAACATGGTTATTAAAAATAAATTAAAAAACTACGTATTGCCCATCAATCACGCCACTCCAAAAATTTTGACCTAAATAATTTTGCCGATCCTAATCTCTTAATTTCCAATGGAATTGAATTCCAAAGGGAAACTCCCCTAACACAAAATGACGCGTTTAACGACCTACAACAATTTTTAGCCGGAATTAGGCGGAAGTTAGAGGAATGAACCCTACTAAACATTAATTTCCTATATAGATAACAAGGCTCCTTAGCTTTAAGAAGTTTAAAAATAAAAAGACAAACGCGAAATTCGTAAAAAATAGATAAACTACATTCTAAAACAAGGCTAGAGTAGGCAGAAATATGATCGAACTTCCTAATACCAAAAATAAACCTGGTACAAGCATTGAAACATCTTTGGAGAACATTCATATTTTCCTGAAGCATACCGAATAAAATTATGTCACCGTAAATAAAATGAGGAAGAAGATAAGACAAAAACAATTTTTTCCTAAACTGACTATCAGAAAATCCAACCACTTTATACAAACAACTAAGCATACCAAAGACCCTCTTACTAATAGTAACTAAATGGTCGCCCCAAGTAAGAGTTTTATTAATAACTAAGCCTAAATCCCTAACAGTATTTGAATATACAATTAGCGAACCCTGCAGAAAAATACCAGGAAAGGACGAGGTATCTAACGGTTTTTTATAAATTATAATCGACTGAGATTTATTCGCGTTTAAAACAAGCCTGTTAGAGACCGACCAGCGAACGATATTACTTAAATCTTCATTTATCAGACAAATATTCCTAACAATAGAATCCTGATCTAAACGACTATTTCTATAAATTTGAACGTCATCAGCGAAAATATGAAATGAACAATGTTGAATAGAGGATTCTATGTCATTTATGTACATAGAAAATAATAGAGGACCCAGCACTGAACCCTGAGGCACGCCGGAAATTATAGGAAGGAAATCAGACAAGGAATTGTCGAAAAAACTGCCTGAGAACGATTAGAAAGACAGTTAAAAATCAATTTGGCAGCAGAAAGCGAAAATCTAAACTGAGATAAGAGTTTATTGAAAAGAATTCTGTGATTAATAGAATCAAAGGCCTTAGAAAAATCTAACAAAGTTAAAGAAGTTAATTCCCTATTATTCATATTACGCCTAATATCATCACATACATTTAATAACGCAGTAGAAGTACTATGAAATTTTCTAAACCCAGATTGGAAGCAACTAATTAAACTATTCTATGTAAATGCGATTGAATTTGATTTTTAACAACTATCTCGAAAGCCTTAGAGAGAGAACTTAAAATGCTAATTGGCCGAAAATGGGATAGCTCTAAAGGATTACTGATCTTTGGAATCGGGATTATTTTACTTAGCTTCCACTGATCTGGATAGGAAGAGGACGTGAGAATAAAATTGAAGACATGTAACAAGTATTTTGAGACGAAAGGGAAAACTACCTTAACGAATTTTAAATTGACGTTATCCAGACCAGGAGATTCCGATTTAACCTTCCAAATAGCAGATTGTAAATCCTCGAGAGAAATATTTGAAAACGAAAACGAATTAGAGGACGCGTTAGAGAACAAATCGACGGAACTACTGCCCGAGTTCAGACTAGAGCAAAAATAACTATTAATTTCATTGGGTTTGAAATCCCCACTTGAACTAATCTTGCATTTACCTAGGCCTAAATTACGAACATTACGCCAGAAAACCTTGGGAGGAAAAGAGGAGTCTAACTTGTCCTTGAAAAAATTACGTTTAGCAATTCGAATTAACCCTACAACTCTGTTACGAGCCTGCTTGTAATCTAAATGAGACTGACTATTAGGACCCCTTTTCCATACACGATATTTACTAACTCTAATATTTATGGCATTCGAAATTTCCTGAGACAACCAAGGCGGAGATTTTGCTTTGCAAGTAACCTTTTTAAGCGGAACGCAACTATTAAACACCAAACTAATATACGAGTTGAAAAATTCTATTTGGCTAGTTGCCGAACTAAGGCAAAAAATATCCTCCCAAGGAACTGAGTTACAAACTAAGTAAAGGCGGGAATTGTCTATACTAGAAAAATCTCTAAAGCTAAAACTCTTAGGTTTAGGTGGAGAGTAAGAGTTTACAGAAAAAACTAAAAGATCATGATGGGATCCCATACCGAGAGACAACTGATTGAAAAAACAAATAGAGTTATTAGTAAAAGATATGATATGATCAATAAGGGAATAAGATGCCCCGCTAGCGGTTGGACAAGAAAACGTTGGTGCCACAGTGTTGTGTACGGAAAAATTAAGACTATTTAAAAGATTCAAATAATTCCGAGGGAAGCCGGACTTTTGGAGTTGTAGCGTTCAGGTGTTCAGGTGTTCAGGTGTTTATGATTGGACAAAGCCAATCGGATTAAACGGATTAAACGGTAAGCGGGTCATGAAACTTCGCGGCTGAACCGTTCCATTCGACCTCATTCAATATACTTAAATGTCCACCATTTCCTTTTTTTTGTATATCCATCCTTCCTCGCAACTCATCTGGATGATTGGTGTAACAAACGGTGCAATAAAATAAATGCAATAAAATAAATGCAATAAAAAAAAAAACAACA
This sequence comes from Tipula vernalis, assembly GCA_958295665.1. Lineage (NCBI taxonomy): Eukaryota > Metazoa > Arthropoda > Insecta > Diptera > Tipulidae > Tipula > Tipula vernalis. The sequence goes on along the minus strand of OY282558.1, from coordinate 458,053,202 downwards.
ACAAGAACAAACAATTTTTAATCCAATAATTAAATATTTTTTTATTATTTTATTCACCATGGCACGGCGACGAAGATTGGCAACTCAATCTGGGAAACCAACCCAGAATCACAAAAAAAAAACTTGCTAAACAATAATAATTCGGATGAGCAGTTTCGGAGCAACAGATGGCGCTAGGCATGCAGCAAACAATTATTTAAAATTAGCGCTCAAAAATTTGAGGGAAATGGCGAAAACTATGGAAGTGCGCGAAAAATATAGAAAAATAATAGGAAATTGAAGAAGAGGTGATGACGAGGAGAAGGGGATGCCGTATATTTAGACGAGGAAGATCGTATGACGGGCAGTCAAGTCTGAATCTTAGAAGTGAGCAGATCGAAAAAAGTAAATTTGGTGTGTGCCCGTGAACTATGGGATAATGGTATAAAAAAAATTTTTGTATTTGCCATTATTATCCATTTCATTTTGTTTTTTTTCACGGGTCGGTTTTAAAACACAAATTAAAAAAGGAAAAACCAAGCTACATGTAAATTAATTTGTATGAGAAATAATAAAATAAATAAATAAGTTTTATAACGAGTAAGAAGTGCGTTTGTTTTGCAAATTTCTTTTGTGTGTCCGCTTGTTACTGCGTCCGCCATAATTCTCGTTGTGGAAATAATAATAATAATAAAGACTGTGATAAACATAAAAAAGGAACTTTGTGAATACAAAGACGGTGATAAACATAAAAAGAAGTTTGTGGTGAAAAATTGTGAAGTGAATCAAAAGAAAAAAAGAAATCCAATAAAAGACAAATAAAAGAGCCATTAGATGAATGTGGACAAAGCAGATGGTGCAAAGTGTTTTTTTTTTTTACGTTTAACTATCGCCGTGTAAAGTGGTGAAGCTCAAAAAAAAGATTTTTAAAAAAACCATAAGTGATTGAGCACCAAATTCAGTATACATCTAAAAGCAGATCATCAGTTCGCAGCAGAGGGGTTGAACCAGCAGAAGGGTTTCAGGTGAGTTGCAAGTCCGTATCATTGTTTTTTTGTCCCATCACGGTTGTCGCATGGTTTCGTGATACGCAGTTTTGTGTGTGTTTTTTTTACCGTTGCGCGATTATTCTAGAAAGACCCTAAAACACGCGGTGGCTTTCTAGTGGTGTTCATTTGCACCCCGCCCGAGTCATATTGCTCGCAATCGAGCTAAGCCGGCTTATCGTGCTGGTAGACTGGCGCCCAAAATCACGCACAGTGAGTTAAACAAATTCAGAGTCCACCCAAGCCATCGCGCGTTGACGAACCAATTGAGACAGCACGTTACAGAGTATATCGAAATTAAAGTCACCTGATATATACATTTCATCGAATCTACAAGAGAAATAACTAAATAAACTTTCTAAGTCTACAAGTGATTTTTTAAATTTGGCATACGATCTCTTACTAGTTTTTGGTGGGTTATAGATGGTACCGACTAAGATTTTACGACCATTAATAAAAATATTGACAAATAAAAACTCTAAATCCGATACTAACAATTCTGAAATGGAAGAAGGTATAGTAACTAATCTAGCCTTAATGTGATCTCCTACAAACATACATAAACCACCATAATTAAGGGGAGGTACCGCTCTATCTTTCCTAAATATATTATAACCTTTGATGGCCAAAGCTAAATTAGGGATATTCGGATTTAAAAATGTCTCAGAGAAACAAAGAATGTCCACGGAAGCACCATTAAAAATGTGACGAATCTCGTCAATATTTGGGACTAAACTTTGCACGTTAAAACTAGCTACATTTAACAAAGACCTATCGACTAACATAGATTTTAAAACTACATTGGGGTTATTAAACGACATTACAATCAAAAATAAACACGACGTGACGTGATTGAAGCGCAATACTTACAAATAAATAAAAGGAACGCTTCATCCAAACCGAACCGGATTACTGGAAATCTAAAACGAAAAGAAACAAAAAACCAACCAAAGTAATAAATGACAAATTAACGTAAACAAAGGAACAATACTTAACCGTTCAGCCCCTTTTTATGTCCTAATTTATTTTAATTTTTTTTTTTCCCTATTGTGGAAAAAAAAACACAAAAAAAAGATACTATCCACTAAGGCTACTAATGGCGATAATTGACCAAGCTTCCTGGCCATATAGATAGTAAAACGTTTCTGAATAGATTCCAATCTTGTAATATGCACATCCTGATGAGGATACCAAACCACTACAGCATATTCAAGGTTAGATCTTACTAAAGAAGTATATAGACTAACACACGAAAATGCATCCATAAAATCCTTTGTAATTCTAAAAATAAAACCTAACATAGAATTGGCCTTTAATATTATTTTATCTATGTGTAACGCAAAAGTTAATTTCTGATCAAACAGAACTCTTAAATCAACAGTTGAAGTAACTCTACAAAGTAGATCTCCATCGAAATAATAATTAACAATATTTGGATTGAGTGTTCTGAAAAACGACATCACCTTACACTTCTGTACATTGATGAACAATTTATTCTTACAGCACCAACTAGACAATATATTAATTTCAGATTGCAAAACCTCAGCATCACTTACAGATTGAACATGCATGAAAATCTTCAAATCATCAGCAAATAATAAACATTTACAGAATTTAAAAATATTAGGAATATCATTCACGAATAAAAGAAATATAATTGGGCCTAAATGGTTCCCTTGAGGGACTCCTGAATGACAATAGATATAATCTGACTTAACATTATTCAATAGAACATACTGCTTCCTACCAACTAGGATCAAGACCAATAACCGAAAGTTTTTCAATAATAATTTTATGGTCGATTGAATCAAAAGTTTTAGCAAAATCAAAGTAAATTGAATCAACTTGAGCGCCTTTAGATTCAAGTGATCCCAATAGTGAATTTAGATAATTGCAACAGATTGATTGGTAGTCGTAGATTTTACACTGGTGAAACCATGATGGAAACAAGAAATTATCTCTTTAGTATGGAATAACAAATGTTATGACACAATTAATTCGAAAAGTTTTGGTATAGACGAAAGAATTGAAATATCACGATAATTTGATATATCAGAACGGTTACCCTTTTTGTAAATTGGAACAATGTGAGAAATTTTCCAAGCTGTAGGAAATTGTCCAGAAATTAATGATTGGTTAAAAAGATAACATAATGGAGTTACAATATATGAGCTCACACATTTAAGTATTGACGAAGGTATCCCATCAGGCTAACATCCATCATTAAAATCCGACAGATATTCATAAATGTCATCTTCAGTTATTGTTAGGTACGGAATGTTAAATTGGCAATTACTAACAATAGGGTCGCTTTCAAAGGATCCGTAATTAACTTTATATACCGATTGAAAGAAACTAGCAAATAAGTTGAACATCTTGCTGATTTTGAGGTGCCTTCCCTCAAGAATACTGCAAAACTCAAGGATATAGACAAAAAAATAAAAGCTGGAGAAAAAATTAGCCGATACAGACCAAATCGCACGGATATAGACAAAACCACAGACCATAACGACAGCAAAAATTTGTGGAAATAGGCAAATTTTTAAAAAAAAATATCTCAGAAATTGGGTTAGCTGAATTTTGTTGGAAAGTTTGGATTCGTTATGGTCGTTTTACCCTAGCTACATATATGGTATAACTCATTCACCAACAATTGGACGACGATATTTCACTAATTGACGAATTTTTACTTTTATGTCACTAAAAGTAACAAAAAGGTATTTAAACTTTTTTTTTTTAAGAGAGTTCAGTTAAAAAGTTAAATGCTGATTTTGTGAAACATTAGAGTCAGGTATTTTGCTAAATTAACCAGAACTTAGAAGTCGGCATAGATAATTTGTTTAGAGTTAGAAACTATCAACATCAAGCGCTAACCGGGCCATTCCACTGGCAGAATTCCACTAGTCACAATTCTACTGGAAACACAAACACACACTTTAATATTTTATTGGTATTATTGAAACGTAATTACGAAAATAATTATAATATGGATTTTAAATTAATAAAAACTGAAGTGGGCAAAGAAGCTAATTTATAATAAAAGAAGGATATACCTTTCAAAAAATGGTGAAGGTAGCAATTCCACTCGAAACGATTCCATTGCATACAATTTCACTGGCACAATTCCATTTATTTAAAATTAGTAGTTCTTCCTTTAGGTAACTTTTTAAGTTTAACTTTTTTATAATTAAACGAGTTCGACTTGCACAATTTAATTTTTTGATAATCAAACTATCATCAATATTAGTGTGATGTTTTCAATCAAATTAAATTTAATTAAATGTGAAAATTACTTCAAAATTACCAAAAACCAAATTCGCTCGTAGTATGGCATTTTACAATTGAATTTCGTTTTTCCGTAACTTTGAAGTAATTTTCGGATTTAATTAAATTTAATTAGATTAAAAATATCGTACAAAATTTTTATAAAAACATGTTCACTCGCATTTAAAATTCGTGCTTGGTGTTGTAATTAAAATTTAAACAAAGGATAAAATTTACTAATTAAATTAAAAATTATTTCTCCCACCGAACGGGCACCGCCATAAGTTACAATTTCAAGAACAAGACCACCTCCTTGCCCACCAAAATTAGAAGGAAAAAGCGTTATTACGTTTGTTTGCCGTCTGTATTCGGTCGTCTCGTCGGTTAGAAGTGAATTTAGTCGAAATTCGAGTTGTCCAACGAAAAATGATTCGATCTTCGAAAAGTGCTACATAACGTTTACACGAAAAATTGTATATAAATAATTTTTCGAAAGGACTGAAATGTTGATCAAAAGTATCGACGTACTTTTTATTTTCTAAAGGACCGACCGAAAAAAGTACTAAAGGATTAACATTTTCATCCCTGCTATCAAGTACCACTATAATTCAAAATTATTGTTCACTTACATTTCAATAGCTGAACTAATTTTTAGACACGATTTGTGATCCAAAATCAATGTTGATTCAACTGTTGTTGTTGCTTCATTTTGATCTGATACTAAATTAACCTAATATTTAACCTATTTACTAAACAAAATCGACAATAGCACTTCATATATAGCCAACAACTGACAAAAATAACAAACGAAAGAAAATCATACTATGGCTGTTTATTTAAATCTAGTTTTCGGTGATTTATATTCTACACAGAAATAAGAGAAAAAACACCAATCATTTTTTTTCAACGCCTGTATCGAAATGTGTCCCTGATTGCTGTGTTTCTTATTTCGGATATAATCGATCTGATTGATCTGAGTACTAAAAATCTGTGTTTATACATAGCTTTTTAGTACTCAGATCGATCAGATCAATTAGATCAGGAATAAGAAATACAGCTTATGAGTCGTTTTGTGGTTTAGTATATGTAGCAGCACATTCTATACGACTTTTCATTCCGCAGACGGTTGCCTAGGAAATAGTTTCAGAATATATCGATAAAAGGATACTATTACAGTACAATGAAATACGAATTACATAGTAGGCCGGATATAAAAACATAAAGTTATTGTTATTAACAAACAAAAAATATTTTTAATAACTGTTCAAATATTTCGGTTCATTTTACAAAATAAAATACAAATTAAAATTATTTGGTTTTTTAATGTATGTACATATACACGAGAGTTTAGTGTAGGGGTAGAAAAAGTATATGGTTTCATTTCAGCTTCATTATAACCTTTAGCCATTTTTCGAGAAGTTTCATAATTCCATCGGTGTAGAACTTCTGTGGTTTATCGGCAAAAACTTGGCCAAGTGGTTTCACAGTACTTTTTGGAAGCCAACCTTAGACCATCAAGGAAGTTTCAGGAGATCAAAACAAATGGTAGTCAAGGGCTTCCCAGCCAAGCTATTTTTTCAATAGAATGTAACATTACCCAACAGACGATTCAGGCCCAACAGAGGTATTTAAAATATCTAGTAATGCCTGAGTTTGTCTTTTAAGAACTCTTCATAGTAGAAATTGATCTAACTTCAGTTTTTTTTTGTCAAAGAGTTCAGAATTTCTTGTCAATACAGTACCGCATAATTTTTCTTAAAGATATGTTCCCATTTTAATACCAAACTCACGAAAAAACACGTAGAAATGTCAATTTTTTATTATTTTTAGTGACAGCAATTTGACGATATTCGTGAATGGAATTTTCTATTGTGAAGTTAGTGAATATAAAATGTATTATTCAGCCAAACTACTTAGACCATCTTTTGACATTATTAAATACAACATTAAAATCGCAACATTTTGTCAAGTGTAAATTATAATCACCCTTTTTAACATGTATTCACCAACACAATTACAAAACCAGAGATAATCTTTTTCGTGTTTTATTGGATCCGTTTTATCATAAAAAGTCAATAGAATACATATTTAAGTGAGAACGTTTCCAGTAAATTCAAAAATATTTGTATTTATTGTTTTTCAGCTGAGGATAACCATAGTAAACATTTACAATTGACTGTTTTACTCAATTTTGTTGATCGATGTATTGGTTTATTTTTGTCTACACATAAAACTATCACTGCTATGTCGATTTTTTACTTTCTAATTTTATGTAAGTATAATAGACTAAGTAGATGTACATGAATTAGTACGAGTAAAAAGCTATACATATTTTCAATGCAGCTAATAAAATTCACTAGAACTTGGAGTATACGTGCCAGAAGTATATATAGATTCATTTTTGTACTACACTTATGGGATGGTCTGTTACTTCATTGAACAAAAGTGTAGCCTACTTCACAGGCCCAAATAAAAAGTAATTAAATAAACAAAACTAACCAAAAAGCATTTCTAGATGAAACAGCTGAACAACCGTTTAAACTAAACGATTGATCGTAAAGGCGAATTAATTGGCACGATCAGTTTACGGCGCGCGCAAGTAATTACACAAACACAAAATGAGAGGGCAAAATTGCCGAATATTTATAACATCCTTTCGTGTAATTAGGGATGTTCATATCAATTGAAGTATTTATAACATAACTAACAATCGACCATCCTTTTTTGTATCTTTTAGTCCTATATTGAAGTTAAAAATAGTGCACATTTCAGTATTGTGTAGGCAAAAAGTACAAAAAATACGGTCGGACTTATCACTTCATTGATATATATCCCTAATTACATTGATATAATAATTCGGCTAATTGCCCTCTTCGTGTGTGTTTGTGTAATTACTGTGAAGTAAGTCATACTTTTGTTCAATGTAGTAACGGACCATCCCAAATGTAGTACAAAAGTGAATCTATATGTACTTCTGGCGAGTGTACCGCAAGTTCTAGTGAATTTTAAAATCTGCATTAAAAATCTAAAGTCTTATTTTCTTATATATCGTATCTTCTATGTTTATCACCCTCGTTATTTTTTCTTATGTACGTTGTGTAGGTTTCCCAAGCATCGAGTTGGTGTGAGTTAATTACCATTTTGTTGAGTTTGAAGTTGTTGATAACACCCATAAAAACAGTAAATGATGCACACTAACTCGATTTAATAGCTATACATCAATACAAAGGGTAAGGAGGAACCGAGTTGACAGTGTTAGTTTCGTGTAGTATTAAATCCAAGCAACATACAGTTTACAGTAGTTAGATTTTTGTGTATGTCGTATCTATGAGTTATAAATCAGTGCTTCGGCACGTTATGTAATAGATCATGTTTTCCGAAAACTATGATTTCTCTTTTCTCTCGTACGTCGCACAGTGGGACCGAAACGGGCTCACCGTCTCTAAAATGTGTATCTCTTTAGTCTCAAGTGATAAACACTTAATTTTTTTTACATATGAACCTTATAAATAAATACATTTTAATGAAATAAACGATTAACTTTATTGTATAAAAATATAAGAAAATGGAAATTTTAAAAAATATTATACAAAAATAACAAAAAATATCAAATAAAATTAATAAAGTCGACTATTAGTTATCTTAATTATAATTTATTGTGAATTATTCACTTTCAGGCAGATCCAAAAGCATTTTAGCTTCATCTAATAAATCCCTGGAAGCAATGTCGGTTTTAGTCCTTAAACTTGAAATATATGAATTCGATGTTGGTTACTGAACGAGAACACTTCCTGGAATGGTGTAATCGGTATCGCCTATAATCTTTGTTGCGCACTTCTTTTGCATCTTCAGACATTTGGCCTATTGGTAAAATTGCAAAATGTCTTATAACACTTTCTCCATGAATAAGGATTTTATGGAGAGGAAGGCATATAGTACCAATTATATTTATTGACAAATATTCGAGCGGTATACATTGCGTATTGGCCAAATTTGAAAGCATTTACTGCGATTCCAGATGATAATGTTTGTAATATGATGTATAGCCGTTTTATCAATTCTTCGTCAACTCCAGTAATATTTGCTGAACAATGATAATTAGAAAAGAATCTTCGCGCTCCAACCAGCTCCTTGTCGAGGTTTACGGAACTTACTTTGAACAGATTTTTTATTTTCTTCTGTTGTTGCTGACCATTTCATAAACGAAATATTATAAGAAATATGCAACATAGTTTCCATAAACCTAATCCAAGCATGAAGAGTGGAAAGTCCATATTGAAATGCATCTTCGTTTTCGGGTTTAGCAGAAACTTTGCTCAGATCATTCATCTCTCTAGGTCTAGCTCCACATATAGTATACACAGCACTAGATGATATATTCGTTACTACTTGCGCAACTTTTCCATCAATCATGGTTAAAAACAGTTCATGTTTGACTTCCATTACCTCGTCATCTTTGTTTACCAGGGATGGAGTAAGTTCATCAATTTGTCTTTTGATATCGTCAACAGTCTCTCTAGTCTGCTGTGGAGTTTCCTTGACAAATTTTATGGAAATGGGTCGGCAATAACGAATAGAAGAGCATGTAGTATTGGGTGCATGCATTAAAAACCGGAATTTTTTATGAAATTTGAGCCTTTATTATGGAAAAATGTTACAAGATTTTTTATTCAAAGTATTGCCCATCGCTACCCACTACTTTTTCCCATCTCTCTGGCAATTTATGGATTTCATCCCAGAAAAACTGCGCCGGCTTGGCGGCCAAAAACGAATCGAGACAATTTTCGATACCTTGAACTGAAGTGAAGCGTATTCCTGATAGAGCTAACACGACTGTCAAATTACTCAACCGATATCTCACCCAATACCTGTTCAACTTCAATTCAACCCCAAGTCGACCCCCAACTTAACCCTCAACCTAACCCTAAACTCAACACCAGCTCAACCCGAACTCAAACTTAAATTTAATGAGTTTAACTTAATCAAACCTTCCACGCAACCCTCTGCTCAACCTTTAGATAAAACCCCTAATGAACTCTAACTTTCAACTCAAATCTCAACTCAAGCCACAAAAAAACCTCCAACTTAACAATAGAACTACCAAAATGACGGATTGTACATTTATTGAATGTTAGTCTTGTTTTGGAAATTTATGATGAGTTTTAATATTTCTTACTCAACCTGAAACTGAATTCCCAATTTAACTCCAACCTCCACACTCAACTCAATACGTAAATTACTACGGTCAGATAAACGTTAACTTAACCTCAAAACAACTCGAACTAACTTCTAACTCGACGCTCAACATAACTCTAAATAAATTTTCAATTGAACCACTGGCTCAACCCCAACTCGACCGCAAACTAAACTCGAAATTCGACGCCATACTAAACGAACAACTCAAGTCAAAAGATCGAATCAAATCAACTGAAGCTAACTCTATCTCAACCCTTAATTCAACCCCCAAATAAATTCCTAACTCAATCCTAACCTCAGCTTCCAACTGAACCCTAAATTCAGCACCCAATTCAATTCTCAAAATAAAAAGCTGAAACCTGACGAGCTGACCAGAACTACGTTCCTGAAAATTAAATCAACTCCCAAATCAATCCCTAATTAAATTTCTTAATTCAATTTTTATCTCAACCCTTTTAAATCAACTTTCAAACCTACCCTTAATCTAACCCTAAACTCAACGCCTTATTTGATCCACGAATCAATCCCCAAATTCCAATCGAACCTGTCACTCAACTTCAACTCAATTTAGCTCTAGCCAAATGTCAACACTCTACGAAACGAAAGCTTCATATGTGTATGAACTCGACCCCAAATTAATATCCAACCGAACCCCTCCCTCAAATCCAACTCATCTTCAACTCAAACCATATATCTCAAGTCAACCCTCAACCCATCCTTAAACTTAACTATAACTCAACCTTCAACTCAACGTTCAACTCAAAATCAACCTAAATCAACACGGTTCGAAAAATACATGCATATAAGAACTCAATTTAATCTAATCTCCACCTTAACTTCCGACTCAACCCGATACTCGACAATAACTCAACTAAAATCTCAACTCAACCCCAACCCAACTAAACCCTCAACATAACCCCTTATATAAATTCCAATCAACTGCTGCCTCCTACTCAGCCCAATCCAAACTCAACTACAAGGCAACACAACTCAATATTAACTCGATCTGCAATCCAGTTAAAGTAGTTAAATCAACCTGAAACTTCGGAATCCTAAGTCATCCTCAAATCTAAATGGTTTTAAAAACCCAATTGAAGCAAACTCTAATACAACCGTCAATTCAATCTACAAATAAATGCCTAGTTGAACTGCCCACTAAAATTTAACTTAACCCGTAAATGGTCCACAGCCCCACCCTCAACTTAAAAGCAAGATTTTTCGGACTCATGGACTTTCAAAACTTCGCAAAATATGGATTTTGTATCAATAAATTAGCGTATTTTTGAACGTTAATATAGAAAATTGGTCAACGTGGTTCGAAAACAATGTAGTAATGCTACATCTTACTAAACACGTGGTTTTGGGGCAATTTGAGTGGGAGCCATCCAATGTGTGAAAAAATTTGGGAAGATGAAGGCCCTCTCATTTTTTAATATTTTTCTGGAACATGGTAGTTATAAACTTGATTTAATACTAAACTGGGTTAAATTCCTTCTCATCAGTTCCCCTAGTAGCGTAGCTGGATTTATACCTACCTTGAAAGTCACAAATTGTGGCGTATCGATTTTGCCACTCGTTGCAATCGAATTCGAAATAAAATTAAGATTCAAATCAAACTTACGTAATTTAATGATGGGAAGCCTATTTCAAAGTCCAATTTGACGTTTATCTACATTTAGTTAAAACCATGATCCAAAAAGCATTGAAGAAGGCAAATTCAAGAATAGGAATAGTTAAAGTTGAGGTCAACATCGAAGACAAAATAGAAGCCAAAGATAATGTTAAAGCAACGACGAACCCCAATTCATTTATTTACTTATTACCAGCACTAACAAATAGCATAGGTTACAATACCAATAATTTTGTATATAAAAAAGAGTTACAAATTATTATTTCGAATCCGACTCTTAAAAAGATCCCTAGAAATGTTAAAATCAAAAAAATTCTGAATATTTGTAAAAATATTTGGACGTACGCGCGACCGGTTCATCAATTCCATAATTCGTACGATGAAAAGCAATACTCAGTCTTAACTGTCGTGGACGAAGAATTCTCTCAGGAACGTAAAATGAATATAAGTCAATCAATCTTAGCACAAATTACATCCCGAGCAAATACTGCATGAATCATCTCTCTTCTGAATTCAAGACTACGAATTCGACACATTTTCCAAAACATACTCGAATTGGGTAGTTCAAATTCACATTGGTAAAAAGGAAATGTTCTAAATTGGTGTTTTTCGATCGCTCGAAGAGAACTCAGGACGTGATCAATTAATATATTGAACTGATATTTTAGCATGGTCATGCCCTTACATACAAGTATCGCGATAGCACTTAATTTGTATATCGTGAATTGATTGTTCAATATCAGCAGCTTACCTGTCTTTCACCTCTATCCAGAGAATAACACTAAACGCAAGTGTGCATTACGACAGAACATTAAAATCCCCAAGCGGACCATTTGAGGAACTGGAGATTATAACAAATTACACGACAAGGAGAATACATTTTGGAATATTAAAATGGAATTCCATTACTTACAACAGAAACCAGTTAAAATATTTCAAAATAATTTATTTTGTGTTGCTAAACGTTTAAAAATTCCCATTTTATGTTAATTAAAGCGACACAAATTTATTTCATTGAATGACAAAAAGATTTTAACTTTTAGACTAAACTTACGTTAAACTTTTATTTAAAATTAAGATTTTTGTTTTTTTTTTTGTTATACGTATTTTGTCACAAAATATTTTTTTGTTGGTAATTAACAACCGGAGGGCAATTTTATTTCTCGGGTTTCACAAAAAGTAAAAATTGATGAACTTTTGTAAATAATAAAACTTTTTTGTATTTTTAAGCTTTTGTTTATAATTGGTTGATGAAGAAAACTTACAGAGTAAAAAGCTTGTCATTATAAACTTTTGCCAACACATTTACGAATCATTAGTGTTTATGAAAAAATTAATACTTTATGAAAATGCAAATTTATTTAGGTGATAAGGTGTGACATTTTGAAACACGTTGTATCAGTTTATACTCAAACGTGGGTAAAATTATCTACAGAATCATGCTAAATCAATTGCAGAAAATTTAGGGTGAATAGAACGAGGAATACTTTTCAGCTTTATCTGGTTTTGTTTTAAAATTTCCAAGCATGGTTATATGTTGCTATATAGTTTCGGTTTGCCGTCCGCCCATCCGTCCTTATCCACCATAAATTGAGAATGGATGGATATATAATTTCTGTGCTAATCGTTCGAGCAATCCAAGGGAAAGGACCCATTTGATTTGGGCATTACTCTGTTTGAGAGTGTTCAGATACATGAAGGGTTTTGACCAAGCTTTCTAAAATTGATACAAATTAAAATTTTACTGTAGTGCTCCACGCTAGCCATAAAATTGACGTGTAAATTTTGATAATCTTAAGTACACATTTAAATTTTTGTGTTGCTTGATTCGAATAGTAATATGAATAGTAAACCAACCATTATTGCGTTAGAATGATTTACGGTATCAATCCGTTTATCTAAATTTAGAATGACATCCAGGCATAAATGCTCCCTTTTATGGCACGAATTGGATGATACGGATGTAGACGATATGTGGTTTCAACAAGACGGTGCTACACAGCCAATGCAGCAATGGCTTTATTATACGAAAAGTTCGCGGAACGCATTATTTCGGCAACTTGTGAGGTCAATTGGCCACCGATATCGTGCGGTTTGACACCCTTAGACTTCTTTTTTATTCTTCTTGGACTTTTTAAAAGTACGGTCTATGCCAATAAGCCAGCAACAATTCAAGAAATCAATTGTGTCAATATTCTCTTCGGCAAATTTGTCAGAAACTTCACACAGGTTATCAAAATGATGATTGGAATAATACTCGGTTATGGACACATTTTGCTTTAAGGTTTACCTTGGTTTAGCAACAATAAAAATAAAAAATTTTCAACGTAGTAAGCACCAAAACAAGGGCGGCGGCCCCTTAAGTATTCTATGTCTTGAGCTCTGCGCTGGTGTATAGCTCAACAACCCATCCTTTGCTATGTTCTGTGAGGCAGCCTAGAAAAACTACAACCTAGAAGACATTCTAAATTCTCTTTGTGAATTGTCAAAAGATGAAATTGACCCTCTTGACGGTGTTAATGTTAAACATCCAACAATTAGTTCAGCACTTCTGAAAGAAGTGGCATACAGAATATTTGGTCCGACTACAGCAGTTTTGCAAATGAAAAATAAATTAAGCTAATAATCATCCAAAAGGAGGGCCTAAATACGATATGTCTACTGGGAATAATCGAGGAGCTAGTACACGGAAAAGATTAACTGGTTTGAATACTACTAATCAAAATAAAATTTGGATTGATCAAAAATCTGAACAGTTAAGTCAAAGAGGGGTCTGAATGTCTAGGGTTCTCGATGATTTCGATCACCAAGACTCCAAAACATCGATTAAAAAAACTCGTGTTCGTACTTCCATCCGTCCTTCCAGTCATACATTTTTGTTATTTTCGTCTTGCCTTCTCACCAATATTAATAGGATTAATAAGTAATAGGATAAAAAAATTTGAACATTTCTGATTCTCCTAAACCAGTGCCTTTATCTCTTACAATTAGATGGACAAACAAATCATGATGCCATGCGCCTAATGCTGCAATAGCATATGCATGTAGGTAGCAAAAAATTGTCGCTAGGAGTTGGGGCTTCTGTACCGTTATTGACGATATTGGGCGTTGTCTTAAACATGAATGAAAAAGAGAAACCACAAAACACCAACAAAAAAATAGAAAAGCCAATTCACACAACGGAAAATCAATGATTATGCTGGCCAAATGAACACAACAGAAAATAGTTGTAGTAAAAAGCAATAATAATTTAATTTTTTTTCAGCCCTATAACGTTGGCCTTCTATTTGGCCTTCTATTCAAGAATAATGGCTCAAAATTGTTTACCATATCAAAAATCCAAGATTTCAAGGCATATGGTATATACAATCACCTCTGAACACTTTTAAAGTTGCATCACAATGTTTCACACAAAGACATCATTGGTACACTTCCAATTTCCGGTAACAACTGCTATTGGCCACCATCAAAGCTGCTATTATGAGTCATAACCATTAGTCATTTTACCATTAATTATGTTCGGGCTTCGGAATTCGTTCAGCAAAGAACTTAACACAACGCCAACAGAGCTAGTACATGGATGCTCACTACGAATACCTGGAAAATTTGTAGATCAATCTCTCGATAGTAAAATTTCTCAAAATGATTTCGTTAAAAATTTAAAAAACCATACCACTAACAAAATTTTATATACCACTAACAAAATTTTTATGTCCAACGATTTAGTTTCCGCGATACATGTAGTTTTACGAACGGATGCATTAAGAAAAGCGTTGGAACCCCCTTATGCAGGTCCTTTTAAGGTAATCAAGCGAGACTATTGATGATTATTTAATTGGTATCCAGGAACATGGACTCAAATTTGCACAACAGACAATAGCAGAATAGTTTCAACTCATAAAGTCTCTTTGGATCTTGACACCTAAATTCCCCCGTTAGCACAACCGATAATTACTAGGACGGGAAGAATCATCAAGACGCCTGTTAGACTTTCATAACTAAACACCTCTCATCTTCTAAAGTGTAGATTAATACAGAGTAGAGCACATGCAAAGGTGCAAAGTAATTTTCAGTTGTTGTCGCCTCGAGCAAACTAGTATACTAACTATGCAAACTTATACGCTCATAACACTATACACCCTCAACCGATACCAGTTACACATTACATATTATGTGAATTTTTGGTAAATGCACTGGAAGGGGAGTATTGTGGCGGGTTTACATTTCTTACACGTAGTTTTTTGTTAATTTTTGTGTAATGTCAATCACTGATGAATTCAGTTATGCAAATGGGAACCTAATAAGTTCCTTCGCTTTAATAAGAAGTGTATCACTGAAAAAAGAGAGTACGTGTCTCATGTCTGCTACATCGCCCGACCAGGCGAATACAACCCCCCAAAAAACTAATGGGGGTCATTATAACACAAAACACTAAAAAAAATGTGTTGGACTGTTTTCCGAGTAATAAAATGTTTAACCAATATACCATTATTCCATTATACCATCGTACCATCATGACACTATACCATTAAACCATCATACAATCATACCATCGTACCATAGTAACGTTGAAACATCACACCGTGATGTATATCTTACCATCAATCCATCATAAAGTCATACCATCATATCATCGTAATATCGTACCATCATACCATCATATAGTCATGCCGTCATACTATCAGGCGATGATAACACCAAAGCATCCAACTGTCATACCATTAAACCGCCATACCATCACACCATCATACTACTACACCATCACACCATTATAACGCCGTACCATCGTACCAACATACCATCACATCATCATACCGTCATATAATCATACATCATACCATCATACTGTCATCAAAAATCACCTCAATTTTTGGAGTTTTAGAAATTCCTCGGAAGTAACTTTAAACCTGATTATCATCTCTCAAGAAGGAGATGGAGGTTCGAGATATTAATAGTGACCTTTCTTAAATCTTAAACAATTTTTGTGTAACGTTTTAACGTTTTATTTAAATATCATACACAAATGCTGTACTTACATAATAAACCACTCACATTTATATATATATATATATATATACTCGTATATATATATATATATATATATATATATATATATATCAGGGGTACAAATTGAAAATGCGGGATTGATAACAGATGGCGTTACTAACGCTATACGCATCAGGCAGTACTGTTACTATGTTCATGTCAAAGCTACGTCTTATAGCTTTAATTTTCAGTATGTGTCAATTTGTCGCAGTGTCAAATTCATAGTTTTTTTGAGCTCTCAATATGTCGAGTTTCGTGCCAACAAAACAGCATTTGCGGGAAGTTTTAATTTACTTCTTTAATTTGAAGAAAAGTGCTGCTGAAGCACATCGATTGGTCTCCGAGACTTATCCGAGTCATGTTCCATCGGTTTCAACGTGCGAGAGATGGTTTGTGCGGTTTAGAAGTGGTGATTTTGACGTTGAGGACAAAGAGCGGCCGGGCCAAGTGAAAAAGTTTGAGAATGCTGAATTGGAGGCAATACTCAATGAAGACTCGTGTCAAACTCAACAAGAGCTCGCAGATTCATTGGGAGTGACACAACAAGCCATTTCCCATCGTATAAAAGACCTCGGAATGATCCAAAAGCAAGGACATTGGGTGCCGTATGAGCTGAAGCCGAGAGACGTCGAGCGCCGTTTTTTTGCATGCGAACTGCTGCTCGAACGGCAAAAACGGAAGGGTTTTTTGCATCGCATTGTCACTGGTGATAAAAAGTGGATCGATTACGATAACCCGAAGCGCAAAAAATCATATGGTTACCCCGGCCATGCATCATCATCGACGGCCAAACCAAATATTCACGGCGCCAAGCTCATGCTCTGTATTTGGTGGGACCAGCTGGGTGTGGTGTATTATGAGCTATTGAAATCGAACGAAACCATCACAGGAGCACTATACCGAACTCAATTGATGCGTTTGAGCCGCGCACTCAAAGAAAAACGGCCACAATACGAGCAAAGACACGACAAAGTAATTTTGCAACATGACAACGCTCGGCCACATGTTGCAGCGCCGGTCAAAACATACCTACAAACGCTGAAATGGGAAGTCTTACCCCACCCGCCGTATAGCCCAGATATTGCTCCTTCCGATTACCACCTTTTCCGATCGATGACACATGACCTAGCTGACCAGCGCTTCCATTCTTACGAAGAAGCCCAAAAATGGGTCGATGACTGGATAGCAGCCAAGCCGGCCAAATTTTTTCGCGACGGTATCCGTAAATTGCCAGAAAGATGGGAAAAAGTTGTGGCTAGCGATGGACAATACTTTGAATAATTCATTTGTTACCATTTTTTCAGAATAAACGTTCAAAAATAGAAAAAAAACCCGCATTTTCAATTTGTACTCCTAATATATATATATATATATATATATATATAGATTGCCCAACTGCTCACTAAAACCGAATTCAACCCCAAATCAACCCTAATTTAACCCTCAACCCAACCTCAAACTATACGCCAAACTCAAACCAGAATTTATAAAAAATTTATCAAGTACTCATTATACCCTAATCCAACTCCAACTCAGCATATACCAAAAATTGATAAATATTTATATAACAAATTTCAAATCGGGCAAGCCGCTCTCGAGATACCATCGGTATAGACATCCATACTAAACGGAGGACATTTTTTCAGGGGCCTTCAAAACGTTGTTTTGGTGCTGCAAAATTTTTCGTCATTTTTGACAAGATTTCAATATTTTGGTCTTCACACAGTAATAAATATACATTGTAATAAATATGACTTTTTACTAGGGTTGCCTGATTCCAGTTTATTTATCTACTGAGATGAAATCCTGCACAAGCACATGATTTTCCAGTTACTTCGGTTTTTGGTTGACAAAAATTATAAAATTGATGCAGTTGAATTATTCCAATAAATCATTTCTGAATCAATCACAAGCACCAATCAACTTAACACCCTTTTATTCTATTCCGCTTAAAACTACAAAAGAAAAATCCAAGTTGACGTAATTAGCTTTTCACATTAAAATCAATTCCGATTAAAAGTCATTTTTTTATTTAATTCCTTTAATTGCACGCACAAACAAATTTTAATAATCATCAGTAAAAAATCAAATAACACGCGGCGAATAATTCAAAATTCACATTTTCATTCCACTCCAAAAAAATAATTCTCATTATAAATTTTATATTTGGAACAAACATAATATTCTAATGAAAATTCATGGTGTTAAAATATGATCTTTTTATTTATCAAAGTGTTTTTTTTTTATTTTACATCAAACAGACAAAAAATCAAAAGATAAAATTCACCAAAACAAAAATGAACATTGAAATGAAAAGCTCAACGAATTTTCATCGAATACATGTTGATGTGTATAGTAATTTGTACGCACGCGTCTTTTGAATTAAAACAACATGTTGTTTTTCCTATTTATTATACAAAGACAACAACACCAATTTAGAGAATACATGGTAGTATATATATACGTACATACTACATCTATTACATACGTACATATTTCGAGGGGAAATTTTAATTTAAACCGTCTCCACAATATTTTGTGTTGTTGCTGTTAATTCGGAAAAACTTTTTATTTTCTACTGTACATTGTTGTACTGTTATTTTGTTATACGAAATTTTCCTTTAACCAATGTGAGGAGCACATATAAAGAGAAGTTTCACACAATTTGGTTTTAAACGTTTATTAACCACAGACTGTTAAGCACAGAGAAAAGTTGCATTAACAATTTTGTATACTATATACAAATATAAGTTACAAATTTGTGAGTGGTAATTTTATAGAAAAGCTCAAATGTTATTGGAATTATTTTAATATAGTAAGTGTTGGATATTTACAAGAAAAAAAAAAAAATTACAAAAAATTATTAGTGAAATTTACAAGTGTTTTTTGAGTGAAAAATTATTTTGAGTGATTTTTATAAAAAAAAGCAAATAATTAGTTTTTTTTTTTAATAAAGTGTGGTTACACCAATATACCCAGTGATTTTAATTGTTCAAGTGTTTTTTTTTTTTTAAATATAATCGGTTGGTCTTTTGAAAAAGTAGATAAAAAACATTTTTCTGGAAAAACAAATTAAATTTAATTGAATTAATAAATTGTGAAAGGTAAATACATCAGATATATAATTATATTGTTTACTATACTATTATTGTTATCCTGTGAGTGATGAATGATGTTCTTGTGTAATCTCACGTACAAAAGAAAAAAATTAGTTTTGTTATAACATTTCGCTATGTTAATAACGTTTGGGAATTTGCCTGACTCTGATATAAAACAAGGAAAATAAATTAAATATGAAAATAGATGGACAGTCAGTCCAAGATAAAACTTCAATGAAATATGATTCGTCGAAATGTTTTTTATGTGATTTTCAACAAGTTGCATTTCGTGGTCTAGCCGTTCCTTACCTGTTGCGGTTTCGTGCAACAGGTGTAAAATAAACATCTATTTCGTGCGCCCCGTTTCCTATGGAAATCATAAAATTATGAACAAAATAAATTATCTGATTCAGGATTTGCGACTTGATTTATGATTACATTTATTAAACAATTTATCTGTAGAGTGGATAAAATTGAAATTAATTATCCAGAAGTTTCTCAAACGAATAAAACTGTCTCGTCATGAATTTTTTTTTGTTTTTTTGTTACGTGTTGGATTTAGCGTAAATTTTAGCGTGAGTAGATGAAGGGGAAGGGCAACATGTAATTATTATAATTTCACTCAATTTTTTTTTTCGCTCAAACGTTTGGTTTTAATTACTAATTAAACATAATAATTACATTAGAACGGTTCGAACGCATAAAGTGTGTAACACTTTGCCTGTTCTGGAGGATATCCCAAAAACTAAATTTGAAATTAAAATAAAAAAAAAAACAATTATGATGTTTTATAGATCCACACTGCTTGGGTTCAGATTTAGAATGTTGAGTCTAAATAAAATTTTCAAATTTAGTAGATGGTAGAGAAGGTAGAGATGAGTTTTTTATTAAATTCTAAAGATATTAAAACTCTTCTTCTTAACAGGGGAACAATTTTTAAAATAGTTAAGATTTGGAATTGTATAAGCTTGAAATTGTCAAGATTCGAATGTAAATTAATTTGTTTAATTTTAAAATTTCGATTGAAAATTCAATTCTAAATCATCTTCCCAAAATTTCATAATTCGAATTTATCTTCACAAATTCGAATTCATCTTAAAAATTTTGGATTTCAATAAACTTTTTGTTATATTTTGAAAATAATTTAAAATTTGGTTTGGAAGATCGAAGCTAGTTGTATTATGATTACATATATGCAATTGAATGGATTTAGTTAATATGGCTTTTCCACTCACAGTTCCTGGTAATAGTTGCACCTAGTGTCGATATACTTAAAAATGCTCACACAACGATTTTTATTTGATTGTTAAACGTTTATCTAGTTTTATTGCTAAATGGTCCTT
Organism: Tipula vernalis; assembly: GCA_958295665.1. Lineage (NCBI taxonomy): Eukaryota > Metazoa > Arthropoda > Insecta > Diptera > Tipulidae > Tipula > Tipula vernalis. The sequence goes on along the minus strand of OY282558.1, from coordinate 458,032,600 downwards.
AACGTGAAACCACTTACTTCTAAAGAATGAGGGCCTGAGAATAACATGGCAGTAGGTACCATCTGCAATTTAAATCATTTTTCGGGGAGGTCAGTAGAAAATGAGTTACAGCAAAACCTCCCAACGAACCTTTAATATTTAAGAGTATAAAAGTATTCAATTTTAGGAGAGCAAACCGAATAGATTGGGACTTAAAAAAAATCTTTTCTTTATTTAATAGGCCGCTAAAAATATTTTTGTCTAGTTTTAATTTGTGTTATTCTTCCACATCCATAATTAATTATTCTGCCACATTTCATAAAAACCATCAGAATTGTAGGCAACTTAAATTGTTCGTTTTATTTAAAGCGGTAACTCAACCAAGTCAGCAATAATAAACTATCTAGTAATTTCGAACTATTTTCAATATTATCGAAAATGAAATCGCCTGAATATCGTCAATAATTTTGTATAATCTGTAACATCACGCGAATAATATCAACGACTGTTGACGACTCAAATCTTGGAAAACTTAAATACAAAATTCTCGATAAATGACTATTTCTGTAACATGATGCAATTGGACCCCTGATACCTCCCCACAAAAAATTTCGAATATTCCAGAAAACTTTGGATAATCTTAAAATAAGGATCTCAAATCCAAAAATCTTGAATTCCCCGAATCTCTTTTGTGTAACACAAATTACCTGAGTACTACGCTACACAGAAAATCTTGATCAATATCGAATATCTCGAATAAAATGTCGAACAAAACCTCGGAAAATCTCAGAAAATATCGAAAATCTCGATACATCACTAATTCTGTGACATCACGAAACTTCGTAATGTCTTGTAAATTTCGAGTATAAGCGAGAAACTCGAATAGATTAGAATGATTTCGAAAAGCTCGAATATTCTAAGTAGAATACTCTAAGCAATTCAAAAGTCAAAAGAACACTTTCTTGAGTAATTTGGTAATTTCAAATAAATTAGATAACAAGCTGCTTAACGCTATTCAAACGCGATTGTTCAACGCTTACGAGAATATTACAATTCAAACTAACTCGAACAATCTTGCATCCTCTATAAAATCTCGAATAATATCTAAACTACAAATAAACCTCGAGAAAGCTTTAAACCGCAAAAAAAACGTAAAATCCGTCAGTTTATTATGAGAAGTCGGTAATATGAGGCCTCTTACCAAAAATGATTTGATGGCATATCGTCAAAATTTAAATTCGTAAAATGAAATGTTCAACCACACAAATTCATCACCATCAATCACGTTTCGCCACAATTCCAAAACTGAAACTAGAAATTTGAGGTATAAGTACATAATCGAATACAAATAATTACAACTTGCTGTACATTTGAAGTGTTGTATTTTAATCCGACAATTTGCTTGCGGATCCTAATTTGTATCTCTTTCGTATTTGATTTTGTATTAGAGCGTTCAATGCATGCATGATAATTTAAGACAGAAGCCACCACTCACAATATACGAATTTAGCAAATCCGGCTGAATATCTTCGCACAAGTTACATTACTCTTTGGGTTCTCTATCATTACACATCATTAGCCTTAATACATCACAAAAGTTTAGGCGACAGCTTATGGCATTTTTTTGTAGGAATGTCTCTTCCGTAATGGTTGTTTCGCGTGGTTTGAGGTAACCGAATTTGAATTTTTTCCAAAGCACTTGTGTTCTGGTTTATTTGTTGCCTCCGCCGCAGCCAATTCATTAGTATTTCATTAACACCTTCCGGCATCAATGCCTCTTAGGAAGATTATTCAAGGCCTTGCATTTAAAATGGACTCTATTTCAGATGAACCCTGTCAGATGAAACTTGCCGATCACCTTCACCGATTTTAATCTAAACTTCCATATCTCCCTTCAATTAGATTTCAGCAAAGCCTAAGCAAAGTTTAATTTTTTCAACTCTACAGTTTGAAAATGGTCCCGCAGGCGTATCTTTACTGCTCTTAGTTTACTGTCAGTAGCTGTATGGCAAATTTTATACAATTTCAAACTTGTTCTCTAATAAAACGGGTGGTTCTTTCACAGATGAAAATTCGGAGGTGATTCCCAGAAACGACGGAACAGCCTTCAATAACGTTCCCTTTATTAGAAAAGATTGCAGCGATATGCTAATTCCACTCGTTCTCTAATAATTTCATATTAACCCCCTCCCCCCCCCCCCCCCCACCTCAACGCATATTCTATTAAGTACATTAGGAAAGGTTTGAATATAACCTGTTTGCTTTATAACCCGCGACAAACAACGAATTGTAGCCATTGTGAAAGGTGACCAAATTAAATTACGTCAAAAAATTATTTATTCTAAATTACTCGTCTCAACGCAAATGAAAAGTTGAAAATTCCTCAACGAATTGTAAAAAATATTCGGAAAATTAGAAAAACCTCGAATAATCTTAACGTACGTACCGTAAAGGTCGGAAAATTTTGAATAAAACTCGAAAATCTGGAATAATCTGAAAATTCTCGAAAATCTCGAAAAATGTTGACTGTCTTAAATTTGCTTATGCAAATGAAAATCATTTCTCAAAAACCCCAAATTTGTTAAATTTCAGCATCTCTACCTCTAGCATCTCTATAACTCTGCCTGCATAATAATTTACCTGAAAATCTGATAGCACGGGGCCCCAATTTAAATCAAGTGAGTTGTAAATTTCGAAATTATGATAAACAGTTTATATTTAATTTCCAAATTTCTCAAATATTCTGTAGTCCTAAATTAATTTAATTTTTTAATCCTATGAAAATATCTTGTGCCGCAGAATTAGCCTGGTACGCTGAATAATACATAATAAGCTTGAATTATTTCAAATAACTTCAATTAGCCTTCAAAACTGTCCAAGTCGATGACCACCGAAACGTACAAAATAAAAACACATCCAATTAATAAAATCTTTAAGCGTATGGACCCTATTGCTTGCTTCGTTCGCAAGCAAAATCTTAAATAAGTTCATAATTTTCACCAATTTCTCTTCCTTTTATAATTTTTATCATTTCATCGAATGTGTTTGAGTGTCTTTTAAAGTGCGGCAACACTGAATATATACCGATTACTCGAATATGTACAAACCAACTCTATACAAATCTTCACAATCTCAAAAAACTTCAAATAAACCAAGAATTTTAAAAAATCTCGAATTATCAATGTATAAATTTGGAAAATCATTAAAGTGAACAAAACACAATCTAACACTATAACGCTCAACTGCCAGGCAAACTCATATAATCTCGAAAAACTCGAATTATTTTGACAACAAAAAATTAATTCTCGAAAACCTCGAATAACTCAAAAATAATCTCGAAAGTTTTATTAAATATTTTGAAAATTATCAGATATCTTAGGCTATCGGAGAGTCTACATAGCATCCTGCAACTCAAATACAAAGCGACGTGACGCTAAATGCCAAACTTTGAAAATTTCGAATAATCCCGGATAATTCTGAAAACAATCAAAATACAAAATTATTTCAAAAATATCAAGTTACACTCGTTCCTCACTCTTTTAGTAAGTAATGATGCGATATCTGGACGGAATGTCAAATGTGGAACGTTCGATAGATGATATTCTGATTTACGCCCTAACGGACGAAGAAGTGTTCAAATGGGCTACTTCCAGATGATGAACAAATTAAAAACATTGGAAATATTGATATTCCAAAGTTTCCAAGTTTCTTCCTAACAATTAAAGAATGTTAGTTTTGTATGAGAATCGAACAGCTCCTTGCGTCATCAATTATCTAAAAATTTTACGATGTCAACGCAAATATTAGGTTATCAGTTGATGCAAGACAATAAGCAACAGCCTATTGCTTTTGTATCTAAAGCTGTTACATTGGCACAGCAAAACGATCCCTAGATAGAGAAAGATGCAACGGCCATAAAATTCGCTTGTAAGAAATTCTATGAATATATTTACGGAAGAAAGCTGGAAATAGAGATAGATCACAAACCCCTAGAGACGATTTTTAAGAAGCCTATTCAAAACGTTCCTGCTCGGTTTCAGCGGATACTCTTTGGAGGGTTACTATAGGGTTTCTCAAAACGGGATCCCGTTTTTATCTCAAAAATCTGACAAAGAAATCTCGAGATTTCCCGGTTTTCGATTTTTTTATATACTCGTTCAACTACATGGCATAGGAATAATATATTACAGTAAAACCTTGGTTAAGACTCTAATTGGGAATTGGTGTGCCCCTGATTTCCGATTGTTCCTTAGATGCGAATGTAGAAAGTACAAATATCTACGAGTATACGTTTATTTATTAATAACATTTTCAAGTCAAATTCAGGCCGATTAGGAAGGGACTTGACCGTTTCTTAACCTTTTATGACGATTCCAAAATGATTTTTGCATACAGTTCTGGAAAATGGTCAATTAAGAAGGAACTTGGTGATTTCTCAACCGATTGTGAAAAAATTCAGGATGCATGATGGAAATGCGATTATCGGATAATCGGAAAAGAAATTACCAAGCTCCTTTCGAGTTGGCTATTTTCCAGAATTTTATGTAATAATCATTTTAGAATCCCATTATCATCTAACAAACCAAATTTCATCATAATCGGTTAATAAATAAACAAGTTCATTCCTAATCGGCCTGAATTTGACTTGAAAATGCTAGTTAAGGATCTAAGGGACAATCGGAAATCAGAGACAGCCCAATCCTCATTTAGGCTCTGAAACCGAGGTTTTACTGTAATATATTATTCCTATGACGTTATATAAGTTAAACAGGTGTTTAAAAAAAAAATCGGAAACCGCAAACTCCCGCGAGTCCCCGGTCATTCCTATACGGATTTTAGCTAAACGACTTCTAACACTAAATAAATTGGAAACCGGGGAATCCCAGGATTTCTCGGTCATACTTTTGCGATCCCTGGAAACAGGGATCCCGTTTGAGAAAACCTATTACAATATAATCCAAAGATAATTTATAAAAAAGCACAGATATGTGAATTTGAGCATGACGATGAGGAAGACTGGAGGTACGGCGAACAGATTGTCAAATTTTAAGGAGGAACTTGTCGTTTATGACCCAAATCAATAAAATACTACAGGTTACAAAAGAAGGTCATTTAGGCATATAAAGTACAATGAAGAAAACAAGACAATTATTCTTTGGCAGACTTATCAAACGACGTTGTTGAGTTTGTTCAAAAGTACTCAATTTGCCAGCAGACTCAAAGAAATAATACGATACACCAAATAATTAGCAAAAATCACCTAGTTATTGTAGATATACTTGACCAATTCGGATTTCGAACAGCTGAACAGCTTTACATCAGCGGAAGTGATAAAAATGCTGAAAAAATTGTTCACTACTCATGGGATTCAGTTCTCTTCAAGAAAGTAAGGGATTTTACCAGAGATTGGGATTTTACCCACGAGACCCCTAATTCACAATTTCTAAGGGCTAATAAACTTGTAGGACAGTTCAAACAGTTAAGTTACGTCTTAAAAAGTGTGCTAAAGACCAGGCCGATGTTTACAAAGCGCTTCAAAACTTAAGAAATGTTCAAAGGGACAGCAATTTGCAATAACCCAACCAAAAATTGTTCAGCAGAATAACCAGAACTAGCCTACCAATTAATAAAGATCCACTTAAACCAAAACCAGCCGATAAAGTTACCGAGGACGTTCAAAAAATACGACACAAACAAAAATTGTATCACTACAAAGGTTCCGAGCTTAATATTAACCAGTGAATAACAGGTAGAGCTGATTTACCACGATCACTAATTGTAAAAACAGACGATGACGGAACTTTTCGTAAAAATACAAATCAGTTGACTATAGTACAGTATTTCAAGGAGTTGATTTAGTACAACTCGATCTGGTTAAGCTGGTCGCAAGATTAAACTTATAGTTCCTTTCAAGTTGGTTGTGGGTAGGGCATCATCCGCATGGTTCACTCTTTTATTATTGCTGAAAAAAAATGACAATGTAACATGTAAACATCAGTGTATTAAAGACATTTTTCATTTGATCACTAACGTGTTTGGTTATGTTATAATGTCAATTTGCCTTGATAAACCTTCAAGAATTTTTAGCGATAAAAAACGGAAAATTGAAGCTGACTCTGGAATGGGTACCGGTTTTGACGCGTTATCTACAAATATTGTTGAAATAATAGCGCTATTGCTCTATTTTTAAGGGCGCTAATAGTAACGGCAGAATTGAAAAATTTTAAATTAAAATTGCCAAGTTTTTAAATCAAATCAAAAACATGCCGTAATTTATTCTTAAATGGAAAATTTGTTTTAAGGAAAACGGATGCTTTTATTGTAGTGACATCTAGCGGTAATGCTTGAAATATGTACTGTTATTTTTATTTTTGTGCAGATGGCATTGTCGGCGGTTAAATATAAATATGACTTTTAAACATCTATAAATACAAAATATTTTCTAAACATGTATTCAACCCTTAAGCAGTGAAATTTTAAATTTTCTAGACTAAAAACCACCCCTAAATTTTTTTGTAATTTTAATTTAAAAATACAAAGTTAAATGTTAATACGAATTAATTAACGTTTGAAGTTCAAACATGGAAGAGAACCCATAATAAAAAACGTTGTTAGAGCAGGCAAGTTTTTGCAAAGTGAAAGCACAGAGAAGAATATCAGATGTTTTAAGACGAACAAATTTTTGACATTTCATTCTGGAACCCAAACCTAAAACTCAAACCAATTTAAATTATTTTTACTGTGGTCCCATCTAACATTTAGCACCACAAAGACAGTTAGTAGACATTGTACACTACAATTTTTGCTTTAGTAATTTAACTTGAAAATAACAAATAAAAAAGGTTCAATAAAAATTTGTTAAAAACAAACAATTCTTATCTGTGCCGAAAGGCATAGACGAAGCATTTCTTTAAGCGAGTGTCTGGATTAAATTTTCATACAATTTACTTTTCTTCCTCTAAAAACGATTGTTAGGAATAATTTATTTTAATTTTTTAGTTATTTATAGGGGTAGTTTTTGTCCAGAAAAGGTGAATTTCACTTCTTAAGGGTGTAATAGATGTTTAGAAAATATTTTGCAAGAACTTGTTTTATCATAATCGCAGCATAAAGAAATGGTATTTAAAAGTGGGTAAGCTCGCTAAATGTGGTCGTGTGCGATTTATGATCTTATAAATAGCGTAATGGAATAGGGGATGAGAAAATAATAAAATATTGGTACGCCAACGTGTTTTAACTCTCAGCTTTAATTTATCTTATATTTATTTTTCTTGGTATCAACCTTCAAAGAAGGACGTCATGGTACTAGAAAAATATGATTTAATTTTAATTCATTAATTTACACTGAATTTGTCCCAAATTTAAAGAATCCAAGACGTTTCTGAGAATTTTAAAAGTGTCGGTGGGATATTCAATTTTATTTTAGTGTGGTGCGGTGGTTTATAAAATTGTCACTATTATATGGACTGTAGTTAAGAGTTTTGTTTATTTACCAGGTAGATGGAAGAAATATTGAAATTATACGTGTTTCGGACAAAGCTGAAAAAATTATCTTGGCTTGTGGGTTGGACGCGATAATTGTGTCCAGATAGTAAAAGCCTAGGGCTCGTTAAACAATGGTTTGGAAATGCTTCTCCATCTGCAAAACCTAAACTGTGTTCATTCGGCTTGGATCATAAATTAATCTGGCATTAAATCAGAAAATCAGAAAGCAAATGAGGCGAACTGAAAGGTGACTGTAACATTAAAGGTAAAAATAATAAAAAAAAAAACGCTAAACAGCTTTAAGGTGACAAACTACATATAAGTTCAGTAAACTGATAAAGGACTCTTTGTAGGAAAAAAATACTGGAAAAAGGGTGGCTCTTTGACCAATCCTCATTTAACGAAAGAAGAGTCACCTAACAAAAATTTGATATTGGATGAATTTTTAACTCCCACCCACCCGTATTGCATTTCAATTAAAAAGGTTAAAAGTTATTTGAAAAAAAAAAAAAAACTCAAATTATATTCTATTATGTACCTAGTTCAATTAGACAAATTTTCCAAAAAGTTTATTTTTGGATTTTCCTGAATAAAATTATTTTGTATTTTGATATAGTTCGGCGGAATGAAGCATCATCCCACATCACCGATTATATTGTTCTAGGAATCGAGCGTTTTGGTTATTTTCGATAAACGAGTAGTTCAGCATATGATTACGTTGTTTGCTCTAATTGTGTAAACATCTATTATGTACCCCTTCGAGTTATTTTTTTTTGTTTATTGGGAAATTGATTTTTCCACTTTATATTATCCGCATACATCACGTCTCATAAATTAAAAGTTTGGTAAACAACATACATGTATAATATTTAAGCACATTCTTATGTACATATTATTATTAGAAAAGGATTCAAGTGGCCTGAAGTTATAAACAAATTGAAAATTTTTGGAAACTGTCTTCTACAAACATCGCGATATTTGTAAATAAATCAAAATCATAAATGCTGAGGCAACTGCATGCAAGTAATCGTACCCAACTCACGAGAATGAGTTCAAAAATATTTCACTCAAAAAAAAAATTGTGTTTGTATAAATACAATGAAGGCAACTTAATCTCAAATTCTAAGCAAAATATTATTGTTTGATATATTTATAAATATTACCAAAACCATAACATCTTAAATAGTAATCTCTTATCATGGACAACTACACTTTTCTTATATTTCTGCTTTCTTAGCTTAATCTGAACTTATGAATCTTCAAAGAAAATTACAATTTCAAAACAATTTTGTCATGACAACATCATCAGGACGAGAATAAAAAAATCAACAGCTTATAATGGAATTGTATGTCTTTAAAAAGGATCAACAGTTACGTAAAAAATAGAAGGTTATTCTCTTAAATAGTTTTGTGTTTCGTTTTGGTACATAAATTATGCACGTGATATTTATGATGGTTTGACCGTATTTTGTTATATAGAAAGCTATAAAATCTATGCCATGTAGCAGCTCTATTATGGCACTAAAACTGATTTAATTTAATTTTTTTGAATTTTATTGTGGATATAAATATGGTTGTTAATTTCTACATCAAATGGAAATTTTTACTGCATGTGTGGGATTTATGACTTATTTTTTATGTATGTGTATATATGCGGGATCAAATATTGCATAAAATTGAGCGAAAAGCAATGTATGTATGAGGTAATTCTATGCTAAAGCCTACGACTATATGAATTAAAGTATCTGGTAAAATGTTTTAATTTTTATTTACTACCAATGTCAATACTTGTAGTCGTATATATTATTAAATCCTTCATTGCCTAAATTTATATTATAAATAGAAATCTGATACCGAATCTTGCCCATTATAGTGAAAATATCAATGAAATATAAAAAAATCGATTTCCATGGAAAATCTGTTTGTTTATACTATGTGGGTTTACTAACTATTTGGGTATATACTAGTATATTTACTCTTCTGCTTATCAATTAGGTGTAGCTCAAAAAATCTTTTTCATGGATATTTAAAGCGAGAGCGACCTAGTGATAAATCGTAACAACGCAATCCATCTCCAGACATAATACTTTAGAGGCTGATTTTATTACAACTTCAATTATTTTTTGAATTCATCGAGTTTTCCGATATTTTCCGCTTGTAGGTGGAAAATGATTTTTCTCGCATTTAACTACAGTATTTAATGTAATCCACGTGCCCTTGTTAACTTTCGGCTGATATCGAGTAAATTTCTAATAAATTCCAAAGCATGGAAAAAATTTTTCAGAAGAGATGAAGAATCTGTGTTCTAAAAATGTTTCAAACACACTACCTTGTTTCATCATTTGGATGTGCTGCAACTAATTCATTGTTAATCAAATATGGTGGCTACGTCAGATACGAAATTTCTATGAAATTGGTGCATAATCGCAGAAGTTCCATTTGGGGCAGGTATGGAATTTCTTAAATAAGTCATGGCCAGAAGTCAAGAAATATTGCGTAACCCTACTGAATAATACATTGGTCCTTAAATACAAATCACAAATCAAAAAAATTAGATTTGGCATAAAGAAATTTGTTTTTTACATACATAACCAATCCAGACATTTACTACATTCCCAGCACCAAATGGAACACACACATATGACGACGTATTTTAGCGAAATTTTATATCTGAGATGTTAAGCCGACTCCGAAAATAGTTCCTAATCTAAAATAGATTAAATCAAGTCTTGAAGATTTTTTGGGCCTTTTGCATCGCCGCTAATAAATTTACCAATCTGTAAATCCGTGTTGACTAACCAGAACATGTCTCTTTTCAATTTCGTTGCGTTTTCACAAGTTTTGATCTGGTTTGAATATACTTATCAGCTTGTGCTTCTGCTATGAAAAAAATCTTGCTAAATGCGCTTTTTCATTGGGTTCGGTATGTGGTTCATTGGATTCTTAAGATTAATAAGATTCATGAGGTTTGTAAGATTCATTTCAATAAAGTAAGTACAACTCAATACAGTTTCTCCTATAGTCTTCGTTTTAAGTGGTACTTAACTTGATTGACTTCACAGCAGCTACCCACAATCCCCAGAAGTAAGATCTTGTGGGTGCCCTAAAATGCCAATTTATGGCATGTTATGTTCAATATTTCCTGGAAGCAGATTCTGTTGAAATCCTTGATGTCGGGCTTCAATTGTTTGTCCGCACCTTTAAATATTGTACCGTAATTGGTCTGTTTACGGCTGCATAGTTCTCGCCAAAAACCGTGATGTAAGCTCCAGCAATGATTGTATGCACATATTATTGTTGATAAAACCGATGCAATTAATTCTAATCTTGAGAAAGTTAAAGTCTTTAATCGTGCTGTGATGTCATGTGTGGCGTTTATCTATCTAGACATTTTAATACGGATTAGTATCTGTAATTGTTGTTGAAAACCTAACCACTAGTTCTCTAAATGTTGAGGTAACTTGTTTTTGCAGCCAAAACGAGTCAAAACGTTCCTCCTAAGCCCTACCCGAATATCTTAAAATATAATAATTAGCTTAGATAGGATTTTGAAGCTAAAAGCTCTTCCGTATGATCCCAAAAGCCTAATGTGTTTACAACGCTTGATCGTCCTTTATTCCAAATTTAGCAAACTTTCGTTTTTCCTTTGGAACCCTTTCTAATAAGTCTTTAGTATTGCTGCACCATTTTCTAAGAGTTAAGCCTATACACCATAAAATTTATATTAAGCGGTTCTACAACCCCTGATCGTATATCGTTAACATAAAAAAATCTCCTCAAAATTTCAACAGATCTAGAAAAGATCGCGTTCTCATCCTGTGCATAACTGGAACAAGGTTCTTGTTGTCATTCATATGCGATTTTCATTTGCCTGCTTTGAGGCATCGAAAACCATGCTGGTCTCCCTCGTAACCGTGTTCGTTACATGGTAAATAACATTTCACATTAGTTAATTGCTATGCTGTGTTCACTGGTGCTCGGTAAAATGACTCCAAATTTGATCCAATCAAATTTAGTTTTTACCAGTGCAGTTGCCAGTAATCCGAAATTCGTAATTTCTTGTTGCGCCACTACTGTTGCAGGTGTCCAAATTATGATGTGATAAACCCCTTTTAAAGAGTCTTGCCTTTATTTGAAATTCTTTCCTTCATTTTGGGGAAATAGTTATCAAATGATCCGCCTTATAATTCCTGTAAACAATTCGAACCGTATTGTATAAAGTATTTGATGTCTAATTTCTATTTATCGTATACTATGCTATATCATACGAGTTTTTATAAACTGCTTCTGAATGTGCTGTTCTCATTAAACCGGCTCCTTTGATGCTTTGAATACCAAGTGTTATTTCACAGTTGATAATTGCATCTAAAAGCTCTTTTCCAGTTTCTTTAAGTAGATTTCTATTTTGCTTTTCTGGCGCTGCAATCTTCTGCTCGTTACTTGCAAATTTTAAGCTATACTTTGACGTATTTTAATAGCAGTTGTACGAAACATCGCTTAAATGTTTCCAAACCCTGAAATAGTTTCCTTTAGTATAAATTCACGAAATTACAAGCGGTAGTCTTCCTTTTTTTGTTTATCCTTTTGTGGTCTAGCAAACTTCCAATTCATCTTCGGAAACTCCATCCCAATCAATACCACACCGAAGCTATGGATGGATAAACATTTTTCAGTAACGAACGGAATTTTATTTATTGGAAACGAGATCACATCGAATACCGTCATGTCGCATCCTATACTTATGGCTGTGGTTAGTAGCAAAATGTTATTTAAACCATGATAGTTTAAATAATTCGAATTTTGGTATTTGGTAATAAGGAAGATAGTAATCATAATTCTTCAAGTGATTTAAGGGTTATCTGCAATTCGCTTCATTAGTCAAATGCGTTCTTCCAGCTTTATTAAATTCAGTGCTTCTAAAACACAGAAAGGCATAATTGAATTACAAATAAAATGTACTTATAATCGAAAACCAACTAAAGCTGGGACTGGGATATATTAGGTTAGATAAAATTATAAGTTAAGGAAGGATAGGGGTCGTAAAAGTAAATAAGCTGGTAGTTCTGCCTGCTGAACTGCTTCTCGCAAAGTGCTTATTCTGATAATTGTGATGGTTATGAATTTAAATCGGATTCTAATTTCTCCAATTGGTGTGTTATATTGCGATTAGTTATTTCAATAACCTCCCTTAGTTTTATTCCGAAGACAATTACCTAAAAACAATCTCTTGTCTTGGAATTACACTTAATCATCTTTTTAAATATACTAGAAACGATAAACAAAAAAAAAACAAAAAACTCTGAAAATTTACTTCTACCCACAAAACCCATAATTTTTCGTGAGAGTAAATTAAATTATCGTTATACAACATGTGTCTGAATAAAGCATTATCATTATACATTTTTAATACTCGACTGCCTATATAACAATGCGAGTAATATGAAGAAAATTGGAATGGCATGGAGTGTTAAATTTCACATCTTTACAAAAAAAGTAAGTTTTTAAAATGGGTGGAGCCGGGCGCGCTTTGGAAAATATGAAAATTTGATACAAAATTACATGATTCAACCGGTGTTTAATTAGCGTTTTTTATGATATAAATTTCTTAGAAAAAAAAAAAAAAACCAACAAATTATTTTTATTTTAATACAGACAGCTAAAATATTTGTCTAATGCGGGTGGTAAATACGATTTTTTTCCGAAATATGAATTATTTATACAAAATATTAATTAAGAAATTAAAATAAATTACTAAGTGTTAACGCGATAAGATATTAAATTTTAATTTGATTAATTTTACATTGTATTGTGTATATGTGATGTATCAATATGCTAATTACTTGGGATATAGTCCCACGTAAAATGGATGTACAAAACATGTCAGTTTTACAAATCGTTTTATTTAGCATATAAAATTAGAAATTAATTAAAATCATAAATAACAGTCAGAGCACAATATACATATATGTATGTAAGTACGAAAGTATTTTGGGATGTTCATTAATTTATTGATCAACTTATCAAGTTGAACTTTTTATTACACACTTTTTTATACAAAAACTGTTACAATTCCCACAAAAAAAATATTGAAGTATCTGCAATACATGTGCGATTAGATAACCGATCAATATAGCAATAGAAACTAAATTAAGTATCTCTCTGATTGATTTACTGTCTTCGGAATTTCATTATATACAATAGATGCGCGCGACATTAACGTATGCAAATGTATATAACATCAAATACCTTATTTATCTATGCATACATAAAATTATGTTAATATTCATATAACATAAATTAGTAGATAACAACAACAACAAAAAAAATTATTATACTACTAACATTGACGTACGTTTGCGATCAGCAAAACAAACCGAACCATTCGCTTGAAGTTTTTTGACGGTTTAGAAAACTTGTCAATCATTACAACTTCCAAAAATGTATTTGATAAGTGACTTAGGACTGGCGCGTTCCGTCCTTATATGTGACTTTATATGAAATTTTAGGGCAAATTTCGTATCCAAGTAAACATATAAAATTTTCAATATCCAACTTTATATGAACATACATATAGGGACGCAACACGTCTAAAATATATGTTTACTTGGGTATGAACTTTCCCCAGATTGAGAAATTTTCTAACATTAATTTTGTGTGAACTTACACATAAAGGGGCGCTATTTGTCCTAAGTTGTTATAATTGTTTTTTTGTTGGAGGGGATCTCCGACTGTTTGTAAAATATATGTCCACTTGGTTATGACCTTTGGCTCAGATTGTGAAATTTTTATACATCAAATTTCAATTGAACTTTGATTTTGTTAAAACTTCATTTAGATGTTTTTTGTAATTTTAAATTACATAAGTAAAATATAAGGGGCTGAAACCTCATGAGGTGATCAGAACTTCAGTCCTGAAAATTAACTCAATTCCCAAATCAATTCCTAACTGAACCTCTTACCTCAATCTTCTGCTCAACCTCCAACCCAATTTACAACTCATCCTTCAACCCTCAACTCAATCACTAAATCACCCTAAACCTAACCCCAAATCAACTGAGAAATAATTCCCCAACGGAACAACTCACTTAACCCCAACGCAAGCTAACTAAACTTAACTCAACTTCAACTCAATGCAGCTAGAACCAAATGTCAACCCTCTACTCAACTCCACACTAAATGGCCAACCCAACTCCAAAATAAACTCGATTGGAAAGTTATATGCGTGTATAAACTCAACTGAAATCAACTCAATCTAATCTCCCACTAAATCTTAAACTCGATCCTAAATTAATACCTAACCGAACCCTTCACTCCAATCCAACTCAACTTCAACTCCAACCCTTTTCAACCATAACTCTACCCCAACTCAACTCTTAACTCAACCCCAAATCAACCCTCAACTCGGTTCGAAAACTAAATGCGTACATGAACTCAACTTATTCTTATCTCCATCCCAACTCTACAACAACTCAATCCTCAATTCAATGTGACTTGAAAAGTTACATTCGTACATGAACTCAACTCAAAACAAAACCAACTGAACCCTTAACACAAATAAATTTCCAACATAAGCGCTGACTTGTGCCCAACTCAATCTCAACACAAATCCACCTCAAACGCAAACTTGACGCCCAACTCAATCCTCAAACCAGCATATATAATAAACTATCTGGTATCCCCGATGTTACCCGGCAAATTATGTCACGTTTTGGCATTGAAATTTGATTGACATACATATGTACCGCCAAAGGTGGCTTTTACGAATGCTACGTACCATTATACAACCATACCGTCCATCCGTCATTACCATAATAGCATCATACCATCACAGAATCAAATTATCATATCATCGTACTAATATACCACCATACAGTCATATGCCATATCAACGTACAATCAAACCGTCGTACCTGCATACGTATCGTCGTACTATCGTACCATTAAACAATCATTTCATCCTACCATTATTCCATTATACCATCATATCATCATGACACTGTTGACTGTACCTCCACACCATCATACCATCATACTGTCATACCTTCATACCATCATACTATAATACTATCAATAATATCACCACAAACATCACCATCACCATCAATATCATTGTCACTATTACCGTCGCCATCATTGTCACCATCTCCACCGCCCTCCCATCAACATCACCGTTAAGAGAATTATGATACACTATCAATATCCAAAAATGCAGTTTTAGGAATTCCTCCGTAGTAACTTTGGAGCTGATTTTCATCCCTCAAGAAGGATATATAAGTAAGAGTTATTGACAGTGACCTTTCTTAAGTATTAAACCTTTTTTGTGTAATGTGCGGGATTGCTTTAAATATCATACACAAATTCATACTTACGAGTGCAGTACAATTTACTTTATTTTTCAATTTAGCCTCCTTTTAGCTCGATACACTTACTCCAACGTTTTGCTTCATCATTTGACCCAAATCTCTTTCCACCGACCCATTTCTTCCTATTCCATGCCTAGTGCCTCCCAAAAGACAGTGGCCATAACCTTACCAGCTGTTACAACAAATTTTGCTTTCTTTGGAGCACTTGAACCAGCTTTTACGCATTGTTTTGACTGTTTTTTTTTACCCTGGCGTTTAGTGACGCCAGGGTAAAAAGGTTTCGTTTAAAAAGAACATACTTCACAACAAACAAATGAAGTTGTTATTAGTGACGCATAGATGGCGTTATTCTGAAGACTTATTAATCTTAACTCACTGCTCACTAAACCCTACCTAACTCACTGCTCACTAAACCCTAATTGAAGCCCAACTCAACTCCAACTCAATCTGCAAATGGAATCCAACTCAACCTCAACTAGTATATACCGATATGAAGTTTTTTTTAACACCTTTCACGCAAGTGTACCTACATTTGTTTGACAGTGTATTTCAAGTTATTAAACAAAGTGTTTAACGCTTCTCTTTAACACATTTCACGTAAGTGTACAATTGTTTGATAGTGTAATTCAAGACAAAATTTATATATGAGAAATAAGATCCTACCATAAGCCAAATAACATGAATCTCAGAGAATGGCTCGCATAGGCGCCATGTACGATAGTAAGAGGATACCTTAGGCTTTCCAAATCTGTACACGCTAATCCATAATTTAGGGTTGGACTCTTGTAACAAATTTTCAAATATCACCAATATGATCGAATATATGGAAAATCATGATTCTACACTTTGCTAAATAACACAAATCTCAGAGATTGGCTCGCATAGGCACCTCTCATCTCTATGCGAGCCAATCTCTGAGATTCATGTTATTTGGCTTATGGTAGGATCTGGTTTCTCATATATTAATTTTTTTTTTAATTACACTATCCAACAATAGTACCCTTACGTGAAATGTGTTAAAAAAAGCGTTAGAAACTTCACACCGATCCAGTATATGTTTATAAAAAATTGGTAAATATTGATATAACCAGGTGGTTTTGGGTCAATTCGTATGGCAGGTAGCCGACGTATAGGTCTTGACGTATAGGTTCCAAAAGCTTTTCAATTCTCCGCCTTAACCATAGAAAATAATTGTTGAAAAAAAAAATTCTAAATCGAATGAGCCGTTCTCGAGATACCATGAGGACAGACATCCAGACGTTCTGACATCCAGACAGACTTTTTTGCTTGTTTGTATTCCGGAACTTTCAAAACGTCGAGAAAAGTGATGTTGCGCTAACCAAATTTTGGTCATTTTTGACAGGATTTCAATACTTTGGCCTCTTTAGACTGAAGTAAATAATTTTTTTTACGTAAAAGTTCATAATTATTTATGCTTAGGCATTATTAACAGCGCATACCTATACGATATTCTAGAGGTAAATCGCCCCGCCACCTTCGAAGTAACAAAAGTCTTGTTGTTTTTTTTTTTTGAAAATTGTCACCATCATAAATCAATAAATAATCTTTTCGTATACATATTTTCATGTCAGTGCGTTCTTTCCATAATAATACAGACACACACACCCATCTTCGGCAGATGAAAAATTGATAAAATGATGGTTCTCATGTGAATTGGCTACAGGATTATAATATTTATGTTTGTAAGAATTTTCTTTTTTTTGCTTTTTACCCAGGCATATAATATAAGAGGCTGTTGATATTTTTCACTTAAATATGTTTTGATTTCCCAAAATTGGTTTAAATAATGTAATTTGAGATGATAAACAGTTTGGGAAATCAACATGTTGCTGATATTTGTTGGTTTATTAATGTGTATATTTATTTATTGAATTGTGACATTATGTTGTAGGTGGATTAACAACTAAAGATGAGTACAGGATGTGGGAAGGATTAATGTGATTTCAAAAAATCCTGCATATGTATGTATGTTCAATTTTCAACATAATCCATGAAAAATACAACAGTTGATAATAAAGCCTGAAAGTGATTTTTCACAAACATATACATACATAACAACAAACCACAAATATTTTTTTAGATATCAGTAGAATTGCAACACAACAACAATTAGGAAGTAGCTACTTGTGAGATATATGAATTTGCCATGCGGTGCAAAAAAACTAATTCATCATCACAAATGTATGCTAATATTATGTATTGTTAGCTTGTCCTCAAATGATTTTCAAAAATTGCTAACTTTACATATTGTGACATATTATCATGTGAGACTTAATGATAATGATATGACTTCATCGTCGTGTTGTTTTGAAATCAAATTTCATCAATCAATTCGGGGAAAATTGAACATTGTTACATAAATGCGCACGTTTCCGAAAATGCTTCGTCACAATCACAATTATATTTTGTAATGTTTATCATTAATCCTTGGGAAGTAATTATTTTCAAGTTTCAACAAATTTTTTAATGTAAATAAAACAGAAATCATTGTTTTCTTCAATTTCCAATTATTATAGTTTTTATTCATGAGAGTTTGATTGATTTTAATTATTTGGATTAAACTACTGAATTAATTTAATTTCGTCTTAGTATTGCATTTATACATTATAATGTGTAAAATCAACATGGAAACCACTGCATAGAACGAAGAAGCCGATTAGCGAGAGAAAGGCGAAGGCACTACTTAGCTAAGCCTGCTCAAGAGCAAATTGATACTTGAAGAAATTTAGATATAGCTCTTCGACTTCCAACAATACATTTCAGAATGTCAATTTTGTAGCTCAGTAAATTTTGCAGCTGAAAAATCCTCAGATGAATTTAATAATTATTGCCACAAAGGAAAGATAAACAATCAGCAACCAGCTTATCATTATTAGATTTGCAAACCAAATTTCATAAAATGGTTACTCAATGTATAAAGAACCAAATTCTAATGGACCCTATTGTTTTAGAATTTATCGGCATACCATGTGACCAAACATCTTCGTCCTCCTCAACGATCGGTTCAAGCCAATGAGGGTCATATGGAAAATGAAGTTAACAAAAAGTAATATTGAAATTATGACGTTAATCGATTCGTTTATTCGACAACATAATGTATTTGCCAGGTGTTATAAGACTCTAGGCGAAGTTGAGAAAGAACAAAACGAGAGAGAATACGAGAAAAATATTCCCGCATCAAAAATTAATAGGGTTTTAAAACGAAATATGTAGAGGTAACGAAAGTCATGATTTTTTCAAATGATGACAAAGCAATGGATTTTGAAGGCAGGAATTTAATCTCATCTTACACGCCGGAATGTTAGCACATCAATATAATGTAGGCAAATGAGAGTTGCGCAATATCAAGGTTTAATGGATCATCTGGAAAATCAGTCTGAATCTGTCCAATCTGTTACATTTTCCTCTACTAGAAATGTGAAAGAACGATATGGTTTATATTATCGTTCTCCAGATATATTTTTAACCTATACTTGTAATCCTAAATGACCCAAAATAACGCCAAATCCTTTTCAAGAGCAAACAGCTGCTATGATAGGCCAGATTTAGTTTCAAGGACCTTGAACATCCAATTAAGGGAATTGCTGAAAGATAAACGCCAACGGGATATTTTGGGAAAAGTTATTGCATACGGAGGACCTCTGCATTGTCATGTGCTTTTCATATTGTGTAAAGATTATAAAATAACGTCAACCGAGCAAGTAGACAAATATATTTGTGCAGAAATTCCTACTCAAATACTAGATACAAATCTACAAGATTTAATTACGAAACACATGATCTTCGTATATTCAAAATAACGAATGCTTAAAAAGTTATCACTGGAATTTCAAAGCGAGATAAAAAAGAAAGCAAACATTTTAATATCAAACAGTATTGCACGAAATTAGCAATTTTTTAAATGCAAGATATGATTCAGCACCAGAATCCGGTCTATTTGCCTCTAAACCAATATGCTCTAAGCAAATTAAAAAAATTTTAATTTGGCGCCACTCCAGTAAACTGGAGAAACCTGCCGCGCGTTATGTTTTGCCTAACTAGAGCTCAGTCTAGCAATCCACTCGGCGTGAGTTGTTTTGGAAAATCGGCGTCGCCAAGGAGTTATCTTGCTGGAAAATAAAACAAAAAAAGGAAACACTCACCGGCTATTCAGCACTGTCCTGCATACCAAAATTGCGTGTCTGGCATGTGGCAATCGTATCGATATAAAATCGTTCCACTATTTATGTTCAGTATATTTATTTATATGTAAATATACACAGCACAAGAAATAGCTAAGTTGCTTAACACCACCGTTTAGTACTTTGTCCCGTCTACTCTGATAACACTCGGGACCAAACTACTTTTCTTCACTTATCACCAACACACTTCTGTCCCGGGAATTTGTCTTCCCCTTCAATCACTATACACAGAAAACTGCGCGCACTACTTATTTATTGCAACGAAAAGCTTATAGAATTTTTCTTTACACTCAATATTTTTTTAATTAACTGTACCTATACATATAGAACAACACAACCACAAAAAATGAACGGTAAGCTAATTGGATTTTTTCCTTTTTTTTTTTTATTTATTTATGATCTTACGAAACATGTCTCATAACCGGCTTTGTTTTTTTTCATATACACTTATATTCCCGACTTTCACAAAAATCATGCCACTTGGCAAAGCACAACCGTTGTACTCAATTGTTTATCGACTGATCCGGCGCAACAAAAACACGCACACAAAATCCACTATTATTATGCTCCGTGGCAATAATTACCGCACAAATTTATTATAAGATTGCTAGTTATAACACTTAAGTTATTCCTTTTTTTTATTTCGTATTATTATTAATCACCAAAATATTAAAATCACATTCAAAACTTTTTTTTATTATTATTATTTTTTTTTAATCTCACGATGATCGCTTTCTAATTTCCAAAACTCTTCTCCCCTTCATGTTCGACGCGCGCACCTTATATTAGCTACCCTCGTCCTAGTATGGGTGCTTTTTTTCATTTATTTTTTTCGTGTTATTTTTTTTTTTTTTTTTTTAAAAAACAAACCTGTATCTCCCACGCGATTAGTTACGTATTGGTATTTTAACACTCGGCGCGCCATGCATAATTAATTTGTCCACCTGATAGCCGACGAGGACAGGATATGGAAATACACGAGGTTTAGGAAAAATGAATTTTTATTTTATAGCTATTACATGCACTGCCTGCCTGAGCTCCCAAAAAACAGTATGGAAAAAAAAGCAACACCCAAAATTGGAATTCTCGTCCATCACCCCCACCCCTCCCGGAAAAATCAGTTTATCTCAAACCCCGTTACAAACTCAGACCAAGTAAATCGACCATTTTAGGTCGAATGTACACCGTCAAGCTGAAAGCTGATGAGAGGTTAATTTTAAGGATTTTCTTATTAAACGTACCTGGAGCCACAAATATTTTGGAGGTCTTAGAACGTGAAATGGAGTAGCCTACGAGGGTTTCGAAGAAGCTGCAATCAAGAGGAACTTAGTTAAAGATGATAGCGAATATAGATTCATTGCATGACAATTACGAGGGGTTTTGCTTATATTTGTGTTTTTGATGTTTCATCCCCCCGCCTTTCCAGTTGATATGATTTTACGGTCAACATAGCGCCCTAATAGAACCGCTCTGTTTAATTTATTTTAAACTGATTTGTGACAAAGCGATGCCATTTTATGTAGGTAATGGTATATTTTAAAGCGTAGATGACAGATTTAGGTGATTAACTTAACAGAACTGTACTTTACTAAGGTTCGGCCTCCAAACTCAAAATAGAATAACTTATTGACTTTTTGAACGAAAAATGTAAACTGAGAACAACTCAGCGAACAACTACCGTCTTTCTGCAGGGGTTTCTCAGCCTCATTTTTTGTAACTTAAATGACTCTATTCGTTTATGGAAACAGTTTAAGGTTTATGTGTCAGAATCCCTCTGCAGGAAATAGAAAATATTTTACAACCATAATTAACGATTGTGGATATAATATTTCGTAAGAACTGCGGGATTCTAAAAGCATGAAGCGGTTTGTGCAATAGCACACGGCTATTGTTAAGTGATCATACTTTGCCAATCAAACTAAGGCGATGCCAATACCCAATAATTCCTATGTTTCACATTACAATTAACAAGAGTCAAAGTCAAACTTTTGATAAAATAGGCTTATAACTTACTGAACCACTGTTCAGTTATTGGGCAATTATACATAGCAATGTTATGGTGCACCTCACAGTAAAATACTAAAATAAAATTAGTTGGTGGTGAAGATATTCAGGGAAATTTGCTAAAAAGCAATAGAGTCATCTCCAACATTATTTATAACGAAATTTTGTAAAAATTTTTATAAATATTGGAAACAAAAGCAAATGTTGTTTTTTACAAAAGCTTGAAACCAGATTTTCATTTATGGTGTTTTGAGATTTTTTTATGTACCAAATAGTTTAAAATTAATATAGTCTTAAAATAGCCATTTTTTGAAAGTGTAAATGCATTTATGCCTTAGTGGAAAATTTAAATTTGTACAATTTAATCCTTTCAAGTTTCAATTTTATAACTTTTACGTGAACTTTTACGTCTTTAAAAACGTCCCAAATATTTCGATGGAATAAAAAAACACCTTTCACTTCATTCTTTTTATCACCTCATTTATGCAAAAGAAAAATACTATAAGAGAACCTCTTTCACCGAGCTAGCAGAGAAGGGTTTTTGTCCCACTTCAATAGAAGACATTTAAGTATCTAGAAAGCTTATGGTACCAAATTATAGCGAAAATTTTATTAGTACGAATTGAGGATACTTATAAATATTAAAAAGTCGTTTATATATTTTTAAACCAAAATAAATTATCCTTTATATTTTTTCAGAAATAGCTATACATAATTTGTCTCAGCAAAACGTTCAAAATTGAAACAAATATTTAATGTTGTTAGTTCATTTTAAGCTCGTTTTACCACCTTCCCGAAAAATATCAAAAACCTAAATACACGTTTTTGCATTGCCACCAGCGACGTAAGATTGCTTTTCTCTGCGTTTCGAAAAGGACTATAATTTTTGGGACGATGGAAGTGCCCTTCGAGGCTAAAAAAGCATATTTAGCATTGGGAAATATCGCCATCAAAATTCTAGCCTAAATGCATGATGCGTCGTCAGGTTTAATGAGAAAAACCAGAAAAACAGGAATCACTTGATTTCAATCATTTATGGCCAATTAAACGAATGGTGCTAAATCGCAGTAGTAATTAAATCTTTGTTTTAAAATGTTGTCGATTTTTTCCCAACATTCATTTTATAAACAATCTACAAAATTTAAAGTAATTAAAAAATTCATAAAATTTATTAAATTTGTAAAGTTCTTGGAATTTGTAAGATTTATCGAATTCATAAAACTTTTATAAACTTACTGAAATTTTCACCTGCTGCAACCGGAAAGAGCAAATCTTGGTAGTTCTACGATAGCGCATAAACTGAAAAGGTTGGACTGACAGCTTCACATGTAATGATGCAAGACAAGTTTAGAAAAAACTAGACTTTGGGCGCACCAGAACATTAAGCTCTCGTGAATTAAGAATGATCGTAGCAATATCGCTCCTTTTTTGGAGAGAATGCAAGAAGGCTGTGTTTAGAGGCAAATGACTTCTATAGAAGCTGTTTGAACGAGGAGCCTTTGCTCATGCCCAGAATTAGCTACCTAAATAGCTCTAAATGGTTCTAGTAAAGGTGAAGGGGATACATTCTGTGCCACTCCAACTAACCTAACCTACTGAGTTTATTCGATTTATAGAATTCAAAGAATTTATTGATTTGTAAAATTTATGAAAATTAAAGAATTTTTAGAACTACGAAAATTTGTAGAATTTATCGAATTTATTAAATTTATAGAAATTATGGAATTTTTAAAATAAGTCAAATTACAGTTTATAGAATTTATAAAACTGACAGACGAACAATTTATATAACTCATTGAATCTATAAAATATAAAGAGTTTATACAGTTTATAGAATTTGTGGGGTTTATTTAATTTATAGAATTGATGGAATTTTATCAAACATTCAAACATATTAAAATTTATATACAGTTTTTGAAGAACTTATAAAATTTATAGAATTTATTGAATTTTTAAGATTTATAGAGTTTACCGCATTTACAGAATTTTTAAGGACTAGAGAATTTATGAGATTTGCAGAATTAAAAGAACTTACTGAATTTTAAAACTGTATCCATAGGATTTATAAAATTTATAGAAATTTTTGAATTTATGAAATTTGTAGAATTCAAAGAATTTATAAAATTTATAGAATTTATAGAAATTATGGAATGTTTAGAATAAGTAAAATTTGGGTTTTGCAGAATTTACAGAACTGACAGACTTAAAACAATTTATAGAACCCATAAAAACTATAAAATTTAAAGAATTTATAAAATGTATAGAATTTGAGGAGTTTATATAATTTTTAGAATTGATGGAATTTATAACATTCATAAAATGTTAGAATTTAAAGAGCTTATAAAAATATTAGAATTTATAGTATTTATAGAATTTATTGGATTTTTAAAATTTATAGAATTTATCGAATTTACGGAATTTATAAGGACTAAAGGAATTGTGAGATTTGTAGAATTTAAAGAACTTACTGAAGTTTTAAACTTTATTCATAGAAATTATTGAACTTATAAAATTTATCGAAATTGCTATATTTATAAAACAAGTGAAATTTGATTTTGTAGAATTTAGAAAACAAACACACCTGATACAATTAATAGAACTCAAATAATCTATAAAATTTAAAAATTTATAGAATTTATTGGATTTATAAAACTTATCAAATTTACAGAATTTATGGGGTTTAAAAAATTTAAGAAACTTATTAGACTTTTAGACTATTGAATTTGTAGAATTTACTGTAGGATTGATATACATAATTTATAGCGTTTAAAGAATTTTTAAAGTTAAAGAATTTATTTAATTACTATTAATTCTAAAAACTTTATAAATTCTATAAATTTTTTAATTCTAAAAATTATGTAAGTAGTAACTGCGATTTAGTATCGTATGAACGATGAGAGGATTATTTATAAAAAAATCAATTCCGGAATTTCGAAATCGAGAACATTCAAATTCGAAAATTCCGGAATTATTTTTTCGCCAAAAATTGGATGCCCTATTTGTCATTACATATTTTAAAGCCAAAATAGTACGTGCACAAACGTTTGCTAAATTAATTTAGTCAATTAGTTGAAGAGCATTTTCTGTTTATTCTGTTTATTGGGAAAAATACAACCGACAAAAAGACAGTTTGGCACATTATTGATGAAAATTAGAATTCCGTTGGACCCTTTGCACTTTCATGGATAAAAAAAATTATTGATCGATCTACTGGGACAGGCGCTAATTTTTCATGTAGAGTTTGAGAATTTGAAAAACCATGAAACTTTAAAAGAGTCAACATTAAAATCAAACGACGTTTTACCGGGTGTACTATGAAATCCCGGTTTTCAAAATCCCGAATTCAAAATCGCGGTATTCAAAATCCTGGTTTTCAAAGATATATTTTAATAAAAATTATGGTGAAGGAAAATTTTAATTTTGAAATGGGATTTCATTTTTCTGAAAACCGGGATTTTTATTTTTGCAGAACCAGAAAAAAATTTTAAAATTGAACGTACGGTTTTCTAGCCAACTACAATACATTTATATCGAGGTTTTTCTCGCTAAAATTTGCGCTTGGTTCCTATGCTATTCTATTGTTACAGTACGAGTGGAATATTCCGAGGCCACTTGATCAATATTATATTCCTTCTTCTCCTTCTTTGCAATGAATAAAATAAACGGAAGCACTCCTAAATAGCACAAAAACCTTAAGTATTGTATTGATATTGGCGGTTTGTGATATTTGTGTCATACTATATATTACACGAGAAAGAGCGAGTAGGACATGGGGTAAGTAAATTTTTTACAAACATACTTGTTTTGTACATATTTATGTATGAATATATATATAAATTGCAACCAATACATCTCATTATAAATCTAAGTAGGAGGCATTGATTCGACTGTTCTTAGGTTAATTGGTTGTTGTATTGCTATGTAAAATGCGTGTTGATTTATTTTCGTCACACAATTTGTTTTCCGAATATAAAATTTATGTTACACAACCGATTTATGTTTCAGTCAGATCACTTTCACTCAAAATTCAGTCAATCAATTTTGGGTTTAACGTTTATCTTTATTATATATCCCATTTTTCACATGCCGGCTCTAGTTTCACTACAGTAAGGGACCTCGTCAGGCTGAAGGAAAATTGGATTCGTAAAATATTTTGCTGAAATTCAAATTTCATCATAATTTTAATTATTATGCTGCAGGTACATGTGTAAGCATCATAATACCAAATACAAGTATGTATTCAAGTGACAATCTAACAATTGGTACCTACATCTAGTCAAAATGGACGTTACGTTACGTTTTTAATATATATCAAATTACTCATAATACTTGTATTCGTATCTTATAAATTCAC
The DNA here is from genome assembly GCA_958295665.1 of Tipula vernalis. NCBI lineage: Eukaryota > Metazoa > Arthropoda > Insecta > Diptera > Tipulidae > Tipula > Tipula vernalis. The sequence goes on along the minus strand of OY282558.1, from coordinate 458,006,213 downwards.
TTACAGCTTTCATTTCGTATGATGACTGTGTGATATGTACTATAGGCATCCAAATCCAAACCATCATCATCATACCACGAAATGAAAATAAAATGTTTATTCTTCTCATGTTTTTGTAATTAAATTTCTGTCACATAATTTTTTTTTTTTTTTGGCTTCGGTCTTGATTATAACGTTTGATTTTTGCTTTTGTATTTTAGAGCTGATGAAAATGTCGCAACAGTCTATATAGTGTGTGAATGGTATGGTATTGTTGTTGATGAGTGAAAATTATTTTATATTTTGTACATTTCATATACATACATATGTATGCATGTTCTATGGAATCCGTATGTTGCGTTTGCATTCGTGAAAGATCAAAGCAAACTTTCGTTACCCTTAATAATACAATATAATGTCTTTGAGATACAAAGTACAAAATATCAAATCAATTGACATAAGTTCAATAAAGAAGTTTCTTTTTGATTCAAGCCTGCGTCTATGGCACAAAATATTATTAGAAAAAAATCGTAGTTGTCTCTTATCTATAGTTTAAAGATACCAAAAATATTTGTAATTACTTAAATATATTAACGTAAAGTTATGTCAATTTTCTTGTTTACCGAACAAAATAATTTTTATTTTTTTTATTTCGACTAGAATCTCAAGAATGAATGGAATTTTAATGGTTTGATTTTTTTTTTCTGTGTTGAACAGTATTTTGTAATCCTTCGGAAACGCAAAATATTACGTAAAATAAATTAACACGAAACGGAAAGAGACATTTTTTTAGCTTGGGCTTTAAGAAAATATTTGTTGTTCTTTCTAGAGAGGTTAAACAAAATGGTTAACAGGGGTGGTGGTTAATTTGGTAAATAATAACTGATGTTCTCCTATTCTGATAATTCATATATATCGAACAAAACAATAAAGCTTTAAAATGTTTGTCTATAACGTGATTTGAAATTGATTTCTCTATAAACCAATAAAAAATGTAATTTGAGATTTAGTTACTTAAATAAATTAATTGGATACGAATTGAACGTAAATAAATCATTGACCTATCAAATAGCACGAATCACATGACAATCGATTTTATATTAATTAGATGTTTATGTATTGTAGTATTAAACCACATCGATATGCTAGGTTTTTCACGAAAGTGAACTGCGGCTAAAAGTTAATATCAAAACAGTAATTGCCAAATAAATATTGTCAGTAGAGTAACTCCAAACTAATTATCCGAAAATATTGGTAAAACCAAATTTCAATTCTAATTTATTTTTAAACAATTTCAAATATTAAATTTCACCGCAAATATTTCTACATACGTACACATATTTAGATAATAAATGTTGTACACGTCAAAATAATTAAATTTAAATTGTAATGAACCCTTAAAAAATTATTTAGAATTTATGGTTGGTGAACTATTTACACACTACAATGAATATAATTTTAAATGTATGTAGGTATGCAATACAAAATTGTACGTATTCCACCTAAAATAAAACCAAATATTTGTTTTATAAATTTTGCTATAAACATATAAGTACAATAAAAATTACATTTTATTTAACTTTTGCTTAAATAAATAATTAATTTATATTTAAAATAGAAAATATTTTTGTTCTGGAAACTGTTCGAATAAATATTCATAAAATAATATTTTTTCCCCCATTCTATACGATAAATGATAATAATGCGAGGGCGTGAAAAATAGTTTTCATTTTGTTTTACATTTTAAAAAATTTATTTTGAATTAAAAAAATGTTTTGAATTTTATTGTAAAATCAGAAGATGGTTTGGTTTTGTTAATTTTCAGCATAATTCAATATACACTTCCGCAAAAAAAATATTTTAAACCACCCCGATAAACCGTGAGCAGGCTCGTCACATAATAAGAAAGTTTCCAGCCCAAATTGTTCAGCCCTTAACCAAGACTTTTAATGATATTTCGCAATTTTTAAGTACTTGATGTTTTTTAAATTTCAATAAGAAAATTATCTCGTACAATGGTGGATATGATGACCGTACTTGCAATTTCTTTCACCAATTTGAATATATCACTCAATAAATATAAAATATTCCATGCCTAAGCTTTTCTGGCTGATTAGCAGATGTGAAAAATTTTCTACTAATCACAAAGGTCACTAACGACTTCAAAGGTTAAGGAGAGTAAAAAAAGCTGTTTTCTTCTTAGGCAGATACGTAACAACTTATAAATAATTATTGGTACAAAGAATACACGTTACACAAACAACAAAGGCTAATATAACATTTCAACATTCTATTTACAGATGCTGGGAAATATTTTAGAAATAATATATGAAAACTTTAGTAAAAAATTAAAAGGAAACATTTTGAGCCAAAAAAAAAAATGAGTGAAATTTTTTGAGTGATTTTTTTTTTTGAGTAAAATTTTAAAAAGTTGTAAAATAACTGTTGAAGTTCGCGTATAACGTGCATTATCTCAGTAACAATATTTTTACCCTTCTTACATAATTAAATTATTCCATCCGAACATAAAAATTAAAATAAATGTTTCCCCAAACTACACATTCAACAGGTACATACCATATGTACATAAGTATAATCATAAAAGTGTAGTTAATTAAAATGGACTTTTTTACAAATTTTCATATTAAGTAATTCTCAAAACGCTACTAAAATAGTTATATTTCAATTGAATAAACACATAAAGTAGTTTACAAAGTGTTTATACGTGATTTAAATAAAAAATTTAACATTTATGCTGTTTGTATTGTAAGTGTATGTATTTATGTTCTAATGTTCTACAAAAGACTTAACATCTGTAGTATCTGTTAAAGACGTATTACGTAAAGACAAACAATTTTATAACTTTTTCTCTTTTTTGGAAAATCGTTAAGATGTTGAACATGAAACAACAACAACTGGTTATGTTTAGTGGAAAATAATAACATTAACAAGAAAGAGAATAGATGTATAAACATATGTATGTATGTATGTTCGTGTTGTAGATATGTTTTTCCAGGATAACACAATCGTGTTAAACATGATTATAAAATTTTTATATTGTGTTTTTATGGTTTCTTATCATTGTTTTTATGGCATACAAATTGGAATAATTGTTTGAGTGATTTTTTAACTAATTTTGTAAGAAAATCAAAATTTAAAATAAGCATAATTTTGATTACCTTTAATGATTTTTTGATTTAATAATAAAATTCAATTTATATTTCCTCTCGCTGAGTATCGTCATATAATGATGATGTTGATGATGATGATGATGGACTTTCGATATTGGTGGAAAATTTATTATTATTTTTTTTGCATGGAAATAAAAATGAATTCATAAATTCAATATCCTTTTATATCCTCCCTAAACCATCAATCTAGTGAGTGTGGAGGTGGTTGATGAAAATGTATTTATTTCGAAAATTGATTTTTTTTTTCTGCACATATTATAATGATATCCGATTTAATTATTTAATGTATGTAATACGTATTTACTGACTTTTGCTCAAAAATATAAAATAGTTTGGCTTAGAAAATAATCAATTTCACAAAAATAAATTAGATTGGTTTAATATTTATGTGACCCGTAAGTGATTGCATTGGTTTTAATATGATCGATGATAAGTCAACTATCAATATTTAGTAAAAGGACAAATATATTATGTATTTTGTTTGCTAAATTAACCTGGGGGCCTATTAGGGGAAAAAATTGATTTCATATTTATTCCGTTCGTGGGCGAACTATTAAAAAGAAGGCTTATTATTACGAAAATATATTCTCAAGTTAAAATCTCCAGAAACCAAATATAAACGGAGTTTTGTTAACGGCGGATGTCAAAAAGTAAGAATCCTTCATTAGCCTTCAAAAATCGGATTCTTTGAAATTCTTTCAAGATCTTTTTCAGATGGTTTAACCCCAACCATCTCAAAATTCATAAACTGTAGCTGCTTTGCACTTAAAAGTTGGTTATGCGATGGCATTTAGAGTGAGTGTTGGTTTAGGAGGTGCAAAATGATTTTAGTCTGAATTAAAAAACACTCAATAACCAAATTTTCGACATAAACTTACAAATGAAAAAAGGTTGGATTTACAGTCAAAGATGTTCAGATGTCAGATAAAAATTTCTTTTTCGAATTCACTAACATTCTCTAGATAATATTTATATAGACAGATTTCGGCTAGATTGGTTTACCCCATTTCACAAAAGTAAAATGTTAGAACATTTTTAGCCAGATTTTTAACACCTCACCGAATATAAAAAAAAAACACTTAACAGAAATATTTCCAAGAACACTTAGCCATGAGAAGAGCAGAAGTACAAGCATCTCCAAAATTCCAAAACAGGAGCTGTTGAAAATGAATTTCTCATAATTGATATAGAAGAGTAACACTAATACACTAATCGAAATATGCGGACAGTTTCACCAAAGAGGAACAGCAAAAAGTTTACAGCAAAATGGGGCCACGATTAGAAATATGCAAAACAATTCAAGAAATGTTATCATTTAATTGTAACGAATCAACATTGAATGCTAGTACATGGAAAAAGTACTAGAAGAATACCCATTACACCGAATTCTATATACAGATGGAACCAATTAATTAAATTAGATCATTTGTGATTCAGCAAAATCCATTAAAAGCTTGCAGATTAAGCATGCAGATAGCTTTCCAAAAAATCGTAAGCTACAAGACAATAGTGCAGTAACAACCAAAGAATGAAACCACCGGGAAGAGATAAGTCCCCTATATTCCGAAGGGTTTCAGAAAACATTACGGAATAAAGTCTTTCCACAATTTTTCTTTGATTGAAGTTTCAGACACCATGATAAGTTTATGATAAAAATTTAGAACTCAAGTCGGGTTTGCAATGAAACACTCAATCTGTGTCCATCGGCCTAAAGCCTTAAGTCTGATTTCTAATTCTATAGAATTTGATTCATCAGCTTAACACGTTAGAAAAATTATCACAGACTGTGCGACAAACACGTGATTAATTCCCAGATATACAAAATATAAATTGCTCTTGTTTTTTTTTATATTTTTACCGTGGGAGTTATATTTCCTTGATAGCCAACTAAAGTTTACTTCAATTTCCAATATGTATCATGTTACAATATTTTTTTTTTCTGCTTTCTAATATTAATGCTGTATTGCTAACCAAAACCAGTGATTGTATCTAGATAGAACGATATACAAATATATTGTTGAATCGACCCGTAAAACCAATAGATATCAGATATGTATTTCTTATTTTATTTACATAATATAAAGAGAATGAATAGAAAAATTCTTATCAATTTATTATATCAACGATACGAAACGCAATTCATTGTTTATTAAAGAAATATTTCCATGACACATTTTCCTTCCATTTGATGATATCCTTTTTTGCATAATATGTATCCCGAAAATATTTTTTTGCTTTGTTTTTATTTAGATTCAATTCCATTATATCAAACGACGATATTTTTGTGTTGGTTTAGTAGACATTTTTTTTGTATAAGAAACGTGATGATTGCGGGGATGATGCATGAACGAGAAATAACAATTTTCACTTGTTGCAAATAACGAGATTTTTTTTTTTTGGTATGTCCAATAAGTAAAATCGATTTATTTGTGGCAAATTTGGTTTTTTTTTAGGAATGGCACACATGAACTTTTCTTCCTTTATATGGTTGAATGCTGTTCGATGGAACACTTCTGTCCCAACATTTAATGTAATTTTTTTAATTCACTTTCGTTCGTTAATATCCCAATATAAATTCATTTAATAAATTTAAATACACAAAATTCTTGACAGTCTAATTAAACAATTAAGGCAATTAAAATATAATGTATATATTATCAACATAAATAAAATTTTATATTTATTTAAAATAACAAATATTAATTAAACATATCGTTATTACAACAAAAACTAATTACTGTAATTGTAACCGCATTTAACTCCTACAATAAGGACAAACAATTATATTTGTGCAACAACAAAAATTTTAATGAAAATTAATTTGTATGACAAAAAAAATACCAATATCAATAAATTAACCGATCAACATGTGGTCAATTTAGTTCCACCTGTTTCATTACCTTATGTATGTATTATGTACTCGTAATTGCTTTAATTGGAGTGGAAAATAAAACTGTGTAATTCGTAGGCAAATACATAATATGTTTTCGAGGGAAATGAAAAATAAACGATTAGGTTTAATTATATAAAATATTGATTTTTGGTGTAATGTTAATTACATAAGTCTGTTAATTCAACATACTCGTATATTCACATTTAACTTTAATTTGCTTTTTAAGAATTTACTATTTTCTTCATAATTCGTAGAGCAACAGCATAATTCGTAAGGCCTCCACTCTTTCTACATTTTGTTCTCTACTCTCTTGTTTCTCCTCTTACTTTAGCGATGTTTCTGACCTCTATCGGGGTTCGAACCCAGTACCACCCGAACCAAGTGCCCCAGCTTAATTCCTTAATTTATCCAGTACAAAACACACTCCAAGGTTGTTCGTATTTTCAAATTGTAAATCAATTATCGAGATGTAAATCTTTCCAGTCTGTAATCGATCCAAAATTCTGGACAATGTGTGTAGCCTTTATAACTTTGTAGTTACTATCATTTATAGTCCAACGGTCCATCTGGCATATATACAGTAGCGTAACTACAAATTTTTGGCCTCCGCAAAATTTTTCTTGAGCACCTAAAATGCTTCCTATACCTATGAAATAGTAAACCTTTTAATTAAATTCTTATTTCATCCTATTGACCTGCCTATATAGGCGATATAGTACAGTGGCTTCAAATAAAACAAAAATATCAAGAATTTCGAAATAATCCCAAATATTTCGAATTTTCAAAGTACCATTCTATAAAGTTCTCAAATATCGAATTATCCGTTAGTGTAAAAGTATGAACATTCTTGAATAATTTCGAATAACCTGAGAAATTGGAGTTATATAGTCTCGAAAAATCTACTAAATATCACGATTCAAATTTATATGTGCAACTCTGCAAGTTTTTACAATTCAAAATTCGCATAAATTTGAAAATCTTTAAAATATCGAATAATCCTAGAAATGTCAATTTCAATAAGCCTGGGGAAAGCCTGTAGAAATCTAGAAAACCCATGAAAATTTCGAAAATTCGTATAAATATTGAACTATTTCGCATGTAACTTAGGCCCCTATTCACAAAATGTTAAAATTCTATAGCTGTAACTTTACATAAATTGTTTATAGAGCCAAAATTACAGAGTACTAAAAATTAGTATTCACAAACTGTAAGAAGTTCGCCACTTTAAATAAATATATTTGAGTTCGCCGCTGTAAGAAAAAAAGTAGCCTTTGAAAAAAGGAAATGTCAGATAATAAGCCATAGGTTTGAAACTCGAATGATGAAGGATGGATGAAATTATTTACAGGCGCTTACTTGAAAGAGAGATTGAGCCATTTCGGCGGATTAAATCCTAAATTTGAAATATTTATGTAAATATATTATGCGAGGAAGAACAAGAAAGACAAAGGGGAAGCAAAGCCGAACGTGCACGACCTCCACAGGATTTCGTTTCAAAATTATTTTGTTTTTACCCTTCCTAAAAAGTTTCACGTCAAAAAAATCCTGATTAATGTTTGCTTTTTGTTTTTGCTTTTTTGCAATGCCAACGAATCTCTCACTAACATTCTAATGTGCTAGATTAACAATTTATTGTGGTTTTCCACTTACCAGCCAATAGGCTCTGAGCAAGAAACGGACGAACTATGATAGTTTTGGTCATTTTATGTCAAAAAACTGTCATTTTCGTATCTCTCGTTGTGTTCCTCCGGAATCTGTTTTTTGTTGCAATTATAAAACCACATGATAATTTCAGTTTTCCAATCCTTCTATATGTAGATTCCGGTTTTTTTAAATGAATTGAATTGGAACGGAATTTTTATTTTCTCTTTGCGAGATTTACTTTCAGTACTACTTAGGTCTAAATCTAATTTTTTAATTTTTTTCCTGTTTGTCAATGAGCCATTCATTTAATCCGTAAGTGGAATTTCGTTACGCCGGAGTCAATTAAGATAGGAACTTTCTTTTTATCCGTCGGTTAGTAGGTTGGGTGACCCCCAGATAAATAATCCAGGGGCTGTTTCTTTTGTTGCTGCACCTCTATTGTGTTATTGTTACATTCATCGGCTGCCTTTCTGCTCTGTCCTTCCACTTTAAATATGACCCAATTTTTCGTATATGCTTTGAAATCTGTCCAAAAACTAAATGATTAATAATTACTTACCTTCCTCGAGCCAAATCTAAATTTTGCTGGCCTGTGTCAGACACCCGTGAGTTTAGAGACCTGTGTGTGTACTTTTATCATACAAACTCGTTTAAAAAATTATTGGGGTTTACCTGACTACCATTTTGGTTTAAATCTGTAAAAATGAAGTCTGGTTCTCTCCATGAAAGGTAAATAGCGGGTTTTTTGCAAGATGCAATTTTTTTTTAATGAAATATAATTAATGAAATGAAATAAACAACTGTTCATAAGAATTAAATTGTTGAAAACCGAACCAACTACAATTTCAGGATAATCGGGTGCCAGCGGAATGCGGTGGTAATCCCAAATTAAATTTATTTTAGAAAACAATTTACATCCATGTAATTGCAGTGTGAAATCATGGATGTGTGGTACTGGATAATGGTCTGGAACTGCAAGCATCACTAGATGAAGAAGTTGAGAAAACATTTGATGGAGAAAGAAATGTCTAATTTGGTCTTAATTCAAAGATGTCAAAGACCATCAAAATTGTCAGTCTTATTTAAGACTATTTGGCCGTGGCAGGTAAAATTACTTGCAGTGTATGACTAAGGTAAAAGTCTTAACTAACAAAACAAGTCTTACACAAGACTGTTGTTTAGTCAGTAACCGTACATTAGGCATTTATGGAAAATTGGCCCGAAATTCATCCCAAAAAACGCAGTGGTCAGACTGAAATAAAAATGTTTCTCATATTTAAATGTCAGCCCAAAAAAATTACTATCAGGATAGCAAAATTCTTCATTCTCAGCCCAAAAATAAAACTACCATGGGAAACATGTAAAGAAACGTACGGACAATTTTTAAAATTTCCACAATTAAGCTGAGTATTTCTCCAAGTCCTGCATTCTTGACACCAACCTCATGATAATTTCCTGTTATAGACATATCAATTGCCAGTACTCTGGAGTTGTTTTAGAATTTTGTCTTGAGGACGGCATTATCAAAATGGTCAAAGCCTCGTGAGTCGCATTTAATTTGAATTCAACTGAGTATTTTGTTGGCACGAATTTCATGATGGTTTTCTGTAATACCTATTAATTGCCAGTACTCTGGAATTTTTTCGGAATTTTTCCATGTGCAAACTCGTCAGTCGTACTTAATTTGGTTTATCGAAATCAATTAAGTATTGTTTCAAGTCCTGTATTGTTGGCACAAATATCATGATGATTTTATTTTTCAGAAAAAATTGTACGGTACTCGCAATCGATAGTAACTAAGAGTTTGGTGTCAATAATGCATGACTTAAGAAAATTCTCAGTGTAATTACGAAAATCAAATTAAATAGGGCACACCAGATTTTGCGGAGATATTAGAGTACTGGCAATTAGTACTACGGCAACACCCCAGTACTTGAGTGAATTTGAGATGTTTTGGAAAAATGTAATAAACTTGTTTCTATCAGGTTGACAAGACTTATTAAAAAGTTTACTAAATCAAAACTAAAAATTTATCAACTAGTTTACTTTTTATCCTAAGATTTGAGGCAGTATTGCCAACGTGGAGAATCATCATTTTTTGGGATATAATTTTGGTCGCAAAGGTATTACAGGCCAATTAATAAGCCCTATTTGATAAAAAAAAACGAATAACAGTCTTTCTTTGAACTCTAACCACCTAAATTGTTTTATGATAATGAAAATGATACAGCTTTAGTTCATGAAATTACTAACTAATTAAAACGCCCTAATCCAAAAAAAAAAATTAATTTACGAGGAGTTTTTTCTAGGAATTATTTCCTTTTAATATGAGTTTCACTTAATTTTTTAATGGTCATTATCGAGACTAAAAAGCAGCTACAGATTAGTTTTTGTGGTATAAGTAACTTTTACTAAAAAGGTCCAAATTAAAAAGTCGAGTTAGCTCAGTAACAACTCAATTATAAAACATAGAAAATAACCACTCGTGGATTTTTTAACATGAAGCCTCTTTACTGCTTCATCAGCTTGGTTTTTTGGACTAATGTGCCTCATACCACATTTACAATATATTTATCAGATGTTCAAGAGTACTCAAATAAAACCAAAATGTTTTACGTCTAGTACGTAGATGAAACTCCTTACTCTCAAGCCTAATTTTACGATCAAAATCCTTATTTGAGCGACGATTTTAGTCATAAAATCAAACTTCAAAGTTCCGATTTCCTCCGATACGTAGTAGATGTAATTAAAATAGAGAATAAACGCGAAGATTCTTTAACAGAACGAAAAACTGCAACACGACAACTGTTCCTTATGTAATAGCATAAGTGGCTACTACAAATGATCATTTACTAAATATTTCAAGCTCTATAACCCCCATTTTAATAGCGCGCAACGCTAATTACCAGAGCCTTCTAGAATATAGAGCCAAAATCTTGATGACGTATTTTTTAGAAATTTATATAAAAGTTGTCTACATATCTCTAACAACAATTTACTTGAAGGCTGCAGAAATATTAAAATTAAATTATTTTTCGAACTTTCATTTTGCAAATTACATCAAAGTTGGTGGATTTTTAGTTTTACTAGTGTACGTCAGATGTCTAAGATGTTTACAGAAAAATACAAAAAAAATTATTCAATCACAAAATTACCACAATTTCTTAACATTTTGTGATTTTGTTTTGCTTTTCCTACAATTTTTGAACTTGAAATTTCCCCAGGTGGTAGTTTTTGGTATGATTTTACCAAATGTTTACGGCCATCACTGTCACCTATATAATTTATATTGGCTTAATTACCAAACGAATTGTAGTAACCCTTATTTCAATATGACCAGAATGTTGTTGTTATGAAAATTTTATTGGTTTAACAAGAAAATGAAAACGAATTGCTTAAACGACATTCATATGTATGTCATTCAAATCATAATTAAGAATTTGTAACGTTTTCATTTAAAAATTTGTCTTAGGAAAAAAAGTGATTTCCCATATGTTTTGTATATTTTAATATAAAAAGTTTGGTTGTTTCCTTATTTCTAATTCCCTTATAAAAGCTTCGTTTTTTAGACTATGGCTTTGTATAATCAAGGTTGCTTTGTAATTACTTACCAAATAAGATGCTTATGCAGGTATCCCAAAAGGTCTAGCAGCTTTATTAATGTTGATATTTTATTAGTATGTATTGAACCATTTTTAGCATTATTTTGAATTACATAAGACTTTTTAAACTAAATTCAACTAACGTACTAAACTTAACAACAAAAATGAGTTTAGTCGGCATTTAGTCAGACTTCACAAAACTTTCTTTACCAAATCGCCTTTAAACGCTGCTCTGAATCCGATTTAGTTCCTTTAATGCTTTAGGCAGAGTTTGACGCATAACTATAATACGAGTAAGCTCATTAACAGTCAACACTTTTCTCATTATTTATCCGATACAATTATTTAACATTGTTACAACATCATTAACATTTTAACATTATACGAGCATTAAAAATTATTAAAAACATTATTGTCCAATTTATTAAAGTTTGACAACGTTTCCAACACGAATTTTTATGTTTCACAAAACATTTAATTGTTTCTAAAAAAAATTGATTAATTATATCTTTACACAAATATATAACAATTTAGAACATTGACAATAAAATTAAAACTTTGAAATAATTAAATAATAAATGAAAAATGCAATTAAATTAATTATCAAATCGTGAAATAAAATATTAAAATGGTGTAATAACGATTTGACAATTTGACATTCGATTATATTTTGTATATACCGTCTTCTACGTGAAATATTCTAAAAATATGTTCTAGTACAATTTTTTGTTCGTGAACTAAACCATAGAAATTTGTATTTTGAAATTTACGAAAGTATACCTCACTATTCCTTGTGAATTTTGGTAATTAATATATTTTCAGCTTTTCAGGCAAAATAATTTTTAAGAAATTAGGATTCGTCATGACTTCACTTTTATCTTATTTACTCAAAATCTTATTGACACTTACAAAAACATTTACTAACATAAAACCACTTCTAATTCGATTACCTTTCCCTGATGCCCCTAAATAACAAAATAAATAAAATCAAAATTACCTAACTCTTACACGTATACCCCAATTATTTTATCATCAAATTCATGACAAAATTTCGTTCTCCTTCTTTTTTTTTTGTTGATATCCCATCAAAAGTAATTTTTGACAAGAAATTCGATTTTATTTTGTATTCTGTAAACTCATCTTCTTCTCATCATCAGTTTAGTCTCTCAAACCGCACAACCTGTTGATTACAAAAAAAAAAAATAAAAATAAAAATAAAATCGTTTAACAATTCGGCTCACATTTTATTTTTTATTCTATCGCACATAGAAATGTAAAACTCATCGTATTCCTCATTCCTGAAATAAAATATAATAAAAAATTTTAAATTTTGAGGGATGGAAACCTCATGAATTTTTTTTTTTTTTATGTTTTGCTTAGACTACCATTCTATTCGCAGTATTTCTTAAACTTTGCCTAACCAAGACACCCACCTTTAAATGTTTTAAATTCCTTGAGTGAAATTACAGGATTTTGAGTGAAATTTTAACGAGAAGATAAGGAAGAAACCAACAATTTGGACACAAATTACAATTTCTGAGTGCAATTTATACCGACATCATATTGTTCCGTAAAACTACGTTAAAGAATCACTGCCCTTTATTTTACACAGCAAAAACAAATATCTGTTACCTGTTGGATTAACAACCAACAAAAAAAAAAAAAGGAACTTCACAAAGAAAATATAATTGTTTAAATTATGTTTGCTTTTCCAAATATAAAACAATTTTGGGTCTTCTTTTGGCAATTTTTATTGTTATTGCTGTTTTTCTGATTATGTCCATCGTTTCGTCTTTTTTTGGAATTTGATTGTGTTTTGATTTTATAAATTTTTTTTTGTGCACTATGTATGTACATATACAGGTTGGTTTAGGTTACATGATAAATTTATAGGTGTATAGGACGAAGAAATCATCGAAATTTTAAAATTTTAAATGATTTCCTGATTCGAACTTGTTTATCTAAAATATTAAAAAATATAAGATAAGCGGCAACAACAACAGCAACAATAAAAATATATCATCTTAAGATAAACAAACCATTTTTATTTTAATATATCTTAACGACAAAAAATATTTTCCAACTTGATATTGGATTTACATCCATATAACTCTCTCGTGCGTCTCATTCTTTCTTATTAATCTGATGGGGATCTTGTACATCTTTTTAGCGTAAACCCGAAAAAAGTCTTGAGAAAAATAATTACAATTTTTTTTTTTTGTTGTTTGGCAGGGATTTTGGCTTATTGTTATGATAATCCGTAGCATAGACAAAATAATCAAAATGATGAGTGAAGGAAATTAGGCCAACAAGTAGAAAGACAAAATAAATAAAACGGAATTTTTTTATGAGTTTTTCTCGCTTTTCATTTAGATTAATTGGTTTTTGGGTTAGATTTCATTTTGGCTTTCATTTTTATTTTTTATTATTGTATATAGACTTTTTTTGGATATTCTTCAAAAAATATTGTTTATAATAAACTTAAATAAATGAGATTTGTTGGGTATTTTCTTATTTATAATAAAAGGTTTGTTTTCACTTTTAAGAGGGAAGGTGCAATTTTCTAGGTTTCTACCGATTTAAGGAATTCTTGCTTCTTCTTTCGATTATGACACAACTCGTGGAAAAAATAAAATTTCACGTTCTGTTCTTTAAAAGTTGGTTTCAAAGACCTAAAAAGAATTAAAAATTCTTAAATGCCTGGATTATAGCCGATTTAAATGGAACTAGCCTGTTCTGGGAATGAATCTGGAACAATTTTCCAACTGGCGTTAGTTATTAATACTACTTGATTTAAAAATACAAGATTTATTGTATTTTTTTGCTGCAACGTATAAGACGAAATAAAGGCACTGTATAAGACGAAAAATCCTGTATAAGACGTTTTTGTTAAATGTATACCTGGGACTTAGCGGCACACATGTAACCCGTACCAGCCTTCAGTAACCAGGACTCTTAATTAAGCCTTGTTAGAAAGCAATAAAGCTAAAGTGGTGACCCCGTCGGGGTCACCACTTTAGCAATTAAGTGTTTCTGGCACCATTTGAAATTAATTTTAAATGCTCATTTTTAATTTGTTATATTATTATTTCTATGTTTGTAATGCCGCAGCTTATAACCTTGTTAAACTGAAAAGTTCCATGTTTGATGGAAATAGGATTCTAAAATGGACAAAAGGTACACAAAAAAAAATCAAGGTCAAAATGTAAAGGTTGATTGTTGTTGTACTTTATTTATTTTAAAAATATGTCAAATTTTTGTACGATCTCTTACACTTTTTGTTACAAAAATTTCAACATTTGTTTGGCAATTATTTTCAAAATAAATGTTAAAAATGTATACTTTCAATTGTAATTTTAATGGTTTTAATTATAAATTTTCAGGAAACACCAAATCAGAAACTAACAAATAACTTTGAAAAAACTTTTGTTCGAAAATATTTGTCTCTCTATTTCGCCTATTGTGATGTATAACCGAGTGAAAAGTTTTTCAACCAACATATTAAAATATTATTGTTAAAAGTTTATATTTCTAGTCCATCAATTAGTTTAACTTTTTTTTTTTTTTTTTTTTTAAGCATGCATTTCTTATAAGTCAAAACAATACATTAATTCCACTAATTTTTAACTGGCCTATTGTTACGCCAAATCTTTTATTTCAAACAGAAATCTTTGTTTCTTTTGTTTTTGCTCTAAAATCAAAAAGAATAAAATATAAACGTACCAAAAATTATGATAATTTGCCTCCTTATTGTTCGCACGTCGCCCCTTAAAATATGTGTATGCAGAAAGAAAGGTACACGGCACTAGAATATTAAACTTATTATGTTGTTGACTTGTTGGCACTTTAGGTAATATAGAATATATTTACAAACATTTTTTAACATTAGAAATTTAGATTTTCTTGTAAATTAGGTTAGAGGCAAAAACGAACGCAATTACCGGGTGTGACGACGTGCGACATCAAAAAAAAAAAATATCAAAACTGTTTGACACAACATAACAAAAAGGCTCTGGTAAAATGGTATTTTGTGGTAGACATATTTTATTAATTATCCACGGTCTCATTGTTATGAAGAGCTTGCCGCAGACATGCAATCTTACGAACAAAACATAAATTCGCATTATGTTATTGAACTCTGGGAAATCGTGTATGCCCGCAATTTAATTATGTAACCTAACCATATTGCTTTCCTTTTTATTTCACCTTTGATATATGTACGGAGGGTATATACATAAATATCCATGATAAATTAAATTTTTCAGTCCATTATAATCGGCCTACGTGAGTTATCCCAACCAAATTTGCTATTTTGTGTTTTATTTTTCTATAGTATATTGAAATTCAAGACGGGACCTTCAAAAATAAAAATAAAAAAAATAAAACAATTTTTCTACTTGAACTGGCGTGTTTATAATGACCGATAAATTCTTAGAACTTGTTGAGTGATTTTTTTTAGATTAATGAAACAGAGCACAGACTATAAATTACGTTATGTGGGCTTGTAGTTTTCCCGAAGCATATTGTGTGGAATCAATTTGGGACCATTATTTTGCAGAATGGTCCCCCAGATCATAAACCGAGGAAAATTGTGTAACATTGTTTTGGTTACAAATTTTATAGTTTTATGTTATGTCAGAATATCACCCCATTACCATATACAAACATATATCAATTACCTCCAATTTGCTGCTTCTTGACATCGTCGCGTCTCATATTTAATCCAAACATATTGTATTACACCAACCGCGCACCGCAAACCACATAAACTCTCAACAAAAAATTCTTGTATATAATAATGTGTAATACCATAAAAAAGTCATCTCTTATGATAAAGACATAAAATCAGAATAACACAGATTCAACAAAGTATTGTTATTTACCACAAGCGTATACAAAAAAAAACACACAATTCTAAGATAAAAATCTTTAAGATGATTTGAATTTATTTTTATTATTCAATAGAGATATTCTGCTACTCGTATATCGTATTTTTTATATGACAATAAAAAAAAATTATCCGATTTATTTATTCGTATTTCTCGCCATTTATACAAGAAACGTCAAAAAGGTAAAATTCATACAAATTTTCCCATTTTCCTATTAACAAAAGTAAAGCGAAATAATTTTTGTTGAGATAATTGCGATAATAAAAATTGTATTTATGCTGTTGCGCTCACCATCAAAAAAGGAAGCAGGTCCAAAAGTATGGGCAGCGATTTGATACTTTTTTCAAATACTTTTGTGTAAGGGAATTTCGTTGTGATTACACTTAGCTGCCTAGAATTAGAATAACATTATGTTAATATTTTCATTTGTGATGACTTCTATGAAATGCTTTTTAGAATTTTGTCTTCATCTAACATTCAAAAGTATTTTGCGTTAATATCCGTACGTTTCCGCCTCAGAGACCACTCTTTCATTATTTTTGTTTCTTATATCCTTAGTGCTAGACTATTAAGTAGCTAGATATTCAGCATGTAATTTCGTCCAAAATTGCTGAACCATCCAATTGATCTGTTGTAATATGTTTACCTGATTAATTTTGTGAAAAATCACCTTTGGAGGAAACCTGTGGTAAAAATTGATTATCCCGAAAAATTGTGCTGGTTTAATTCCTAGTTTGTTGCGATATGGCTCCTAGATCTTGAGAGCAATCATAGTTATTTAATAGGCATTGGCCCGATTTTCTATTATTTCTTCATCATTGAATACCACGATAATCGTATTTGACGTCATAAACTTGTTAAGAAGATTCAGAAAACTTATGGATGATATGCCAGGGACTCCAAAGGCCCTCTTGAACTGGCTACTGCAAAGTGAGAGTTTGACTTAATGTTTCAGTATGGAGTCTGGAAACAATCCGATAGTCCTACCGCATTTCAGTCCTTAACTGAAGTCGCATTCTACAGTTTGGACTTTGTGAAAGCATACCACCAGATTCCGGTCGAATTTTCGAGCATTTCGAAGACGGCTGTTGTTACACCTTTCGGGCTGTTCTAATTCTCTCGGAATAGATTTGGTTTGTTAAATGATTTTATTTTTTGATACCCATATATCGATGATTTTTTATTTTCTCAAACGAGTTGTCCAACTTTTTAATCCTAGACTTGACTAAAATGTTTTGGTACTATCGACTACAATAAATTTTAATACGGGATATGGGATTCTTAAATGGGTTTTTGATAAAATTCTGGGATATTGCGAATTAAAATGGAACTTGGATTTTTTAACCGATTTAATACGCCTGGACAAATTTTATCAATTCTTATATCATAAACCTCGAAAATCGGTTTTAAAAATGTTCAAAGAAAAATTTTCAAAAGACACAATCTCGAAACAAATTAAATCGGTTCGAGATTTATTTCTTGTTAATAATATTTTATGAAATGGAGCAAGAAAAGAGGTCACGAAAGATAGGTAGGTCTGTAATATAAATTCGTAATGATTTTAAATGATTTAAAAGTAACAAAATATTTTAAATGTAATTATTCAGAAGAAGAAGCTGGTAAATTCCTTTAAACACCCGCCTTATAGCTACTGTCTAAAATGCTTTCTTTCTTCTTAATCTTAATACAGTCACGACCCAATTTTTACTTCGATGGCCAAATTTTTGGAGACCGATGTGGGATTATCTTAAAGAAGCTAGCATTCTCGCCTGTAAAATTTAACTATTCTATTTTGTTTTTTTAACTCTTGATAGATGTGCGGCGATTTTAAGGGTTAGTATCGTTACCCCAAAAATAAAATCCCGAAATTTTTTTTTTAATAAACAAAATTTTTGAAAAGTTATTTTAATTCGTTTTATACCTTCTTAGAGGATAAGGGCTGCCGCCCAAAACCCCGCATTTGCGATTTATTAAAATTCCTAACATTCTTACAAATTAAAACATTATTCAGAGAACTTCCTAAAATCGCTTAGCATTGGATCCTTGGCGCAAGAACCAAAATTTCTGGATTTTTTTTCAGGCAAATATAGTGATCCCTTCAATTTTATCGGATTTTGTTACAACTTGGAAGGGATTCTGCAGAACAAAAAATTCCGAAAAAAATCTAAAAATTACCAAAACAGAAATCCAGAAAAATATTTTGTTTAAAATAAATGAAATAAAAAAAAAGAAGCAAGTGACAAAACCAAAATAATTGTGGGGTTGGTGACAAAATTCCGAATTATAAAATCCCGAAAAAATGAAAATCTCAAAAAATCAAGTTTATTACACACATATTATAACAAATGTTTGAAATATTATTTTAATTCGTTTTCTACCTTAGAATATGGGAGATACCTCATTGATTCGCTCAGCACCATCAATCAACATACATATGTTCTAAAATATTTCGCTGCCCAAACTATTGCCAAGAGTTCCTTCTCAATGGTTGAATAGTTTTATGGCGTCCTTAAAGCGTAGCATATTGATTTAACTTATCCAATAATGCTTTTAGAAACTGATGCACCAAGGACTAGGTTTACTTAAGTAGAAAAAATTCTTTCAACGACTAAAAATTATTTAATCTGTTTTTGGGTTCATGCGATCGGGAATTTTTTTTTACACCTTCTTTGGTAACAATATGTCTCAGAAAAGCAATTTCGCTATGACACAACTCTGATTTGTCTAATTGGTGTGTGTTGTGCAATCGATTAAAGATTTTGTTGAGGCTGTCGATATTGTACGTATTCCGAAGATGTTGTGTCCATTAATACATAGTTTGTTCATTGGTTTTCCGATATTCAAAGACGAGTGGCCATTTCGTTTTTCCGCTGGTATCAGCCTTCTGTCGATTTGTTGCTTAACCTGAACGTGTTTATGAACGTGTGAAACAACTCTTCATACGGAGTATGTTATGTTTGGAGAGTTTCCCTTTTGATTAAGATGACTATGGGCCGCTTAGAGTGATTATGTCTGAAACAAGTGATGGTAACGGAGGTTTACTTCGATTATATAGTTTTGTAGAAGCTCTACTTTATAGGTAATAGGCATGCCAAATTTTTAATGTGTATAAAACATCCGGAATAATTAGTGCTTCTTCGATAGTGTAACGAGGGGCTACATGGCAGATGAGATACACCCGCTTGTAAATTCTTCGATGACATCCATCTCTAACATTCGAACTGTTTTATCATTAATTTGTTTCTGCTTGATAAGAGAAACTGAATAGAATCGCTGCTTTATGGGTTTATCATCAGTTAGTTTAATTTGCTGTTGTTGCATCAGATGCGTTCTCCCGAGCCTAAACTTCGAAAAATTAGGAAATTGATCAATGGTTTATGTTAGTCTTTCTCTGATCATTTGGAGATAGTATATGTTGTTCCTGTATGTTTGGCTTGAGTTCCATCAGCTATTTGTTTGACTTCTTCATGTGACGTATGTGAAGGATTGAACTGGCTAGAAATTTGAAAAGGTGTGATATACGAGTGTACACAAAATTGGTTCCAAAAATCAATGCAATGGCTGTTGTAGTATAGGGATAATGAATAATTGAATTAGATGCGTGGAGCCGCGGAGATAGATGTTGGTAGATGATGTATTGCAATATTTAAATTATTTAGAAATTTATTAGAACACTCCCCAAGATGCTCACACTAGATCCACTTTTCAGTAAACCTTGATACTAAACTTAATTTTTGATATATTAAGACTCTGTCATATGGTCATTTATGGTTGAAGCTAAAATAGACGAAACAAGCATCGGTTAAGAAATTTACTGAATTAAATGAGTCATCCGAATCTATGGGTCCGACTTCCCATTGTTGGTTTTCATTTGGTTCACTTCGGGATCTGTCGTGCAGGCACTGTCAGATTTCTGGGCCTCCGCAATAAAACTCTCAAAGTACTCAAATTCCTAGTATGCATCTGGTCCTCGGTGGACGTTTCCCGAACAGTTGGGGCATCCAGAGACAGTAACACCCTTATAACAGAATTTCTAGCAAACCCGTTTACGGATCGAACATTTAAAGGAGTGATCTATGTCGTCACTATTTAAACAGATAGTTATGTTATTTTGATTTAAACCTCTGGGCGTGAATGGATTGATACTATAATTGGACATATTTAACGGTGTCGTTACCTTGATATGGACTGGTTGGATTTTCGTAGTTTACATGTGTCAAATGAAGTTCATGAAATGATTTTTTACAGGGAACATAAAAATCATGATTGACACCTAATCGTGTCCATAAATTTTCCCAAACGGTGACGCTTTTAACTAACTCTTCAGCACTTTCGAAATCCAATTGCAAAGCAGGATGCATTTTAATGATACCTTTCGGAACTGACCGCACGAAAAATTGGGTTAGAACGCCTTTACGTCCGATAATAACGCAAAGCATTCGGTAAATTTAATAATTTGGCTAATGTTCCGAGTTGAAACACGAACAAATCTATGGGAATGGCATTAGACGAACCATCATACGCAATCTCTGATTGGACTAAAGTGCGAGTATCCGACATATATTTACGTACTTTGGTTGATTGCTGCGTGACATGTAAAGATATAACACATTCTACATTATTTTGATTATTAGGTTTATTAGTTTCAAATACGGCAGTGGAACCTATAACGTTTACATTACCAAAAATGAATGTTAGATAGTATCCCAATATTTGGTTGTAGGTTATTGGACCTAACACATGATAAATTACAATTATCGTCTGCAGTAGAATCTCGACTTAGCAGAAAAAATACAAATGTGAACTCTAGGAGAATACGAACCCCAACCATCCTGGCTTGGGTTTTGCGGTACCATGAAAGTTAGTCTGAAGTAGTACTGACCATTTAAATTCCAAGTCACACAAAGAATCTCCGAACAGTGGCTTTGAAACATGTCATAAATAGCTGGCTAAATGCTCAGGGTTGGAGTTGGAATGTATCGAAAGTTTGATCGGAGCTTGAATAACCACGTATGATTAAGAATAAGCAATTAAATCGCAGCACGCTTGCTTTAACGGTCAATTATAGTTGCTGGAATTATCTGCACCACCAAAGCAATCAGCACAAAAGAATGTCGCAATTATTCGCAATTGTCGAACAAAGTAGAATCAGCAACTGATGTGTGTCGTAGCAAAGAAAATACCTGGACTCTTCGATGCACACCACACAACCAAGTCAACGGCAACCAAAATTAACAATAAAACAGGCACACCAAGTTTAACAGTTTTTATTTCATGATGATTTGGTTCAAAAAAACTTAAAAATTTTCCAGAATAATTTACACACAAAAGCACAGAAATTTAACTCACTACAAAAAAAAATGAAAAATCTAACCGATCGCTTACCAAAAATAATTATCATTATCTTTATTCCGTCTTCTCCCTCTCCTCGTTGATTCGCTCAGCACCATCAAAAAGACAAAAAGTAAATAAAAAACATTCAGAGATGTATGTGGGCAGGATAGTAACAGCCATCTCTGGTGTTCCTCCGTTCAGTGAGGAAACGACGCAACCGAAAATCGTTACATAGGTTTCACGTAAATGTCGCTTCTCTCTAAACCAATTGGGACTTGGATAAGATTCTTTGATTTTGGTGGAATTTGAAAAAAATTTTGAAACCACGTATGTATAATGGTTTGGCTTGAATAGTAAAGCGATTTTTTTAAATCTAATTTAATTCTTAACTATTGAATGGTTTCGAGGCGTAAAAGTAGTCTTGGTATCCGTCTAAGTCTTGAATGTGCTATATATATTTATATTCGTAATCTTGTTCTAGTGAATTTTCTTTTTTATTGGCTCTCCTTCCATATTGTGAAATTTCTCTGCTCTGTGTTCTCTATACAATATTCGGTTTTACTTAATTACCTTTGCTTAACGTAAGATTATATCACCCAAATGTATAAATAGACTTTTTTATGTATGCCGCCCACTTCCAATATTATTCCCTAAGGAAACCACACTTCAAAAAAATTTTATTAAATCAGAACGAACACAAAAATGATGAGTGAGCCAAAAACTTTATTATTTCGTCCCACAAAAATTAAACACGGAATTCGCCTATGTCAACCGGAATATTTATCTTATATATAAACCTAAAATCTTAATCCTAAAATTATTAAGACAAAATATGTGTGGGTGAAATATTTTGCGATTACTTTGGTTTAATAAAAATGAATTCAACCATAAATTCCGCAAAAAAAAAAAAAATTTGAGAGATTTTCCATAATCGGTGCTTAATCGAATTTTATGGACGAAAAATTATTGAATTATCGAATTGGGTGCTAAATATACGAATTACCTAGATTCACTTAAGGCATTTGCTTCTTTTTCGTTCCGGTATACCTTTGACACAGAATGTTTTTATTACTTAGATGGTCTATAGTAACTGATTAAACAATATGCCATTCTTGTCTGTCACAATATGTACAAATTAATGTAAATAACATCAAAATTGTATTGTTTACGTGTTTATATCCGCAGAAAATTCACAAAACCTCAATAACATTATTTGTTATTGACTATAAATTTACGAGTAAATAAGAAGTTGGTTCTTGGTAAAAAAAAAAATAATGTCGGGAAGATTTGTTCACATGGAAAGTTGGGTGTTTCCAAGTATTTTTATTTGTTTGTGGATTTATTTAGGTTAAAGTGCATTTTGTATCTATTGTGAAATATACACACAAGGCACTTATTTTCTATAACTGCGATGCTAACCACTTAATTTGGATCTCCACCACTTAGTTTTTCTCGTTAATTTCCATTTAACTTTACTAGTACGCTTTATATTCACATGAGCCATAAAAAGAACCAAATAGTTTTGTTATTTTCTTGCGAAAAATATTTCTTTGAAAATAAGTTCTTTTCGCTACATATCAACACACACACATATACCCTCAACTTTAATAACGATATCACTATTAGTATATGTGATATACTACATAAAATATATACTCGTAAGTATAGCGTCTTACTTACAAATCATGACAAAATAAAAGACGACGACGTCGACTTAATTGAATGTGGTATATTTGGTTTTTATACTCGTTTGCACGACGGCTAATAGAATATGAAGAGGAAAAACATAAATTTTCATTTAACTACTCTACTCTCATATAGTTTTTCTTCAATTTGTGTAAAGTTCAACTGTGTGTGCATGTGTGTATAAGTGTGTACTGTTTATACAGTATAGAGAAGACCGCACACAAAATTAAGCTGTCGGTTAATTTATCACCCCATTAAATCTTCGTAAACATTTAAGCGCGAGAAACTTTTGTTGTGTACTTCTCAACTGTACGCTTTTTTTTTTTTTTTTGTTCTGTGAAATTAGAGGAAATTAATTTCTATTTAATGCATTGGTTTTTGTCGTTTATTTGTATGGTTTGGTTTGTTTTTATTGTTTAATATTTGTGCTAAACATTTGTACACTAAGGATATGCGAGAGGTCAATATTCTTTGTATATTGTTGAGTAAATTTAATATTATTGTCTTTTATTTATTACTAAGTTGTTAATTTATTTATTTTCTTCTTCTCATTCTAGGTAAGTTCAGATGTCAAATGGAGTGGATAAACTTTCAAATATTTTATGTTGTACTTAAAACCAATTTTTAGCCCTATACGACGGTGAGGCTAACTCTCTAAACATAGAGAAACGCCGTTTAAAGTTTGACACTTGGCTTAAATGTTTGCATGTTCCTGGAAGGTAATTATTATAGTGAAAATATAGCATCCAAAATAAACGCTTGACAGAAATTTCGATAGCGTTGACAGAAATCGAACCGAAACTTCATATTTAAGGATTATTTTTATACATAAATTTGGGAGATTCCAGCGAATTTTAGTGAAAATTAATTAATTTTGTTAGATACAAAACGTTCAATATTTGGCCAAATTACATTTTTCGTCAAAATTTTAACTCCGGGATAAGATTAATTATAAAATGAACCAAATGACGAAAACTAGTAGCTTTCGTAGAATAAAATTTTACTAGAATTAAACGAAACATGTTGTATGTGAGTCCTAAACTGTCCTATTTAGTCCAGATTTCTAAATTGTCTTGACGACGCTCTGTCAAGGTTTTACTGGAAGCACCGATTGCTGTGTTCTAGGCGTTAACCATTGCACTGCCAAACGAGCTGATGAAGTTGGATGCGCGAAGAAACTAACCTGTGATAAATTATTTTTACAATTTTCGAATTCCTCAATGGATGCTTTAAACTTAATATTTCCAAAACTCATTTAAAAGAATGTTATCCTTAGCAGCTTCAGGAATGAAGCGACAATAGAACTTTATAATGTCCAAATCATTTAATGGATCAGTTCTCTTTCGTCTCTTCTCTTTCATGAATGATTTTTGCAGATGGCCGAGAGCTGACTACACAGTGCTGAAATTTTGAATGAAACTTGTTTTTTAAGCGCCTTTTCAAATTTAAATAAAGCTCAAAATGCTAATGGTTTCCCATCAGAATATGACAGACCATGAAGCAAGTTGAGTAACTTAGTTTTCTAGAACTCTCCCAAACCTTTAATGATTTCATGTTGGAAAACCGAGTGATAGGGTCCGCGACCTAAGGCACCGATCGAGTTTGAATATTTAATTATCTCAGTTTTAATGTTTGTAACGTATTTCGAACCAAATAGAGAACGTGCAGCCTGCAATAACAGTGCAGCCTGCACTGTATACAACGGTACAATATATGTATGTGGACTGAGGAGTCACCAACGTAGCCTAATAACGTCTTGGTATGAACGTAAATGTGTCGGTGGTATTTAATATTTCCGTTAATATAGTTACGGCACAATACCTCAAAAAAATATATTTAGTACTTAGTGATGATGTTTTAAAATTCTTTAAAATTTTGATTGATATTTGATTTTATTCGATTTCAATTCATTTTACCTAGGCATGAAAAATTATTAATAGTAAATGGCCACCTCTAGCAATGATCCAAGTCTCAACTAGTTTTTCAGCACTTTACGTGGTGTGGCGCAGTTTTCTAAATAAACATGGTAAAAACTGCACACAGAACCCTCAACTAATCCCCAAACTCAACACCCAACTCAATGCTCAAACCAGCATATATAAAAAAAATTGGTCAACGTGGTTAGAAAACCACGTAGTAATACCACGTGTTATTAAACCACTTGGTTTTGAGTCATTTCGTGTGGCTGATAACCGACGTATAGTAAAATATCCGAGTCGGACAATCCATTACCGAGATTATTATTATTATTATTATTATTGGGGGGGGGGGGTCATGCGGGCGATCAGCCACTTCGCACTGCGACCTTAAAGATCTATTGTGCTGGCCCCTGCTTAATTATCCGTAGAGTCAATATTCAGGTTCTTAATGAACCTGACAATACTGCCTCCCGGTACGTGATACATACTATCTGGCCTTATTGCTCTCCCTCCTAGATGTTTACATGTTTGCATGTAGTTCCGCTAGAAAGACGGTAGCATTGGAGCTCAAGGACCTCGAGAGAGTTGTCCCACTCCCGTATATTCCTACTCCTGCCCCGTATTCGGTTATTTTACTCTTACGAGTTGCTGGGAATTGCAAATCACCTGTAGGTCACCCAGCATTACTACAGGAAGGCTAAATAAAACTGGAGGGTGCCTGGAATCCAGAGTTCGCATATTTTGGGCTGATTAACCTATCAGCCATTCATCTTTCGGCATATGCTGTTCCACCTTCGATTAGGGTTTTTTGTCAAGGTTTTCTCCTTTAGCGCCGTACTTTAGCCTGTGCCAAATGGCCAAAAATGTGCCAAGTGGCCTTAGTTACCAGTGGTTGCCACGAGGAGGCAGTACGTACACTTGCGAATTGTGAACAGGTTACCCCTTACACAATTGTACCCATCACGCAGCTGCCTAAT
The DNA here is from genome assembly GCA_958295665.1 of Tipula vernalis. Lineage (NCBI taxonomy): Eukaryota > Metazoa > Arthropoda > Insecta > Diptera > Tipulidae > Tipula > Tipula vernalis. The sequence continues at coordinate 457,980,099 of OY282558.1, read as the reverse complement.
GACAAGACCAGAACAGCTCACGTGATGCGCACCCTACTGGAAGGTTACGGAGCTGGTAGATTAATCTACTCAACTTTGGTCCCCCCTTCCAATAGACGCCAAACCACCATCCATTACCGAGATACCATGGGTGCAGATATCCAGACAGACGGACATACAAAAAAAAATTTCGTTGCTTTCCTTCCAACATTTTTTTTATTTGCTTCTACTCAGGGACCTTCTAAACGTCGAGAAAAGCTGGTTAAGATAGACAAAATGTTTGCTAATTTTGGGAGGGTTTCAATAACTTTGGCCATTGTGGACTGAAATTAATCTACAGATCTCTCGATATTTTTACTTTCCCTAGTTTTTTTTTTTTTTGGCTGAGGAACAAGTTTCGTATTATGAAACTTGCTATACCGAATTTCTAATAAACACAACTTCTATTCATTCAAACACGTCTTTTCCCAGAAAACACGAATAGAGCATAGCATACGAACAATTTGCCACAGCATTTCGATATATTTTTGATGAACCAAAACGGAAACGAATTAAATAGAAAGGTTGATCAGTAACCTTTATCAACAATAGGCTAGCCTAGGCAAAAAAGGTAGAATGTAATTAGTCACAAATGAATCATAAATACTGGGTAGTCAAATGAAAGCGCCAATCCAGAATCGGTCAAATCAAATAAACAAAGAAAGCACTTTGAGCTTATTTATTGTTGGGGTTATGGGTCTTTCATTTTATACTTTAGAGTCGAAATAAATTCAAGAATGTCACTCTCATCCTCATCAAAAAAAACAAGTACAAAAACGTTTCCGTTTTGATAATTTTGGTGAAGGTTAGGAATGTTGTTTTGTAATATTTTTACTTAATTCAAAGTATGGGTTTAAATTACAATCAAATTTATAAATTTTAACAAATTCTGATCAAATAACTTACGAATTCTAAAAACTATTAAAAACCGTCAACTTTGGAAATTTACCGGTTATTGGTCCAAATATCCAAAATAAATAGGGCTTATGTCTCTTCGTCATAATTGTAGTTTACCAAAGTGAGGCTGGCCTTGGCTTTTAATATATAAATCAGAGATTGAACGGCATTCATCCAAAGAAGAGTGAGTTCGGTGTTTATATCTAAAAAAGAAGCAATTTGAACTGTGCATGCTACCGAGAATATTACAGGAGAGGAAGCCTCGATTTTTGAACTTGGGGTTTTTATATTTTGTTTAAAATAAAATTTAATTTTATATATTGGGATTGCTTTTAAAGGGATTATTCGATTTTCTCGAATTTTAATGTTGAATTAGGTTATGTATTGTAGAACTACATGTACATCTGTGTTTAAACAAATCGAGGTATACGTATGTTTGGGGTTAAGTATTATATACGGAGAGGATGCCATTTTGATTATATTACTTTCTGTTAGTTAACTAAACGTCGTTAATCGGACGTTTGCAAAATATAAATTAACCAAGAGCAATATAATCAAAATGGCGCCTTTTTAACGACGTTTAGCTCGTTTTAAGGCACCCAGAAGAGAATTTATATATTTAGATATAAAATTTAGCATAATATTGAATTAAAATCCGAGTCCTGTTTCGGTTCTCTCGCAGTTTACTTTTACTGTTCTTCTTTACGCAGTAGTAGCCAAATAGAGGACGTACGGCTATAGCCCCGTTTTGTATAAACCACCTGTACATTGCATTGCTTCATGCCAACCTATAGTGCGGACATGAAAGGTGGGTCGGCTCATGGATTCTGTACTCTCAACAGGGGGTCATAGATGCGTTCATCTCTTTTGCATCCCGCCACTATTGGGATTCGAACCCATAACCTCCCGTAACCGTTTCATCGGTTAAAATCCGAGTTTTTGACCTAAATTGTTTGGATTTGGAGCTTAAAGAGTTGAATTAAGAAAAGCACTGCGTTACATGATCTTGAAGACTATTTTGATTAACCTAGATTTCCAGAATAGCGGTAGAATTATTGTAAAATTTTAAGTTTATTCTAAGTTGTTCGGCAAATTTGCAACAATTACTAATGATATACATCGACAATTTGAGTCATTGAAAAAACTAGTGCACTCTAAAAATATACTCACTCATGAATTTTCCTCCTAGATTCATGGAAATCGCTTACGAATATTTGGCACAAATCTCAGTGTTATCCGTGTTAAATCTGTTTATGTTGTTCCCTCCACACAATACATATAAGTTAGTCATAATTTCATAATCTCTACGGTATTAAAAATAAATAATGATGTCATCAAATGAAAACGAAAAGTGTATTTTGATGACATTCATCCCACGGCTGCTATAAAATATTTTATCTCCATATACAAAATTTCCATTTCATACACATATGTAGCATATACATATGTGTGTACATTGTGTAAATGCTAAACAACAATTTTTGATGAATGAAAGTAAACTCCGGTAAAATTTTTAGTACTCAAACGTGTAAAGGCAAAATCGTTTACTCTTTAATTAACTACCAGACAAATAACAAATGTGTTACATACGAACTGGATATATATAAACTGCCATAATTAATTTTGATCCAAATGGGGAAGAAAATCGGAAAAACCACTAGTAGTTATATTATTTGAAAACAAACTATAACGGGTGCAATTCCCAAGGGTCAAATTATTGAAATGTTGGCACAAATTATTTGTTCATGTTTGAAAACTTTTTTGTTTTATTTGTAATATGCGGTTATAGTTGTTATCATATCTTCCTTCAACGCAACCAATTAACCACAAAATTCTGTTCCGCAGCTAAAACCCTAATTAAAATAAAATAAAATTATGTCGCACCGACTTAATATTTGCTTTGGTCAACTCAACTTTGTTTGACTTAATTAAAAGAACATAAAAAAAAAACAAATCTCCAAGTACCTCGTAGTGACGTTTTTTTTCTCGTTTTAAATTACGTTAACCATACCCTCACTCCCATTCATCAACTCTCTTTTCGCCTTAAGGTGGTTTTAATTGTTTTGTGTAGGTTTACTCTTGTAGATAGTTGGGATATTCACGTAATTCTAATTTGTCGCGTTTGTTCACGATATACTTTTTACAGCATGATAAATTTTCATAAGAAGACAGAATCACAAATGAAAGTGATATACATAACAGGTACATAGATTAGATAAATATCCTAAAGTTATTGCTTTACTTTAACAATTCAGTGAACATGATACAAGAAATAAATAAAAGCAAAAAAAACGTTTTCTATGTATAAAATAAAAAGTTCTGAACTCTTAACGTTTCCATCACCAATTTTTTTTTTAGAGAAGCAAGTAAAATGAAAATTCGAGGAAAATGGAAATTGTGTTACGTTAAGTTTAGCAATAGATTCAAACGAGTATATTGTGTCTATATTTATTATCTGGCATTTCATTGAATTAAGTTTATTTGGCTAAAATCTGGAAACATGAGAATTCTACTAATTAAATACAGTTTTTGGATACATACAAATCGTATTCTTCATTAAAATTTTGTAATTTTCACTATTGTTACTATTAAACTCGAAACATAAAGTCAGCAAATTAAAATCACTCGAACAGCTAATTCCATCCAAGACAGGCCAAACATAATTTTTTGAGAATTAAGGAGGATCGATCAACTAATCTATAGAATCCCTTTACAGAATTTATTGTATTTGTTACGTTAAAGATCATACTTCTAAAAAAACAAAGATTGAAAATTTTGGAAATAATTGGAATTTGTAGAATCTATCTTAATTAATTATAATTTGTAGAATTGATAAAATTTTCAGAATTTGTAGAATTTATAAAATTTATAGAATTGTGTAGTCAATCAAATAAATATATCTTGTGCTTTGTAAATTTTATTCTTTTAAATTGAGGCCCTTAAATAACGCTGGCCCAGTGCCTGAGACACGAAGAAGATAAGAATTTTCAGTATTTTTTAAAAATACTGATTTTGAATTTGCTTAATTTTAGAAAATTCTAAGGAAATAATTGTTGGAATTAATTCAGTTAAAAGAATTTCCAGAATGAAATTGATAAAATTCAAATGGTTAGTGAAATAAAAAAATTTAGAAAATTTATAACATTTGGACATTTTAAAGTAAAAATTTAACGAATTTTCAAAATTTATAAAATATAGAAAATATGTAGGGTTTTCAAAATATATTCAGAATTTATAGAATTAATTTATAATAATTATAAAATTTAGGTAATTTTGAAAATTTACAAAATTGAAGACAGAATTGATAAATTTGCAGAATTTATAAATTTTATAAATTGACAGAAATTAAAGATTTTTAAGTTTTTATCGACTTAGTAGAGTTTATTGTATTTTTAACGGTTTTGTAATAAATTTTAGGACTTATAGGATTTTCAGAATTTAATAATCATTAGGAAACATTTGTTGGAAATTATTGAAGTCTTAGAATTTTTACGATAAAACTTGTAAAATTTAAATAGGGATTAAAGAAAATTTACTCTTATGAATATTTATAGGGTTCACAAAATTTAGAGAATTTTGAAAGTTTGTAAACTTTAGAAAATTTTTAGATTTCAAAGAATTAGAAGGGTTTTACAGAATGAAGAAAATTGGTAGCATTTACTGAATTAAGAACTTTAAAAAAAAATTTAATGGTTAGATTTTTTTGAATTTTCAGAATTTCAAAAAATTACGGGATTGTTAAAATTTATAGAATTCCGAATTAAAAGTTAATTAATATTCAAAATTTACAGAATTTATTGTATTTGGAAATTATAATTATTTATAGTTGGAAATTTGGAATTAATTGGAATTTGGTTAGGGAATTTTAAAAATTTACTGTATTTAAAGAATCTGTCTTAATTAATATGAAAAATGGAAATATAAATTTTTCAGAATTTCTGAGATTTGTTAGTAGAATTTATAAAATTTGTAGAATTGTGTAGTCAATCTAATATATTTAATTTTTGCTTTGTAAATTGTATTCTTTAAACATGGTGCTCTTAGATAATACTGCCCTAGGGACCAAAGTACCTCGGAAATGTATAACTTTTAAATTTTATTAATTGAAATAATTTTCAAGGTTTTTATAAGAATTTAACGAATTAGTAAAATTAATAGATTTCCCAAAATTAAAAGTAAAAAATTTACGATATTTACAGAATTTATTGAATTTGTTTAACTTTATAAAATTTTAAAAAACACGGAATTTACAGATTTGAAAGAATTTATAAAATTTAGTGCACATAATCCAAACAAAACATTAGTTGTAAATTTGGAATTAATTGGAATTTGTTAAGGGAATTTAGAAAATTTACCAAATTTATACATTATATCTTAATTAATTATAAGGGTTTTACAGAATTTATAGAATTTATGAGATTTTTTGTATTTGCAGAATTGATAAAATTTTCAGAATTTGTCGAATTTATAAAATTTATAGACGTTTACAAAATTAAAAGAAATTACACAATTTACAGATTTAAAAGAATTTATAGAATATTTTTTGTGTATAAAAGGATTCCAATTTTCACTCAGTAAATAGTTAATGATGAAAATTGTTCAACTTTGATTCGTTTTTTCGAAAAAAAACAAACAATAATACATTTGTTAGTAAATTTCACTCAAATTGTTATCCGATTAATGCATAACAATTTGAGTGAAATTTTCTAACAAATGTACTATTGTAGCTTGTACGAATTGCATCGAGACGGTTGAACAAACTTTGAGTATTGATTTATCGGAAATCCCTAATATTCCTACAGTTTCGGAAAATCTTATCAAAAATCTCTGAAATTTCCATATTTCGGGAAAAATTGGAGTGATATTAAAACGCTCAAGTTTTGAAATATTGTAATATGCTTTGTACGTGTTTCGCCGATGATCGAAGTTGTTAGTAGCAACACGACATAAATGCACATGAGAACATCCGTATGGTTTCTGTATTACCGGAAAAGTTTTTGAGTGATATTCGATCATATTAAAAATATTGTAATTTAGTTTGTACAGATCGCATCCATATGATCGAAGTGGTTTTGAATATTTATTTACCTTAGACAGGCCACCCAACTCATGAAGATTCACGAGCATCTCTGATATTTCCACAATTCGGGAAAATTCTTTAAGTGATATTAAAATGCTCAAGTTTTGAGATTTTGCTGCTATGGGTCGAAGGGGTTTTGAATATTTATTTAGCTTAGAAAAACCACTTCACTCATTTATAAGTAGATGCACAAAAATCTGTGATATGTTCACAATTTTGGGAAATTGTTTGAGTGAAAGTAAGAAAGCTCTAACTTTTTAAATATTGCAATTTAGCTCCTGCGGATCATATCGAGATGATGGAAGTGACTCTATAAGAATCTATAAGAATTCCAAAAATTCGAGGAAATTATTTGAGTGATAGTAAAAATCCTCAAATTTTGAAAGATTGTAGTTTGGTTTTTAGAGGTCGCATAGACTGATTGAATACTAAACATTAGAAATCTTTGAAATCCCTACAATTTCGGAAAACTCTTTGAATGAGAGTGAAACACGCTCAAATTTTAAAATATTCTAGCTTGGATCGTAGGTAAGGGTCGGATCGAAATGATCGATTTGGTTTTGAATATAGATAATCTACTCATGTAAATGAACGGATATCTCGATCTGAGATCTCTGCATTTTTCACATTTCGGGAAAATATATTGAGTGATATTAAAAAGATCAAGTTTTGAAACATTGTAAGTTGGCTCTTACAGATTGTATCGAGACGATCGAAGTGATTTTGATCATTTATAGTATTTAGACTAAAACCTCATGCCTCTTATGTGCACGGTAGGAAACATCTTATATTTTCACAATTCAGGGAAATATTTCAACTGGTAATAAAATTGCTCTAATGTTTTGTGCCTCAACTCGATTTTATTAAATTAAACAGTCGACGATTTTCAGTGACTTCATTGAGCATGATCATTTCGGATGAAGATGTTGAGTTTAAGTGCACACAACATATGCGATAATTGTTTATCTCGGCACTCCTCAGCAATGACACTCTGGCTTATAAATGACCGTCAGATGACATATAAAACAACCACAATTGCACTTTTACCACTTAAAAATAACCGATCGACTGTGATCCTTAACCTAATAATCGTCGATAATGAAGATTTTGTTTATTGAACTACTTCTATGTAGGTTATAGAACGAGTTTATTTGTATGCTTCTGATATCTAAGAAAATGTAGAAAGTCAGATGATGTCATATAAAGCACAAAATGTTTACAAACAGATTCTTTATTTTGAGGCCCCCCATTAACTTCATAAATCTCTTCAAACACTATGGTTCAAAATTAAAGTAGTTCACACTAATCTCAAGAATATTTTCCCAAAGGCATCTTAATTTTTCAACCAACGGTATACAGATAAGAATATTTTCCCACTTATTTCCCACCTCATTTATATCAAGCAGTTTTTTTTTTCGTTCCCCATTAATTAAAATATAAAATAATTAAAAAATTTAATTTTTATTTCTTTCAGTATAAAATTATAATATCCTTATATAGAAAATAAGCGGGAGAGTAAAAAGCGTCAAGGAGAAAGGATAACAATTTGTGGTACGACAAAAAAAAACTCCGTATAACACTAGAAACAAAAGAAAAACAAATTTCCTTTTTTTTATGTATACCTACATAATAAAATATACGGTATAGTTTCCACAAAACCACCTTCGACGAATATATTAACGATAATTCGCTTTTCTTTTAATTTTGTTTTGGTTGCGCGATGCGGAGGGAAACGGAAATAATTATGTGTTACGAGATTTTTTTTTTCCTGCATCTTATGTAATACGTATAGAGGTATAAAGCAACAAAAATAAAACGGTCTAAATTTAGAGAAAGCAAATTTTTTTGTTGAGCAAGACGACTTGAGGGTCAAATATTACCAGACGGTTTTAATTAACATAAATAAAAAGGTAACAGTTTCAACAGAGGGAATGTTCTTACCATTCCAAAAATGTTCTGAAAACTCGTTTATGAGGGTTAATACTTTAGCTCAAATTACGAGAACATTTTTTAGTACTGACACACACACACACACACACACATCAGTTTCAGTACAGTATGTCATGTTTAAACCTAATTTTAACTCAATTATAGAATTTAATTTCGAAATGATATAATTTCGTTGCTATAATTTTTCAATGTCTGTCAGTCTATCATCTGTTGAATTGATCATCAAATCACATCTTAATAGTACAAAAATTGCACGATTAGCACGATTTCTTAATATTTTAAGCTGATACATGGAATCACTGGAGCCGTGTAAGAAATACGATAACATCCAGTAATATAATTGGAAGTTACACAAATGGCAGTTACAGCTATTCACTTTAATTTTCAGGAATTGATAGAGCAAATATGCGCAAAACTTACTTTACTGTACAGATTCCTTGATACACCATAACACGCTGTTTATAGTTTTAATCTGGTGTTCGATATCGTGTTTGCTGTCGCGAAGCTCAGGATTCAAGTAAATGTCATGAAAAATGTAAATGAAGTAAAATATTTAGTAATTATTTGAAGTAATACTGAGGAGAAAATAATACCAATTGAAGGGCCAAAATTAATATAAAAATAAGCTGTAGAAACAACAACTCGATTTGGCCAAAAAACAACTTAGAATAGAAATCGAAATACTAATGATTTAGAAAGAGATCGTTAAACAAGAAATGTTTCTTATATTTGGGTTTAGCTTAAATTATATTCTGACCATTAAGCCAACCAGCGTGAAATCAGAGAGGATTTTTTCGGCTGCAGGTTAGATATGCACCGATGAGGTCTGAATAAGAAAAAAAATTAGATAAAATCCATTAATTTTTATTACCGGTAATTATCTGTAAGCCGGTCAATAACAGTGGAAATTGCCTATTACGTAAAGTGTTTAAAATTTTATTCAAATTCATAACATTCACAGAATAGAGAAGGATAAGAATTTTGTTTAACTTTAAATCAAAATTTTCTCTAGTTTTAGAATATTAAACTTTCTAGATTATTGGTTAAAATGACGAATGGAAAAACACCCGTTAAATTCTATTTGTTTTCACCTCCTGTGTAATTTGTCTCTTATCAGGGACCCAGGTCAGAAAAAACGCACTGACCTGACAAAATCCAACAAATCGCCTTTTTAAATATTTTGGGCATTTTTCTATCTGCTTATAAAAAACGAACAAAAGCTGGTTAGCTAGTGTCACCTTTTGCTGTTACAGTAATTTAATTAAAGATGATTGACCTCAAATTCTTATTCAGACTAACAAACGATAAATTAAGAATTCTATCAGGTCACGTTCTCAACATTAATCTTGAAAATTCGAAATAAATAAATTCAACTCCAATTTAAATAAACCCTCATCGACCGTAATAGCCTTAAATATTTTCAATTCAACCATTATTGAATACGCAATAATTGATTTCGACAAGAAGAAGAACAAGATGATTTTAAAATACAAAATAAATAAGTAAAACAAAACCTTTACAATTTCTTGAACTTTCCTTTCGAACGAATTAAATATGTTTATTTAATTCAATTGACTGACAAGGCAAAAAAGGAAAATACATGAAGGAAGATCCAGAAACCGCATAAAAAATTATGATAATCGCATAATACTGGTGAATGGTACAGAATACCCACACAATCAAAATACTCTCAGTTGGTATTGTGGACATATGCTAAATTAAGTTGTATCGGATCAATCAAATTGACATCCTATGAACCGAAAATTTTATTTACGAAGTTTCATTCCATTTTAATGTTGCCCAATTCGAAAAAATTTTGAATTAAATTTTTTTATGGAATAAAAAAGTTTTTCTGTTTTTTTTTTTTTATTTAAATTTAATTGCATTTGAAAATTTTGTTTTACCGTCAATCTATAAATAAATTTGTACAATCGATATCCCCCTATATATTCCTTCACCAGTAGATTATCTTTTAAAGATGCCACATTTTGGACACAAAAATTAAACAATTATACTGGTTACGGGAGGGTGTTTATAATAAAGCTTACCGACAATAATTTCTAAAGCTTGTAGTATTAAATACGAAAAAAAAAATCACAGAGGATTTAAAATACCCCAAAAGTATCGTAGTCGAGAGTGTACAACACCAAAAAAAAAAACTGTTGTTGATTTATGACAAAAATTAAATTTTCTTTTTTATCCTTAAATAACTGAAATATTTTGTAAGTCCCTTTTTGTCTAGCTGTATATTTTGTTGAGGAGTTTTATAACACAGTTTTAATGAAATTAAAGTACCAACAATGATGCTGGTGTGGATTCAGATTTTTATTTTATTTATGTTTTAATGGTTGAATTCTGAAGAAGTGGAGAGTATTAAGGATTATTTTATTTATGTTGTTATTTAAATTATTTGTATTATTTAAGTGATTTTGATATTTTTTTTTGGTAACTAAACTTGGTGTACGTACTCACATGCTGTATGCGTATTTAAATACAAATAAAAAAGTTTTTTTGATTTAAATATCCCGGATCAGATGAACATATTTTGCGAAAGTCTCATTTGGTGATGTTATTGGCATAAAATTAATCACATGCCAGTATGTTGACAAAACTGAAGAAAAAGTACTAAACCACTCATAATTAAAATTTACATCTTCTACAACAAATATCCTTTGCTACAAAATATTGTATGCGTAAAACCGGCTTAATTAATATTTATTTTGTTTCTCGTAATGTCATGTTCAAACACAACTTGTGTCGAAATGTTCGAAGTGGACATGTTTTGTAATTGTTTTATCCGTTACTGAGTTTTAAAAAAGCACGCATAGTTATATAACCAGTTATTTTTAAAAAAAATTGGCAAAAGTCAATCATCATTGACTGGAATACCAATAGAAAGGTTAAAAGGTCGTGAAAATTATTCTACATAGAAAATAGCGGTGAATGCATTTTTGGATTTGGATGATTTGTGGACAAATGTTGTGGAAATAACTAATGTGGCCGGGTTTGATGGCGAAAAGGATAGAAAAGCACGAAACAAATTAAAATGAAGATAGTGGTTTAGCGAGACGAGGACTGTTACGTAGCTTAATTACAACATCGTTGGCCAATTCTAAGTCTATGGATATGTACGTAAATGAAATAATTACGAATGCACATGAATTAAATTGAGTCGGTTTGAAAGTTCCGGATGAATGGACTGGAGTCCTGTTTCTGGCCGGTTTGTCTGAAACATATACACCAATGATTATGGCACTAGAGAACTCTGGCATGAAAATTACGGGAGATTCTGTTAAAACAAAATTGTTGCAGGAAAACGTTCCTTACTCAGAAAAAACAGCATTAATGAGTACCGATAACACTAACAGATGTAAGAAACCAATGACATGCTGGAATTGTGATAAATTCGGGCATATTGCTCGAAATTGTCGAAATAAACCACAGGGTAACCTAAAAAAACACGTACAAAAATCAGGTGATGCTTTATGTACCGTATTGTCGACAATGCAAAAGAGAGATGACAATAGCTGGTTTTTCGATAGTGCTGCTACCACATACATATGTAATAATAGTGAGTTATTTACCAGCAAGGAAAATAGTACTGGCACTGTAATAGCAGCAGACGGTAATGTAATGAAAATTATCGGACAAGGAAATGTGACATTAGAACCAGAAGGTCGTTATGATGGTTCCACTGTAGCATTAACAAATGTACAGTATATACCAGAAACCACTGTAAATCTTATGTCAATTAGCCAAATCGTAAAAAAAAACATAAAGTACTCTTCAATAATGCAGGTGTCAAGGTAATAAATGGTGATGTAATTGTTAAAGGTCGTGTAATAGTCACTGGTAAACATACCAATGATTTATTTATGTTAAATGAAGCAACTGCAAAACATAAAGTGTTTGCAGTCGGTAAAAATGCATCGTTTGATTTATGGCATAAAAGAATGGGACATTTGAATTCAAGAAGTTTATTAAAACTGCAACGGGATTTATCGGTATAGGCATCGAATTTAAGGACAAGCGGCAAAGTGATTGTAAAGTGTGTTCCATTGGCAAACAAACTCGTGAAAGTTTTAACAAACCAGGATCCCGAGCTGATGAATTGCTTGATCTCGTACATTCGGATATTTGCGGTCCTATGGAAGATTCATCATTGGGTGGTGCTAGATATTTCTTGACTTTCATCGGCGACAAATCAAGAAAGATTTTTGTAAATTTTTTAAAATCAAAAGCAGCTAGTGAAATAATAAACAAATTCACTGAATTTCTAAATGAAGTCGAACGTCAAACAGAGAGGAAGATAAAAATCCTACGTTCCGATAATGGAAATGAGTATACAAATAATCATTTCCAAGAATTGTTGAAGCAAAAAGGGATAATACATCAAACCTCGAGTGTATACACACCAGAACAGAATGGTCTAGCCGAACGAAACAACCGATCAATTGTGGAAAAAGCAAGGTGCATGCTAAATGATGTGCAACTTGAAAAACAATTTTGGGCTGAAGCAATTAATTACACGGTCTATTTATTAAATCGATCACCGTCAGCAGGAATTGATATGACGCCGAAACAGGCGTGAACTGGCAAGTTACCAGACTTATCGCATGTCAAATTATTTGGAACGGTGGCTATGGGGCATGTTTCTGATCAACGTAGAAAAAAATGGGATGAAAATCACACGAATGTATCCTAGTGGGATATGATAATAAGACGAAAGGCTATCGCCTCTACGACGTAGATAAAGATATCGTAATTAAAAGTTGTAATGTGGTGTTTATCGATGAGGGTAAAGTTACAAAACGAGAAGAACAACTACTTGATCACAGTGTTGTATATATCCAAAGCAATCCCGAGGAATTTGAGGTTGTTAATCTCAAGGAAAACTTAGATGTTGATGAAGCAGATCAGGTTCCAGTTGTAGATGCGACGCAACAGTTGAAACGGAGCGATAGAAATCGGCGATTACCAACAGCCCTAAAAGATTTTGAATTGGATCAACATTCACAGTTCGCTGCCATCACTGCACCCCCATCGTATTTAAATAAACCAGTTGTAAATATCCAACAAGAGTCGAAACATAATGTTAAGGGGTGCCCGCTAGTGGATAAGTATCCTGAATATTTGTTTAAAGAAGGAAATACTTGTAGAATTTCTGCGCAGCTATTTTTGCAAAATCCTGATACACCCGAGGAAGCATTATCCAGGACAGATGCTGATCAGTGGACACTCGCAATGGAAGCTGAGATTCAGGCATTGCATGAAAATGCAACATGTGAATTACAGGATCTGCCGAAAAATCGCAAAGCCATTAATTGTAAATGGGTTTTTCGAACAAAGATAGATCCCGCCGGCGCCTTCGATCGCTATAAGGCAAGGCTAGTCATAAAAGGTCATTTGCAACTAAAGGGGCTGGATTATGACGAAACGTATTCACCAGTGGTTCGTCACAGTTCATTGCGATACCTTTTGCATTTGCAGTTCAAAATGACATGAAAGTTGAGCAAATGGATGCAGTTTCAGCGTATTTGCAAGGGAGCTTGATCGAAGAGATATATATGGGGCAACCACCAAACTACGTAGACAAGAACAATCCAAATAAATATTGTCGGCTTCGTAAAGCTATATACGGTTTAAAACAAGGAGGTCGCGTTTGGACGTATGCGGAAAATACAACGATGATTGAAGATTTGGATATCCAGATCTTTCTATAACGTAAAATTATGTACTCAAACTTCCATTGAATTTGAATCAAGTAGAGATTCCTTCTTGCAATACCGGTAGGAATTGAGGAATTGCCACAGTATAAAATCATGCAAGCTCATTATTTGCGCGATTCGAGAGGAAATGACCGACCAATGGAAGGAGCTTTTATTCTAACGGCATGTGATTTTCGTCCAACTTTGCCTATCATTCCTTGAACATCACGACAACAAGTTTCTGACCAAACATTTTCCCAGCAAACTTATTCGATATGGGTGAGAGTAAATTTTCAAATGTTCCCATAACTAATTTTTGTCAATTGCAGCCGTCAACTCAGATGTTGTAATGAAAGTTTTTCCAACACTTCTTCTTGCTAGATGCATTTAAATTACATTTTCATTATAATACTAATTTTGAGCCAGCATTAACTGTTTCCACACTACGTTTCCTTTCCAAGATACAATTTTGGGATTCGTAGTAAACCTCAGGTTATTGTTTCTATTGTTTTTCTGAGTCGCTAGTTTGGTGCTAGATAGGTATACGTCACTGCTTTCTGATGTAATGCAATGCTAGAAATCTGGTTCAACATCGCGATCATCTCTCACAAAGAAAGATCCAAGCGTTTAAAAGCATTGTTTCTAAAAGCACAAATCTTCGACGCGTTGGGTCTGCATTCAAAATAAGTCTACTGGGGCTAAACAATTAAATGCTCAGCAAGGACACAAACCAATTTAAGTATGGTGAAATACCGTGTGTTTTTGCTGACAATTATGAGATGGCGTGTCGATTGGTAAAAAATACATATTCAGATTGAATTTGATTTTATATTTGTTTGAAAATATATTTTAGTTGTGATAAATGGTAGTTCTTTACTGGATTTAAGGAAAGTAGTTCCAATTTTTGTGTCTTGTAATGAGCATGATTTGAAACGTCTCGGTATTTAATGGTTTTTGCTTCTAAAGTTTTCAGCAGACTAGAGCACATTTGAATATACAGACAGTGGACAAAATTTTGTAAACACCTCGGCTTTTTATCATTTTACTACTTTAAAATAATAAAATATTTTTTTTTCTAACACCCCCCATTTGCCGGTTTTATGTAAAACCAACAATTAGGTGGTGTTAGAAAAAAAGAATATTTTATTATTTTAAAGTATTAAAATGATAAAAAACCGAGATGTTGAGCAAAATTTTGTCCCCCGTCTGTATATAATAATAACATCTTTCATGCTATCGAATAACAATAATCTATCAAACCATAAAAAAGTTAAATTTTAATGACTTAAAAAAACTCGTCTTAAACGCATCAACAATAAAATCCTGTTTTATGAGATTTTAGTTGTTATTTGGTTTAATGTTCGCATATGATTCACGTACAAACACATACTATGTTCATTGACATATTAAATTGATAAAGTGTTTTTTTTTTTGGTGTTTGGTTCTTGTTCTTTGAGCATAACGCCACCACTTAAAAATTAAGCGCCGTGACGTATTGTTTCAAAAAAAAACACCAAAACAGAAATCTTAGTAATAATCATAAAAATGTGGTAAAAGCTTTTTATAAACATTTTGAATTAATTCGACGCGCACATATCAAACCGCCTTTTTAATTTCGTTTCAAAGTTCCTAAATAAATAAAGAAAACAAAACGTAATTCTATATCCAGTCTATCGTATAAACATTATTCACAGTCACAACACCACGTTATCTCTCGTACAGATACAATTTATTACCAACAATCATAATGAAAACCATTCGCCTGAATTTTGAGTATCATCCCAAAACCTACATATTTTGGGTGCTCTCAAATTTTGTATATAAGGGTTTGTGTATATATGTTGTATGTATACGAGAATAGATTTATTTTAACGATTCGCATTACAGATTAACATTTATATCACCCCCGAGGTCAAATGCTAAAATAATAACAAAAATCGTGTGGTATTTATATACGGAACAGTACTGTATGTAACCGCTTCATATATAAAAGCATAAAACAATTTCTACTAAAACATTTTTGTTTTTTTGGTTTTATCTTAATTTCCTTTTTATGATTTGACACACAACAAAAAGCCCACACTCAAATTAGTAGAAGATGGGTTAATGTTTCTTTTGACAAATATTATGTTTCAAAATCATAAAAAAAGTACAATCTGTATTATGTCTGGAACATAATCTTCATGCAGTACCACTGAATTTTAATTAGAATTTCGCTACCTAGCTTTAGCTTTGGGTATGATACAGTGGCAAATCGTCAATTTTTTAAGATTTCATACAGAATCATAGATCATGGTTCTAGCAGACACGGTTGATGGATTTTCGTAACCAAAATTTATGAAAATAGGCAGAAAAAGTAGTGTTTGCCGCTTTCTTTAGATTCGAACAAACAATGGGGGGTGAAGCGGCATCCACGACCATCGAGCTGCTGGGATTCTATGGCCCAAAATAACCACGGTAACATTATGTACATTATGTATATCTCATTTTAAGACAATTTCTTTGTTTAGGTTTTACCATAATTTTATTAACAATTTTAAATCACATTTGCAGATTTTTACTAATTTTATTGTGCGCAGTCTATTTTGTATAAATATGTCATATCCTCATATCCGATAACTTATAACCAAAATTATGCGATCCCGTACAGTGACTCGTTACTTTTATTTACACGACACACACGAACACACTTAAGCTTAGTTTTGGTCTTTTATACACTCAATTCTCATTGTTTTTGATGCTAATAGATGAGTACACCTAAACTGGTTTTTACACGGTTCTATTTACACAGGCTTAGGTGTATTTGATGGTTTAAATCGCTAAACACGTAATACGAACACAAAATACAAAATTGGAAAGAGGACGAACCAAAAACTCTTCGTCTATTTATCGCAGAAAACTTCTCGTTTTTTTTTCCTTTTTTCCTAAGACCTACCAAACTAAAATTTTCCTAATTTTCTGGTTTACTTGATATTTAAATTCCCTATAAAATACTGTGGCACGAGGTTAGACGAGAAAAGTCCACCAAGCCGGACGAAAAACCTGTGTTACCTAATTTCCTAATTTCTAAAAAAATAATTTCATCGTGCTCATTTTGACAAGAAATTTGTTGTAACCTAAAATAAATCCTCAATGAGTTTTTCGGTTATGTTATCCACACACCATGCATTTTTTATATGAAGGGGTTTTAATGAATTATTTTATGAATGAAATTTCAAGCCTTTCAAAATTTCTTTAATTTAAGAAGAGTTATCGGCTAGAAACCAGGAACACAAAATTTGAGCGACGGTACACCGTTCGGTTTTCAAAATATGAGGTAAACCATTTGCTCGATGCATTTCTAAACATAATGTCAGAAAGAATTAAAAACAGTCGTGTATGGTCAACCATGCCAAAACTTTCTAACAACGCCGATGCAGTGCTCATTTTTTCGGAACCCATGCTTTCGAGGATTAAGAATAATAAATCTATCCAAAAATAAGGTAGTTCTATTTTTGCCTACTTTCTCAAGAACTTTCACTTGCTGGAGAACAACCAATTGCATTTACGACTGGAGTCACCATTTTTGAATATAGAAATAATTGCTTTCAAACTGTAATTACTTATCTCATCATTATCAAGTGGCGGTTTCGGTTATCACTTCCGCGATTCTTAATTTTTTTTGTACCACCATTCCCCATACTATCAATCTTTCAACCAAAGGATTACACCTATTAGACTTAAATCGGCAATGATTATTTGTATATTCAAAAATGGTGACCCCAGTCACAAACGGAATTATAGATCAATATTGGAAACAGGCTTATAAAAATATTTTTGGATATCATAAATAGCTAGCTAATTGGCAACACTCGTATGTATCATCACAATTAGGAACAAAATTGTATTCCAAATGCTCAAGTGGGACGAATAAAAGACCCAAGATGATTTTGGGGTTAGGACCAAGCTGCAAATAAGTCTGTGTTGGTAAAACTTTAGGAAACTTAAATGATCTGTTTCGTTGTTTTTCCCCGTAATGGAAGATCGGTATAATTAAATTCCCACGAACACCATTAATCAGCGATTTAAGTCCGAAGGAAACCATCAGAAAAATGGGAACTTAAACTCCACGTTATAATCTCCAAGATCACTGGTTTCTAGTAAAAAACAATGTAATTTTCTAATAACAATAAACGATCTGCAAGCGGCAAGGCAATTCATTATTTTCGTGTTGTCGAGACGCATCAGGCTATACATTTTTCGAGATTATTCGAGATTTCTGCGGTTACCAAGTGTATTTTAAA
The DNA here is from genome assembly GCA_958295665.1 of Tipula vernalis. Taxonomy (NCBI): domain Eukaryota; kingdom Metazoa; phylum Arthropoda; class Insecta; order Diptera; family Tipulidae; genus Tipula; species Tipula vernalis. The sequence continues at coordinate 457,962,163 of OY282558.1, read as the reverse complement.
TTATTTAGGATTCTAATAGAATTTTCACAAATATTGAAATCTCGAATGTTTATATAATAGTACCATAAAAATGAAAATTGAGATTTTCCCAACATTTGTTTCTTATTCTGTTTGCCACTTTTCTCGTTTTTTTTTGTGTTCATCATCAATACATTGAACAATGAAATTTCCCAACAGAATTTTGTTACCGATTTTTCTTCTCTACTTGTTTGTAAGATAAATATTTAAGGATGGTTTGAATGTATCTTTTATAATAAATTCCTTATAGATACTGTAGAGTGTGATACTTAAAAGCTAGCTATTCAGTTTCTTAAATAAGAGAGAGAGAAAAATATTTGTTGTTCCCTAATCGCATTTACAAGGAAAAAATGAAATAAATCAACAGGAGGTAAATATATATTGGGTTGAACTGTTTATTCCAAAAATTAACAAACAATTCTTTAATTTATTATTTCAAAACCAACAACAAATATGGCTTGAACAACATTATAAATTTTCAATTTCATTAAAAAGAGATCATATGTGGGATTATGCATGTAACCGCATTTACTTATACAAATTAAATGATTTACCATTACCGACAATTAAAATAGTAGAGTGTGTCCTGTCCATCAAGAAAAGAATTTATGTGTGTACAACCACAACCAATTTATAAATCATTTAGGCATTATTGATGGGCACTTTGAAACCATCATAATCATTCATTAACATCAAATAAATATTTAAAGTTTCTAAGTTCATTCAATATTTATGATCCTATAAGGATGTATCCTTAAATAATTAAATTTTTCTTTTCCACTTGTAATGAAAATTTATCATGAAAATGGTGTGTAATAATCTGTTTATATCATTTTCTGTTCCTTTGGTAATTTCAAAATCGCTTTGTTATTCTTGTGGCACATACGAGTATGTATGCGTCTATGTTAAATTTGGGGATTTGTTTATCCAGACATGAAAATTACGTTTTTTTTTTATTTTCCACACGACGTATTATCAAATTAGATGCGAAAATTTCCCCGAATTATCTTCTTGTAGTGATGAAGATTCTAGATTTGGTTTTTCAGTCAAAGTTAAGTACATTAGGTAATTAAACAAACTTATTTGCTAAATGGTTCGTTTTCAAAAAATACTTTGTGATTATGAGTGGAACACTAATTAAAAGTTAATCCAAGAATTTTTCGATTCTTCTTCATAAAATTAACTTCATTGCAAGATCGATTAAATGAGACCATATGCCTACACAAATAAGCATATTGTGTATGGAATTGAACGTGCTTTCTAGATGTGGAACGAATAGTGCACAAAGTTAGGAAATTTGACAAATTGTTAGAAAAAACGTAAAATGATTTTTTCGTGCCTTATTCTTCGTTCAAACTTATGGAAGCGTACCTTATATGGTGTAAGCAATCTTGTGCGTAGGGGCACTGAATGTAACGGATTAGTCTGAAACTTTGGTTCTGATCTGATTCTTTAAACGGCTGTACAGATGTCCTACATATTTTATAATATTTTTTCTTGAAAGCTGTTGTACTTGGATATTTTATTATTTATCTTATTTGGAGGAGTGGTGATTGGATGGTGAGTAAAGAGGTGATGCAAAATTGGGTTTCCCTCCCACAAACCATCCTGACCTGGTTCTTGAAAATAAAATGCCAGCTTTGTTTCATCTTACAGGCGTTTTCGACTCTAAACTAGTATGTTACTGATCCAACATAATTTGCTTTTGTTGGCAGTCCAAACATCGGTTTATGTTGGATTTAGGTTATTCACACTACCTTACAACACCACCCATTGGAAAACAATTCGGCTATATATATATACATATAGGTTTTTAGCCGCAGCCAGACGAATATCCATTTCGACGAATATTGGCGTTTGTACTTAAATCGGCTATAAATAACTGCCAATTTAGTCTGTATATCAAATTTGGTTTGGGTCTACACGATTTATGATTTGGAAATTCACCAAGATTGGAGGATTTTGAGATCAACTCAAGCCTTGACGGTGTAATGTTTATTTTTATTGTTTAGCATTTCAATTTCAATTCAGCCCCCTGAATCTTTAAAAAAATAAGATAATGGGTGAACGTGAAAACTTTTGAAAAGCCAGAGATTATTTTTATCAGTTTGCAATTTTTCGATTTTATTGTTACTAAAGTAATAACGAAAAATTGCAAACTTATAAAAATAAGCTCTGGCTTTTATTAGTTTACACATTTACAAATTATCTTAGTTTTTAATAACTCGAATTTTAAACTGCATTTCGATTGGCTTAGACAATTCATAATCTCCCATTCGTCTAAGCTTATAAAGTCTTATGTGAGAAGTCTTATGTGGCTTATGTTTAAGTTTAAATTTAATAACGCGTAATTATAACCGGATTAAAATTTTGCCTATCGTTACAATTGGTGAAAGGCCGAATGCTTCCTTAGATTTATATCTAAATAAGCTTTTAATTGAGACACTTATTGAGGGTTTGGAGCGTTCCTTCTTGCCTCATAAATGTTGCAAACAACAAATATTTCGATTACGGCTATAGATCCTTTTTCGTTGCAAATTAATGCACATTGCATTGCCTCATGCCAAGTTAGGTCGGCCCATGGATTTCGCACTCTCAACAGGGGATATTTGAACCTAGTACCTCCGGATCCAACCGACGCAGCTTTAACCAGTGCGCCGTTTAAACTTTGTAAGATGTTTGAGTTAACTTGATGATACATTCTGGACATATCGGGGACAGAAAATATTTGGCTCTCAGTTAGTTTAGCCGAAATTTTTTATTCACATTTCTTACTTTTCCCCACTATAACGAAGTTGTAAGTAAGTGTGGTAAGTATTGTAATTGCGAAAAAAAAATTTGGTCCAGATTTTCACATTTTTCGATGAATTAGGTTACCAGGACTCCAAAACATCGATTAGAAAAATTCTTCCACCATTCCGTCCTTTCAGTCACACATTTTTATTTTTGTTTTGGCTACCATTCTCAAAAATATTGATAGTTTTTAGTAATAGTAGTTTGTAAAAATGTTGAATGCGACTTTGATTGCTGTTCAACACATGTCAGTTCTAAATAATCTAACCTAATTTGTGAGTCTGTGATTTGGCGGCATGAGAGTATAAGATTTATATTGTGATATTGGGGAAGGGAAAATGATTTTAAAATATAAATGGTAGGATTGGTGATCTTTAACAGACGCATATAGGCATATAGACTCCTACTAAGCGACTTATCTCCTTAGTGAGTTTTATTTCCTTTTCAATTACCAATTATTTTACTTTAATTTGAATTAATTAATTATTTCGTAGAACGTAAAATTGTAGCCATGGAATGATGAAAGGATTAATTTTTTCTTAATCACAGGCTCATCAGTTCGAAACTGTCGAACTTCTTCATAATCTTCTAAAGTAAATGCGGTACTTGGTCCGAGTTCCACAACTGGAAATGACTTGGAACCTTATTTGTTAGACTTACCATCTGATATACTTGACGTGGACTTTATAATTTCTGTATCGTTTGATCGTTTGTTGAATGGATAGATATGATAAAAGTGTATCGCCTAATTTTCAACAATTTAACGACTTACTTAGAAAATGTATGCCCTGATTTTTATTTTTTCTTCCATTTTGAATTTTTTTCATTTTATTTTGGTTACTTTCAGATAACTTCTCGTATCAATTAAATATATGCGGAGGGGATATTTCCTCTCCAGATCCCTCATTTTATGTTGGCTCGGTTTTACATTCCTTTAATACAAAGGGATACATTATTTGGCGACTTTCATATTCCTATCGGGTGCGAATAAGCCAAGTGTTCCGAAATAATTTTTGTTATTTAGATAGAAAGTGTTATACATATTCGAATAAATTTTGGAAATGATCATTTGACAGAAAAATGGTTTTTATTATTAACATAAAAAAGGGTTGAGATTATTCGAAAAAAATATTGAAAAATGTGAACATGATTTAACATGTTGAAAGCAGCTACCATACTAAGCCCATTTCTTACAATATCAGATATGTTGCCTGGTGTATGTCTTTATTTTCATAAAATAGACAGGTCAAGCTTTCCGAAACAATTTTTGATATTAAAATAAAAAATGGCCTATATACGAGAGTGTCACAATATCTTCTTGTTAGTCATTTAACAGTATAAGTACACCAATTTAGTTAAAAATGTTTGTTTCACTTTTATTCTCTTTCTTCTATACAAAATGTAATTCCACCGTTCCATTACGATTATATCCCTCATTATTCTGTTTGGTTTAATTTTCTGATCTACATAAAGGTAATACAATATTTATTTATTTTAAGAACTTTATCGCCTAGGGTGGTTCGCATCGTGGCAACCATATAAATTCAAAGAAAAATTTTGTCAGCTTCCAAATATTTTAAAAATACGATTTTTCACTGAATTTGGGCAAAATATAAATTAACTCCCAATTAAGTTGGTAAAATGTTTAATAAATCACTTAACTACACCAATTCCATTACCATAAGAACCGCGTAAAACAAGTATTTCCAATTCTACCTATTTCCAACAATTCCTTTCGTTCTTTAGAAGAAATCTCATCAATTTCTCATTAAAACACCAATTTCCTTTTATATAATATGGTTAACCTTCATCTCTGCGCGTATAGCGCGACGACAATAAATTAATTAACTGTGTTGTCACGTAACTTTAATTTGGTATGAGAAAGAGTTATTTCACACGAAAATCATTGAATTCCAAAAGAAAACGGAAGCCCAAGAATAACAAACATTTCTCACTAATTGCGCGCGCTATTGTTGTGCTTAAAATAAATAGAAATTGATTGAGTTTACAATTCACCCACTCGACACCATCCTATCACAATCGATAAATTTAGTTTTTGTTTTAAATAATTGTAACACTTTTAGGTGTTACATCAATTAATTAAATTTAGAGAATTTTCTGGAAAATGTTCACTATTATCAAATTTAGTGTTTCATTTTTAAATAAACATTTATTTTATAAATGATTTGTTTAGCTTAATTTTTTTGCATACATATGTAAAATCAAAATTTCAAGAACGTAAAAAGCTCAATGTGAAAAATTTCAGCTTCAAATGCTTCTTCAAAGCAATGAATGAATGAAAGCTATTTATGTCGCATAAACGGATTTAGCTGAAATAATAATTCGAGATTAATTAAATACATTAAATACCGAGAATTATATTGTGTTTAATCCGATTTCGTCGTTCCACGAGAATATCCTAGGAAAAACGTACACACAACAATCAGGGGACAATGAACGTATCGGTATCGTCGTACAACTGTTGTACTTATAAAAATAATGAATCATTTGGTTGGTCTCGAATAGAATTCAATTAGTGATTTATATATACAACAGAATATATAAAAAATAATAATATAAAAAGTATCACAATTATTTTGACATCTCGCCAACTACCACCAACACACGATGACACCCAACAACCGTTTCTTATCAATGAAAATGATAGTACACAGAGCGCTTAAATTTCATATTTTACCCATTTATACAATTTTTTGTTTCTCACTTCTCGTATACACCATCAAGTACCACAGTAAACAAACGATGTACCCTGAGTATTATACATAAACGTATACATCTTGTGTTCGGTTAGCTCGAAAGGTGAAAATGTTAAAGTGAAAAAGGAAAAATGTAATATTCTGTTTTATCAGTTTTGGTTCATTTGCGACACATTTTGTTGAGAGAGATATCGAAGAAGAAAATGAATGCTTGTAATTTTATATGCGGTTACGCAGAAGATGAATATTTGTATATATACAACAATAAACTTGGAATGACTTAATTATTGTGTCCATAATAAACTGAGTGTAAATTATTAAAAATATCCAGAACATCCGGAAAATTTGTTATGACATAGAAATAATGTCACCAAGGTTAATCTAGTAAAAAAAAAAAAAACTTTTATTTGTATTTTGTTGGGTTACAAACTTTTAAAAAAGTTTAGATTAAATCAGTCAAACGGAAAGTAAATAAAATTTTCACCTGAGATTTTGTTTTTCTCATCTCAACGGAAAAAAATATAAATTAATTGCATTCACAACAAAAGTTAAATGATTCGGTGAAAAAAAAAAAAAAAATGAAATCGTCAGTTCCTTTTCTGTATAAACGGTATTTGGCAAAATTTTAAAAGTAGTGGCCTGGGGCCTTAATTTCGAACCCAGTAAATTTTTTTAGAATACTGTTGGGACCTGCGAATTTTAACGTTTAAAACAATCGGAAGATCCTGCTGCTGATCTGCTTTAATTGTAAAAGAGGGCATATGGTATGTCGGTAATGCAGACAGTGTCTCGGCTATCTCAGTCTAAAGTTACCACAAGACATTTTTCAGCCGAAATATATTTCATCTAAAATTGTCAAAACTATCTAGAAACTGATATTTCCATACAGTGATTTTATGGGTGGATACAACAGGCTCATTCTGGTTTGTCACTCCTTACCATAAGAAATACTCGTTAAATTTCATGAGAGAAGCCTAATAAAAATTTTAACATTTGTATGAATTTAACCTTCAGAGTGTCATATCTGGAAAGTGGTTCAATTTGTGTGCCAATAGTTACCCCCAGATAAATTATCAGATCAAGTTCCACGTGGGAAGCCCGGGAAAAATTCGTTTGATTGAAAGGCTCATGTTTCGGCTGAAATGTGTCGGCTGGTAACTTTCGCCTAACTTTAATAGCATCCATAAGACTATATCTAGATATAGCATACAAATTGTCTCAGCTTAAACTTGTGAATATTTTGTATGTTGCCGGTTTTGTTAATTAAACTTATGCAAATAACTCAATTTCAAAGTGGTAAATCACGATTGCTTAATTAACAAAGGCCCTAACCGACATTAGTAAAAATGTTGTCAAATATTTTAGTCATTAATCCAGTTATAATTATTTGAATAAAAATAAAAGGTCGAACATGATTAACCATGATTGAAGTTAATGTCCCAGATTTCACACCCAGATTTTCGTTTCCAGACGCACATCTATAATAGACCGTCTCAAATATCTCTAAAATCTCTAAATCTTGCAAATCTACCATCAATGCAATGTTAATAATCGAAAATATCGAATATTCGCTTGAATACAGCATAGCTTACAGCTCTAAAACACTTGAAAGTCTCGAAAATTTCAAATAATGTGTAATATTGTATATGTATGTTTACTATCAAGAACGCGACTCAATCCTAAAGCTCGAATAATCTGCAAAATCTTGAATAACCATCTGAAATTCAAGCACCTCAAATCATGTGGAGAGCTAAAATCTCACAATCTGATCAAAACTTATTAAGTGCATATTACTCCAACTCAACTCCCAAAATCAATTTCAGACTGAAACTCCAACTCGGCCTCCAACTCAATCTCCAACTCAACCGTAATCCAATCACCAAATCAAGGTCCAACGCAACTTTCAACTCTATAACACATTCAACTCAAAATCAACCTTCAAATCAACTTAACCCCAACTCAATTTCAACTCAACCGCAGCTCGAACCAAAGCTCAACCCTCTACTCAACTCCAAACTCAACAGCCAACTCAAACCCGAAATTAACTCTATTCGAAAAATACATGCGTGTATAAATTCAATTCAAATCAAATCAAACTAACTTTCCACTAATCCCTTAATTCAACCCCAAATTAATTCCCAATCGAACCCTTCACTCAAACCCAACTGAACCTCAACCCAAACCAAAACCCTATTAAATCCTAACTAATAATAAATTTACTTAATATAAGTGGATCGTTAGTTTTTGGTCATCATGTAAACCGATCAATTATGATCAGTATGAAAGAATAACCATTTGACGGAGATAATAGTCCAACCATGCCGATGTGAATGTGCTCAAACCAGCCAAAAAGGGGCATGGAAACGCACGAGTTCAGGGCGCATTGACTTTTGACTTCTGCTGGTAAGCGAGGCAGATTTTGATCAATATCTCGTGCCTAAATTAAAGCGAGGCCAGACTAATCTGGAATTTTTCAGACGTAGTTCTAGCGGTAGGTATACGGACGATTAATGACCGTTGATGTCTCACGCCAAACTGTTAGTTCGGGAGACAGCATGACATATTCTTTGTGGTTTTAATTTAGAACCTGACTGAGTATTTCCATATCTAAACCTGCATGACTAGATACTTCATTTTCGTCGTTTCTTCGTAATCTGTCTGCTACTGCGTTACCTTCACCTTTATTAAATCGAATATCTGACATAAATTGAGATTTTTTGATTTGCGATATCGTCGCTATTTCGACAAAGCAATTAAGTATTTTTATTAATTCACGGTCTAAGGCAGAATACTTACGTTTGAATGGGGGGAGGGGTTTTTTTGAGAAAAACAGCCACCAAAATATCGTCGGTATAAATGTTCACGAAATTCAACTCTTCTTTGACTTTATCCAAGAAATGCTGGACACCACTGATATCTGGTGGTAAGCTTAGATCAGGTTTATCTTTGAAAAGATAATACAACCCTGCAAGTTGAGTGAAAAATTCTGAATACGGGGAAGGGGACACCTCTCTGGTATAGTGACCTCGTTGAATCTCCGATAATCCGGACAAGGTCGCCAATCGTTACTGTCGCGATTAAGAACTAAGTAGGTTCAAAATATGGAGTATTGAGAAAGCTTACTCTGTAATTTGCTATAGGAAACACCTTCAGTAACAACTAAGAAAGAAAGAATGGGTACGCAGAGGGAGAATGAGTACATGAATTTTAAGATGATGTGGTTGTGAGAACAGTTCCAAGATTTTGATCGATTTTGTTTAAAAACTTGCGGACGAAATTCGTTAATTGATGCGGCAATTCTGTCAAAGGTTCCTGCTCCGGTCGTTGGGGCTTCGGTTGGTTTAAAGACTCCACAAATTACAGATGATGACGTTGATGGTCTTTACAATTTCCAAATTTTATCGGCTAAACAAGTTAATTTCTCGGTACGGTAATCGTTTTAACCAGAATGTCATAATAAGTTCGTTAGTCACTGCAGTCGAAGAAGCTGCCAACTGTTGTAATCGACGATAAAACGCAGAACGTGTTAAATTGCACATAACAACAACGCCTACATTAATTCTTCCAGGCGTTGGGTTTCCGAAAGACTTCATTTTTTATTCAAAGGGCTTTGATCATTTCCGACTTAAGTGCTGTTAAATGATTTTAGAATTATGGTGGAATATGAAATATCCAAACCAATTCGTCTTCAGCAATAATGTTTATTACTGTTTTTGGTTTTGTAGGGGTCACCAATATATATCATGTCGGGGTCACCAATATAGTTGCCATTGGATTGACCCCGTTGTGATTATTCACAACAACTATAACACTTTTATTATTTATCTATTTCACTCGACAGTCCGGGAATATGATAGTATCCCAAAATTGTTTAATCGTATAGCATATCATTGCAAAGTTCTTAAGGAAAGCAACAATTTTAGGTCTTGCCTACGGTTGAGAAATTCACCGGTTTGATTACTCGCAATTGTCGTATAAACTAAGAAATGGTATTGTTGTAAACGTCTTGATTAAGAGACGCAAAAATATGTTAAACTATTTTACCACCTTAACTTATAATGTGTAAGCCTACCGACTCGGCTCCTTATGTAATGATAGTCAAACCTGAATTAAACTTAACTCGGCTGGCACGCTCGGCTGGAAACTGTTTTTATACAATAATATACTATAGTTAGTTTTTGAGCACGGCTCCCTGGCAATAGTTCCACTGTTCCCTGGAGGGTTGTGGCCCAAAATTTGAGAAGTACTGAATTAAAACCGATTTAATAAAACGATTTTGTGTAAAAAACGATTGAGTACGCCAGTTTTTTCTGTCCCTTTATAATAACCCTGAAAACAAAGCGAAATCTAAAAGCACAAGTATTGTCTGTGTTTCAAATCTCGTAATTAAATATTTTCGCAAAATTCATGTAAATTTTACATTCCATTTTCTTAAGAAGAGAAAAAACAGTCACGCATTGTAAAATAAATCTGCCTAATTAAATTCACAACAGTTTGTCAATCGAAATCCAATAATCTATATTTTATATACATATGTGTGTGTGTCTGTGTTGTTTTGTTAAATCGGAAACCAAATTAAAAATTTCATGAAAAAATTGATTATAAACAGACTTTTTAGCAACCGTATATCTTTCCTAAATCGAAAACACAAAATCTAATTTAAATAAAAATTTCCGAAAATCCCAATATATTATCAATCAAAATGTCAAATAAAAGAGAAAAAGAAAAACAGAAAATCGCGAAGATCCATTTCTAAAAATTATACAAAATAATTTTTTTCTTCTGAGATATGCGTAGAGCGTAGTGACTGATTCTAAATTTATATTTCATTCATCTAAATACCTACAACATACATACATCTTTACAATTGCTTAAATTAATTTCCGATTTTCAGGAAAACTCACCTTAAAAACGTAAAAATTTATTTAGGAAATTAATTTTGAGTAGCTTAATATATGCAACACATAAAATTTGGGGTCGTTCGAACAAATGGGAGACTGAATATTATAATAAATCCAGCATTTAATGAAAAACAAAATTGTTTACATTAATCCATTAAATAGCCATATAAATACATAACACATAATATTTTTTATGTTGTATGTTGTACAAAAAAAAATTTTATTATGTTATGTTACGCCATCATCATCAACTATTGGATCAAAATCATATTTGATAGATGAGTGTTTGTTTGTGTATACGTACATGACATATGGTTGAGTAATTTTTATGTTTAATTAAGTGTTAAATGGGGCAAATATTTGTAAATAATAGTTGATGGCAAATTTTATGGTGACAATTAATCGCCATATAAAAATTAAGGTTTTTATTGTGATATACTCGTATTTTATAAACTACTTCTGTATCCAGTCGAACAAGAACGGGAAAAATCAAGCTGGAAAATGTGACTACTTAAATTCCATAAAATAAATATTTCCAATTTGCTCTTAATCCTTAAACATGTAGATAAGAAACGAGCTTCCAAAACGTCTTTTACGTCTTCTATAAACTTTTGAAATTATATGATCTTCCAGTTTGCCCAATATAGAAAATTCAGGACAATCTGAACTAGTTAATTTAAATGCCCCGATAGCCTTGGTTGTTTTTTAAATACGAATCTAATTTGGTTGAGGTTTTTGAGACCTTATTAGTTTGCGGCCAAAAGAACCGTACTTTTGCTTCAGCTTATGTATCTGGCCAAGCGCATAATAAATAATTATTTATAACTTGTTAATAAGTTTAATTAGGCTGCCGGAGAAAATTAGGAGCCTTAAAGGAGGTAATTGTCATTACAAGGTTTATAAAAATCCGATTATTCAGTCGAATATTATTGTATCGTGTATTATTTTAAAGGTCTGAAGAGTTTAGCTATTCTGGCACTTTAGTTATCAATATCACCGTTACGGCGCTGTTGTTAAGTGCACCTGTTTCGGTCACTTGTTATATTCTAGTTATCAAATTTACCGTGATGTGGTTGCTGGCAAATATACCCTTGGCTAGGTTACCTTGCAGATATCATAGACACATAAAGGAGGTACCACTGGAAAGGCCCTGAAGACCAAAGAAAATGTATACTTCTTCATCACTATTATAAATAAGGTAAAAAGCAATTTTGCTCTGTCGAATATAACCGTGCTGTATATCGTTCTGTAAAGGTTTTACAGAATGCAAAAATTTTAATTCTGTTTAGTTATCAAATTCACAATTGCAGCGCAAACTTGTGCAAATGTGTTAGTGATGTCACCTAACCTGTTAAACACCTCATTTGCTCTAACCTCAATGTTTTTTTAACTTGATTACATGTATTACATATAAATTGAATGTTAGGTGTGTTATTGCATATTTTGGCTGAAGCGACCGATAATTTTGAGCACTTTTGATGATATACGACTACATCACAGTTATCACAGGGAATGAAGAAAGGTTTAGTTTCGATTGTTTTTATTTATTTTATGGCGAACGCAGTTGGTTTTATAAAACACAATCTAATGACCTTATTATAACCTAGTCTAAGACTGTGACCGAAACCTGTGATAAATATTTTTTAGGATACATTTTTTTCATTTATTTCAAAAATATTCTCCCTGAACAAGAAATGTTGAAGCTAATAGACCTAGTAATTCTGCATCAAATAATATAGTTAATTAGCAACTTAATTATTTTTACATTTTATTGCGATTACAAATTTAATTTTTCACAAAAAAAATTAAAATTAAGTTTTAATAGTCTCATAGGATCAGTTGATGTCTGTTATGGTCTAACAATTTATAACAATTATCTAAGTTACCGTAGTTTGATTACTATTTTAGCTTAATCCCAATGCTGAAATATCAACTCAAATGTAGACACGAATTTTTCACCTCACTAAAACCGTGAGGTTAAAACGTTTTAGGTGGGTTCAAACCCAATCAGTAAACTTCGTTCGAAAGTTTGTAATTAGTATAAAACACTTCTGAATCAGAAACTTAATTATTTCAGCAGATTTACCAATTCTAGACTTTTGGCACAATATCGCAATATTCCTTAACAAACTATACCAAATTTAGCTATGAACGGTCAAAATTTTAACTCCTTTATAAAAAGCTTTGTGCAATGAAGCAACAAACAATGAAATTATTAAACCATCCTATTCATGTTACTTATTTTATTTGAATGTATGTAATTTGGAACAATTGACTTTGAATGAATAACGACTTGATTATAATGAAATTTATGCTGCTTCTAGACATATTGAATCTGACATGAATCGTGTGATGGCGATAATACAGTAAATACGTTTGATGGCATTGTTAAAATATTCATTTTTTTTTTTTTTTTGTACCCACATATGTAAATTACAAATTTTTAACGTGCACAAAACTGTGTAAATTACCTAGTGTAATTTACTCGCTCAGCTGTGAATCGTATAGCTAGTTTCCGTTTTCGAAAGCAAAATTTCCTAACACAGCGTATAAAGTAGGGTTTTCTCTGTTAGCTATGCCCAAAACGTCTGTTTCCTTCCCTTTATGATAAATTTGTTAATTACCTATAGGAAAGGTAACGTGTGTAACATGACCGCAATATATTTGATATACAACTATCTACTTCTTTACACATAAACTGACTTGAAAGAAATCACTTTTGTCATACTGTGCAACGGGTAGAAAATTATTTTTCATCTGATGTACTTTTCTTCAAATGTATTTATTTTACTACTAATGTTCATGCTTTTAGTACAACAATTAGTTTAGCAAGAACTTTTAAACCTTTATTTGTTGATAGTTCTAAGCGATTAGCATTTAATATTATATTTGGACATCGTTTCTGAACGATTGACGTCCTATGGAAATCAAATCCAAAGATATAGTTCAACGTCAAAACAATCAGTTACTATAGATCTCAAAAGATATTTGACAACAAGATTGTCATACCCTGATATGTGACAAATGTCGGTAGAAAATTGTACTACTCGCTCCAAATTACAGTTACAATCCAAATCACATTCAAAACTCAAAATAGTTTTGTCAACAGAAAGATTTCACGTAGGAAAAGTCGTTTTCATTAATAACATTTCACACAACGATGATAAGCGATTCTCGAAGTCCAACTGAAAAAGAATCGAGAAAAAAACGCTGGATAAGTTGTTTTCAGAGTAAGCTGCACTGTAAACACACATTTTATCGAGTTTCATATAGATTTCCGCTAGATGATACAGCAATTGGTTTAAATATTAGCTAAATAAATGATAAAGTAGATTTAGTTAGTCAGTTTTCGTCATGGCCTGTCAAAATATAAAATAAATTATAAAAATGAACAAATTATTTTTAAAACTTAACTAAATTAATTATTTGGAGGCTTTTCTTCAATAAACGGAATAGTTTTTAATGCACATTTAATGGAAGAAATGGTGAGGAAGTTTTATTCATATGAAAAGATTTTGACGTCATTTTTTCCTTCTCAAGGAACATGAATCGGAAATGTATATTTATCACTGAAAATACTTTTCATTAAACTTTTCACGGAACGAGAATTGACCCCCAGGATATGACATTTAAGCTGATTGCAGTTTCTTAGGGTGAAAAAATTAATAATGTTGTAAGACTGTACCAACTGGTATTTCTGAACAGTCTATCGTTTTAACAGTCTATCAACCTAAACTCATTCCATATTTTTCGTGGTTCGATTTTTTTTTTCTAAGGTTAACCAACCCCATCAGTTTCAAAGTTCTCATATAATCAGTATTATTATTATTATTGCAAGATGGCTGATCGCCTGCATGGCCCTCCAATAATAATAATACCCGGTAGTAATAATGATTAATGTGTAATCATTGTTAAAAATATTTACCGGCAAATTGCAATTTTTACCGTTCATTAAACTTATTAGGTTTGATCATCATATACTTTATGGTTTGAAGACAATTAACCGAATTTTTAAAATCAGCTAAATCAGGATGCAATATTACCACCCAATAAATGCTTAACAGAGTTTGCAATAAATTTATAAATTGTTAAACATATTTTCTTTCCTTTGATCCACTCACTCACGACCAGAAATCTTAACCCAAAACTATAATGAAGAAAATTTTAAAATTACTCGTACATATTATAACCGCTAACCGCATTTGTATCTAGATCCACCCACATCAAAGTCAAAGTTATACGTTTAATTTCATATAAAAGTTTTTCTTGTTATTAAATTCATATATCTTTTAATATCACGCAGCCTTATTTAATATAAATACAATATCTAAGAAGGATAAATAACAAACAAAAATTATAAATTAAAATAATTTCATGTAATGAAAAGCTCGAGATAAAAATAAACTTTTAACAGAAAAATATGGATTTACTCGTAGGTAGGTACATAATAAGATATACAAATTGATTGACAAATTGAGATTAAAAAACTATGAAAGATTTATAACATCTTATTTACTACAAAATAAAAAGAGGATATCGTTATTTGTGTGGGTGTAGGATTTTTCTCGAGTATTTGGTCGCAAAAATATTTCATCTCGCAAGGCGAAACTTTTATTATTGTTTGAGATTTTTTATTTCTTCTTCTTCGTTTAGTCAATGTTCATTACATTACATTTTGATTATGAGAAAAGTTTTAAATCGGTTTTTAATTTGTTTGGCTGTAAATATTGAATTTATTTGATTTAGATTTAGACAAAAGTAAATTAAATCAAATAAAAATCAACCAAAACGTTTTTATTTTATTATATTGTTTGTTTGTATTAATTACAGATGATTTATGTGTTTTTTTTTTTTGTTATTTGACAGATTAATTAATTCATCACAATCTATATACTATAGTAACCACATCTGCGAGACTGCGACCAAACAAAATCACAAAAATGCGTTCCATTCTAGTACCTTTATTCATCATTGGTTACTATATTGCATATGGCACATGCGATGGTTACAACAACAACAAAGAGCTAAGCAGTTTTGACAGAATAAATGAAGCGATCAATGCAGGTACAGGGAGCGACAGCAACGGATTGGATAATACGGATGAATTTATCGATAAAAGAGCTGAACGATATGGCTTTGGAGTGGGTAGAAGAGCATATACGTATACATCCGGTGGACAAGGAGTTAAGCGGCTTCCAATTTATAATTTTGGACTTGGAAAACGGGCTGCGTAAGTATTTTGTGATTTACTTGTTTAGCTTATAACTTAATGCTGTTTCTCTTCCAAAAAAAAATTTTACCAGACCATATTCATTTGGACTTGGTAAACGTAACGTGTTGAATGAAAATGCAGAAGAAGACTATCAAGACAGCCCAGATTCAGTACAATCACCATCACTATACGATACACCATTGCAATCGTATCATCTTTATATTCCATACGACAATAAATTCGAAGGTATATAGTGAATTTAACACTTGTTGTTATTGAACATAACAATCATTTTCTTTCATATTTTCTATTTAGATTCAGTACCAATTAAACGCGTCCGACCATATAGCTTTGGGCTAGGTAAACGTATGGTTCGTGATGATACAGTTAAAAGAAGGTTACCCGATCAACGATACAATTTTGGCCTAGGAAAACGCTAAATATAAACAAATTGTATAATTTATTTAATATAAATATAAATAATAAATAAAGAATAAAAAAATATGTATTAATTCATTTATTTAAAAAAAACATTTGATTTAATATTTTTTGAGTGCACACTGTGTAAACGAGTAAACATAAAACAATCCCAGCCCAATCCAGCTTAATCGAAATTAAAAAAAATATTAAATCAATAACACATTAAAATTTATGATTTTGAAAATTTTATTTTTGTCTAAAAATTTAATTTAATAAATTAATTAAAAACAAGTATTAATGTAACATAGGCTTCAATTTAGCATATAATACAATAATAATTATTTATTATTACTAACAAAATTATATAAATAAACAAAACAAATATATATAAATAATTATACAAATATTTTAAAGTTAACTAAAAATCAAAAAAAAAAAATAAAAATAAAAATTAAAAACAATTCTGTGTAATTCAATTAAAAACCTTATAAATAAAAATTAAATTAAAAATGATGAAAAACTTCAAAATTGACAAAAATATATATTATTATTAAAGATATGAATTAATTAATAAAAATATTTAATTTTTTATTTTAGAAAAAAAGAAAAAAATTATTTTGATTTATTTCTAAATGGTTTAAGAAACCGCCTCGAAGTTATCCCACACTTCCATCCCAGGAAAATTTGAAATTACCTCCACCCTATACATGTTACGAACCACACCATACCAGTGGCGTAACTACCCACGGTTAATGGGGCCCACGAGATATACCAAGCGAGATTTTAAAATTAAGGTTAGATAGATGGTAGCTGAGATTAAGCTTAAAGTAGACCACCGTTTCAAAATTGTAGAACGGGACTGTTTAGTATCTAAAAAAATCATTAAATTGTCCAATTACATATAAAATTGAATTAAAACTTATCTGCACTGTTGGAACACCATATAAACACCAAATAAAATTGTAGTATTTACATTATCATCAATTTCAAAAAAAGATGGCGAAAAATGAATAAAGTTGATTTTTGAATCTCGTAAATTTAATTCGTTTTTTATATTTAATTTGTGTAATATTGTATAAAAATAAGTTCCCTTAAATTAATAACGTTACTATAATCTATAATTTATCTGATTTTATTGTTCAGTACCATACACAGGTTACTGATTCCATAAATGACACTAAAAGTTACATGTGTAGTGAACCGCTTTGACAATCTCGAAAGAGAAAAATTGTCTAATGATGTTGTGGTTAGTGGTGTTCCAGTGATCAAAGTGATGATTTTATTACGAAATATGTTTACTGATATTTGTAAAGCTATAACAATTCCGGAGTTGGATACAATATTGTTTAATATTTTTCGATCGAATTACAACAAATCATCCAAATCTCAACAACCACCAATAATAATAAAATTCATCAGCTGGCAAGATAAAATTTGTTTCTTTAAAGCCTACATTAAATTTGGCAACCTGAATTTAACACATATTGGTTTGGAAGCAACATCTAGAATTTACTGTAATGATGGGCTGACTAAGTGTAACTCAGTCATTTTCAACTATGCTAAACTCTTACAGAAACAAAAGCTATAATCGAAAGTTACAAGAACTTTTTTCAAAATCAACCTTACTATAGTTCATGAAATTCTGAGCCACAAAAATCCAGAATCTGCAATTGTGCTACGATTACGGTTCTTGACACCTCTAAAGATAGGTTTCCAGGCCTGTAATTGTTGTGCCAACGCACATTTAGATTGCTTGATTATTTCCATACATTTCATAGAAAAAACGATTTGTTCGAAAATCACCTTACTAAAGATCAGCAAATTCTGAGGCTGCATAATACCACACACCTTGGCGTGATAGTACTCTCCAAGATGTGGCGTATATCTTCACAATTAAAACCAATTGGGTTATTCCATAAAGTGGCAAAGTTTGGGGGTCAAGACGACACTTAAAGTAAAACGGCTTGCTTGTCGCACAGAAAGTGAAAATTCAGGATTAACCTCTGGAACGAGGGAACTTGACGTTTGAATGGTATAAGCATTCTCATCGTAACTATTTAAATGTAATTCGTATATAGTTCGTTTATAGGTTACCGAATTATCAGGCTGCGTACGGAATACTTTAAAACTTTCTTCACACCCAACAAAACTTTTAATTAGTTCAATAAGAAACTGTCTGTCAGTCAAGTGATACTCCAGACCCAGTTTCTCATTATTTAACAAACTTTAGATGAGCTTTCCATCACTATAAGGGACGCGGCACTGAACATTCAGACTCCACACATTATGGAAGAAATCCATAAAAGAATCTCCAGGATGCTGTTTGCGTGATTCCACAGCCCTTTGAATTTTTGTTATGTATAGCAGACAAGAAAATCCATTTACTTTGCAATTGGGCTGCCCCAATTTATGTACTCATACATGTTAGTAGGCGATGTCGACAACTGACATGATCAGAAACAATTCGTAAAAATTCGATGTTACAATTGTAATCAGATTGGACACAAGGCCAATAAGTGTCCAAAACCATCAAAAACCAAGAAGTCTGCTGATGAATCATTACATAGACAAGCCTGTGTCAGTCAAAGAGAAAGTTGCAGCCAAACCTTCGATGCACGTCAAATAAACTTTCTAGTTGATTGTGCCTGCACTGATCATTTAATCAATGATAAAAAATTATTGTCGGACAAGAAGGATATAGTTCCATTTGAGATTCAAGCCGCCAAACAGGGTGAAACATTAAAGGTCTCAACAGCTGGCACTTTACCCGTGTTATCGTTTGGCGAGGGGCGGAAAGTACACGAACTAGATATCAACAACGTATGTCACGCACCAGAGTTAACGCATAATCTATTGTCAGTTAGCAAACTCGATGATGCCGGTTTTAAGATTGTCATTGAAAATGGTACGCTGCGTGCTATTAAGAATGAAATCGTTGTTTTTAAATCGAAAAAAGAGCCGGCATGTACCCCGTGACATTCAGTGGTCGCGAGCACTATGCAAACGCTACAATTGCTAAGAAGGAAGCAAGTTTTTATGGCACCGTCGTTTGGCCCACCTTGCAATGTCAAACGTTTGCAAAATGTCGAAAGGAATGCCAACTGATATTTCCGAGATTCCTGTGGTTTGTGAATGCTGTATTAGATCGAAACAAACAAGACAACCGTTTAGTGGAACCAGACCACCAACGAAACGTCCGTTGGAACGTGTACACTCTGATTTATGTGGCCCGTTTGAAGTTGATACATATGATGGATACAAATACTTCGCAACCTTTATGGATGACTATACTCACTTCTCTGTGGTTTTCTTATTGAAGTTTAAGAGTGAGTTAAGTAATATATTTAAACAATATAATGCAATGGACAATACAAGATTTAATCGTAAAATTGAATACCTTCGATGTGATCAAGGAGGTGAATACACATCAACCCATTTGAGAAATTATGCTGTTAAAAATGGTATGACATTAGAATATACAGCAGCGTACAATCCTGAGCTAAATGGTGTTGCCGAACGATTAAACCGGACTCTGTGTGAAAAAGTTCGAACCATGTTGAATGACAGTAAGCTTGATCGATCGATGTGGGGTGAAGCTGTATTAACAGCAATGTATCTAACAAATCGTTCACCAACAGAAGCGGTAAAAGATAAAACTCCGTTTGAAATGTGGTATGATCGACCACCAGTCCTGTCACATCTTAGAGTTTTTGGATCGAGAGCCTTCGCACATATTCCGAAACAGGATAGACGAGGAAAGCTATCAGATAGAAGTTCCGAATATATCATGATTGGATATTCTAATACTTGCTATCGATTATTTGATAAGGAAACCGGTCGCATAGTTGCAAAACTTCATGTAGTCTTCGATGAATCGATGCAGGGCGGAATTCTAACTATCAATCCACAACACACAACGTTTCACTATGAAGAGTCTACAAACAATGAGTCGAGAGATATCGAGAATATCAATGAGAACACGAATCAGGAAGATCAGATCACCATAGAAAATCCGTCGTGTGTAACCCCTAACACGAACGGTTGTGTTACAGCAGATGAAGAAACAAATGAAACTATTGGGTTAAATAATAGTCCGGATATGAACAAACGGCAATCTCGAAGACCGGTATATCTCAAGGATTATGAATGTGAAGGTCATATGGCATTTTTCACTGGAATGCCACAGATTCCAAAGAAATTTCAAGATGTATCCGGACGAGATGATGAAACAGAGTGGCGCAGAGCAATTCAGAAAGAGATCGTTTCATTAGAGAAAAATGAGACTTGTGATGTTGTTAAGCCTGAACGAGGTGCAAAAATGATAAGCTCAAGATGGATATTCAAAAACAAACCGGATGTTACTGGAAATTCAACACGATACAAAGCCAGATTGGTAGCAAAAGGCTACATGCAACGTCAAGGCCAAGATTATGAGGATACTTATTCACCCGTAGCCAGACTTGCTACTATACGTCTATTGATGTCTGTGGCTGTTAAATTCAAATACAAAATGCATCATTTAGATGTTGTCACTGCTTTTCTTTATGGAAATCTCTCTGAAGAGGTGTTTATGAGAGTACCTGAAGGTATTAACATTCCCGAAGGTAATGTACTGAAATTAAAGAAATCCTTGTACGGTCTGAAGCAGTCGCCGAAGTGCTGGAATGACCGTTTTCATTCATTCATCACTAAGCAGAAATTTGAACGATCAACCGCTGACTACTGTCTGTACACTCGAACGAATAATAAGTCTACCTTATTATCTATCTTAACCTTATTATCTATCTCAAGTGTTTATCCAAGGTCACACCCAAATTCCTTACTGATTCACTAAAAGGTATATTGTCATTACCAACTCTAACACAAGTTAAGTCCACGTCATAAGAAAAAGGATTACGCTTCTGGGAAAGCGCTTCTAATATCTTGAAACTTAAAATGTAAATCAGGCAACACTAAAAATCCTGATAGTTGGTAGCAATGACAACAGCGGAGGATCACGTTGTGTCGTCGTCCCTGGTGGTCAGCCATCACGGAAAAAGATCATTCAACACATTATTCATTGTATCCGATATAGTATAAGACGTGCATTGAAGCACATATACAAATAATAAGTTATGTATTATGTAATAGTTAAGTAATAAATAACAAAGTGAATATAAAGAAACTTGTTTAATATAAGTAATAAAAGACGAGTAAGAGGATACAACCAATGCCGTCTAGAATATACAAGCCATACTGCTAAAAGCAAAAATTTTTTTTTTTTAGTTCATCGACATAACCTAGATGGCAATTAACATTCGAAAAATGAAATAGTTGAGAGAAACAGAGAATAAAACATTTCAAAAATAAAAAAATTATTTAGTATTATCTCATCCGTACGAAAGGAAGGTTGTACATATTTTTATCTCTGCTAATTTTCTGCATAATTTAAAACTAATAAAACTATTAATGAAATAATGATATAAATATAAATAAATATTAACTAAAAATGTAATATGAGTTGGAAAAATGTATATGAATTTTTTTTTATTAATAATTTTAAATTATGAAAAAAACATACGACGTACAACCTCCCTTTTCTGCGCTTGGATTAATACTAATTTATTTTTTATATTTTCACATTTTTAATCTCTTCGTTTTCAAGTTTTGTTCTCTTGCATTTTTCTAGCATTAATGCCATCTGCAGAAGATTAATGGAACTGTCGACATAAATTGAGTGACGTAGACAGCAGTATGGCTTGTATATTCTAGACGGCATTGATACGACACACACACCCGTAGAAAAAAAAAGTAAATTTAAAAAAAAACTCACGGCAATTGTGATTATTTTACGTCCAAACTGCACGACGATTTAAATCGAACTGAAATCGAATCGAATTTTACAAGTCCGGTCCGGAACGTATTTACACACCAAAACCAACGTTTAATAAACGCATAGTCGCACAAACAAAAACTTAAACACTAAAATGAAAAAAACCACAAAATATATCAATTATTACTAACTGTAAATATACAATTTTAATGCACAACAATTAATTAGTAAAATGTGCATTCGATTTACATACTTTACTTGTCTGCCATCTTCACAAAAACTAAAGCAATCAGGTTAAGTATAAAAACCTAACAAAAGAGCGAGCGTGTTGATACAAGAAAAACGCCTCCATTTGTTTAATCCAAGTTCATTGGCTAAACGTCAAAAATTATTATCGAATAGTAGCTAGAAAAAAATAGTTGGTTTCAATTTTTTACATAATTTATAAAATAAAACGCGAAATTTAGTCTTTGTTAATTTAAAATATGTTTAATCGGAGCCATTAATCTATTGTGCGTAGACCAAATAAATTTTAAAATTATATTTTTTATATTTTCTTTATGCATTTTTTATTATACCTAATTTTGAAGTGAGTTTATATACTGTGAATGAGGGGCAACCCTAACCTCACAAATCGACGAGATCTGTCATCTGTACGATTTTTCTAAACACTAATTTCATGTTTTTTCCAGTGTCCTGCTCATTTACGTCATATATAAAATGATTCGACGCTTTTTCACAACTCTACTTGAAAATCCGTACATCTCGTCAAATGAGATTATTACGCAGGCGACCACCGGCAAAGCAAACACTTTTCGTAATAAGAATTTGGAAAGTTTAAATTGGTTGTATACTGTGGCACCATGTTTTCCAGTGCGAGGCGATCGTGTTTCTATTATACATGAACCGGATATATTCTATGAAACCCTATTGTCGAAATGTTCAAGCGCCAAGGATAGAATTTATCTAGCCAGTTTATATTTGGGAACGGGAAATTTGGAAAAAAAATTGGTGAATGCAATGAAAACAAATCTGGAGTCAAACAGTCAGTTGAAAATTAATGTTCTGCTGGACTTTTCACGGGGTACTCGCGGTGAAGTAAATAGCCAAAGTACATTAAAAGACTTAATCCGGTTAAAAGATCAATTCTGCTTATCACTATATCATACACCAGCACTGCGTGGGCTTAAAAAAAAGATTATGCCACCACGTTGGAACGAGCTAGTTGGCCTGCAGCACATGAAACTTTATCTATTCGATGACACGGTCATCATAAGTGGGGCGAATTTATCAAACGATTATTTCACAAATCGTCAAGATCGATATCTGATGGTGGATGACAAGAATTTGGCCGATTTTTATTCCGAATTCATTGCCAAGGTGCAGGAATTTAGTTTACGGGTTCAATCAAACGAGGATGTGGCTTTACATCCAAAATGGGATTTGTTACCGTACCAGGGAAATCAAGCGGATTTTGTTGAAGAGGCTAAATCTCGAATATGCAACTATTTTCAAAGTAGTTTAGATAAGCAACATGCCAAAGTTGAGGCGAATACGGAGGCCGACACCTGGATATTTCCGCTCATTGAAATGGGACAACTTGGGATTCATCATGACAGCGTAGTTACCAAAACTCTTCTCTCATCATCGCTGGAACAGTCCAAAATGAAATTTGCCACTGGATACTTTAATCTGACCGATGATTATATGGAGACGATCACCAATAATTGTGCTGCCGAGTGTAGCATACTGATGGCTCATCCTTCGGCTAATGGATTTACGGGCGCAAAAGGTCCTGCCGGTGGTATACCAGCTGCCTACACACTAATCGCTCGTAAATTTCATGAAAAATTAGTACACGCGAAACAAGATAATCGTGTTAGTCTTTTGGAATACGCCAAAGCTGGGTGGTCATATCACGCCAAAGGGTTATGGTATTATCTCCCAGAATCACCTCTACCCAGCCTAACTCTTATTGGGTCATCAAATTTCGGTGAACGATCAGTAAATCGAGATCTCGAGACTCAACTTTGTATCGTTACCGAAAACAAATCGCTTCAGTCACATCTTCAGGCAGAATGCGATAATTTATACCGTTTGGGTACCACCGCCGAAAATGAGCTTGCCATAAGACCAATTCCACGTTGGGTTCGAACTGTAGTACTGCTGTTCAAAAACTTTTTTTAATCTGTGATAATCAAATGACGATAAAATAGATTTTATCTATTTCAAAGCAAACAAACGTTAGTCAATTATAATAGTTTTTTATTTTATTTGTTTAATTTACCTATTTAAAATAATATTCGAACCAAAGAGGGGTTGTTCTAAAGATTTTTGGTTTCTTATTTTTTTTTTTTATGATGCTGTACCTTCGAATGCATTGCCTAAGGTTTTAAGAGAACAAAAAACGATTTTTACCGAACAAAATAAATATTTTGAAATTCCTAAAATTTGATGTTTTATTTTGGTTTGAAACTGAATCTCACAAAAGTGTAGGAGCCCCCCCGCCATTTTTGAAAAACAAAACTACATTTTCTTTACCTCGATTTTGCAATCATTTATTATAATTAATCATTTTGAATGAATTCTCAGTTGTTCCAAACGTGTTGACCAGTTCAAATCTTGATCCGGATATTTACTCTCCGAGTAAAACATTTTGAGCTTTCTGTATAAAGGTAAGTTACCGTATTTATATGTGGTGCTATCGCGAATTTCCTTGCAGCTTTCTTTATTAAATCGTTTTTTTTTGGTTTTAATCTCTGCAATCTGTTCTGCGGCTTTACTTTTACCGTTCCTACTTTACGCGGTATTAGCCAAATCGAGGACGCACGGCTATAGACCCGTTTTGTATAAACCACCTGCAAATTGCATTGCTTCATGCCAATCTATAGTGCTGACATGAAAGGTGGGTCGGCCCTTGGATTCTGCATCCCGCACCTATCGGGATTCGAACCCGGTACCTCCCGATCCAAACGCCGCAGCTTTAACCACCGCGCCGTTTGGTCGGTTATTAAAGCGTTTATGTGGGAAATATGTACTACAAACCACTAAGTTGCAGAGAAAGTTGTTGTTTAAGGTATAGTGAGCACGGAGTTTGTGGGAGAAAGAGTTCTCAAATGTGTGTGTCTCCATTGCGATAGGTGATGATGAGTACAAGCCAATGTCCCAACAATCCGATACATCTTTTCGCCAAATTTTCACATTTGTTGCAGATTGCAGTTATGTTTCGATTAGCACCCTCCTAGAAATTGTCTAGCTGCACGCCTTGAAGCAGCTTAGCAGTTACAGCCAAACTTGAGCTCAGCATCCTTGGGTACAATTTGGCGCCGATTTTTTACACGATGAGACATCCGGAATCAATAGCCCCGCCTCGTGGAAACAGGGCTTAAATCGATCTATTGAGACATTGACTTGCCACCCAAGTATAACAAAATGGAACTGAATTTGACAGTTCCAACAAATGTTCTATTTTTCTCCATAAGCAATGGAAGTGATGGAAATGGTTTATTTTTATATAGTCGTAGTAGTATGTATATACGAGGGCGATCAACGCTATTTTCTTTGTTATTTTTGGCAAGTAAAGTTAATTATTTTTGCTTTTGAGCATTTTTGTGGTAATGTAATTTAAAGTTTTTGTAAGTAAATAAATAATACCTATATGTTGTAAAATTTTTAATACTCATAATCATAATTCAATAATTAAATAAATCACCAAGCACAGTCCATCAGCTCAACAGTTCACATTGAAAGGCCGTCAAGAGAATTTATCAGCCAATAATTTTATTGTTATTATTTATTTTTAATTTTATTAAATGGTTAACTGATTTTTAGCAACTACCAAATATACAAATAATCATGTTAATTATATTCTTAATTTTAGAATGTGCAACTTCAAAATTCAACCAAATAGCAAAAGATGACTTCCACAACGTAAACGATAAGATAGCAAAAACCAAAAAACAAGAAAATGTTCCTCCCAAGTACTTTTTTAAATATACATATGCATTTTTATCAAATTCATACAAAAAACGATTCTTTTATTTAACACGGAAAATATTGAAATAAGTATATTTTTCAATCTAACCTCAAATTACTGATTCCCGCCAAATTCTATTTTGAATACATACATATATACAATCAAACATATTTAGTTCCATTAGTTTAGGGTTTTTGTTCCACTGTTCAAAGGAAATCTTATAATAAAATGGAACTCAAATGTCGTTCTCAGTTCCAAAAAAAGTTCCAGAAAAACAAAAATATATTTGAAGTAGTAACACTTGGGCAATTTCCAACTTTGACTTTAAAAAACCTTTCACAGCGATACAATTCTTGATGAAAAAGTCTTTGATATGATGGGTAAAGTCGACTGCGAACTGCATCTGTGCGTATAAAAACATGAATGCGCTTATCTGGCTCCTTAAAAATGAGTGGTTTACTCCTGCCATTAAGTGGGGTACTCACTGGTCTAATGGTCTCAAAATGATGTTTAAGCGCTGCAACAAAATCGGGTTGGTTTGCGGAGGAAGTAGCTGAACCTATGAAATCTCCTGGCAATCTCAAACCTTCATTGTAAACCAGCTCCGCTGCTGTAGCCTGAAAATTATGTCTGTATGCAGTCCGTAGACCCAGCAACACCATCGGCAAAACTTTCTTCCAGTCCGGTTGATCGTAGCAGATTATCGCAGCTTTAAAACACATTAACTTTCGAAAGCTCTCCGAATAACTCGGGTTCGAATTGCCGTCCTGGGTCGGTAACGATGTGTGATGGCAGGTCGAATCTAGCGAGCCAAACACTGAATATATAAAATGCCACAATGTCTCATCTAATGTCGTCCAAGGGAATTGCTTCCGTCTAACGCGTAAACCACTCAATAATGGTCACACAATACCTTTTGTCTTCAGAAACTTAGAAGCCCAATCAATCTATAGTATTTCATCAAATATTTTTGATACTACATACGGTGACTTTACGTGCCTTCTAATCTTACACTTCTGATACGATACACATGATTACGCCCAAAATCTAAATCCTTCTTAATTGATGGCTAAACATACTTGTGCGTTATTAAAATATTTGTGGATCTAATACCCAGATGGGACAAATCTGTTTGCTTAGCTTATCAGGAATGAAAGGTCTGTTTACTGCGGTCGATGTATCGCAAACAAAATGCGTGTCACAACGAACCTCGTTTAAAACCCTTGCATATCCGGCTGATGCTTTGCAACGTCGGAAAAATCGATATTCATTGGAATCTTCACATCAATGCACGACAAAGCGTCAGCCAAACCCATATTAAATCCATCCAATATCCGTTTTAAACTGCCCTATAAAGTCCAGATAACATACTGACGAGGCGACAACTTCTCCAAATTCTGTCGAAACGTAAACGTCAGTGGCTTGTGGTCCGTGTAAAGCATAAACTGACGGCCCTTCAACAAATACTTAAAACGCTTCACAGCACTATATGCAGCTAGCAACTCTCTGTCGTATGCGTTGTACCGAGTTTGTGCATCTGTGAGTTTCATTGGAAAAAATCCCAGCAAAAGAGAGTAATGCGTTTCAAAATGGATGCGTTAGCGTTGTCGCGTCAGACAGCTGCTATTTTGCCATATTGAATGCCATAATGCTATCCTGCCACACAATGTTCCGCCTATCATTCTTCTTGGAGCCCTTGAGGAACTCATTGAGCAATATTTGATTAGCTGCTGTCCCCGGCCGTTTGTATAATTTGATTGCTGCAACCTTCTCATATGACGGTTTAATCCCTGCCAAACTGATTAGATGACCAAGGAATTTAACCTCGAGTTTTCGAAAACACATTTCTCTACATTAATCACCAAACTAAACTCTGGGAAACTTGTGAAAACTTTCTCTATAGTATTAAATGTCCCTCGAGACTTCCCGAGGCTACAAGTACGTTTTCCATATATGGTGTGCATAAACCTGTTAAACGTTTGGGCTGCCCGAACGACCAAAAAGACGCACAAATTGTTATCTTCGGAATATCTGCTGGTTCAACTGGTATCTGTGTGATACGCTCTAATCAAGTCTAATGTTGTGAAGAATCTAAATCCATCCAGTTGGTATGTGAAATCCTGCAGGTGTGGAATTGGACGTCTGATATAATATTTGCATTTAATGCCCGGGTAATCGCTGCAAGGCCTCCAAACCTAGTTTTTATTAAACACTAGGTGGAGAGGATTAGACCATGGTCTGTGTAAAACACCAAAATTTGATTAATTAGTTTTTTGTGTAACTGAAGCTTTCACTTAAGAGTTTGTGTAACTAGCTCGAACCTTCATTATGGGAAAACTTAACATAATTGAAATTATGAATTTAACAGATTCGATTCATATCACAAAGAAGACTGAACTGAATTTCACAATCCCCGAAATAAACTTTAAATATGAATTTGCTGTTGAAGAAGATCTTGTATGATGTTAAAGTGTTTTGAATTACATATTAAGGCTGCCCCTTATTTCATGAACAGATAGTAGAAAAACATTTGTTGAAGCATTGAGTGCCACGGTTTTAATGAAGTTCCACTATTCTTGCACGAAATCAGGAAGTGGTTTATCCTCCAAGATTCCTGAAAAAGTAGTCTCGAAGGTGGTCCGGGTTCAATGACACGGTGTTCCAACGAGGGCATAGGATCAATGACACGGTGTTCCAACGAGCATGTGGTGGATAGCCTGGCAGACGAAATTTTAGAGGATGAAACAGGTTTGGACAAGGGTTTGTGGTTTAGTGGCCGTGGTAGTCGACCGTTGTTCCGACGTTTGATTTTCTTGTATGTTTGTGAATTCGTTTATTTTGGAATATGTACTGCAAACCACCAAATTGTAGAGTAAAGATAGTAATGCTTGCAATTCCAATGGGAAGTGCGCCAATGGTGCTATGTTACTGTTGTATCATGTGATAACCGATGGAGATGAATTTAATTTCGATCAATGCGAATCAAGTATACACACACACTGGAGTATTGCTAGGCTATTGTGTGAGTACTAATTATTAATTTTGTTGTAGATATATCTACTGGTCAGCAGTTATAGCCATACTCATGAGCTTTCGATGCTCATCATCATTGGCTTGAATTTCAACCCATTCGACACTCAGATCTATACCAATATTAGAAAAATCCCCAATTTCCGTCACATTCCATATCTTGAGCTGCTTTACACGAATCATTTATTTGTCACGTCACGAAGTAACATTCCTTAAAAATCTTGGGAAACTGATCGGCAAAGGCTTTATTCCATAAATCCATTTGAGTGGTTCTCCATTTTGTCGAGAATATCAATATTCGATTGTCTTATTGATTTTCTTGCATATTATAACAAACAAATTCTCCTTACTCTTTTCCAGAAAAGTAGGATACATATGGTTTATAGTAGACATCAGTTGTGGATCGAACTGAAAAACGCCAAAAAAAATGTAATACGTCACCTAAGTAAATTATGTATCTACATGCTGCCTGAGGCCACCATATAAACACTAAATTTTACCTCAGGGACCTGTTACAATAAATTTAAACATTTCTTTATGTGTTGAAAGGTTACTTTTTTAATAATCTTTGATTGTAAACTTAAATTACCATGAAACATATTCTTATTTGATATTTTCGATTCGTACAATTTTATCACAGCTTACGTTATTCAAATTCTATTGTCTATAGTCTGCGCGATATATAAAATCGCGCAACACAACAAAAACAAATTCCAAATCTATAATTTTTATTTATTCCATTTCTAAAATAACAAATCTTAAAATATTGTACATACCATAAATACATTTTCCTTTTAGCAAACAATCGTGATTTCATTCTTAAGAGTATAAAAGCAGCAAAAGTAAAAAAACGGTGTAATTGCAAAATGTTAATTTCGCCTATTTGCAATTCGCAAAGAACAAATCTTACGTTGTTGTATTGTGTGATTGAACATGATTTAAAAACTAAACAACAACTAGCAATTAACACAATTTACTTTAACGTCAGAAGTTTGTCGAAAAATAGGCCGTCATAAAAATTAAACATTGCCTCCAAAACCTCTATGGACAATATTTTTGGTTGATGGATGTGATTTGATTTTAATGGATCCTTTTAGTCTGTTAAACATCGTTATCGACTAAGTGATAATTATCAAATATTTGATACTTGTAAATTTGGTGCGCTTTCTGACAAGATATAATTAATTACCATAGGAACAAAATGTAATGCTTCTTCCAAATCTTGGGACTCATTTTGATGATGTGGTCGCTGTCGTTGTGGTATTAAATGTAGTTGTTTTCTGCTTTGCTTGTGCGATTGGTATTGATTGATATTCTTACAGTTAGATCCTCTGATGTTCTGAAAGTTGGAGCAAGTTTTGACATGTACACAATGTTCTCGCCAGAAATAAAACAAGTAATGTTGTGTTTGACAAGGTTCGTTTTATCAACCGTTTTTGGACTGAGCATTTCAGACGAATTGTTAATTCGGTCAAACAAACTACAAATTACTTATTTCCAACCATTTTGAAAAATAATATACTTCTAAATTCGTACAATCCCTTCCGCTTTCGAAGGTTTTGCCTAAATACAAAAAATTCAAAAAAGGAAACTCACCACCACTATGAAATTTTATAAGTTAGATATTAAATATATAAACAAAACCAATTAACTATTTTTCGCCACCAAATACACATGCAGAGACGCATGTGGTGCGAAATTACCTGCCTAACGAGAACCTGAGCAGTACCGTTATGTATATTTTGAACGTGATTATTCTTGTGCCCTTTTAGTTCTATAGTTAAGATGGGCCTGACTTTGAAGCTTGAATATTTCATGCGTACAGTTGCCACTAAGTGGCAACCTGGAACTCAGTTGATCGATTCGAGATGATACATCTTGGATTGTCGAATTTGCCTTCTGGACCTCTAATTTCTGAATCATCTCATCAGCTGTAATAGCTTTTGTTGAATATAACCACACAAATTTCGTGAAAGAATCCGCCACACAAAGGATATGCTGGTATCGTTTTTTGGTTGCCGTTAAGTGCTCCAGATGGTACTTAGTGAGTGGTATGTCTCCTTTCGATATTTGGTCGAAAAGCCCGTCTTGCTTTCCCTCCTTCCGATTAACCAAATGATACAGTTTTTGATAACCGTCGCCATCTTCTTTGTCAGATTCTCTATAAAAAAAAACTCTTTTTCAACCTCTCCTCGGTTCTCTTTAGTCCGAAATGGACTAATGTATAGATCGTTGACTAGGCACTCAGTCCCGTTTATTACTTGTAGATTTCTCTCTTGTAAAATAAATAAATAGTGTACAGAAATGCTTCGCTCCCTGCAGTCGGTTTATTTGATCGTCCACCAATGGTGAAGCATAACGATCTCTGATCACTAATGTATTGAATCTCCGGTAATCTTCTTATTTGCTAATACGATTGGGCTTGCATATTCCGACATACTAACTCGAATTATTCTTTTCTAACGGCGTCAGTCTCCTTGGCCTAAAGTGAATGGGGTTGTTACTTGCGAGGATGACTTACCGCCTCCTTTCTTGTGTTAGATGCTTATTTTCGACGTGAGTT
The DNA here is from genome assembly GCA_958295665.1 of Tipula vernalis. NCBI lineage: Eukaryota > Metazoa > Arthropoda > Insecta > Diptera > Tipulidae > Tipula > Tipula vernalis. The sequence continues at coordinate 457,930,721 of OY282558.1, read as the reverse complement.
AGATCAACTTGATTGATTGATTGATTCAGTATGTACGATCAAGCCTAAGGCAAATTTTCCGGAATGCGCCAAGCCCACCGTACGCCCCTTAAATGAAAGGTATTCCATACCTTGTTGTAACTGTATGCCGGGTGGCCTCACCGTTATTTGATGTTGGAGAGTTATTCAACCGAGATTACATCCTCGGCTGGATACTATTATTGCTTGTTATTCGAAATGTGCCCTCGTGATCTGGTATGCTTGAAGTGTTTGGACTGCTATCTACGGCTAACTTGCGTTCCTGTTTAATTTCTGCTTTCGTTTTATGAATGTGATTAGTGTTGCGACGATATGATTTTCCGTTGTTGGCACGAATATTATATGAACGCGGATAATCCGTAGAGCTTTCAACTGTTGCTCCGATCCATTTACGGTAACCATCCTGTATACGAACTTTTTATCCAGGTCTAAATTCTTTAGAAACTTTTGTTTTCTGGTCAGCATAAACTTTTTGATTTTTTCGAATTCTTGTCAACTCTTCTTTAACGTCATACTCAACAATTTTCGGTGTTAATTTTGTTACGGAAACCGGTAACATCGATCTGGTATTTCTACTCAACAAACGTTGATTAGGCGAACCTAATTCGTTGTTTCTCGGTGCGTTGCGATAATTTAGCAACGCCAAATGTATGTCTGAGCTATCCTTAGCACATTTTTTCAACATATTTTTCGCTATTTGTACGTATCGCTCACTTAATCCGTTTGATCTTGGATAATAAGGCGATGATGTGCGATGATTTATCGACCAGTCTCTCACAAAATCTCTGAATTCTTTGCTGGCAAATTGGGGTCCATTATCACTTTCGATAGTGACTGGTATACCGTGCACAGAGAACCAGGACTTGAGCTTCTTGATGACCTCACCAGTTGTGCTATGCTTCAATTTTTCAAAGTCGAAGAATCCGGAATAACTATCGGCCAGTAACAAATATTCTTGTTCCTGGAAATAGAAAATATCTACTCCTACTATTTCAAACGGTAGACTGGGAACTTCCTTTAGCATCAACGGTTCTTTAGGTTTTGATGGTTGCATAGACTGGCAGATGCTACATTTGCGTATATATTCGACGATATCATTACTCATACCTTTCCAGTAAACGTTTTCACGTGCCAATCTTAGACACTTTTGCTCACCGAAATGGCCAGAATGAATACTGCGTAATATGCGCGGTACTTGATCCTTTGGAATTATTACTTCTGTTCCTTTGAACAAAACTCCGCCATAGTACGAGATTCTGGCCCGAAAATTCCAATAATGCTTTACATCAGCAGGTACTTCTTTTTGGTTGTTTGGCCATCCGTTCTTCCGTCGAAGAAATCATGTCTCTAAACGCTTTATTTGTCATGTTCAATACTATATTAACCTGTAACTCCTCTTCATCTGGATCTATGCTGTTCTTGTAATCCCGACTTAAAGTGTCTGCGATATAAAGACTCGTCCCTTTTTTATAATTTATGTTTGGTGAATAAGGCTTGACGTCAAACAAGATTCGTTGCAATCTTTGTGGTGCCGTATGAATTGGCTTTCGGAAGATTATTTCCTAAAGGTTTATGGTCAAACTCTATAGTCAGCCTCTTACCGTATATATATATGAGTATATATATGAATGGAATTTCTGGCAGGCATATCGTACAGCAGCCGCCTCCTTTTCTATCTGTGGATAGTTTAGCTGGGCGGGAGTCAACGCCTTTGATGCGTATGCGACTGGCTGCTCATTTTGCAGAAGTACGGCCCCAAAGCTTTTGCTGCTTGAATCTACTTGCAATGTAACCTCCGCTTTAGCGTCAAAAAACTTCAAAACAGGCGTTGAAATGCCGCCTCTTGTTCCTCCGTCCACAAAAATTCTACATTCTTGTGCAATAGCGCTCGCAATGGCTGTGTTATACCGGACAGATTTTCAATGAATTTGCCCAAATATGTGGCCATTCCTAATATCCTTTGCAGTTCCTTTTTATTAGTAGGTTCCTTCAGATTATTGATTGCCTGAATTTTGTCCGGATCCGCAGATAGACCGTTTTCATTTAAACGATGTCCGAGGAATTTGATCTTAGTAGCCTCGAAAATTTTATTTAATTTGAGCCCCACATGATTCAACTTCCTCACAACGCGGTTTGTAATGTCCCTTAGCTTTTCCTTTGTCTCGGCGTAAATTAGTATATCGTCCATTGAAACTTCAGTGTTTTCAAACTCTTCCAGAATTTTACTCATTCGGTCTTGGAACACTTCCGGTGCTGAAGCCAAACCGAACGGTAGCCGTTTGAATGAATATCGTCCCCAAGGTGTTGCCTGCATTTTTCTGTTCTCTCTGAGACACGGATTTGCCAAAACCCCTTTTTGCAGTCTAATAGAGTGAAATACTTAGCTTTTTGAATTCGAGTGGCAATTTCCTCGATTGTACACAACGGGTGATATCTTCTAAGGATATTTTTGTTTACATGCGTCAAGTCAACGCAAAGACGCAGTTTACCATTTCGCCTAACTACCACCATTGGAGATACTGCTGGTGTAGCTCCTTGAGTCTTGATTAAAACTCCAGCTTTAACTGCTTCCTCGATGTATTTCTTCGTTTCCTCCCGAAGTGTAATGGCCAATGTTCGCGCCGGAAAAATTTGAAATTCTGGATCGTCAATAAGATCTATGTCATACTCATAATCCTTTAGACATCCCAGACCCTCAAAAATGGCTCCTTCGATCTCCGAAACTCTAACGATCAATTTCAATTTCTCGCATTCAGTTTTTCCTAATATTGGGCTGACATTTGCATCTACCACTATAAACTTCAGTTTACGGTTTATGTTTCGCACTATACAATCAATTAAACTTTCCCCCATTACCTCGATTGGATGGTCTCCGAACGTTAGAATCCTTTTTGTATGTGACTCATCGATTTTTACTCCAATTTTATCAACAATAGATTTGGGAAGCACGTTACACTGCGGTCCGGTGTCTAGCTTGAAATTAATGCTAATTGCATCATTTAGCTTGACAGCTTCGTAATAACTATTTTCGTTGTCTTTATTCATAATGGAATTTACGCAAAAGTTTGATAATTCATTCTCTAACTCCGAATCGGTTGCGTCATCTCGAATAGATTTGTTTTAATCTCCAATGAGGCTAACTTTTTTCGAATAGCAAAACTTTGCGAAGTGGCCTTTATGTTTACATTTGTCACATGTTTTTTGATAAGCTGGATTCTGCCGTGAATTGTGCCACAATGTTTACAGTTCGACACTCGGCTTTTATTCGGCTTCTCGCTCACTGCACTGTTTTTTGATGTATTTTCGGGTTTTGTGTTATTTTTATATTTCCTACACAATATATTATCTACTGCTTTTATTTGTGTATTATCGAATTTATTCAGTTGTTTGGTCGTTATTTCACTAACTCGACATATTTGTATGGCTTTAGCTAACGTCAGGTCTTCTATTTCTAAAAGTTTTTCGCGCACAGCACCATTAGTAATTCCTACGACTATTTTATCACGAACCAAATCATCGTTGAGATCTTTAAAATCACAATACTTTGCTTTTAACTATGTTTCATCTTGAACCATTTTGTTAAACTCATAGCGTTCAAATGTTATGTTTAATTCTGGTTCGAAATATTTGTTAAATTTAGCTTGAATTTTAACTAAATTTTTGCTGTCGTCTTTTGTTAAATTGAACGAATTAAATATATTTACTGCATAAATTCCCAGCGATGACATGAACGTAGCTACCTGAATAGATTCTATTTTTTTATTCAGTTGCGCAGCCTCAGCAAACCATTTGTACTGCTGCATGAAATTTTTCCACGTGATTGGCATCGGTCCATTTATATTTAAGAATTGGTGATCTCAAAAAACTTGCACCTGCATTGGCGTTTTCTTTATCACCAGCCATCTTTATTTCGTTGTTAATAAAAGGAACGTGTTTCGCTTTTTTTTTTCGATTATATAGAATGTTGGTTTTCGTGAGAAACTTTGTATAAAAACTTGAAAATGACGATATTATCAGTTTATTTTTATATTTTGCACTATTAAAATTTAAATAATAACTCGGATGATTCCCGATTAATTTTTTATTTATTTTAGACTTCTGACACCATGTAGAAACATCATTGTTGAAGACGTAAAGCAAAGTGCTCTTTATTTATTATTTCAGTTTACACTTCTCTAGTACTATGTTTACAATGTTGGTATACAGCACAATTATTATTCAGCGCTTTCAGCGTGACAATTACTTTAGTTCAGAATCGCTGGCACTAAAATCATTCAACGTTCCAACAAAACCAATTTTTTAACAAGCTTGGCAGCGTTAATCAAAGGAATGTCTTCATCAACTAATAACCTCAATAGAGCAAAGTTGAACTAAAGTGCTGCAGCAGAGACGGTTAATCTTTCTTCATCTGAAATGTACCGAAAAAAATAGAAAATAATGAAAGCAATAATTATACTGTTATTCAACCCTGAAAATATACGACTTTACCACGTTTTATCTGCAAACAGTAGAAACTGTACTAACATCTATCATCCCACCAGTCCACAGTCCACACACATCTTAGAAAATTCTCTCTTTGTTTACAAAAAATAAAACGTTTTGTTTTTTTATTTTTGTTACATTTTCGTATTTTTCTTGTATTCTTTCTTCTTTGGCGCTCCTATAAATTCTCAAACATTTCATTTTTTGCTTATTTACCCTGCTCTCTCACATTTTACTTATTTTCTATCTTTTACGTTTTCGACATTTCTCTTTTATGCATCTTTATGACTCTTTTCGAGAAACAGTAAATTTTCTGAGTCACACACACATTTGCTAGGTTTTATTCAAATCCATTCATTATTATTGTATATTTCAGTTTAGTTAGTAATAAGTTCTCGCTCGTGTGAGTAAGAACGTTTTGTGTTGATTTATGACGTGTGACGAAAAAGTTTTTCGGTTTTCGAGATTTTAATTTAATTTTATCGGTATATTAATAAAAATAGTTTTTGATTGTGACTCAATTAAAAATGTGAATTTATCTTATTTTTTTTTTTTTTTTTTGGATTAGTGTAGTTTGGATGTTTAGTATAGTGGCGGTGCAATTAAAATTTAAGAAGTGAAATATTATTGTTGTGATATTATAAGTAGTGAATAGTGATATAATTGTCTTAAGTGATAAAATATGATTGGCATATATGATATGTTGTGATCGTTAGGGGGTGTTATGTTATGGAGAATTCACTGCAGCATGGGATACATTAGCAGGAGTCAATTTTTTTTATTTGTTGGATTTTTATTTAATGGATTATACTACACACACGGAACCAACTATTCGATAAACACAGGTAAATTGCTTATACATATGTGTAATATACCAACGCAAAGATTTCTTAAATGTTAAAGTATTATACAAAAATTTTAAGACCATTTATGGTACACACCATATACATATACATCGTAAACTATATACCAAATCCAAAAATCCAAAAACAATCCTTGAACGCGGATCATTATAATTAGAAATGGAATAACCTTATTTCGAGTTTTTGTTCTTTTGTGTTTTATTAAGTGATTCGAGCTCAACCATACTAGCATCTAAAAGAGTTTTTTTTTACCATTAGATTTGTTGTTGTCATGGTTTTGCTTTTATTATAATTCTTGTACGTTTCTTACTTAGATGAATATTGAATCAGCAATAAAATCTCTCTAGGGATTTCCCTTCGTATTCGTTGCGAACAAAGAAAACTCCATTCCTTAGTATTTTTTTTAAAAAAGTTAGTATTGTCAAGGGACTCCATGTAGGTAATTTGCTGGAAAATGTATAAAATTTAATAATCTACAAATAAAATGACGAAAGTTAAGTTCGCTATGTGGCATGAAAATATTTTGACAGGGAACACTTCCTAAATTACTAAATAAAGAGATGTGGAGGTGAGAAATAGGTATTAAAGGTAAGATTTATTTTTACTTTATGGGTCTTGCAATTTTAAATTACTATAAATACTTTCATTACTTATTCAGAAGAAATTTGACAGTGTAATTGCTGTAATACCAATCTAAACCACAAAATGAGTAGCCGCACTAGTTTTTTAAAACACAAGTGCTTAAAAATGTGCGGTTTCTAAAGCGGATGTTAGATCGACTGATGTTGGAAGAAATACTTTAAAGCGGTAACGAACCGGTTTCAAAAGGGTTTTTTTGCAGGGTCGGTCTAAATAACTTCACTTAATGATACCTAAGTAAAACTATAACAAAGTGAAACCAATTTAAGCGGCTACTGTAAAAATCTCACTTCACCTCTATTGACGTTTAAAATTCTACTGAAATTAGCAAAAAAAATGTTAGGTCTCTTTCAAACTGCAATTTTCGAGACGACTCGAAATTTTAAGGCGAATTGGGGTATTTAGATTCTGATCCAGAACATTCTACAATCAGAAAACAAATGAAAGAATGATTTAACATCGTGGCTAACTATAAACAAGACTGATACATTAATTAGTTTCCCGGGATCCCGAGAAATTTGGATTTATCGCTTCCGGCTAGCGGGGTTTTAAAAACATATGGGAAAGGAACCCTCTAGCTGGGAGGCATACTAAATATAATAAACAATAACGAATACAGAGTCATATTATGGATCGGAGACATTGTCTATTGTCAAAGCAATTGAGATGTTCCCGGCAATTCTAATGTGCCTTCAACAAGCAGTTAGCATTATTTCTAGGTAACACTATACGGTATTTTTGATGGAACAACAAAACAAGGCCCAAGAACAACAATTCTTGAAGGAGGACTGCATAAATCGAAAGAATCCGTTCAAACTTTCACCTTTTAACTTGTTCGCTACCAGGGTCTCCTAAGAAAAACGTCCATCATAGCCCATAATTTTCTCGGGATTATATGACACCTATTGAATTAGACTTTACGTATTAACGCTTTTCTAAATGTCTTCATAAATTGACCAAAAATGGCTGTCACATATAAGTGACGATGGGCTCTGATAACAAGCCGATTTGTCACACCATGTGAGGGCTTCTACCGAATGAGTTAAAATTGAACTTTAGAGGTGCGAAATTATTGAAATTTAGGTAGCCTTCTCAGAAAAATTTGCTAAAATAAATTTTCTCTTAGAGCCATTGTGCTGATAACCTGGACTTCAATCGAATTGGTTCAGATGAGACAGACGTGGTTATTTGGAAAGAATTTAGAAATATTTGATTTATAATCAAATGACGCATTCTTAACAACTAATCGAAAAGTGAACTAATGTAAAAAAGTGACTTAGAACTGACATCTATAATTCAATTCTAGAAAACGGGGCAAAACTTTAATGGTAGTGTCTAAGAATGGGAAAAGGTGAAAGGTTAAGTTGAACATAAGCCGATAATGCAGATCACGTTATTCAAGCGAAAAATAAAAAAATTAGTGGTTATCAGCAGACAGTAAACAGCATACATGGATTGCAATAAAAACTTTTATAAATAGTCTTATGTGGAAAACTTGTGGAAAATATCGGAAAATCAGAAGAATCGAAAAAGTTGGAATAAAATCAGCCTCTAGGGTGGAAAAAATATCAATTCAAGTTTCCCGTGGGAAATCTGGGAAAATTCAATTTTCCAAAAATCTTTAGCAACTTTGTTTAAAATCAGCATCTAGAATGTAATGTCTGGAGATGGATTGATTTGAGGTGATTTGTCAATAGCTATCGCAGAACTGAATTTTTTCCTGCGATAGCTATTGTCAAATCACATCCGAGCAATCCTTCTCTATGCATAAAACTTTAGAACCTGATTTTCCTATAAAGTTTCTAATCATTTTTGGAAAATCGATTTTTCCCAAATTTCCCACGGGAAACTTTTTCTTGCTAACTATTGACAACATTCTAGAGGCTCATTTTATTCCAATTTTAAATATATTTTGGGCTTTCACTAATTTTCCACAATTTTCGCCGAGGAACTGGAGACAAGCTATCCATGCACTATACATATTTTCGGCTAAACACTGTCGACTGGTTACAACTTAATTTTTTTGTTTTCGGCTGGGATAACATACTTGATATGCATTACCGATTTTTTTACTTTAGGCTGGAAACTTTCGGCTGACATTAAAATGATTCTGCATTATCGACATTTTACTTTCGGTTAACTTTAACAGTATACAAATAGAAGGCGTTTTACGCGCTACTAAACAAATCAAACAGGTCCAAAAATCAAGCGAAGTCGAATGCGTACTCAAAACTAAGGCGCTCGGCGAACAAAGTCAAGCAATTTTTTCCTTGCTTGTCTTTGATTGCAGTTTCTAATTAGCACTAAAGAGCAAATTTGAAAAAAGATTCTCTAAACAATGGGCTTTTAAAACTTTTTTAAAAAAACTTCAACAACAAAACGACTCGAACTTGGTACTTAAGTATTGGATATTTAATGTGGAATTCCTTCATCTGGGTTTTTTGCTGACTTGATGATATCAGATTTAGAAAATTCAAGATGGCGAATCCAAAGTGGCTTGACGTCACTGAATCCGAAGATAGTTTATTTTAAAAATTGATAGTAATAGAACCAAGATTTGCAAGTAGAATACATCCGCATTCCACATGGAATCGCACAACTGACTAAAATCTGACACACCCAGAATCAGTGTGCTAAATAATGGTGAATTCAGTGCAGGCAACGATGCACAATCCATTACTCACTCGATTGTAAAGCACTTTCTTGTATATAGTATAGCGGATATTTGAATAACTACTACGTTGATGCCGACTCCAAGGCCTGTTTGATACCTTTATACCATCATACAACCAGCAAACCATACTATTTTACAATCATATTATACGGTAATACCATCATACAATTACATTATACCACCTTACCATCATATCATCACACCATCATAACATCATACCATCCTATCATAATACAATCATACCATCATACCAACATACCATATTAACATCGTATCAGCACTGGATCATGCTTTCAGAACGTCTTCCATCTTACCATTATACCAACAAACCATCATAGCATCATACCATGATTCCATCATACCACCATACCATCTTACAATCATAACATTATACCACTTTTCCATCGGATATTCAGATCGTACCATTGTACATGTATAACATTAATCCATCACACAATCATACCATCATACCATCGTACCATCATACCATCATGCCTACCATCATACCATCATGCGTTTTTGTTCAAACGACAAATAATTAAAATTTTTGTTATTTGAAAATTCTGAATGTCGCATACTTGGATTCAAATTACAACCTAAAACTACTACATTTTGTACACTTCATGCGTTACAGCCAGACATTCAGACATACACGGTAATTATTATTATTGGACGATGAACCATGATTTAAAACAACTAGAATCGTGAATCTGTGTCACATTTTTCAATTTTAATGTAATAAAAGTAAACAGTATCCTTCAATACATTGAAATTCGAAATTCGAACTAAGATGAGAAATGACTGTACGAAGTTTATTTAAGCTAGATTTGGCTAGGTTACATTAGGTTAAGTTGAATTAGGTTAGAAAAAAGTTGCCGCTGTCTTTTTAAAATAACAATCGGTCGCCAAAATTGTTTTGGCGGATTTTACGCTAGTTTCTATATATTTACTAAATATTAAATCACTAATTTCGAAAAACTTCTTGAAATTAAAATCTTTTCAACTGAAGTCTGAATGATTTACTTTTATTTTTAATTTGGAATTTGTTTGAAATATAAATTCAAACGATGTCGTTAATTGAAAATTTTTAAAACGGAAACAACAAATAAAAAAATTAAAAGTAAGTAGCTCTAATATTTATTAGTATATTTCCAAGAAGCATTCTTTAATGTTGAATTCATATTAAATTCTTCCGGATGAATTCCGGAGTACATAATTCTATATTGATTTTTCATCTGACATTGCCTTGAGTATACAGTGGTTCATATTTCCCAAAAAAAAAAGTCCAAATCTAATTTCATTGGTATTATGAAAGCTAACGCTTTTATTTCTAAGAAATACACTTTACTGTAGTGAAACGAAAAATTCATCCATGTTTGCGGATTATTCAAATTAGAAGAGACACATATCACACTGTATACTGATAGATATGAAGAGATTTGTTGACAGATGTCCAGATAACACATTAGCATTTTAATTTTATCAAATATTAGCAAACGAACCCTTTTCTAATTTTTTCTAATCCATTGTCATTCCGAATACAGAATTCTCAATGTCGTAATCATTAAACTCGTTTCATGAAAATCAAAAATTAGAATAATAATAGAATATATATGTATGTATGTATGGATATAAAAATTGAGTGTACAATACCCAAATCTATAAATCACAGCAACGAGATGTTATGTAATGAGGCATAGTAGTAAGTAAAGTATAGTAAAACGCCCGGGAAATAGATCTTGATGTCTAAAAATAAATCAACCTCCTTCATCATCAGAATAAAATGTTGTACACAAGACACATAACGAACAAAGAATTTTTGATTAAATTATTAAAAACCATAACATTTAATGTTTCAACATAGCTACATACAACACATTCATAAAAAAAAAGTAAAAGATTATCATAATTGCTTTTAGGCAGGATCAAGAAATGAAACGAAAAATGTGAACAAAAGATTATAACAAAAACTTTTTTTTGGTTAATTCCGCCCAGTGTGAATCCAGCACGTTTTCGAAGCAACGAAGAGTTTTTTTTTTTTTTTAATCAACCATTTTTGGTAAAAATTTTGACGATTAAAAATTTAAAACCGTCCATGAATCATTTTAAAATTACTTATCAACCAACCGCTCTAAAATAACAACTTTTATATAATTTTGAGTGAGGTAATCAAAGTTGTAAATTTTATAAAGCAGTTGGACGTTATTTGCAATAAAGTGTGGGGGGATTTGATTTACAAACAATTGGCTGTATAAAAATTGCATTAAAGTGCGGTTTTATATATGTAATAAACAACAATACTAATTGGGTCCATAATTTATCACATATGTGATCATTTTATATATCCAAACACTACACACTTACAATTAGTAAACGTGTATAGTTTCTTGGATTATAATTAAGTGAAAATTATTGTGAATGTTAACAAGTCGAAACTATTCATAAAGTTGTTGTAATTTGTATTATGTCGTCGTTCCCTTACGTTTAATTAAATTAATAATATTTTGTTGCTGTATGCAACTAGAGTTATCGAACGGATGTCATGATGATCAAGTTCCCCTAAGGGTTAAACATTTGTTTGAACTATTTTTTTGTTTTTGTGTGTTTTTATACCCCATCTAAAATACTAAAATTGATGGATATGTCTCTTTTATATACAATTTTTACAATTTAATTTATTTTGCGAGGTTCATTGTATTACATAGTCGAACATAGATAACAGTTTATTGAGTTATGTAAATTAATCGGTATCAATTTATTTAAATTGTGTACGCACTCGTATACATGGCTTTGAGGGAATTTAAAATTGATTTGATATTTAATTTGTATGTGAGTTATCCTGAGGGCTATTTGTTTGATGTTAATACTTTTGTAATACTATATGTCGCAATTTATGGTAGAATAAAAAGATTATAAATATTAGGTTGTGTTTGAAATTAGGATGAGAATCAACCGCACAATGGGAAAATCGTACATTTTTGGGGATAATTCGGTAACCGAAATCTGCTTAATTGATGACAGTAGGGATTATAATCAATTTTTTGGACCAGGTTTTAGAACCTCATAATGTTATGATTTCTTTCCAATTCCAACGTACACACGTTATGATGCGTGACATTCTCGAATTTTACCCACTTTCCATCGCTAGCAATGATTTGCTTCTAAAATTGGTGGATTTCGTTGCGTTTCAGTAGCGAGTTGCTGATGGAAATTAGGTCAGTAAAATTTTTCATCGACAATTCATGCGGCACCCAAACATCGATTACGCAAATGGTTTAAAACTGTTTTGTGGTCGATATTTAATTCCTTTGCAATGTTATGGCTGCTTATGTGTCGGTCTTCTTTGATTTTTTGTAAGATTTCATCGAATTTTTTAGTGATTGGTCGACCAGAGCGATGTGCTTCTTTGACGTCGAAATTTCCAGAACGGAAGTAAACTATCTACGTGCTGTTGCATTCAATACAGTCCATCAGCGCGATATATGCCCTGGTACATTTCAGTTTCCTATTAAAAAATAAGATATAATCAAGTACATCGAAGACATAATCAAGTTCACATATTTCCTTATTGCGTTATACACTCAAAGAATTTCAAGAATTTTTCAAGAGGACTATCATCTTTTATTGACTTCGGAAGCTGAACGACTTAAAAATTTCTAACGAGACAAATACATTTTCCACATGAACTCAGATCAAAGGCGCACGTCGATATGATCTTTCAGAGGAAATTAGAAAAGATAGAGTCTAGGCTGTATGTGAATCTAAGCTAATTGCGTCAATCATACCGAATAGTCCATTGAGAGATTCAATTATGAATACGTATTTTATCTATTTATGATTATTAAAAAAAGAATCTAGTAAATAAAAGGTCATTTCTTGTTCCTTCCCAGCGAATTGTACAGATAATATATAGATGGCATGTTTACACATCACACACCTTGAGAGCACTAATTGGACTCACTCTTAAAACCAAAATAAAGAACATTAAAATAAAAACAATAAGCTTGAAGGCCACAGTTACCCCAAATTCCTACTACTATGAACCAAACAAAGTAATATTGTATGGAGCAACATATATAGAAGACTTTAAAGCCAATCTAAATCTTTACGAGCAAATATAAAAAATAAAATGAAACCTGAGTCAAGCTCAGCAGCGAAACCAGAAAATACTAGACAGACGAAGCGGACGTTTTCACTAAAATGTTACGCTTGTGGTATAAAAAACCACATTGGCAGTAAATCCCCAAATCGCCCAAAGATATTTGAAATGCTAGAAATTTCAAGATTAAAATAAGGTCCAAGCGAGAGATTTGAAAAAAGTAGAAATTAGAGGCATGGATTTGTATACGATGGTGTATAGTGGCGATATTAATTTGTTGGCTATTGCACCGGATTTTATTCGTCAAACTACCTCGTTTATGGGAGCTGGTTCACTTGGATTGTTCACAATGGGAAGATTTTATACAGAGCTTACCATAGACGGTGACCAATTTCCTACACTTTTTCACATCGTTCAAGACAAAATTTTACTAGTGGTTATAACTTTTGGGGTCACCTAACAGTATCACAATGAAGTAATTAGAGAGATATCCAACAATGAACCGATAAGAAGAGCCCCTGGCGTCTGGTTCAAAATTCAGACATAGAGATGAAAATTAGCCAAGGAGATTATCACCATTGGAATACAGATAGTTGAATAGATGGCGGAAGGAATTATACGGCCAAGTAAATTGGAATGTGCTAGTCTCTTAGTATTAGCTGTGTAAAAGGATAGATAGAAACGATTTTGTGTTAATTTTAGGGAACCAAACGAGGCTGTAGTAAAAGATAGGTACCCGTTATCACTTATTGAAGATCAGATCAGCTTACTTCAAAGAGTAAAAATTTTCTCAACTTTAGATCTACGTAATTGTTTCTTCCATGTACCTATTTCAGGAAACAGTGTCAAATATACGGTCTTTATAATATCTTTTGGCCATTATGAATTTTTAAGGGCGCCATTTGGCTTATGTAATTCGCCGAGCATATTTCAGCGATATATAAACAACATTTTTAAGCAGCTGGTTTCGGAAAACAGCTTTGTGATTCTATGGACGATTTTGTAATTCAGGCGAAGGATAAGAAGGAAGCATTGTCGAAACTTATTGAAAGTGGTCGTGGAGATATTCTACTAATTATTCTATTAATAGAATAAGTTGGGAGAAAAGTACGTTTTTTCAGTTATAAGACTTGGATCATTTTATTTGCAACCCCTTTCTCCTCGGCCACTTTTAACAATGACACCCCCAACGATATAAAACGAATTTATGTTATCCAAGTCTATCCAACATTTAGATTATGAAATAGAAGATGGACATGTGGAGCCCTCAAATAGAAAGCAGACCCTAATTACCAAATTTCCAGATGCTAAGAATACAAACAAAGTGCAGAGTTTTCTAGGATTGACAGGTTATTTCAGAAAATTTGTGAAAGATTATGCAGTAATAGCAAAGCCTTTATCTGACGTTCTACGAAAGTCAGAAACTGGGTAAATTGGAATTAAAGTCAATGGGATTTATTTCGAATTGAAAAAAAAACTAAAGCCTCTCTCTCAGACTTTTTACCTAAAGTAAATGTACATATATGGCCCCATTTATTTATGTAATTGACCTAAGTGTTGGCGGGACACATACAGCCAGACCGACAGACACCTCTTCAAAACCCAATTTTTTGGACTCAGGAGAACCCAAAATAGATAAACCCTCTAAAATCTCAAGGTCGAAAATTGACATGATTCCTAACCTTTATTTTACTAATGTAAAAGAACCAATTGACTTTATACCCATTATTTCACTGCACGATTGACCACTTTTACTTATTGGCTTTGAATATATTGGATATGCCTGAAATCCACTTTGAATGCTCCAATGATATTAATAAGTAACCAAAAGCATCGTGTAATGGTTTAATATTGTAATTGAGAACTTAATCCTTAATTTTACCTAATTCAGTGAATCAAGTTGTAAATATTCCTTTTATGTTCTTCTTCGTTTTACTTCGTATATTTTTTCAGTTCGCTTAGCCTCCATAAAACGCTTCAGTATACTAAAACTAAATTAGAAAAATGTTTCAGTTAATATCAAAAGGTTTAATAAATTTGATAAAGGTTGAATGATAAAGGTTACTTAGCGTAACTTACGACATAGCCACATCTGCTTTAACCGTTTCAAATACATAATTGTTAAACTTTCTTCTCAGTGTTAAATAATAATGGGACCCGCGGTAGTTCAGGCCGATTAAATTTAAACGAAATTGGAAGTACTATAATCACTACTTGTATAAATTAAAACCTTTTATTCGAACCATTATAACCCGAATATAATTAATAATGATATCCATTAAATTAATAAACACTATTTTAGGATTAATCGTTTAATTAAATACTCGCGATTAAACCGTACAAAAAACAAAAAAATAATTTAGAAAGTGATTTTCTTTATCAAAATTTTTTTTTATTTCTTAACATATTTCCTTGTAAACATTCCGACATTTAAATTATTTTAGCTAAATTATATATATTTATGGTAACGTTTTAAGATAATTAAATAAATATTTTCACCTTTACTTTAGAAATACTTAATAAAAACGTTATCTTTTTGCAACTTAGCATGCTCGTAAGATTTCTTTTACGTAAATCGAATTATATATGTACGTGTATACGTACTGGTAGATCTCTTAAATGTTATTAATTTAATTATGATAATTATAAACCTACATACATATGTTTTGTTGTTATTCAACTCAATTTTCAATAACTGTATGGTATCATCTACAACCGTCTGTTTTTTTTTTGTATTCAACGGAACACGGCTAAAACGAAAGTAAAAATTTTGGATTTAACAAGATTAGCAACAACTTAATTACACACAACATTGTATGGTTGTGTAATAAAAAAGAACACCACTGTACGACATGTCTTTTATTTGCAATCAATTAAGATTTTATGTATAACTACCTTCTAATCTATTTGACTTTAAATCAAAACATATTTTTCTAAATATTTGTAATTAATTAGCGTTTGTTAATGTTTTTATGAAAATGAAATTCGGAATGGATTTTGAATTTGAAGTGGATTTCAATTTAGGGTTAAGTGGAGATTTTATGTTTAGCGTAATACCACATTTAGTTTGTATGATAAATACATAAATAATCGTAAGCAATATCGATAGTTGTTGTGTAGTTAAAATCAGAAACAAATTAGCATTTGGTAAAAGGTTAGGTTTCAAAAAATCAACGAGGTTTGCGAATAACCCCATTTCAATATTTTTGAATTTCAGCTATTAAAAATTTAAAATTTGCAGAATTCTACCAAATTTAATAATTATTAATTAAACATAAAGCATTCAATTATCGACATGAAAAGTCGTCATATTTTGAACAAAATTAGATTTTTATTTTACGTAATATCTTAGAACTTTGTATCCTTCCCTCGATTTGCGCTAAAGAATTGGCAATGGGAATGCAATGGGTAAGATACAGAAGGAAGATAAATGGGATCCTCATAAACTGCTTTCTATCGGTACAAAAGAAAGAATTTTTTGCACAAAATCATTACCCGTGATGAAAAGTGGATTTTGTACGATAATCCTAAACGCAGAAAAACATGGGTTGACCAAGGCTAGCCATCAACATTGGTTGCAAAAATGAATATTCATGCCAAGAAAGTATTACTGTGTGTCTGATGGGATTGGAAAGGAGTTATTTACTATAAGCTTCTAGAACCTGGTCAAACTGTTACAGTTGAACGTTACCAAGCCCAATTGATCAAACTAAGTGATGCTCTGGAGTTAAAAGACCATTTACGGCTCAAGGAAGGCGGAAGGTAATGTTGCTGCATGACAACGCTCGTCCACACACAGCAAAATCAACCCAGGAACTCATCTTCTCCGTAGGCTGAGAAGTTGTACAGCAAGTAGCGTATTCTTCAGACTTGTCTCCCTCTGATTACCACTTATTCAGATCGGTGTCTTCATATTTGTACAACGAAAATGGCTCTATGACTATTTTGCTTCGAAACCACCAAGTTTCTATCGCGAAGCCATTCATCATCTACCCGATAAATGGCAAAAGACCATTGATAGTAATGGAAAATATTTTGATTATAAATTTTTCGTAACATTTGTAACGTTTCAATAAAGCTGAATTTGATAAACAAAAAGCCGAGGCTCATCTTGGTTGGCTAAAAATGCTCCAGGTGCAAAGAGGACTTTCATCACCCTCTTGTACTATCTTTAATGAAGTGTCAAATACTAATCTTAACTATTTACAGCTCTACGCTGTCGTTACGGATGCCGTGATGTATTAGAGGTAACAACCTGTTTTTTTTTCTTTTACACCAGGTTTATTTTATATACATATTTACATATATAGTTCGACAGAAGTCCCAACGATTTCAAGAATAGGGACCCATAATTTTTTAAATATTTTACCTCATGTCTGAGTGCAGAAAAATTTCTGGTGCAGGATTTAGCGTTGTGTCTACCAATAAAAAGAGAACCTTCGAATGTGGGAGTACCCTCTAAATACACCAAAATCAAATTTTGTTATTTTTAAGATCGTAAATCATTGTAAATCACAAAGATTAATGCCCCTATTCACAAAATGTAAAAATTCTGGAACTTTAACTTTACAGAAATTACTTTCAGAAATCATTATGCAGGCTCTTACCTGAAAAAGGGTATATATGAATTCGTCAGCCCTCATTTTTAATCCCGTAGCATAAAATTTTACACCCAAAAACGATAAGGGGTGATCACTTTATATTTTCAGCTTGACGACAAGTGTAAGGTTCAATTTAGTAGAGAACGAAAATGATAAAAGGTGCCAAGGCGTTCCTTGGCATTATGGTGTCCCACAGATGAATGTCATAGGTGGTAAGACATCTCACAAGAATCTGAACACTTTCTCAATTGTTTGGTTATATCAGGTCAGATGTTGTTTTCTGAACTCACTGACAGTTCCACAAACTTTCACCAAAATTCTGAAGAAAAAAGTTATTTTGATAAGAACTACAGACACTGAAGAAAAAAGTTATTTTGATAAGAATAACAGACACCATATCAAGCATACTTGAATACTGATTCGTTAAGAACACAAAGAAATCCTATTAGAAAAACTTATCAGTACATAGATGCTATCGAGAATAGTACTTCCTGAAAAATTCATGTCGAAAAAGTGTTACTCTGCCAAGTTATGGACCAATAAAATCAAGAAAGTAGCTTTACGTTAACAAATTTGTCACTGGAAAGTTACGAAGCATAATTTATGTTTATAGACAGTGCTGTCGCTCTGAAAACTTTAAATGGAGTACGTTTCAAATTTTTAGGGGAGTATGTCTAGTCAGAAGCGAGTACATACGAAGTGAAATAGTTACACCTTAAGCCTAGTACGCTGTTGCCGAACTGAAATTTTCACTGGTCTTCAAAAATAGGAAGATAAATCTTATGTGAAAATTTAGTATGACGAGTTTCGTAAATATTTTATTGCCTCTGATAATACAATACAATTCACAAATACTATAAAATTCACTTCGATAGTTGTTTATCCTCAAAATGCAGAAACTCATATGAAATTGTCAAAATTTATCTTCACATTTACTGTCCAGTAAGAAGTAAAAATTAAGTGAAAATGTGTAGAGATAAAACAGAGACATCTGTATTTAAATACGAAAACTCCCATTTCGCTACCCGTAACTGCTTACCACAAAGTGAAATTCAGCGGTGAAATTTTCATTTTCGTTTTCGCTTGTGTAATTTTTATATGAGAAATTTCATTTAACTTCCACAGCGTACCGGGGTTTAGACATAAATAATTGTTGGTGTTTTGTGTTAGAAAAAAATTACGATCCAGCAAATTACACTAAAATTGATTTTAGTTTTTGAGTCAAAATTGAATAAAGAAAACTGTTTTATTTATTCGCTAAGAGCAATTTATCTATTTTACAAATAATAGTTTTTTAACACGGTCACCACTCTCGACGAAATCACAGATATTTTTAGATTATCGTTATGAGATTTTTTTTAGGTTTTCTCGTAGAGAATAGTACCGATTAGCGAAAAATTAAGCGAAATTTTTAATTTTTAACTATTTTCACCTAACTTTTATGTGGTAAATGGAAAACTTATCTTTAAGCAACTTAAGCTTTGAACCTTTTTCATTTTTAAAAGCGTAATTTGTGTGTAACATGTTTGTCATTTTATTTTTGAGAATTGGAACATATTATGGTGCAATTTTAAGAAATGTCATAGCCAGACGATACCACAGTAGGTACTTTAGGCGACTAGGCCACAAATGACTGAACCTGGATGAAGTCAGAACAAATCGTCTTTAAAAAAACACAGGACAGTTATTAAGTCTTGAAATAAATTTGAAAAAATTGCAATATAAAATTAGTTTGGTGAAGACGACTTTTAGAAAAGTTTTAGACCCGCTAATTTTATATTGGTTAAATCAGATAATCAATTTCAAAGAAATTTCTGCATAATCACAGCAGTTTAATTTGTGGCTGGGATGGAGTCAATAAAACATGGACAGAATTCAACAAATATTGCAAGGCACTATAATGGTTATTAGAAAAACCCAATTTGGTTGTTAGAAAAGCCCAATTTGGTTATTAGAAAAAAATTTGGGGAAATTAGATTTGCCAAAGAAAAATTTGATTTTACTTTCATAAACATTCCAAGCCTTTACAACATTTTCAGGTTGCAGCACCAAAAGGAGCACGGTTATGGCTTTGGTGAAATTTTATATCTCAGTTATTAAGCCGATTCTTCAGTCCTAATTTAAAACCGAATTATTCACGCTCTGAAAATTTCGCACGGATATGTTAAATAAAATAAGAGACAAATTCAAGAAATATTGTGGAACATTTCTAATGATATTTTGGTTAGAAACATTGTGTCACCAATTTTTTGTATTTTTACTTAGACAACCAATCCAGGCAGTGTATTATGTCTCCAGCTTCAAATGGAACTAGGTGGAACGTTTTGTGAATGGATTTTAATAAAATTTATATCTGAGATTTGAGAAGTTAAGTTGATTTTTAAGCAGTTCCTAATATACAATTTATTAAATCCGGCTCTGGAAAATTTCTTCGACCATATCATCTGAGGTCGGATTTCTTAAGCAATGGCTTAAATTCAGAATATTTTTTGAAATTTTTAATCAAAACTGATATTAGCCAAATTTATATGTCTCTTCTCAGTCTCCAGCATCAAATGGATGGAACAAGCACATCTGTTGATGGATTTTAGTGAAATTTATTATCTGCAATATTTTGTGAATTTTATAATCCTATTATAAAACCTATTATTTCATGGCCTGTAAAAATTGTCTGTCATTATACATAAATCAAAAATTAGATTTGCCAATTTTGGTTTGTACGCACAGCCAACCCAGATACGTTTCTTTTCTTTAACTCATTTTTCGATGTATTTGAGTGACATTTTATTTCGGAGGTGTTAATCCGATTCTACTTAAAAAGTTTCTAACCTTAAACATATTAAATTACGTCCTAAAGAATTTTTTGGGCCAGTCATTTGGGCTGGAGTTCGAATTAAATTTTGTTACAATTATTATTTTTCTGGTCCCTCCAGAATTTATTGCGTTGCTACTAATAAATTAAGAATTTGAATAAATATTATCTAAAAACAAGCACAATGTAAGACATGTTCCTACATCCTAGCTAGGCTAACAAAACTGATATATAATTTCTGCTGTCAGCATTTAACTTTACCAGACAAGAAAGATGCATGAGAGTCTAGATTTTATTCAAACGTAAACAAATGATTTGAGAATATTGATGTCAAGGCGTATTGGACGAATGAAATTTCCCATATCACACTGCATAAATCCAGACTTCCATACAACTTTCTGTTCTGGAAAGGTTAAACGACTGCAGAAATTATCTTATAGTATTAATTACTTTCTTTTTACTCTAGTAAAATAAAGTATAGTAATCATGACAATGTTGGACCTTGAGATTTTTAGAGATTTATTTGTTTTGAGGTCCCCTGAGTCCGAAAAAGTGGGTTTCGAAATGGTGTCTGTCTGTCTGTCTGTCAGTCTGTCAGTCTGTCAGTCTGTCAGTCTGTCAGTCTGTCAGTCTGTCAGTCTGTCAGTCTGTCAGTCTGTCAGTCTGTCAGTCTGTCAGTCTGTCAGTCTGTCAGTCTGTCAGTCTGTCAGTCTGTCAGTTTGTCAGTCTGTCAGTCTGTCAGTCTGTCAGTCTGTCAGTCTGTCAGTCTGTCAGTCTGTCAGTCTGTTAGTCTGTCAGTCTGTCAGTCTGTCAGTCTGTCTGTGTCCTCTCTACAGCCCAGATGGTTTAACCAATCGAACTGAACAGAAACTTCAGATTTAAGCTTTTTTGATAAATTGGGAGGTCCCAGTGAATTTTACTCCAAATCGGCTAACCGGAAGTTGCCACTCCCTTGGTCCAGAAAATTTAGTTTGCAAATATCTTAAAAAGTATAAGGTTTACAAAAAACTACTGACAAAATGTTTCCAAAAAGTAAAAACAAATAAAAATTAAAAAATTAAAAATTTAAAAAAAAAAATTTCTCAAAATTCCCTGTTCGTAAAAGAAAGTCGTGTGTTGGCCACACCTCCATTTTTTTATATGGAGGCCCTAGTCTATTATAATTATTGTACTCACTTCGACAGCACTGTTTATAGAGTCTAGTTCCATTTCGTGAATACCATTTTAGTACTAATCGAAATTTTTACGGTTATTGAGCGAATTTACATTTTGTGAATAGGGGCATAAATAACTTGATATAAATAAAATTTATTTAATATTATCATAAATAAAATTAAAATTGAAAAAAAAAAAAAATCATTTCTTTTACAATATTGCATTATATAAATATTTAAGAAAGCGAAATGATTAGATTATAAATTGTAATAACTGTACGCGTGCAATATACATAAAGGAAATTACGAAATTAAAAGAATTTCAGTGCGGAGAAGAAAATAAGAAACCGAATAAACTGGACCGCGGAATTAAATAAAATTTTTTTGTTTGAATTTCTTTAAATTGGTCTGCCCTGTATTATTTTCGGATATTTCAATCAAAATCAATTTTTTTGTGTTTTGTTAACATAATAATAAATAAACGTTTACATTTTAATTAAGGTACACATAACATACTGTTTTTTCAAATTTATAAATCAACAAGATACAATCGAAAATCTTTTCAAGCCATCGTATATTAAATCGAAAGAGAAATGTTTTTTTATTTTATGTTGGCGTCTTTCAAACTACTTTATGCTATCGATATAAATACTTACACTAGACTTCATGTCTATAT
Source organism: Tipula vernalis (assembly GCA_958295665.1). Taxonomy (NCBI): domain Eukaryota; kingdom Metazoa; phylum Arthropoda; class Insecta; order Diptera; family Tipulidae; genus Tipula; species Tipula vernalis. The sequence goes on along the minus strand of OY282558.1, from coordinate 457,908,703 downwards.
AATAATAATCCTTAGTACCTGTAAGTAAATATAGAATTCATAAATAATTGAATTTGTATATCCTTGGATAAAGCTTTTGAATAATTTTTTTTTTTTTTTTGTTCGCAGTCAAACGGAAATTACTTTCGTCGCGCACATTCATCATTTGTTTCGAATGAATTACGGGAAATGACAATTCAGATCAATTCTTTGATGTTTGCATATCAAATAAATTTTTCTTTTTTGTAAGAGATTATATAAGTACGGAGTTTGGAAAGATTGTATAATGCAAAATAGTGGTTCAAAAGGTTTATAGATATTTGAATTTGATGCTTTTATCGATTTCAACAATGTTGTTGACAATGGAGCTTCAATCAAAGTTTTTTGCAGAACGTGTTTTCTTCTCTTCAAATCTTTATCCGTAAACTACATTACGACATTAAGCATCATATTATCGTAAATCGTATCATAAAGTATCGTGAAATCGATCGTGCGAATACTTTTTGAGTTCCGCTTTAATATTAGCAACATTAAACTGTTGCTATAAAATGGCAAAGGTTCTGATTTGACTACAATAACTGAGCACGGATTTTCCTCTTGAAATGAGACTTGATAGTTTCATCTGCGAAATAGAACAGTATTAAAATAAAACCAAACAACACCTTAGTCTGCAGACTATATGGAGAAGTCCAGAATGGATGCTACTGTTGCGAAGAAATGAATTTATGAACGTGATTTTGTAAAAATTGTTGTGTTAAACGAGCTTTATTCGACGGTGCACAAGGGATCAACGCATAATTAAACACCTTGTGTTGCTGTACTTGCTGGTCCATCTTAAAACCCAGGTTGATAAAAACGAGCGGAGAGAGATCATTTGCGGTTACAGCAGTCCAAATCATTTGAATTCCAATTGGATATTTCTTTTCAGTTACGACGTAGAACTATTTGCTTTCTTAGGGTTGTAAGCAACTTGATAGACTAACGCTTATCAAAGTATGACCACGCAAACATCAGCTCTCTAGCAGTTGCAGCAGTGTGATGTTGGTAACAATTCAAGAGTCGGACCCTGTAAAAGTGGCAAACAGAAAAACTAGCCTTGAATTTATGGTTTTGAAAGCTGGCAGCCATTAGATGTCATAAAACTTATTTTTCAATATGCCGAGTTAATAAAAAGGGAATTAGGAATCAATTAGGAATCAATTTCGACGACGAATTATTCATCAACTTAACTTTCAATCTGGTTACATAGTTAAATTTTAAAAAGTAAAAAATTAAAAGAAAATCGTACAGCAATTTTTTAAATACATCTCTCAATGAATTAAAGTCAAAAACATCCCGAACTTTATTGAAGGCAACCGATGCGTTATAAACAGGCTCATTTTTCCCATAATTCTTAATACGAAACGGCAACTTAATATGAAAAGACCTAGCGCATAACTCATGATCTGGAGCATAAATGTCAAGAAGCTGCTGAATATAATATAATGTGCGAATGGAGAGCGGTTCAATATATAACAACTTACCCCTACTACGATATGCGCGAAAGTTGTAAGGAGGAACTTTAATATCTCTAGGGAGTCTGGACATACATCAAAAAGCACTTTTGGACTTGGGTCCTATATTATGGCACCGTATTCAAGTCAAGAAAGCGCAAATGAAATATGTAACGTTTTTGAAACATGGGGATCTTGAAAGTCTTTAGCAAACAACAAAAAAAAAACTTTAAACAACCACTTGAATAAATTAACTTGAATATAAGCCTTGCTCAAAATTATGGAGCACCCCATATTTGTCTTTTTTCTATAGTTAATATGATGAAATAAAACAAACCAATTAGTTTAATTGTAATTTAATTTCGTATTCAATAGTTTTTTAATATTTGGTTACACCACCCTTTGCTTTTATTACTGCTTCTATTCTTTTTAGCATAATTTGAATAATTTTTTTACAAAATTCGGCAGGAATTTTGTCCCATTCTTGTTTAAGTTTAAAAATAGGCTCTGTTTTTGATTTAGGTTTGTGTTGAGCAATATTTTTTTAAGCATTGGCCATAAATGCTCAATCGGATTCAAATCCGGGGACTGCGCTGGCCACTCCATGACGGATATTCCTTGGTCCCGGAAGTATTCCCTTGAAGCTGCTGAAGTATGGCAAGGAGCGTTGTCCTGTTAAAATAGAAATGTTCGCTGGACCTTTTTATCAAATACCTTACGCACTGAAGGCATTAACACTTGCGAAAGCATTGCGGTATATGTCGAAGAATTCATATTACCCTCACACACGAACATTTCTCCAACACCTGTTGCTGCCATAGAGCCCCATATCATTACACTTCCACCACCAAATTTAATAGTAGGTACGACGCAGTCGGGGTGAAGTTCTTCTCCACGTCTCCTCCGTACGTAAATCGTCCCAGGGGTGCCAAATAGCTAGATGGGTTCAAACAAATTTCATTAATTTTAAAATATGAAATTATTTTTAATGCAAATAAACTTCAACAGATTTGTGGTTATGTATTGAACATTATTGCCTACGACAACTTACTTGTATATTAGATTCGTCGGACCAAAGCACCTTGGCCCAATCCTCAGGCTTCCAATTCCTTATGATTTTTGGCCCATTCCAATCGAATTTTGCGGTTCCTTTCCGAAAGCCAAGGTTTTTTCCTGGCCTTGCATCCCCTCAATCCGTGATCTGCCAGTCTCCTTCTCACTGTTTGGGCAGATATTGCCACGATTCCGGTGTCATTTAGGTCAGACGCTAATTCTGAAGAGGTTTTTGTCCTTGAACGAAGTGACAATCTGACCATTTGGCGTTCAATCCTTGGATTAGTTTTCCTAGGTCTGCCCGTTTTTGGTAGGTCCTGATGAGAACCTGTGACAGCAAAACGATGTAACGCAATTTGAACAGCTTTTCGGAAACATTTCAGGGCTTTTGCAATTTTCACTTGACTCTTTTTTTTTTCACTCATCACAATCACTTTTTGCCTATCTGCTAGGCTTAAATGTTTTGTATTAGCACTAAAAAAATGAATCACAAAAATATTCAATTTAATTTCTCTGGAATACACGAAATAGAACTTAACCCAACGACAGCTAATAAATAACTAATGGAAATTTACATGAGCACGTGCATAAATTTGGGAAAACCAATTAGACGGCAATAAAAGCAGGTATATGCGATACTACCTGCTGCTGTAAATACAAGCAATACAGAAAAAGTAATATTTACCTTTTTATATAATGATTATTTACTTATTTATAGGGTGCTCCGTACTTTTGAGCAAGGCTATATATGAACCTAAACTTAAATGTAAGTTACTTGAATTTAAGTACTGGAAATCAATTACGACGCTTTAGATTCGATATATGTAGTCTTAAAAATTTCAGCATAAATTAGTATATTGAATGTTTCAAACAACTTACCCTTTGATAAACATAATAAAAAATTTGGGACCCAAGTGACTACCTTGGGGAACACCTGTAGACTCAAAACTATCTATTTTAATAATTTGGATTCTAGATTCCAGATAAGATAAATCGCGATTAATTGTATCAAAAGCTTTACTGAAGTCGGTGAACACAACATCTATCCTACTCCAAAAAAGGAAAATCCAAATCCTCCAAATTAGTAATAATAGATCTTTCAGGGTGAAAACCCATGCTGTTTCAAGGAAATGGAACTCTTAGTGTGACCAAATATATGATTCTTAACCATTTTTTCAAACAATTTTGCCAAAACGGATAATTTACGTATACCCCTATAATTCTCGATGATACTTCGAAATCCAGATTTGGATATAGGATTAATCACTGAGGATTTCCAAAGACATAGAGCGAAATAACAACAATATTTGAGGTCGAAATGTTTGAATTCATTGTATAAACACTTTCAAATTTTTGCAAATAGATTGCATGCATCTTGCAGATTGTCACAGAACTCTGTTTATATGACAAAACTCCAAAAACGATCGGGATTAGATTTTAAGCATGACTCGATCTCAAATATGTAATTATTATAAAGAAACCGGTTCAAATATTTATACTTCGTCCGCAAAACGTCAAAATTATTATAATTTACGCTAATTGGAAAGATTTTAAATTGTTTATGAGCTTTGTCCTTCCTAAATGTCTCTTTACCAGGATTTAACATTTTATAAAACTCATTCACTACTCTTGTAGCCCCCCTTTTCAAAATTATAATTTACTGAATGACATGTATTCTGAACTGTCTCGCAATATTTCAGAAATAAAGTAATATTTAATGGTGAATGGTAAATACTAGATGATCCCGCAAGGTCCTCATAAGATCGACCGGTAACATGGTCCAGTGAACCTAAATGGAACGCTAAATCGAAAATATTTCCGCTTTTCCTCTTAATGAAAACACATTGCTTTCGCCCTAATGAAAATATCTAAGCTATAAAATTACACAGATTAGATTTAGAAACGAATATCATCTCAACTACCAGCAACAGAGAGGAAGGCTTATGGCGAAATTTGCTGAGCTGTCTCCAGCTTACCAATAGCTTTGTTTACCAATCCACTAGTGGTATCGCCGGAGGTGAACTTCTTTGTAGGTGAATTATTCCACCATTAAGAGGCGGATAATTAGGGGGACTGTAGAGGGCGGTCTTGTCCCCTCTTCTTTGGAGCATAGTGGTAAATGGGTTACTATTCGAGGTGAAAAGAAAGGTTGTTGTTTCCGCGAAGTATCTCGGATGTTTGTGGACGTAATGCAGAATTGGCTCACAATCGTTACGAAATGGGGTAGCAAATTTCGGCAGGGAATTAAGCTGTCCAAGACAGAGCTGGTACTCTTTAGTAAGAAGTACAAAATAACGGTAGTTATCCTTCCTACCTTAAATTGCACGAGACTTGCTTTTGATTCATTGATCCCCGATCTAAGTGTGCAAAGGAAGCCACTTCAATCTAACCTAACGTAGTGATATCTTTTCTACGAAAAACCTCAACATGTAAATTTTTCATGTGAAAATTTTGTTCAAGATGACTCTGAAGCAAGTAACGAAGGTGAAACTGTGGTAGAATCCGACATCAAAATTATTATCGTTATTCAAAATTATTTAAAAATTCTCCTGTCTTTTACACCATTTTGTAAAATTGCGTTGAAACGTTAGAAAACAGAATTACAATTGTTGTTAGATTGCAAAACTTGGTGGTACACGATGAAAACTATGATCGAACGCTTTTTGCGGATACAAATCCCTATAGCTAGTAAGTTACCAGATTTAGATTCGAAGCGAATGTTGAGTCCTGAATTAGATGAGAAAATGGCTATTGTAATACTAGATGCTTTGATACCACTAAGAATTACTGTGAAGGCATAAGTCGCCAAGGCGCAAATCTTTTAATGGGCGAACAAATGCTTAAATTTTTATTTAATTATTTTAAAGGCAACCTTGCAGCTGTACAAAATTACACACGAAGGATTTGGTTCTTTATTGAAAGAAATGACATAGTGTTGTATATGATTAAACCACAACCTCTACTCAGATCGAAGGAAACTTGTGAATTTTTTGTGTTATAGTATGTAAAGCCAATTTTTTATTTTCTTAATAATTTATATCTAAACAACTTCAAGTGATGATTGTCACTCCAATTGACTAAGGGAATACCAAAATTTGGTTGTCGGTACAAACGACAAGTGGCACGACTATGGGAATAAGGGCCTAAAGCCGCTTTGAGGCGACTATTAAGCGTGGACCAATGTTGATGATTTGTCCAAATCATAAATCGTGTTGTTTACATACTCTCAATAAGTGATTATTGCCCAAATACCAATATTCGTCGAAATTTTCCATTCGTCTGGCAGCGGCTTGAAACTACATATATTTCAATAAACTAATTTAAGGCTGCGGTCGAAATACCAAGTAAATCCGCTGAATAAGGTAAATGCATTTACCTTTTTTTATGGAGGGTAAACGTAATAAAAAAAGGTAATTGTTATAAGGATTGAACGAACACTAAAAATCAACATTTACTCAAGAATTCAACCGCAATTCTCAAGAAATCTCGTACTGTGCAGGGCTCGACGTTTTCCTTCTCCGTCTTTGATTTATTTTCTATTGATGAAAGAAAGAAAAATAAAGTCGGGCAAATTATCGATAATTCGAGTTGAAACCAGATTTTTTTTAGTTTCCGAAATTCTTCAAACTGGCAAATGATTGGCTTTCGCCTCTTTTACCTTTCTAATGTCAATCCGATGAACTTCTACAATCACATTAAATTTAAATTTTCTTCACAATTGATTTATTCGCAAATAATAATCAATTAGTAAAACCAAAATTATTAATTAAAACCCAATTATTTAATGAAATATAAAATTACTTACATGAAATAATTATGAATAACTTCAATGCCTTCCAAAAACACAAAGAAAATGACATTTCAGCAGAAAACACGGGAGAACATTTTTAAAATAGGCCGGTTTTACACGTCGCGTGTCAGGCTATTTCATATAGAATGGTTATCAAATTTCGAATAAGTAATGTTTTATTATCGAGGTTCGCTTGTCTGTAAGAAAATGATAGTAAGATAATTTCATTACTTTTTCAAATATTAAGGTTAGTTTCCAATTACTGTAGCTTGCTTTGGAATTGTATGTAATTAATACATTTATGACCGGAAATCCTTAGCAAAGTATTAAAATTAAGCATAATGAATATTTCGATATACTTGTATATGTACACATTGGGTTCTTGTTTCTCAATATCATTATTTAAGTCAAACTATAATTTACAAAAACTTATTGTTTCCTTACAGTATGCGTTTTTAAATATGGAAATGATTTATTACAATTTTATTACCCCGTAGAAAAATTCTCTATTCATTTAAAATTAGATTCATGATAATTTCGAACGTGAACAACAAAACCAATTTATTATAATTCACACCAATATTATGCAGATTTTCTATTTTCCTAGAAGAAACATAACAATTGTACCAACAACATATGTATGTATACGCAAGAAATGTTCATTTTGGTTAGTTTGTGCAAAATGTATACCCTGAATCTGGTCGATCTCTCCCTCTCTCTATACATAAGTAAGTATGCAAATTGCCATTGTTTTAACGTAGATATTTATTTCAAGATTGGCTTAAAAAATAAAAATAAAATATTTATGTTGTATGTACGTTAATTTTAACACAATCCATACATTTATACTATATAAATAAAATGTAACAATACAACAAAAAAAAAACTACTTTGTGTATTATTTGTTTTTAGTTCCTTGTTACATAATAATGTTAATTGTAAGTACTTCGAACTATAAGTCGTAAATCATTGTCCGAGTTGTACAATAAGCTAGTGATTAAAATCTCTGTTTTATTTTAAGGTGATTTCCTATATAGCTAACAGTGTGCGCGGTACAACCTGTCTTTAATTAGAAGTCGATTTAACAATATGAGTTTTCTTAAAAATCAAGGTCTTAGTGTTTAAAACAACTTCATGGTACGCCAAATTATGTAACAAAATATAACATAAAAATAGTTTTGTTTTATATTTATATTTAGCATAATTATATTGGATTGACAAGGACGCGTCGGAATTATACGATTCGTAGAACAAATTCTATTTAATCCAAATTAAAAGATTCCGGGCAAACAAAACGTTTTATATGGCATCTATCCCAGATGCAATCAAACCCGCCAAAAATTCTAACAAGTGATTAACTACGATAAATCCACACAAATGGTAAAATAATGATTTGAAATCTCAGAGGGATAATGTATCGCAATAACCTACATATTTTGTATACCCCTCCAAACATAACAATATGTATAAATATAACTGTGTATAATCAATCAGCTAATAAATGTACGAAGGCGCCTTATTGACTGTACAATAACAAAACGTTGTGCTCAAGTATCATTGCACAGTACGAATAAAATGTCACAATAGAATTTAAGTTTTACATAAATAATTCCATGTTTGTAATCATTTTCGTTGACATTTCATAATAGCAATCAAAACCGCACACAATAATAAGATTTTCGTTCTGTAAAATAATTCCCATATCGAAATGAAAAATCGTGCGCATAAAAATTACCGCGGATAAAGAATCTTGCATTTTCATTGCCTCCCAAAAAAAAAAAAAAAATTACATACAACTGTTATACATATTTATGTATATATACATATTCTACAATTTGGCTTTGGTTATAACTTATAAGAATATCGCGCTCATAAAACCGTTAAATACTTAAAATGAAATTTTTTAATGAGATTGAAGCGCGCATATGATTGATTGTGATTGTATATATGTATGTACATATATTTGTAATGTGTCTTACGTAATAGGTACTTAATTGATCTTAATCAATTTTCTGAGTGACTGGCAACATGGATTCATATATGTATAACGAAAATGCGTGGCATGAGCATGACATGTCAGTTATTTTATTGTTAATCAATTTTTTTTTACTGTTGTGCCTATTTTACGTAATTTGAATATGTACAAGATTTACTTTGTTCTATTATAATTAGATAACAAAGAACCTAAAGCATTCGTTGGCCTTAAGTGGGCGGCTTAAGGAACGAATTTGTGATATTATCTTAAATTTGAAACCATTTACAATAACGTCTTAAACTGAAACAGGAATAATGTGAAATTTTACTTCCTATGTTTTTGATGTTCTACATAAAATAGCCTAACGTAGCCCAACTTTATTTGAGCAGTCATTTTAACCGTTGTGTCTATACCCAAAAAATTATACACTATTCTATACCCGACCCACCCGGGTGGCCACATGTATTTTCTTGTTAATATCGAAAATTTTTGTATTTGCCAGTGTATTATTGCCTTTATTTATTTTAATATACTATTTTAAACGTTATAAAACAAAAAATAAATAAAAAATGGGGAATCCCCGGTTAATGCTAGTAAAACAAAACAGAAAAGAATCGTTTAGGTGAGCTGAGGAAATTAGAGTAGGTGTGGTATTCAAATGGAAAGGTTGATTGCGGAAGTGATTTTTTTGTGTAAATAAATATATATGTGAGTGATAAAATGGCGGACCACAGAGGCATTTCAAATGCTGAGTTTAGACGGTAAGATTTATTATTTGGATGATCCGTTCGGTTTTTTTACATTTATATACACATTTTTGCCCTAGTTTGTCGTATGAAGATCAACAAGCATACCTAAATCGTTTATTAGAGGAATGTGACGATGACGAAGAAGTGCTTGATTTTGTTGACGACGGCTCAGAAGATGAGTGGCTTCCTACAGCAGCGGATAGAAACGTGGAAGATTCAGACATAGAGGACGTTTATGAAGGATCATGAAGTCCAAATTGAAGTGTCTGATGAAGAAATTTTCAGCGATAGTGAAGTTGAAGACGAAGGAGAAACTGGAAGTGCAAATTGTAATAATTCGCCTTATCTAAAAGGAAAAGATGGATCGATATGGAGACAAAATCCTCCTCAAAGGCAAACATTGAGACACAATATTCTCAGGAGTCAACGAAGTGGGCCATCGCGATCGACCGAAATGTTATCTGTAAGAGATACCTTCAAGTGTATATTTACGGACGTCATGTGTGAAATAATCATTAGACACACAAACAGGAAGGCCAATGAAGTATACACAGAACACAATATTCTAAATCGGGATAAACCGCAGAAAATCTGGAAATTATTGACATTTCAGTATTCAGTATTCTGTATTCTGTATTCTGTATTCTGTATTCAGTATTCAGTATTCTGTATTCAGTATTCAGTATTCTGTATTCTGTATTCTGTATTCAGTATTCAGTATTCAGTATTCAGTATTCAGTATTCAGTATTCTGTATTCTGTATTCAGTATTCAGTATTCAGTATTCAGTATTCAGTATTCAGTATTCTGTATTCTGAATTCAGTATTCAGTATTCTGTATTCTGTATTCAGTATTCAGTATTCAGTATTCAGTATTCAGTATTCAGTATTCAGTATTCTGTATTTTGAATTCAGTATTCAGTATTCTGTATTCTGTATTCTGTATTCAGTATTCAGTATTCAGTATTCAGTATTCAGTATTCTGTATTCTGTATTCTGTATTCTGTATTCTGTATTCTGTATTCTGTATTCAGTATTCAGTATTCAGTATTCAGTCTGACATATATTTCTTGTCCGACAGTAACCTTGAGTATAATTTCGTGAATTAATAAATTGTATAAGAATAAGTAAATTGGCTATCTATGACTATTTTTCGTAGCTGGTTCCAGATTCGTTTGAATTTTTGTAAATATGAATGAGAGATCATCCGGTTTACTTTCTAAAGAAAGATGATTTCCACCGATCGATCTTAATTGCCTATAGAGAGAATATATGGATCCACGCAAAATGAGATGTTGTCTGAAAACTATAAAATGAAGTGAATATCCAGTAGACTCAGGGGTGGTGTTCCGAAAAGCGCAGAACACTGCTTTAAGATTAACATCCCATACCCTCTGATCTTGCTTGATATGAGCTCGCAGTGCCGCTAATAATGATCTATTTACTTTCTCACTAGCGTTTGCTTGTGGCGTATTTCTTGTCGGTCCCCGACTCTCCAGGAATTTTACCACGTCATTTTAAGTTGCTTTACGCAATGGCATTGTCCTTATAAATTTAAAGAAGTGTTCTAGTAATTTCAAAATACAGGTATTGTCAGCACATGTTTGAGGGTAAGGTTTCATGAAATCAAAGTATATTCTTTGCCAGGGCCCTATGGTAACAGGAAGTGCTGACAGAAGTGGACGTGTGAAATAATTTGCTGCTTTATTTGCCTTGTACTGCTTGCACTCTCTTAAAAAGGTTCTAACTTCTTGAGATAAACTTGGCCAACAGAAGTATTGTTTTGTTAGTTCGACAGATTTTTATGTCACAAAAATGCCATCCGATCCCCCTCTCGAAATAAGAGTCGATCGTAATCCTTGCGGAATAAGCAATCTCCATGATGGAAGATAAATTCGTAGGCCTCCCACACCTACCACATGACCAAGGTATTCTGTTTTTCGGAGTAGAATTTGACACATTTCCATATTGATGGACACCCTTGAGAGACGTTCAGCAACATCTGCCAATATCGACCTGCAGTAGGTGATACGCAATGATATTAGATTTTGATCGGAACTGCATCTCCAGTGTCAATGATAAGACAGAGTAAGGTTGTTCGTCGTTAATGATACTTTTAGCCGATGACGTTGCTCAGCAGAAAGAAGGTGATGTTTCCCCCTCGGGTACAGGAAAGTCGGGACCACTGGCAGTAGAGTTATCGGTAACAATATTTTTAGAATTTATGCCGGAATTTGTTGAGGGACTAAAGAGGGTACTTATTTAGGTCAGAGATTTTAGTAGGTTTTAAATTAAATATTTCCCAAAAATCACATCCCAAATACATAGGATGATGTTGGCTTAAATTGTGGTTGTGCAGGAATATAGTTGGTATTTTTCCACACATCTTCAACGTTTGTACAGATACTTATCTGAGGGAAATATCAACCTCTGTGCAGCAGATGCTGGTATAATGTTTCCATCGACAATGTCTTTCGATTCGAACGTATTCGATTCTTCGAAAAATTGGATTCTTATTTGAATTGAATCACATTCATACGTTTCTTATTTAAATCAAATAAGATTCTTATGTTTCGAAGATCTTTATCGAATCTGAATATATGTAAGTTTCAAGATTAACGATATATTTTCTGAGAATTTTATGGCAACATCTGGTGCAGCCACCTCGGTCCACTTTTGTTTTTACTATTTATTAATGACGTTGTTGATAGCTTCGATTATGCTGATTGTATTTTATCGTGACTTGAATAAGTTTTGTGACTAGTGTGATACTAATCTTATGTTTTTAAATGTGGATAAATGGTCTAGGCTTCATTTGGTTTTTGATTATTCTCTGAACGATCTTACATTGAAAAGGGTGATAGCGTTTAACCGCCATTGACACTGTTAATTTATATTCTGAGTTATTTCGAAATTTGAAATCTTAAAAAGTATAAATACGTGCGTACTTGTCAAATTTATGAAAATGGGATATTAGGAATTTCATAAAATTTAAAATGTTCCTTCCAGTTTCAAGTTGTACATATTTTTGAATTTACGAATTTTCTTTATTTTGAGAAGTATCTTTAAATACCGTTCAAATTTTAACCATATTAAGCGCTATTCTCGCAACGCAATCACCAGATCAACCACCAACCCATCCCTCAACTCAATCACCAATTTAATTCCAAATCAATTTTTAAACGAAACCTTAACTTAACCCCAAACTCAATCAATGAATCAACCTCCAAATAATTTCCCAACAAAACCACTCACTTAAATCCTATTCAAGCCAAACTACTTCAGCCTAAACTAAACCTCAACTCAACCTTAAACATCTTTTCTTGTGTTAAATGCATTAGCGTAATGTCAAAAATAAACTACATATAGTCTCTGTTTAAGAAAAGGACGAAATTTGTTTTCATAAACAGAGATCATGGTTTTTTTTGACATAATATGCAATATTTTTTACCGAATGCCAGTTTATTTCAGATTTTAACTGCACAACAACTATTTCTCGAATTTCTCGAGTTCTCGAATTTTTCCTTATATTTTCAAAATATTAGTGTTACAATATTGAACGAGCTATAAACAGCAACAAGGGTTGCGTGACAAAAGTGCTGGGTGACGCACATGCTGGGTTATAAAAGTGCTAAATAATTTGCTAAGCCAAAATTCTAATTCATTAGCTATATATAAATAAAATTAGTTCAAATGTGTATACTTCAGTCTTTAGCCGTGTTAACATCTTTAAAGCTTTTTTTGCAGATATTTTACATTTTCTGGCTTAAGTAATTAAATTAAAACTGAAAGTTGTTAGTCTTTTAAAAGAATTCGCGAATTTTAATCCATACAATTTATTTTAAATTCCATAAGTGCTTGCTAGGTCTCGCTTAATTTATTGTCAGCTCTCAAAGCTGTAGCTTAGAAAGCTGAGAAACCAAAAAAGATTTTAATTCTAAAAACTAACGTGCGTCAATTTTACAGCATCTTATATCGAAGTTCTTCGAGATTTTCATAATTTTGAGGGAATTTCGAGAATACTTTTGGTTGATTTTTTACTAGTCGAGTACGAAGTTGATTTTCCAACTTAATCGATTTGAGGTTATTCTTTTTTTCCTCTAGTCTTCGGGTTTGGCAGCCAATAAAACTAATTTTTAATATTTATATCGACGTTTCGATAATTTTATTATCTTCTTCAGGTCTACAACGGTTTTAACAATACATTTGTACATATAAAGTTTATTAAATTATATAGAAATTACTATGCCATACTCCGACTTACCGTTAAATATATATATATAAATTTGAAGAAAATTTCTTGTCATACGAACTTGAAAACAGAAAATAAAATTTTTTCACAAACGACAAATTGATTCAAATTGGACGACTACAATCAAAATATTTTTAGTAAACAAACTTTTTGAATTTGGAATTTCAAGAATCTACAAACGATTTATATTTTGGGAATTTAGATATAAAATCAATGATGCCCGAAAAGATCGTCAGTATCACTCTTTTTGTTGACAACAAATTCATTATTACCAATAATGTGAGCCATTTCCAAAAATAAACGATTTTTATACAATTTTTCACTGTTCAAAATTTTTACCTCATCAAATGTAAATGTGTGTTCAGTATCAGCTTGAGAATTTCTGATAGGTGGTTTGACGTCCGATTTATGTTGTGAAATTCGATTTTTTAATAATTGTTTCGTGGTACCGATGTATTTCAATTCGCAATGGTTACATGGAATTAAATATACAATATTCGAACGATTTAATTTAGGTGTGATATCTTTGATTTGGCTGAAGATGTTACGAATAGAGTTAGCCGCTGAAAATGTAATTTTACAATTTATATTGAATTTGCGCAATGTGCTGGAAATTTGGTCACTGAGATTTTTAATGTAATAAATTGATTTATAAATTAAATTTTGATGAACCTTGGTATTGGTACCGACCGTACTAACCATTTGTCCACTGTTAGTTTGTTCAAACTGATTGATTAATTTGTTGATCAAATATTTCGGGTATTTATTATTGATCAGATAATCCCTTATACAAATTTGATTGGTATCAACTGTGACATCTGTGGTTAATTTTTTAACTCTGTAGACGAAACCAAACGCCGTATTAATTCGTTGACTTAAAGGGTGAAAACTATTAAAATTAAGAATTCGACCGGACGATAAATTTTTCGCGTACCAAATAGTGTCAATTTGACCGTTATTCTTCCGAACTAAAATTGTGTCCAAAAAAGGTAATTTATTATCCGCTTCCATTTCTAAAGTAAATTTTAAACCAAAACGATTACTATTAAATTTTGAAAGTACGCAACCAATTTTATCATCAGGTACACACAACAATAAATCATCGACGTATTTTTTAATAAATAAAATATTAAAATCAATTGAGCTCAAGACGGTGTCAAGTAGCACTTCCATTACGACATCAGCCACTACTGGAGATAGAGGCGAACCCATTGCAACGCCATTTATTTGTTTAAAGTAGTTGTTAAATAGGCTGAAATATCCTGATTTTAAACAAAATTCTAGAATATCTAGAAATTTTATTTTGGGTATTCTGGTATCTGGTTCTATCATTGACCACCTATCTGAAATTGTTTCTACAACCAAATCAACCTTAATATTGGTGAACAAGGAAACTACGTCCAAGCTTATTAATACATAGTGATTTGGAATATTTTGTTGTTTTACGAAATCTACTAATTCGTACGAATTTTTACAATTGTACCTCCGATTATCAATTGAAATTTTCAACGTTTCAGCTAAATATTCAAACTACCTATCAGAAATTCTCAAGCTTGTTCTCAAGCTACTACATTATGCCAGCATTCCTCTGATACTGGACACACATTTAAATTTGATGAGGTAAAAATTTTGGACAGTGAAAAATTGTATAAAAATCGTTTATTTTTGGAAATGGCTCACATTATTGGTAATAATGAAATTGTTGTCAACAAAAAGAGTGATACTGACGATCTTAACCAAATTTATTCTGGCATCATTGATTTTATATCTAAATTCCCAAAATATAAATCGTTTGTAGTTTCTTGAAATTCCAAATTCAAAAAGTTTGTTTACTAAAAATATTTTGATTGTGTTCGTCCAATTTGAATCAATTTGTCGTTTGTGAAAAAATTTTATTTTCTCTTTACAAGTTCGTATGACAAGAAATTTTCTTCAAATTTATATATATATATTTAACGGTAAGTCGGAGTATGGCATAGTAATTTCTATATAATTTAATAAACTTTATATGTATGTATTGTTAAAACCGTTGTAGACCTGAAGAAGATAATAAAATTATCGAAACGTCGATATAAATATTAAAAATTAGTTTTATTGGCTGCCAAACCCGAAGACTAGAGGAAATATTAAGATCCAGCCGTTAGGAAAATATATGTTATTCGTTTGTTAATGTTTTATGCCAGAAAGGTTGGCTTGCTATAAACAGTCGCTTAACAAAATGTCAATTAAAATTGCTAAACGCAAACAATTTTGGGCCCACAGATGATTAGAAAATGTTGTAAATACGAAGGACCCTGAAGAAAAAGATTTGGTTAGAGGAAATTTCTTAATGACTCTTGATGAATAATTAAATAAAACTTACTGTTAACCAGTCTTATACTGACATAGTCAAAAAGAAAATCAATTTATAATAAATTATTACAGCAGAATGTAAGATATTAGAATAATTTTTAATAGGTCACTGTCATAATTTTTATGTATAACATTTTCAGAAATGCAAAAATGTTACAAAATACTTAAAAGAATTCAATATCTTCATAGGTATTGCAATCATTATACCAAGCACCAGAAATCGCAATCATTATTGCATCAATTGTATAAAAAGACTGCAGAAACAGCTTTATGGCAGTAAGTGCTTGCAAATTTGATTTTCGGACGTCAAATCTCAAGTATTTTACGGCAGAAATAATATTTGAACGCAATGCTGCAAAATTTGCGCTGCCGACTAATGCTTGAAAGCACCCAAAGTATGAATTATTTATTTATGTTGGGAGAAACTTCTAATCAAACATATGCCAGTTACCATTTCAAACTATAAAGAAACGGTACTAACGATACGCACCAACTGTATGACTTACCAAATGCTGTTGATCGAGGTTCAAGTGCAAACTGTGTAATGAATTTCCGATGTTAGACAGTTTTTTTCCATGTCTTCAAGTAAGTTTGGGTAGCTTAAAAACAGTTCGCGGGGATGATCAGAAAATTAATTAATTAAAGAACTTCCATAAATAAATATTTTTAGGTAATTTTAATATGTTCAAGGTTAGGTTTTGTTAAATTAAATAATTTAAACGTACATAATTAGTTAATTAAACATTTCTGTTTTTATTTAATTAGTTTGTTATTGAATAGTTTCATGGTCAATTTTAAAAGCGGATTCATATTTTTTATACATAGTTCGAGTGGTCTCACCATTTTTGGATTTTACTGATATAATTTTAACCAGTTACAGTATATTCCTAACAAAAGACTAAACTAAACGTTTTGTGATGATGATGTTTGTATGAACTAATCCGCGCTCAATTTAACAACTAACTCATTTCGAACGCCTTGCGCTTATCATAAAACATCTAAGATTGATTAATGTTCTACAATATTATTAAGTGACATTTATTAATTAATCAATATATTTATTCATCATTTTAATTGTACATTGTTTAAATATATAATTTGCAGTTTTATAGTATAGTGAAATGACGTTGATCGATTACGCCAGTCTGTCGCGTCTTTATATGCGAATTAATCTTGGTGTTATTTGACAATTTGTTTCCAGTGTTTTGTATACAAGTACTTCGGTACATAGTTAGTTAGTTTATGAATAATTTATATTATATTGCACATAAGAAAAATACTCATTATTGCAACCTATTTATTCCTTTTGTACCATAGTGTTGTGACATGAATAGTTAAGTGAAGCATATGTGAATAATGTGCTGCAAAATCTTTGTTTATACGACTAAATATAATGGGTAGCTAAAGGTCAAACATTAATAATTAGAAGACTATATTTATAATGCTTATTTAGTGGAAATTATAATTGTGCGGGGGCTGCGATATAATCGCCTGTATACATAAAGGTGATAATTAAAATTTTGCATCATTAATGTATGTATTTGTGTACGCGGAATTGGTTTGGTATCTAAAGCATAAAACACCGATACAATAAATCTTCTCATGTACATTATACATAATCTCTTATTATGTTCGCTATGTCTGTATAACAAAGGAAGGAAGCCTATTCGAAACCTGCTAAATGATATAACAACATCCAAAACAACAAAAGAAACCAGTTTCGTTTTCTTTGCGTTATTATTTATGGAAAAAAAAAATTCGTATTCCTATATATTAAAACTTTTGTTGTGTTTACCAATTTGAAGAAATAATAATAATGAAAACCAAATTCCATTTCCATTAGGTGGAAGAACTAACCCAATAACAACCAACTAAAAATGTGTAGTGCAGACAAACTATGGATACAAAAAAAATGTTTTTTTGTCTGCAAAAATCGAATAAACAACAAAAAACGTGAATTGTTGCTAATAAATAAGGAATGGGTTAGCCGCTGGTGATTTTTGTTATTATGATTCTTTTTGGATCATTTCCAAAACTACTTTGTATCTCTAAATAAACGTAAATGCATATTTTATGTTTGGATAATTTTTAATTTTAGTGGTGCATGATAAGACCAAGCATATTTATTCTGTTTTCGAACCGTGTTGATTTCGGTATTGAGTTGAGCGTTAACTAAGGGATTGGGTTGAAGGATGAGCAGGGGTTGCGTTGAAAGTTGAGTTATGGTTTAGTTTTAATTTTTTCCCCACTCTTGCCCTGTAGTTTACGTTTTTTCTGTTTAATGTTTTGTTTTCAGGGGTTGGGTTTGTTTGGCCAAAAAAAAAATCACCAAAAACGTTTGCCCAAAATTTTTTGCCCAAAAAATATTTCCCTAATTACTGTTTTCCCAAACATCGTTTCGTCAAAAACAGTTTGCCCAAAAATTTTTTACTCAATTTTTTTTGCCAAAAAGATCACCAAAAATCCCAAAATTTTGTATTGGATGTTTCGCGCGAAACATCCAATTCAAAATTTTGGGATTTTTGGTGATCTTTTTGGCAAAAACCATTAAAGTGTTGTGATACCATTAAAGTGTTGTGTTTAATATTGTTATAATAATAAAATATAAAATGATAATAGAATGCGTTGATTCCTGAATGTGTGACAATTAAAAAATTTTCCATTTACATAATACAAAAAATTAAAATAAAATGGCTTTAATTATTATGAAGTCTAATAAAGGTAAAGATTTGCTGTGCCATTTAGGATACAGTTACTACATTGATCCACGGCTTTATAAAAATCGTTTTTATTGGGGTTGTGTGGATCGTCGCAAACAACAATGTAAAGCACGGATAACAACAAAAATTGAAAATGGACAACATTTTATAGTTAAGGCCCCTTCAACACATGTGCATGGTACGACCGCGAGCGACTTGCCAGTACCCTACGCCAATAATCAAATAAAAGAGACCGCCAGCACTACAAACAAACATCCAGCTGCGATAATAAGGGACAGTATTGTCAACTGTCCAACAATGTCTAGGATGTATTTACCTAACAAAGAAGCACAGAAATCCAAGATAAAGCGAGCTCGACAATCTTTAGTTAAAGAGCCAACTGCAGTCCGTGATACAAATATTCCAGAAAATCTAAGAACAGTAGACGGTGAAGTATTTATTTTATCTGAAAAACGGTTTGGCAGTGAGTATAACTTGCTTATGGGCACAATTAAGTCATTGCGAATGCTCGAAAAAGCAGACTGTTGGTTGATGGATGGAACATTTGACGTTGTTCCATGCATATTTCGTCAACTATTTACGATTTTTGCAAAAATTGATGGCGTTACCGTACCGGCGCTCTTTTGTTTGATGACCTCAAAGTCGCGGAAATGTTATGACGAAATGATTTACGAAGTAATAAAAGTTGCCTATGATCATTTCATAGATTTGAAGCCAAATTTTGTATTGGCTGATTTTGAGAAAGCTTCCACCTCTTCTCTCAAGGCTGTCAAGAAGGACTCGCAACTATATGCGGTACAAATGAGGCTGTCGCTCTTGATATCCGAATGATCCGGGCCTTAGCGTTCATACATCCTGATGAAATTCAAGATTTTTTTAAAGAATTTTTGAAGCACGTCGATCCACGGTCACGAAATATTGCTGTTTGGTTTGGCAGAAATTACGTTGTAAACGACAAACGGACCAACAAACCTCCACGCTATGCACCACATTTTAGGTCTGTTTGTGAGCAAAATTGCGAAAGTTTACCGCGAACCACAAACAACGCCGAAGCCTGGCATAGACGGCTTCAAATAATAACGGGAAAAGCGCACGTCGGAACGTACTGCCTAATTGAGCATCTGCGTAAGGAGTATATATACTCTGCATATCAGGTGGACAAGCATGCAGCTGGTCATACTTGGCCAACAAATAATATTCTAGTTAAACGAGAGAAGAACATAAAGTCAATCATATCAAAAAAACAGAATTATACAAAGATTGAATACTTGCGTTCAATCGCGTATAATTTGACCGTTTAATTTTGTTATGTATTTTATATTAAATTATATTATGTTTGTTATGTTATTTTATGTTATACACACTGTAGTTTTTGTACCGTATCCGTGTACGCCACTTGTGTATTTATAATAAAACACGAACACTTGTAGTTTTTTCAATATATTTTTCGGTTCATATTTATCATAATTATTATCATTAATATTATTATTATTATCTTACAGAGGTTATGATTACGTTAATATTATTTTTGTACAAAATTTGTTTTAAATTATTTATTTATTCCACCACCATTCTATGTGTTTCACTTTAACTTGTTACGACGAGCGCGCGTTTATTCGACACCAAATCCGAGACGAGACTAATTTTTGATTTTTAAATTAATTTTATTTTGTTTTGTATATATTTGAGTTGTGATACTATTGGTCCAGCCAAGCATGAAGAGGAAGTCAACCCAATACACATTCAAAGTGGAATGTGCGCCGCCAAGTTTGTAGTGGTTTATTGGGTGAACCGCTACAGGACTCCCCCACAAGTGAGTTCCCCCATGCGAAACATGGTTGGTTTCGGTCTGTCTGTGTATTCGCAGACTGATATTTGATCAGCCGAACAGTAGTGGCGATCGCTCAATTGAAATGCCCCATACACTGGACATTAATTGACGCGATGTGCCGAGACAGAGGTAATGGAAGAGAATGTGGTCGGTCGATGCTTGCGTCAGTAGCTGTGAAGGAGGATGTTCGTCGAGATGAGTATCTCTTATCTTCCTTCACTGAAGTGTGTTGTGCTGCAGACAGAGCTATTTGAAGATGTCTGGTGACGCAAGTGTGTGAGTGTGCAGTTCGTGTCGTGCTAGGCAGGTGGGCAGCGGTGAAAGGAAGCGTCGAAGCACACACCAGGTAGGTTGGGAGCAAGGGGCTTCGACCAATACCTGATGTGTACCTCTAGTCTTCCCTCACTGTACACCATACCAGTCTGACACAAGAATGGTGCAGCGACCGAGTTTCCATGTCATTGTTGGCAAAGCTGTGACATGCCAGACCAGAAAATGAATTCTGAAGTCTGGAGTCAGCTTCGGGGCCTGCCAAGAGATGTTGGCAGTGGCCGCTTTGAGGCCAGTCCACGGACTCGACTATGGCCGGAGAAAGCCGACTTGAGTTTCGACTATCTCGTGAGAGAGTGGGACAGTCGAAGTGAGTCTCGACTGTGTCCCAGTGACATGGAAAGTTATACGGCGACAGTCGAAGTGAGTCTCGACTGTGGCCGTATAAATTGCGGGGTGTGGCGGGTATGGCTGGTCGTCGTTTTGCTATACGACGTTGTGTGGAGCCATTTAAATAAAACAAAATAAAAGTTTATTGAATAATAAAAAAAAATAAACAAAATGAAAAAAATTAAATCGGAAAGAAAATGGTGGTAAAAAAAATGTACATTATAATAAAAAAAAATTTTGTGATGGTGTGGTCGTTGCTGATGGTGTCCCTATTGAAGGCTTTGGCGGTGATGGTATTGATACCGCTGCTTGCCGATGATGGTCACCATGCCGTTGGTGGTCGCAATGGTGATGACAGCAGTGTTGATGCTGTTATTTTGTGAATGTGCTACTACTCGCCTATGGTTGCCATGATTATGACGATGATGACGGTCATGAAGGCGATGATGACAGCGATATAATATTTGCGTCTGATGTGGTGATGGCGATAATACGGCTGCTTGTTGGTGTTTTACATGCTGTGGTCATCTCTGTTGTTGGTGATGTCATTAAATGCGGCAATGATGGCAATAATGGCGTTCTTACCGATGGCGACGTTGCTGCTGCCTATGTCCGGCCGATAATGATGACGCTGATGGTGGTGGTTTTGATATTGCTGCTGCTGTCGGCCATGTTGTCCATTATGCCTGTGATATCCGATGATATGTTCGATGATAATGTCTGCGATAACGAAAGCGGGAGACATGTACAAATTGGAATTCATCATTGTGCTTGGTGGTGATATTGTCGTGTGACTCCAGTTGAACGGATGTGTGTGTTTGATATTTATGCGTAGGGGCATTAGGGGTTGTGTTTGTACGAGTTTATTGTATTTAGGTGCGATTTGGTGTGACACCGCATTTATGAAAATATCACAAAAAAATAAATGAGGTACGTTATTTTTCTTTAAAACACTTTAAAAAAATAAGGTATATACCGTTTACCTGGTACGGGATCGTACCAGGTATCCACAATTTTTTGCATGAAAAAAATTTTAGCCGATATTTCTTTTAAACAAAAAAATACGCTAACGCTGCGTGTTCCAGAAAAATAAAATAAAATGTATAACCGCGTGTTCCGTTCCATAAAAATGGACGTCGGTTGTCACCAATTTAGCGTTTCACTTTATTTTAATTAATAAAAAAACGCCACTTTTAAATTTGCAATTTAATAAATTATATTGTATTTTATTTTAATTTAATTTCTAGTTGTTTATTATGTTATTATAAGATTAATTTTATTTATTTCAAATTAAATTATTATTTTATTCCACCATCATTCTATGTGTTTCACTTTAACTTGTTACGACGAGCGCGCGTTTATTCGACACCAAATCCGAGACGAGACTAATTTTTGATTTTTAAATTAATTTTATTTTGTTTTGTATATATTTGAGTTGTGATACTATTGGTCCAGCCAAGCATGAAGAGGAAGTCAACCCAATACACATTCAAAGTGGAATGTGCGCCGCCAAGTTTGTAGTGGTTTATTGGGTGAACCGCTACAACACCTATACTTTATGTATGTAAGTACATAAATAAATTATAATTTTGGGTATTCAACTTTTGGGGTAACTAGTTTGAGCAATTTTTTTTTTTGGGAAAATTCGTTTTGGGGAAACGATTTTTGGGAAAGATTATTTTTATGTTTTGGGTAAAAAAAATTTGGGCAAACGGATCAATCCCGTTTTCAGATGTCATCTCATGCTAGATTCTAGAGATTGATCTCCGAGTCCGATGTCGAACTATGTGACCATGACCTTGATAGCGTCTTGGGTCACGTTTGGTCTCGCCTTGGTAAGTGTAACCGCCAGCGTATGAGGAAGAAATTGTCTGACCTTACGCTGGGCACTATTGCTAATGCTTCTAGCAGCTGCCCTTCTAACACCTAAGCAGGCCCGTTCTACCACTGGGACAACTCCGAAGTTGGCTGCCATTACTGGAGCTATGGAATCAATTCTATTCTTTCCACAGTTGCATTCTTTCATTCTTAGCACAACATTTTGAATCAGTCGTGGGTCATAGAACAATTCTTAATGATTATACATCATTAGTTTGTTAATTCGAAACGGAATTCGTTTGAGTTGCCGATGACTATGTATTTTGAGCAAGACAACAGTTCTGATCCCAACGAAATTGTTGAGTATTTTAGGCAATTTTTTCAGAGTACATATAGATTCGTAAATTGTTGCAACGTTAGCTCAGGTTTAAAAGAAGAATTAGTAAATCCTCTGGTTCAATTTGACGTTTTGAAGGTTTCCCAGACTGATATTATGGGTCAACTGGATGCCTTTAAGAATGGTTGTGGTCCGGATGGTATATCTTCCTTAATTTTGAAATTATTTAAGTTTGAATTTTGTTATCCTTTGAAATTATTATTTGAGAAATCTTTAAATTTTTCAGTTTTTCCGGTCCCATCTATAAATCAGGTGATCGTTCTAATGTAGTGTTGTTCCAATTCCTAAGCTCTTTGAGGCGATTTTGTCCAAATACATTTTTTTTAACATGAAGAATAGATTATCAATTAGTCAGCATGGTTTTTTCAAAGGCAGATCAACTACAACTAATCTCGTTGAGTTTCAACGGGAAACTATTGATGCATTTGATTCTTATAATCAATTGGATGTTATCTATACTGACTTCACAAAAGCGTTTGACTCAGTTTAGCATCAAATCATCTTAAAAAAACTAAATAATTTTGGATTTTCTCGAAAATTCGTTGCTTGGGTGGAATCGTATTTAACTGGCCGTACCCGATATGTTAATTTGAAGGGTACCAAGTCGAATTTAATAAACGTTCTTTCGGGAGTGTCTCAGGGTTCACACCTGGGTCCTCAATTATTTTTGATATTTCTAAACGATACGTATGCCGACGATCTTAAACTATTCCGTCAAATTTCTGATGCTGCTAAATTACAATCCGACCTTGATTCAATATTTAATTGGTGTTGTCTGAATCATTTAGATTTGAATATTAAAAAATGTGCGGTTATGTCTTTCTCCAAGAAAAAATCGCAAATATGTTATGATTATTATATTAATAATGAAATATTGAGTCGGGTTACCCAAATTAAAGACTTGGGAGTGACCTTTGACTCTAAATTGAGTTTTACAACACACATTGTTAAGATAATCGTAAAGTCGTTTCTTTGTTGGGGTTAATACAACGTCTTTCTAAAGAGTTTAAGGATCAGAAGACTCTTCAGATTTTATATTCATCATTAGTTCGATCTAACTTAGAATATGCCATGTATGGGCTCCTTACTATTCGACGCACATTGAACGAATAGAAAAAATTCAAACAAAGTTCACACGACTAATGTTTTTTAAATTTAATCTTTTTAATATTAATAGAAGGCTTATGTATTGGGAAAACTTAATTAATATACCAAGTTACAATTTAAGATGTATTGTTATGAATCTTGAGTCCTTGGCGGCCAGACGTTCTTTTGCTGTAGCTTTATTTACAGCTGATGTTTTAAATGCTAGAATTGATAGCCCTTTTATACTTTCGCGTTTCAATCTGTATGCCCCTGTAAGACAACTTAGAACTAGATCTTTATTGTTTTCTGATTTCCGACGTTCGAACTATTCAGTTAACGAGTCAATTAATTTTATGACTGTAAACTTTAATCATTTCGAAGATATTACTTTCTTTTACTCTAGTAAAGTAAAGTATAGTAATCATGAAAATTTTGGACCTTGAGATTTTTAGAGATTTATTTGTTTTGAGGTCCCCTGAGTCCGAAAAAGTGGGTTTCGAAATGGTGTCTGTCTGTCAGTCTGTCAGTCTGTCTGTGTCCTCTCTACAGCCCATATGGTTTAATCAATTGAACTGAAACTTCAGATTTAAGCTTTCTTGATAAATTGGGAGGTTCCAGTGAATTTTACTCCAAATCGGCTAACCGGAAGTGGCCACTCCCTTGGTCCAGAAAATTTGTTTTGCAAATATCTTAAAAAGTATAAGGTTTACAAAACACAAATCAATACAAAATGTTTCCAAAAATTAAAAACAAATGAAAATAAAAAAAAAAAAAATTAAAAAAAAAAATTTAAAAATTTAAAAATTAAAAAAAAAAAATTAAGAAAAAAATAAAATTTCTCAAAATTCTGTGTTCGTAAAACAAAGGCGTGTGTTGACCACACCCCAATTTTAACTAGGTAATTAAGAGACCTATTCTATGTGCTAGCGAAATCTTTATCATCATTGTTGAGTGCGATTTCCAAAGAATAATTTCGTAGAACTTTTACTAAACGAACGATCCGTATGGATTAGGGTTTTCTAACTAGGTAATTGAGCAACCTATTCTATGTGCTAGCCAAACCTTTGCCATCATTGTTGAGTGCGATTTCCAAAAAATAATTTCGTAGAACTTTTACTAAACGAACGATTCGTTTGGATTAGGGTTTTCTAACTAGGTAATTAAGGGACCTATTCTATGTGCTAGCGAAATCTTTGTCATCATTGTTGGCAATGGCCGATATTGGCCCTTGGGATTTGAGTGCGATTTCCAAAAAATAATTTTGCAGAACTTTTACTAAATGAACGATCCGTATGGATTAGGGTTTTCTAACTAGGTATTTGAGGGACCTATTCTATGTGCTAGCGAAACCGTTGTCATCATTGTTGGCAATGGCCGATATTGGCCCTTGGGAGTTGAGGGCGATTTCCAAAAAATAATTTTGCAGAACTTTTACTTAACGAACGATTCGTATGGATTAGGGTTTTTTACTTTCTTTCACTCTTATAAAATAAAGTATAGTAATCATGAAAATTTTGGACCATGAGATTTTTAGACATTTATTTGTTTTGAGGGCCCCTGAGTCCGAAAAAGTGGGTTTCGAAATGGTGTCAGTCAGTCTGTCAGTCTGTCAGTCTGTCAGTCTGTCAGTCTGTCAGTCTGTCAGTCTGTCAGTCTGTCAGTCTGTCAGTCTGTCAGTCTGTCAGTCTGTCAGTCTGTCAGTCTGTCAGTCTGTCAGTCTGTCAGTCTGTCAGTCTGTCAGTCTGTCAGTCTGTCAGTCTGTCAGTCTGTCAGTCTGTCAGTCTGTCTTTGTCCTCTCTACAGCCCATATGGTTTAATCAATCGAACTGAAACTTTAGATTTAAGCTTTTTTGATAAATTGGGAGGTCCCAGTGAATTTTACTGCAAATCAGCTAACCGGAAGTGGCCACTTCCTTGGTCCAGAAAATTTGTTTTGCAAATATCTTAAAAAGTATAAGGTTTACAAAAAAACTACTTAAGTACAAAATGTTTCCAAAAATTAAGAAAAAAATAAAATTTCTCAATATTCTCTGTTCGTAAAAGAAAGTCGTGTGTTGGCCACACCTCAATTTTCTTTGATTTCGGAATGACGAAGGAGAGGTATAAACATAGTTTGAGAAATCAGTTAAATGATATGCATTTAATTCTAAGATACTTATTTCTATTATTTTGTAAATATATTATGGCCTTTTGTTTCGTCATATATATTTATTTTATTATATATTTGTAATTGTAAATGTTCATAGTCATTAGGGAACAAATCCTGTAGATTATTGTAAATAAATAAATAAATAAAAAAAAATAAAAAGTACCAGAATTTGTCTGAGTCTGCCCTTCGAGAGATCAGTGGAGATCACTGAATTTTCTTGGGAACCTGTATGAGTAGATAGTCTTCTTTTCTGATGGCTCTCGCTCCGGGCTGCCTGTGTCGATCTGTTTTGTTTATTTTGTCATATGCTTTTTAACAAAAAAGATCGAATTAGCCCATCACTACTGCACTGCTTTTCAAGCGGAAGCAATTGCCCTTACGTTCTGTGTAATTGAGGCATTAAATCTCGCTGTTACAAATACAAATTATGGTGGGTTTCTGCCCATTGGGACGTTGAGGGCAATGATATTTCTGATTATCTGGCAAAAGCTGGGGCCAAACCAGTTCCTTCCTTACTATTGCACCATGGGCTGTTTGTGGCATTGAGTACGGAACCTTGGTTGGTTCCAACCAATTTTAGGAATAATAATAATAATAATAATAGGGTTTAGTTGGGGTTCGGTTTAGGATTGTATTGCGAGTTGAGTTGGGGTCGAGCTGGGCTTAAGGAGGGGTTGAGTTTAAGTTGAGTTGAGGTTGGGTTTTGGGTTAATTCAGCTTCTTTGTGTAGGCCCCGCATAGAAGATCATCGATATACATACCGTTTTCCGCAATCTTTTTACCAATCCGATTTTTCGACCCATTTTAGTTTACTTTATAGAAGGTTTTCCATATCTAACTATTTCAATCTTTATAAGCTATTTGGGTCATTTGAACCTGATCACCATATTATTCGTTGTAATAAACATTGTTCCAATATCCAAGGCAATTCCCTAACGACGTTTCTTGCATCTAATTGGATTGGGCCTATTTGCACCATTTTATTTTTTATACGCAGGCCCTTGTTGTAGTTTTGTATAGGAAGACAGGTGGATCATGTAATATCCTCCTTTTTGAATCTTTTCTTTATCTTGATTGGTCTGACTGCTGCTTTATTTTTAGGCCTGTCTGGATCCCTTGAGGATTGTGATTCTTAAGTAGATTCCATTCACGTTCTATTTTTCAGCGATTAAGATTCGTTCCTGATTCCCCATTTTTTGTAGCTTGCTGTTTAATATGTTAGTTTTGTTCGGCTCTGGTTTCTTGATGGTTTTTTCAACTACAGTGCGTTTGTTTGTATATTGAAATGAAAGTCTGATATTAATTTTGATACCTTTTTAGGTATAAACTTCCTCCTGTTGGCTTCGTCATGTTGGTACATCAATGAATTATTTGAAGATCATGCATCTTGCCTGTCTTTGAAGTGCGACGATAATTTATAGGTTCACTGATTGCTAGGATCGGAAGTATATTTAACTGCGGGAAACTTTATTTAAAGGGTTACAAAAAATGTCGATACTTATACACACAAACACACACAAATATGTTTTCTAATACCTAATTAATAATGCCACATATTTTATTAACACTTCGCTGTCATTGATGTTGTCATTACATTACAAAAATACGATACACTCATCACTCACCGCTACAACTTAAATTTGATCAAAAAAATTCTGCTCAAATGCGGTAGTTATGATTAACGTTCTGCGAATGAAGAATGACTTAATCCAAAAAAAAAAAAAAAAACAAATCATAATTTACACCATTTCCAATCTCCAAAAAAAATCACTTCACATAATATTACATAAAAATTGTTGTTAATCAAATTTATTAACATAAAGTTTGTTAACCTATACAAAACAAAAAAATTTGCTGATGTCCTTCAAAAAGAAAAAATCTCGAAATGAAAATTAATCGAATTTCTAAATCTCAACCATAACAATATCGAATTATGATGTTGTTTCGTATTCGGTATAATAAACTATAAGAAATCATCGAAAGTCAATGACTTTAAGAATTGTTTTGTGTATTACTGTACAGACGTCGAGTAGATACTCTGCAAGTATTAATCAATTCGTAATAATAATATTACACAACACTGTACGTGTGTTTGTGTACAACCACTGATCATTGAATTCATTATTTTCACACTTTTCAGTTAGAATCTTTGTGTCGTGCTCGATCTAAGAATCTTTGTTTGCGCGCCGACTGTCTTTGTGGCAACTTTAATTTGTCTGTTGATTTTTTTTGTGTCGATATAGAGACTGTGTGTATACTTGTATGTACTCGTGTACTCTTGTTGTACAAAAGATGTGTGATTTTTTTTTACTTTTTGTCGAGGCATCAAAATTACAGTTAAATAAACTTCTTATTTCTTAATAATAATTACAATAATATTTAATTCTGAGAATTTTTTGTTTTTATCTTAGTTACTTATGTCTTATGTCATAGCAGAATCAAAATGTCCAAAAATGTTTTTTTTTTCTGTTAACATAAAAGTCACGATATTTACGCAAAAAAAAATTAAGTGGTTGGGTTTAAGCAAAAGTTCGAAGAAAATGTAAAACCTCTTTGCGTCTTGCTTGCTTACATTGGTTTCAGTCATATACTAGAGTCGAACGAAACGCGTCTGCTATATTTCGAAGCTAATCTTTTAATATCTTACGAATGTTTTTCTTGATACACTCGAGCATAGAAGTCCGGGATGAAAAATCGGATCTTTTGAAACAACGGGCCAAATCTGGTGAATATGGTGGATGAGGCATCTGTTCATAGTATAATTTGACCAATTTAAAGGTGGCGACTAGATAATGGCTTTCGAATCCCAAAAATCGGTGTCCATGACCGTAAGGTTGACGGTTCATGTTTCATCAAAAGTCTCATAAGGCCGCAAACACCCTTCCGGATTGTGCTTATACTTGTCCAAACACTCCTTCAAAGTTCATGCGATGCGGGTTTCGTCGAAGTTGTCATGCGGTACCCATCGCCCACAGTTGGATTTTGTTCACCATTTTCTTAGTAATGTACTCAATGTGGTGTACTGAGCGTTGAGCATTACTTTCGCTGGTTCGACCACATGAAAATTCGGGATACCATCTACGAACTTTTCAACTTTCTAACAAACGACATTCGCTCTTCCCACTAAGGCTGCCAAAGTAAAATTAATTGTCATATCGGCTTAAAGTTTGGGGTGTGTTCTTAGAAAAAATTATCATTTTCGGAAATGCAATAATTTTTGCGACCACCTACTCTTAGATAGTAGCTGACTTTTCACTCTGCAAAAGGAAAGAGTAGAGAATTCGATGGAAATATATATTAGAAGGATTAAAACAAGTTGAAAATTCAGTCTTCAAGTGTTACCATGATTATACGTATTTGACCTTGGAATGTCCTCAGTGAGCTTTAAAAAAACCTATTTATTACTATGGAATCTTTAGCTGAATTCGTTATCTTTTCAGACAAAAAATGGTGTTTTACGATTTTCAGTGACAAATTGTAAAACATTCAGAGTCTTCCAGGTTTTCGTTCATAATAAAGTTAGTTATGTTAAAAGGATGAAGAGTTCGATAAACCGTTGCTCTTGAAATTGGGCCTCCACGTCATAGAAATTGTGAATTTTCGACAGCTTATAATTAGGGATGTGGTATCGAAACGAAAGTATCGATACTTTACTCATTACTAGTGTCACAATAAAAGTATCGATACTTTTAAGTATCGAGTACAATTTAAAAACAGTTTCAGTTTACATAGCCGATTTCTAATGTAAGTTTTTTAATATGGAGGGATCAATAATGCATTTATGTAAATTTATTATAATGCAAAATTTATATATTTTTATAGCTCATATTTATTTATTACACAAAAGAAACACACAACAAATAATAATTAGTAATTTTTCAGACAAAAAGAGCAGTTTGTCCATCCTGTCACTCATAAGTCTGTTTCGGGTTTGTGTTAAAATAGATCCAGCTTTAGAAAACAATCTTTTTGATGGTACGGAGGTACCGGGAATTATTAGTGGGCAAACTGAATTCACCAAATATAAACTCAGCTCATCTTTGTCTCCGTCTTTGCCAGAATGCCTTTTACGATGGCCGTGACCTAATTTTTTGTGATGGCTCTAAAAATCGTATAAGGTTGAAGGTTGTTCTGGCCGACCTCCTTCATCATTTGATTTAGACAACGATGATGTGATATCAGAGGCGTCCATTATTTTTCTGATGGATGAAATAGCACGAGCACCACCTAGGGTATCTTTAAAATTAATATTTTTGAAGTGCGGATCGAGAATCGTTGAAACAGCCATAATGTGGTTGTTTTCGATTTCACCAAATCGGCGGTTTAACTCATCCACAACATGTTCTTTTAAGGTTTCGACGAACCGTTTTTCGTTGTCATTTCCTTTTATTGCTTTTATTTGTTCCGCTTTTATTTGTTGCTGGTAGTTACGTAGCCCTCGCCGCGTATATCTCTGGTCACGTATGCGAACGGATGTAAAATTGAAAGTAGTCTTTGAAATCGAATGAATTCGGCTGCTATTAGAATACCCGGTGCGTTTGTATTATCTCAGTGCGCAGCTTGACATAGCGCACTAACATATAATAAGTGGAGTCCCATCGAGTTACGAAGTTCAATATTAACTTCAATGACCCGTTCGAATCTTGCTTCGCTCTAAGTAAATCACTTTGAACTACGCTGTTCTTGAAAAATTTTACAATATCTCGAACATTTAGAATTAAATTTTTGACATGTTAAGATGGATTCAAAAATAAGTTCACGGCACCCACTATATTACTGCCACTGTCCGTCACTATCGCTGCAATGTTTTGTTTTTTTAAGCCAAAATTTTCGCAACATTCGTTTAAGTGATCTGCAATATTTGCCGATTTGTGGCGATTATTTTTAATTCAGTTTTTTAACAAATTTTCTGAAATTAAAAATGTCTTCCTTTTTTAATGTACATTCCTTGATGACCATTTTTATTTCAGCCTTTTTTAATTTGTGTAGCCCATAAATATGCAATAGTATGTACGATTCTTTATCAAAAAGTATCGATACCAGTTGGGTATCGTTACAAAAAGTATCGAGTACAAAAGTACTTGGTATCGCAACCAAATTATCGATACTATAAAGTATCGATACTTATTGCGGATCTCTAGTTATAATCCAGAAGTTTTGGTGGGAATTAGATTTTTTTGCCTGGAAAGACCTCGTCTTTAGCTATACGTTTAAATCATGAAAATTAGAGTTTGCTATTAAAATCGTTACTATGACCTTGTCAAAGTCTTCTCAAGGTCAAATAATTATAATTATGTTAATACAATTGTTTAAAATATACAACTTCTCTAAGTAACTAAGTTTTTGCTGCCAATTCAACCTAACCAAGATATGATGTGACAGTTCTGAAACTTTTTGACACACAGTGGGTGTGCCTTAAATATACGGTGCTACACTTTTTCAAACAGAACTCTGCATATACGGCGGCATATTACCTGCCCTGAAATGAAATTTTATGAAGGTTTTGCTTATTATGAAAGTGGGCGTTGTAATATTGGTTAAGAGTATCTTAGGCCAAGCAGCGGCCATGAGCTGGACTCTCTGCTAGGCACAAATAAAGAAATTAATTAAGTAACTGCAGAAGTTATACCAAAGTAGTAGGTAGACCATTTGGAATACATTTTTAAAAATGCAGCTAGACATCACGTTAACTGTCGGTGCTTTCTGTCTTACTCTATGAGTCATTCCATTATGGCAATAGATTATTATAGATTCTGGACAGATTTTTTTTTTTAATTTCTTGATAGATCCTGAATCAGAGATTGCTTCCTACGTATAACTTTCACAGCTTATCACATTCACACTATATCCACTCTGTGAGACATTTTAAAACCGAAAGCAATGATCGAAAGTTATTATGATAGACTCAGCTTTTCGAATATACCTCTAATTGGAGGAATTAGTATCAAATCAACAGACGTTTCCAATGCACAGTTCCTTGTATTCTCATTTCGACATGGTTTATTAACATTACATAATACAATCTTGCTCAATGTTCTACACAAAGTGCCACAAAGGATTTATAAATTGAATTGTAATAACACGTAGAGATGTAGTTACTTGGTTGGTAAATTATAAAAAAAATGTTTATTAAAATAGACCACGTAGTAGATTTTCTATGTAAGATATAAATCTTTAAGTTTATTAACGTTCTTTATTTATTTTCGTTTAAATCTTATATTAAAAATAAAAGTAACACTCATTGTAGAAATTATTACGTTTTGTTGTAGGTTAGTCGAGTAGTACTTGCGGTATAGTCTTATTATATACATATGTAACCGCGTTAAACCAGTATTTCATTTTGATCTCTCCTACACCCTAAAGAGCCGACACGCCCAAAAATGTTGCTAATTACCATTTTATTTATTTAACAACAAATACATATATTTAGGTATACCAAATATGATAGTGAAAGTTAAATAAAATAAAAAATCATAAATTTATGATACAAATACGTCATTCGGACATATTTCCAACCTCCTCACAAAACTTACCGAGTTTAGTTTATAGATAACTTATCTTTTTGGTCCCTTACCATAAATGATTAATAGACTTACTAGTATGTATATGTACGTTTCGAAGGTATACAGGCACTTACTTATTTATTACATAATTCTAATCATCTCCACACCTTAAGGCTATATGATTTTCAATTGATTTATTAACAATAAAAACCGCGGTTGTGGAATGAATCGATTAACTTATATAAAAATGTTATTTTGCAATAAACTAGTTATTCAGTAGAGTATATTATAAATATTAATAATTTATTTTATCAGTTATAATTTATAAATATTTAGTTTAAAACTAAACTCAATAAAAATTATTTCGGTTTATACGTACGTAATAATACGAACTACTGTTAGTTTGAAGTATAATAATATTTTTCATGTGCTCTTAAGTTCTGATTCAGTAATTTTGTAAATAAATTGCATAATGATCGTAGAAAATTGTATTTAAAACAATAAACTATAAGTTTAATTTTAATTAGGTTATAAACAGAAATTTTTAGTTTTACAAAATTTAATTGGCTGTTTTGTTCGGTTTCATATGCGGTCGGATGAAATCTGCAATGAAAGTCGAGACGAGTTTCTATACAAGTCACAACAAACAATTACAACTTTTGGCTGAGGCACGCCGTTTTATTTGAAAACTTAGATGGTCAATTTGCATTTAAATCGAAAATATTCTATTATGTGATAAAAATGTATGCTAAACCTGACCTAAAAACCTGGAACCTGGTTGAAATATCGCAGTTGGCAACTCCGTCCTGACGAAATGGCGCATTTCCCTGTCACTTTTTTAGGATGTAATGGTGAATCATGAATAGTGGGTCCTAGTCTTGTGCAATATTTCAATATGGAATATGACAAACCGAGATCTTTCAGTATGATATATTGCATATCGGATACAGGTCCTTGTGAATTGTTTTGTAATTGTGTTACTAATTATAGGCTAACTAACAATTCGATTTAAAATGTTGTTTGTGTAAAAAATCAGTATTACAAACCTACAAAGTCAGGTACCAAGATATTTATTTATTAATGTTGATTAACGTTAATTAATTAATCACACGCCACAACAAGTAAAAAAAACAATATGTTGAACCCATTGATATGTTGAAATCAAAACAGTCATAATTATTATTGTAATAAAACCGGGCGATATCTTAAGACTTGCTGAGGAGTTTTACAGCACAAAACATTTCGAGCAAACACGGTAGATGATATATTGCGTCTACTTTTTCAAGTTTGTATAAGCTTCACGAACAAAACCATGGTTCAAGTTAGGTAAAGGACGTAATGCATAAATCAAAAATTGTTTTTGAATACTTTCGATTCTCTCAGAATGCGTGTGATAGAATGGATCCCAAATCACTTAGGCATATTCCAGCTACCTGACTGTTAGAGGGTCACAAAAATTCTTCCCACTACCCTCTGCTTATAATGTAGTTGACATGCTTATTAAATGTAAGGTTGCACGAAAAAATAACGCTAAGATCACGAATATCAGAAACTCTGCTAATTTGTGCATCCTTCGAAAAATAAGGGGTCTCTATCCTAGTTAAGCGTGATCGACAAAAAGATAGTACTTTGCATTTACTCGTGTTGAAGGGCAACTTATTCTGGGCGGACCAATCACAAAAGACATCAAGTTCGTCTTGCAAATGCGCAGTTTCAATTAAAGAATTAATTGTAGCATACATTTTTAAGTCGTCAGCATACAATAGACACTAAAAAAAATTGAAAAACTGAACAACATCGGTTTCCAACAGTCTCGAAAAAACCATAAAATTAGTAACTGTTGATTTACCCCGAATGAAGCCGCGTTGACCTACACTTATACGTTTATTAATATGAATCTCAATTATAAATTTTACTAACGATTCAATTACGGGGAGGAATGATATTTCTACTTTTTCAGTAGATATGTTATGAGGGATTGGCCTCTTTATTTTTCTGATTTACCAAATCGAAAATATTGGGATTGTCATGAACTATATATAATTTATATATTTGGCTATAAAAAAGCCAAGAAAGTCTCTGAGTCTAAAAAAGCAAAAAAAAAAAATGTCCGTCCGTCTGTCTGGATGTCTGTATGTCTGTACCCATGGTATCTCGAAAACGGCTCGTTCGATTTAGAACTTTTTTTTGCCAATCTGTTTCTATGGTCAAGGCCGAAATTTGAAAAGCTTTTGGAACATGCGCGTCAAGAGGGTCGGGTACCTGCCATACGAATTGACCCAAAATACCTGGTTATAGAAATATTTACCAATTTTTTATATATGCTGGTTTGAATATTGAGTTGAATATTGAGTATGGGGTTTAGTTGAAGGCTAAGTTGGAGTTGAGTTGGGGTTGGGTTAAAATATAATGAGCAGTTCACCAATTTTTTATATATGCTGGTTTGAGGATTGAGTTTAAAGAGAGTTTGCGGTTGGGTTGAGGGTTGAGTTGGGGCCATTTGCACGTTGAATTAGGGTAGAGATGGTGTTGGACCAGTATTTAGTGAGCAGTTGAGTAATCTATAAAATAAAGCGAGTGTTTTTATGTATGTACAGCATACCTGTATGATATTTAAACAAATCCACACGACTTGACCGATTTGAACCAAACCTTACACAAAGATTGTTTAAGACTTAAGAAAGGTCACTGTTAATATCTCAAACCTTTTACATTTCAAATTAAACCTTTAGCAAATTAAATGAATGGCCAATTAGGATGGAACTTATCTATTTCTAAACTGATTTTAGTGAAATTTGACTTCCGCGATGGAAATGGGATTGTAAAATGAGTTTTGGATGAAATTCTGGAATATGGCCAAGTATGATGGAACTTGCCGATTTCTCAACCGATTATGGTGAATTTTGATATATGCATTGGAAATGGGATTCTACACTTCCATTTTACGGAACTTGCCTATTTTTTAATTAATTATGATGAAATTCGGCTCGCACATTGGAAATGGGTTTCAAAAATGATTTTTGGATGAAGTTCTGGAATATGGAAAAGTATGAGGAAACTTGTCTATTTATCAACCGATTATAATGAAATTTGATTTGTGAGTTGGAAATGGGATTCTAAAATGATTTTTGGATGAAGTTCTGGAATATGGTCAATTATGATGGGGCTTGCCGATTTCTCAACCATATATGATGAAATTCGGCTTGTGCATTGGAAATAGGATTTTAGAATGATTTTTGGATGAAGTTCTAGAATATGAATAAGTATGATGGAACTTGCCTATTTCTCAACCGGTTCTGGAATATGGTCAGTTAGGATAGAACTTGTCCATTTTTTAACGGAGTTTAATGGAATTTTGCATGTGCGATGGTAATGGGATTGAATTTGAAAGAGAATTTCGGTTAGGGTTTAGTGGGAGGTTAGATTGAATTGAGTTCATATAGGCATGTACCTTTCGAACCGAGTTTATTTTGAGATTGGGTTGGAAAATAAGTGTAGAGTTGAGCGGATGGTTGAGATTTGGGTCGCGCTAAGTTGAGTTGACGTATAATTAGGATTTAGTTAGCTTGCATTGGGGTGCGATTTGTTCGGTTGGGGAATTATTTAAGGGTTGATTTGGAGTTAGGTTAACGTTTGATTTCCAAGTTTATTATGGGTTGATTTGGTTATTTAATTGATGGTTTGGTTGGTCGTTAATTTGGTGATTGTGTTTAGGATCGTGTTGTGATTGAGTTGTAAATTGAGTTGGAGGTTAAGCTGAAGATTGACTTAAGAGGTTCATTTCGTGATTGATTTGGAAGTTGAATTAATCAAGACGAATCAAGCGGTTTCAGCCCTTTATATTTTTTTGATTAAAAAATCCAAAAAACCGTTTAGGATTATTCAAGCGCTTATAATTCTGAAATGTATGTGTACGTCGAACTCACCGAAATAAATCACTCAAAACCATTCTTCATAATACTATAAAACTTTGAAACAGCCACCGAAATGTCCAATGAGTGAAATAAAGCTGTAAAATCAACACTATCACAAAAGTGGTTTAGTGCTCTCAATAGGATTACAAAAATCTTAATCTAAAAAATAAAATTTAATTAAAAGTGGCATGTGATATGCTAGAAAGCCGGACAAGATTCTATGTCGATGAAATCGCAAGATGAAAAAATTAAGTCCAAAATACGTCCAAAATCGTTAAAAATAGTATTGAATTGACGCGTTCCAAAATTCGTAAAACGCTCTAACAAATAGCTAGAAGTGATATCAGCGGATGATCCCATAAACTCGTCATCGATCCAGCACCAAGAGAATTTTGGCAGATATAGTCGCCCACAATCAAGACCTGATCAGTTTCATTAAATAGTGGTTGAACATCATTGCCAATAAATCAATAAATCCTTGATAAACGTCAGAAGTACTAGAAGAAGCACAAAAGAAGCACAATTGACCTTAACAAAAATTGACTTAATTTAGTAGCTTCAGAGGGCCCAACATAATACCAATGAAGTTACATTTTTGGTCACTTTCAGAGGCGTTCGATTTTGTTATGGTTTAATGAGGATAATCCGAAAGTCATGCCTTGTTTTCGTGTCCGGCCTACACTATTTTGTTGGCGAGGCCTGAAATATTTTGAAATTTGTAAAAATGCTCCATAGAATTTAACGCGAAAATGGCATCTTATCTCAAAGGTGGTTTTTTGTACTTATAGAGAAAACAGTCGATGGAAAAACATTCACAAACAATTACTGTACATACATAATTTACAAATAATGATAGATTGCAATAACGATTTTTTTTTGTGCTTAATGAAAAACTTAAATAAAGTCTCGTATGTACAACACGAAAAAGAAAAAAAACTCTCACATCCTTCATGGCGAAAAAGATATTTCCATTTGAAAAATCAGCTATTTTCAAACAAAACAAACCAATTGATGATAATAATTATCATTAACATCGTATTTGAGTGTGCTTGTTTATGCATATAACTCTTGGTTCTTTCATATTTGGAGTTGTTGTTGTTATTTAAAAAGCAAAATAGCCAATGGCCATTTTGAAACTTTTGATTTTTACGTATACAAAAGAAATTGATTTTGATTTTTGTACGTAAAAAAGAAATAACATGAAACTATATAATTAATCATTATGTGCTTGTGTGTATGCTGTTTGCAAGCCAGACAGACGAGTATAAAATTTTAACCATAACAAAAATACAACAACACAAAAAATGAAGTAGCTAATTACTTAGGAGTCATCGTATACTCTCGCCACAGTACCAAATATATATCATCTGAATGTTCCGTGTGTCACAAAGCCGATACAATTACCATAATTACAATCAGCGTTGTGCACGAAAATTAATACTATATTTGAATAAACTGACTTGATAACAAAAGTAAAATTTATTTGACAGACAGAACGAAGGCGCAATATTTCTGCGAAATTAATTTGAAACCTTTTTTTTTTTTGCTCATTGTTGTGTTGTCATGTTAACATTTTTGACTGTGAATTTAAGAACAGACAAAAATATTTAAGAGAAATTCATGTATTTCGTTGTTGACCTTGTTGAAATTGTAATTATTATTATTCGTGTAATTAAATATTTAAGCAGAATATGTGAGAAAAGGTATATAAATCAGTGCTGTATATATAAAGGCTAAAATCCCAGAAGCCATATACAGGAAATTACATCAACATTTTATTGCGCTTAAGAAAATAAAAAAAATAAAAGTAATGTAAACTGTAATTATGTATATCTGGCAGAACTTTCAAAAAATTTATAACCTAAAAATGTTTGCTTGTAAAGAAATGTAGAAGAAGTAAGATGTTCTTCTCAACAAAATATCTGAGCAACACATCACCATCATCTTCCACACCATTAATTTAAAATGTTGTTGTTGTTGTTTTTGTAGAAAAATAAACCTTAATAAATAAATATTGACAAACTGACAATTATATATTTTTCACTCTAATTGACAATTTCGTTTCGATTAAAAGTGAAATTACACGTAATTAATGTTTAAGAAAAATAAAAGTATTTACAGAATACCTTCGCGTGTCTTTTAATTATAAAATTTGTGTATTTTCTAATAAGAAAGTTTACTTTCATCCATTTAGTGACGGTTTTTTTTTTGTACCAAAACATTTTCAAAATCACACATTAGACATGCGATAGTACTCCTCCTCATTTATTAGATTCTTGCATCATTCAAAATTCTTAAGAATAAGATCAATAAAAATTAATATTGAATAATTTTTGTATGTGCAGTCAAGAACAACATTGACCCATTTTCCATCAAGATAATTTTTTATTATTTATGGAAAATTCTCTTCAGTAGCAGTCATTAATTTTATGTATTTTAATTTAAGTAGATATATATCGTGCATTTTTATATACGTTCGCATTTCAAGATTAAGATATAAACGGATTCATTAAGATCAGTTGTACGTATTGGGAAATACAAATTTTAATTGGATTTAGTTTTTTGTTTTCCGATATAAAATTGATTGGAAATGTTGGCGGCGATGTAACAAAATATTTTTGGAATATAAAACTTTTTGATCAACCAAATAAATGTATATCTAATTTTAGATCGATTTTGATGAAATACTAGGGACGGCCCTCGAATTTCAAAATTAACTGTATGAGGAAGTGATTTATGGATACATAAAAAAAAAAATCTGAATACTTAGTAATTTGAATATAAAAAATTGAAAAACTACTTTTGATCTTTTTTTCTTATCTAGAAACTCATTTAACCGTTTTAGTATTGGTGGAATGGTTGTTCACAATTTTTATTCGCAAACCATTAAAGGTTAATCATAGCTAATTATACGTAGAAACGCCAGAATACGCCAGAAAGATTCACGCTGCAATCGATTTCATAAACTGGAAAAGTGATATTTGCATATTTATTGTACAAAGCACGAGAGGGCTTAATGGTTGTTCTACCTTTTTTCGACGCCTATAGAGGAATAGTGTAGTAAAATCGAAATTAACAATTTTTTGAGTTGTCTCACTATTGTTTGTTATGTGCGATATTATATTCTATGTCGAACTACCATAAACCAGTACAACTTAATCATTTATTGTATATGAAAATTTCCAATTTCTTTGAGATATCGATTTAATGGTTCGATGCATTGAGGATTGATCAAAATCACAGAGTTTTTCCCGAAATGACACATATGCCATTAGTTAGATAGGAAAGATGGCACCAAAATCTCATTTTTTTTAATTAACTTATATCGTTTATCCACTCTTCAAAAGGTGGTAAAACATATTTTTAACTCCCCTAAATCAAAAGGATCGCCCCCTTCAGATTCGAGGTTACGATTAATTGCATTTAACCATTTATTTTAACTCAGTCCTATATTTTGTTTTTTAAATCGAAATTTTAGAAAAAATTGTTGGAGGCACTTAGACCAAGAAGCTAAACCCCTTCGAAAATACTACAAAAACCTGCTAATTTTCGTATGAAACCACTACGCAAAGTACTATTTCCAAAACTTGATTTGCATGATTTGATATAAAGACGCACAGTTCGAGTGCCCTAGTATAACGTAGTAAAAAACTTAATTCGAACGGAATTGTCGAACTATTAATTTTTCACAAATACATTGCCGTAAAAGTCAGAATTGAACAACGCATGCCTTGATGCACTAATCATAATAGCGATGAAGCAAAATGGAGCGCTTAAAATTGGTGTTGATTTTAAAGTCACAACGAGTGTACACTAAACTCCTCAAAATGCAAAACTCTCTCGTGTATTGCTTTGGTGCTTTGGCAAATACAAGATGCTGCTTACATTTTTGATTTTGAATGTTCCTAAGTTTTATGAAAAATGTATTCTAAAATGCCTTAAACTGGCTAAGGCGCACAATACATAAATCACACATTACTGGCTATGAAATTGTTGATTTTGTTCGAAAACAATTGACACAAGAATGTACAAGAACACAAGAATGTGGAGTCTGGCAATATTTTTGCCATGTACTGGCCAATGTTTCTTGAAAACAAACGATAAAAGCAATTGGGGCCCAGGATGATGATTCTTAATATATTCGAGCAGAAAGATAAGGTTGGTTAAATTGTTTTTTCTGAGGCAATAGAATCTAATGTTTAACATCGTAATCTAGGTCCGCTGTATTGTTTAGTCTCTCTCCCACTCGGATGACACCATCTGAATTTAAAAATTGAACGACTTTAGTAATGAGCGTTCTATTACGATCAAGTTCAAATATGGACAAAGATTTTGTAGTTGGACGTTCAGAAGATTTCTTTACACGAATGATGTAGGCCATAACTCGAACAAGTTTTTCAAACGCGCCGAACTTAGACTGTTACGATTTCATAAATTCGTCGGATTTTGGGCAAAACATTGTCAGGTTAGGATTGAAATCAGACATTGTTGTCATGAGGGAATCATAAGAATCAAATAGTAAAATAGTTATCAAATCATCAACATAGAAGTCCCTGTTCATAGGCAAATTGGTTTAGTATCACGGCTCGTCTGAACGCGGCTCAACCCAAAAGTGCTTGCACTTCTGTTTTTTTATGGCATCATGTTCCCTAAGGTCTAACAAATAAGATAAAAGTTTTTTTGAAATCATCCACCGACCAGTTTATATTTTCGCGTCAAAATTCGAAAATTGGAACCAAAAAAACGGTTTTTTGGTCTGAAAAAGTGAAATATAATTTGGTACCTCCTTGAGTAAATTCTCGTTAAACATTGCATAGGTTGATTCATTCTGTTGTTTCAGTAATAAATTCATCTTGCATATGGCTGACTATTTTATTAACCACACCAAGCATTAAATGTAGTTCTGGAGGAGGAATAATGTCAAGAATCTGAGTCAGCAAAAGCTTTAACAAATACGGCATCATCATACTTTTGACGTTTTTTTTTCCTGTTGACAAATTTAAGTTCAATCATCTTGAACAGACAGGCACACCTTCAAAAAACCACCGCCACCGTCAATTCCAAATTTTAAGTGCTGATTTCTAATATCCCGCTGTTTCTCGATATGAGAAAGAAAATCTTCAAGAGTATGGCAGTAAACTATGGGACATTGGATTGGTGTGCTCATTCGAGCTTTGATGGTTACAAAATCTATTGTCTTAGCACAAAAGAAACTTTTTACCTCGCCATTCTTCTGTTCCAGGCTTTTTTTTTCAATCCTGGCTCAATTATCGCCCACTTTTTGGTAGCAACTCTCAAAGCGGTCGCTATATCAAGAGTCTTTGTACTAAGATTAAATTTTGTTTTGATTTTCAAGAAATCGGCTGTGAATATATTCGAAGCTGGTTCCTCTTCATTTTTCTCGTGGGGATTTATGAATAATTTCATGGAGTTTCCTCCACGTGCCTGAGTAAGGGAGACCGTCGAATCTTTTTTGTTTACTTTGTCATCAATGTCATGTTGTTGAATTGCAATTTTACTGATTAATGTTGACGCCACTTGTTCCATTACTTTCTCCACCATTGTATTTATATAATTGCATACATTATCAACTTGGGCAGTTTTGGTGCATTTATGAGGTGTTCCTTGTTTGGGATCGATAAAACATTTGGAACAACGTTTGATGCATTTCCTGTCAACCGTTTTTTTTTTTTGTTAAGAAGTTGCATGGATATCACATTACTTCGAGCAATCTGGCACAAATAGCACTGACTGGGATTTTGAGTCCTAGATCTCGTAGTTAAATTTACACTCAAAAACTTAGAATAATCAGGTAGCTCGACAGTCTTGGAGGGAACGATTCCTGGATCGGCACTGGAAAGTTGTCGGTAGACGTTCCGTTTGCATCCGGCACAAAGAACATTCGGCAGTCTTTCTTCACACAAGATATTGTCCACACGATGTTTCAGTAATTTTTCTATTTAGATTCGATTGCAGCGAGGCTTCTATCTTGAACATGACATTATTATTTTTTAAGCACAACAAACCAATTTTACTCCGGTTCTCTTCGTGTGAAAGTGCGCGGGCAACTTTTGGAGGATTAAAAATTTTCGACATTATGGAAAACTGAAATGAACTGATCGAGGAAGAAAGGTTCTCTGCTTTTCTTGTAACCTGCCTACTGCATTCTCTTCCTGAGACTTTTCATAAAACATAAGATATTTCACTTTTTCAGACCAAAAAATCATTTTTTTGGTTCCAATTTTCGAATTTTGGCGCGAAAAAGAAAATTGGTCGGTGGATGATTTCAAAAAAACTTTTATCTTATTCATTAGACCTTAGGGAACATGATGCCATAAAAAAAAACAGAAGTGCAAGCACTTTTGGGTTGAGCCACGTTCAGACGAGTCGTGGTATTCGAGTGGCTAGATATGATGCTGAAGCCGTTTTATAAGTAGCTGTTTGTAACTCGTATGTCTGAATTGGTCGGTTTTACTGTTCTCGCCAAAGAATTCTTTGGACAGAGGTTTGATTTTTGGTGATTTTTATTGATCGATATATTTTCGAAACGTCACTTTGTAGGTTCTAAATCGAAGAGTGATATCGAACAAATCGTCTTCTCATTCAATGAAATGTTGCTTGATGTTTTCGCAGAAGTGTGAAACACTAAGCGGAATTTTGTGGAAGAACAGAAGGCCGCTCAACAGTGTGGTGTGCCATATAGTAAGCTGTTTGTTCGGAACCGTTGGTGTCATTAACGAGTTTCATGTGGCCTAAGTAGAAATACTCATTAATGAATTTCACATACAAATGTTTAATATCGGAATTATTGTTCAACTTGCGTTCTAAATGATTAAATCGCTTCAAAGCTGTTGATTTAGATTCGCCCAGATCCTCCAAGTTGTTATGAAATTTAATCGATACAACATATCTTTCATTAGTTTTACGAGTTGTGGTTTGGGTGAAATATGTTTCACATGATTTTTTGTCTGCAGATAGGAACTTTTTGGTTGTGACATTTTCGAGTTATCAAAATCTTTTAAGAATGTAATTGAGTTCGTTGACAACGTTAGATTGAGTTTTTAAAACGATAAAGTTATGTACAACATTTTGTTCTAATTTTCTAAACACTAACCAGCCTTAGGCTGAGCTTTAGGTAAGTTGAACAACATTGAAATAGGGATAGGAAAGTTTGACATGTTGCGCAATTTGCCATCGGGGAATATTAAAATATTGCACCATTGCACAGAATTCGATTTGAAATGTTGTTGGTTATTGAAAACCCAAGTTGATAGACAACGGCTTGTAAGTTGAATGGATTTTGTGGTAGTTAATGTGATTATCTTTGCAATGTTTCAAGTTGAGAGTTTTTGTAAATGACTCGCTAGCAAAGTGAGTTTGGCTCCAGAATGCAATGGTGTTCTGCATTGAATAAGTTTGTACCATTGCCATTTTCAACATTCGAAAATTTTGTTATTTATATTAAAGTTGAGAGATTGGCGCTGAATAATAAGCTATTTTAGTCGCTAGAGAAGGATTAGCAGATGGAACGGCGTTTGAAAGTTGATGTTAAGTTATGTTTCTGGTAGATTAATTTTGTTTTGTGGTACTCAAAATGTAAAAGGGTATGATGAGGATTATTACAAATTCTGTATGGATGCGTTGCCTTACTTTATAGGTTGTTTGTTTCGTTAGATAAATATGAAGACTCTACCTGAATGTTTCGTAAAGTTACCCAATGATAGTTTTTGTCATGAAGTTGGAACGGCAACGAAATTACTAAAACAGAATACGCTGATATTGACTTTGAGATAGCCAATTGAATTCATTATCTGAATGGTTTTCACATTTAGAGCAACAGTTAGGTTCCTTATAAATTGATTACAGCTAAACGTTGGCGAAATAATTTAAACCAATCAATTCTGACGTATATAAGGAAATCAGCCAAAAATATACGGTGGGAAAATTCCTCTTACAGATCATGAGGAATTTAAATATTGTTACGTGAAGTTCGCGAAATTTGAAATTTTTTGGAATATTCTTCGAGTAGGTCCGAGTTTGAATAGCTTTAATTTGGTTAGCATTTATTCGAAATTATCTACATTATTCGGTTTTATGCTTTTGAAATGCTTAGCATTGAGGCTTTTCAATGTTACTCTAGAATTTTAAGATCTTATACGTGCTTTTAGGAGTTACATCTTGTAGATTTATCGAAAATTTTGTTTCTAAACATTCC
The DNA here is from genome assembly GCA_958295665.1 of Tipula vernalis. NCBI lineage: Eukaryota > Metazoa > Arthropoda > Insecta > Diptera > Tipulidae > Tipula > Tipula vernalis. Next base: position 457,863,768 of record OY282558.1, on the reverse strand, counting down.
AAGATTTGCATATATTTATTACATACAATAAGTCTGGAGGATGTTGTGTTGCCTGGCTGACATTTTCCTAGAATATTTGAAGTTTTCCGATACCCTCGATATTTTTAAAATTATAGTTGAATATTATTTGAGGTTCTCGAGATTAGTTAGTCGTGCTCTGTTATGATGCTACAGATTATTCAAAATTGTTGAAGATGTTCGTGATTTCGAAGTTAAATAGCTTATTAGTGTTGAATTACTGCTTCAAGTTGAGTTGTATCGTAATCTGTAACATGATAATTTCACAGTATTCATGGTTTTTGCATAGGCAAAGTGCATTATGTACTCATATCGACAGGCAACAGTTATCCTCATCGAATATCAAGTTGATTGATTAAAGATCCCCCTCCCTCCAATATAAACCTGAAAATTGTGCTGCTGAAACAAAAAAAAATGGAGGTGTGGCCAACACACGACTTTCTTTTACGAACAGAGAATTTTGAGAAATTTTATTGTTTTTTATAATTTTTAAATTTTTTTTTTTAATTTTTTTTTTTTTAATTTTTAAATTTTTAAATTTTTTTTTTAATTAATTTTTTTTTTTTTTTTATTTCTTTTTAATTTTTGGACACATTTTATTTCAAGCAGTTTTTTGTAAACCTCATACTTTTTAAGATATTTGCAAAATAAATTTTCTGGACCAAGGAAGTGGTCACTTCCGGTTAGTCGATTTGGAGTAAAATTCACTGAGACCTCCCAATTTATCAAAAAAGCTTATATCTGAAGTTTCAGTTCGATTGGTTAAACCATCTGGGCTGTAAAGAGGACACAGACAGACTGACAGACTGACAGACTGACAGACTGACAGACTGACAGACTGACAGACTGACAGACTGACAGACTGACAGACTGACAGACTGACAGACTGACAGACTGACAGACTGACAGACTGACAGACTGACAGACTGACAGACAGACACCATTTCGAAACCCACCCCCCATGTGCTAGCGATATCTTTATCATCATTGTTGAGTGCGATTTCCAAAAAAATAATTTCGTAGAACTTTTATTAAACGAACGATCCGTATGGATTAGGGTTTTCTAACTAGGTAATTAAGGGACCTATTCCATGTGATAGCGAAACCTTTGTCATCATTGTTTGCAATGGCCGATATTGGCCCTTGGGGGTTGAGTGCGATTTCCAAAAAATAATTTTGCAGAACTTTTACTAAACGAACGATTCGCATGGATTAGGGTTTTTTAACTAGGTAATTGAGCAACCTGTTCTATGTGCTAGCCAAACCTTTGTCATCATTGTTGGCAATGGCCGATATTGGCCCTTGGGGGTTGCGTGCGATTTCCAAAAAATAATTTCGTAGAGCTTTTACTAAACGAAGGATCCGTATGGATTAGGGTTTTCTAACTAGGTAATTAAGGAACCTATTCCATGTGCTAGCGAAACCTTTGTCATCATTGTTGGCAATGGCCGATATTGGCCCTTGGGATTTGTGTGCGATTTCCAAAAAATAATTTTGCAGAACTTTTACTAAACGAACGATTCGTATGGATTAGGGTTTTTTATTTTCTTTTACTCTCGTAAAATAAAGTATAGTAATCCTGAAAATTTTGGACCTTGAGATTTCTAGAGATTTATTTATTTTGAGGTCCCCTGAGTCCGAAAAAGTGGGTTTCGGAATGGTGTCTGTCTGTCAGTCTGTCAGTCTGTCAGTCTGTCAGTCTGTCAGTCTGTCAGTCTGTCAGTCTGTCAGTCTGTCAGTCTGTCAGTCTGTCAGTCTGTCAGTCTGTCAGTCTGTCAGTCTGTCAGTCTGTCAGTCTGTCAGTCTGTCAGTCTGTCAGTCTGTCAGTCTGTCAGTCTGTCAGTCTGTCAGTCTGTCAGTCTGTCAGTCTGTCAGTCTGTCAGTCTATCAGTCTGTCAGTCTGTCAGTCTGTCAGTCTATCAGTCTGTCAGTCTGTCAGTCTGTCAGTCTGTCAGTCTGTCAGTCTGTCAGTATGTCAGTCTGTCAGTCTGTCAGTCTGTCAGTCTGTCAGTCTGTCAGTCTGTCAGTCTGTCAGTTTGTCAGTCTGTCAGTCTGTCAGTCTGTCAGTCTGTCAGTCTGTCAGTCTGTCAGTCTGTCAATCTGGCAGTCTGTCTGTGTCCTCTCTACAGCCCAGATGGTTTAACTAATCGAACTGAAACTTCAGATTTAAGCTTTTTTGATAAATTGGGAGGTCCCAGTGAATTTTACTCCAAATCGGCTAACCGGAAGTGGCCACTCTCTTGGTTCAGAAAATTTGTTTTGCAAATATCTTAAAAAGTATAAGGTTTACAAAATACTAATAACTACAAAATGTTTCCAAAAATTAAAAACAAATAAAAATAAAAAATTAAAAATTAAAAAAAAATTTCTCAAAATTCTCTGTTCGTAAAAGAAAGTCGTGTGTTGGCCACACCTCAATTTTTCTATTTGACAGAAAAAAAACTGGATGGTGAGTGTTTCGAAATAAGAAAAGAAAAATTCACAAATAGAAAATATTTCGAATTGACAAAGGTGATCCTTGCTATTCGATCGCAAATAATTTCAACTTCAAGCTCTTAAAAATGGCTGTTTAATGACGCTGAGTCATACAATGTTTTGGTCGAAAATATTTTTAAGATGCATTCATGATTGTGCTAAATTTATTCGCACACTGTAATTTGATCTCAGATAAAAAGTTTTTTGTGTTCTCGTTCATTAAGATGTATATAAAAAATTATTATAAAGTAAATACAACAAAACCAACCCCAATCAAATGATTTTTTTTTTTTTTTTTTTGTTAATTTCCATTTAATTACGACAATAACAACAACATCGCCACCAGCTTCATATGAATGGAATAAAACGTCGACGGTTTTTATTTTTTTGAAACGCTATTTTTATTTTGTGCTCACCAAATAAATGGCATGACATCATAATAATTCGCGAATATCGCGATTTTGTTATAAATAAATTTTTTTTTTTTTTTTTATTATACTGTGTGACAAAATTTTGTGGATCGCTCGCAAGTATCAAGAGTCGCGCACACATAGGTCACAATTTATTATATTTGTATAAAATTGTCACGTATAAATATTATTATTGGTGTGTTTACAGTTTTATTTTTATTTTTTTTTTGTTCGGATGAATCAGAGCTAGTCTGCTGGGAGAATTCGTTCCATACGCATCATTCAGGAAATAATTAATTAAATATTATTGAACAGGTTAAATGTGAATCCAATCATAAAGCACATAGTTTATCGCGCGCATTCTAATTTATTATTGATACAAATTATCAATTTAATTTTAATTTTTGTCTCAGCATGGTTTTCAAAGGTGTATCTGCTATCTATGTATAAAAGTTGTTATTGCTTCATTTCTAGTATTTCTGTAAGATTTCCATAATTGAAATAAATTAGATTTTAAATTAAAATGCATCGTACTGAGTGATTTATTTTGATCTTATCGAAATGTGAAAGTATGTCTGTATAGGAGTATGTCGTAATTGGAGCTGGATTTATATTATTTTTCCTATATAGTATGTACTTATTACACTTGACATTCAATGAACATACAAAGTAAATTGATGACCCCCATAAACTATACCTTAGATATATTTTGAAGTCTAGTACATAGGATATTAAAATCCCACGTACTCCGCCTTCTATATTTTATAAATTGTTATGTACAAAAGAACAACAGGTGAAAAAGATGATTCGAAAGCTTTAACAACATTTAAACTTTCACTTAAAGATCTTTAAATAATAAACTCATTAATGGCACTCAGTCACTCATATTCTAAAACGAATAAAGGTTCAAAAGTTCAACTAATTAAATTGTTAGCATTATTTTGGAATGTGTAAATAAATTATCGACTCTCATCGCATGACCATACGGTGATGGAATATCAAAATGCAAAGTATTTTATTTAAGATGCGTGCGCATGTTATTGACCTACGATTTTATTTTTTATTTACTGTGTTTATTATATACATCCCACTCGCCTGATGTTGTAGTTTTGTTTAATTTATTTAATCATATTTTTATTGATTTAACAGTAACATCATTCATATTTTTAGCGGTGTGATCTTTATAGTTTTGTACGTGCTAAGCGTGGTTAAAATAAAAAATTAACCTGAGAGTGCCACTTTGTAGCAATAATAAATATTGGGGAAGGGCAATTTTCCTGTAAGTTTTCATGTGTAATCAACATGAAAATTGATAATCGATTATAATGAAATTCATTTTCCATGATGGAAATGGGATTGTAAAACACTGAAACTTTCTGTAACGTTGAGTTTCATTCAACTAGCAATTGTATTTGGTTCTAGTTCGCATTTTATTAAACACATTCCCTAAATCGTCCTTATCACCTCTTCGAAAAACCGCGATTTTGATAAGTTTTTGAGGTTGTAAGGCCGATTCTAGCTGAAGTAGATTCCATACGAATATGAATCTCGGCCAATAACCTAACAGTACCTTGTTTTAGTTCTCGCTTTAGTAAAAGGTGAGATTCCGAAAAAACGCTCTACTATTTATTTGCCCATATAATTTCTTCAAAAAACCGCATTTATGATACGTTGTGGAGGTTCTATAGCCGATTCTGGCTAAAGTATATTATACACAAACTGAATCTTGGTCAATATATTTTTTTTACTTTGTTTTAATTTCCATCCTAGTAAAAGATATAAGATTTAGGGAAATTGCCCGTCCAACCTATTCGAAAAACGGCGATTTTGAGGAAGAGGAAGGGATTTCCCCCGATTGATAATGTTTGCTCAATTTTTTTTTATTTTTTATGTCAACTGTCACTACCGAGTCATAGCAATTTCATACATTAACCTAAATAAGTAATTATCATAGAAAGTACATACGCCTTGATGAGGCTTGAGAACCTGGGTTATGCCAAAGACGATATTGATTTTAGCATGTATACTTGTGCGTTTGTTAATTGCTTCTTGACTCATACTTCAAAATATTCTGAATCTTATTTCCGAAAAAATAAAATTAAAATGTTCGATAAATCAACATTGTATTGGAAAAAAAAATTAAAATTCATGAGCTTTTTGTACATACATATGTATATACGAACGAATGTTTATTAGAAAACCATATCAACTCGCAACATGACATTTTGAAACATTTACCACAGTTATTTGTATATAACAATTTCGCATTCTTTAACTTCTTAAAAGTCTTCTTATGTCGATCAATAAATTTACATGATTCCAGTTTATACGAGTAAGAATTATTAATGCATGTTATGAATTTCTAATATTGGAAAATAAATTTGCTGTTGCCATCTACGTACGAGTACTATATATTGAGTCACAAGATAGGTGGAGAAAGACATCATATACTTGACTTAAACTAGTTCACACCCTATGTCAAAAAAATAAATTAAATCGTATAATTTATGTCCTAAAAATCTCAAAATCAAGTGCAGTTAATAATACACCAGATGCTTGAAAATAAATATTTGAAGGGTAAACAGTACCACAAATAGTTTTTTTTTCGGTGCAGGAGTTTAAGGTTAGACCGAGTTTCGATTAAGAACAAACTATTTTTATTATTATGTATTTTAATTACACTAGATTTAGATAAAACTGTATTTTATTGTTTATTACATAAAAACGAAGCCATTTAACTATAATAATAATTCATAATACATGAAGATCGTACAGATGAAGAAGAAAATACCAAGAACAGATGTTTCTCCATTACAAATATAAGAAATTAAATTTTTTTTTGTTTTGAAGATCATTGTGATGATCGTGTAATTATTGGTTCTGTAATTGTAATTATTCTGGTGCGGGAGATCATATTTATTTATTTATTTATATATTATATTTGAACAATACAAGTAAACTACTTTATGCATTATTGGAGGTCTCAATCATCTTTAATCTTCCTCGTTGTGACAAACCATTGAAATTTTCATAGCCGCGTATACAGCATTTTAGAATGGGTAGCAAACACGATGTAACGAAAATTTGTCCGTCGCTACTAAAAAGCAAAAAAAAAAATTGTAGATACACACGTATGCATATTAATTAACCCTTAACAGAGAGGACATAAATGGTATACAAATAAAAGTTCTCGTTCGTTAAAGGTTAATATATCTCATAAATTTAGCTCTGACCTAAATTTTGAAATTTTTGGCTCGAGCAACTCATGAACTATTTGATGCCCAATTTTTTATTAGGCTTTGGAAGCTGCATGTTTTTCAGGTTTACGCTGGTGATTATATCATCTAGGATATGTGATGTTTTGTATTTCATTATGGTTTAGTTTTGAGTAATCTTCCTCTTCACGACTTTTGTGAACGGACTTAAATTGAAGTATGACGATAAATTTTTAAAATTTGAAAACAGGTGAAAAGAATTCACGATTGCGAAATATACGGTCAAATCAGCTGTGAACTATTTTTGTACCTAGTTAGGTACTTTTCAAACAAATAATTATTGTAGACGATTCAGAGGTAGGCAATAATCAGAGCATAAAATCATTTCAGTGAAGGCAGGATTTTTCTGAAAATTGCTTCCAAAATTTTTATAAGTGTTTACATCATTGCCTGATTTCCATGTTTGGCTTTCACCCCATATAAGGCAATAGATTGACTTATCCGTGGAGCATATGTGCGGTTATATTATAAATATTTAATTTGCTCAAAAAATAAAAACAACTAATTTCCGTTTTCGCTCATGTTAACACATTTTGCAGATCGAAGCAGACGATAGGCACGTAGTTTCGTTCTTTTATTGATTTTCCATTCTTTGGTATTTTGCTGATTTTTATGAGTTTGCGGTCGAGTAGCAGTAGCTTCCTTTTCTTTAAGATATTCTTTATCTTGGTAAGCTTCTTATTCCGAAGCATTTTTGGGTAGACTGGTTCCATTTTGTTGCCTCATGCAATTTTCAAAATGCAGCCGTAAAAAATGCAGAAAAAGTTGACTCTGATATAATAAAGAATAATGTAAATTTCCTACTCCTTACAACACTAGCATCTTTATCTGACAACCAATGCAGATACAGTAGCCTCAGCATTGAAAAAAGTTAATTTATAGCAGACATTTAATTGTTCGAGCTTCGAATGAGGTCCCAGGAAGATTATTTAACGGATGAAGTAAAATTACTTTGCCATGTCTTCTGGCCCATTCTGGTCGTTTTACGATTAAATCTTGGTTCAAATTGATTATTTGTTGTCGGTAGCGATTAGTATTAACGGTTTCGTCTGGTTTGAGAAGCTCGTAATACACCACACCTGATTCCACTAAACGCATAGCATTGTCTTCCTACCGAATCGATTGGGCCTTGCACGCGATGTTGGTGATTTTCTGCACTTGGAATTCTCAAAATAAATCTCGTGACTTTCTCGATGACTTTTCGGTTTTCCACTTGTCTTTCGTTCAGTTGATGTGTGATGTGGAATCCATTTTCTTTACTTTAAGATCTTTTCCATTGCATGTAAACAATCGAAAATTGTTTGCTGAGCCAGGGTTACACGCAGCTTCATCCAATAATGCTTGAAGTTGTTGGTTTTCAAACTTTTCCGGTTGACCTAGACGTGCTTTGTCTTTCACTTGAAAATCTCCACTTTTGAAGCGTTTAAACCAGTGTTTACAAGTATTTTGAAATGAAGCGTATTCATCATAAGCTTCCCGAAGAACACGATAAGTTTAAGCAGCATTCAAACTTCCTGCAAATGTTCCTTATTTGGCATGCAATTCGTCATTTTCAGCCCAAAAATATCTCTAACGTGACCACTTCACAAAAAATTGACAGATGAAGTTTTAAAGCTTGTGTATATTGTATATCAATACATGTGTAATTCTATCTTATGAAAAAAATTCGCATAATTAATCGATAAACCTCTATAACTTGGATGACTTCTTCTCTTTGGATGATTTCCATCATTTTTCTTGTTCCAAAGTGACTGCTTGCTTGATGATATACTATTGCATAATACGTCTCTTTCGTATCATAAGAAATTCGTCTTCACTCTATCCCTTTACCAGAATAAACATTGATGGTACGGTCAAATCCCTTGTTAAGTGGTGGAGTCGTTTCAATAAGGTCTCAAATTTAGTCATAGTCACTAATAACCCTGAACTCGCTTTTGAATATTCTACCATCGATCTATAGTGCAAGTGGTGTTAGCGGAAGAGAGTTCAAAATGGCTTTAACTTCGCATAATTGGTGCAAACGTCTTAATAGGGCACATTTGTCCTGTAACGCCTAATTTTACCCAAATTCCTGAGAGAACCAACAAGAAAAATGCTTCAAATCTTTTGTGAGAAGTTTCCACTAACCACATTTCAAATTCACTCTTTGGAAAAACTTCTTTTGAATAATGTTGCCCATAAACAGAAATGTTCGCCCCAGCAAAACCGCCATCTCTAATTATGGCAGCCTAAAACTTCCTCAAAGCGAATTTCAGCTGATTCACAAATTTCTGCATTCATTCTCTTTATGGAGAACCGCAATAGTATGAAGACACAGACGTCAATAATCATCTAAAGCTATCTCTAATTTGTTTTCAACAGTCTGGTCGAAGCCCAAAAATAGGCACTGTCATGTTAATTGACAATATTGACGCCCATTTGGCGCACACGAATACGCAACTCCTTCTCTTGACTTAAATGCACCGTGTTTCTTCATCTATACGACATGATCTGCCCAGGCGACTCTTTCGAAAAATGAATTTTAGTACTTGTACTAAAACTAATGTTTACTACGAATCTTGATCGTTGCTTTTAGTTATAAATTGTTGGAACGATATTCCGTTTATTTAAATGCATTAAACCAGCAGTCAAAACTCAGTTTTATTTTTAGAACTGAAAGCTATATGCTCAGATTATGATGTTGAAACTACATCTTCATTGCTATGAATTGCTATGCTAGCATAATTTAGTTTCTGAACGGTAAATTAGAATTGATGAAATTCAACTTTAGGAAAAAAAAATCAAAATTGAACCTTATTGTTTAAAGCTTAAGTCAAAATTTAGTACTAATTTTAGAACAGTTAATTTTACCTTTGCCAGTTTTGTAATTGGCTGGTTTAATTTTAGTCTGCTTTCATTATTCAGGAAATTATATTGTAGATCGACATACCAAATTTTAAACAAATGCCCCTTTAAGTTAGAATAATACCAGGATTTGGACGGGATGTTACTTTTCCGGAAACTATTGTTAAACTATATGTTTCCCTTTACATTATCTAAGTCTGTTAATCATAGATTAGCGCCGTTTGGTCTTATACCATTTTTGATACCGACGGAGTTAGATGGTTTCCGGAAAAGAAACTTAGCGGTCATTCCAGCTCCAAATCGCTTCCATTTGTATGAAATTGCGGTACTAGAAAAAATAGAAATAATTTTGATTTGATTGTAATTTAGTTGGATAAAGGTCCATTCCTAAGAATGTAAGATTTTATTTGTTGCGATTTTTTCTAATAAAAAATTATTTTCTGGGCTACAGTAAACTATTTCATGGGCCGAAGTAACGTTGTAATTTTAGTGTTGCCTGATGATATTTTTTGTTCTGGGATGGAAGTCTGGGCTAACTTCACATCGGTTTAATATGTTATTATTTCTTCTTTCATTTGTGAAACGCATTACGTCTATAATGCGGCGGCTGAAAAAATATCTACGATCGCCTTATTTCAATCACTAAAACGATCGATTTAATTCATTCACCAAATCGACCGTCACAATTCACGTTTTCTGATATAAATTTAGAGCGATTGATTCTCGAAGACAAACACCAATATGCCGAAATTAAATGATGGTAAAGAAACGATCGTGTTCTAACTTCAAAATTTGATGATATTTTAACACTAAAAACATTTAAATATTTAATCAAACGATCATTAATTTCACTCGATCAACAAAATAAAAGTCAATATTATTCTATTTAGTTTTTTATTAACAAACTCGATATTATTTTGGTAATAAGTGAATGTACATAATGTTATATTATTATTAGCTTTAACATAACAACATAAAAAACGTGTATAATTAGAAATATTACAAAAACATAGATTGTCTTCTATAATTTACTATTATTAAATGTTTATTGTACTTTGTAAATATGTAGTTGTTGTGTACTCAACAAAGGCCGTTAGAAGAATACAAAATAAATTTTCTTATTTTGTTTCTATGTATGTCTTACGTACACGAATGTACATTGTGCAATACATCTCTTTCTTGAAACCATCAATTAAATGCATGCCTTAATTTGGTCGTATATATCTCGAACTTGATTTTTATATTTCAAGTTTGTCTTCAAAATGTCAAACACTTAACACATTGCTTACGCTAAAATTATCTGCGTGATATTCCAACCCATTACCAATATTTGCGAATATTGTCTGTATATACATAATAATATCGAATCGATCGATAAGCCATAAGCCGATTACCTCTTTCCATATAATTTAAAATTCTCCCTATTTGTAAGTATTATGGTAGATTTAAACCTATCGGCATTAGAAAATGGTTAAATCTAATATTTATGTTGATTAAAAATAATAATCCGTTGTGCAGAGATGTAGATATACGATAAATGGATAAAATATGAAATTTGATCGAATTGTTTACATTTTATTTTATTATTGCTCGGTGCTGTATAGGGTTAATGTATGAAAACTTAATTTAATGTATAATGAAGCAGTTCGCACTCGTTTATGGAGATGACTAAGATTAATACGCTCGATTGTGGTGGATATTAACGATTTTAATTCAATTAGCTAATAATCAATTTAGTTAAATTTAAATGGGCAGTTGTTATTGTATAACTGTTTGTTAAACTAACAGTGCCAATATCAAAATTGGTTGTGTTTAGTTTGGGATGATTCATTTTTGTATAATTGACTCAGTTCATTTTGCTTCAATAAATTTTATTTGAAAGTCGGAACTTTTATTCAATGAAATTAGAATTCATAATTAAAAGAGTTTGGTCTAAATTAGAACTATGTATTAAAATTAGCTAAATTAGAACTATGTATTAAAATTTGGTAAGCTAAATTTTTTTTTTAATTTAAGTTTCAAGTTAATGTTGTTATGTTACGTTTAAACTTAACTTCAACTCAATTTGAATTTCCAGTCCAAACAGACTGACGAAAATTCTCAATTTTGAAATCGAATTTGACAGGTATTAGGTATTTGAACGAATTTTGACGTTTCAATCCTGGTTTTGAAATTCTTTCAACCTAACTCATCCTTGACTTGATCCAAATTTTGACCCTCAATTTAACCCTGAACTCAACGCCAGATTCATTCCTCAAATTAACATAGTCCGAAAATTACATGATAAACTTTACTCCTCAAATCAACTCAATTTAACTTTCAGCTCAACCTCCAAATAATTATCTAACTAAAACCCTCACTCAACCCGTCTTCAAACTAACTCAATCCCAACTAACTTAATTTTGAAATCAAATCAATTCGAAAAACTACATGCAGCTGAGAATAACCCAATCAAACTTCCATCTGAAATCTCAACTCAATCCCCAAATGAATCCCCAACTGAACGACTGAATCAAGTCCGCCAATTCAACCTGCATCCCTTCCTCTTCAAAATTCAGACCGCAACTCATTTCCAGACTCGATCTACAAATTACATGAAGTTTATGAACTCAACTTCAACTCAACCGCAACTCAACGCCAATTCAACCCTAACTCAACTCTCAACTTAACATCAAACTCAACCGTCAACGTAATCCTCAAATCATCCAACAGAATTTTAAGCATATGTGCTTATTCATATTGGAGTGAACAGCAACTGATCGACTATCTAATTAACAAAATATTAAAAATCTTTTTAGCCAAGTTCACAGCCACTCAAGCCTTAAACCCCAAATTATTCCCCAACCGAACCGGTCACTGAGCCTCAACTTAACATTAACGCAACCCCAATTCAACACTACCGACCAGTCCTAAACCGACATGGTCTGAAAAACTACAATCATCCCTGCATGAACTCAACTCAACCCCAAATAATTTCCAATCTGAACTGCCCAATCAACTCAAACTTAACCCGCAAATCGAACCCCAACTCAACCCGCAAATCAAGTCCTAACTCAAAGCGGAAATGGACCCCGAATCAACCCCAAACTTAAAGCCCAACTCATTCCTCAAACCACCATATGATATAAAAAATTGGTCAACGTGGATCGAAACCTACGTGCTAGTACCATATGTGTTTAATAACCACGTGGTTTTACGGCCGATACGTACGGCAGATAACCGATACTCGACATACAGGTTGCAAAAGCTTTACAATTCTCCGCCTTGACCATGGAAATAGATTGGTGAACAAAATTCCGAATCAGGCAAGCCGTTCTCAAGATACCGTAGGTCCAGATCCAGACAAATTTTTTTTTTTTTTTTGCTTTTTCGGACTGAGGGACAAGAACGGCAAACCAAAGCAAAAATTCAAAAGAGGTGGTAAAATAGCCCAAGAAAAGCCTGGATTTCGGTTTTGTGTATCGGTGGCGAAACATTTCGAATGCTCTCAATTTTGGCTTTCATAGAAGCAGATCATTAACGTCGACTTTTAACATCGACAGCTACTTCATCAAAAGTGAGTCACGATGGTTTGAACTAGGGCGGTGGAAAATTCCATTTTCGGACTGCCGTCGTAAGATCAGATTTCACTTTGTCCAACTTCCCTGCTGGGCAGTAGACGCCGTGAGATTTTGATGGTTTGGCACTGATTGATGCAGTTATGACCAAATACGCGAATACTCAAGAATCTACAACAAGTACTGGAGTCAAAAAAATTGTTGACTTCCGGTTGCTTGTGCTTAACTTAACCGTTAATGCTGTAATTTGACATGTGGGATGAAAATAGGATTCTAAAATGATTTTTGTAGAATTTCTGTTCGTAGAAGTAGTGTCGGTTGAAGTTCGAAATAATCGCTTCAGGTGGAAAATCTGACCCCGCAGAACTAAAAGACTCAGTTGAACAAAATAGGTTATAGACTTTTGTTTTGTGGTGTAAAGTTAGTTATAATTAAATTTGAAATTATAAAGATTCGAAGACTATAAATTTAGTAATAAAATTAAGAGCCTAACAAGCGACGCATTCCTGTACTTAAATATATTGTTTTATATAACGAAATCTTTTGCCAATAATTTAAATGTATACTCGCGTATATACAAAAAACGAGGCCAATAACATATTTTGTTCCGTTAAAGTGAAATAAAAATTTAGAGCACATCAAATTAATATTCAATACAGGTAGAAAAAATTTTATAAATGCAAATCTAGTATAAGAGATTTTTTATGTACACCTTTATATGAAAACACTGAATAATAATTTCTAAAACGCCGCGCATTAAATTTTTGAAAAATTATCAAAAAAAATTATTTTGTGGCAACTTTTTTCCGATGGCACAGTGCCAACGAAATATTTTTATTTTAAATTTGTATACACATATATCAGTCAATTGGGTTTGTCAAGCAAATAATTAAATCGGCGAGTTCACTGCTATTTACGCAATAATTTATGAATCTACAAATTGTTTGTTTCCAAAAAAAGAATTTTAAGCACAGTGTACGCGAGGAATAAACCACGGAAATATTTTTTGTGATCGGACGTGGGTGATGACTAATTCAACATAAATAAGAAACTTGTTGATCGTACAAAGTATGTGCATACCCTCCAGTATATTGTACATTCATATACAATTGTGTGCTACAGATGTTTTTTTTATGCCAAGGTGATAAAACATATTTCAATTTATCCTTTGTAAGTAATATTATAAGAAATGCGTTTCACACAAAAGTGATGTGGGTGGTGAAAGCAAATCAACATACACACACCACCCGTAAGAGATATTCGATTGATATGATTTGTTATTGCCTTAAATCAAAAAAAATTCTTTGTTGGCGTTTTCCGCGTGAGATTTGCGTTCGTTTACAGAAAAAAAAACAAAAAAAACAGAAAAAACAATTCGCCAATGAGTTTTGTCATATGCCAATCAATTATTATTTGTATACAACGGATTTGTTTTTGGCTGGACCAAAATTTTCCGAGCTATTTATAGCAACTAAAATCCTCCATCCGCATTTTTACAACGATTGTGTTTATGCGGTCAGACCATACCAAATATAGTCTTATACATACAATATGTTTTGTGTGAAAATTGTTTAAGATTATGATCTAATCAAAATGTTGTGTGCATGCAATTTGCAATTTGCACATATAAATAACAATAACAAAATTGTTTATGTCTTTCTGTGTTGCTTAAGTATGTCTATATGAAAAATGCGTGATTAGAATTTATAAACACAATAAAGAAATTTTTTTTATGTGGGCGACTGATTTTTGCAACTTTTTGCCACACCACGATAAATAATAAATATTTACCTTCTCTATAAATCAACCGATCGATTCAAGGGTTACGACTTATATACGATCATTATGTTGTGCAAGCCCAAAAATAGTACAATTAAATAAAATCGTGTATCCTATAAATGGTATAAAGAATTATAACAATTTTCTTTAGTTTTATGCCTTGTCACAACTAAACGCGATGCAAACGAATTAAATGTAATAATCGATTTTAATTAAAGAAATAAGAAAATGACATAATTCTTCTTCTGCTACTGTTCTGTATGTCTTTAATTTTTGTTGTTTATTAATTTAATTACTCAAATGGCCTAATAACCTTTTAAGTTTATATTTACGTTTTCTTTTGTCGTTTGAGACTTGAAACAATGCAAATTCCGTTTTCCAATTTTTACTTTTTCTTGTTTAATGGAATAATTACCTTTTATAATGATTATTATCGATTTGGGGAACTGGATGCGCAAAATTTTCCAAGACTTCTCGATACAAGTTTAATTATTTAATGATTACAGTTGTTTAATTTGTTATCCCTTCTAAAGGTGTACAATTAGGGCTGCGCTGTTCTCATTCATTGCGTTTATACATTTTTAAAATAATACTAATTGGTTTTTGTTTTATTTTCATTCTAGGTAAAAAAGAACACGAGATACCCAACAATAATCACGCACACAAGAGCACATGAACATTTGACTCAAGTAAATGTAAATATTTTTAAGAATTTGTTCCCCGTTAGTTGCACTTTAGATCAAAAAAGATTTCGGCTATTAAAAATTAATTCATGAGAATAAACCAAGGCATATCTAGAGATTTCGATAGTAAACTGCAAAAATTATACCTCTCAGAAATTAATATGTGCTCTATCATAAAGGAAATATTGATGGATAATGGGAGAGCGCTTGCGAAAGAAAGAAATAGTTCTACGTTTAGTCACATTCAGAAGTCATTCGTTAATGGATCAATTACAAAATCGATTTAAATCGCAAATAATCCGATAAGTTAGAAATCGGTGTAAAAACGTTCATATCGCCTGCTTAAAGTAGGCATTGTGTATTAATGGACCGTGAGTCTCGAACCCATATTGCAAGACAGCAAGATTTTGAAAACTGAATTAAACCCAAGCAAAAATTTATTCATTTTAAAGAAGTTTGATGTCGCGGACTTGGTTCATATTGAGGATGAATTGATACTTCACCATACAAATATTTGTTTGGTCCATCGGACTTATTCGGTCCTTCTGAACCGATTTTTGTAAGTCCATTGGCCTATCAAAACAAGTAATAGTTTCTAAAAGTACCTTTCTGACTAGGACAAATTAAAATTGTTTAGACAACAGAGGACTTCCTTCCTTGTCAATCAAAATTTCATCAAAATGGGATAAGAAATGGCCAAGTTCTTTCCTAATTGCCCATATTCCAGAGCTTTATCTAAAAATCATTTGAGAATCCCATTTTATTCCCATTTCAAGGTTTTATATTCGCGCCCATTGTATCGCTAAATTTATATAAAAGAGCTATTTATAGGTAAACACATTATTTAACATCAAACTATAACTTTTAATCCAATTGCTCAGCGAAAAGTTGATCTATAATAGATTTGGATCTATCTTTTTATATGGAGCAGCTATCGTGAACCACTTTTATATCTAAACTAATACTGTGTGCCTCAGGTTGATTTTTTGGCTAAACTTTCGAATTTTCTAAATGCTTAGTTGGTAAGTTCATATCACTCATTCTTAGATGCCAATAGGGTTTTTAAGACGTGGTTTGCCTAAATTTTCACTTTTCTTAACTACGGCCGAATATCACCGAACGTTATTGTTGATGACCAAGCATTCTGCAAGAAACCTCAGTTATGTTTTTTTCCTTTTCGGAAAATGGAACATCGATGGAAAAAAGTTTTAAAGACTACGACGTGATAAATTTTAGCAATACTGCATACAAATAGTTGTGGTGTATTTCTTGCGAACACCATTAGGCAAAGGGTTGTTTGTTAGTAACTTTGTTGCTAATGTTTTTTATTCCAGATGAGTTGGAATTATCGAAGCTGTTTACATAGTTTATAATTTCAGTTGGAGAGATGGGTGTGAAGAAAAAACTTCCAGAAACATTTTTATGGCTCTTCATTTTAGGATTAGAGACAATATACCTATAATATCATCAACGTCAGCTTGAATTTTCAATTGAAGCCTCCGTACACAATTACGCAATTTTACATTATTGGTTTGATTATTCAAAAAATTTAATAACCTGTTCTGCAACTTAATCGTTTTAAGTAGTTTGTTCGACAATCCAAGGTTAAGATTTTTTGAAGAAGACAAAGAACAATTGATCGATAGAACTGTTTGGGTCACTCAATAACAGAATTTTCTCCTGATCATACAGTAAAAATGAATTGAAAAGATCAAAATTAATTTTTTTATTCACTCTGGAATTATATTCTTCTAAGAGTTAGTAATTTATGATCAGGGAGCATTAAAACACATACCACTGCATCAAAATTAAAACTTGAATGCGGTTTCATTCTCATAAAAACGTGATCAATGCAAGTATGTATATGTTGTGCTGGTAACATCTTAAAATATCTAATTTTTGGCAATTTATTCGAATGATCTGCACCCTACAACAGATCAACGAACTATTGAATAACAAACGCATGTTTACATGACATTGTACCGACAAATAAGTTTTAAACGTTGAATAAAACGATAAAAAGAAAGAACAATTTTTCATCTGGTGTCAAGTCAGATAACTAAAATTAGGAATTAATTAAAAAATTTCAATTTGTTTCAATTGTTGTTGTAAATTTTTGAAGGAAATACTGAGGAGAGAGGCTAGTCGTAAAGCCCATAATTAACCTTTCAATTTGTCTATTCCAGATTCAGAGAGTTCTATTTTGAGTAGCCTGAATATCTAAGAAAAATGAAAAATGAATCAGGAAACTTGAAGAAGACATCAGAACCAGCTTAGAAAAACGCCACTTTTGTATATTTCTAATGAAATATACAAAAATATACGAAAAACTTTTGCATTTTATTTAAAAGCAAAACTTGAAGTTAATGATTAACACAAGTATTCGGGAGTGAATGCGATGCTGATGTATGTTTCTTGCTATAGAGTTTTAACTCTAATATCTTCAGCATGCTGGGTTTTATGCCAAAAAGATCAACCAATCTTTTTGAATTTTCCAGCAAGGCAGCAACTCCATTCAAAATGCTGAAAATCACAAACTGACTGTATCAGTCATTGTCAAATATTGGAACGTTTATAAAAAATCGATTTCTCCGTAACCATAGTTTGTTTGAGTGGCGGCTTAACATTATGTTAGTCCTTGGATCTGAAATAACAGATTAGCCGATGCAGAAATAATAATTTAGCAAATATGTACGTAGTTACTGTTCAATTGTGGGAAAAGCATAAAATTGAAATCTCCTTTATGCCATTGAGATTGTTCTAGAAAATATTAAATTACCTGAACAATTTTCACAATAAACAAATAAATTATTTAAAAACAAATAGCGCATTTCACTTGAATCTCAGTAAAGTGTTTTTCTTTCAATTTATTTCATTCCTTCAATTCTTCTTTTGATTTAAAAACAAATATTTTTTTTTTTATTTTTAAACTTTTTATTGCTGTTCTAATTGAAATGCGTGGGCGTCTATAATTTTAAACATTTAATTGGATTTTAATTCTTATTTATTTATAGTTAGATATATTTATCACTCCGAGACCAAAAAAAAAAAATATACCGTCTTTGTGTTAATTATGCTGTAGATTATCCGTGTAGTACTGTAGTGGGTATTTCTTTAATGTCGTTCGAACATATAACGAATTTCAATTAATTGAAACAAATCCCGCAATACCCTTGTTAAATTTACATAAAAATTTTCCAACAATATGTAATTTTTTATGTTGTAATGTTGTAAAACAAGAGGAACAGAAAATAAACAAAAGTTAAGTCAAGTCAAGATCAAAGATGGAAATGACATTATCTGTTAACTCTAATCTCATCATTTCTCTCTATATTCGTATCTGAACACATAAATTCGTACAGCTACATATATGTAATGTACATAAAATTTATGTTTTATTGTTATTATTATATTACATAAGAATATATTATGTATAAAATAATCTTTTTTGTTATTTTCTTTTAAAATTCTTCGTCAATCGTATAAGAAATTGTATTTCCGTCACATATTCGAAAGAAAAAAAAATCGCTGTGGAAGGGAAAAGGTTTTTAATATAACAACAATAACAAAATGACATCAACAACAGAATTTGATGTGTGTATAAGTGATTTGCGGAAGAATTGGTAGAAGTGGGTATTTTTAGTTTTGTCGGCGGAATATGGGTGTGAACGATAAACATATTATTGTAATTTACATATAACAATTTAACAATTGTAAAAACGGTAAATTACGATGTATGCAACATATTCTGATGCTAAAGGTGCAAGGCAAATTTAAAAAGAGTGGCCTTAAACCATAAGCTGATATCAGAAGACGATAAACAAAATGAAAAATGGGTTATGTTTGACCTATGTATATGTAT
The DNA here is from genome assembly GCA_958295665.1 of Tipula vernalis. Classification (NCBI taxonomy): domain Eukaryota; kingdom Metazoa; phylum Arthropoda; class Insecta; order Diptera; family Tipulidae; genus Tipula; species Tipula vernalis. The sequence goes on along the minus strand of OY282558.1, from coordinate 457,844,865 downwards.
ATTGTAATTTTCAATAAAAAATTTATTGCTTATGCTGTGTGCCTCAGAAGACTTTTCAAACTAAACTTTTGTAAGACCCAGTAATTCATGCAATATTTAAATAGATGTCACTAGGTTAAAAGTATTCAACTGTGCCTTATACCAAACTAAACTTTTTATATGTATATTTTTTGTAATTTGTGAATGTTTGTTACAGTATTATGTTTATTTTATTTGTAGGTAACAAGAAACTATAACAAAACTGAAATTTACAAGCATATATTTGCTAATGATAATGCTTATATCCGCAAACACTTGAGTGTCTGCTAATTCGCGGCAAAATTAATTAATTCGTGTAATATTTTCAACAAAAAAGTAATAAAGTAAAAATTAGCGTACCCAGAAATAGAGCTGTGTGAATATTGTGAAGAAGAAAAATTGTAAGAGAATTCATCTGTATTAGTTATGATTCGCTAATACTTAACGCACAGCACATTCTGTATATATAGAATGTAAATTGTGGTATAATCAGTCCAGTCGCCGCGGCCTGATGAGAAGATTGATTTTTTCATAATCATAAGCTCATCAGTTCGAAACTGGATTGAATTCTCTTACAATCTTCGAATCATACTAAAAATCATTCAACTTTGTCAATTACAAATCATGTCCATTGCCAATACATTAATATCCGACTACAATCACAATTACGATATCAATCCGCTGAAACGTCATTTTTAAAGTCGAAATTATCCGTCGTCCGCCGTCAAATAAACTGCGAAGACTATACACAGTTACCATGAAGCAGTCTGATACGAATCACCAACCAGCCAAGTAGGAAAATTATCCAAATTGTGATGTACCAAAATAACATCCAGATGACCGATCCAACCATCTTAAACAGGACAACCATCAATTGCCACATTCAGAGAATCATATTTATATATGGGTGAACTGGGTTAATGTAGAGTCAATTATTTCTAGTACTTATCAAATCTGGTAGTGAATGTACAGCGCAGCGTTGTAGACTGCAGTGATGTGCTTAATCGATCTTTTTTGTTCTGTTTTGTTCATTTTCTCATATGATTTTTAAAAAAAAAGATCGATTTAGCCCATCACTAGTAGACTGTACGTTTTTTTTTTTTTTTGTTTTGTAACTTATTCTTGACACATTGCTTTTTGTTGGCTCGTTTGCTGTATTGTGTTGGTTGTGTGGTGTTTGTGCACGGAATTGTCCTGGTGAATAAAGTAAATAAAACAATACAAGTTTTGAGTGAGGTGCGATCAAATATCTTCAAACAAGAAGAGTTATTTACATCGCATTGCCTTCATCTCAACACTTGTAATAAAGTGAAAAACAGGCAAATCTAATAATAGTTCATGAAATAATAACTAACTTGTTATATTGTAAATTAAAAATTTTCAACAGTTATGCTGCAACTATTATTTGTACAATAAATTATGAAAGTGGCGTTGAATGAAAACAACTGCTACCATTAATCATGTGCTGCATAAACTCAAATCAAAGCACCATTTCAAATTAATATTTATCTATATACTCGTACATATACAGAAACTAAATCCGTAACACATTAAATCATAAAACAACTATAATAACAAACAAGTGTTTGCCGACATTTCTTAACAAGCCGCTCGCGTCTCACTATATACACATCCAATTCCATTTCCAGAATCAAAACCTTTATTGAAGAGATATCATTTCAACACTCCAATTATGGTCTTATATTTTACATTGCTATTAAATTATGAATATAATTGTTTTGTGCTCGTATCTCAATTTAAAAAAAAAGCAATTTTCACATAAGATTTTCAATGAAAATGTCATCGCGCGCGCAATTGTGTTGTAAATATTAACGCGCGGCAATCTTATATAAACGATAGTATGTACTTGTACGAGTATTTATTGTATATAAAGAATCAAGTTGATTAATAAATTTATACAAATAGCTTTTTGAAAATACAAAGAGATCTGAATGAAATGAAGAATTTAACTTTATAATAAGATCATAGTAATTTAGTTTATTACAAAATATACACTCAATTGCCATAATTGATTGATGATTGCTGTATACGTTTTGTATTATTATTAATCCTTGAGTTTCGTAAAAATTCATTAGCAAGTCTTAAACAGACTCTATAACAATATGACAGTTAAAATATTAAAACACGATTTAAGTATTTATTTAATTTTCAACCTCTCAATCGCGAAATATACTCGGCGTATATACATAGGTACAACACACAATTTGCACAATAACAATAAATCGCGCGGTTTGCAATTGACAGTTATATGAGTAAATAATAATAAATAAAAAATATTTTTATAATTCTTGAATTTGAAAAGTATACGAGAGCTTGTATACTGGTACGAGTTTAGAAGAATTGTGTATATAAGGATTGGTATTTCTCTTTATGTGGTACGCGGGTCATAAATAGTGGAATAATATGTACTAAATCTCCTACTATACTATATGTACATTTAATAGAAAGTGAATGTATAAAGTTTGTGATATGGTCTTAAGATAATATCAGTCTTTATTATTATAAAGAGCTCCAGCAATTTAAAATATATAACAAATATTCAATTGAAATTCAAAATCATTTTAAAGGAAATAGCCTCCAAATCACATTCAAATTAAGTCGCCATCTTATTTTAACCTTGTTATCGACATGTGCACTTATAAGTTGATTAGCCTCAATTTGAAATGTCAAATTATTTTGAACTTTAGGCTGTACGCCTTATACTAAACGATTTTCTTATTATTTACGAGATTTTAATAAAATTGAAAAGTGTTAAAAGTGTTTTAATTTGATAGTTTGATTGCAAAACCACAAAAATATACAAACATACCAACAAAACAAACGATTATCCTTCTCGCATAATCTCGGTTTTTTTGAAACATAAGTTGTGCGATTCTAGTATTTTTATTTATTATGTCAAACGTTTTGTAATTTTTATCTGATTACGATCGGTCAAAATTGTAATTGATTAGGTATGTTACGATTACATATTAAATTACATAACATTTTATTACGGTTTTGGAATTGTATTTTCTTCTCATGGCATCTCATTAAATATATGCAGTTAATTTAAGATCAAAAAATACGTAGGTAGTAATAAATTTTAAGAAATTGAAAAGATTTAACAGTGGAACTGTTTAGAAATTGGAAAAAACAGACTAAATAGCAGCTAAAGGCGATAAAGCCTTTTACCAAAAATGAATTCCGAACCAAATTAAGTATGTAGGCGTTTCTTGAAGGAAATTACAAAATAGTAAGGAAAACGTCTGTGTATAAAGAGGAGTTGTGGGTAAAGAGAAAAAAAAAATCTATCAACATAACCTCAATTTGGAAAAAGATTGGAGATTTTTTTCAACACGATGAAAAATTCAAAATAATTTTCGCTTAAACGAAGTTAAAATGGTGACATGATGCAACGGAAGAAAGAAATTTTTGAAAGACATTTCCATGAAAAACTTTCCATTCCATACGCATTCGTGAACTTGAATTTACGTTATGAAACTGAGAAAACGGTACCTAAAGAAGGATCATCGAGTTATGCAAGTGAAAATCGCAATCTCACACTTTACAACTATGCTTCTATAGGAAAAAAGACTTCTTTCTCGCCCATCTTCTTTCACAGAATGAAAGCGAAACTTAACTTACGTAATAATAAAGTTCCTTGAAAAATCCTTTGCAAAATTATGTTTAGTATTCCACTACTAAAATCCATTTCATTAATTTTTCTCTGTCACCGGGGTTAGTCGTTTATTTTATAGGAACAAACACTTTAAATAAAATCAACACAAAAAATTGGTCGCAGACAATAATATAGATGTTTATAAAAAACTGGCGAACCTATAGAGTTATAGACAGTACAGACTCATATAATCGTACATAAATAAAAATAAGGGGAGATATTTTCATTTCGATTACATTGAATGACAAAAACAAAATAAAACATCGCGTTATACGCGATCTCCCCAAAACAAAACAAAAACGATTTTTCGCAATCTGCATGAATTCCCAAATGTTTGATGAGTTTTAATTTTTAATGACACAACATTGTTTCGTGTTGTGTTAGCGTCCCCTATTTATGTTAAAAAAAAAACGCATTTTGTTTTAAACATAAACAATAACCATAAATTTGTGTATAAGTAATAAATATTTAACATTAAAATTGGAGGATGTTGAGTTTTTTGTATATTTGTAGAGTTTTTGGTTCGTTCAGTGTGTAAATATACAGTGTGCCTTTTGTTATCGAAATTTTACGGTACGGAAATAAAATATGTAAACGTATAATATAGTGAAAGAGATTGCAAATGAAATTTAAATATTTTATCAGTAAACAAACCTGAGATGAAGAAAACTCCATGTAGTTAAAAGAACAATAATGTTCCTTTGGTTTAACAAAAGGTATAAAGGAATAAATATTGGTTTTGTGTAACAAATTAGAACATGTAAATATGTATTTGACTAGATTTTTGCTTCAAGGTAGATTTTATTCATACATAGTAGCTGTTTGATTAGGTTATTTTCCAGCGAATAAATGAATACAAATAAATACAAATGTTCTATATTATGTAGACATTATGAGTTCCTAGTATCTAAAAATTTAAATTAAATTTACCTAGCTTAATGCCACGAGCTAAAACTACAAGCCTAAGTCTAAGGTATATGTGATTTGATTTTCCTTCAGAGTAGATATAACCAAGTACAGTTTCTAATTTATTTACTTTAATTGTTTTTCTTATTTTTACACTAACATATTGGTTCTTGGGCAAACCAAGGCCATCATAGGACAAACTCCTTTGCTACTAATACATATTTCAAAATATCTAAAAAATAAAAATTTCCCTAAACATTCTGCCTGCTAAATTATTATAATTTAGTTTTAAACTAATTATATAATTATAAAATATATTGCTGTAAAGTGTGTGTTTACCTGTGAATTAATTCAATATGAATTTTGTTCATTTGGGATTTATTGAAATTTTTAAGCTCACTATTAGAATTCTGAAATTTAATTTTGAAGTATCTACTTAGCTAGATGATTAACTTCTGCACGCTGGAAGCTTGAAAGCTATTTTTTTTTTTAGAATTTATTGAATGCCTGAATTTGGAGTAATTTCCAAAGTCGTAGCTTTGATTATTTTTTAAGTTTAATGACGTATTAAGTTTTAATTTGGTGCTTCTATGTTTTTGAAGTTAAAAAATGTAGAGTTTAACAATTACAAAAAAATTAAATTTTTTTTTGGGGAAAATCACCTTGTCCCAACGAATCCTGTATATTGTCAACCACCACACTTGAGTAAGAAACCTATTTGATATGAGCCATCTTCTGATTAAAGAATTATGTTTAAATTCCGTCTGAGTCCGTGTCTCCGTTTTTCTTTTCTTTCCTTTTCACCAATCGATCGTTTTACGCAATCGTTCAATTGGCGATAAAGTTTTGGCATTTCCCTTATTACCGAATGAGAAGTTGGGTAGTACAACTAAAGATAGTCTTCCAGTTTTAACACTGACTGGATTTGTGGAGCCGGTTTTGTTCCTTTCGATGAGATATGATGCTCGACAAATATTATTTACATCCTTCTGAAAACACACTTTGCCTTATTCAACCGCAAATTGTGTTTCTTTAGAATTGCACTTCACAACCCACTGTCCTGGAAAACATTTTTGTCAATTCAAGAATTCGGATGACTCATTTGCAGCATTTTGGTCATAGACGATATTAATTCGCAACGAATTCAATTCTTACCATCTACCCAATCCAAATGGTGGGTTGAAAAGTAAACTGGACTTATGGATCATCTGAATAATAAAACTCTAGTATTTTATGAAAGATTTGATGAGAATATTTTATACACGAAATTTCTTGACATTTTTTAGGACTGATAAAAACTAAAATTAATGATAAGCTACTTGATGGTAACTTCACATGGTTGTTTAGGCCCTATTTTGAAAGTCGATTTTTGAGTTGAAATTTTGCGTATACTTACGTTTAATTCCAAGGATAATATTCTATAACATTTTGCTCTCACTGAGCTGGCCCGATTATGTAACCGGAAGGTGGTTACAGGAACTCCACAAATACATAAAGTATTCGAGCCCAAAATTAGGCTCGATTTACTTGTCTCGATGATTGCTTTGGTCGTTAGAGTTTTATAAATGTGAACATGTGTGTAATAATAGACTTGTAAACGTATATGCTACTCAGACAATTTGTAGCAACACGTCTACTGTAATAAATGACATGAGCCTCTTTGCACCAAGGGAATGGAAAATATTTAATTCAGACTAAACGATGCTTTATACACAATAATAAGAGCAACTTCACATTGCTTAACTGCTCGTTTCCATTCAATATGAACTCAGATGGACGATCACAAGACAATTCAGACGACTTGGACCTGACAGCAACGCAGCGACAGTCAGTCGACATTTACGGTTCTCGTCAAGACTCCCTTAAAATTTATATCAAATACTATTGTTCTCGGTAGTCTGATTAAAGATTTTTGGCGGAGAATCGAACTTCAAAATCGTGGGAGTCACCAGCTTCACATGGTAGTCTGAATTGAAAGTCATGCATTTTTTGACATGGAAAAGGGGTTACGTCTGAAATATTTCAACTGGTAAATAAATGTTAAGTACATACATTATATACAGACTTGTTATAAATTAACTGCTCACCCGCTTGCTTGTAAGAATGTAGCTTACTTATTGCCGACAAAAAAAAAATTATCACTTCGTCAGCATGTGCCTGCTTGAGTTTACGATGCTATTCGAAACATCTGTTGCCAAATCACACCAAGAAACTCATAGAAGTCGACAAGACGACGACTAATTACACTCAGTGAGAATATTAAAATGGTGATCAGAACGGAGGTAGTGGCAGCAAGTGATCCAGAACACTATTACTGAAGTTTACTTTTCCAGTAGGATATCTGAAATGCACTGAGAATTGGTGAGCTTCTTTTGAAACACTTTGCTATTCTGATGAGCCAATAATTTTTTTTTTTTTTTACGACCAATTTAGCTCAAAAGTTAAACCATTCCAAACCAAATTTCACAATATTGTTGCAAACAATACACAACCGCATAATTGTTTAGATTAAACAAATTAAGGTATATTTCGCGTGCCTATTTTGTATTAAATCCAATTAAATAGGGTTATACATAAATAATAGTTACAGTTCTTGTTTTTTACATTACCAAATGATTTATGATATTTTTTAAAAAAATTAATTAAGGTTATGCAACCATAAAAACAAACTATTATTTGTGTAATGTTGAACTATTCAACCCGTTTCTATATTCAACAGTATATCAAACGATCTACCATAATACTTTATAAAATTAAATAACAAAAAGTGTGAGTGATATAATTTGTTTATTTTAATTAATTTGCATATTTTATGCTATTATTTGTAGAATTATGTATTCTGTGAAAACGATAAATATTTTTTTAAGACTAAACAATGGGATACAATTTTACTAATAAAATACTTGTTGCTATTATATTACTATATAACCAACTATTACTCAAGCACGTTATTAAAAATTATAAATTAAATACTTTGTTTGGACATATGCTTATACGAACAAACTAAATTTGTATTGTCTATATACCAATAATAAAACCACCTGCGATTTGTGTTTACTTCGCGGTTTTAATTTTTCTTTAATCGTTCATGGTTTTCTTTCTTTATTGAATTATTACAAATTGCATCTGTCTTTAATAAAATAATTGTCATCAATAAGGAAATTCAATTTTTTATTTTTATGTCGTATTTATTTAGAGTTATTGAAAAAGAAAATAACTTCCTCTATGTGGTCGTGTCTAGGCACAAGAACGTCTAAATTCTAATATACCTAACCTAATACTTTGCTGTATAAAATTGGTTTGGTGGCAACGACAAAAAGTTTCAAACTTACTACCATGATTCATCATTTGGATCGTCAAATATTTTGGTTAACTCAGATATCAAATTTCAATGGAATTAGTGCATAATCGCAGAATTTCTATTTGGCGTAGGGATGAAGTTTCTTAAATAAAACTTTGCCAGAATTAAACAAACATTAAGGACACTACCAATAATACTTTGGTTCATAAGTACAGACGATAAGTCAAAAAATTAGATTTGGCAAAAACAAAATTGGTGTTTTCATATTTAACCAAACCAGGCCTTTACAACATTCCTAGCACCAAACGGAACACATACATTTGTCGTTGTATTTCAGTGAAATTTTATATCTGAAGTATTTTGTAGATTCTAAAAACAGTTCCTAGTGTAGAACCTATTATTTCATAGCCTGAAGAATTTTTCAGCCACAAGCTTGGGCTGGGATCAGAATTTTTAAAACCAAGCATTGCTCAACGACAAAAACTATTTTGGGACGCTACTCGTACAGACAATTTTCTCCCCCTTCAGCACCAATGGAATGCATACATTTGTCGATGTATTTTTGTGAAATTTTATATTCTATAAATAGTTTCTAACATAAAATAGATTAAATCGTATTTTAAATAATTTTTTGGGCAATATCATTTGGTCTAGAGATTATTTCTTTAATGAAATACGAGGGCGGATTGAAAATGAAGCTACCTAAGTAGGAAAACAAAATTTTTTTTTGCCAAAAACCATGTATTTCTCAACATAGTCTCCATTTAATTCGACACACTTAGTAAGACGATATTCCAACTTTTTTATACCATCTGAATAATACGATTTCGGGAACCCCTCAAAATACGCGTTAGTTTCGATAATCACTTCTTCGTTTGAGATGAATCTTTGTCCTGCGAGCCATTTTTTCAAGTTTGGAAACAGGGTAAAGTCACTAGGAGCTAAATCTGGACTATAAGGTGGATGATCAACCAATTCGAAGTGTATTTCACGTAATTTTAGCATCGTATCTAATGCTGTGTGAACCGGTGTGTTGTCTTGAAGAAAGATCACTTTTTTCTTCTTTAAATGTGGTCGTTTTTCCTTGATTGCATCAACCAATTGATCCAATAATGCACGATAATACTTTCCTGTGATTGTGGATCCTTTTTCAAGATAATCGATGAGCAATATTCCGTGTGCATCCCAAAATATAGTGGCCATAACCTTGCCAGCCGGTTTCACTGCCTTTGCCTTCTTCGGATCACTTCCACCAGCTTTGGTTTCAGGTGTGTAGTGGTGGACCCACGTTTCATCAACAGTAATTAATCGACGCCAAAAATCAACAGGATTACGCTTTATCATGTCCTAACACCGCTGTGAAGTGGTCTGTCGAACTCGTTTTTGTTCGACACTGAGCAAACGCGGCACCCATCTTGCCGATAGCTTTTTCATATGCAAATGTTCAAGCAAAATGTTGAACACACGTTCATATGATATGCTTACCATTTTAACAATCTCACGCAACTTGACTCGGCGATCATTCATAACGATATCGAGGATTTTCTTGATATTTTCTTCAGTAACCACCTCTTTTGGCCTTCCTGTTGATGGTATTGTTGCAGTGCTTCTTCGGCCGCGTTTAAATTCAGCAATCCTATATTTTACCATGTAATCTGACGGAGCAGACTCACCGTAATGTTTATCGAGCTTTTCTTTTGTCTCTTTCACCGTTTTCCCTTTCAAATAATAGTGTTTAATCACTGCACGAAATTCGTTTTTTTCCATTTTTCAAGAAACACAAAAGTTGCTTACTTCAAACGACTACAACAAATAAACTAATCGATGAATTTGGGTGAAATTTTAACAGCTGACGTTTGACAGATCGCAATTTCTAAAAAACAAAAAAATCTTGTGTTTGTGCTGCCATCTAGCGCTAGGTAGCTTCATTTTCAATCCGCCCTCGTATTTAAAATGTATTGAAATTATTAAAATGCCCCGAGAAACCACGACGCCTGGTCACCTATCCTATTTAGAATATTCTCTGAAAAAGTTTTATAAAATATTTTGATTTCATTTTGAGCAAAAAATTAATTAAACAATTTAATTAACAATTGATCATTAACAGTTAGCAACGAAATGGCGGTGGATACTGGAAAAATATTGCCTCCTAACCATTTTAGCGGTTGGCATACGCCTGGCCAATTTTGCATTTTTTTTTTAATTTCGCTATCAATTATGAAAATTAACCAAGCTGAACGGTTACGAAGCCAGTTAAGACTTTGCCTTGTTTCAGTCTTATTTTCTGATTAGAGGGAGACCAGATGAACAAATATGTATATTGTTTAAGCCACTATTAGTAAAAAAGCAACAAATTCGAAAGAACTATTTCTATGGGCCCCTTGGATCTAGTCTTACTTCGGTAGACCACTGGATTTAATAATTCCTAAAAATTATTGCCATTTCAGTTAAGCTTAAAATAGTTATCACTCCCTTACTAAATTGGCCAAAATTCTCCATTGGTAAATTAATTTTCATTTCACAATCCGAACAAATATCATAATGGTTTATTTGGTATTGGAGGTTCCATCAGTAAATAATTAAGATTTATAAAATTTCAGGAACTTAATTAATTTGTAATATAAAATTTTTAGAAATATTTATAACTTGCAAAATTGAACTGATAACAAAATTCGTTTACTTAATCGTTTTTTGCGTTTGAATGTGCAGGAACTGTTATTACTGACAGCAAAAAGATAAAAATGCATTTAAACAAAAAGGACCAAGGGGAACAATTTTTGGGGCACATTGGAATTAAACTCGGAAATTCTGATTATGAACTTCCAAAGTGTATTCTGCGGTCGGATTCTGAAGTTCCGCGCTTTGTTATTTTTAACCAATATTAAATTAGTCATTTCACACAGGCGTGAAAATTTAAGTCTACAAAATATATACGAATCGTAAAACAACAGTATTAAATTCACAAAATTTGTATGGAGTTTCCGATTTAAATTAGCAGAACAAGTGGAATTAAACCCGTCAAAAAAAAAAGTTTCTAAGAGTTTAATTCGCAGGACATTAATTCCAATTATTTTGCCGAATTTAATTTCAATTTTTTTCCAAATTAATTCGCGCGACCCTATTTCCTTCCCCAATTTTGAAACTAAACCCACAAACTATATTTAGGAATTTAATTCCTGCGACCATATTTTGCACAGCACAATTTTTGTATTTAAACATTTTTCTGATTAAAATATAGGAATTTGTTGCCCATGAAACAGGAAAATGCCACCTTCCCTATTAGCAATTTTGCATCAACATTTCACATAATAGGTAATTTTGAAGATTATTAAAAAGCTTGTTTTGTTCATGTTGAAATGTAGAAAGAATAAAGAACCGTTTTTAAATGAAAAAAGGACGATTAGATACTGTTAAATCTAGGCGAAAATAAAAAAAATGATAATGCAGATTGTTGAACAGCCGACAATGTTCAGCCAAAAGTTACCATAGATGCATGGATAGCATTGAAGACTTACGTGGTAAAATCTCATTCCACTTTCTCTTGGAAAGTTGTGAACAATTCGCGAATTCCAAAAAATATTCAAAATTCTTATAAAATCAGCCTCTAGCGTGTTATATCTGGAGATGCGATTGTCCCGAGTAACAAATTTAAACCGCAGTCAAAATTTTATTTTCAATTTTTAACTCTTTGGTTTTGAAAGTGGTAAAAAGTAACTTTTAAACTTTCTAACATGCAACGGACTTTTATTTAACTTAACTTAAATTAGAATCTGGTGGTAAGTAATTTTAAGTTAATTTTAAACGAATGGTAAGCTATACAGATGTAATGAGGTTAATATTAAAGCTTCGGTGCGATGTTTTATTTAAGTAATTTTCGAACTATTTTCTAATTTGTTGGTCAGATTCTGACTATTTATCACCGGAGTGAAGTTTCTAACGTTAATTTAAAGTGTAGTTTGCCACTAATAATAGTGTAAGAAATAAGTAGTAGAAAAAGTGTTTAAAAAAGTTACTAACGTTAAAAAATGTAGCTACACAAAAAAGCGTTAAATGAGATTAAAAAAACAATATTTTCTCGTACATACTCGTATTTCGATTTAAAATTAATAATGCAAAAAGGTTATACAAAATTGCCAATACTAACCAAATTTGGAATTAATCGAAACGTTATATATTATATCAATTAATTAAATAAACCATTAAAAAGTTTTGAATACTAAAATGAGGGCGAAAGTGCCGCATTTAATCAAATAACACAAATTTAATAGATATGTTTATGTAGGGGCTATATTCCACAGACTAAGAATATAATAAACTGGTTAGAATATGATGGGTTGAGCTCGAATGATGAGTTGGGCTCGAATGGCAAATTTTCAGAGGAGAACTAATTTTCCCAAAATTATTTGGAGGCGGTACTACACTAATAAGTCAAATAACAAAAAAATCAGAGATGTGCTCATGGACTGACTATATACAACGGATCGGGAATATAATAAGCTAGCTAGGAGTGCATGTCATTCACTTAAGATGGGTTGGGCTCGAATGACAAATTTTCAAAAATTAGGAAATTTTCCCGAAAATGATTTGAAAGCGGTCCTACACAAAGTCAATTAGCGGTACTACACAAAGTCAAATAACAAAAATCTCAGAGATGTGCTCATGGACTGACTATATACAACGGATCGGCAGTATAATAAGCTGGCTAGGTCTTCAAATGCTGTTTGTGCTTTAATGTTTCATTTTTCTTTAGTTTCTTTCTTTAGTAGATCCTTGATAGGAGTTGTTAAAGTCGAATAGTTCGAAATGAACCAACGATGCCAGCCGGTCATCCCCAGGAACCTTCGATTCGCTTTAATATTTCCGTGCACGGGGTATTAGTCTTATGCTTGAACTTTTTCGGGACTCACTCTGAGGCATCCATCACCAATTACGGATCTTAGGTACTTTGTTTCCTTAAAGACGAACTTACTTTTCTGTAGATTTATAGTTAGATTCGCTGATTCCAGCAATCTAGCCACTTCAGAGGGATTTATGTTTTTCGAACGTAACAGATAACACTAGTAAGTCGTTTAGGTAAGCAAAGGGCCGGTCGAGTAATCGGTGAGGAACCACCTTGTGCATTAAGCGATACGTCGTCTGGGCTGCGTTACACATCCTATGATACTGGCTCCAAAGGTATTTATCAGTAAGCATTTTTTAAACCCAAGGTGCTGATAAACTTGGTGTTGTCTAATCTTCTAAGCAACCCTCCAATCAATGGGAAAGGATAAGCGTCTTTCACGGTGACTGAATCTATCTTGCGATCATTAAGACACAGATGAAGAACCTTTCCGTTTACGTTTAGTACTCGTATCACTGGGGATGACCACCAATGTTTTCTTGTATCTTTGGTGACACTGAAAAATATTTTTATTTTACCTACATCTATTTCATGTGCGACCTAAGACTGAAATGCTTGCTCCGCTATCCAGAAATCCTCATTAGGCAACACCGTTTGTAAGCAATTCCGCATATTTATTGTCTGTTATCAAAATTAGTTGCGAGTACTGATTCGATTTTTTTTTTTTTTAATTTCATAGCTAGTTCTAAAGTGTTTAAGCGTTCGGTGAAATGATATATTCTGAGAGGAGAAAAATTTATCAATTCTATCTTTGGCACCACAGCTAAAACAAAATCAGCGGATGGTAGGCAAGCTGCAATCTTTGAACAAAAGATTAGTGTTCCCACAATTCCAACAACTGATCTTATTCTTCTCACGTGTATTTGTACAATTTGGTGAAAATCGACCACCTGGTATATTGCACTTACGAAATCGTTTGCCCTTGAAAATTCGTGAACTTATCTTCTGCCTTGAAAATACATTTACAACCAATTGTTTCACCTGCCGATATAGGGTTATGTAGAGACAACGACAAAATGTCGTTATAAGATTCAAGAAACGTCTCCTTGAATTTTTATTTCCATCTTTCTAGTACCTGTTTGATATCAGATGTATCATTGCTATTCGTATAGTTGTTCCAAATGTATGCTTCTATTTCATTCCATAAAAATCCAGTACCAATCCAATAAAATTGCATACTTATGTCATTTGCTTCAGCTAACCAATTCCAATTCCGAATTCCAACACCACCCACCAATTTGTCCTTTCATATTCCCTTTTTCTCGTAGTGGATATTCCTGCAACGATTTTCCATTGATCCGCTATAACGTATGGGAAGAAATGAAAATTTGGAGAAGGTACTGTAGTATTAAAATTGTGCGCAGATGTTACCATTGTCGACGAATGTAATCTCGAATTGGAATGAATATTTTTTACGTTTGATTTTCCCCTGTCACCAGATCTTTTATTGACTTCTCGACATCTGGTACTAACTGTGCTTTTCGTACGGTCCTTAAATTTTTTGCACATACAGTAGAATTCGTTTATAACAAACCCTTCTTATAATGAACACACGGTTAGTATGAACGATTTTTTAAGTCCCTTAAATTTACATAATCAATTTTTCTTGTTTCCACTACATATAATGAACTTCGTTTATAAACTTATAATGAACGAGAAAATGTTCCTACAATACCTGTTAAGTACAAAAATCTACTGTTATAATGAACATCGATCATTATTTGTTTCGTTTTTTTAATTATATTTTGGTCTATTCATTCATATTCACACACATAATTTTGCGTACATATTTTTTTTTTAATGTAATGTGTGTATGGATTCGTGTATAGTGCATACATATACTAGATTACTAGAAACAATGTAACGGAAATAGGGAAATATTTTGAGTTTTTTTCTGGTGTCTATGTATTTTTTTTAACTTTCGTAAATTTTTGGAAATCACAGTTACATAAGTTACATATGTAAGTTAGTTTCGAATGCACAAACCAAGTATTTACGGTTAAAATGAACACACGTTTATAATGAACAAAATTATTTGTCTCATGACCGTTCATTATAAGCGAATTCTACTGTATTTGGATTTTACGTTTAAGATATTGCGCACCCATTTGGTGTAGCATGGTTGGTTCATCCTTTTTACTGCTATAGATAATGGGTCAAGTTAAGCATCAGTATTGTTAAGAAAGTTTGAGTATAATTTTATGTATGTAACTTGACGATTACACAAAAACAAAATATAAAAAATACTTGAAAACAGTAAACATTCAAAGTCCGGCTGAGTTGGACAAAGCTTTAATTGAATTTAATTTCTAATTATATATAAGATTTAACTATGCTGATTTTTAGGTTCAACAAACACACCTGAAACCTAGTTCTATATTCCCTTCGTCAGTGTTCGGATTCTAATAAAATAAGCTAAAATTCATAAAGGACATCTGTCCAGACAATATATGTCGTCTAAAAGGTGATTATATTCATCCCCAAACGCATATGTTAACGGAAAACATACACCTTAAAACTGTAATAAGAAACCCAATACTCAAACCTTATGGTGAAAATTAGTGGCAAGAAGAGAAAATTACTATTCAAAATCAATGAAGATCGTTAAATTCAAGGCTGTACCGAACAAGCAAACGTTTTAAGCGTTGCTCCAAAACGGAAATAACGATTTGTGATTTCGGGATACTTAAATCAAATAAAAACCACTCCCGCAAGTGGATTGTAGAAAGCTACGCGAGATCGACAACACTACGCTACAAGAATATGCACTCTATTGATGTGACCTTGGTGGATTGGTCACCTTTGAATTACCCACACAACTGTAATTGGACTCCGCAACTAAATGCATTTAGAAAACTTTCTCCTTTTTGTTCTCGCATTTGTATAGCTGAGTGAATACATTTTGGGTGAAATCTTTTCTCGTTAAATCAGTTTCCGGTATTAGTCACGCTCTAATCTTGACTTGTCACACGCGCTTATACGTTGCCCTCCATAGGTTAAATATCACAATTACAATTTTTAGATTGATATCAATACTAAACATGTTTTAAAGTACAGTTAAATCGTAATCGTATAACCCAGTCAAAGTTATAAAGTTCAAAATCCATTTCCTTATATATTTCTTAATTACCAATTTTATACCATAATACACTCATATATTACGTTTGATGATAAGAAAAATCTAAAAACCCCATAGAAATGTTAGTTCAGCTTCGAGAATCCATAAATAATGTAAAATAGTTGTTGAAAAACTATGATTAAGAAAAAAAAACTTAAAGTAAATTGATTTCACGATTATTCCGAGTACATAAAGATTTTTTGTGGTTTTCTACTTATTAATGGTATTTAATAAAAAAAAACGTAGCGTTATACATATTAAAAGGTTAAAGCACTATTTATTGATCGTGATCAATATATTCGAAAAAATACTCAAAGCGATATTCATAAATTTAATTTGCCACCACTTTACCACCAAACCTCTATCGAACACAATAAATTCATAATTTCTCTCTCTCTCTACACCAAACTAATACGATCACATTTCAATTAAATAAACAATAAATCTAGTTTGTAATGAATTGAATCAACATATTTTGCAAATATTTTCTAATGATCAAGCGGGTTCAATCTATAAACACATTTCAACGAAGCAATAATTCTTGTCTGTCTACTTATATGCGCGGCACGGCATATTCATTTTGTACATATCCAATAAATATAATTGACCGTACACGAAATAGAAGAAATTAGAAATTAGATTTATTTATTTCTATTTATTATAATTTAAATAAGATAAATACAAAAAAAAAATTAATTTGAAAATTATTGTGAGAAAAGCATCGCACAAAAAAATTGTTGCAGTGTATCGCAATAATTTGCACGCGCATGTGGGATTATTGTTTTGATTTGTAGAAATTGGATGCTTAAAAGTGTCGTGCTTGTTATTTATTATTATAAACACAACTACTTTACGAAGAAAATCTTAAATAAAATGATTAGGAATTCTGTGTAATCGTTTACGATTATATACTACGAATACTTAAAATTGTTGTTGTAACGTATACGCAAATAGATCATAAATTAATCGCGCAAGTCGTGCAAGAGAAATTTGTTTTGCGGAACAGGTGTATCGGCGTTATACAGTGAGTCAACAGGCGAAAATATTTATTTGTCATGTGATTTAATGACCACCGGTCTAGAGAAATTGTTTTTTGTTTTGATGGTTTTCGAGTAGATATTAAAATGTTAGATGTTTTACTTTTGGGAACTGTATAAATTCGCTCGACTTAGCGAAATTCAGCGTAATTAATTGGTTGTTCTAAAAATGGCGAACAACGGTAAAAACAAAAAAAAGTAAAACAAAAAAGGGTAAGAAAGACGTAGTGTCCGCCCTACAAACAAACCAGCCAGAAGACGAGCCGAATCCACAATAATCATTATCAACACTTTTCAAAAGTCATCTGTCCGACCAACAAAAGCAACCTGCATATCGATGGCTTATTATGAATAGGGCGTAACATCAATTTTTTCGAAATTGTTTTTTTTTAATAATACGGCGCCTCTGGTTGATTTACATTGTATAATAAAACATTAGAATCGTTGACCAATTGGAAAGCATAGATTTCCCGCTTTTTTTGTAAGACGTAACATCAAAACGTCAAAACGTCAAATTAATAAGCCGTAACACACATTTTGTAATAGAGTTTTGTTTGGTGTAAGTCGGGTAGTTGGGCTGCTGCTAAAAAATAATATTTAAAATGCTAAAAAGAGGGTAAGTTTAAATTTTATTCTATGTAATTAACTTTTGAGTTTATATTTACAAAAAAATCAATTAAAATTATGCAAAATTGTACAAAGAGACATAGAAATAAAACTTAAACGTTGTTACGTCTTATTATTTATCGGTTATTTTTATTTGGTGTGTAGTTATAAAAGTCGGAATGCTATTATGCTAGAGCTAGCCCAAAAACGTATTTTCGAAAGTAGTACAATGCCCGAAAATATGAATGTAGATTTTACAGAAAATGAGCGAAATACCGGAAACGTAAATCCTTTTGTAACATCATCTGAGGCAGTTATGGACATTAATGACATGATCGAAAACGTTGAGTACGAAATTGAAATCGAAGAAACCGTTAGCAACGTACAAACATATTATGTGGACAATGAGGCGGTGTTTGAGACAAATAATAATAAAGAAATACAACGGTTTGATGATTTTGACAGCAGTAGCGCGGTTCATATAGAAGATAGTGGAGATGAAATGAGTAACAGTCGAAAGCGGAATTCAAAACTGGATAGTTCCAATTATGCCAAAGTTATATCTAGGAAAAACCGAATGATTGGGTCTGAGTATCAGGGTTATGAAAGGTCGGAAACTAAGGACATAACATATGGCATAAAACGGCCAAAACGAGTGCTTGGCAATACGTGCGTTTCAAAATATTGCCTTAACAGTAAAATGAGAAACTGTCCACTATTTACTGAAGCAGAAAGGAATCATCTTTTTACGGATTTATGGAAAATGACCTGGGACCAAAAACGAATGTTTGTTTGCAATTTAATAAACGAAATCACTAAAAAAAGACTATACACGGAAGGCACATCCAGAAGAAATAGGTCACTGTGTTATTATTTAAAATCACGAAACGGAAACTTATTACAGGTGTGCCAAAAAATGTTCCTTAATACTCTTGGCGTAAAAGAAAAGATGGTGCGAGTGTGGCTAAACAACAGTTTGCCACATGGCCTTCAGGAAAATCCGGCTGACATAAGTACACAAAAAAAAGAAAAATTAAATGCAACAGAAAAATTTATTACAAACGAGAAGCGGCAATCTCATTTAAAACTGTTTTTTGCATCATATCCTAAACTGGAATCCCATTATTGCCGAAAACATACGAAAAAAATCTACTTGCAAACCACTAGTGACAGCAAAACCTCGTTGTATACCAAAGAATACAAAGAACAATGCATCAAAGACAAAATAGAACCGCTAAGTATTTGTGTGTTTTCCAACTTTTTAAAGGACGAACATTTTTCAATTTTTAAGCCTCGTAAAGATCAGTGTGACACGTGCACGAAATACAAAGTCGGAAATTTAGATTTAGAAAAATATAACGATCACAGGCTACGAATTGAAAAAGCGCGGAAACATATGGAGGTTGATGAAAAATTGGCCCAAGATGGCCAAATTATGATGTATTGCATGGATGTACAAGCCGTGAAATTGTTTCCACAACTTGATGCAAGCGCCCAATACTACAAAATGAAATTGCAAGTACATAATTTCACTATTTATAATGTTGTGTCGCATGATTCATCCAACTATATGTGGGATGAAACTCAGAGAGAATTGGTTGCCTCCTGTTTCACTACAATAATATGTAATCACATAAAGAGATCATCCATATCAAATGACACAAAAGTTCCTATAATACTTTATTCTGATGGCTGCGGTTACCAAAACCGAAATGAAGTGCTGCCGAACGCTCTGTCTAATCTATCTTCTAAACTTCAAGTATCTATAGAGCAAAAATATCTAGAGAAAGGGCATACGCAAAATCATTGCGATTCGACGCATTCCTTAATCGAGCGGAAAATTAAAGGTAAAATTATAAATCTCCCAAGTGAGTTTGTTTCTCTTGCAAAAGAGGCTCGCAAAAAACCACACCCACTTGATATAGAGCTTCTAAGTTTCGATTACTTTTTAAATTATGATGACCCCTTTATTATAAAGTACAAGTCGATTCGGCCAGGTAATTTATCCACTTTTATGAAATCAAAATATTGTTTTAATATTTTTTTTCTTCAGGTAAATTAGTGGGCGATCCAACTGTGAACCACTTAAGATGCCTTAAGTACACAGCTAATGGAGAAATAGCATACAAAATAAATTTTGAAGATCAGTATAATCTTCTACCACACCGGTGTAATTCTATTTCAACAGATCGGGAACCAACTCGAATGTACCTAGAACGGTTGACAATTTCTAAGAGCAAATACAATCACCTCCAGGATTTGAAAGCGCTCATCCCTAGTGATACGCATGCATTTTATAATACTATTCCCTTCCATCCTGACAAACCAAAATCAAAAAAATAATTGTATAACAATTTACGATCGAAGTTCCTTTTTACATGAGAACATGAAGTTCTTTTTATTTATTTTAGTTATATTTTTTTAATTTATTATAATACATGTGTTAACTGTTACAAACAGTAAATGTAAAAACAAGACTGAATTTTGTGCAATTAATAAATATAATATGATTTATGAATAAATAAATAATTTATTGTATTTAAATAAATTTGTTAGTTTTATATGATTTTTTATAGAAAATATGACGTAACACTGTAAACTATATTTTACGAATAGGACGTAACATCCAAATCACACAATAATTAAAGAAATTTTATTAATTAAATTAAATTATTGAAATGATTGTTACTTTTAACATATAACACCAAAATTTGGTTTTTTCAAATCTAAAATTTACTGAAATATTATGTTTAATCGATCTCCTGAAAAATTATCAATATGAAAGTTACGCCCTATTCACAATAAGCCATCGATATGTTCAAAGTGCAATGGAATCGATACAAAGAATTTTTGTGCAAAATTATGAAAAACAAAAACTTTAGATCATGCAATGCAATTACCACAACATAAAACACTGAACTCTAAAAGTTCTGACACTTTTTGAGTTATTCACCTCTGATGTGTTAAATAAAAATAGTGCAAGCAAAACCGCATATTCTTTTATGCAGACATTAAGTGCGATGTTCCGCAAAATAAAATTGCACGCAAGAATCTACCTCTTCATGATATCAATTCCAATTAAACTGTCACAAAAATTATTAATTTTTTTTGTTCTCTCCTCTAATTTACCATTATTTGTTAATTATTTGTGTTGTTAACCAAAACAAACACAATAACCTGGTAAAAAGACATAAGGAAGACAAAACTCTTATAAAAAAATTACCATAAAAGCATATTTTACGAGCACACAAACCTTACAGGAACGTGATATTGAATATTGCATAAATACAAATTCGTTTTTTTTGTTGTTATATGGTTGTTGTTTAATTCACATAATTTCTAATTTCAATATTTAATTAAAAATGTTAAAACTTCAGAAACCACTTTACGTATGTACATCTTTTAGATTTTAGATAATTTTACCAATTGAGAATCTTGTCTGTGCGTGTGTATGCGTACATGTTAGACTATTTGGAAGAATTTTCTTTCACTTCTCGATCATAAAACTTAAAAAAAAAAATTCTTGAAGATTATTTATTATTTTTATGTTAAGTAAATAAACAATTTCTTCGTGTTATTATTTGTTAAATAATAGTTTAAATAAATATTAGGATTAGAATATATTTTATATGAAAAAAAGTAGAAAAAACATTTAATTTATTTGTTTAATTTTTCCGGACGTGATGATTTTTATTGCTATATGAAGAATTTTTATTTATATTTATGTAAAGTGCATAACTACTCGCTGAAAGTGTGTTATGTACAATAAATCATGGAACGAACAGTTACGGAAACTATGTGGTTGAACACAACGGCGTGCTACTTGCTTTTAGAATTGTATTATAGATAATTGTTGTTCAAAAATTTTAGATTTGTTGATAGAAGAATGTTAGTTTGGTCACCTGATTAGAATACATATTAGATGAATACGCTAAAGGTGTCAAGTTTAAAATTAAGTCCGTCAGTAACAATTAGTCTTTATTACCATAAAATGTCTAGACTATATGACTACATATTTACTAACATTTGATTGGTTGAATGAATGATATATTTGTAGCAGTGTCGCATCTCTTCAGGACCTCATTAAGTAACAATTTCTTGTCAAAGAACACCATAACGCCGTCTTTTAAAAGTTTTAGATCGTTGCCTGGTGGAGACGCATACTGGTTCTGTTCCAACGCTAAGCGAGGCCTAAAAAAAGTTCGGCAGGGCTTTGGTGGTTAGCCGTGTTATTATTACATACATACATACATATATAATTCGTATAAAGCCTGTTTGCTAGCGTACCACATTTATCCTACGCCTCAGATTCTGCTTAGTGTTTTTTTATAAAAAGAGAAATGAAGTGCTGCTATATAGACTATTGGGGAAATCAATAATCAAAGAGTTATAAGAACGACACAAACAACTATCCTGGTCATTACCAATGAAATAAGAAAGCCTGAATCTCTCCCGTTCTGTATGGATTGCCATTTATCTTGATGAGCTTAAGGCAAGAAAGAAAATTTAGAATTTATTTATTTATTTCATCAATATATTTAATACTCGTACATAGTATGGTTACTGTAATCCAAATAAAAGAAACAAGTGAAACTATAAGTAACAATAGCATAGATAAATATTAAAAATAATTAAAGTACATTATACAATCCAAATAAATTAATTCAAATTTGTTTTAAATAATTCTCTTGATATATGAAAATCAAACTGGTCGTAGTATACATTAAAAGAATTTAGCACGTTAAAAACAGGGCTAAAACCTTCAAAATTTGTTCTCCTGAAAGGCAATCGAAGCAAGGTATTTCTTGGACGCAAAAACCTAACAGGGACACTAAAATAAAATAATGATAAAAGTTCTGGGCAATTAACTCGTTTTATCACGCCTAACAGCTAAGGTGCATAAATTGATTAATTTCAATCTATTTTCATATGGCTCACGTTTAAATCTATCTTCAGAATGACATCTAGGAAGTCTTCTAAGTGCAAAAATTAAAAACTGCTTCTGTATACTCTCAATTCTATCCGAATGAAACTTATAAAACGGTTGCCAAATTATCGATGCATATTCCAGAATGGACCTTACATAAGTAACATATAATGTTTTCAATGTTTAAGGATCATGAAATTCTTTGCCATACCTTTTAATAAACCCCAACATTGAATTAGCTTTATTAATTATTAAATCTATATGCTTGTTAAAACTCAAGTTGTTCGAAAATAAAACTCCTAAGTCACGCATTATTAATACTCTGCTCACAACTTCATCATACAGTATATACGGTACTTCAACACAAGATGTACGAGATTTACAGAAAGACATTACTTTACATTTGGAGATGTTTAACCTTAGTTTATTACGGACAGTCCAGTCACAAAATAAATTTAATTCATTTTGAACACGTATAGTGAGCAGACGTGTAGAAGCAGATTTTATCTCTGCGTATATCTTTATATCATCCGCATACATCAAACATTTACAAAAATTAAAACAGTCAATAATATCATTGATGAAAAGTATAAATAAAAACGGGCCAAGATGACTGCCCTGAGGGATACCAGAGGACGCTACATATGAATCCGATACAGTATCCATAATTTTAACACATTGCGTGCGATTCGTTAAGTATGAAGCAATCCAACTAAGAGAGATAAATTCATTATTCATACAATCAAGTTTTTCTAATAATAAGACTTGATCCAACTTATCAAAAGCTTTTGAAAAATCCGTCTAAATTACATCAACTTGAACTCTTTTGGCTTAAAACATCGTATAAGTAATTAGAAAATACCATCAAATTATACGGTAGATCTACCCTGCATAAATCCGTGCTGTAAAGAGCTAACATAATTCATTAAAATAAACTCAAGTCTTTGTTTTACTAACATTTCAAATAATTTAGGAATGACGGAAAGTATATTAACTGGTCTATAACATGTAATATCACACTTAGAACCAGACTTAAACACTGGCCGAACAAATGCGGTTTTCCATATATCAGGAAAAATACCAGTTTGAAGACTAATGTTAAACATATAATATAACGGTTCAGCTAAGGATGAGCACGGACCGGTGCCTTTAAACGTATCTAAATGTAATAAACCAACCAAAATTTCCTGTTTCCTAAGTTGAAGGACATTCAACTTATCGCTTGATGGACCATTACCAAAACTAGAATCAATTTTCTTCTCAAAAACACCCTTGCAAAAATGTACAAAAGCGTTACATATCGCCTCGGGACCGGAAATTGAGTCCCCATTGTGAGACATTACTGTTGGAAAACCTACAGATTTTCTTTTACCATCATTAAGATATTTGAATTCTTTCCTTAACATACAATATTTTTCATAATCCGTACCATTACCAGAACGCTTAAATAACTTACTAGCCTTAGATTTGCGGTTAGTAAGATTTTTCAACGAATGGTTAAACCACGGTTCACTGTACTTACAGCGTCTCGCCTTTTTGGGAAGAAACTGGTCAAATCCTGCATTTACAGCACCATAAAACTTATTATTATTATTATTATTATTATTCACTAAAAACTCAGACCAGTCAATTTTACCAAAATATTCATCAAGGGACACAAAGTCTGCATTCAAAAAATCAAATTTAACATCCTTAACAATAAATTCAGCTATGCTATATTCTAAAAAATTTATTTCGATGAGCAATGGTGTATGAAAGATACTGGAACTCTGAATTGATGTAAACACCAGATCGAGAATACGACCCATGTTGTTCCGAATAGTATTAATTTGTTGAACGCCAAAACTTGACAATACATCCAAGACATTGTTTGATATCAAATCATTAGAAGATCCAACGAAAGCATCATCTATATGGATCCACTCAATTTTAGATAAATTAAAATCACCAACTATTAAAATTTAATCGTCTTGTAGCATCAACGGCAATATCTCCTTCGTGATCAATTCTGTAAAGCTCATATAGACATCCCCAGCACTGCCGAACGGAATGTAAATACCAATGATAAAAAACCAAAAGGAACTGCACTTTACCTTAACAGTCAATAATTCGCAAATGTCGCATCTAATATTTAATTGCTGGAATGTTAATTCATTGCTAACTGCTATGATAATGCCACCACCTCGATGATCAGATACACTGGAATCCATTTAGCGATCACGACGAAAAACAGTATAAACAGATGGAAAAAATTCAGCAACATTAAACGTACTATTTAACCATTTACAAGTATCGAGGAGTAAATAGTTTTAGCTTTGGTTCGAATGCCGCTACAATTATGGTAGTACACATATAAACTATTGCGTTGAGCTGCTGATATATTAATGGTATGTGTTGTATGACTTTTTACAGGCATCTTAACAGGAATATCATGAACCAACTCCTGCCAGGAATAACAGGAAAATTGAAGTTTTTTTGCCGATCGTTTATTGTGTGTTGTTTGTGGCTAAATTTTAATTGAAATTTTTATGTCATCTTGGCATCTTATTATTATTGAAGGGCCATGTGGGCGTTCAAGTCACCTTGCACCGCGACCTAAAAGATCTTTTGTGCTTATTTCTCTTGATATCTTGCACAGACATTTTGGAAAGTCGACTGTAACACTTGCCTTTGTTTCTCGTATTTCAGCAGATGAGCATATTTCTTTCTCTGTTCGAATATAATATAAAAGGAATCAATGATAGTTAGTCCACAATATCTTAAGGAATAACAAACCACAAACCATTGAGCACCTCAAATATTTCAATACGTTCAGGAAAATTACAACAAAAGAATTAATATGTACTGCCATAACCGAGACGGTCAATTGTTAAATGTTTTTGCTCCACACATAACCTCCATGCCTCTACTTTCAAATTAATTAAAAACACACGAAGAGCAACATTCAAATTATCACTGTTTGTAATGTGTCCAACTAGGTTGAATATTTGTTAGCTCGGGCGATTTAATTAGATTATAAGTGCCAACATTGCTTAATATTGCGTAAAAAGGACAATTATTATTATATCTCTACTGATTACATAAATTTTAAAGAAAACCATCTTAAAAATTTGCAAAATTCTTTCAAATATTACGCATCTCGTTCCAGTTATTGCAAATCTCAGATTCAAAAACTGGATGTCGTGGATAGTTGTCGTTCAATCATTTAACCCAAATACAAGATGTATTATTGGTGTTGTACCAATACAAAAGTTCAATTCAGGCTTTAACATTCTCGTCAGTTGGACCGGAGTTTTTTTTGTGAAATATTTTTTTTTCTAACACAACCTTCCAACCATTGATCGAGATATTTGGATTGATCAAACCATTGTACGTAATTACTTCACTAGCAGCTTCTGATATAACGGGTAACGATAGCTGACAATTTCTCCAAATATCTTTGAACTTACAAGAATCCCCTCATAGAAGCATTTAAAGGCTTCATTGTTAGTAGATTTGCATACAAACACGCTATTATACATCCTGGAGTGTTCGAGGAGCTATTTGGCTCCTCAGTAATAAAGCCAAACAACAGGCCTGATATATTCCGTTGCAAACTTTGCCGGTTATGTTTGCCAAGATGTATGACTCTAATTTATTGGGTTGGGTTCAATACTATCCCACACCATTAGCTTTAAAAAAAGGTGCTCTCTGAACCCGATAATACTTCGGAATTGCAACGTACCACAGTATCTAGGTCATCGACCCTAGCGTCGAATTCAGAAACTAATCCTATCTTGAACCTCGGCTTCTTGTCAGCGAATGTCAGTTGTGAGAGAATTGAAATTAAAAGGACAAAATAAGGTGTATTAGAGCATACCACTTTTTATTCTTCATTCATTTTGATGAATCTTCAACAGAATTACCCAAGATTGCCTTACAAAACAAACGAAAGAAACACAAACAAAGAATTAGATAAGAGCATTAATTACCTCTAGCTTTAGCAGTCACATTATTTAGGTAATGTTCAGAAACCTAAATTCAAAAAATTCACCAACGTCATAAGACAGTGCTGATAACTGTTGTACAATATGTGACATTTCACATAAATTGATCAAATCATGTTGTTTACTTAATGCAGTCGATTTCTGAAAAATTTCATAGCAATAGTGGATCGAAATGTCATTTTTTCGAAAAACAATTAAAAACTAGAACAAATATTTTATTGATCTCTAGTAAAATACAACAAGAGTAGAAACAAGTTCAACGTTTATAGTAAATGTTGCCATAATTTCAGGTGTGAAAAATTAATTATATTGCGCACCCGTTTATGGCAAAATTTCTTTTAGTTTTTACGTTGCATTGTTCAGTGTTTTGTCGATAATATTTTTTTATTTATTTATAAATCGCGGAATTACTTTATAGGAATAACGTAATTGTCGCCTTCACAAACAAAAACAAAAAATTCGCGGTTTTTTTTTTTTGCAGTACTATTTATGGACAAAGTTATTAAATTAAACGATCTATAGAAAGTGTTTTTCGCGAGTAAATCGATTTGTCGTGTTCAAAACTTCAAATACAAGAAATAATGGTGTTTGTGACAAACTCCCTACAAAGAAAACAAAAGAAAGAATTGAAATTAATTGATCGAGGCAGTGATCGCACATAAAAAAAATCGAATCGCTTGTTGATCTTAAATATCGCATATCAACAATTGCGCGATAATTTCATTAAAATAAATATTATATTGTAAATTGCAAGTGATTAAATAATTTAAAGAAATAAAGAAATAGAAATTTTATTTTATATTTAAATTACGGTCTCGTAAATGTTTTAATTTTATCGTTGAATTGCATCTTCTGTTTATCTCCATCGCGTACACATAATGTTGTGTTAATAAAATGCGCGATCTTTGCATTTGAATGAAAGTTATACGATATAACTGATTATTATTTATTAAACCAAGAACAACTTAGTTTTTATTTTTCTTAATTAAATTAATTTATTTGTTTACGTTGATTAATTAAATAAAATATACGAATTTTCTCTCAAGCTACGGTTTAATGATGCAATAATCTTGACATATGTATTGATCACATTTTATGATAAGTCGTTGAGGTAATGTTTGAATATTTATTGGTACATTATGTTATGTACTTAAATACTGCTTAACACAGTATTAGTAAAATAAGGAAAGCTTACCAAAGCACAGCCTATATTAGGCCAAGACAATATAACCAGATTTCGACTAGTATAACCAAAGAGGTATGTGGAAGCCACTCCGTCTGTGATAGCGACTGCAGCCTTTGGAAGTTTCTAAAAAATTTGGTCAATTAGTCTGACAGAACATCAAATTCTTAATGAATAGTGTTGCTAGAAATGTACAGATTCTGGCAAAGACCACAAAGGACGACGGTTTTCATGGTTACTACTGCTTAGTTGCAACATGGGAAAGGAATCTAAAATTATTTTTTTTGAATTTATATTTCAAATTATATAATTCAAGATGGTGGATCCAATATGGCCGATGTGATCTTCGGTTAGGAAATGAAAGAGCACTCAAAATGTATTTAAAAATTTCCAAAACTATACATAAATCGAAAAATATTTGTGGAGTTGCTTATTACCAAACTGTTTAGGAACTTAACCATAAATATTTTGAACTTTAAAAATTATTTGTATTCAAATTGTCTTAAAACTTGATGTTTAACGAAAACTTATTAAATGTTGAATTCAAAGCTAAAGCAAAGAGTATAGAATACCAAAATAATCAAGTGAAGCAGTAGGATGATTCGAAAACAGTTAGTGAAGTTCATTGCCGCCCCTAGTCTATACTGAATTCGACAGAATAGTGAAATATTTTAAATATTCGCCCAATAAAACAAAAATTTCCTTCAAAATCGAATCATCTGCGGTTCCGAAACGATCCTACCCTCAGCCAAACTCTTGAAAAATGTTATTTGATGGTCAAATCCAAAAACAAATAACCAACGAGCAAAACAAACTACGAGTCGTGTTTCACGAGGCATACAAGTCCAACAGAAAATGTTTAACTGGTTTTTCGGAGCCGACATTTTTTTTCGAAATGTAGACCGACCATCACAGCAATTGCTACGGAGACGAATGAATCTGTATATCGAGGAGCCAGACATTCTTGAGATATAGGAAAAATAGAGCAAATTTTAGAGATGTGGTGATACAACAAAGGCGACAAATTTAAGTGTTGAAAATAATCTAGTGTATCTGCCACCCGCTGCAAATGTTCTCATGCTAAAAATATGAGAATGGGATATCAACAATGTCCCTTACAAATACATCGTTCGCGATTAACGCCAGCCAAATCGAACTTAATATTTTCTGTGACGCAATCGGAAACCTTGTGAAAACGGATGTGATACAATCGAAAAGGTTAATTGAGTCTGCAATCGATCGACGAATAAATAAACGGGCCTTATTGAATTGGTCGGTGCTCTGGTTGGCCACTTCTAGCTAACTGAATGAAAACTTAATAATAACCCTTACACATACATATGAGATGGAATCAGAAAATTTACAGTACTTTGAACCTGTCAAGAAGTGTCAATTACATCGCCTTAACGAAATGGTACGTGGAAGTTATTCTCTGCATGAGAATAATGACGGGGCGACAAGTTTCAGCATGTAAATTAGTGTATCCGTGGAAGTCATCTCAATTTTTGCAAAATATCAGAAAGACTATATTCCGCATCACCGGAAATCTGTAGCGATGAAACACGTCAAGCGTCTAATTACTGACGGTGACGGTTATGCTGATGCTGATGATGATGTTGGTGACGGTTGTTATGATAATGACAGCGATATCACAACAGTGGTAGTGATTATGATTTATGTTTGTGATTCTGATGATGATGACCAATTACGTCTTTTTTCTCTCATAATATCGCAACCAACTAGTTGCGCGGGAACATAACGTAAACTAATTTATCTCGATTTAATCGCAAAATCTTATAAATGTATTTTCCACGATTTTCTAGTTTTTGTCGGCATTACGTAAACAATGTTTTATTTAGCTGACATTTTTCCGCGATTACAATTATGAATGTATACAATGATGTACATACACATATATAATCGTATCTTTGTTGTACAATTTAATGTTTTATGGTTCAAACATGATATGAGATTTTTTTCGCGATAACTTAACTGCCCATTCGTTCTTATGTATGTACAACGGTACAAAACAAAAATTTTCCTTATGCAATTGGACAAAAAAATTAAATCAACAATTTTTTGTCTCAACATTTCTTTGTTGTCTTATTTAAAACATTTCATCGGTTGACGATAGTCATCTTCAACATCATCAAAAACGTTTATTATGATTTCTTATAAAATTTTTTTGTTTATTTACCTTTACGTACGAGTACATCAAGTTGTGAAATGTCATGAATGTTGTGTTTGATTTATGACAGTTTATTGTAAATTGTAATTGGTTCTGTCGACATTCGTTAATTTTTGTAGAAATCTTAATAATGGCCGATCGTTAATTAATTAAACGCTCATAAAAATTCAAATCATGTTTTATAAGCATATAATGAATGATCTATTTAGCAGGGGCTAATACATTTATTTTTATTTTTTTTAAATTTCTAAATTCTGACCACCCAGCTAAATGCTACTTAGAATTTTACGAGTATTATCCATAAAAAAAATTCTTTTTGATGTGACTTTGATGTTTATCGCGTTCAGACATATAGACAACAAAAAAAAAAAAAAAAATACGATTATTGGATAATTTATACAATAAATGCGGGAATAGTGTTTAGATTTAAGAATTTAGAATTTTAAATAGAATCATCTTTTCGAGTTAATTAAAGATCAATTAAGTCGTTTAGTTCGTCGTTATTTTCATGACGCTCGCACCTTACGTATGTACGACCTATTTATGTTGTCTGTATCGCTATAAGATCTAGATGAGTTTTAAGCCAATTTAAGCGGGAACTAAGTAGAACATCCGTATAATAAAATTTAAATAGAAATATTGAACATAAGTGAAGGGATTTCGAGTTGATTTCTTTTCTATTTCATCTAAGATTATTAAACATTTTTAACACTCTTGTTGTTGTTTTATTTAGTTGATATCGATCTATCACGCCTTTATAAATTTTGAGAGATGTAAGAATTTATTTGAATAAACTAAAACATGTGTTTAGCTTATTTCTTAAAGGTTTTATTTACTATGTATTTGAAGTTGTATCTACGATCTAACATCACGACTTTAGCATGTATAAGTTGACATAAATTTTTACGTTAATTATGTTTTACAAGGCGCGAAAGTTTTGAGTATCTGATCAGTTTAGTCGGTCCTACTGTATTGGAATTCCAAATTATATTCATAAATATTGTTAGATTAATGACGAGTAGGTGTGTTCTGTAATAGTCTGTTCTATAAAGATATTTTAAAAACCAGTTTTTTTTCGACTTTGTCATAAATTATGGAAAATGATTAAAGTGCGGCAGAGAAATTTAATATTCCCTAAATGATTTATAAATTTGTTTCTAAATTAGAATCTCTATATGGTTATATGTTGCTAAAAATGGTAACCGTATCGTCTTACCTAATATGACTTTATTCGTATAAATTCAAAATCAAACGACTTTCACTTCAAGGTTAGTGATTTTCTACGGGTTTAAAAATATTTCTTATCCTACATTCCGGTCTCGAGTTCAATTCTCGTCTGTTTGACCCGAAAACTCATCACAATTCGAGATTTGTGTATGAATGTGAGGCCATCACAATAGCTACTTCATCTTAGCCCCAGAATACTAAATTTTGTGACCCCGATTTCTTAAATAGTTATCGCGTTGCCCAGCTCACTTTTGTTTTCGAAGTTTTATTGAGCACCACCGCCCTAAGGTATAAAAAGTATTAAAATAATCTTTCAAAAGGTTGTTATATTTCAAAAAAGAGGTATCGACAAAAATATGTCAAATGAGCGAACTAATTTGTGTAATTTTGACAAAACTAATATTTGAGAATTGGTAAAACTTACGAAATACACTCAAAGCTTTTTATAGGCTAATATTACATTTAGATATTTAGAATAACAAAACATGATCGCAAGATAATTTCTGCGACCGTATATAACCTTGCCAGACAAAAAACATTTTTTGCAGTCTGGATTTTGTCATGCAGTAATATTTTTATATTCAGAAGGTCTAAATATCTAAAGTTTTAAGAAAATAGTTTTGAGAATATTTAGCGTATTGCTTTGGTAAAAGTTTCAGTTGTTTTAGCTGTTTTAGAAATGTCCAAAGCAACAGTAAACAAATGTTTTTGGTTGTTTTATGTGTTGTACTAAAAATCGGTTTTGTTAAATAATGCAATTGTAATCAATTTCAAAATATTTTACACGATTAAAAACTCATTAAGTTCCACTGCCTAAAATCTATTGTCTAGCGAGATTAATATGATGTGGCTTACTATTTTACACTCCTTATTTGTTTCTTTTCTGGCAAGGGCTGCCCCCACAGCATCAAAAGTCTTGCGCAAAATTTTTCAAAAAAACCTCAGAAAAATTAGGAAAGCAAAAATCTCAAATCGAGAACATAGAATCCCAAAAAATCCCGATGTGATAATATCTCGAAAAATAAAATTTCAAAAGCAAAAAAACTCGAAAGCCCAAAATCTCGAAAATATCTTCAAAAAAAAAAAAAATTTTGAATTTCTATTAGTTCTTGGGACAACGGTTACAATTCGCAAGCATAATATGTAAAGCCAACTCGAAAACATTTGTGTTGAGTTTTTTTTCGAGATTACGTCTTAAGAGATATTTTACTTTCGAAATTTAGTCCAATCTGGATTTTATTCTTTCTGAAAAATATTGTTATTCCAAAAATAACACAACAGAGCTTTAATTTCTGATATGTTGTAGTGTATCTCTTTAGTTCGATATTTAACTTGTTTGAATTGAAGTATCTGTTAAAATCGAGCTTATTGTTTTGCTGGAGAATAAAGAGAAGAAATTATATATTAGCTTTGAGCATCCAGAAAGAAACTTACAAGAAACCAAAATTAAATAAAATGTCTTCGAAAGCTGCTAAATTTCACAATTTTGTGTTAACTCTTGTGGAGGTAACAAACTTTATGAGAAAGTATACCAACTGTTGCTCGTTTTTCTGTTTTCGTTATCTATTCAGTGTTCCCATTGTTTATCCGATTTCGATGGTTAAGTTTTCTTTGGGTAAATTTAAAAATTCGAATTCTCAATTGAACTTTTTGGAGAGGCTGCGGTACTTTGTTCACTAAGTCCAAATGGACAGACATACTGAAATAAACCATTAGACATATGAAATGTGGAGTATTCGGTTTTGTCATGATAGAAAATTTTCCATTTTTGGTAGAACTCATGGCACATGGGTCTTGGCCCATCTCATCACATTTTTATTCATGCTCATAATTTGATGAAAGGCCAAAATAATACTTATTTTCGAAATGGACGAACAAACAAAGTCTCCAATGATTTTCTTAATTTTTTTGGAAAAGGGCAACTAACCTTTGGTAATAATAATATGGAAGCGTTTATTAGTTAAGGAAGTTCGCTGTGGAGGGACGTGTAATCTGCCTTCTCTACGTACGTTCGTATACGCACAAAAATGTGTTCGCATCAATTAGTTGCATAGATGTCGGTCCACGAGGATCCCAAACTTAGTTAAGAAGTCAGTCCTAATTTATGCCGGTCACAAAATTCGTATCTTGAAATACTTGTATTCTTGGTAGGATCTTTTACAATATCAATAATCCTGAATAATGTGACTGGAGTGAGACATTAATTAATCAGGTAATTAAACGTAACCCTAAAAAAATGTTTGTGGACCTCCCGAAGGCCGAAATCAAATTGAAAGTTGCACACATACACAAAAGAAAATTCTTAGCAAACACCGTTTGAATGTTGCCGAAAAACTTAACAAAATTGAACCAGCAAATAAAATCCATGCCAATTTAGATACATAGTTTTCGTTGCGATGTGAATTTAATCAATCGTTGAATAGGTTTGCTTTGATTGAAACCCAATTTAATTTCTCGGATCTCGTCTGCTTTAAGTGGTTACTTTGCAGGTTGTAAGCTACAATAATTTGACTGTTTTTTTTTTGTCCGCCGGGAAAATTTCAATCAGGCGTTCCACCTTTGTTTGTCTGGTTGAAGGTCACGTCGGGTTTACCACTTATCTTCACGTAACAACGAGTAGGATAATTCCCCTAACCAGACGTCAGAGTTTCGTTCGTGGAGGACGGTCAGTTTAAATTATTTAAAAAAATAGGTTGAAAAGTGGTTATATCGGCTAAATCTTTGATTATTAAGTGATTTTATAACAATGAACAATAATATACTAATGACAGTCAGTTTCAAAGCGGCGAAAAGCAACCAGGTTGCCAATTTCATTTTACCATCCAATATCTCTTGTATAAAAATGTTAAAAATTGGCAATTGGTTTTCGATAACCTTACCTAACCTCAAAATCTAACATGTTTTGCGCGACTGCCTCTCTTTCCGCCGCTTTAAAACCGACTGCCGTTGTCTTATTATTGTTCATTGTGATAAAAGGACCTAGTAATGAAAAATTTAGGCTTGCCAATGAATTAGATTTGGAATTGAACTGATTTTAGTGAAATCTAAAATGCGTAATGGACGTGGGATTTTAAAATGATTTTTGGATGAAGTTCTGGAATATGGCCAACCAGGACGGAACTTGGCTATTCTTTTGCCGATTTGAGTGAAATTTGGTGTTGTGCGTGGAAATGGGACTCTAAAATGATTTTTAGATGAAGTTCTGGAAAATGGCCAATTGAGATGGAACTTGGCTATTCCTTAACCGATTTTAGTGAAATTTGACATGAGCGTTGGAAATGGGATTCTAAAATGATTTATGGATAAAGTTCTGGAATATGGCCAATTGTGATGGAACTTGGCTATTCCTTAACCAATTTTAGTGAAATTTGACACGCACGATGGAAATGGGGTTCTACAATGATTTTTATATGAATATGGCCAACTAGGATGGAACTTGGCTGCATTGGAAATGGGATGAATGAAGTTCTGGATTTTCGAGAAATTTGACATGCGCGATGGGAACGGGATTCTACAATGATTTTTAGAGTGAAGTTCTGGAATATGGCCAACTAGGATGGAACTTGGCTATGGCTTAACCGATTTTAATGAAATTTGACATGTGCGATCAAAATGGGATTCTAAAATGATTTTTAGATGAGTTTCTGAAATATGAAAAATGTAGATGGAACTTAGCTGTTCCTGAACCGATTGTGATGCAGTTCAATATATGCGTTGGAAATGGGATTCTAAAATGATTTATGGATAAAGTTCTGGAATATGGCCAATTGTGATGGAACTTGGCTATTCCTTAACCGATTTTAGTGAAATTTGACACGCACGATGGAAATGGGGTTCTACAATGATTTTTATATGAATATGGCCAACTAGGTTGGAACTTGGCTGCGTTGGAAATGGGATTAATGAAGTTCTGGATTTTCGAGTAATTTGACATGCGCGATGGGAACGGGATTCTACAATGATTTTTAGAGCGAAGTTCTGGAATATGGCCAACTAGGATGGAACTTGGCTATGGCTTAACCGATTTTAATGAAATTTGACATGTGCGATCAAAATGGGATTCTAAAATGATTTTTAGATGAGTTTCTGAAATATGAAAAATGTAGATGGAACTTAGCTGTTCCTGAACCGATTGTGATGCAATTCAATATATGCGTTGGTAGTGGGATTCTAAAATAGTTTTTAGATAAAGTTATGGAATATGGCCAACAGCAGACAAACCTCGACAGCTGCATGGTATACGGAAACTACCAAAGACAATAGCTTTTTAGGTTACTCATATTGATATATTTAAATATATCAATATAAGTAACCTAAAATAATAATAATTACTATACATCTGCCGTAACCTGTTTAGATTACTCATATTGATATATTTATTATACATCTGCCGGGAAATTTAGTCGCAATCAAAGGAAAATAAGAAAAATGGGTGACAGCACGCTAATGTTAGTATAGGATCCCGGAATTAGGAAAATCCATCCTAACTGGCCATATTACAGAACTTCATTCAAATATCATTTTAGAATCCCATTTCCAACGCAAATGTCAAATTTCTCTAAAATTGGTTAAGGAATAGCCAAGTTCCATCACAATTGGCCATATTCCAGAATTTCATCCAAAAATCATTTTAGAATCCCATTTTCAACGCACATGTTAAATTTCACTCAAATTAGTTAAGGAATAGCGAAGTTCCATCCTAGTTGGCCATATTCCAGAACTTCATCTAAAAATCAATTTAAAATCCCACTTCTATCGCCCATGTTGATTTTCTCTAAAATCGGCTAAGAAATAGCCAAGTTCCATCCTAGTTGGCCATATTCCAGAAATTTATCTAATTATCGCTTATCGAACTTTCTTTATTTAATGATATTCAATAATATGATATTCGTGTCTTACAAAAAATGTTGCTCCCTAATGTGTTTTCTTCAATGGTTCTATAGAATGGGTTGGGAGCGATATTTTTAGCTTTTACGCTCTCGGTTTTAAGAGGAAAATTAAAAATAAAAATTTAAATCACTTTGAAAGAGCGAAATATTTTTTTTTGTGTTTATCATCAGAGGGTAACAGCGTAAAAGCAAACTGAAAAAAAATTTTATTGGGAGCGAAGATTTTTATAAAGAGCTCTAAGAGAGCGATAAATTTAAACTCTGGAATAAAGTAAATAATATTGACTAGTATTATTTTGATTCAGCTGCAACGTCACATGTGAATATGCACCGGATGATGTAAAATGATATTTCAGAACCAGCGAACACTGAAGTCGTAACTGCTAACAGTTCCCGTATGACAGTTGAAGCTGTTGGTAATATCAAATTATGTAAATGTTAATGTTGATAAAAATATCGAAGAAGTAAGCGTCAAAAATGTGTTGATCTTACCAAATATATGTGCAAATCTTTTATCAGTTAGTCAGATCGTTAATACTGTTACGAACTGGGCTTCTGAGTTCGCCCGAATTTTGCAATTAAAAACACTGTGTACTTTTATCTCACTTGACTCGATTTTATTCCACTTCACTTTTATACACTGTAATATTCGCTTTTACTTTACTTCTTTAAGTTTGTCCGCTTGCCACTTGGTTGGGGGGCTATGACAACAGATTTATTTCACTGGTTACATCAAAAACTGTTTCCTGCTTACCACCATCGGCCGTGTTTATACCAACCACTTTGATACTGCTCTCGAAATTTCCTTTATTGTGTGTCATAAAATCATCTATCTTCATTCTTGGGTATTCTGTTTATGACCCATAATCACATCTGGAAATATTTATGGCTGCTCATAATCATCATCATTCATTATTGTCGACGGTCCATGTGTATTTATTTGTGTTGTTGTTCATTTTATTCATCAATCACTACCAGCAACTTTATGGCATATTCTACGATGCCTACGATGGGTCATATTAATTTTGATAGTCTACAAAAATTAAAAGTTGATCAAGCTGAAGGTGTCGGGAAAAAGGAAAACAAACTCGACATTCATTCAAAAATGTTGGAACGTGTGCAAATTACACACGATAAGAAAGCGGGAAAGATTTGGATCAATCAAGAGCAGTACTTTATATAAATCTTAGCTAGATTTAATATGATTGATTGCAAATCTGTTTCTACGCCATTACACGCAAATCAAAAGTTATCAAGTGAGATGTGTCCGAAAAATCGAGATGACTACAATGAGATGCAAAATGTACATTATCAACAAGCCGTTGGAAGTATTTTATTTCAGAGCAGATATATGTTTTGCAGTGAATATGATGAGTCGTTTTAATGCCAATCCAGGTAAAGCAGACTGGCGTGCGGTAAAGCGAATTATGAGATACCTTAAAGGAACGTCGAATACACAACTTGAGTTTAACTATCAAAATAAGAATTTGGTTATGAAGTGTTCGAAAGCTTTAGGGCTGAAATTTTAAATTATATAAATTCTAGTGGTGGTATTGAAAGTTGAATTAATATTGTTATGTTGGCAACACCTTTTTATATTTACGTATAATGCAGCAACAATGCAAGTTTCGATTATGTTCAAGCAGATAACCGTGTTTTATTTGATCCGTGCTCTGTATTGTTAATTTTACAACCGTATTTCAACAGATTTCCTCACTTTCAATGGTTTTCGATCCTAAGTTCCTGTATAAACTAAAAATTGAATGTAATCTTAGATTCCGATAAAAATGGCAAACAAATTATCGAACGTCATTCACACTTACAAAATGCGGTACTTTTTTTTGTCTTAGAAGATTGTTACATTTACTCTATATCGCGGAAATTAATTTGTACACCTTTCTAACTATTTTGAATCGACTGTAAACAAATTTTAATTACAAAAAATAAATTAAATTAGCAAGGCGTATTATACGAGTAGTAGCTACTCGTATATACGATAAAATTATCTTAATTATTCTCAAGTTTTATTTTATATACGGTGTTTATTGTAAAATGCATTTTATAGATAATAAATTAATTAATAGGTTTTAGCAAAATAGCTTTGGCAACTGAAAACGGTAAATATTGTACAGACATAAAACTCTGAGTACGTGTGTACTCTCGAAGCAAAAAAAAAAACTTGAGACGGTTTATTGTTTAGTTTAGTGAGCCAGAAACTCAAAATTTTGTGATATGATGCAAACAAAGCCCTGTAGCTTTCGAGCTTTCGACGCTAACGATAGATGAAAGTAAGTATTTATATTAAAAGTAATGATCACTTTCATTTTTATACGAATTCAAATTTTTTGTTTTTGTTTTCTTTCTACAAATCTACAGCATCATCATCATCTTAATCAAAAACTAATCTTGTACAATAATTTATAATAAACATAATCGTCATGTCGTCCACCCATAAATAAATTTAATGTTTTACGCTCGAATAAATGAAATTCGTTCTTATTATTTCTGTATCTTTTGTGTGTGTGTGTGTACAGTTGTATCCATTTCTTATATAGTTAAATCCAAAAGAAAACAAAAAAATCGAGATGGGCTTGGCGCAAAAATACAACGTTTTCTTAACATAATTATTAAGAGCATGTTCAAAGATCACGAACTTATAATGCCATGACGTCGAAATATCTTGAAAGTCGTTACAAAAAAAAAAAAAAAAAAAATGGGATCAATTTTAAAAGGGAAATGACGTAATCTCGTGTTGTGGATTTTAGCGACAATTTGTTATGTGTCGCTCGCGCCATACAAACACCATTAATTCGATTTAAGTGTTAAAGGTCGTTTCATTTAAATTTGTATGCAAATCTTCAAAATTTCTAATGTATTTCACTTTACATAAATAGAGTGTACAACAATATGTATATATCGTCGAATAAACAAACGATTAGAAATCCATAAAAACATTAAAATTAGAAAATTACTGTAATTATAAAACAATTTTTTAATTTTTTTATTTACTTCTCTCTATAACAGGCACAGTCATCAAAATAAACGGCGTTTACCACCAAAAATTACAAAAAAATGATTAAAATTTTAATTAACAACTATTATACACACAAGTGAATTTTAATCGATTTTGCTAAAATAAGTTTATACATTAAACTTACTCTACTTACATAGGAGTATATCGTACATATAGTGGTTAAGTTCAATTAAACTGACTTTGAAATAATATTCTTGAACTATATTCTGTGTACGCGTTAATTAATATTTCGTAAAATTCTATAGCTAGTTAGATTTTAATTAATTGATTGTGTATTATGAGTTGCTCTATATATACAATACTTTGTGCGGCTACAATTAATCAGCCGCGCACTATTGTGTAAAAAAATGTGGGGGTACACCACCTTGAGTACCTATAAGTACGTATATCGTAAATTAATAAAGATATTTTTACGCACCCAGAAATGTAGAACACAACAGAATCTTAAAGGTGGTGATTATAGATTTAATATATGATATTTTGTTTTGTCCGCAAACGAAGTCGGCTTGCAAATTTTTAACTGTGCCCCAAATTCATTTGAACGAGTTATAATGATTGATTGAGTTGAATTACATTTTTAGCTTATACTTCGATTAGCATCGATTTTTATTATAAAGAAAGTGATCAATCTGGTTTTACCGATTGCAAAAAAACCTAGGTTTCTTCTTGTGCCAAAATTATAATTTAAAGCCTGTTACAGTTTAATGATCTAGATATACACATAGACTAAAGCATTTCTCCACTTAGTTTCTTTTTACCAGTTGTCTACTTCCTATAGGTTATATTCAGTTGTATGTTCATTCGACACCATACATTTGTACTCTTCTGTGGTACACATTAAACAGTAGCATAGTTGGGTAACTTCAAAGATTTGAGAGGCTCGGAATTACAGTGACCATGACATGAGAACTACGCTAACGGCGACAGTAATGAATGTATTATTCCCCTTTTCTCGATCGCTGCACATACCATATAGCGATGAAGGAAGAAGCTTCGCGATCCTTGAAAATTGTTATGAATGTAATCTAACTGTGAAGAGCCGCTTCAAAGACCAAATCCAATCTAAGATAGAATTCGATCACAAATATAAAAATCACGCCCCAGCAGGCATCATTTTTCAGCCTGAGGTCTAAGCTATTAAAACAGCACGAAAAATAAAAAAAATAAAAGAAAACAAAGAATCGCATGGTGGATCTGGCAGGCAGTCCTCAAAGTACTCAGCAGTAGTCGATCGCTCTAAAGCAACTGAAAATTAGGAACAAAGTTATTCTTTCCTGGATGTCAAACCATGAGGGACGTCTTGCAGTAGGTTAGGTGTAGTAGGGAGCTGGGTTGGAAATATATTCGATAGAGAATGTTGTTTACATACTAAAATGGAATTTTCCACGATAAAACTGTTCTAAATGTTTCTAGACTATTCTTACTGGAAAAGTCATGAACTTTCTAGAAGTTTTGGTTTCAGTTTATAAAAGGTGAACGAGATCGAATTAGATTCATTAGTGTTTGGTAAGCGATGATGTGTGAAGATTAAAAACGTATTTTGGCAACTCTTAGCCCTACTTAGACAAAAATACGAAATATTTGTAAATAGGACGATTAAAATTACAAAAAGCACTTTTACATAGTTGCCGAGTTTGTTATGGCGCTGTTGGTAGAAATACCTACATTTTTGGTCCTCGGCAGATATCATAGTTTCTGAAGCATTGACATTGGAAGGGCCTTGAACTATTGATGGAAGGAAATCATAAACTTTTATCACTCCTATAAATTTTCACCATGTTGAGGTGAAAATCTTATTCAGGTCTTAGATAATAATATTTGGTAATTTCCAGATGTCCCACCGTTCTATTTAAAATTGCAAAGTCTTGAAGGATGCAACAATTTCAGCTTTGTCATTTTAGCTGTCATATTCACAAGTGATACTGTTCGGTCTTATTCTAAAGGCACAATAAAATCCTGTTATAAAAGCCTTGAACAAGCCAATCACTTTAGTTATTTCATTTTACCATCCAATCCCTTCTAATAATGCTGGTGGCGAATTTATTGTTTGCTCATTTCTAGGTCGCATAGACATCTAAGAGTCAGTGCCGTTAGAATGTTCTTGATTTGATCCAAGATGGATTTTTTTTTCATATTTGTTGTTTGAAAGTGAATGATGTATCTTGATTGGCAATTTAACCTTCTCAAATACTTGATACGTCGGGTATGCTTCAAATAAGGATATGCGGATGATATTTTGCTGAAGTTGAATAAAGATCTTAATATTTGGGAGTTAACACCTCGGCACAGTTGCAAATGCCTAAGGAAAAGTTTAACAACAAAAATTCTCCACTTCAAGGCAAATAACAATTATTTTCTTTCGAATTTAACCGTCTAGCATATCAGTGTAAAGGACTTAAAGAATACAACAATTCTAGCATTTTAATTCCCAAACCTTGAACGTAGCGTACAAAGGTTTTGTGACATGAACCATTCTGTAATGTTACTTCCGATGGTAGCTAGCTGGTGAATCTCAATATTAGATTAGGTAAAAATATTTCTACAAATGAAGAGCAATCCCAGTATCTTTTTCAGTGTTTGAGCACACATTTTTTTTTTGTTTTCTGGTAAGGATTAAGAAAATTAATAAATGAACGTCGTTTCACGCACGACGGAGACAGCATCTAGTATTAAGCAATATGCATATTAATGAGGTCTTAATTACACTACAAGGATATGATTGTTTTGTCCTAGTTCAGTAAGCGGTTCTTACTTAATCTTAATAGTGGACTGTTTATATGGCTTGATTTGCAGAACAACACTAAAACAGCTGCCAAACATACTAATGTGAAGTTTCTGACAAATTGACAAAAAACCTTACAAAAGCTAAAAAGTGTAAATGCTCCACTACACTAAAATTGTGTAGCTGGAATTTAGATCAAGGCATCGTAGGGATGTCTAAGTAATACCGAGTGTGCCATTTCATTGTATTGACCTCTGTGCATGATTTCTAGCAGACAACATATTTATGCGACCCGTCCAACATAAATTTAATTCAAGTTTCAAAAATGTCACGTGGTAAAATTCTGTAGTTGGGATTTCTATGGGCCATTGACAAGGCATCGTAGAGATGTCTAAGTAATACCGAGTATGCCATTTCACTGTACACCTGTCCCTCGATTAACACGGTAATTACGTTCCGCCTAATTACCGTGTAACTCAAAACCGTGTTAATCGCGACTAATACACCTGTCCCTCGATTAACACGGTACTTGATTAACGCGGCGAAACTTCTGTGCGTGTTAATCAAGACTTTGTCTCAATTCGTTGACCGTGTTAAATCAAATCCGTGTTAATCAAGTACCGTGTTAATCGAGGGATAGGTGTATTGACCTCTGTGCATGATTTCTAGAAGACAACATATTTATGCGACCCGTCCAACAAAAATTTATTCAAGTTTCAAAAATGTCACATGGTAAAATTCTGTAGTTGAGATTTCTATGGCCATATAATACAAAAATAGTTCAAAAA
Organism: Tipula vernalis; assembly: GCA_958295665.1. Taxonomy (NCBI): domain Eukaryota; kingdom Metazoa; phylum Arthropoda; class Insecta; order Diptera; family Tipulidae; genus Tipula; species Tipula vernalis. Next base: position 457,802,356 of record OY282558.1, on the reverse strand, counting down.
ACAGTTCATTACCTGTTAAAATTACAGAAATTACAGAATTACAGAATTGTATTTAACAAAATTTTTTGCCACCAAAAGATGAAAAATCGGGTGAAACTGCCAGTGAAGATTCGGAGAAAAATTCAAGTGGGAAACAAAAAGGCACAAAATCGGGGGTAAATAAGGTCGTTTCTGGCAGTGAATGTGATTATCCACTACATCTATCAAAACGACATCTCAAGGAGGAGCTAGCATTTCTGTAATTGGCTGTTACAAAAACTTCTTTAAATTCGTTTGATGGTTTAACAAAAAACCAACTGTCAATTCCCAATACCAATTTTCAGTGTACAGCGACATAACTTAAAAAAGGTAAAATAAACCAAGAATTATAGGAATCCATCCGTTTCGTTTCTCGAACCACAAGGCAAAACCAAGGGCAAACCAAGTCATTTTTGGGCCTTCCCAATTTTTATAATTTTTTCATGCTAGACAAAGCGTCTATTGCTGCCCCCTTCATCGTCTGTACATAAATCTAGAAGCTTTTCAGAATCGGAACACTATGCTTCTTCCGTAGGAGAATCCGTTAATTCACTAAAATAAGAAATGTTCATTAATTCTTGTGTGCGATACAACACTTGTTGGAGTAGAGTAAAACCAGCCCTTAGTCATAAAATGTATGATGGTTTTGAACGTTCTAAAGTTTTCTATTCGAGAAAAAAAGTTCTTTTCGTTTCATCAAAAGTTCATCACCCTCTATTAAGTTGCACAATTTGAAGAAAATAGTAAATTTCGTTTTTTTTTTTAATATTAGAAAAATTGCCTCACAGAATGCAATAAATGAGGCATTATATTTGAGTTGAGAACTATCGAAATTTGCAAGACATGATTTATTATTATTATTGAGAACGAGGCTCTCAACGATGATACTGCAAGGCAAAACTAATGCGGACAGTAGCGTTTGCAATTTCTCGAAGTTTTTAATTTCCCGAGAAATCGAGAATCCAATTTGAAATTTCTCGAGAATTCTCGAGGTGTCAAGAGTTACCATATATCATCGTCGTTAAATCCTGCCAATTAAGCCTTGATCTTATAAAGTTGGATATTCGCCAAACTATGACTACAACAGTCAGCCAAGATTACGAAATATTCTCTCGATTCTATTCACTTAGATTCTATATTAATTTAACATCTCCAAACTAATAAGGTAATATTCGAGAAAATGTTATTTTGATCTTTAGCGCCATTCTTAGACGAGAATGGAGTTCTGAGAGTAGGTGGACGATTTAAAATTTAATTATTATCATATGGTTAAAACATCAGATTTTACTTCCTGGCACTCATTTGTTCTCCAAGTTGCTTGTCCACTAAGAACACTGGAGAATGCTTCATGCCGGTCCTCAAGCGCTATTATACAACCTTCGATTTACATATTGGATCGTTTGAGGTCGAAACATGTGCCGAACGGTTGTAAATAAGTGTAAATGATGGGTAATCTACCTACAGACCGAGTGATAAAATCGTTTAGCCAAAACGGAACCAAACATTAGATCAAAATTAATTTAAGAAAATGTATGTTTGTTTATTTATATATTTTTCCACTTACGCCGGTTCGTGGCCCGTCATGGAATGTGTTCGAAAATACATTCGGATAACGCCATCAATTTTGTTGGTGCTCGATCGAAGCTTCAAGCTTCGACGATATTTTATCTCTTTACGTACTTGTATTGGGCCCAACCAATCCTAGGCACGGTGTGTCTGAACCACTTTTAAATGGCTCGGAAAACCACGTCTCTATTTTCTTCAAGGATCGAAAGTTCCATGTTTGAGAAGTCCAAAAAAACAAAAATTAGCAAAATACCCGGAGCCGTTTTGAAAAAAACGCAATTTCAAAATTTTTTGGTGACGGATTATTGAATGAAATACATGGAGACATCAAAATGAAAAGGCAAAATTTATTTAGGCTGCCCAAATCATAATATAGTCCTTACACGAAAAAATGTCTTCTCTTGACTGTCATTGTTTATTCAAGGCTGTGGAACAAAAGCCAGAAACACCTTGAACCGTAAACATGGCGAGAATTATATTCTTGTATAGCTCTTAGAAGTTTGGAGCTATAATCTGGATGTGTATGGTGGACTTTATAATTTATCCAGGTATTTTTGAAGTCATGGTGAACTGACTCCATAGCTTGCTCACTGTAGTTCCCGAGTCCTTTCTCCATTTTTCGGCAAAAATGAGGAACGTGGAAAAAGACAGCATGAACTTTTGGCGTTATTGGTATTGCTATGTCCAAATAACTTCTTTGAAATTCTGAAATATACACCTCAAATTTTTCGTCAAGACTACTTAACTTCGAGCATAAATATAATAGAGAGAGTGTAAACTTCAGAACGTATGGAAAGAGAATAAAAATAACGTAGCAACACTTCTATCAAATTTTGTATTTTTTTCTTGACATTTCAAGTGTTTTGGTTGTACGTGTTTGACAACAAAGTTTTTTGTGAAAATTACAGGAAAATTGTCACTGAAAACTCTAAAATGTCGAAAAGTGTAAAGTGTTGTGTTCTAAATTGTGGCAATGTAAAGCAAATTATTAAAAAAAAAAGCACAAGAAAAATAAACTTAACCACTTTTTTTAGGTAAGTGTTAGCCCTTCATTTTTTAATTGCGCTACGGTGCATATTTTGAGCCAACGGATGGATTTTAAAATTAAGTGTGTAGTGTTAAAGCGCATTTATAATTTAATACGGGCGCTCATTTTTATTATGATGCGTGTTAATTTTCTTTCAAAAAAATTAGAAACAAACAGTTTGGTTACTAAAAATAAATTTGTTTATAGTTTCCATTTTGATGAAATGTTTATATAAAAAGATCCATAGTCGGGGAATTTTTTTTTGTAGGGTACATTTTTGGGTGGTTAATTTTAACTACAACTTTAAAAGTGATTTCCCAAAATGTTGGTCTTTGCAGTTAACCACTTTTTGTTTAACACCACAGAATTTGTCAAATTTACAAGATATATTCATAGTTCTCGTGGCTTAATAGATTTCCTAAGGATGCTCATATGAAAAAGGAGTGGATAAAAATTTTAGGCTTAACTCAATCAGTTAAGTTAGGAAGAAAGCAAGAAATTTGTGAACAACATTTTGAGACGCGCTTTATGCATGATAAGGGAGCGTGTAAATATTTGAGAGCAGACGCCGTTCCAACCATTTTTGCATCTTCATCTAAATCAGCAGTGGATGAGCGGGAGCCATTAGTAGCGTTGGAAATAAATTTGATGAGTGAAGAACGTGGTTCAGAACCAAATTTACCAAATGTTCTAACGGATGCAGCAATGGATTGGCGGGAACCATTAGTAGAATTGGACGGAAATTTGATGAGTGCACAACGTTATCCAGAACCAAATTTACCAAATATTCTAATGGATGATGAATCCACTATCAATAGTTAAATCCAGTAACGGCAATAAATTTAACAACAGAACGGTCTCTTTTACTTCAGCCATCGATTAACAGCGACAATATTATTTCAGACAACGATACTGCCTTACTTGTCGAGAATGAAAATTTATTTGACTATCCCGATCTGTCTGAGTTTGTTGAAAACGTAGTGGAGTATATTGCAGGGTTCATAGTTTTCCGTTTAAAAAAATCTCTACACTGCTCCGAATGTCTTTCATATCTCGAAAGAAATGACTCAACCAACTCTCTTATAACTTATAAAAATAGAGGTGGACTACAAACTCCAAGTAATGATGTCGTAGTAATTTGTAATTTAACTGAAAAGGAAATTCGTCATTTTACCATCCAACATAGAACAAATCAAATTTCTGTTTTAAAGGAATCAGTTTCTACAAGAATCCTTATTAATGTACAAAGCAAATTATTAGATCGAAATCTTTTTATTGACTTCCCATATCATGATCATTATAATCTTCTTGTAAAAATTATTATAAAAAAATATATAGATATAAGATTTTTTTATATTTGTAGTAATACAAAAAAAACAAATAGTGTTAGAAATAAGCTGAATCGTTTAGTTATATTTCAAGGGATGTAATTTAGTTCTAACTTATAACTGTGTATTTGTACCTAAATATAATAAAATATTGTTTGAAAAAAAAGTGTTTTTTTATTATGTTTTAAATTTATTTTATTAGGTAAACCTTCAGGTTTCCATCCATCCCATTCAAAAAATAAAGCAAAAATGAATATGTACTATATGTGGTCATGATTTGATAGAAATTATAAATGGCAAAATAGCGGGAATTATTTTCTCCAAAATAACAAAAAAAAACTTAACAATTTTTATTATCATATTTGTATACATATCCATAAATTTCCATTAAATCCTAAATTTTTGAACCCATTGGAAAAAAATGTTTATTATGTACGACTATGGAAATGATGGAAATAAAAAAAATAAAATAGAGAGAAGAGAGAGAAAAATAAAAGCAAAAAATTAGTTTTGACAGAAGTGTTGCTACGCTCAAAATCTACTATCCTACCCGGTTGCTACTTAAGAAACATGAATTGACGACACTTGAAAAATCATTAAAACATCTGACATATTTTAAATAATGAACACTACATTTTGCCCGAAGCAGATCTATCTTGTTCAACATATTTTTGCAGGCATTGCCTGCGAAACCAGGAGATCCATGGACAAATTCTCTGCTTACATTGCACAATTTTGCCCATTTCTCAGTATCGTCTTCGCATTCCCTCAGCATGTGGCCATACAACGTGTTTACTACCCCGAGCATTAGATGCAGTTCAGATGGAGGTATTATATCGATGAAAAATTCTTGGCATTAATTTTTTTACTGCCACTAGTCTTGAAGGCGTCTGAAGTTTCACGTAATGAGAAGAATGAGCCATGACCCCAGTTATTATATTGGCCATTTTTAGGTCTGTGGCAATGATTATGACTTTTAAGTCATTCAAATGTAGAGAGGACCACAGAGTGCAAATATTCACATAATTTTCTTGTGTATCAGAAATGATACCAAGGATGAATAACTTTTTCACACCCGTGTCCTTAAATTTATTGGCGTGTACTCCATCATGATAATGCTGCCTGGCCCCTTTGAAATGTGGATTATTATCGGCTCCTTCGAATCTTGATTGAATGAATAAGCAAATCTTCAAAATACAAACACCACCGTCAAGCCCAATTTTCAAATCTACTTCTTGCAAACCTCTTTTTCTCGAATAAATGTAACTAAACATTGTACATTATTACAACAAACAAAGCATCCAGATTTATTTATTACACAAGACTTCTTGGTATTCAATACGTCACAAACAAGAGATTAAAAAAACGAATCAAGCTGATGATTCAACAAAAGCAGGTCCTGCTTCAAGTTGGGCTGAAATATTTTCCTATTCTTACTGCCAACTCGCAAAGCAGCAGTTAGAGAATGTGTCTTTCTGGTAGACAATCCCAATTCTGTACTTATTTTCAATATGTCGATAGCTGCGACTGTTTCTTTTCTTGAACTTTTATCCACATTGTTTGAATTCACTGAAACTGGTAGTTTTTTGCCTCTCCTTTGAGATAACCGCAACTGTCCTTCATTGTTTGAGTGTTCTGGCACGTGTAGAATATCTTTTAGCATTGATGAAGCTAATTTTTCCTTTTCTTTGGTAGACAAATTTTTTGAAATCAATTCAGTGAGAATAGGGATGCATTTAGGTGAAGTGCAAATTTTGTTTTTATCCAGTGGTCCTCTGCATTTCTTACACTTTTTCTTGATCACTTTTCTTTTTGCTGAATTTCCTAGACACAGATTGTCTGGTGCACGTTCTCGCAATTTCACACAACTTGCAGTCACAAAGTATCTTATTTTTAGATCGTGTTATACATGGGAGTTCCAGAAAACCAGAATAGCCCGGTAGAGCTAATGTGGTTTCTTCAGAATTTTGTTTATTGAATTTGTATATGATGATTTTGCAACTGGTACAGACAGCAGATGGGTAACGAATATCATCAAGATTAATATTTGCAGCATTTTTTACCTCAATTTTCAATGGGCCCACAATATCCCACATCTTATCTTTCTTTCTTAAACACAACAAACAAATCACGCCTCGGTTTTCTTCATGAGTTCGCGCATGGTCCTTTGTCTTTCGTGACATTTTGTTTCACTCTTATGTAGGTAATAGGTTCGTCTATTACTAATAAATGTTATTTACTGGCCGGTTTGTCAACGACTGTTTTGACTAATATTACGACAACTAAAGACTGATTTACATTCAAAAAATTTCGCAGATGCAGATGTCAAATCAAAAATTCGCTTTCTTTACACATAAAAAGTAAATTTAAACAAAAAGTGTCATAAACCAATGCAAATGATTGGTTTTCTTATTTATGTAACCTTATTATTGATTTTGATTGATTGATTGATTGCGATGTACGATCAAGCATTAAGCAAGTCTCCCGTATTATAAATGCGAATACCAACACCACTATACCTATGTACACAACACGACACCATTCTTCATGAAGCCAAACCCCGTAAAGAAAGGCGTCACATCGATAACTACATAAGTCTAATAGTTGTGATATCCGCCCCTGGCCAGGCCGCCGTCGTACACCTTTTTACATATAACAAGATCGAGGGATGGGAAAGGAATGTTAGCAACAAAGACTCAACCCGGTTCCAGACACCTAAGTAGTTGATAGTTAGTAAATTTGTTAGTAATATATTTTTTTTTTTTTTTTTTAGTAATTTATTTAGCACAAGGACAATACAATTTTAAAGTTCATCTACTGCTCCAACCTGTAAGAAGACACAATGACAACAATTTCCTGGTACCGCAAACTCTTTTTCTGAAAAGCTGTAAACAACTATTATTATTCCCCTCCCCCTTTTTTTCCATCGGGGGTTGTGAGAGGGGAGCGAGATTTTGTTCCATCATCATGTTCCCATGTGGTCACCCAAATTTGTACTAACTGTAGGTAGTGTTGCTTGACGTTGTTGTTCAAATCGTTGCGTCTCTGCTGTCCCTGCTACTCGCCCCCTATCAGCTAATTCCAGAATTATCACTAAAATTAAAATTAAATAATAATTTTGTCTGTTACTTTATTCTGCTTAAAGAACACTACAAAATAGTTTTAATTAACCTGGAACATATTAAATACTAACAGCCCAAAGTGCCATACTAAATTAAATTAAATAATACGAGTATAAAATTAAATGATAAAAATAATCAAAAAGAAAGAAATCACGGTTTCTTCACTCTGAAAATCCCAATACAATTCTAAAATTCGAATTTAAAATCTTCTAAGACCCGAAACCAAATAAGTTCAATTTCCAAATTAACAAACTAACAACATAATTACTTAGCTAATCTCAGAAACACCTCCAAAATCACATTAAATAATAACTAATTGCTTATTCGTCTATTCCGCTTAAAATCCCACAGTATTGTGCAGTGGTTTAAGTTAATCGTGAACACAAATATTAGTCAAAAGCTATTATTTTCCTATTTGTACCAATTAAAAACAATTAGCACAAAATCTATGATTTGAATCATAAACTCAATTAAAATACAAACCCATAACCTGTTCAACGAAATTTAAATTCCGAATCAATTCGGTTTAGAATTCAAAACTTTACAGTCCTTACCCCAAAGAAAATCGCTTGAATAAATAAAATACAATAACATAAACTATAAATTCTTTCAACGCATCTCAACCAACAAAAAATTGTTCTCAATCCATGCCCCAACATATCTACTTGCATCGCATAAAGAGTAAATCGAAAAACAATAATAAATCGATCGCGCTCGATGCCATTGTACAGTAAAGGAAAAACCATGCATACAAATACAACCGAACAACGGCAATCCTAGAATAAGCAAGCCATCCAAAATACAAGCGAGACTCTTCATCAATTCAACAATAAACATCCACACAGACACACATACTCATGCACTAACGGCAAAATACCTACAACATCACCATGAGATGAAATTCACAATAAGCAAAAGTGTATAGACATTTTTGTTGGTTTTGGCATTTACCGTAGGCACTAACACTAACATACCCTAATGCACATTTTTATATCCCATATTGCCTATTGCTGTTTCACTGTTTCTGAATTCGATTCAAATATACTCGGTCATATGGGATATAAGTAAGTATGTATAAGAATTCCTAGTGCGAATCTGGTAAAACAACGGTAAACAAATCGCTACCTTCAACAAATTACAAAATCACATTGGTTTATTTATGCTCTTACGATCGAAAGAAAGGTTAACCATAAATTTCTTGTATATCCGCTCTCCCCAACTGTACACACTTGAAATAGACAACTTTATGTGGGGAAACATTTATTTGTGACTACTGACTTTGGTATCCAAAAACCAGAGATGGGTAAAACGCTAAAAAATCTGATTTTTCAACAATTTTGTCAGAAATAGGTCAAAAACCTTAAATTTTGGTCAAAAACTGTCGGAAAGTGTTAAAAACTGTGCGAGCGAATATTAGCGAATATTAGGAAAAAGAGGAAATAAAATATTCTTATTGTTTCGTGAGCAAGTTTTTGATATAATTTAATGGTAAATTTCGAAAAATGTTCAAACTGTTAAAACAGTGTCCGAACTCGTGTCAAAAAGTGTCGAAAGCTGTGTCATAAATACTAATTTTCAATACTACCTATCTCTGCCAAAAACACAATCCACTATAGGCAGCAATGTTAATAATAACAATTAAATTTTGTTATTAACACTAACACACTATGAAAAGACATTAACCTAATCCACTATATTTCTTTTAACCTTTCAAAATTTCATTTCATCCTTTACCAAAAAAGCGTAATTAAAATAAATAAAAAGTAATCAAAATCAAAAACACAGCCTGAGGTCAATAATGCATCACTTACCTTACAATACATAATTATGCAAAATGGTATCGGTAATGTAGAAAATTACTTTACCACTTGTCATAAATGATCTGTAAATAACTCAACACTATCAAAGGATATTTTAATTCACTAATTTATGCACTATTATTTTGTTCTTAATTATAGAAACTTTTATTTATTTTAACTATTACATGATAACACTGATACACTCATATTTTCCTTATGACACAAAAAACTTTCACAAAACTATATTAACATTTAAATACATTTTTTTTTTATCACAACACTAAAAATGACATCTTCGTCATGTTGCCACTATCCAATTATTTATGAACTAAACAGTTCATTAACTAATTGCTTAAGTTCTTTACGACTTTTGTATAAAACAAAGCATCCAATTCCATTTTAATAAACAACGTCGGTATTAAACCATCGGTAATGCAGAATGCAGTCTTACCCATTCTGTCACTAACTAAAAAAATAATGGTGGTTTTTAAGTTATATTTATTAATTTAGTATTAACACAAAATTTACGATTGAAACACACTTTTGATGAAAAAAAACTCGTCACTAGTACACTCATAGTTACTTTTAACACTAAATTAACCGGCACTAACATTTAAAATTATTTTAATTTATTTTTAAAGCCACCGCAAAAAAAAATTACGTTTATTCATCACAACCCGAGACGCGAACCAACCCTTATTTATGTAACCTTATTATAGTTATTTATTCACGCATCGATATGATTTTACAGAAAAAAGATGAAAGTCGACATCTGCAAAAAAAAGCAGACGAGGTTTTTTTGATTTGTTTCTCGGGTTTCAATTGACTTTTTAAAGCAGATGATTATTTTTTCTCTTTTTGTCTTTGTACTTTTTCCTATGTTGTGTTTCATTTTTTTTGCAGACGTCGATTGTCGTTAAATGTAAATCAGTCTTAAGTCTGTCTTTCTGCTGATTTTTGAAGCAAACATTTGAAAACAACAAACATATTTACGTGAAAAGAAACAAAACAATGTCTGTAGACAGACAGATATGGTGATGTATTTATTTTTCAAGCATTTCAGCATATCTCTTGGCTCTACACCTACAGAATTATGAAAAAAATCGTGAATTTTCGTATCGTCGCAGAAAAAAATTTGAAATTGCGTTTTTTTCAAAACGGCTCCGGGGATTTTGCTAATTTTTGTTTTTTTGGACTTCTCAAACATGGGACTTTCGATCCTTGAAGAAAATAGAGAAGTGGTTTTCCGAGCCATTTAAAAGTGGTTCAGGCACACCGTGTAGGTCGAGCTTTTTTCTTTTTTTTGCCATTTATGCATTATAGGGTCTGCTTACGGCTTGTAAATAAGCTCAAACTATTTGAAGTGATAAAAATTTTTTTTTTCTGTAAATACGATATAAATCTGCAAGAATTCGATCACGCTTAACAAAAACATTTGCTTCTGTCATTACGAAAAGATTATTAAATTAAATTTTGAAAACAATTGTGTAAGAATGACTAATCTTTAATATTAAGGTTGGTGTAGTTGCTTAGGTCAACACTGTTTATCAACTGGTAACATACTTAATGTACATATACGCGTTCTAATAACTCAATTAACTTTGGTCATTGTATTCAAACCTTAATTGATAATGTAAACAGATTAGTAATTTATTGGTAGTCGCTTATATTGAAACAACTTTCAAATACTAGCGTACGTATGTAAACGGTATACATGATCGCGATTTAAAAAAAACCAAATCCATTACCTTTACGACTGTGTTAATTTATGTATGTATGTACAGCACAAAAACGTTCTTTTCTTAAAGGGTGGCCTTGACAATTAATTTTTTTTTTTCTTGAATATATAATCACAATAATTATCACATTTTAAAGCGGCGATATTTTATCTCTTTACAATTTAATTAATAATGCGCGCGCGTTAATATCTCCTTTTACAGAAAAAAAAAATCCAATTTATTAAAAGAAATCAGATGAATGCCACCCACCATGTAATTGCATTCAACATAATTTATGTGTGGAATATTCCTGTATGTATATATACCTCTGTTAACACCTAAAAATTCGGACAGTGGTCATTTAATCCATTTTTTATTACCCGGCATTAGCCTTGAAATTGAATCAACCGTTGAGAGATTTGGACCTCTAAAAATTTAAATAAATATTGTTGGTATTTAATGTTCTGTAACATGCAACAACAACCACAAAAATTTAGAATGCCTGTTAAAATTAGCAAAATTCGCAATATTATTGTCTTGACTTTAGTTATATCTCGCCTCAACACACAATAAAAAAAATAAAAAAAGAATGGCGGATTGTGCTGATGGATACCCGACAGACAATTAACAAACAAACAAACAAAAAATTGTATTTTGTTTATCCGCATAGCTTAGTTTAATGACATTGATTTCGTCTATAATTAAATGTGAAATTAAAATTACGAAAAAAAATTTCTTCAAAACGAAAGTATATTTTTGAACCTTGGAGTAGTAAATACCAACTTAACATATGATTTACGTATAAACTGATTTCGATCTATATAGGGCAGTCGTATTCATTGGTGCATTTTATTTCATTTCTATACGCTTTCATATACTATTACCTGAATATTAGCTGTGCGTACAAATGTGATGCCAATCAGCTTTGACTCATTTCCATATAAACGAGTACCTACCTAAGAAATTTGAGTATTATTGAACTAGAACTGATTCAGTCACCTGGAAACAGCATTCTATACATACTGTGCACTGCGTACATAACCAAACAGTTAAATAATTGATATTCCATATAAAATTAGATGTGATTGATAACTGCTAGACGTAAACATTTTATATAGGAGTAATTAAGCAGAATGTTAATTCATCCATATTTGCCTGTTTATACACACATACACACACGAGATATGATCGTTAATTTAATTTGCATATATTATACATACTATATATGATGATTTAATATGTTTGACTATTAAATTAGTAGTATATTGATTGCAATTATTCTAATTAATTATGACCAACTATAAAAATGACACAACGTAAATGATTTATTTATATGGATGGAAAATTTATACGAATATGCGGTGACCTTCATTTGCAGATAGCTATCTTGTTGTTGAATTTAAATAACTTAAGAAGTTGTGAACATGTGTTGAATAATTGCTATACTACGATAAATTGTGTGTGACTATGTAAATTTGATGGCGTTTTCTTATTATTAGTGTGAAAGCTAGTTCGAATTATAAAATTCTGCAAATCTGAAGCAGATTTTTTATACTCTAAGATGTAGAGAAACTTTAACAAGATTATTTTATCCTTCTTAACTTGAGATTTGAAGATCCTTGTAAACCCGTTTTTTTTTACCCGATTAAAGATAAGCTGAAGTTCCTGGCCCCCTCCCTCCGTCGTATGGGTATATAGCGTGTTCCACACGAACAAGAAATTAACTACGTTAGTGATAAGTTTTGTAGTTTTAATTTTTAATTTTTTGTTCTCATGCCTTAAATTTTGGAATTTTGGTTTTTGAAAAATTTTGACTTTATAATTTACCACCAGTCTGAAAATACGAAGAAAAATTGTTTTTACACACTTTTACATGTTTTGTTCAACCCTTTTTTGTAATTTATTAAACTGTGTCTTATAGAAAATTTGTATCTTTAAAATGAGATACAACTCATACAAATCGGATAAGAGGCAATATTTCTATGAGAAGTAAACTATTAAAGACATCAAAATTTCCTGTCAGATCCAATCAACAAATTAGAAAAAAAGTTCAACAAACTATATTTTGTGTTATTTTCAGTTCGTCGGTGGTTTCAACGCGAATTTTTGTATAAAAGAAAGTAATGTCGATAAGTAGCATAAAAAATATTGGCCACTAGAGGTCGTCCATAAAGCATGTCACACTATTTATAATCTTTTAATCCCCCCCCCCTTCACACATTCGTCACAAATCGTCACAAGGTTAACCCCCTCACCCCCCCCCCTCCCTCATAAAACTATCTCGTAAATTAGTACCAACTCCTACCTAATTTCGGCTTATTTGAATACAAAATTTTATTCACTTTTAAATGCGTTTAAATGCTTCACGTCGCACTCCTAGCCAGCTTATTATATTGTCGATCTGCTGTATATAGTTAGTACATGAGCACATGTCTGAGATTTTTGTTAATTGACTTTGTGTAGTACCGCTTCCAAATCATTTTTGGGAAAATTTCTAAATTTTTGAAAATTTGTCATTCGAGCTCAACCCATCATAAGAGAATGGCATATGCACTCCTAGCCAGCTTATTATATTCCCGATCCGTTGTATATAGTCAGTCCATGAGCACATCTCTGAGATTTTTGTTATTTGACTTTGTGTAGTACCGCTTTCAAATCATTTTTGGGAAAATTTCTAAATTTTTGAAAATTTGTCATTTGAGCTCAACCCATCATAAGTGAATGGCATATGAACTCCTAGCCAGCTTATTATATTCCCGATCCGTTGTATATAGTCAGTCCATGAGCACATCTCTGAGATTTTTGTTATTTGACTTTGTGTAGTACCGCTTTCAAATCATTTCTGGGAAGATTTTTTAATATTTAAAAATTTGTCATTCGAGCTCAACCCATCATAAGTGAATGGCATATGCACTCCTAGCCAGCTTATTATATTGCCGATCCGTTGTATATAGTCAGTCCATGAGCACATCTATAAGATTTTTGTTATTGGACTTTGTGTAGTACCGCTTTCAAATCATTTTTGGGAAAATTTGTCATTCGAGCTCAACCCATCATAAGTGAATGGCATATGCACTCCTAGCCAGCTTATTATATTCCCGATCCGTTGTATATAGTCAGTCCATGAGCACATCTATAAGATTTTTGTTATTGGACTTTGTGTAGTACCGCTTTCAAATCATTTTTGGGAAAATTTCCTAATACTATTTGAAAATTTGTCATTCGAGCCCAACCCATCATAAGTGAATGGCATATGCACAGCTAAAAGGAGCGTTTATCACAGCTCCAGTGCTAGTAAATCCAGATTTTTGCAAACTTTTTTTTTTATTCAATGCGGTGCTTCAATGATAGGAATCGAAAGTGTTAATTGCAATAGTTCAAAAAATGGTGGTAGAATGTTTAGCAGCTTACTTTACGCTAACTACGGATCATTCCGGCTTAAGGTGGCTGATGTCCCTTAACATTGTACTGAACAGCCTGTCTAGAGAACACACGTCGAAACAATAAATAACTAAACGACGAATCGTTCAAAGACCCTTTTTATGTAGCACGAATTAAGGGTATTAAAGATAATTTACAGGTAGTAACTAGACTACAGGAGATGCTCACAATGAACCTATGTGCAAGTTAGAAAGTTTTTTAAATGCATGTGAAGTCTGCAAATATTCAAAGGCCATCAATTATAAAACGCAACCAGAAATTGGCAATCCTTTTCCAGTAGTTCGACCATGGCAAAGACTGTATATGGATTTCCTTGGTCTACAGCCGAGAACTAAGAATGCTTTCTCTCAAATTTTTATTGTGTTGGATTCTTACAATCGGTTTCCTTCACTAGGTACTATGGAGGTAAAGATATTTCATCTGATAATGGAGTATAATTAGATTCACACGTTTTCGCAGAGTTGATGGAAAAATATGGGATGAGACATGACTTCATGCTACTATTAGGGGATATGATAACCAGGCACTTATTTAAAACAAGACAGATCGCTTATCAGCACTCAGCAGCACGAAAAAAATGCCTGTTCGTATAATTTGCGTGCGAGACAACGTATGTTTATACCAATGCAGCTAAACATTTTTTTGGAAATTTAGTATTCAAATGTCTTATGAAGCCTGTAACAAAGAAACAAAATCCTTTGAAGTTTATCACGCCAAAGATATTCGCTGTGTTGGGTGGTACTTTTCAGAAGGGTGTTTTACTCTTACACCTTTGTTTTTTTTCTGTCACATTTTCAGACAGTGCAATCGAATTAATGGTACGGATGAGATAAATTTATGAAAAGGGACGGATATTTCTAGCAATTGAGTACAATTTTACGAAATCTTGACGTTATAATGGAGCCGACTTTTGAGACTATCGCCTGGGTGTGAGTCATCCCCACGTTTGGAACCAGCGCATGATAAATTAGCCATGAACACATATCCATATAAAAGCTATACTCATTACGCAATAGTGTTTTTCGGAAATGTACAGTTTACATAGGTCAAACATAGTGTTTCTATTGTTAACTATTTGTTAATAAACAATGGAGGATTTGGTTTATAATTTATGCGCCGGTTTTCAAGAACGACCGAATGCCTTACACCAACCAGCCTTGTCACAGTGATGTACGATGAATTTGTTATGGACACACATGTAAATGTGATTTGCACTTAAACACCGTCACAATAAACTATAAAATAAACGGCACACATAACAAACTCAAAAAACAGGTGTCTTATGTTACCGTAACGACACCACATCCTTAAAGCAATATAAGGGTAAAAATAAATCTCAAACCGAATAAAAACCGTATCAATATCAAATAGTAATTCGATAGTTTTTCTCGTCTCTTTTAATTTAAAAAAAAAAATCGGATGTCGAACATTTTTTTTGTGTGTTAAATGTTCTTGTTCGCTTTCTTCATTTCCTGTATGTGTTCTTTTCAGTACTTTTTAGCGATAAGAACGAATCAATTTTAGTTTTAGTAATTTGTATACAATGGTGGTGTATGTAAAGTATGCTATGTAGAATATGTTTGCACTATATTAATTAAACTATTCAATTAGAGTAGATATCATATCGTGCTGACTAGTTGTGTGAAATTGGAATAATCATTATGTTATAATGTAGTGTACACCACCCATTGTGTTATAATAATAATAATAGTTCTTAACAATAAGAAAATGTGACTTAAATTAGAACATTCACTGTTCACACAATTGAGGTTAATGAAAATTCATTTAGCTGTTATAACCTTCTCTTAATAATGTTTGGGAATTTTAAAAATATTTTACACGACCTAATTTGATAGTGATCACTTGCTTTATAGTGCCCTACACTTTTATTAAATCGCTTGGCATGCACTAAATTAAATGCCAACAATTTAAAGCAGCACACCTATAACTCGTTGTTCGTGTATACATAATTATTGACGTCCCACACTCAACTTCCAATAATATTGAGAAAACAAAAAATCGAATGTGTGCAAAGTTTTAATTATTCATTTATTCAGACTAAAGTTATAAACTATTAAACTATTAATAAATATGTAGTTTTATAAATGTTTGTTTTTTTTTTTGGTATATTTACAGAATGCCCAAACGGATGTCTGAAGTGTAATCCATTAGCTGAATGTATAAAATGTCGTAATTTCATATTGTTGGACTCGCGCAAATGTGTTGACGCCTGTCCATCCGGCTACCAACAGAAGTGGTCAATTGTACCTGATGTCATGGGACAAATATGCCAACGAACGAATTATTTTCAATCGATTATAGCAATAATAGTAGGATCAGTAATAGGCTTAATTTTATGCATCATTATAATTATATTAATTATATATTTAATAAAAAAACGTAAAAAGAAAAAAACGTATCGCGATGCGCTCACTGACGAATCAATTGAGCGTTCTGAATTTCTACACCAGCTGGATAATTTACGGCAGAATGCCGATAATTTCCTCGCAATGCTAAATGATACACGAAAACAAATACGTAAATTGCACACGGCTGGTGATATAACGGGTGCCCTATCATATCATCCCGTTGTACGAGATCTAGCCAAATTATTAATCATTTTAAATAAACCAAATGAGGTGATTCCGGGGCCACCACGTGATTGGCATCGCCTCGCAGCATGGGCCGATTATTTGCTTGAGCATCATAAGCCGCATATGGCACAACTAATAGATTTTTATCAAACACCAAATATTTCATCACAAGATCCTAGATTAAGTTATTGTCAACATTCTACATTTAAATCGAATATTACGCGGACGACGGCGGCAACAACGTCCGATTCATCGAATGAGCAACAGAATAGTAATTTATTTGGTTCCCTAATTAGTTTGCATGAATTCGATCAAACTGATAATCATCGTGCCACCTCCCATCATCGGCTGAGTGGTACGAATCCATTTGGTTCGTCAAATAATATAAAATATTTTTATCAATCGCCGGAGCTGAACGGTAGTTCACTGTGGCTGGAGGATGAATTTTTTAAATTAGGTTTTAGGCCACAAGATGAAATAACGACTGAGCTGTAAATTATTTACGAACACACACACACACACACACACACACACACCTATTATTTGTTTTTTAATTATATAATTAATGATTTTTATTTTTAAATAAATAATTAGAACTAGTAAATAATACACAATTTAGAACCAGTTGTTACCAGTGTATTTATAAAAATGAAAAATTTGTAAATAGTATTATTAATTATGTTTAATTAAAGAAATAAATGTATAAGTCAATTTTTTTTTAATTAATTCAAAATAAATTATATTAATTTAAAAAATTTAATTTAAGTTTTTTAATCGTATAAAGCTTTTTATTTTTTGAGATGATATTTAAAAGAAGTCACCTACAGGACTTGGGTAAGTGTACAGAACACTAAAATATTTGTTTTTCTTGGTTCGCAGTTTTGCCTTATAAGGCCTGCTAAACTCTAAAGAGCTCAATTTGTGTTCACGTTTTCTTAATACTGTTACGATTAGTGGACTATGTTCGATTCGGTCACTAGATTTTTCAAATAAGGGTATTTTCACTATTACTTCACCTACGACACTTCATTTAACTTGATCACTTATTTTCACTTGTTCACTAGATACTGTGCTGCATTAAGCTGGGTCATGATCGTCACGTAGTGATCTATGTCATGCTTTGATAGATTTAAACTAGCATCTTGTAATTCAGCTATTTTCTTGTGGAGAACTCTAAAATCTCCTTCATTGGGTACTTCCTGCAAAATAGTTGAATTGTAGAAGGTTGTCCAATTGGTCGATATATTGACTGCTGGTATTAATGATAAATCAACTGTGCTTTTGATGATTTTCTGACTTTTTAGTCTAATTAAACGTGCACACTTCTTTGAGTGGAATTTTTCCATTTATTGGAAAAGTTAACGTAGTCATGTCTTCCTCGCAAGCTATAACGGCTGGTTGTGGTGATGAGAACAACCAGTTACTGTTCCTAAGTTTGGTGTTTGGTCCACTTTCAATGCTGCGCAATTATTTGTCTTCGCTGCGGTTAACATTTCAAGCTCACAAATAGCGTTGAAATAAGCAGTGTGTGTTGGATGCTGCTGTATGCTAGTATCAATGAGTTTGCAATGATGTAACTCATAGCTGGATAGCATATAGTACTGACCACGATGCATGGATATTGCCAAGTAATCTATTACCTAATGGTTTTATGAAAGTGGCACTTGACGTTGGAAAAGATAAGAAGAATAAAAGATCTGAATGGGCATTGCCCATTTGCTGTTGTGGCTTATACAACATTCTTAAAGCATTAGATCAACAAATTAGAGATTTACCAAAACAAAATAAAAAATGGAGGTGTGGCCAACACACGGCTTTCTTTTACGAACAGAAAATTTTGAGAAATTTTAAGTTTTTTTTATTTTTTGGAAACATTTTGTATTAAGAAGTTTTTTGTAAACCTTATACTTTTCTGGACCAAGGGACTGGCCACTTCCGGTTAGCCGATTTAGAGTAAATTTCACTGGGACCTCCCAATTTATCAAAAAAGCTTAAATCTGAATTATCAGTTCGATTGGTTAAACCATCTGGGCTGTAGAGAGGACACAGACTGACAAACATTTCGAAACCCACTTTTTCGGACTCAGGGGACCTCAAAAAAGAAGAATTACTAAAAATCTCAAGGTCCAAAATTTTCATGATTACTATACTTTATTTTACTAGAGTAAAAGAAAGTAAAAATAACGATCATCGGTCATTTCTAAAAATTTGGAATCGTTCGTTTTTTAGTACAAAATATCGTGTGTAGTAATAAGCCCAACCCTGTGAAACTCATTTATTTGACAGAAACATTTTTGACAACACAGTAAAAATTTGTAAATATTTTGATTTTCTTTCAAATTTATCAAATTTATTTAAATAATATCAAATTTAAAAAAAAAGTATTTGTTAAATTACAACAAGCTAACGGAAATATAAATTATATAACAAACATACTACAAATTTATAATTGGTATTGTGTTTGTCTACGAACAAAATGGAAGAGCTCACGGACGATATCATGTCGGAGGCTTATTCAGGTTCGTACTATTTAATGAATTAACGCTTATAAATCTCTAAAAATTGTTCTAATTATTCTAGGAATTATATCAAATGGTGAAATCCTGCCACAAGAACCGTTGTTCCTAAATAACGAATCCGATGACGACGAAGAAGGTGAAGTGGACGATATCATTGTTCTGCATATGGATATTCGGCAACCGTTGAGCACTCTTCGGACGATCTTAGAGCAGCGAGTTGGTGTTCCATTAAAAAATTTTGATTTTTGGTTACAAAATGCCCAAATGTTAGAATCTCATAAAAACTTGGTTGATCAATGTGTTCAAGGCGAGGGCATTGTTCAGATTAATGTCCAGGTAATTACAATGACCAGGCGGATTAATATTGTCGATGTGTTAAAACCGACAGAAGAAATAATGGAAACGGTTAAGAAAGATTCTGAGGTGGTTGAAGATCCAAAAACACAAAATTCAGCAGGCGGAATACAACAGACGGTAGCAGCTACAACGGATGATAATGATGACAGCAGCAATTCAGACGATAAAATTATCAAATGGTGCCCTGATAAACGATTCAGGAATGATCAAATACGTTTAGGGATACCAAATAATCCGGTCGAATGGACAATGCCAATGGTTCGCCACTGGTTACAGTGGGCCGTACGACAATTCAATCTAACACATATAAAGCTCCAGGATTGGACTATAACTGGTCGGGATCTTTGCAACATGAAAATTGATGAGTTCCACAAGAAAGTGCCAAACGATCCCAACGATATCTTCTGGACACATTTCGAACTATTACGGACGTGTAAAATGGTTGCGGTGATACAAAAAAATCCTCGTAATAAAATGGATTCGACAGATGATGAGGCACAAACGACTTTTCGTAAAAATGTGAAACAAGAAAAGATACGAAATGTTAAAACAGACAAAACATTTGATGATGTGGTGATGACTCCACCATCACACACCTCATACGATTATCCATGTGGAAATCGAACTGGTAGTAATGGCCAAATACAGTTGTGGCAGTTTCTTCTAGAGATACTAACGGACAGAAATTGTCGTCATATAATTCATTGGATGGGTAAATATGCGGCCAAGCAACATTTTGTGTTTTATTAATTACTGTTTTGTAGATGGCAATGGTGAATTCAAGCTGAGCGATCCAGAACGTGTGGCTCAATTATGGGGTGAACGCAAGAATAAACCGGCGATGAATTATGAGAAATTATCACGGGCTCTTCGTTACTACTATGATGGGGACATGATTTCAAAGGTCCATGGAAAACGTTTTGTTTATCAATTCGTATGTGATTTGAGACAGCTAATTGGATATAGTGCAGAGGAGCTGGCCAAGTTGGTTAATGAGAAGCCACTAGATGAAATAAATACAGATCGGTTTAGTTTAAATATGTAGTTAAATATGGAATACATAAATTGAATTTTTAATTTGCGTTTACTGTTTTAGTACAGAACATTTTTCAGCTGTAAAAATTTAGAACACATCACATTTACTCAAGCGCCATTCGTTTAAAAGACGTACTAAGCAAATTGATGTTTATTCTCAAATGTCAAATTTAGCTTGAACGTCAAATACCAAGCATCAAAATATTTATACACCTTAAAACTAGAATTAATTAATAAAAAATGGCCAACGCTGAGACAGCTCAAGTGATAGCACTACCATTACCTCCAGCTCAGTATGTAAATTTGTATACAGAGGAAAATATACGTAAAAATCGGGCACCAAGGCCTCCACCACCAATCCATGAGACATACTCTATGTTTGGGAATTCATTCAACAACGATGACACCATAATCAGACCTCTTGAAAGTCAAGGATTTAAGCGATTGTATCCACAGCATTGTGATCGACGGAAAGAATTAAAGAAGCTGAATCATTCGCTATTTGTAAATTTTTTGGATCTAATCGATTTACTTATTCACTATCCCGATAGCCCAAGGCGGACGGAAAAGGTATGTAGACAGTTAAGGAACGGGCGGGGTTATTTGAATCTTGTCGATAAGTTTAAAAGAAAATTTAATTTAGATTGAAGACTTAAATCTACTTTTCGTGCACATCCACCATTTGTTAAATGAATTTCGGCCACATCAGGCTCGTGAAACCCTTCGAGTCATGATGGAGATGCAAAAGCGGCAAAGACTTGAGACTGCTCAGAGATTCCAAAGGCATTTAGAGAAGGTGCGAGAGATTGTAAAAAATACGTTCGCAGCACTGCCAGATAATATTGATTTGGATAATAAACTTATGTTACCCGATAATTTGCTCGACATGGAAAACGACTCGCAGAATAATGGTACGGGTGAAGATGGAATTTACCCACATGACAGACTTATGTGCAGTATTGTAGATGATTTACTCTTATAATTAAATTAATAACAAATATATATAAATTTTAAAGCTTTTATTTATTAAACATTTATTTGTATACAATATTGGTTTCTTGCTGGGTGTGATCGGTTCATCTGTGTCTGCGTCTGAAAACAAATCAATGGTAAATTAAATATTAAACGCCGTTTTTGAATAGTTACACCTTTAAATTGATAATAGTTCAATGAACTGTAAGAAATTTTACGGGGCCAAGATTATATGATTATGAATCCCGGTACGGAGATCTCTTTTAATAAATTTTATCTATCTGTTTGATCGTGATACTATCGTAAAGATAATTCAATAATACCTCAAATGAACAGAATATTAAAAATATTTCATTTGATTACGATATTTACCTGTTTAAGTAGTAAGCACGCCCACGAGTAGGACCGCGCGCCATTTTTAAAATTAGTTTTTAGATAATTCCAGTAATGTGAATAAAATCGGTTCCATGTTCCCCATTTATGTTCAAGTGTACCGCGTTTTAATAGTTAACATATTTCCAAAAATATTATAATTCATAATTATTTAATTAATTGAAAAATGTTATTTCAATTTATTGAACACGTCTACACTCAACGATCAATAATAAAAAATGGCCAACGCTGAGACAGCTCAAGTGATAGCACTACCATTACCTCCAGCTCAGTATGTAAATTTGTATACAGAGCAAAATATACGTAAAAATCGGGCACCAAGGCCTCCACCACCAATCCATGAGACATACTCTATGTTTGGGAATTCATTCAACAACGATGACACCATAATCAGACCTCTTGAAAGTCAAGGATTTAAGCGATTGTATCCACAGCATTGTGATCGACGGAAAGAATTAAAGAAGCTGAATCATTCGCTATTTGTAAATTTTTTGGATCTAATCGATTTACTTATTCACTATCCCGATAGCCCAAGGCGGACGGAAAGGGTATGTAGACAGTTAAGGAACGGGCGGGTTTATTTGAATCTTGTCGATAAGTTTAAAAGAAAATTTAATTTAAATTGAAGACTTAAATCTACTTTTCGTGCACATCCACCATTTGTTAAATGAATTTCGGCCACATCAGGCTCGTGAAACCCTTCGAGTCATGATGGAGATGCAAAAGCGGCAAAGACTTGAGACTGCTCAGAGATTCCAAAGGTATTTAGAGAAGGTGCGAGAGATTGTAAAAAATACGTTCGCAGCACTGCCAGATAATATTGATTTGGATAATAAACTTATGTTACCCGATAATTTGCTCGACATGGAAAACGACTCGCAGAATAATGGTACGGGTGAAGATGGAATTTACCCACATGACAGACTTATGTGCAGTATTGTAGATGATTTACTCTTATAATTAAATTAATAACAAATATATATAAATTTTAAAGCTTTTATTTATTAAACATTTATTTGTATACAATATTGGTTTCTTGCTGGGTGTGATCGGTTCATCTGTGTCTGCGTCTGAAAACAAATCAATGGTAAATTAAATATTAAACGCCGTTTTTGAATAGTTACACCTTTAAATTGATAATAGTTCAATGAACTGTAAGAAATTTTACGGGGCCAAGATTATATGATTATGAATCCCGGTACGGAGATCTCTTTTAATAAATTTTATCTATCTGTTTGATCGTGATACTATCGTAAAGATAATTCAATAATACCTCAAATGAACAGAATATTAAAAATATTTCATTTGATTACGATATTTACCTGTTTAAGTATTAAGCACGCCCACGAGTAGGACCGCGCGCCATTTTTAAAGTTAGTTTTTAGGTAATTCCAGAAATGTGAATAAAATCGGTTCCATGTTCCCCATTTATGTTCAAGTGTACCGCGTTTTAATAGTTAACATATTTCCAAAAATATTATAATTCATAATTATTTAATTAATTGAAAAATGTTATTTCAATTTATTGAACACGTCTACACTCAACGATCAACAAAACACGAAAGAAAGAGCGGTCATCGATCATTTTGGATTTTGGAATAATTCATTGAAAATGGTTTATCGGGCAAAAGTAAATATTTGCTAGTTTGTTTATAATGCCATCTCTTCTCATAGTAACTAACTATTGGACCCTGTCATCTCTGAGTAATTGTGGGTACCAAACTTATTGGCGAGTGACTGTTTTGACATTTGTTCAAAAGTTCAAAAATGTGGCATACCGCTCGTCGAATGATATTTTAACAATTTATAAAATATTTATAAAATATTAACATAACATGTCAATAATATTAGGAAATTTATGTTCTCTAATTCTGCAGGAACACTTTGGTGAATTAGTATCTCGAGTGGGTTGTGATTTATTCGCGACATACGGCAAAAGCCTCTCGATGATTATAAAAACATCAAATTTAACCAAAGCTGAGGTAATATCGTATAACTTTACGAAATTCTAGACTATTTTAACAATTAATGTGCTTCCTAGGTGACACAGTCTCTAGCTGTTCTGTTAAAATTTCGATTAGTCGCTTTTGAAAGCTCCACCATAAATCCAAATATTGTCGAGTACAAACTTCTTCCAGATAAGGTCTTACTGTTGGTGCGCTATTCTAGATATGTGCATCTAATACAAACCCAATTTGGAAATGAATGCGCTATGCTCACTGAAGAATTACTGCGATCAGGATCACAGACAGCGTCTCAAATAATCGTTCGAGCATTCAGCAGTGTTGAACACAAGGAGAAAGGGACTTTAGTCGAATTCCGTGATCGATTTCTCGATATGGTTCAATCGAATTATTTTATACGGGCTCCCACATTAATACCAGCGACTATGGGTGATAAACTTCCAGGGCTACCAAAATTTGATGTAGATCAATCGAAATTATTTACGTGTCCGACGATTGAGGTGCAAGATTTACTCCAGCTGCAGAAAAATGAAGAAACCAAAACGAGCACCTTCAAAACAGGCGACTCTGAAATCTTCTGGTATGTGAATTTCGAACGATTTCATCAAGAGTTTCGAGATTCTATTATGATAACGGCGGTCGAGCGTAAAATCGACTCGAATGCTGGAGAGTGTTTTAAATACATTTTACAGGCAATGTACAACAGGACAGATCCTTGGCAAATCGTAAGTAGCATTAGGCCGAATATTTTGCTAATTTTAACTGGTTGTACATTTTCTAGCAATCAAATCCAATCCCGTTTGTAGAAATTAAACAAATGTGTGACAAGAAATCAAAGAATGTCGATATGGTTCGATATTTGGATCAATACATCTCCATCATTTTGGATGATCCATTGAACTTCCTCAGTAAAATGGGAGATAGTGGTGGCGGCCAGTATGTGGTCGATATGAAAGCCGGATTTGAGCAATTAACATGGTCATGTATCGAAAATATAATTGGTGAGAAATTTGGTACGAAAGCGGCTCGAATCTTCCGAGTTGTTAAACAGCAAAAGTATATCGAGCAGGAGGATATCCAAAAACAAGCGATGGTACCGGCGAAAGAGGCAAAATTGTTAACATATCGGCTGTTGGAAGAGAATTTTTTACAGATTCATACAATTCGCAAAGCCGGAGGTGGTGGATCTGGTCCAGCTAAAGCCTTTTACTTATTTCATGTAAATCAGCGGCAAATCGTGTCGATGTTAATCGAAACTTGTTACAAATCTTTATTTAATGCAATGACACGCTCAATTTACGACAAACAATCAAATAAGCGGTTGATTGATAAATCGCAGCGACTTGAGGGTATCGTTGAGGCGATGAAGGAACGTGGCGAGTCCGAGGAATACATATCGGAAATAATGGAAACGCTAACCCCGCCCGAACGGGAGATCCTGAAGAAATTTCGGCTTAGGGTTAAAAATTTGTACAGTGCTGAAATTGGCCTAGATGAGACAGTATTTTTGTTACAATTATTCCATTTTCATGCGATCAATAAATGAATTTATCAATTTCAATGAAAAATGTGTATTCTCTTATTTTAGAAACCTTTTTGTTGGGAAATTTCCCGCTTTGATCGCAATAGCTGAGTGTTCGAAAAACAATTTGAAACAATCACGTCTTGGTAGCTTGTATGGTTAACGCAATAAAATGCCACCAAAAAAGCCTGGAAATGCAAAAAAAACTACGGCATCAAAAACGGTGGAATCGTCCACTTCACCTCGAACTGTAGCCGAAGATGACGAACTCGCAAAATCAGTTCAATTACGGTTAAAACTTGAGCTGGAAGAACAAAAAAAGACGCTCTCTATAAAACAAGAAGAACTGATTCAGCTAAAGGATGAGGTGACCGCGAATTTAACTGATCCAGCAAAGCAACGTAAGGCTATCGAGTCTAAAATGGCCACTACTGAAGAAGATCTCACATTGCGAATCGAATCGATACAAGCCCTAGAGATATCCATTGAAACCATGTCCAAAGATATTGAAGGTATTCAGGCTAAAAAACAGGAGGCTGAAGGCCGGCTACACCAAAAACGAGACATTTTAAATGTCGAACTAAAAATCTTCATCGAATTGGAAATGTTAATAAACGAGATTAATGCTGAAATCGAACAAATTTATGAGAATTATCAAAAATTGATCAATGAAAAGGAACAGGAACGGATACGAATTGCGAACGATCCGAATTTAACTCCCGAAGAGAAAGCGAAGCAGTTACAACAACTTAATCAAGAACTAGCTGGATTAAGGGAAGAATGCGCAGCAGTTATGTCCGATTTGGCAATAAAACAAGATGAATGGCAGGCAAATTCGAAGGCGTACGCGGAACAGCTTGAAAGCTCGTTAAAGAACATGAAAGATAAATATAACGACGATCTAGAATCACTGGAACGAATGAAGATTGGCGCAACGCCTTCTGAAATATTAAGAATCAATGCAAAAATTGCTGTGCTTAACAAGAATTATGCAGAAAATGTTGCGCTGATCGAAAAGGCTTTGGCCCGCAAGGAATACTTCAATGATCAATACGGCCGATTTTTTATAAACGATGATGGGATAAAAGTTTATCAACGATATTCAAACGCTTCACAGTATATCATGGATGCAGATGGAAATATGATAAAAATTGCAGAAGCCGTTCAAGAAGGGAAGGAGGTACTCGCGAGGGTACCGAGTGAAGCCTCCGTTACTACTTTACAAAAGAAACAGAAAGAAGATCAAGAGTATATTAAACGTGAATTAGGCACACCTCTACGCCTGGCATTGGCAAAAATTACAGTGTTGCAGCCAACTGATCCGATTAATTATCTGGCCAATTTCCTCTTGGAGTATCGTTATAATGAGGTGATGAATATTAAAAAGGAGGCTGAGCTTGAGGCCCTGCTTACCGAGCGCGCCAATCTAAAGGAAGAGATACGTAAGCACAAATTGAAAAAACAGCAACAAACGATGGATCCGAAGAAAAAGGAACGACAAGTATTTCCCCATTGCACCACATGCGACCAAATCTTACAGAAAGACGATCAGAATCTATAAATTATTATTTATTTGGGACGGATTTATTATTGTCAATTTACAAAATAGCATCTAAATTAAATTTCCGCTAAGTACACCAAAACTTATCTAGTTTACACTTGCCAAAAAACCATTTGGTCATGAATTGATTTTGAGACGTCATCGCAGCTAATTCTGCCTCGACTAACGGAGCACCTCGATCAAGGATTGGCTTCGGAATTATTCGTTTTGTTTCAATACGACGTACATGTTCGCGATATGCTTCCTGAATTATGGCCAAGTCTGATTGACTTAGACATGGCCGACACAACCGACACTGTTCGGGTGCACATGATTCGGTGCATGGTGCAATCGAACAAATCTCTGCATTGACTGCTATATTTTTATCGGTCGATACCATAATTTCGGTAGCGTGTTCGGCTTTTCGGAATGATTGGCGATGTAATATGGATCCAACTCCGACTAGAGCCAACGTGTTGTAAATCACTTGTTCGTACAGCAGCTGATTGGGTGGATAATGTGCCGATGATAGGTTTGGACTCATATTCGCTTCCATTATGTAGACATTGAAATCGTCGTCGGCAATCAAATCAAATCGAATCATTTCGAAAAAATTCCTTTTCTTATTGCGATATTTCTCGTTCAGCTGTAAAGTAAAAAAGGGGATGTTAATTTAAAGTTATTGTTATATTAAGAATAAGTGGCTTACAATTTTAGCTAAATGAGTTTCTTTTTCGGATACTGCCAATCTTACAGCTTCTTCAATCCGATCCCACATTATTCCGGTGTCACGACCTTTACTTCGCATATATGCGTCAAATGAACCTCTCATTCCAAATCCCAATCCATTGTAGTACTGAGACAATGACGGAACCTCCCATGACGGTAGATAATCATCTCCTACGATGTACTTCTCAACGTTGTTCGGATCAAATGGATGGTATTTGACGAGACAGTACCGAAGTAAATAATCGCCGTTATAAATATAAACTCTTAGTGGATCGATTGACGTGATTATCGTGTAAACTCCAATGTCAAATTTATGCCCATCCACCAGCAATGGTTTATCTACAAATTCTTGAACAAACGTCTCATTATTGGTGAAATCGATTTCGGATAATTTTTTTATTTGAATATTCCGATGTTGGTTATTTTTCTGGACAAAAACCTTATCAGTATTTTCTTTTGCATACTCGAATAATTCTTCCTTCTGTTCTGGTAGTTTAAACGATTTTGGCATGTATTTCATTTTGGTTGTAGCCAAATCCACTTTATTCGTGATATATCCACAGCCCGGGAAATGATTCACTTTCTGATGTGGTTTCAAATTAAGCATCATACTTTGCAATTTCGTAAAAGGATAGTCGTGCGCCCATAGTAAATCCCAATCCGATTGGTTGTCACCTTCACGCAATCCCATACGATTTAATATCAAGTGAACATGTTTCAAATGATCTCCGTCCCTCGAATATACCCAGTATGTTGGTAACTTTTCAACTTCCACTTCTTTTATTATGGGCGCGGCGACACCATTATGTTTGCAGGTCGGTAATAAATCATGAGTGTCACGCACTAGCACAAATATATTATTTGGCAGCAACTGAAACAGTATCGGAACCGAAATTGTAATCAAAAAGAATAAAATTTGACCCCATTTTGTTCTCAAATCAAAAAATGATGTATCTTCGTCATGGTGCTTGATACCGATTTCTTTTGATATTTTGACTTGTTGCGTCTAAAATTTATGAAAATAAATTTAATGCCCTCATAAATCACGGCAAAAATTAAAAAAAAAACTTACGTTTTGTGATTTGTTATGGTCATCCATTTCTAGTTCATTACCGTGGCACTGCATAAAATTATATATTTACCATAAAAACAAGCGCGATACATAAAAATACGCAATGAAATAAAGTTATTTATAAATAAATAGAAGAATTCTTGAATATAATGACATACTTTTGATTCATCTTCAAGAAGAAAACCAACACAAAAAAAAATAGTGACGTCGATGGCATGATGGCATCCCACCACTTTTCTGTTTTCTTGTTATGAATGGAACAGCTGATCACTTTTATTTGCGCTACTAGAATCCACCTTTTCATATTTCTATTTTCTCGCTCATTCGCGCAAAATGTCAAATATGTTGTGTCAAAAAGCAAAAACTCAAAACAACGTGCTGTTCGGCTATTTAAATAAAATATGTTTTATATAATTGGTTTGGGCCTTGGAGATCCTAAAGATGTAACCGTTAAAGGATTAGAAATTATTAAAAAATGTGATCGTGTTTATTTGGAATCGTATACATCAATTTTAACATGTGGACAACAAGCGCTTGTACGAAAACAATATGTGGTAAAGGCGAGTCACACGCTTTATTAATTTTGTTATTTTTGTATTTGTAGGAAGAATTTTACGGCCGACCGTTAATTTTGGCCGATCGAGAACTTGTTGAATCTGGTGCTGATGATATTTTAGCTAATGCTGATAAAGTTGATGTAGCATTTTTGGTGGTTGGTGATCCATTTGGTGCTACAACACATACCGATTTGTTATTGCGGGCCCAAGAGAAGGGAATCAAGTATCAGGTGGTTCATAACGCATCAATTTTAAATGCAGTCGGTTGTTGTGGCCTTCAGTTGTATACATTCGGTGAAACTATATCAATTCCATATTGGAGTGATACCTGGCAACCGGATAGTTTTTACGATAAAATTAAATTAAATCGAGAAAATAATCAACATACGCTTTGTCTACTAGACATCAGAGTTAAGGAGCCAACGCTGGAGTCTCTCATGAAGAAAAAACGAGAATATCAACCACCACGTTTTATGAGTGTTAGCGAAGCTTCAGATCAGCTATTACAAATTCTTGTCAAACGACGGGATGTTGGAGTATCAGATTCGGAATTAGCTTATACTGAGCAAACTTTGTGCATTGGAATTGTCCGGGTCGGACATGATTCCCAACAAATATTGGTGACAACATTGGAAGATATGAAAAGTACGGATATGGGGCCGCCGTTGCATTCGTTGGTGATTCCTGCTAAAAAGTTGCATCCACTGGAAATTGAATATATAAGACAATTCACTAAAAATGAAAATATAATTTTTGAAGAGTAGGTTAATTGAAAAGATTTTTTTGTCTTTTATTTCAAAAGATGCAGTTCGGCTTTCGTCATATGTTTAGTCCAACTTTTTTCTGAGTTCTCATCAAATTAGTTCTGAAGGCTAAATAAATTGCAGAAAATATTGAGTTGATTTTTAATTTGTCTGAAAAGTAGTATTTAGTTAGATAAAGAGCCTGCTTAAATTCTACTCGATTTAGATTCGCTTATGATTGTTTTAATGATCGTTTACTTTTTTCCAATAGTATCTGGTGATGCATTTGTAGTAGCCGTAATCCTCTCGCACGAATGTTTCGCTTCGGGCCAAGGTGAAAATTCATCTTCCACAAGTTTAGAATCTATTGGAAATTTCGGAGTCCGTGTGGTGGTTTCACGGTGCGTGAACTGAATTCCCTCCAGGAAAGTGCATATAAAAAATGTTTCGATGATTGAAAAAACGCTGCAATATGTGTATATCCTCGAATGGGGAATATTTTGAGGGCGACAAAATACATTTTTATGATTGAATTTAAAATTTGTGTTTTATTTAACAATTCCCGGTACTTTTTTGACAAAATATATTTTCCCTTTGCTTATGGCTATCACCTTCTTCAAATGATCATTTTGTCCTCCTCTTTGAAACTCTGCAATCTGTTCTGGGGCTCTAGGCACTTCCAATTCTTTCGCAGTTCCCTTTTACCGTCCTACCTTACGCAACTAAGCCAAATCGAGGACGAACGGCTATAGACACGTTTCTGTATAAACCACCTGCACATTGCATTGCTTCATGCCAACCTATAGTGCTGACATGAAAGGTGGGTCGGGCCCGTGAATTCTGCACTCTCAACAGCGGGTCATAGATGTGTTCATCTTCATCACCGATCGTAATCAGATGATGAAAAATCCCTTTTGCATCCCGCCCCTATAGGGATTAGAACCCGGTACCTCCCGATCCAACCGCCGCAGCTTTAACCACTGCACCGTTTGCTCGGTAACATGATCATTTTGTCTTAGCTGACATTTACGTCCATAGCCTGAGTTACAGCTGCTTTTCCATTCGTTTCCTTTACTACGTACTTCTACTTACCAGGATTATAGTTCGAAGATAATTTGTTTCTTGGTCTCTCGTTTTGACTAATTACGCTGTCCCCTATTTTGATGTCTCCTTCGACATCATCTCGTTTATTTTCAATATCGATTATGAAATTTTCATCTGCCAGGGGGAAAACGTTCGGAAATTATAATTCGTATATAAAACACACGGGCCGTGGACATTTTCCTCTATGGGGAATTTTTTCCACCTGCTTATACCCATTCGGAAATATTCCCTTAGTACCAAAAAAATTCAATTTTTATGAATTTTGACAGATGTCCACATATGGAAAATGGATGTGAAATTCGAGAATAGGCCCCCAAATATGGAATTTTTTCTTTGAATTGCCTGTTGAACATAAGTTTCGCAGGACTTGCATTTGTTGATGGGTGAATCAAATTCGAATACATTTACGAATAATTGTTTAATTCATCTCAACAATTTTTCTTTTCCAACTGCGCTATTCTTAGCCACTTCAAAATTGATCGACTTCTCCGAACGGAACTAGTCGGTTTTTTATTAAGTTTTAGTTATGGAAAAGATACCCACGGTACTATAGAATTTTATCAAATTGTTCATAGAAAAAGGGCATTCTTAAAGAAAAATTGTTAGTTGATCTAATGTTACACATACGACTGTACGATTAGTTGGTCAAAGAAATGATACTGGGCCTACGATACGCTCGTCTGATAGAACGTCATTTAAATGAGAAAGCCACCACCAGAAGAATTAAAACACCATTATATACCCTTGGGGATTAGCTAAGCGCGATTAGTGAAACAAGATTAGCTAATCCACCTCAAATCCATTTGCGCGGACAGACTAGGGATTAGTTTCCTAGGCAGATAAGTAATATACTATGATGGTGATTCTCTGAAATATAGCTAGTAAATAACCTGCTCTCATTTTTTAACCTCAAAATTTATTCAGCACAAATTGTTGAAAGAATTATTTCACATTGTAGCGCCACTTGTACCATCACTAAACAAACCCAATACAATGAGATAAACTTCAAAATTTTCAAAGATTACCACACTAATCTTGATTAGTCGCTAATCCTCAAATAAAACGAGATTAGCTAATCTTTAACTTGACACACTATAGCTAATCTCAAAAAAAATCACTAATCGCGCTTCGCTAATCCCTATAGTCTGTCATGGGTATTAGATGCAGCTAAAACCATAAACAAAACTGTGTGCGAATAGACGGCCAGACGGGTACTTAAAAGAATTGAATTTGTCTGCAGGGTCAAACAGAAAAAATCGTCTTTATCCGATAAAAATGTAAAAGCCCGTTTAAAGTTTGCAAAAGAGCATCAAAAACTTAATTGGATAATTGGTCTGGTGAACCCAAAACAAATCGTTTCTAATCAGATGGAAAAATACTATTGGCACATATACCTGGCAATACATTACAGAAGCACTAATCGATTGATGTCGTTTTACGAAACTTCGATTTCCGAACATTTTTCACTAATGAATTAATTGGTTAAGCGAGGAATTTGTGTATAAATAATAAATACTATTTACATATTAATAATAATAATAATTTTTGATGTCCTGATTTAGATTTATAGATTTAAAGAATCCTGAGTTCTGTCATTGGATTCCTGAGGAACGAGCATCTAATCATGTACATAGTTAAAATGTGCTATCTTATGCTAACCTGTTTAACTTTTATCATTTAACATTTATTGTACTAATAATGGATTATCTATTAATTGCATAGGTGACTGCTGTTGAATCTGTCCCAACTAGTAATCTTATCTTATCCTTCGGTTGGGGAGGTGTAAATGGGGGTACGATGTGTGCCCGGGAATAATGAAGATCCTGTTATAATAATTATTCATTTGAGTAATAAAATTTGGTATTATGGTGGTTATTAGTTTTATTTAGTTTTCAGAGTCGTCCGGGAAATTTATATTAATTTTATTTGTTGATTCTTGATATACTTATAGTATATAATTGAATTATTAAAAGTCTAGGTGTTGCGGTGCGGTAATATTATCATTTAAATCATTTTATATAAATTTTATAAAATAATTGAATTTATAATTATATATTTTCTGTTCTGGATCGGTAGGAAATTGATGATTAGTTTTAAGTTAAATTTTTATGTTTAAATGGTTTAATGTTCATGTTAATTCTTGTAGCAGTAAATAACCATTATTTAATTGGAGATAAAAGGAACATTAATAAGGAAATAATTGTTGTTATTTTAAA
Source organism: Tipula vernalis (assembly GCA_958295665.1). NCBI lineage: Eukaryota > Metazoa > Arthropoda > Insecta > Diptera > Tipulidae > Tipula > Tipula vernalis. The sequence goes on along the minus strand of OY282558.1, from coordinate 457,769,020 downwards.
TTTCTCTTAATTATTTTATCAGGTAAATTAATGAAAGGTGGACAGGGGTGTAATTAGAGCATTAATCATTTTTAAGTCCTGTTTTAGATTTAGGATTTAGGGAGTTATGAGTATCCGGCCCTGGATTCCAGAGAAATTATTATCTAATAATGTAGTTAGATTGTGCTGTCTTGTGCTAACCTATTTATTATATATTGTACTAATAATTTACTAACTACCGATAGCATTGGTGTCTGTAACCGGGTCGAGTCTGTCCCAACTAATAATCCTATCCTATCCTTATATGTGTTATATGTGTACGGGTGTACGGTATGGGCCCGGGAGTCCGGGAGATCCTGCTATAATGCTTGGCCGTACACTCATAATCAATCAATCTTAATTATGTCAACAATATTAGTAAATTAAAACATTAATAATAATTTTTGATGACCTGATTTAGATTTAAAGAATCCTGAGTTCTGGCATTGGTTTACAGAGGAACGAGCATCTAATCATGTAGTTAAAATGTGCTATCTTGTGCTAACCTGTTTATCATTTATTGCTTATCATTTATTGTACTAATAATTTGCTATCTATTAATCGCTTAGGAGTCCCAACTTATAATCATATTCTATTCATCGATTTTGGTATGTGTAAATGAGTGTACGATGTGTGACCGTGAATACTGAAGATCCTGTTATAATAATTATTCATTTAAGTAATAAAATTTATATTATGGTGTTTTATTAATTAAATTTAGTTTTCAGAGTCGCCTGGGAATTTTTATATTAATTTTATTTGTTGATTCTTGATATACTTATAGTACCTAATTGAATTATTGATAAGTGTAGGTGTTGTGGTGCTGTAACATTATCATTTAAATCATTTTATATAAATTTTATAAAATAATTGGATCTATAATTTTATATTTTCTTTTTCTGGTTCGGTAGGAAATAGATGATTGGTTTTAAGTTAAATTTTATGTTTAAATGGTTTTTAATGTTTATGTTAATCCTTGTTGCAGTACGTAATAATTAATTAATTAAATATAAAAGGACCATGAATAAGGAAATAAGTGTTATTTTATATTTTTCTTAAATATTTTAGCAGGTAAATGAATGATAAGCGGACAGGGGTGAAATTACAACATTATTAATAATTTTTTTTAAGTCCTGTTATAAATTTAGGGAATCCTGAGTATCCGGCCCTGGATTCCAGAGAAATGATCATCTAATAATGTAGTTAGATTGTGCTGTCTTGTGCTAATCTTTTTATTATGTTGTGTTTTGTTCATTAATGTATATTAATTAGTTCAGTTTAAAGAATATTTAAAGGGGTTTCTTCTTTAATATGTTAATAAATAATCCAATTTTCAGAATATAACATAGTTCCAGAATTAATCATTATTATATTGATTAAATTAATCCTGAGTTTCAGAATTAAATTTTAGCTTGAATCAACCCTCCAGGATCAAGAAGTAGTAAATTAGCTGTAGTTTAGAAATTGTGTTGTCCTGTGCTAACTATTTGACTATATAATTACTAACAATTTACTAATTATCGGCTATACCTAGGTGTCTGTAACCGGGCCGATTCTGTCACTTCTAACTATCCTATCCTATCCTTCGGTTTTGTTATGTGTGAAAGAGTGCACGGTGGGACTCGGCCAGGGGTGGACATGATGCTGTCACATTTATGTGATATCGCGGGTGATTGTGCTCTCCTTGTTGTAATGGTGCTTAGGTATCTTCAGTAAGGAAAGCATTCATTTGTGTTATAAAGTTGGTGTGACAGTTTAATGACCACATCACTAACACGGGATTTCTTGCTTCATAAGCTTGGCCGTGCATTCATATCAATCAATCAATCAATCAATCAAAATAATAAATACTATTTACATGTTCCATATATGAATCAGGGAGGCTGCATAAGAATAGAACAAGCAGAGCTGGTGGACTGATATTTATATTTAATTTATTTTTGGTATTTGTGGTGCAATCTCAGTCTTTAAAGTCTTACTTCAAAACCATTTCTTCTTTTATGTATTGACAATTCTGACAGGTTGCGCTGCATAGCATTTCTCAGCGCCAACCTCAACGATTCGACCGTGGCTTGATTTGCTGGGACTAACAGTGATGCCATTTGGGTCTTTCATAGACTTTTTCCCCTAATTGTCAAACATAGTGAATGGTCAGAAATACATATCTGTATGTTTTGGCATAACATTGGAATCTTGTTTTCAGTGCTTTAACCAAATAAATTAAATTTAACTTTAGAAACTCTTTTGTTGTATTGTGAACTTGTTTCCCGAAAAATAATTCATTTATTATTTTTCTACAAGATTAATTTTTAGTTCGAACCGCCTGCGGGATCGCTACGGAAGTAGGCCTATTACGGTTACTTGGTATATGTGGTATATCCTTAGATGAAAATACCTATAACTATTCCTACACTCTGAATACATATAACTTACATTACTATAAATATCTTCTGCGGTAATATTATCCCATGGCTTGCAAATAATATAGTGCTTAATTATTTTTGGTTGACTTGATGGATAGATTCTGCTTATACATAAATATTTTTTATCCCATAAAACGGCCGGCCTGCTACGGAATTCAAAGGAATGCCAGTCCCAATTGTAAGAACTAGTAGGGTAAGGTAGGTATACAATATTTAGCTTGATGCAACAAATTGTTCCATCTGGTCTGCAGGCGCACTGGGAAATTCATCATAACCAGCACTCCCAGTCACCATAGGAATTGTTTATTCTTTCTTCTCTGGTTCATGCGGTGGGCTGAGCAACATGATCTCAGTTAATCGTGAATTAGATAAATGTAACGTAAATCAATAAAGTATTATAATTAATAAACGAATGAATAATTGATTTTCTCACTTGCTACACACAATCGATGCTGTTACGTGTTATAAATTCAATCAATTTTTATTTGTAACAGAAAACAAAAAGCAAAAAAGAATTTATTCCTGCTATTAATTTATACTCGTGTGTCTGTTGTTCTTTTTTCGATGATTTCGAGTGATGAGGAATTTGCTGTTGATTTGTGTTGCTGCTTTTTTGTAATTTAATTTTCCTAAACAAAACAACGTTTCTCTATATATTTTGATTAATTTTATTTATAAATCAACAAATAAATAAATAGACAGAATTGTTTTACAAAAAAAAACAAAAAAAAAAAAATGTTTTTAACAATTGCAGTATTCTAATAAATTCTTTTATTTATATATATATTTAAATTGCAGTTTATTTTATAGTATGTAGGAAAATTTCTCTACTGTACGAAATGTGCGGTGAATGATGATGATGACGCAAATTCAATGAACAATTGAACAAAATTTTAATATTTAATAAATCGTACGACATTTTATGATTGAAATTAATAAAGGTAGCAAAGACATAATCCATAATTTTTTTTTTTTTTTAAGTGAATTAGGAAGTTTTCAATTTAACAAAAATTTTAAAAAAATACTTTCAGATAAATTTTCTTTGTTGAAAATCCGAGCCAAGTATGTAATGTGGGCGCGAGCGCATGTTTAAGCTGAAACATCATGGAAAATATTTAATTACATATTTTGTAAATATTCGGCAAGAGATTCATTCAGCAAATTAAACTAAAACGTATTATTTATTGGCGTCATAAAATATTTTACAAATTGACCGGATGCCGTGTTACGTTCGAGCTTACGTACATTATTATTACTTTAAATTTTATTTTTATTTTGTTTTAACCCTTTGACTAGGCACGGTATTTTTAAATAAATGCAAGAGAGAGTATATAGAAAGCAGTTTGCGGTGGCATTATGGAATGATGATTTTATTTCTCGTAAAATTGGTTTGGAATTATCGATGGTGGCATTTTTAAATGCTCTTTAAGTCATATCAACAAACGTCAACTTGACGCTGTTTCAACCTCAATTCAACCGTAACCCAACCCCCACTCGACTCCCAACTCACCCCTTAACTAAAGTCCAACTCGGGCAATAATTTCTTTAATAGAAATCTTAAGGAAAACTCGAATTTTATAGAAATTTTATAAATAATAAGTTGAGGGAGAGGTTGATGTTGAGTTCAGGTTTCTCGGTAATTTTGCAGCTTTTCAGCAAAAAATCTTTACTGTTTCCCTCATTGGATTAAATTCATGGAACATTAATTGGACGCTAAAGTTTACTACTAACCTATAAGGCATTCTAAATTTGAATTCGTTTTTTGTTCTGGATAATGAAACACGGTTGATGTTGATTATTTGGAACCAACCAACTAATGACAAGAACATTTTTTCAGAGTTGAAACATTTAAAGACGCAAAAATAAAAACTATGATGTGTTAGTGAAAAATCTAACAAAAGAAAAAAATACACTAGACCAGAATGTAGCACAAGTAAGAAACGGCGACGAATAACAAATTGACCATTAGGACAGAATCAGCTCAAAATACTATGTCCATATACAGAAATTTGTAGCTCCCCTATTTATCTTTAATTTCATGGAGAATTTGTTTTGATATTTAAAAAGTTTTTTAAATATCAAAACAAATTAAAATTGGGTTTAACATTTAAAATTTTCTATTTTTGTTTGCTCTAAGCACGTGCTTATTTTGATTAATGGGTAATCCTGGCCTCTTTTCTTTGGCATAATCCCGGGTGCACGATTTTGAGTACAAATATTTCAGTTCAAATACCTATTCCTGATTAATATATTCCTAAATCAATTTTATTAGATTCAAATGAATCGGTTGTTAATCAAATTTTAGGTGATAGTACTGGTAATTCTGTTTATAAAATTACATATCAAGTGATTCAGTGATTTTGGTTTGTATTTTTCAAATATTGTATCTCATCTCAAGAGCAGAGCAACGAATTGTTTGTTTAATCCCATCCCATCTCATTTCTAATTTTAAACGTCTACAGATCTTTATCTAGTACCGAGATATCGTGAATCAAATAAAGCGCGCACTAATAAATTCGCATATCGTGGTTAACGTGTAACAATAAATTCACACAAAAGTCTTAGTAATTTGATTTACGATATCTAGGTAATAGATAAAGATATTTAGACTTTTAAAATTGGAAATGAGAGGGAATGGATGGTAGTTTACGATGGCACCATTGGTTTTTTTACTGCTGAAATTCTCTAACAATACAATAAAATATTGAAAACACATAAAAAGAACGTTTTTGCAATATTAGATTATAGGATATCGCAAAATCCTGACTGATAGTAGTTAACTTGAATGAAATATGTATTAAAAATTGAATTTCTTGAAGTTGATGAAAAATTGAAGTAACTCGTACTTTTAAAAAACGTGACTTCATTTGGAAAAAATTGAGGATGAGATCGGAAAAATTATGAATTTGAACTGCAAAACCTAAGTCCCAACCTTTTAAAAGCTAACACAGAAATTATATCTCCAATTTTGGTACATTTTATCAATCAAAGTGTTTTGAACGGTAGTAGTCCTGATTCTTTGAAAACCGCAGTTGTAATTCCTTTGTTCAAAAAGGATGATAAACTTCTATACGGTATACGGTGTACTCGTGCTCGTCCTCGGACTTTGGATAAAATTATGGGTCAACTACCAGAAAGAACATCGCATTAATCCTGTCAGGCCATTTTAAAACGTCGGTATGGATTTTTGTCGTCCTTTCATGAGAAAACCAAAGCCAGATCACAAACCCTAATTAAAATTTGTCTCGCACCCAGAGCAGTTCATATGGAAATAGTGAACGATTTAACCATCTAGTCATTTTTGGTGACTCTTGTTCAGAGCAAAATTCGAACTTAATGATCTTCGACAGTTATTTATTTCTTAGGTTTACAAACAGGAGGTTTTGAGAAAACTCAGGTCTATGCATTTTGGGGGCCTGTGGGAGGCGGCCATTAAAATCGTAAAACACAAGATGAAGCGCGTGCTTGGTAATGGTCTCCATACACTCATCGTTGATGTCAATTCCTGATCATTCGGTGCAATAGCTCCGTGAAGGTGGATTAAGTACCTATACCAGAAAATTCAATATAAACTTCACATGTTTTAGAATAGGTGGTCTTTTGAGTAGACTTATCTCAACTAAAGAAGCGCACAAAATGGACCATCCCTCAACCTATCACATGTTTTACTTTTGTCCGTTTTTCACTTTTTAAAATTTTCTATTCGTCAATATGCAGAAATTTTTGATTTTCTTATGCCGTTAAATAAATAATTTTCAGTTGTCAAAAAAGTAGAGTTAAAATTATACCGATCTTCCGGGCGAGCTCGTTCTGTAGCTCAAAAAATATCCGGATATTTTTTATCTCTATTGGTCATCAGTAAACACTAGAAGTGAATGCTACTTAGTTCCGGTATCCGGTTTTTTTTAGCTACAAAACAAGTATTGGTATATTTTTAACCCTACTTTTTTGACTTTTTTCGGAGTTTTTTTGACAACTGAAAATTGTCTCTTTTACTTACGTAAAAACAAGCTCCAATTTTAACATTGTTATTATTATAAAATATTCAAATAATAAAAAAAAACCGGGCTATTTTATTAAAGTGAAGTTAGCCGAAAATTTAAAACATTTAAGAACTTTTCTTACGCGCAAAATGGCCCACAAAATGTGGGCCGCGGCTCCCTGGAGAGCGTTTTAAGACTCAAAACGATCGTATTTTTTGATATTTAAATTGAATGTTTATTTTTATTTCTAGCGTATGCAGATCTCAATAAAATAATGAGGTCTACCTAATTATCCCCCTCGTCGTAAATAAAATTAAAATTTTGAATCTAAAATTGCTAAGCGGGCCAAAGCTTCCTACATTGGAAATTGGTAGCTGACCAAATCTATAAAAACTTTAGATAACTTTGAATTTTGTACGGAAAACTTCCAGAATTTTTATTCAAAATAATTTGACACAAAAATTAAAAATGAATCAAATTCGGAATTCGGGTCGGGTTACGGTCGAATTAGAGAAAGGCAAACGTGTCAAAAATTGAATTTTGACCAATTTAGAACTGTAAGCTCAAAATTGTTTAGTTTTAACCTTAGTTTAGTCATTTCGTTATCTGTTCTGCTCCACTCATATGTCCACCTAAAATATTTAGTTCCGAAGCATTTACGGCTACATCTAATTTTTAATAGTTTCTTATATAGAAGCTTAACAATTTTCTGAAATTCTATAATTTTTCTGTTTATGAATTTTTTAACCTTCAAATCGGAAGAAGCTGAGAGACCCAAAATAGGTTGCTTAATTGTAAATTATTATTATTGATTTTTTGGGAGCCATGGATTTTATTTTTTCCGATTTTTGGGGGGCCGCCGTATGAAAAAGTTGATCGATTGAAACTCGGCCTAAGACTAGCATTTGGTTGTTTGCCTCTTGTTTTGAGTATAGAAAAAAAACGTCCCCACAACCCATGTTACCCTGTTAAACCATACTGGACTTGGAGCTTCCAACAGTACTGTTTTCGTCTGGAATTTTTTTCATACCGAATTTGTAAAAAACTAACATAAAGTTAGCTAGTTCACGTAAAATTAAAGAATTTAATTTTAAATATTTTTAAAATACAAAATACATTTTCTATTAACGATTGTAAAAGTAGATTAAAGAGAGAATAATGTTTGAACAATAAAGAAAATAATGAATGATTATTCACTCTTATAAGTTATTATTCACTGAACATTTACAGATTTCTCACTAGTTTATTATTCAATAATTACTAATTATTCACTCATTATACTCTTAATTATTTATTCATCACTCATTACTGATCATACATCTTTCAGTGAATAACCAGTGAATAATGACTGAATAATAAATGAATAACCTGTGAGTAATCAGTTAACAGAGAGAAATGAGAGAATGATTCTTACCAGTGCTTTACAATGGACAAACGAGATACAAACAAGGATAAGGATGGGGGAGGAAGAGAGGTTTATATGACACAATACTCAAAATTTTAAAATTTAAATTTGCTTTAGAATTTGATTCCAATGCCACAATAATAAATCCCAATGCCACGGTAATAAATCCAATCCAATTTTTCGAAATTTTACGAAATTATTGAAAACGTACCCTAATCAATGGGTTAACGCAAATGTAGGTAAAATGTATATAAAAAGTTCACACAAAATTCATTATTTAGGATTTCAGATTTCATTTAAAAGATATTTTCTCTTCATTAACGTCAACAAACAAGTAAATTTTCTTATTTTTTTTTGTGTTTTTAAAAATTTTTTATTTTGCTTTTTCTTAATTGAGGAAGGAAAATATTAATATTATTTTTAAATAAGAGATTGACGTAATAAAAACCATATTTTCAATAAATAAATTTTGCACAAAAATCCATTACACACATATATACATATACACTACATGACCCGTATGAACATGTACATACACGTGGGTACATTGACAAAACATAGATCATTATTTGGGATATATGTACATACATACAACTTGTCGTCTTTATGTCTAAACAAGAAAATTTTCTTTTTTGTGTGTTAACATAAATGAGACCAACGTTTAGTTTTTTTTTATATTTTTAAAGTGTTTATAAATAAAATTTTGGTTCAATTTATGTACGCAAGCGGCCAATCTGTTAAATTATGTACGTATACAGAGGCGGTGTACGTTTCTTATAGGAAAAGTGCATGATTTCATAAGATGATCATAAAATGTATCTATTTTTAGCTCATCATAATAATCTAGAGAGGAAAATTGTTTTTCTTAAAATTATTCACCTGTTTTTCTATACGTATGTTTAAACTTAATGCTAAAGTACTTCAAAAATAAGCTCACTACACACTAGTGAATAAACTCCGGATAACCAATTGACGATTTAATTGTTGTTAGGCTGAGATTTTCGGTAGTATTTTATTTGCCGATTAAAATATTTCACAATTTTAATATTTAATTTTATTTCATTTACTAGAGTATAATTTAAGTTCAGAATAATGTCCTCGATTCTTCGACAAAAAGAAGAATGTCTTTTTTTTCTTTTTTTTTTTTTTTTTTCAAAACTGCATTATAGCATACTTATCCATAAAATTATTACATAAATTTTCAACAGTTGGTAAGTTGATTTTACTTAATTTAATACATTTATTTATAGCAAATTGCGCGGAAAATCATAAATTTTAAATATCAGTTCGGACACTATTAATGGTATAATTAGTTCGATCTTAAACCCTTAATCAGAGGTGGATAAACATTTGTAATATAATTTACGATAGATGGCAATAATTAATTTAACAATTTGAATTTTTGTAAGTATGTGGTAGTTATACAAATCTACAGTCATTATCAAAATAAACAATTAACCGTAAGTAGCTATATAACAATAATAACTGAATTCATTTTAAAACAAATTTCATATTTCAGCTTTGACAGTGTTAACATAAAATATAATTTAAATCCAGTTATCCATTGATGTTTGGCAATAGAATGAGAGCTTTAGATAAGTACTAATTTCTATTTGTTGTTGTATGTTGAATGATTCTTTGTTGTTTTATTTTAGGTTAGGCGTGAATTCTGGATCAGTTGCGTGAACATTCTCCCGCACTATTAAAATCCCAGGTTTTAATACTAAAATTGTTTGCTGTAGATGTAGTTTCGTCGTCGGAGAGTAATCGGCATACTTTCACAATCGGGCGCTTGAGAATTCCTGTGGTGGTTTTGATGGATACTACACGTACTAAACCATCGGTACCAGGATGAATCGTTATAACACGGCCCATTAACCATTTGGACGGAGGTAAATTGTCTTCTTTTATGATTACTAATTCACCAATTTTAATGTTTTGTTCTCTTTCGTTCCATTTTCGACGTTGTTGTAAGGTGTGCAAGTAGTTGACTGTCCATTTTCTCCAGAAACTCTGCACTCTTGTTTGAACATTCTGCCACCGTGATAACCGGTTCATTGGTATGTCTTCTAATGGAGGTTCAGGAATCGCAGTGATGGGTTCGCCAATGAGGAAATGAGCTGGTGTTAACGCCACCAAATCATCGATGTCATCAGTCATTGGGCACAACGGTCTTGAATTAAGGAGTCCTTCGATCTGCACTAACAAAGTTTCCATTTCAGTCGATGTCATCATTGTGTCTTTTGTAACTCTAATGAGATGGTATTTTATGCTTTTTACACCAGACTCCCAAATTCCTCCGAAATGAGGACCGTTAGCTGGATTAAATACAAATTTGATATGCTGCTGTGAAAGAAAATTAGAGATTAATTGATTGTTATGATGTTGATGATATAATTGGTGAAGTTCTTCTAATTTTCGTTTAGCTCCCACAAAATTGGAACCGTTGTCAGACATAATCTCTATTGGTATCCCTCTTCTGGATATGAATCGTCGCAACGCCGCGATAAATGCTTCTGCTGTCATATCATAACAAACTTCAATATGAATCGCTTTGGTAGCAAAGCATATGAAGATGCATATGTATCCCTTTACAATTGGTATGCGACCCTTGCCCATTCGAGTTTTTAGGTACAAAGGTCCGGCGTAATCCATGCCAGTATACAGAAATGGACGACTTGGTGTAATTCTTGTTCTAGGTAAATTTCCCATCAATTGTTGGGAAGTCGCTGCCTTTTGTCTTCTACACTCTACACATTTGTTGATGTGGTTTTTGACTGAAATCCGACAACTTATTATCCAATATCTCTGCCGCAGTAGGCTAATTTGTAACGTGGGCCCTGGGTGGAAGTATCTTAGATGTGTTTCTCTAATAATTCTGTCATTTAACAGATGTTTCTTTGGCAGAATTATTGGATGTTTTACGTCGAATGACGCATCTAAATTTTCTAGTCTCCCTCCAACTCTTAATACTCCTTCGGTATCTAAGAAAGGGAATAATGAAAGGATTTTACTTGTCGTGCCAATTTTTTTGGTTTGTTTTAGTGAATTGATTTCTTCTTCAAATTCTTCTGATTGGGCCCATTTAACACATAAAATCTCAGCCTTCTTGAGCCGGTCAACTATGTCAAGTTCCCGATAATTTTTATGAAGCTTGAGAATCATAGCTATAATTCTTTTGATTTTAGCAAACGACTCTATCCTTGTGACAAGATCCTCTATTACCTGCCTTACATTTGACTTACTGTGCGTCATCAATGATATTGTTCGTGACTCCAGCTTGGTGTCTTCGATTTCGATGTTACTCGGCCAATTTTCCATGCTATCGATTAGCCATGCAGGCCCATTCCACCACAGGCTATTGTTTACGAGTTGGTTGGGGTTCACGCCTCTTGATGCGATATCAGCGGGATTGTCTTTTGACATGACATAATTCCAACTCTTTCTGGGGATACGTTCCAATATTTCGGAAGTCCGATTTCCCACGAAGCATTTCCACCGTCTTGGAACATCTGATAACCAAGAAAGTACTATTTTAGAATCCGTCCACGCATAGCATTCTACATCATTTACTTCTAACGACTTCTTGGTATACTGGATGAGTCTGCTCAGTAAGACCGCTCCGCATAATTCCAGTCTAGGCAATGACACTTGCTTTAAGGGGGCAACTTTGGTTTTAGCGATAGCAATTCGGGTAGTCGACGAGCCATTTTTGTCGGTTGTACGGACATATGTAATCGCTGCGTATGCGTTCTCGGAGGCATCACAAAATCCGTGTATCTGCAAGTTGATGGTAGTGTTCCGTATCATTAGAAATCTCGGAACTTCGATATCTTGTAAATGCATGAGTGATGATTGGTTCGCCAACCATTGCTGCTCTATGTCTTGAGGAAGTGGTTCATCCCAGGACAAATTACGTAGCCATAACTTCTGTAAATGTATCTTAAATACAATAATGACCGGGGACACCCATCCAAGTGGGTCGAATATTCTTGATATTTGGGACAACATTTCGCGTTTAGAAGAGACTTTCTTACTATCAAGCTTTATTTTGTAAGAGAAAGTATCTCTTGTCTGATTCCATAGCAATCCCAACGTCTTTACTGTACCGGATTCATCATTAATGTGCAGGTTTTCGTTATCTCTATCTGCCACGTGAATTGTACTTATCAAGGCAGACGAATTAGACTTCCATTTTCGTAAATTAAGCCCAGCCCTTTGTAGCATTTCCGAAATTTCCACCATGCCTATTCTTGCTTCTTCTATAGAACTGCCTCCAGACAAACAGTCGTCGACGTAAAAATCTCGCTTGGCTATTATTGATCCTACCGGAAATGTTGGTTGGTCATCGTTTGCTATCTGATGTAGTGTTCGAACAGCTAAAAAAGGAGCACATGATGTCCCATACGTGACGGTCGTTAATCGGAATTCTTTCATTGGTTCAGATGCGGTCTTTCTCCATATTACTCTTTGATAGTCCTGATCGGTATAGTCCACCTCAATTTGCCGGTACATCTTCTCCACATCGGCTGAAAATACAAATGCATGTTTTCTGAAAAGCATTAGTATGGATGTTAAATCTTTCTGTATCGTCGGTCCAACTAAAAGTTTATCATTTAATGATACTCCCGATGCCGATTTGCACGATCCGTCAAACACTACTCGTAATTTTGTAGTTGTACTGTCCAGCTTGACCACAGCATGATGCGGTAGGTAAAAACACTTATGTACGTTCACGTTGACTTCATTCGTTTCTATTTCCCTCATATGTCCCAGACTCAGATACTCTTCCATAAACTTCACATAATCCTCACGTAGGGTTGAATCTTTGTCAAATTTCCTTTCCATGGCTGTTAATCGACTAGCTGCAGCTAATTTTGAATAACCCAATTCTTTGGAATCCGTTGTGAATGGTAATTTGACAACATATCTGCCATTGGATTTGCGCTTGTATGTTTCGACAAAGTGGCGATCACAATTTGCTTCAGCTTCGGTGATCTTAGCTGCTGTTGGCACTTCTTCTATTGTCCAAAAGTTTTCCAATGCTTTGTATATATCGATTTCTTCTATTATTGCTGATAAGGAATTTACATCAGTTCTGGGCTCAATTACGGTTCCCGAAACAACCCATCCAAATTTGGTTGATTGAGCAGTGATTTGATTTTTGATTTTAATTTTATCAGGTTTTAATACATCAAAAAATATATCGGCTCCAAGTAGCAGGTCAATTTTGCTTGGTTCATGAAATGTAGGATCGGCGTATTGAAGGTCGTAATTGCGGAGTTCTTCGACATAGCTTGCATCTATCTTCGACCGTGGAATTGTAGATGTCAATTTCGGGAGGATCAGTGCTTCGACATTAAAAACTTCATTTTGATCGAACCTCGAATGAATTCTGATCTTGACTAAGCCTTTTACTAGTTCAGCCCTTGTTTCGGAAATGCCAGATACGCGAACATTTGCAAATGACCGCTTGAGATCCAACCTTTGCACAAGACTTTCACTGATAAATGTGGATTGGGAGCCCGAATCCAGTAATGCACGAACTGTGTGGGTCTTTCCTGATGAATCACGAAGATAGATTAATGCGGTTGGCAATAATGCGAGACGCAATGTGATGGCGTTCAATGAGGTAGTTACCATATTTGAGTTTACTTGCGAGCTTGTGGTGGGATTACTTGCTTCTTGTTGGTCATCCTTGCTTACTATATCAATTTGAGCCACAGAACTAATTGGTGTTGTTTGATTGGACTTTGTACTTTCTGATTCCAAATGAAGCATAGTATTATGTCGTAGATTACAAACTCGGCATGAATATTCTACCGGACAACTACTGGCACTATGACCCTCTCGTAGACAATTGTAGCAGACTCCATATGTATTGACCATGCTTCTACGCTTGATTACAGACATGGTTTTGAATTTAAAGCATCTTCGTAGATTATGCTGACGTTTACAACACGGACAGGTCTCGATAGTTGGCGCAACTTGCACTGTTTTTACCACTACACTAGGTATCTTAGATACTTTTTTCTTGGAATCACACACAGCACTTTCCTTTGCATAACATCGATCATTTAGAAACTCTAAGAAGTCATTAATTTTTGGAAATTCTTGAGTTAAAGTTGCATTTGCCCATGCGACCCTTGTTTCTTCATCAACCTTATTCAACAAAATTCTGATGAGCCAAGGATCTCTGGTCTCGGCTTCCACACCTAAGGCTTTAATTCCTCGAATAATCTCATCGGATTTATCACTTATTTGTCGCAGTGATTGTGGTGAACCGTTTGATGCTGATGGTTGATCGAAGAACCGATCGATGTACGAATTTAAAATAGGTCTTGTTTTGTTATAGCGCTTTACTAGTTTGTCCCAGGCCTCCTCATAATTTGCATCGGTCACTAAAAAATTCCTAATTAGATTGAGTGGGGGACCATTTAAAGATCCTTTCAAGATTTGGAATTTGTGAACATTAGAAATTGTGTCCACATTGTGTACTGACGTTAAGTACAGATCGTAGAATGATGGCCATGCTTCATACTCTCCACTAAATTGATCAATACGCACACGAGGTAATTTCAGATTATCGGAGGAGTGCACGGCCGACCGCTCATTGATTGCTTGCGTTCGATCAGCAAGGTTTTCTAAGAATACCCGTTGTTGGTCTAACAACTGATCGAATGAACCAGTATTGGTGGCCTGGGCTACTGTATCCTTTGATTGTTTCTTACGCAATAGTTCTAATAGTTTTGATTTGGTGTCGAAAAAACTATTCTCAAATTCTTCTTGCTTGAGTTCTATATTGGCGTTTGGATTATTTGCAGCCATAACGACAATTTGATCTTCAAACTGTTGGAATTCATTCCAGAGCGCATCAATTTTATTTAACCGAACTTCAATATCTGCACACGTGGTATTTTGATTTACAGACCCCAAGAACTTTCGTATTATGGTTAATGAGCCCATAACACGACCACGTGATTGAACAGCGGTCGTAGCCATTTTTAATAACACGTTTTAACACTCAAATCGATACTTATATCACCCAGGGAAACAAAATAAAATTGGCAAAAACAAAACAAATATGTAATTTAAGTAATACTTATGATTATATTATACTTATCGAATAATCTTGTAGCCTCTTTCGGAACGACCTTGATAATGTTTCCAAATACAGTTGTAGCGTGGTTTATGCGCGTGCAAATTGATGGCGTCTGTCGATACAGCTGAATGATGATGTTGAATGGATATTCAATGATGTTTCAGTGTACGATTGAGCTAAATTTACAGCATTAAATAAAGCAGCAGTAACTGGTGATTCGTATTCGCGAATTCGTAGCCACTTTCACGACACTTTTGTAGCCTCTAAATCGGTATCCGGCTCGAAGGACCATGAATAAACTCCGGATAACCAATTGACGATTTAATTGTTGTTAGGCTGAGATTTTCGGTAGTATTTTATTTGCCGATTAAAATATTTCACAATTTTAATATTTAATTTTATTTCATTTACTAGAGTATAATTTAAGTTCAGAATAATGTCCTCGATTCTTCGACAAAAAGAAGAATGTCTTTTTTTTCTTTTTTTTTTTTTTTTTTCAAAACTGCATTATAGCATACTTATCCATAAAATTATTACATAAATTTTCAACAGTTGGTAAGTTGATTTTACTTAATTTAATACATTTATTTATAGCAAATTGCGCGGAAAATCATAAATTTTAAATATCAGTTCGGACACTATTAATGGTATAATTAGTTCGATCTTAAACCCTTAATCAGAGGTGGATAAACATTTGTAATATAATTTACGATAGATGGCAATAATTAATTTAACAATTTGAATTTTTGTAAGTATGTGGTAGTTATACAAATCTACAGTCATTATCAAAATAAACAATTAACCGTAAGTAGCTATATAACAATAATAACTGAATTCATTTTAAAACAAATTTCATATTTCAGCTTTGACAGTGTTAACATAAAATATAATTTAAATCCAGTTATCCATTGATGTTTGGCAATAGAATGAGAGCTTTAGATAAGTACTAATTTCTATTTGTTGTTGTATGTTGAATGATTCTTTGTTGTTTTATTTTAGGTTAGGCGTGAATTCTGGATCAGTTGCGTGAACAACTAGTATATATAATAATGAATCATTTCCGTTTGCAAATTTTTTATTTTTTTTTTTTTTTTGGTAAATTTCATTTTCAATATGCCTGAAATGAAAATATGTAATAAAATTAAAATTTGGAATTTTTATTTAATTTATAGATGCGTGCGCTAAGTTGGGGGGCCAAACTAAATTTAGAAAATGCTATTTACAGCTGTTTATTCCTACCTACCTCTCTAATATGTGGCCTTTTTCTTGGATGCATGATAACTACTGTGCGCACTACTATTTGCACTTTTGATCCGTTTCCGCATATGTTTGGGCAACTGGCGAATTATTTCCGTTTCAATTTGTACCGGCATTGTACGTTGACGCTGAATAAAACCACGCTTTTTCGGCAAAGTTTGCATGTCCGGCAACGAATTAGAACTCTTTGCCATTAAAGATGCTGAATCATTGGATTTTCGCCGAATCGGTGAATCGTATGATGTTTTTTTACCATCAACAACATCCTTTTGATCATTTGTCTCTTCACTGGTCGTTGGTGTCGCCGTACTACTACCACTCGGATTTGATCTACTTTCTTCGTCGGATGGCGTTGAATTACCTTGAACCGCATTCCCCCGTTGTAAAGTCATACGTCGTGTTGCCACCCGTTCATATTCATCGAAATTTAGGTTGGATAAAGTTTTATTTTTGATCGGACTACGAAGTTTATTTTGGACATTACTAGTTCGTATGACGTCAACCACATCATTTAAGTTGTCTTCGTCGATTGCGTCAAATGAAGACTCATTTTCGAGACGCTCGTATTTATTACGCAAATGAGATTGTGTTTCCGTGTCAATGCTAGTTGTTGACTCATTTCCACTATCGGTGATTGGTGATGTAATTTTTTTCTCTTCCACCTTAATATCGGTTATACCGTATACTTCCATTTCACCCGAGCTTGTTATGGTGTCCTCGCGGAATGTTGATTGTGCTTCATGGAATTTAAATTTTTTCCGTTCTTCATTTTCCTCTATCATATCGTCGAGTGACTGATCAATAGCTGCATTGCCAATGGATGAGCGCCGCTCTGAAATCGATTGGCGATTTATACTTTGAATTCGGCGTCGTGTTAAAAATCCGCGGGCACCAGCTTGAATTTTTGTTGCAGCCGAATTGTAGGTCGAATCTGAATCGGTCGACAAATAATTATCGAGCGCCGTACTAATATTAAAATCATCCTTTATCGGTTTCGCTCGACTTAGCTCAATATAATCCGAATCAGCGTCCGAAACAGCCGAAGTCAAAATTTTTTTACCCGATGATTCTCTAAAATCATTTTTTAATTCATCCACTACATCGTCTTCCTCTTCATCCTCAACATTGAAATTATTCTCGCTCAAATAACTTTTGTTGCTATCAATTGGATTCTCTAAAATTTCATCGTCATTCTCATCGTCCGCATCATCCTCCGTCTCGTTCTTATTACCGTGCATTTGATGAAGGAATTTTTCAATTTTTTGCTGGGCATAAAATAATGGATTATCCTGTTGGTGTGGTGCCACATTAGATTCCAAATTTTTAATCTCCTCATCAAGTGAAAATATTTCGAAATTATGTGCACGCGATTTCATAAGCACATCCTGATCATCAGCATTCGAATGGTTATCGAATAAATTATCTGATGCGACTGAGGCACCATCGCCTGGTTCTCGTTTTACTTCACCGCTATTGGGTAATATTTGCTTGCCATCATTATAGTATAAAACATCTCGAACCACTTCAACATCTGCATCATCATCATCGGTGGTTGAACGAGCAGTGTGCTGACGCGAAATTTCTGGATATTCCTCATAATCAATCGACATCTGCTTGAACACGATATCATCACTGTCACTCTCACCCATACTCAATAGTTTCTGTTTAGCAGTAAACTGTCTTGGTGGCTCGGTTTGATCCGAGATTTGTTCGACATTAGACAAACTGTGCATTTGATCGAGACGAAGCTCATTTTTACGTAAACTATAGTACATGGCCTCAAGTGAATCTTTCTCGAAAGACGCTAAATCAATATTTTGGATTTCTTTTATCTCATCGTCTGTCATACCGCCTCTTGTCTCAACTTTTGTATCAGGCACATTAATTTCGGCTGTCGTTTTGCGTGATACCGAATCATTTTCCTCATGCTCCTCATGTTCCGGCTCAACTTTTATGCCAAAAAGGTTTGAGTCGTACGTATTCTGTGCTTCAAAATTTGAACCCGGTTGTTGCACCTCAATCACGGTCTGCGGAGATTCATCCATTTCAGATATTTGTCCATTCTCAAGTGAATCGAAATAGTCATGATTTGGTTTCAACTCAACCTTATCGGAATTCGATTCAGATTTACTATTTTCGATCAGCATGCTCAGTTTACTCTTGTACACAATTTTTTGACATGGCTCCTCGACAACTTCTGTTCTCTCCTCAACATTAAAATTATCCAAACTATCGGCATCAATTTTATCTTCGTCGATAGATTTTTGATCCAAAATTGGCTCAAGTGAGTCGACCAATTTATTTTCGTCTTCGAATGTAGCCGCAGCAATTAAAGTCGATGGATTTTGTGACTTTAGATCACGGCGCGTGCGATAACCACGATAAGTACGTTGAATATTTATTGCAGCAGTTTCAGTCGCTTTAGCGATTAGGTCAGGTGCGATACTGCTCAAAATGTTCGTCTCCGCAGTAGAATCAGATTTTGGTATTTTCTCTACTATTTGAGGTGCTGGCTCATCTGCCGGAGGAGCTGTAGCTTCCGATAATATTTTCTCGATGTCACTATTTTCTTTGGTCTCTTTAAATTCTTTACGAGCTTTATGTCCACGGAAGGATTTTTGTATTTTGAGGGCGGCATCAGTCATTTCGGGGTCAGTCAAATCTGGCAAGCTGTCTTGATTTTTCAATAAAGAACTGGCAAGTTTTGCATCATCTTGTGAATCGTCGACTGCAGCATTTTCGGCAGGTGGTATCGGATTATTATTTGATACTTCTTTGCGAGCCTTATGGCCTCTGAACGATTTTTGAATTTTCAAAGCCGCATCATTCATTTCAGGATCATTTAAATCTGGCAAGCTGTCTTGATGTTCTACTCGTGGTTTAATCTCAGATTCTTTATCTATTTGAGCAGTCGTTGTGGGTTCTAAATTAGTTAATGGTTCGCTGTCTTGAAGTTCTGTTTGAAGGATTGGATCAGTGTTTACATTACTGATTGTATCTGCTGCAGGCTCGATGAAGGTTTTTTCAATTTTTAATGCTGCGTTCGCCATCTCAGAGTCATTCTTATCTGGCTCCACCAGATATTCATCAACAGAATCAGTTGTAAGTTGTGGACCTTCGTGCGCTAGTTCAGTAGCTGGCAAATCAGTTAAATCCGTTTCGGCGTAGCTATTATGTAACGTTTCAGCTTGATTTAGATCAGTAGATGTAAAGGCTTCATGTTCTGGTTTCTTCTGTTCCTTTCGTGCCTGGTGGCCTCTAAACGACTTTTGAATTTTGACCGCGGCATCTGCCATCTCAGGATCATTCAAATCTGGCAAGCTGTCTTGATGCTCAGCTTGATTGGTACCGGACACTACCAGTTTTTCCTTGTCAGCGGCAATTGTAAAGCGTAAATCGTCTATGGCATGATTTTGGGCTGTACTTAGATCCTGTGAACCAACTGGCTTGTCAACAGCTGCCTCAACCGTTAAAGTGCTCTGAGTATCGGATTTCCTCTGCTCCTTTCGTGCTTGGTGTCCTCTAAAAGATTTTTGAATTTTAACTGCGGCATCTGCCATCTCCGGATCAGTCAAATCTGGTAAGCTGTCTTCGTGTTCCTTAGCCGTATTGCTAAGTTTAATCTCCGTTGCGTTTTCGGGTGTCGAGGGGTCTGGCATGTTTAACAAACTGTTTTCATTAGTATCCAGATCTTCGGTTGTGACTGGCATAGGTTCGAAAGATTCTGAAAATTTATTGCTTTTCTGTTGCTTTATATCTCTGCGTGCTTGATGTCCTCTGAATGATTTCTGAATTTTTAGTGCAGCATCCGCCATCTCAGGATCATTCAAATCTGGTAAACTGTCTTCATGCTTCAACGGCTGCTGTTTACTATCACCAATTGTAAATTGTGATGCCGTGTCTGCTATTTCGGTAGCTGGTAAATCGGACAAGTTTATCATTACTGGTTGCTTCTGTTCCTTTCGTGCTTGATGCCCTCTAAACGATTTTTGGATTTTCAAGGCAGCATCTGCCATTTCAGGATCGTTCAAATCAGGCAAACTCTCTTGACGCTCCAAAGAAATACTATTTGTGTTTGTAGTTGTTGCATCTCCCAAACCATCATCGGCCACTTCAATGGGTGGTTCGACTCCTCTCAACAATTTTCCAATTTTGAGTACTGCGTCTGCCATTTCAGGATCGTTCAAATCCGGTAAACTATTTTCCAGTGATGATTGTGTGGTACCGTTTTCTTCATTTGTTGCCGGTACAGATTCCAAATTATTATCAGAAGGTTCTTCATGGAAATCTAGCGACCGCTTCTGTCTAATGTTTGTTGCATCTTTACGTGCCTGATGTCCTCTAAATGATTTTTGTATTTTAACTGCAGCATTCGCCATCTCAGGATCGTTCAAATCAGGTAAACTATCTTGATGTTCCGGGATCACATTATTATTTGCCAGCTCATCTGCACTTGAAATAACTGAATCTAATTGGAGCGGATCGACTGCAGATGCAATGTAGTCTATTTCTAAGGCACTTGTTAAATTGGATGCCGTTTTCTGTTGTAATTCTTCCTTCCTCTGCTTATATTCTATACGAACTTTGTGATCCCTGTATGATTTTTGTATTCTACCGGCTGCATCAACCCTTTTGCGATCAATTTCAAAGTCTTCATTATTGGAGGTAAAATCAGGATTAACTAGGCCCTCTTCTGTCTGTAGTGCTGGTTGATTTTCAGCCTTAATGTCACTGTCAGCATCGATTATCTCGGAATCATTTAAGTCAGGATGATTGTTTTCAACATTTGCATTTGTCGCATGCTGAGCCAAATCTTTAGACTCAATTAAGTTTGCTGGATTAAGATTATCTGAAGTAATGGAATTTCCAAAAGAGCCAGCCGATTTAACAATTTCAGCTTTCTTTTGCTTTAACTCTTTCCGAACTTGATGTCCTCGATACGTTTTTTGTATTTTCAGAGCAGCGTTATGATGATCTGGTGGGGTACGAAATTGTTCTTGCTCTTCATGTGTTTCGCTATGTAATGACGCTTCTTTAGCTTCGGGCTGTAGAGACAAAGCTAGGTTTTCAGACAATTGGTTCTCTGCTGAAATTAGATTTGCCTTTTTCTCCTTTAATTCCTTACGCACCTGATGACCTCTAAACGTTTTCTGAATTTTCACTGCAGCTTCATTCATTTCAGGCTTACTCGCGGGATTTGCAATATCCATTGGTTCTGAGTCGCTTAACATTTCCTCACTGGCACCATCTACTGTGACTTCAGGAATAATATGAGCCACACGAGTTTGGGTCACATCCTTTGGTTGTGTTTCTTTGCGAGCTTGGTGACCTCTGAATGATTTCTGAATTTTTAAAGCGGCATCAGCCATTTCGGGGTCATTCAAATCAGGTAGACTATCCTGATTATAAATTGTATGTTGATCGACGCTATGTGGAACTTCTTCAATATTTTGAGTGTCAGTGCTAATCTCACTATTAATGGGGACATCAAGAATAGAGTTGTTTTGAAGTGAGGTAGGATCGGTAGCAAGAGACTTGGTTTCATGTTTAACGGTTTCACCCTCTTCAACGATTTGTAACTTATTTGGCGAATCAGCCATAATATCCGGATTATTAAGTGCACCAACGGCTGAACTGATTTGATGAGTTGTCGCTTCGATAGCAAGCGGCCTAATATCGTGCACTGGCACAACTGTATCAAGGCCTTGAACGTTTTGAGTTGCAGCTGGAGAATCATTTTTATCATCTTGAAGGCCATCTTCTTGAAGGCTTTGAACATCGCCCGGAGAATGTGTTCCAATCTCTGAACTATTAATTGTATCACCGAGAACTGAATTATTTTGATGAATTGTTGTCTCTGTAGCAAGCGGCTCTGTTCCAAGTTTTTGTGCATTTATGCCATTATCTTGGACATTCTGAATCCCAACAGGAATATCAGTTAAACTCTCTGCACTTTTAAGTGGCGCTACCGCATCGGTAGCAAAAAGTTTCGCTTCATGTTTTGGTTCAGCTGAACCAACCACTTGAATGCTTTGAACCTCACCTGGGGAATCAGTTCTAATCTCCGTACTATTAAGTGTGGCGTTGACGACTGGCTCACCATTGTACTGTGGCACTATTGTGGCAATGACTTGCACGTTTTGAGTGCTAACTGGAGAGTCATTAACAATTTCTACTGTTTCCCTTTGAAGAGCTGTCGAATCGGTAGCAAGAGGCTTCGTTTGTGCCTGTGTTCTAATCTCTGCATTGCCATGCGGATCATCGAGAACTGCACTATTTTGATGAGTCGCCACTTCGTGAGATTCCATTTCATGTTCAGGAGAATCAGTTTGTTTCTCCGTACTGTTAAGTGAAATATTAGGATCTGGATGGTTTTGAAGTGCTACTGCAGCGGACGAACTAGCGATTTCAACATTTTGAACCTCTCCAGGAGAATCACTGGAAGGTTTAGATGGGAGAAGAACTGGATGGTGTTGTGCTGTCGCATCGGTAGCAAAAAGTTTCGCTTCATGTTTTGGTTCAGATGAACCAGCCTCTTGAATGCTTTGAACCTCACTAGGAGAATCAGTTCTAATCTCCGTACTATTAAGTGTGACGTTGACGACTGGCTCACCACTGTATTGTGGTACAATTGTGCCAATGCCTTGCACGTTTTGAGTGCTAACTGGAGAGTCATTAATAATTTCTACTGTTTCGCTTTGAAGAGCTGTCGAATCGGTAGCAAGAGACTTTGTTTCGTGGGTTGGTTCAACTGTACCAACCTCTTGAAGGCTTTGTTTCTCACCTGGTGAATGTGTTCTAATCTCTGCATTGCGAAGTGGATCATCGAGGACTGGGCTATTTTGATGAGTCACCACTTCTTGAGATTTCATTACATGTGCAGGAGAATCAGCTTGCTTCTCGGTATTGTTAAGTGGAACATCAGGATCTGGATGGTTTTGGAGTTTAGGAGAATCACTTCTAATATCCGCACGATTAAGCGGAATATCAAGAACCGGATTCGCCTCATGTTTCGGTTCAGCTGTACCAGCCTCTTGAACGCTTTGAAGCACCTCACCTGAAGAATCAGTTGTAATCTCCGCACTATTAAGTCGGGCATTGGTGACTGGCTCAACATCATATTGTGGCTTAATTGTGTCAAGGTCTTGCACGTTTTGAGTGTTAACTGGAGAATCAGTACTAATTTCCTCATTATCCTTTTGAAGAGCGGTCGAATCGGTAGCTAGAGGCTTCGTTTCATGTTTCAGTTCAACCGTACCTCCTTCTTGAAAGCTTTGACTCTCACCTGGTGAATGTGTTTTAATATCCACACTGCCAAGAGGGTTATCGAGAACTGAACTAATTTGATGAGTTGCCATGTCATCAGATTCCATTAAATGTTCAGGGGAATCAACTTGGTTCTCCGTACTATTAAGTGAAACGTTAGCATCGTTAGCAGCATGCTTCAATTCATGTTTTGATTCATTAGGTGGGGCATTGAAAACTGTACTGTTTTCTTGATTTGTTGCATTGGTAGCCGTCGATTCTGTGCCATGTTCAGAAGATCCAGTTGACACATTAGTATCAATTGATTTCGTTGCATGTTCTGATTCATCTGTACCAACATCCCGTATCTTAACTTGAGGATCAGTTCCAGTTGTATCGTTATTAAGTGGGATTTCGAGACCTGGATTATTTTGAATAGTTATCGCATCTTGAGCAATTGGTTCATCTACACCTTCAAAGTCTTTGGCAGCATCATTTAGTTCCTGTTTTAATTCGTTTATGCCACTAACCGGTGCGTTATCTTCAACAAAATCACCTTCTTTTGTCTTACCACCATCCATAGAAATTTCATCGATTTTAGTTTTGTGTTCCTGTTTATTAATGCCAATAATAGGTTCAATATCTTGAGCAGTATTTTGACTCACCTCATGTATTGGGCTGCTTACAACGTCCTCCAAATTTGTATCAGTCGATTTCGACTCGTTTATGTTACTAACTGGATCCGTTAATTTCATCATTTCCTCGCTGGCGATTTCTTTATTCAACGATTCAGCTGAATCAGCCACTGTTCCCCGAATTTCACTCACTTCACTTAAAATTGTGTCACTATTGTCTACCAGTTTGTCACTATTTATACTTGGACTTAAATGATTTACAACACTACCAATAATATTACCAATAGCTGCTACTAAATTACCACTGTTAACTAAATTTTTAGTGCTGATTATATCTTTGCGTACCTTATAGCCACGATAATTTTTCTGAATTTTAACGGCAGCTTGTTCCATTTCTCCTTGCTGTGCCTTATACAATAAAGAATCCTGATTCATTTCGGCCGCTGGAGTTGGTGTTACATTTTCTTGGTCATTGCGTTGCTGTTCCAATGTTGGTTGTTGTTGTAACGCCAGATTTTTAGAATTTTGTTGCCTATTCATATCCTCATTAATAATCATATTTTCCAAAGAGTCAGCTTTCGAAATTTTCATTTCATCCACCTTACTCGTTAATGTTTCGCCCGTATCAGAATCATGCTCAA
The DNA here is from genome assembly GCA_958295665.1 of Tipula vernalis. NCBI lineage: Eukaryota > Metazoa > Arthropoda > Insecta > Diptera > Tipulidae > Tipula > Tipula vernalis. The sequence goes on along the minus strand of OY282558.1, from coordinate 457,744,311 downwards.
TATTTGGTTTCGCCTTTTTAGAATTCTCTTCCTCTTGTAAATAATCCAATAATGATTTACCGTCCTCACCACTCACGGCTACTCGTTCCAAATTTTTATTTTTTATTGATTGTGGTCGTTGTTGTGTTGGTGTGGTTTTCTTACGAAATTTTGATTTAAATAAATTCTGAATAATTTTAGCCGCTTCGTCTTCATCCTTGATGGGTTGGGCAGGAGGATTGGAACTGGCATCGGTTTGTAACGCTGGAGAATTTTGTTTTTTGGTTTCCATGTAGCGTCGGAAAGCGCGTTGAATTTTTTGTACTGCATTGCGATACATTAATCGGCGTTCCGCTTTCATTTCGGAGTTTGATTCTTCTGTGATGGCGTTCAATGAGATCGAACTGCGAGTTCGTGCCTTTAGTTTACCTCGAGGCAGTGTCGCCTCCGTTGATTTTCGGGTCAGTTCATTTTCCACAACTTTATCACCAAATATTGGGGATGACACTTTTTCATTTTTTTGCACACTTGATTTCGCCACTTTTGGATCAGTAACAGTTTTTTTGTTTTTACCAGCACTTTTCACTTTCTTTTTAGCACTATCACCATTCGTTTTCTTTTGTTTTACTATTTTATCTAAGCTTTTCTCGTAATTTTCAAACCGTTCATAATTTTTCATTAGACTTCCGTCTCGTTCGATGAGTAAATTTTCAAAATATTTTGCCGAAAATTCCAGAATATTTGGTGGCTTTTCCTTGAGCACGGCTTTTGATAGTCCTCGAAGTAAATCTTCCAGACCGTCTGGCATCTTTGGTACATCTTTCGGCATTTTTTTGTTCACTTTTGAAATGAGAGATGAGATGAGTTTTGAGTTTTCTAACACTTTTTTGGTAAAGTATATTTCAGAACTTTTCAGTTCAACAACTCGATTTGTAATAATTCGGTAAAACTGGAAAATTCGTCGTTGTGATGGTTAATTTATAATAAATCGATTTGACCGTTGCTACGGGTACCATGAGGTAGCACAAAATATGGTTTTATGTTTATGCACCATATAGTGTCAAGCTATTTGTTATTTGTTTGTGTACATATTGATTTTCTTGTATATAAGTGATGTAAATAAAAATGACCGTCAAATCGAACAGGTGATTTACCTTTGCTTAAAATATGTTGGAAAGTGGAAAATCAACGTTAAGGAATTTAATGTTCCTCAAAAGAAGTAGGTATGGTGCGGGCGCTTAACACATTTACCTAAATTTCATTTTGTTATTTATGTTTTGTTTTGGAAAATCAGAATAAATTTTTTAAGCAGAAAAATTGAATATTTCTTGGTAGACCAACCCTCTTAATAGTTTTCCTATAATTTTTTATTTCAGATGTGTAGAGAGAATTTTAAAATGCAGTTGCACTGTTGAAGTTAACTAGTTATTGTCGTAATTCCCTTTTGGATCACTCGATTATTATTTTACTGAAAATCACTTGAACTTTAGCTGAACAATTCCGAGAATATTGAGAAATTTGAGATTATTCGGGTTTTGATTGATGTTAAGTTGCACTACTAAAGCATTGAATTGTTGGCATTTTTCGAGTTCGCTAATTTCGAGATTATTCAATTAAAATATTTTGTGTTTAAAAGATCGATGTTTGGTGAATTATTTGTGTGAATATCTGCTTAACTAGTATTGGATATCCTAGGAAAGAAATCCTCATGCATCATTGAACCCCCACCTCCCAAATGCTCAGCGCTTGGAAATTGCTTGGGAATTTTTCGGCTCTATCGGCAACAGAGAATTTAATTCCTGTTAATCTTGGAACTGTATGTTGGCAGGCCAAGAAATGCTATTCTTGAAGATATTACGTATGTACGTGTGTACGTTGTCTCGGGATTGCCGAAAAATTTATATGTAGTATACATTTCTGGGAAACTTTTACGCTAAAAATTTGCATATCTGATAAGGATCAATATATCCAATCAAATAATCTAGCAATTTCAGCATACTATGCCAAACTAAGTTTGAGAGAAACTCACCAATGGAAACTTAAGAAATTGAAACTAATTATGACACGTCTACTAAAAACGTACTCAGTGTGTCCGTGGAGTTCATCTTCAGCAATAGCAAGGAAATGACGGGCGGAAACTAAATGACGTGGTAGAAAGATGCCTACTTCTTGCCAAAAATTGATGAATTACTTAGTGACCATCAGAGAACATTGATGATTAATATAGTTTTTTTTGGACTTGGCTCCTGAACGAATGAGCCATTCTGCCGAATTCAATTAAATATTTTGATAAAATGATTGATTAAGAAAAAAATAATACGTCCCACTAAATCTCAGACCTAATTATTCGCACATTTTATAATTTAACACTGTGGATGCTCTCAAAATATCATCAATTTTGTATGGAAAATCTGCTTTATTATTGTTTAAATACAATGCTGCAAAACCTAGGCAGTTGACTAAATTTTTGAAAGCACTTCAAACCGGCACCAATTTTACTTTCATTTTGAGTTTGTTGTAATTTGTTGTAACGCCCTCCCTATATCTAAACATGTTGCTAAATAGTATTTTAAGTTATCTTTCCTTATTTACCATATATGTAAACTATTGTTCCCCGCATTCCAAGTGCTTCTTGCGACATGCCAAAGGTTGTAGATGTTACCAAATTATTTCTTTCACAAAACATTCAATCCTTCTTTTCATAATTCGATTTTCAATTTTATTAAAAACAGCATTCTAAAACTCGCTCTTTAAAATTTATTAGTTGCTCTTTATTGATCGAATAATAATTTTTATAACTGATCGATCTGAATAGTGTGATGATGTGAAGTGATGATTAGTTTGCATCGAATAAAGAAGAATGAAAAATTATTCTCTACTCAGTCTACTCAACACCGTGATCGGGGTGAGTTAAGTTGAGTGGAAATTTTAACAGGTTTTTATAATATAAATACGCTCAGACTTTTTGTATTACGTTTTTAATTTTTTGGCAGTATTTTTTTGTTGTATTTAATTATTGTGATATTTTTTGTTGCGTTAATAAATAAAGATCCTCATTATACAATCACCTCGCCATTTTGGATTTCAACTCTACTTAATTCCACTGGCTTCCTTGAGTTAGAAATTTAGATTTTCCAATTCTTTGCTTTTCTGATTTATTTCTCTTATCTTCGACTAAGCGACCTTGACGCAAGCGATTTTATATTTATAAATAAATTAAATTATTTCGATATATTGATTTAAGTCAGCAGCAGTCACTGACTAAAACCTTGTGTTCATAAACACTAATTCCAACTCAAGCCGGTTCGAACCTTACAAGGAAACCCGGTAAGATTAGTTAGGTCGAGTTGAAATTTTGAGAACAGCTATTATTAAAGAGTTTTTTTTTGCTGCTGCTGCAACAGTTAATCAGACACACAAATTTAATTTTTCGCTATTTTTTATTACATTTTGTAAAATAAAGCATTGTAGTGTTTTGAGTTTTTTGTTTCTACCTCATTTTGTCTATTTTCCGCCGGATCGCTATAACACATTTGCTATGGTTACGACGTAATTTGTGAATCGGCTATGTATCGACTATGAGATTCGCTTTACCCGATTATCACTTTCATGGCTACTTTGAATTTGAAAATTACCGAGGTACTTTCGACCCTAAAAGGTACATTAAATATAGAGGAGTGGATGGAATTCTTAGCTATCGAACAACGTGCGAACGGCGAATTCTATAAAGCGTATTTGGATATGACATTGATACAATTGAGAAAATGAATTTTGACCTTAATTTAAAATTAAAATGGGAACAATTAAGATTAAAATGTGGTAATGAATTAACACGAGATATTTACAATTCTACAGCAATAGACAAGCTTTTGATGTCTGAATTTCGGAAACGGTTAATTGCGCCTTAAAAGTCCATATTATGCAGAAATTCAGACCGGACTCTTTGGTAACACTTTGTTCATGGTCCTTCGAGCCGAATTGGTGCCCTTTTTCAATAAACCTTTCAGAAGAGATACATGCGAATATTAATTAATTAACAAAAATCGTTATTTAAACTGCGATAGTGAGAAACTTGAAGTGGAAAGTTATTGAGAACGTTTCGAATAATTACTGTGAAATTTTCAAATTTTTTTTTTGAAATTAATTACGGTCAGAACTATAGCCATTCACCGCATATTGAAGAGTTTTGAAAATATTAAAGCCAAAGTGAAAACTTTTAGCTACAACTCTCGTGTAGCGGAATAAAAGATTCCAGAAACCAATGATAAAATAAATAACGGGACAAGTAAGTTACATAAGTGATCGTGAACCGTTATTCAGCACGTGTAGAGTAAATTTGTCCGAAGATAAACTACCCGAGTTGAACGATGCTTCAAGCTTTCCCTCTAGATCAAGATCTGTGGCACATGACATAATATGTTACCGCAATGTTACAGCGAGTTCATATAATAATGCTGCAATATGTGTTAAACGTCTGCCTTTCAGTGTAATATGCACTTGAATGGCGAAATTCTTCAATTACGTAATTCAGATACTAATATATGAGTTGATGTAGGATTGTAGATATTTCTCGTATCCAGTTGTAAAGCGGTGGTCAATGTAATAAAGTTAGTTATTCTCTCTCCTTATCCAATATGCAGGCGCAGAAGAAAGAAAGGCATGTTGAGTGTAAATTTATGCCACGCTCCCTCAAATTTTGTGCTGCCCAGATATATTAACGGCCTCAGATTATGGTAACAGACCCACGAATCAAACAATTTGAGAGGCGGTCCAGCACAAAATAATTTATCTATTCACAATTGGAAGATCATATTCTATGGAGATAAACGAGATGACTTGCCAGTAGAAAAGTTTCTTTACCGAGTGGAAATTATGGCCAGAGCAAATAGATAATTTTGGTGTTTTATTGAAGGCAACATTGAAAGATAATATTCTAAATTGGTATTGGGAACAACGAGAGAATTTTGGACATCTTACTTGGAGGCAGCTGCACGAAGCACGTATTCGTAAAACTGGTGACGATTTCTGGCGTGGGAAGCAATTTGATGACACATCCGCATTTGTAAATCTTTGCGTTTCAGTTGAGGATAGCTGGAACAGAATCGGCAGGATTCCTGAAACACATCACCAAAGTCGACGCCAAGTCAAGTGATCGTGAAAATGGTGGCCATTCTTTTAAATTTTCTGAGTAGTTCGAGCAACCAGATTCTGTGTACTGTATTTTGTATGACAAACAAATGACAAATACGCCAAGTAATTATCAAAGACACGTAAGATTCGTGCCAGACAGCATGCTAGTACCCAGACAGAACCAAGAGGTTTCTGCTACCAATACCGATCCAGAATTTGACAATCTTCTCAAACGGGAAAGGAGTTTTGGTAGCACAACGGCGCCCAATCCTGTCACCTAGCCAAAAAATGTGCTACGGGCATTCTGGAAGTACGCTGGAAGGTCATGCAGCTGGAGTGATGGCGTAGCGTTTCAATATAAGAAAGTAAATTTTGAGAAATGTGTTCTATTTATTCACCAAAACGGAGTATAGATCAAAAATTGCTGAACGCTTCACACAATCACCGGCATAGAAAACGGGCCACCCTAAAAAAATTTATGTTTTTTTGATGTGAATAGCTCTTGAACCGCATTACCTGGAAACAGGAAACCAAAACCAAATTCCAAGCCATGGAGAACCATGGAAAATTTAAATTTATCGACAAATTAATAATTGAAAATTTGTGAAATTATTTTTGTGATATTCAATTGTTTTATGGTCGAGTTTACATTTTACTGTGTCAGTAGGTTTCGTTTTTATTATGTCGCTAAAGTCAGAAAATATAACGGCAATCGTGGCATTATTGGAAGATGGGATAAGCCAACGTGTTTCGTCGCGATTTTTCGAGACAGGGTTTTGTACTAGGCGGTCAGCAAAGAGTAACACAAGTTCAAGATGATCGTTTTGCAGTTTCATCAACTCTTATAGAAATTGCAATGCAACGCTGTTGAGATCTGCAATGAATTGTTACATGTACGTACAGACGAAGACCATGCACCGGTTCAGAACTTCTGGACGTCCTTAACACAGGATTACTCAGCTACAATTTGGCAGAAAACATGAAAATTGGACTGAACCTGATTGGAGCCAAGTCTTATTCATCAATGTATCGAGATTTTGTTTGCGGATGACCTAGGGAGCGTTTTGGACGCATATTCAGCGAAAGGGTTCGACGCGGATCAGTTCCAAGCGGATCTATAACCACCGTTCGCTATCTCAACGAAATATTGGAACAATAGTTGATCCCTACGTACCATGAATAGGCGATAATTTCATGGTAATGGAAGATGAAGCAAGACATCATGTTGCCAGAGAGTCGTGAATGAATCCTTGACAGATGTAAATATTTCGAAAGTGACAAGGCCGGATTAATTATGATTTTATTGGTTAATATTGGTTAATTATGATTTTGTTGTTATGTTTATGTTTGTGAAAATTTAAATAAAATTTTCAAAATTTGTCATTGTTTGGTTTTGGTTTGAAAATTCGAAAAATCTCAACCACATGTTTAGATAGATTAGGTCTTACCCACATTTTCTAAGATTATTTTGAATGACTGATTTCATTAGCTCTTTCTTGTGTTTTAGTTAATTAGTATTTTTTTTAAATATCCTTCCATTGGGAAATAAAATGTTGGGAACCCTACTTTGATGGGACAGACCGCTCACTTTTGAAAAGACTATTGACAATAGGATGGATTCCGCCTTGCGGAAAATTTTTAAACTAATCTTCCTGATAATTTTTTTTAATCACACACTTGTTTTGGAAGATGCTTCGGAGATATTCCCAATTTTAACGATAAGACCCCTAAGACTGTCACGTTATTCTGATCTTAGCAGTCTTAATTGTTAGGTAGCACCAAATATTCGCTTATTTCCTTCCTCAAGCGCATAACATTTAAAGGAAGCAATTCCGAAGCGCAACTTGTTAATATAAAAAATAAGAAATATTCACTACCAACTTATCTCGGGCAATGACCGTCATGGCTAATCAGCTGTATGTTGTCACTTACAGAATCGTAAGACACCAGCTGTCAACAATAAATTTTTTTGTTAATTAGTAATGAGTAAATTATTTTAGAAATCAACTAAATATTTAGTACGCACAAATGACGTACATACCTGCTTAAATCTTATTATTCCTCATATTGCGCCTATTCTCGTAATTGCACACACCATCTAATACTATTGTACTTTGTACATAACTAATTATAATAATTAGAAACATAACATTCAAAGCTACAGGTGAAAATTAAACGTCTCGAGGTCAATTTAATAAATTTTCTAATTAAAATTATTAAAACCATATAGACATCAATCAATATAATGTATTAAAGCAAGACGATTAATTTATAAAAAAGAAGAAACAAAAATTGTTTATGTCAGACAAAAGATTTGTTTTAAACAAGAATAGAATTTAAAATAAGAAAAATTCAAATTTAATTTAAATATTTCTTTTAAACTGTACATATGTACATACATACAGAGAAGTTAGCTGATTGAAAATCTTTGATTGTTATTAATTGAAATCAATTAAATGCATAAATATATTTATTTTCTATAAACATTTTTTATTATTTAAATTATGTGTGATTTAATATTTTTGTATGCAAATGGAAAATGTTTTAAAAAGCAAGTAAATTATATTTTAAATTACAAGATAATTGGTATAAAACAATGAAAAATACTTAATGTTGATTGTTACAACAATAATTACGATTTATTTTATTTTTTTGAATGATTAATTAAGAAATCAGCAAGATATTATTATAATGTAATTGTATAATAGGCTCCAAGACCGGCAAAAAGATTTTTTTTTTTTTTCGTATATCTACCTTGGAATTGTCGAGGTTTTTTTTTGTATACAAATGTAAGATCATAATTAATTAATAGCGCATATAAGAAAATGAGGAATTTTTTAAAATATTTTTTACAGTTAATTCATTTTGGCAGCATATCAAATTATTTTATTTACTCCGTCATAAGCATAAAATACTGTGTTTTTTGTAGTTATTGCTCTTGAATTTGTACTGATCGCGAGCCGCGCGCCTCATTCGATTTTGTATTTACGCGCGTCATCGTTACATTTTTATTTTCCTTCAAAAATATAAAAGAAAATTTATTTTTTAAATAAACGAATTTTTAACATTTTTTAAGTAAATGATATAATTATTATTTTATTTATTTTTATTCATATAAGCAGATTAAGTTAAACATTTTGCTTTTTTATTAATAACATACACCAAAAAGCGATTTTAGTGTTTATCAATTTTTTTTTTCTGTTGCTCTTCTGATTTAAATAAATAAACGATAATATTCTAAGAATTTTTTTGGTAGGTAGCTATATGACGAGTAATTGATAGCTGGCAGATTTTTATTACATTATACGTTATAAATTAAAATGAGCAAGACATGTTGGCGCTCACGCAAGTTAAAGTTTGTTTACATGCTGTTTCTCCACTTGATGCATACATGCTGTTATTTGAGGATTACAGATTATTTTTTAAAGACATAAATGGGTCATTGTACATATAGTTTGTAAAAAAAAAAATGTAAATTCGAAACATAACACAATTCAGACCATTAAAATTCTGGTTCTTTAAAGTATAATGAAATTTTCCCTAGAGCCCAAATGGCAAAAAGTACTTTGTGAAAATCTTTTGTCTAAATTTTCAATATCTTTTCCGCATAATTCGTCGATCAAGTTCTGGATTGCTTGGGGATTATCGCCGAAAACCTTTGATTTCAAAAATCCCCAAATTACTTTCTTTGGTTTTAACATCCAAAAAGTTATTATTTGCACTGTAAAATCTTTTACAGGGCCGAGCACATCAGTTATTTTGCTTGTTGATAAAATAAAGTAGGCTGATAGTAGTATTTAAAATTTAATTTTTGTCGTTGTGTAAAACTTTAACAAGCAGCGGATCTGAGTTGTTTCGGTGGGTAAAATAGTAAAGTTGTAATTTGGTTTTTGGTATCTTGTTGTAATTGTAAAAACAATAACGTATAGCTTCGCACAGCAACATGATAGCCCAGACTTTGAAGTGTTGTTTTATTCGCTTAGAGGCAGGATCTATTCATCTTATTCAAAAACAATTGTGAATTGTAGGTAATGGTGATAATTCGTGATAAAAGTGAAATTTTTTATTAAAATTTCGCCTAGCGAAATGCTTAGAACAAGAATGAAGTGGTCTTTGCAAATCGAACGACATGCAAATCATCCTTACAGAACGTAAGTGACCCTGTTGGACAACAAAGCTGAGATAACTTTTCCCTTCAGATCTAATATCATTCTTCTTTTGACAATTGTAAATGTAGAATATAGAGGGAATGATTATTCACACATGATTCAGTTAATATTCATTCAGTATTCACGGATTATTTACTAAATATTCACTTTATTCACTAATGCATTATGAGAGATGATCACTAATTATTCACTCGTTATAATCTTATTAATCTTTAATTAATCACAGGAACACTGTGTGAATACATACTGTGCGATTAACATGGATAAGGACTGAATCATATATATAATACACAAGCCAAGAAAAAGCGTAGCCATAGGGCGTTTCCACTCTCCTCTCAGTATAAATACTCTCATCATAATTGTATAAAATAATCTATTAACAAACAGTACAAAAATACTAAAAGTATAATGGAAAGAACGTGTAAATGCTCTATCGTCGTTTCATTTCCGATAAAAATAAATAAAGAGCTGCTGAGAACTGAGAATATCTATCTACAAAAAAAAAATGAAAAGTACTAAAAGAAGAGAATACAAAAAGGTATAAAAAAATATACGAAACAAAACACAATTTATGCATGCACATCAGTGCTGTCGAAGTGAGTACGATCGGAGTATATATGTATACTACTTTCGCCTAGTGGTTACTCCTGTACTCCGCATTTTCATTTTGTACTCCCCCTGTTCTAGTAACGGTTATACAAATACATAATACTTTTACAAAATATTTTAACTTATCGGCATTTGCTTGGAATAATTATAATATTCTGGGAGATAGCTGGCTTTTTCATAAAGCATTTTTTCAAAGCTAATTTATAATGGTTTCTGTCATTCTCCAGCAAAAACTCATAAAATAGTTTTCTTGCATTAATGTGTCAGCCACTTTAGCAGATAATATCAATTCAAACATGTCAAATTTGCGAACTAAATTACTCCAACCTCACAATGCTTTTCCTTCAGAATCTGAAGATTTATTGGTAAAACTTTTAAAAAGATAATCTTGTGTTTTTTACAACTTATAAAAACATCAAGGTACTCTGTATGGGGCACCAGGTAAACTCAAACATGACAGAGATTACCTGATTTCATCAAAAAACGTTTAGCTACTTTGGCTAAATATTCACCTGAATACAAAAATTACCTTAGCCAAGAAATTATGTGGTCATTTAGCCTTCTTAGCCTCTCAAATCCTTTCTTAAGCTTAGATTACGACCTCTATATAAAACTATATAAAAATAATACTGTAAGATAATTTATGTAGTCAGTTAACCTTTCCAGACTAGAAAGTTGTATGGAAGTCTGAATTTATGCAGTGTGATATGGGAAATTTCATTGGTTCAATACGCCTTGACATCAACATTCTCAAATCCTTTGTTTATATTTTAATAAAATCGAGGCCCTGAAATAATAGGTTTTATAATAGAAACTATTTATAGAATTTACAAAATATTGATGATAATAAATTTCACTCAACAAATGTTCTTGTTCCATCCATTTGATGCTGGAGACTGAGAAGTTAGTTTGAATTAGCTATGTATCTACAAGTTCATTTGACGAATATCATTTGTGATTTAAAGTTTCAGCCCAAAAATATTTTAAATTTGAACCATGGTTTAATTAAGAAATCCGACCGCAGAATATCATTAGTTATGTTCCGCAATATTTCTTAGATTAGGTTCTTAATTTATTTATAATAATATCTTGTGACCCAAGAAATTTTCAGAGTGTCAATAATTCGGTTTTATATTAGGAACTACTAAAACACTACTTTCACTAAACTTCTTTGACAAACGTACTCCATTTGGTGCTAGAACCTGGAAATGTAGTAAAGGCCTGGAGTGGTTATTAAAGTAAAAAACAAATTTTTCTTTAGCAAATCTAATTTCCCCAAAATTTTTTCTAATAACCAAAATGTTATTATAGTCTCTTGCAATTTTTATTGAATTCTGGCTATGTTTTATTTAAGAAACTCCATCTCTGCACCAAATGGAACTGCTGTGTTTATGCACGAATTCCATTGAAATTTATTATCTGACTTCCAATTTTATGTCCTGTTCCTCCAGGACTGGGATTTTGCACAAAAAGCGAGAAGCGAGTTTGTGTCTCTTTTACTAGCTAAAATAAAATGATATCCTATTTCATCTATCATTCGTATGTGTCTCTCACCAACGAAGATACGTGGTCGAATCGGAGAAAAGGAGATCGCTCTTATACATAATTTAATTGACAGAGATCGCAATAGAAAAGCGACATGACCGAATGAAATGGATAAAAACTTATTTTTCTAAAAAAAGAGACAAACACTCTTCTTGCCTTTTGTGCAAAATCCCACTCCAGGTCACCCTATGTAAGTACCTACTGTGGTATCGTCTGGCAATGCATTTCTTTAAATTGCACCAAAATATCTTCCAATTTTCAAAAATCAGCTTTTTGAAAATGACGAACATACACATGCCAAAAATACGCTTTTGAAAATGAAAAGGGTTTGAACTTCAAGTTGCTTTAAAAATAGCTAAAAATTAAAAATTTCGCTTACGGTTTCGCTGATAGGTATCTCTCTCTATGAGGAAAACTTAAAAATCTCAAAACGATAATCTAAAAATATCAGTGATTTCGTGGAGAGTTGTGGCGATCTTAAAACAGTTTTAATATTCAAATTTGATTTAAAAGCTAAAAACAATTTCAGTGTAGTTTGCTGAATCATGATTTTTGTTTAACACAAAACACCAACAATTATTTATGTCTAAGGTCTAACTATTGTATTTCATATGTACTCGCTTCTGACTAGAAATACTCCTCCGAAAATTTGAAACGTACTCCGTTCAATGTTTTCACAGCGACAGCACTGATGCACATTCATGATTGATGATTCTCACAATCTCATACAGCAAGAATATATTTTTTGAATTTCTTCCAAATTTTATTCTCATTTCAATTTATGCTTTGCTTGCGGATAGACGTATTATTTTGGATTGTGACTTTATTTCAGGCTTAAAAAAATATTTGTTTTAAAATTTATATCAAAAATATATATTTTGTGAATGATATATAATTTTGTTTTTAAAATTCAAAGAATTTAATTATCATGTCACAAAATCGTGAAAGATATAGGATAAATGAAAGACCTTATCGCGAAAACAATCGCGAACAATTACGCATGAGTGCAATGGAACGTCGCAAAAATAATCGCGAAATACTAAATCAGCGTCGAATGGATAACAGAAAGTAATCGTAGACGGCAATCACTATTTAGGTGCGCTGTTCGTGGTATTGATAATTTTATTGCACCAGAAACCCTTTGCTAAGGATCATTGTCTGTCCAATGTAGTCACTGCGATGCTCTTTTCTTTAGAATGGAATCTAAAAGCAATTGTTTTCATAATGCGAAATTATCACACTTACCAACAGGAGACGAAAATTTTCCCGTTGAATTAAAAAATTTATTTGTTAGAACTGATAATAAAAGTAAGAATTTTCGACAATTTATTCGTCAATTCAATAATGCCAATGCATTTTCTTCTATGGGTGCTAAAATACATGACATGCCAGGAGGTATCATCGATCAGTTGAAAATATTCCTATTGGCCTCTCCTTAAATTCAGCAAACTACTACGGTCGCTGTAGAGAAATTGCTTACGCAGAGTTATTTATCTATGGCTTGGATACTGCTGTTAATATTCATATGAATAATCCAGCTAATGCAACTTGCAATCGTGAAATAATGACAATCATTTCTACCGTTCTTCAAAATTCTCCTTATGCTATGTCTTACAAGAAACTTAGAGATGTTTATCAAAATGAAGTTGAGGATGCTACACTAAATGGTCGTCCTATAAATAACGTGTCACTAATTTTTACTCGAAATTTACACGATGATCAAGGTCGCGATGGTAATATACCAGCTACACCCGACTTTGCTGTACATCCAGCTGACTCTAGAACCATGAAAAGAATTAATCCATTATCCAAACACCTTGATCCAATGATATTTCCAATTTTTTCCCTAATGGACAAATGGCTGGACAACTAATATGAATCGTTCTTCGGAAAATGCCACTACAATCCGAAACAAAATTACAGCACTAAAATTTTATTCCCATAAAATTGCAGTCCGTTTCAACGTTTTTAATCCTTTGCATTATGGTGGGAAACTATTTCAGCAATACTTAGTTTATTGCTACGCTAGAGTTGAAGCTAATAGATTAAATTTTATACGAACCAATCAGCGATCTCTTCGTGTGGAATCTTATCAAGGTCTTTTAGATTATGTCAATAACTTAGCTCAAAATAGAAATGTTAGTGTAGGTAATTTGTATATACTGCCCTCTTCATTTACTGGCGGGCCACGGTGTATGGCAAAATTATATCAAGATAATATGGCAATGGTTCGCAAATTTGGTCATCCTGATTTATTTATTACATTCACGTGTAATCTATCGTGGACAGAAATTAAAGAAGAACTTAAAACTTTTCAAAATCCTCCAGACCGTCCGTATATAGTTACACGAGTTTTTAATTTAAAGCTAAAAGTATTTTTAGATGATATTATTAAAAAGCAGATATTTGGAACTGTTGTTTCGTACGTTTATGCAATTGAGACTGACATTTCCGTAGATAATAATCCAAAATATAGGCGACTTCCTCCTACTAATTTAGAAAATCAACCCAGATCACGATCGAACATTGTAATTGATAACCGGTTTGTTGTTCCTTATAATCCTTTCCTGAGTCTTAAATATGTATAACGCTCATATAAACGTTAAATTTCGCTCAACAGTCAAAGCAATAAAGTATATACACAAATACATAACAAAGGGTCAAGACTGCGAAAGAATTGGAGTTGCGGTTGATTCTGCTAACAATACAAGCAATATTATAGATTATGATGAAATAAATCAATACCTAAATTGTCGATATATTAGTTCGCAGGAAGCTGCTTGGCATATCCAGGAGCTTCCAATTCATGGCCAATCACATAATGTTGTTACACTATCTGTTCATTTACAAGATGGTCAATCAATATTTTTCACCGAAGATAATATTGAAAATGCTTTAAGAAGAGAGTCTTTTGCATATTGTATCAGGATATTCCGATGCATTATGTATATAAAAACAATAAATGGCAAAAACGCTCTTCAAATTCACACTTTGGGGAGAAAGCTATCGGTAGAATCATTTCAGTTTCTCCAAAAAATGTTGAGTTGTATCATTTACGGCTACTACTTCTTAAACTGAAGGGCTCTGAGGCCTACATCTTTCGATACTTTAAAAACTTTTAATAATTGTGATTCCCAACGTTTAAAGAAGCAGCTAAGGCACGTAGCCTAATTAATGATAGCGTTGAGTGGCATAATTGCTTATCAGAAGCTAACAATCATATGTTGCCAAAATCGTTGCGAGCATTATTCGTTACTATACTGTGTTATTGCAATCCATCAGATTCTATTCAATTTTTTAATGATTTTAAGAACAATCTTCTGGAAGACTTTATTAATCAAGGTATGACTGAAAATGAAGCTTTGGCTGATTTTATTTACTTTTACTTTTACCACGTCCTAATGCAACAGAAATCTTAAATCAAAATATAAATTTTGCTCCTATTATAACAACGACTGAACCTAATCTATGGGTATTACTCAACAATGATCAGAATGTCGCGAATTTAGATGGACCTGGTGGAAGCGGAAAAACCGAGCGTTAATTCAAAAAATCGATGCAGAAAATAAAAATGTATGATGTGTTGCATGGACAGGAATAGCAGCAGCTCTTTTACCCAAACGAACGTCATGTCACCCTGCGTTTTCATTGCCTCTCAATATGGATGTCGTGAAATTTTCACAACTTACTCGCAAAAAACGTGACTTTTTAGTATCTGTTGATTGTGTAATTTGGTATGAAGCTCCAATGGCTTCAGCCATAGTAGTTGAAATTGTGGACTTAATATTTCGCGATTTAATGAAAAATGATTTACAGTTTGGTGGAAAGGTAACGGTCTTAGGAGGAGATTTTCGGCAAGTGTTACCTGTTGTTAGAAGAGGAAATCGTGCGTCAATTATAAATGCGACTATTAAAAAGTCCCATTTGTGGCATCACTTTAAAGTATTAAGCTTAAGTACAAACATGAGAGCAATAAGTGATCCACATTTTAGCAGTTGGCTTTTGAACGTTGGTTATGGGAAGAATTTTGATACCTCACACACTAAAAAAATCACAATACTCTATTCCAATACCTTCAGGTTATATTTCCGATGATCTTATTACAGATATTTTTGGTTCATCATTTACTAAAAATGATTTTGCATGTACATATATCAAAACGTGCAATTTTGTGTCCGAAAAATGAGCATGTTCGATTAATAAATGATAATGTTCTTCAAAAACTTATTTCAAATGAAATATTTTATTGTGCAATCAATTTCCGGCCGATGACGGCTCTGATGATGAAAACATGCAAGTTAATTTTCCAGTGGAATATCTTAACTCAAAAAATCCATCAGGATTACCGCCATATTGCCTTAAATTAAAAAAGGGTTGTATAATTATGCTGCTGCGAAATCTTGCAATAAAAAATGGATTATGCAATGGAACTGCTTAAAAGTAGAAATAATTAGAATTACATTAAACACAGCTAATGATCCATCTTTGCCTTTCAACTTCGTTCGACATCAGTTTCCAGTTCGTCTCTCTTATGCAATTACAACAAATAAATCGCAAGGTCAAACGTTCGAAAGAGTTGAATTGTATCTTCCTGAACCATGTTTACCACATGGTCAACTTTATACCGCATTTTCTAGAACTGTTACATCAGATTCTTTAAACATTCAAGTCGAAACACCACGTCAGGGAATAGAAAATGATGTTACAGTAACAAACAACATATTTTCTAAAGAAATATACGATTGAAAAAATATTTTGTGCAAATGCACAGGGGTCCCCTAGTAATGATTGAATAATGAACGAATAATGTGCGAATTTATAGGTCATCATTAGAGAAGCAGAGAAAAACGAGTGAATTATCAGTGAATTATAAGTGAAATAATAAGAGAATACGGACGGTGTGCGTATTGTATTAATGGGTGAATAATAAGTGAAATCATCATTCAGAAGTGATTAACGAGGGAATACTGAATGAATAATGATTGAAAAATGTACAAATAATGAGTGAATTGTAAGAATCAATACTGACAATTCAGTGAATAAAGCTGTGAAAATATTTCGATTTGTTATTTCCAAAGCAACAGGCCACGATTGGTTTTTGGATCTAATTTTTGTTTGATACGTTTCTTATGAATTTATTTCTAGTAATTATAACTAAAAATTGTCTTGGATTTATGTAAATCTAATTTTTTTTTAGCTAAATCATATTTGGAGATTTTTGCAATACAATTGTTCTAGTAAATTTCTAAATCAGCAGGGATGGACATGAACGAAAGTTCTGTTTTACTTAATACTTTAAGCGCCGGATTTTATGCAGAAAAAATGAAAGAAGAATTATGCCTGCCCTGTCAAACATTGGCATACATATTTCGTGGATTTCAAAATATAACAAGTCAGCGCTACAGCATCAGGTTTACTAAATGATATGGTAACTCTCGGTTTCAGCATTCATAGATTTTACTTCGGTGCGTGTAAAACGGTTGAATTGTATGTATCTATATGGAGTGTGTTGGTGTGCCTGTGTGTGTTTAGCAAGCCAAGCAAGTACTAATAAATCCGCATCCACTTGGTGGATATGATGTGCCGCTTCTTAAAATCACACATCATGTAAATTCTGGAATTAGGGTGTAATTTGAAACATAAACAATAAAAGAACGGTAAGGTTCTTGTAAAGAATTAGAGTATGGCGAGACCGTAAATCAAACGTAAATTAGCTGTAAAAATACGGAATTATATAAAAAAAGATTTTGTGAAACAGAATTTTGTAGAACAGAATTAAGTATCGTTCCCAAATTCGCGAAAGCATATCAGCTAATGGCTGGATAATGAATGTGAATTGTGACAATACTGAGTGAATAATGGATGAATAATGAGTGAATTCATGAACGGTAATTAGTCACATACTGCATTGAAGACTTTTATCAATATTCCTCGTGGATAATCTTGGAAAATTCGCGAAACCACAAAAAATATTTAAAATTGGTATAAAATCAGCCTCTAGAGTGTTATCTCAATAGCTATCGCAGGGAACAAATCTAGAAAAAGTTTCGCATGGGAAATCTGGAAAAATTCGATTTTCCAAAAATCATTAGAAACTATATATAAAATCAACCTCTAAAGTGCTATGTATAAAGATGGATTGTATTGATATGTCTTCATCTGAATCTTTTCTAGCAATAGCCATTAACAAGTCACTTAAATGTAACCCATCTCCAGACAACACTCTAGAAGCTGATTTTATACAAATTTCCTAATATTTTATGGAAAACCGAATTTTCCCAGGTTTTCCACGAGAAACTTGAACTGCATTTTTTTTTACAACGATATATATTAACAAATCACAGCAATACCCTCTAGAGGCTAAATTTATTCCATTTTTTTCATTCTTCTGATTTTCCGATATTTTCCACGAGTAGGTGGAGAACAAAGTTTTCCGCTTAAGACTATTTACAAAAGGTTTTATTGCAATCGATGGATCCTGTTAACTTTCAGCTGATAACCACTAATTTTTTTTATTTTCGGCTGCAATGTTAATAACGTAATCTGCATTATCGACCTTTTAATTTCGATTAGAAACTTTCGGCTAACTTTAACAAGGTATTAGTCACTGAAAAAAAAAAAAATCGCATCCCTCATCCTCCTTTTGGGTAAGGCGCGGGTAACATTGAAATGTTAAATAGGAACCGCTATTTTTTATTGCAAGTTCGGATTCTACGGCTAAAAGTGCGTAGGAGTTTCATAATTGATGGAGCTGTAATCGACGAAAACCAATTTTTTTTAGATTTCTGCTACTGAAAACCAAAGCGTACGATTCTACAATACGTTTGCTAGTCAAAATAAATTGTATTTATCAAATTTGATTGATGAATGCTTCTGCAACGGCCTTTTTCGATATTTGTACTGCCCCTTTATATTGTTGCCCACTATATGTGTATATTGTTTGAAATTTATTTAATAAATCGGAAACTTTTACATGTTCTGGCTTATTAAATTTTATATAAATAAGACAATTTGATTTGCATAAAATTTAATTAAATAAGAAGAGAAATTTGCACTTAAAGTGTTCAGTTTGGGTTATTTACCAAATATGTATACATATATTACACAAATTCTGTTGTTTTCGTTGGTTTAATTCTAATTTAGGGTAAACTTCATAAGCATTATATTGCGAGTAAGTTTTACTTTATTTAAGTTTTTTAAAGTACGTAAGATCGAAGTTGCATCACGATCTGTACTATCAACTAAATGCGGTAATTTCGTCGTATTTTGTAGTGCTCAAAAATGTTGAACCACACCGGCTTTGGAATTCTCAAAGTTTTTCTTCCGTATGTTTAAGTTTATTAGAATCGTGTAAGCACTTCAAAGCAATATCTACAGTCTGAAAATTGTTATTTCCAAATAAATCATTTATACTAACAATCAATAAATCAATCAAATCTCAGGAACAGTTGTAATGTTCTAAAAATCATAAATATTATGTTCATTCCAGTCAATACACACACTAAATACATATCTACAATACATAATAGTCGACGTCAAACCAAATTCAAAACAGTAAATAATTTGTAAACAAACCATCGCGCAATGTAAACATAAATTAAATTTTTTTTTTGTTTTTTTGTGGATGCGTAAATAAAATTTTATCGCGGTCCATTTATTTCTCTTTAGTCTTTTAAATTAACGCACACGCGCGAAATGTTTTAATTATGATTCATAATTTTGTTAACACAATGCCGCGCGCCTTATTGAAGCAAAAAAAAAAAAAAATTTTTTTCTTCTTTGGTGTTGCGCGCGGTCTACATATCTTCATAATAATAAAGAATAGGATTTCACCAACTAAAACAATTTTTGTAAATCAACACCTTCAAAATAATTCCACATAACCTAATACAAATATAATATTTTGAATTTTTATCTGGCAATGAAATGCCATAATTTCGACGGGCGGAATTCCACGTGCGAATTTCATTTTTTGTTTTGTTTATAAATAATGCGGTGGTGGTGTTTAGCTAGCTATGTAGTCATTATAGCGTAAATAAATGATAAATTGAAGAATTATTTTAAATGTAAATTGTGTATATACGAATGAATCATCAGAATTGATGGTCGAAAATATAAACATACAGATACAGTAAGTGAAATTTAACAAAATGTATATAATTCATACATTACAGGCTCATACTTGGGTCTTTGGATGACAATAGGTTGGTGAAATTTTTGAGGTACATGAATTCTTGTAAATAAGTAGGCTGTTATGATAAAACCAAATATTTTCGTTTTTCATTCCTCCTTATTAACCTTAACTTGGGCAGGATTTACAAATGTAAATATTTCATTTTAGAATAAAATCTACATTATTGATATTCTTTTGAAAACCTTTCTGGTCAGTGGCTAATTTTTCGAGCTTCTTCCGAAAACGTAAAAAAAATAAATAATAAAGCTTTTTTAGACGCTTTTTAAGCACTTTTTTAAAATTTTATCCGATTATGGGCAGATATTTACATTTGTAAATATTTTTCTTTCGTGTGTTTTATATGAGAAGTATAAATATTTCTCGCTAGTTTTAGTTCATAGTAAGTACATATTGATATCATTTGAGGAAAATATTATTTATATCTATAACAAATCGCTACAATATAAGGTTTTTGACAAGTAAAAAACATATTTTTTGGTATTTCAAGTAATTAAAAAAACAGATTTATTGTAAATATTCACATAAAAATTTATGCTAAATGGCAATTTGAACACTCTGTTTGTGTTAGGCTATGCTTCACACAGACAGGTTTTTGGCAATCAACGCAAAGTTTCCTTGTTGCACGTTTTCTTTTTTTTCCTCGTGATAGCAGATGAAGCACAATCCTTTCACTTTCGAGTTGCCACGATCATCGTCATCTGGTACAAACTTATCCGTCGAACTACTAACGCTTTCTATCTTGCGACCCAACATACACTCTATGGCCGATTTAGTAGGAAAATATGAAGTAACCACAACATTTGGATCGTTTTTCTATGTGAGGACGGCACAAATGCTCGCCTAAAGCTTGTAAAAACAATCGCCGTCGACCTAAAAACATTAAAAAAAAAAAACAATTAGTATTGAGCTTCAACGATTGTAAAAAATTATAATTTCTCACCTGTTTTTGATGTTAAATGTGACGGATTGTTTTCAGCATAAATTATATAGGCTGAGAGAGCTGCCACATCCAGGATGTTATAAAATAGAGCCAACGGCCACCGATTTGTTTTCCTTTTTGTAGCGTATTGCCCCAGCATTTTATCCATAGTATGGACCACCACCTTTTGTTTCATTGTAAAATAAAATAATTTCGGGCTTATTTTTAATATTTGAAATTTTATCATCAAAGTGCATTGTTGATAGAAGCACTACAGACTTATTCTTTTCGGCAAATACGAGCATATAGTGGTTTTCTCACCGAATCCAAAAATATATGATAATACTTCCCGACGGGGAGATGGTTTAAATTAGGCTGGTAAATATGGTTTATTTTTTTTTAGGGTTCCTACAATCGATAATTTCCACTTTCTCAAAGTGTCTGCTAAAGAAACCGATGTGAAGAAATTGTCCGTTGTAATGTTTCTACCGGTATTTTTATATTGTTCTACTAGATCCAAAACAAAACGCTCCACTTGACTTACATCCCTCCTATTTCCCACTTTTCCCGTATATATTTGGCCGCACAATGAATGAAATGTTTTTACATCACAAGCCCACCACACTTTGATGCCATATTTACTCGGTTTTGATGGTATATATTGAGTGAACCTCGTTCGGCCTCTGAATGGAAATAACTGCTCGTCGACAGTAATGTTTTCTTATGGGTTATAATTTATTCGAAGGTTGTCCACTAGCATTTGGAAAATTTCTGATATTGGTGCCGCTTTGTCGTTAGTAATTCTGGTAACTCTCGTATTCTGTTGATCGAAGCGAATAAATTTTATTATATTCCTGAATCGCTTAGCTGGCATTGCGGCTTTGTAAAGTGGATACGCATTTTTTCTCCAAAGCAAATCTAGACGTTCGTGGTTAGATTTATTGATTCCCATAGTGAGTAAAATACCAAAGAAAGCCTGCAGCTCTTCTTCATCTATTCTAACCCATTTTTTAGCTGGTTTATCGGGGTTTCTCTCATTAAATTTAGTATATTCTAATTCGGCTTTTCGATTAGTATGCCGACAAATAATTGTTGTAATCGATGTGTGAATAATAGCACAAAACGTCTCAACATCGCTAAAATTTTTTGTGTCTGGATGAGGACCGACAAATCGCTCTCGCAAAATATTTTGTTCGCGATGACGATGAAAAGCAGGTCCTTTCCAATAAAATGTTCGTTTACCTCTCCGCCATCCTCAACATATTCATCAGTTTCCAATAATTCATCATCCTCACCAATAGCGTCGTTTTCATTGCCTGATTCGCCACCACCAACCACTTCTATTTCTGTCCCTTCAATTTCTGCGTCAGACTCTTCATCGATGGAATATTCCAGTTCATCAAATGGTTCTTCATTTTCATTGTCATCTACCAATAACATTTCCGCCTCATCGTCTTCTGAATCGATGGCATTTAAAACTCTAGAATAATAAGCGTCCCGCTCTTCATAACTAAGTCTAGAATATAAATGAAAATATTCGATATTTATTAGTATTACATCTCAAGGTACTACAACATGTTTGATAATGTTTCATGTAAAATCAAGTACTCACCTAGTTAATTGAGTGAGCCGAATATAAAAACTTAAAATCACTCATATTTTATTAGTTCACAATAAGTACTCTATTTTTTATGTAATTATAAAATTAACACGAACATCTAATTTACACAAAAGACACCGCTAAACTAAATTTTATACCCAAAAACAATACCGTTGGTTTTTCCTTTTATATCATTCATAGTATATTACCATTTAGTTTTGTTTGCACAAATGCATTATTAACAAAACAGACAAAAATTACCGTTAGTAAAAACAGTGTGTACCTAAAACCACGAAAAAGATGCATTATAATTGAAAACAGGGTAATTATAAACATTTTTCCATGAGAAATACAAAGGAAAACAAAATATATACATTTGTAAATCCTGCCCATAATATGTATAAAAAATTGCTGCCCATGCTAAGGTTAAACAGTAAGATGCAATTTAAATAATGCTACAACGAGTCAATGTAGTGGTACTATACCAGAATTATTGCATTACACACAAACACAAAATCCTTCTTTCACACTTGATTTTTCCTGAACGATGAAGCTTGTTTATCTGGCTGACATTTGCCATGCCAAATTTTGAAACGGAATATTGTTAATTAATAATTTGTGTTGTGCATAACCGATACGGGAATTGCAACCAAAATCTGATAGAAGTTGATTCCTAATAAAACATTCAACTACAATGAACCTGAAGTAATCTCTTGGATAAAAGCTAACAGATTCCAGAGCATCACCACTGATTGCTGTAGCCATATACAAAAAATTGGACAAACATATGCTGAAGTCGTACTTGAAGAATATGAACTTTGATCTCAACCAGCTTTACCTTAAAACAATTAATTCAGTAACTAATTTGGTGGTCATAAATACACAAAACAAAACCACGTGCCCTGATCTTGTTGATTTGGTACGTACATTTAGCTCTTTTTTACACTAACGAAAACCTGAGGTATTCCAACATGTGCTTGATGTCTTTTGCAATATCGACTGCCTGGAAAAAGTAATTAACTTCATCAGTGGCATAATGTTTTTAAATGCCAAATGAATACTGAATATCCCATTAAACCATTCAGTTAAATAGATTGATTGTTGATATGCCACTACCGTAAAGGACCGGCAGTACAGATATATCTAACACCACACCTCATCCTACAGCACATACATACTATTCAGAAGGAGTATCTGATCATTATTATCGGAATTAAATAAAGGAAACTTTACACTTTATGAAATTCTTCAACATCTTCACGAGTCGAAGCTTTATAGAAAATCAATTAGCAGTCTACTGTTTTCTGCGAATTCCCTATCATATCATCAATTCTGTGGCAACAAGGCAAAACGGCATAAGTCTAAAATTCGCATATTTCAGGAAAACGTTTTTAAAATTAAGAGTTACTCAAAATCGTATGAGTTTTTAAAATTCGGGTTTTTGTAAACGTTTATTACGGTTATTTGTAGTTGCCAGAATTTTACAAAAAATTTATATGATATGAAATCGATTACGGAGATTTAAAATTTGAAATAAAACGTAAAATGAAACAACTCGACTTATGCCGTTATGCCTTGTGGGCACAGTAAAGTCTTTGTTTATGACAATCATGACATAGCTTACATAAAGCAGGACCTCTAGCGGTGGTGCACTTTGATTTAGAAAAAAACTGCTTTATTATATCTAGCAGATACATTTTCTGCTTAAATGCTACTGAAATAATGCTGGACCAGAAAATATTTGAAAGATTACAACAGCTTCCGCTATACCATTAGATAAAATCAAACCTGAAATTATATCTATTCAAGGAGTATCAGACTGCGGTAAATCTACATGGATCTTAAATTCATATGTAATTGGAAAATTTGTCGTTCTCTGTTCTACGAAGCACGGCATTAATGACATAAAAACTAATTTTGCATCTATAAGAAATATGACACGGCTTTTATCAATGAGTACATATGACGGTACATGCAGGACCACTGAGCCTATACTGGCTTTGTTAAATGATTGTCGTAAAATGTTCATCCTGGGAGATCAAAACAGATACCGTCTTGGAAATGGATCAAATTTTACCTTTGAACGTGAGTTCAAAAATAGAATATCTGTTCATTGATACCTGATCATTGATTGATTTTTACAAATGAACCAATAAGGGCATTTACGTTATTAACATTCTAGCCGAAAATCAAAAATTTAGTGGTTATCAGCCGAAAGTAAACGTAGGCACATATATTAGTGGAAAATATCGGAAAATCAGAAAAATCCAAAAAACTGGACTAAAATCAGCCTCTAAAGTGTATATCTGAAGATGTTCCGTTTTTATGTGATTTGTCAATAGCTATCGCTGGAAAAAATATTAATTCAAATTTCCCGTGGGAAATCTGCCTCTAGAGTATTATGTCTGGAGATGGATTGTCTGCGATGATGTTTCTAATGATTTTTGGATGATTGAATTTTCCCAGATTTCTCACGGAATACTTGGGCTGAATTTTTTGCCTGAGATACCTATTGACATAACACTATGGAGGCTGATTTTACACCAATTTTAAATATTATTTTTGGTTTCGCGAATTAAACACTATTGACTGATTACGAATTTCGGCTATGAGAAATTCTTCAAAATGGTATTATATAGCACTATTTGTTCCTATTTCTGAGGCCAAAAGAAAATCGGAAATTCTACTCCGAAAAAACCAAACCGAGATTCACAAATTTCGAAAGTTACTTTGAGATAAGGTAGACATATTTAAGAAACAATATGAAACGATCCAAAACATTTTTGGAGGTTTTTTAAATAAAAACGTGAAACTAATGGTTACCCCCAGTGTGTACGACATTTAATGAAGGTAAATCTTGTGACCCGCATGGTATATCAAAAATGTTTGCTGAGTTTTTTCGATCAGTTAATAAGCCGGAAGACATTGATTGGTATGAAAATCCAAACAATCGTAAAAGCAATGTAATCATAATAACACCAAGGATTGAAATCGAGGATATTCATCGAGCTCTAGAAGTATTCGGAGGTGGATGTTATAAATCTAGTAGCAGTATTTTCACCAATTTTCAAAGCTGGGGCAAAAAGTGATGTTTGTTGTTACAGAGGGATTACATTAATGACCTTGGTCCATTATCTCAAAGCCAAGGTCAATGTCATTAATCGATGTCCCCATCGAACCATACAAGTTTTGTTTAAAACATATAACGCTTTTCTGAAGAGTTATTTCCATGGATGGATTAAAATGGACCACCCTGTATATTGTATTATACATTTTTTATGTATTTCTTTAAACCTTTAAAATATACTAAAGGGAATAAATAAACCTGAAAGGTTGCCTCAAAAGTATGCCAATCCATTAAAAAGCAACTTTTTTGCCCGTATCTTGAAAACTAGGGTCATTAAAGGTCACCAAATAGATTTTCTTCTTCGGTCTGACATTAAGTTTAATAATAGGTATTTTCTTTGTATCTCTACCATTTTCGAGAAAACGATGTGTACTTTTTACCAGACTCACCCTGTAAAACCGCTCAAACTCTAATTTATTTTTAAAGTTACGGCTCGAGCGGCTTTGAATACAAAATTATTATGTAAAATGTAAATATATAGTCTCTCCTGAAGGACGAATGCCATTGGAACATTTTGTTGTTGCACGAAATTTGGGGAAAGCAATTTCGGATTTGCTGACAAGGAAGCAGTAGCATCTATTTTAATGAAGGTTATCAAGCGGAGATACTGTGTTGGAGGATATAATGGGCACTTAATTGCCAACATGCAATTTATTAAGTTTAGAAAATGCTTAAGGTTGTGTTTATTAAAATTTGTAATTTTGCACGGCACGTATTACTACCACTTAGGCCAGTACTATATTCTGTACTTAGAAAAGAACAATCTAAGTCTTGCACTAACCCACATATAAACAAACAATAACTCGTTTTATATGTCAATTACAGAATTTATTTTATTGTTCCACACACACACACACACACACACCTCCAGCTGATGTCATAATTTTTATTAGCTAATTTCGTCTGTGTAATCAGTGTACGGAATCACGCACTATCAATAAACATACATAGAAACGCATAAACATGAATACTATAGGAACAATTTTTATTCGCGCTTGAATTAAAGAGTTTGAAACGAAGTCGCAATATATCATGGAATGTCATTTTAAATAACATTACGCGATATTGTTCGCATATTCGCAGCAAAGCAAAAAAACAAAGTTTCGGGTGAAGTTTAATTAATCAATAAACTATTGTGTAGTTCTGTAATTAAATAATTTTTTTTGTTATGCGAAAAATTATCTATCGACCTGATCAATTTAATTAAATTGATAATAAATTATTATTCATTGAGCATTACAGTCGCTAAATTTTGTTTACTATTTTATCTGCATAAAAAATGCTTTCTTTCATTCACTAAATACTCAGAAATTTGAACAGATAAGATTTATTTGTTTGATAGGGTAAACTTATTCGATTTCTTGGAATACATCGATACCGATAAGATTAAATATGCTTTTAATTTTGAAATTTAGTATTACAAGATCAACCAAGCACAATGTATTTAAAATTGAGCGCCCTACTCATCTTTTTCGCATGTATTTCTAATTCGCAACAAAATGCCATTACACTAGGTGGCCGTATCGTATACGGACAGGATGCTGCAGAAGGACAATTTCCATTTTACGCTCGTATTAAATCAACTGCCGCCGGAAATGAAAAACTATGTGGCGGATCTCTTATAAAAACCGACTGGATTTATACGGCGGCTCAATGTGTTCAGGGCTTTGATCGATTCGAAATTGGTCTTGGATCAACGCAAGTGGGTCAACTTTTAACAATCATTGCGACTCATGAGAGTGCACACTTTCATCCAGACTTTAATCCGAACACAATGGGGAGGGATGTGGCTTTAATACAAATTCCTAATGTAACTTTAAGTGAAACGATCCAGACCATTGATCTGCCGTGGTGGATATACGGATATGACGATTTTTTCATTAATTTACATACACAAGTCATGGGATTTGGCGCACTGGCTAGTAAGTTGATTTATATAAATTTTGCACAAAAATCATTTTTTTGGTTTCAGATGGTACATTTCCAAATATACTACAGTTTGCTGATATCGTGACAATTCCTACCCCATCTTGTCGCGCGATCTACGGCTCAGATGCGATTGGAACTGATAAAATTTGCGGAACGGGCGTAGATGCAAAACAAAATTTTTGTCACGGTGATTATGGTGGACCGTTAATTTTTAGAAATGAAACGACAACTTTTCAAATCGGAATCGCATCATTTTATGCGTTGAGTACGTGCGAATCTATCTATCCGTCGGGCTACACTAGGGTGGAAAGTAATTTAAAATTTGTTGAGGTAATCACCGGCTGGCAATTTGATTAATTAAACACTTGTTTTATCCACTGTACATTTTTGTTTTCTAAACATCTTGATACGTGTGGCTAAAAAAAGAAAATGTATACAGTGTACATGTATTTGTAAAATTGGATAAGTTTTTGTGTAATATACATATAAATTAAAAAAAAAAAACAAATTTATCGAAAATTCTGTGTTTTTATTTTTAATTTTCAGAAAATTTATTTTTTGTTTATTTTTCTTATTTCTTCAATTTCTCAATCAACTAACAATTTAAAAAACAAAAATTTTCTTCTTTTTAAGTGAATTTAGATCTGATTTAAGGAATTTCCATTATTTGGAACATCATCGAACGATATATTATGAAAATGAATAAGCGTATAGCGTACATAATTCTTATTTAAATCTTTTTATGTTACGAAATTTGACAGAACTACTCAACTACTTAATTGAAATTTCGAATAATAATACCGTACACGAATCAATTTGTTCAAGATCAAATTAATTTTTTGATTGTGTTCTGAAATTATTCTAATATCCCGAGGGTGAAGTAAACCAATATCACTGTCAGACTTTTATTAAATTAAAATCAAAGCAAATATCAATCAAAAAAAAATTAAAAAAAAAAAAAAAAACAATTGATAACAAATTGTACCGTTATTAAATTGATTGCGTCAACAGTTTATTTTTGGCAGAGACTATCGATAACCAAAATATATACCGACTTTATTTAGGTTTTATTTATTTATCATTAAAAGGTCGGCTACAAGATGGGAAGGAAACAGAACACTAATCTACTATCAAGGCCGTTAATTTTTTTCCACAGACCTTAGATTATTTTTCAAAAAAAAAAATGTTGCTCGAATAACAATATTTCTAATTAGGTTTTACACAAATTTAATTTGATTCTTATTCAGCTGTTAAATTTTTCAACAGAACTGCCCAAAAAAATGTTTGAAATGTAATTTGAAAATCCAGAAATGCCCTTCTGGCATTTATTTTTGTTCCAAGAAAATTTAAAGGAAGAACTTACTATAAATTAATCTGTCGAGAAAACTACAGAAGGGGCATCGAGCTATGATAAGAAAGTATAATGGTCAAACCAAAATCTGCCCTAAGGTGCAAAAGAAATCCATCTTTTGAATTTTATCGAGTCATGTAAAGCATATACATTTTATAAGCCTTATGAATATGTCTATAACCAAATAAGGCAGTCTGATGGAGTTATTCAAAATAAATTGGAGAGGTTTATTCCAAAGTTAGGAAATGTCCAAAAGGCATTAGAGTTTTAGGAGAACTCAAACATCGTGTCAAGTAATGACGGTCAAATTTGAGTTCAATAACAAGCAAAATCCCTTGTGAAATTCTTCAATTATTTTACCAATAATATTTTTTGATGTAATACTGTAATAATTCAAGTAGGATTATAAAGAAAGCTAATAAATCTGTTGATCTAACTCTACTAAGAAATTGACTATAATTTTATAAAAAATTACATAAATCCGGGCTACCTGCTAGATACCTGGAAGGTCACAATGCTTTTACCCATTTCAAAAAAATATGGAGCTAAATATGTTAAGGACTTCAGCTTTTGCTTTCATAGATGTTAGAAAGACGTTTATCTTGGTTTGGAGCGATGGATAGATGTTCAAAGTATAAAACTTATTAGCGCTGTTTGTGTATGATAATTTCATTAAGGCAACGTCGATCTGCATTGAAACTATAACGCGAAAGGTATATCCAAAGGGATTGACACCAAACACTGGAGGCAAAAAATTGCCAAAGTTCAGATAATAATTAATGGGAAAAACATGTTGGCATTATGGATGCAAATTTACCAGGATTCAACCTAATAAGACTGGTTTTTACGTTTGTGGGTTCCCAGGTGGTTCTCAAGTAAATCTACCACAAAAGAAAATTGGAATCTACGAAGGAAAAGCAACACAAACCACAGCCGGGGGGGGCTATTTGTGAATTCGATTCGAACGTATTCGAGTCTTCGAAGTATTGGAAAATTAAATTAAAAAACATCAGTGTTTTGTACCAATATCACTGCTAACATTTCGTTTGACGTATGTACTCAGTGCAATTTCCCTTCATATAAAATATGGTGGTGAATAAAGTATTTGAGTTGCGTCTCTACTTTATCCACCACTCACAACCGCACCATAGCTTCTAAATTACAATTTATGTATTGTTAGATTTTCCGCTTTTACTTGATCCTCTCGTTTAACCTTCCACAATGCTACCAAATAATTATTTACCACTTCATTTACACTAACCACATCAATGTACCACTATTCTATAATCACTAATTTATTTTTATTTACAGAGGAAAAATTAGCGTAGCACTTTTTTCACACTTTAATCCAACACCGCACAAAATACTTTAAAATTGATATAAATAATAAATTTTTCAAAATTAATAATTTTAATTAAATTTATTCTGTTTTTCATTTCAATCGAAACATTTTTTCCAATTCTAGAAATAGTTGTTAATTTAATTTGATTCAAAATTATTTGTGCAATTGATTCATTGATTGATTAATTAGGGTTTATTTATAGTAGCACAGCATATATATACCCCGACCTTGTCATGTAATACTATACACTTCCGTATTCCGTAGCCACCATTCCGTAAAGTATACAACGAATTAAAATTACAATGAAAAAATTGTTAAACGTTTAAAAAACGTTCTGTTTTTAACAATTGCGGTACTATCAGAAGAAACGATAAGAGGGTTAAACATTTTTTGATCTGTGTCTGCAAGGTTGATGAAGCTTTTAGCGATTTTATTCTAATTTTAAAATTAAATCTCCATTTCTCAGAATTTCTTCCCTTACAAAATACAAATAAAGTCGCTGACTTTATTTCGCCAACATACGATTTTCTTTTACGAACAGGAAATTTTAAGAAACTTGTTATGCAAATTTCTTACAAATTATTCTTTTGTATTTTTATATCTTTTTTTTAGAAACATTTTGTATTTAATAGTTTTTCTGTAAACTATATTTTTTGAGACATTTCCAAAAACTTTTTTGGTTCACGGAAGTTGTAAACGCAAATACGTGTTACGAGAGTTCAAAATGTCTTACATAGTCCTGTTTTGTAGCAATTTTGAAAAAAAAATTCGAAACTCGTTTAATTGTTACATAATCTACCACCAACGTCCCAATTTTTGGATTTGATGATTTTACATTTTTTTCAATAAAGTTTAATTTTACATATTGGATTATTTTAATAATTTAGAATAAATTCAAAAATTGGTTTAAGTTATCCAAGTTATTTTGTATCAAATCGTAATTACATTAAGGCCGGTCGGTATTCACATACAATTAAATTACGCATTATAATTGTGTGACGTCAGAAAATTGCACAATATACTCAAATTTTATTCGTAATTTTTGAATTGTATTGTGCAATATTGACGTCACACAATTATATTGTGCAATTTAATTGTACATGAATACCGGCCTTTAAGGTTTACCGGCAAATTTCTGATCGTTATAAAATATTTGTCGCATAAAAATTTTTCGATAAACTTTCACATATTTCAAATTTCGTACAAAATACCTTGGGTAACATTGACCATTTCTTGAATCTGTTCTAAATTGTTCATAGAATTATTTACTACCGTCAATAATCGAGATTCTTTGTGGTTTATCGATTTTTCAAGGTTATTACAGGATTCTAAATTAATTCGAATTTTCTGAAAATTTTCGAAATTTTTTGTGAATATCGAGCTATCGACCATTTCGAGATTATTCGGGTTTCTTGAAATTCCTCGAAATATACAACGGTTTGAGCTGCGTCTTTTGTACAGAATTAGTGCTTTATCGAAACTTTATTTGTTTTTAAGCTTTTCGAAATTTGTATAGCATTGAAATACATCTCACATTTTTTGAGGAAATATCAAATTTCCCAGTGTTGCATGGTGTCGAGATTACTAGTTGTTCGGTAAATTTTCGAGATTATCACAAATTTTCCAAATTATTCGAAACTGTTTTGTTATTACTGAAAATTATTCAAAGTTCCCCGAAGAATATAATTCAGAAAAGCAAAGTTGTTATTCGAACAAAAATTTTGAAAATAAAATGTTTTTGAACACTTGTGGTCGTTTAAACCAAAAAAGCTTTTGTATGAGCCCTAAATATTGCTATTATAACAAGGTTTTGTTCGAGGAGACGATGTATGGTGCGCTCGAAAAGTAGATGATGAAATTGAATAAAAATATTTTTGCTTTGCCGTTTATTTTCTATTAAAAATTCTGGATTCCTTTAGTGATTCCGATTAGTTCAAAAATGTTATGTTATGTTAATACATAAAGCGTTAAAATAAAATATTATAACATGATTTTTATAGTTCCGGAATCGGGTCTATTGTTCGAGTATAGCTTCATATAAAAAATGGGGTCTCTACGTTTATCAGATAAAATTTCTAAAATTTTAAAAACGAGAAAAAAAATTGAGACAAATACCAGAAACAAAACGGAATTTGCGGGAAGCTTTGCTTTTGTGCCTCCATTTGAAAAAACGTGCTGCTAAAACTCAAGGAATGCTGTTGGTGATCATGCTCCATCAATTTCAACAAGTGAGTACTGGTTTTGACGCTATAAAAGAGATTATTTTGATATGGAATATAAGGAACGGCCAGGCCAACCGAAACAGTTAAAGATGAGGAAGTGGAAGCTTTACTCGATGAGGAGCCGAGTCAAATGGAAGAAGAACTTGCAGAATCATTGCTTAATAATGATTCACAAGCAAATAAATTGAATGCCGTACGAGTTGAAAGACACAAAATACGCTACGGTAATCCGATAATTATGGGCTGCTCCACCCCCGAGCATTAAATCAAAAATGGCCAGATTACGCAAAACGACTTTCCACCAAGGTAACGCTTGGGTTCGTGTCGCGAAACCGGTCAAGGAAACGTTAGAAGTTCCACCCGCCATATTCTCCAGGTTGCTTTTTCTGATTACCAGGATACCAAAAAATGGGTCAATTCATGGATAGCCCCTAAAGATGTGTCATTCACGCATGTGAAGTTTATAACAATAAAATAAGACGAAAACGTCTACAATTCCAATTGGAGTTTGGTTTTACTCGTAAGTTTGAGTGATTTACACTTTTATAACATAGTTTTAGGAGATAGACATACACAAGTGCAAGATATGATACTTGCTATCATGTTTTCATATTATCGGGTAGATGCTCGTACGTATCACAAATTAACAAATTGCGATAACATTCTCAATACGTCTATCAAATCCGCCATATTAATTAATATTCAGCACATTGCTGAATTATATTTTGACATTTAAATAAAAACATAAACGCATTAACTTTTAATTATTTTACACTAAAAAATTGAAAAATAAATATAAATTAATAAAAATATGAGTTCTCAAATTAAAAAGCGAAAGCGGAACTTCGGTGAGGGAGAAATAATGAACTTCCTCAAAATACTGGAAACCCGAAGAACATTAATTAATGGTAGGTTTAATTTGGGTTTATATTGAAATTTGTCTGAACCTAAATAAATTTCTTATTTAGGCGAATCAAATTTTTTTGGCGAAGCTCTGGCTAATGCTTGGAACGAAGTGGCTGACGAGTTTTTCGCAACGGCTGTCATTCCTAGAACTGGTGAGGAGCTGCGGAACAAATTTATTGATTTAAAAAGCCACACAAAAAAAAAGCTAACGGAAATTAAAAATCACCAAAACAAAAAGGAACCGGTGGCGCTCCACCTCTCCAACTTAAGTCCTTCATGAAGAGCTAATAGTGCAATTAGCGGGCAGTAATGCAATGCATGGTTTCAACTATCATGGTAAATTATCATTTTTAAAAATTTTGTTTTATTTACGTATTTATTTGGTATGTATATTTTTAGGTTCCAATCGTCACAGTATTGCAACAGATACAGTTTCACTAAATGTGGCGCTCACGAATAGTGAGGTAATAAATGTAATTTGTCTGGAAATCTGTTGGACAGCAAAAACTCATACAACGCACTATTTTTAAAAATATGCGAATCGTGCGTTGATCCAACGAACCAACGAGCCAACGAACAATTATATTAGTAAAACAATATTCTGCATTGCATACCTATAAAGTATTTAGAACCAAGTTAATTTTCCACGGTTTTTCTTTTGATTTTGATAAAGTTATTATACCGCTTGTATATTTATAGAAAAAAAATTTTTACGATTATAAAAGGAGTATGCATCTGGAAAATGTGGCTTGTTGATAGGGACATGGGTTCCGTCGATGCATCCGATCACATTTGGAAATCCATATTTTCTATAAAATTCCCGTTTGGTTTGATTAATATCCTCTGTCCTGGTTGGAAATTTAATATATTCTTTAATATGTAGCTGTATAGCTAGTAAAAATTCCTTAAATAATTTGCTAATGGTTGGTTGATCCAGTTGGTGATAGTTCAATTCTCCAGTTACAAACTGAAAATTTCCAGATCCCAATATATTTTTTTAGGTATATTTATTTCTAAAATAAATTAAAAAAAGATTAGATAGTTTACCGTGAGATAAGGGGTATTGCTTTACTCCTACAGGTTCTCCTTTGTAAGTTATTTAGTGAAGCCGCCAATTTAGTGAAGCGATACCTTTTAAAAAATATTTTGTCGTGACATTCAAAAGGATTTCCTCTATCCCGAAATAGTTTTCTTGGGATGCGATGTCTTCTTCGCCTTACTAAAAATGCTTCCATGTTGAGAAAGAGCAATAAGAGTCAGTTCACTAAAAATTTAAAATGTATTTCTCGAATGCACAATTACCCTTACAATTTTTATTTATTTATTTAAATTTAAAACTACGATGAGAATCGCGACGCGCAATGCAATGAAATAATTACCGCCAAATATCATTCAAAATGTTTTTTCCTATACACATTTTTCTTCTTCTTGTATTGCGAGTTCAAAAAAAGTTTCACAACTTTTTTTAATTTTTTGCTTGCTGGGAAGTCGCAAAAACGTTCGAGCATACCAAAATGTCATTTTCAGCTCGCAAATTGCTAATTTGCTTGCTAGAACGTATCGAGCATGTACCCCTATATCTGTTTCTTTATAATATTACGTCATTTGTGAAGTTTGTTACAAAAAACATATGAGTGAAAAATTACATACAGTTAAATATGTACATGTTATACTGAATTCAAGAATTATTTTCTTTATTCTTCTAATACAAGGCCAAATTATATTGTAAACGATGTGTATTGTTACGAAATTAATAGCCTTAGGCGTCGAGTATAGAGAGTAGGCATTGTCGGAAGATGTCATTGATGGACAATAGGCTTAAGTCTCGTGAATCTAATGGTCTATACCACATTTCACAAAGGTGGAGAGGGATCCCAAATTTTAATTTTTTGTTACGTTATTTCGTTTTTGCTCGTTTGAGTTATTTATTGTTCAAACAAATAACATGATGTCGCAAGATGCCATTTTCTGTGTAGTGTACTAAAATCTAAAACCTATTACATTGGTATGTATTTATTGGATAATATAAAGTGGTCATCATATTACCCTCAACAAACCAGTTGTGGGCGACCCTCAATAATTGTATTGCGGAAGTATATACATTGTATGCGGTGTATTATTGCGGAACTGTATACATTGCGAAATTAAACAAGGAACTTCTTCCATATTATACCGAATAGAACGAATACCACACCCTTCCGTCTACTCTCCGATTCGTTTCATTCTTTAACCTTCATACAATCATTCTTGCAAGTGAGCCCGTTTATAAATTTTGTATTCATTGTTGAGAAATTTGGTATACAACGTTTCATTCACGATACTTAAGTCTGTTATTCCCCTTCAATGTCATCTTGCGACATTTCCTGTGATATTCATGTTATTGGTTTTAACAATAAATTACTAAAACGAGCAAAAGCGAATGTCGTAACAAAAAAAATAATTTAAATTTAGGATTTTTTCCACCATTTACGGCACTTTAAACTATTATTGTCAGTCGTTCTCGAAAATATATATTCTTTTCACAAAATTGTAAATCCTATTTTTTGTTATCAACACAACAACACTATTTTTGTTTCCTGGTATTTGTTATCAACTTCACACCCATTGTCGTTCTTTTTGAAATTCTAGTTCCGAAAAGAGACAGTTGTGCAAAAAAATCGGTTTAGCTGATCGTTGATTGTTGTTTTATTTATTTACATCTTCTATTGCAGTTTGTTTCCAAAAACTTAACAACTTTGCAGATGTTGTAGTCTTTTTTGCAGCCGTACAGTTATATCGAGGATTCTCGATAATATTTCTCGGTAAAATCGATTTATCCTCACAAATATTTGCATGTTTTGCTTTCAGAAATTGATTTTGCGGAATCTGAACTCTGATGATGAGGAAATTGCAAATACTCTGATATGAGCATAATACTACTTATACGATCTGAAATTGAATTATACAACTTGTCAGATGCAGCCATAAAGCAAATTTTGCAGTCTTTTCATATAATATGCAATGATATAAGAACGTTTGCTACATCTGTACTGGCTGCAAAAAGGGTTGTAATATTTGCACAATTGTTGAGTTTTACGAAGCAAACTTGTGTGGGTTGAAAAAATTTATTGGCTTTATAATTCCCAACTGGCAACTCTTCGGAACTATAATTTCACTAAATTTTCCCGATCTGGTGGAAAATGTTTTTAACAAAATTATTTCAATGATTTATGAAATATTTCGAACAATTTTAATTCTGGAATTAAATGAGAAATGGAATTTGCAAAATGTTGAATATTTGAAGTGTAAAAGGTTTAATTTGAAAGGTAAAACCTGTAGATCTAGTTTTATTGGATTTTGTCTTACATTTGGTATAAGCAGTCATGCTGAATTGTGTATGTTTGAGGTTGCGAGCACGTAGCCGTAAAAATGTAACTTTTTATGCAGTATTTCTAAGAGTTTCCAGAAGCTTGCGCAGATCCGCCATTTTTCAAAAGCTTTTAACTCGTTAGCTAGAAATATTTACCTAGAGCTAAACTGTTATTTCCGAGAAAAAATTCGTTCGTCTATACCAACCGTTGGCTATTACCATTTTTTGAAACACAACTGTTTGTTGTAAGATGAAATTTGTAATAATCTAGTTAAACACAGAGGAAATAAAAATTAGTTAAACAAATGGAGGCAAAATAATGAAAAACCCTTACTAATTATCTCGATTTAAACCTTAGATTAACCGGGCCAATTGAAATATCGGCCCTAAATGAGTTAGTTATTAGCAATTATTAGTTAACAATTCTAGAGTAGAACGAATGATTTTAAATTTATAATTAATGGTAATTTTTGTCTGATCACTTAATCGAGTTAAAAATTTTGATTAAAAAGCTGAACTTCTTATCTAACCGCAGTAGGTAAACGCATTGTGAGATATTAAATATCGTGCGAACGGTTTTGTTCTACAAAGAAAACAATGAAACACTTTGAACTGGGTATTTATTAAAATAAATATTTATTTAATTTTAAATTTTAATTTGATTAACTTCCTTTCCAGTGAAATTAAATTATTTTGATTATTAATAACAAAAATAATATATAATTTCATCAAAAAGGAAATTAATAAAATAAAATAAAAAATTAAATAAATATTTCTTTATTTATATTAATAAACCATTTAATTAGTGACCCAATTGATTATTTGTACAGCTGTTTCTGCAAAAGCCACCGTGGACAAATTTTTCCGTTCTTACCATAAAGCATATTTTCCTACCATAAAGCATTAGATCTTAGATAAAAACAAACAAACACAGTTAATACAACTAATATTTATTTTATTTGTAATTTTTTTTTTTCAATTTACAATTTTTATTAGTTTGTAGATAGTTGAAAGCTTTCTTCTAATTTTGTTTTTGTTCGGGACCGAAATGCCAAATTTCTTTACGAAATCTTCTGAAGTTACAGATTTACTATGTTGAACTTAAAATATTTGGCTAATGCGCGCTTCTTCCTACTCTTGTAAATTAACAAAAGGTGCTATTTTTGAATTAGAAGATGTCATCACTTGAGAAGTGGATGATCAAGTGGAACAACAAAAATTTGCCAATCATTCTAAAAACACTTTTTTATTCCAATGTACACATTAGAATATTTCCCTACACAAACGTACATATATCGATATGTGTAATTTTGACGCGAACTATTCATACATGTACTACTACTCGTATCTGCTCATCGCACAGATGAATCTAAAATAAACTCATTCAAATTTTGTTTTTCTGTATTTAATAGTAAATGTAAACAAAAAGTAAAAAAAAGCAAAAAAAAAATTAAATTAAAGAAAAAATTCAATATATACTACGATATCTAGTCGTTCACTTCAGTTTTGTGTCGCGGTCTGTAGTTTATAAAATCAAATTTTAAATTTTAGTTTATAAATAATCATCAGTCGAATAAGACGTTTCTGAATAAAAAATCAAAAAATTAAGTGAAATTAATTATTTAAGAAAAAAAATAAAAATTTAAGTGTGCATACATAAAGTGAGTTTAAAGTGAATTAAAAAACCAAACAAAATGCATATACATCCAAGTTCACCAAATTCATCGCAAGCATTGCCCGAAGAAATTGCAGCAACCAAAATTCAAGCGGGATTTCGCGGCTATCGGGTTCGCAAACAATTAAAAGAAACTGAATCCCCGCGTCAACCGAAAATCACAACATTCAATTCCAGTAATAACAATAATAATAATCATATTAACAATAAAGAAAATTTACGTTTAAATCAAAAATTAACAGATGATTCTCATAATCCCGCTTCAATAGGATACAATATGCAACGCAACAATAAATTAATTAGTGGCGGCGCTAATGGTATGATTGGTGATGGCATTGAAGATAAATCAGCGACAAAAATTCAAGCTGGTGTCCGAGGATTTTTGGTGCGTAAAAAACAAAAGGCAGCTACCGATGCGGCGACCAAAATTCAAGCAAGTTTTCGAGGTTTTAAAGTGCGCAAAGATATCAAGAAGAATAGAAAATAAGGGTGAAGCCGTAGGTCGCACAGGTCGCACCTTTACACCTATATAGTTTATAGAAATTAGACTAACTAAATCTGTTATATATTTACAATATATCAATATTTTTGTATTAATTATTTTAGCTTATTTTTTACTACTTTACTAATCGAGGATCTATAAATTATATAGTGTTTTCCAAAAACAATTACAGTATTCGTACGATAAAAATCGTTCTGCGGCACCACCACCACCACCACCACCACCACAACCACTACCAGAAACAAAACAAAAATATTAAATATCCATAAAAACGTAGCCATACAAAAACAAAAAACGATTTTTATTGAAAGGGCTGTAAATTAAATTAATAATAAAAATTATTTAAAAATATTCACTTTGAATTAAACCGGATTCAAGATCAAAAAAATTATGTAATGTGTCAGTGTCTTTTATATAAATAGGTCAAGTTGAAAAAAAAAAAAAATAAATAAAATTAATTTTTATTAATTAATTATTTTAATTTGTTGACATTTTAACAGTATCATCATAATATTTTACAAGCAATGACTCATTTTAATTTAAAATGTAAATTCATTAATTATATTATATAGTAATAGTTATAATTAAGTACAGTAATTAAATTACCGGTAAATTGCAACTACAGCAAAATTAGCGAAGTGTTATTAATTATTTTTCATATTTATTTAAAGTGAATATAATTTTAATTTATTTGATATTTTTAATTAATAATTGTAAGATAATAAATACTATTATAAATAATGCGTCAATATATTATTATTATTCCAAAAAAAAAAAGAAATCAAA
Organism: Tipula vernalis; assembly: GCA_958295665.1. NCBI lineage: Eukaryota > Metazoa > Arthropoda > Insecta > Diptera > Tipulidae > Tipula > Tipula vernalis. The sequence continues at coordinate 457,704,977 of OY282558.1, read as the reverse complement.
TTAGTTTGTTTATTTTGTATAAAAAGTGAAATTTTTGTTATCACATTAATACTAATTAGCATTTGCTTATTTGTGTACAGTGTGTGTCCGATAAGAAATTGTACCTAACGTTGTCATTGCTCGTTTAAGTATTTAAGTACATTGACACGAATAAATACAACAATCGATATGTGTTGAACACATTATGCCGGTAATTTAAGACGATCATGATGATGTTAATTAAATAGCAAGGTAATTTAATTTGTTCGATTTTTTTTTTTTTTTTTTTGTTAAAATTTTGGTTTTACCCAATTTGCTGTACATATTTTGAAACAGGTAAGAATCTTATTTTGTTTACATATATAAAATGATTTAATATCTTGTTTTTATTTATATTGTATAACAAACGTGTTTGCTATTTTTACCATCAAACTAATTACACACTACATATATAAAAATGCATTTTTGTTGTTACCTAATATTTGAGATATTAAGTTAAAGATAAACAGTCATACAGATCAAGGGTATTGGAGCATGCCCTCTTGGATTTGGTTAAATAACCAAACCAACAATAAACTCGAAATAAATATTACAACATCTTAGATTTCGCCGTGTACAACTTATGTATATCTTCACTAATTGAAACTCAAATATAAGTACACAGATTTAGTTAATTAACATTAGAAAAAAGGTAAACCCTACGCATAAAATTTTGTTATTAGGCAATAGTGTAGACTTCATCATGTATTGTCATGTCATATTTCGTGACGATAGTATTTTATTCATTCTAAAATTTTGTTATTTGAGAAATTTTGTACACAGCTTTCAATGCGTTTTAATGTTTAAATTAATAATATTACTTTTCCAAAATGACTTTATTTCTAATTGGCTTGATAGTTTCTAGTTGCAGTTGTGCCACTTGGTTCGCCTTCAAGAATATCAACTGTCAGGTGACATAACGCGATTATAACCACGTCACTTGAAATGACACAACTATATAAATTGGGGTGTTATCTTCAGGTAGGCTCTGAAATAATTGAGAAAAATAGAACTTCTAGAGCGCAAAGCGATAGTTTGTCGCACGAAAATGGGAATTGTGACAAAGTACTTGCGACCAACTAACTGTAGTACATTTTTGTGTACGATTTGGTTTTAATGTGAGAGATTCGGGACGATGGTGCCATCTTATTTGCTAAAATAGATAAAACTATAAATTAAAAAATAAAATATTTAATTGAATAAATTATAATAGGCCCGATTCTGCCTTCAAAAATTTTATGTTATGTTATGTTATTTTGGTTTTCTCAATACAAATTTATATAGGAAGCGAGGAAATAAAATAACATAACATGAATTGTATCGTTCCAGAATCGGGCCCATAACATAAATAAATAAAAACCTATCTCTATAATATTATCGTTTACATCTGCTATAAATCGATCGGTTAGTAAAATGCTTTCATTACTCACCGATTACGTCTCATTACTAAACCCTTTTTACCATTACTGACCGCTTGAAGTGTAACGATGGAAATCGCGTTAGTAACATACAGCGTTTCCAACCTCTTAAAGGCTAGAAAGTGAGCGATGTTTGGTGGTTTGGCGTCTATTGGAGTGGGGGGACCAAAGTTGAGTAGATTAATGTACCAGCTTCGTAACCTTCCAGTAGGGTGCGCATCACGTGAGCTGTTCTGGTCGTGTATTAGGCAGCTGCGCGATGGGTACAATTGTGTGACGAGTAACCTGCTGCCTCCTCGTGGCAACCACTGGTAACTAAGGCCATTTGGCACATGTTAAAGTATGGCGCTAAAGAAGAAAACCTTGACAAAAAACCCTAATCTAAGGTGGAACAGCATATGCCGTTGGATGAATGGCTGATAGGTTAATCAGGCCAAAGTATGCGGACTCTGGATACCAGGCACCCTCCAGTTTTATTTAGCCTTCCTGTAGTAAAGCTGGGTGACATACAGGTGATTTGCAATTCCCAGCAACTCGTAAGAGTAAAATCAAATGGAAGACGGGGCAGGGGTAGGAATATACGGGAGTGGGACAGCCCTCTCGAAGTCCTTGGGCTCCAATGCTACCGTCTTTCTAGCGGAACTACATGCTGTAGTAAACATCTAGGAGGGAGAGCAATAAGCCCAGATAGTATATATCACGTACCGGCCGGCAGTATTATCAAGTTCATTAAGAACCTGAATATTGACTGGACGGATAATTAAGCAGGGTCAAGCTACCAACAAGGGAACCTTTTGAACTGTCAAATTCAAAAAATTATAAAAACTATTTTTAGTTGTAGTAATCTGTGAGATATTAACGAAATCATTTTTTATCGGCAAGTCACCAAATTAGTAATTATTCCTCAAGTATCTATATTAAACTAGATTATAGGGGGTTGCATCTCGGTTTTTTTAGGGGGGTAAACTACCTTTCTTTCGCGAATTAAGGAGTGGTTTTCACCCCTAAAATGGGCCTGGTCGCCGATAAAATAATGGTTTCGTTAATGTCTCACAGAGTACTACAACTTGATAGATTAATAGTTTTTATAATTTTTTAAATTTGACAGTTCAAACGGTGCCCTTGTAAGTGTTAATATTTTGCCAAAATAAACGATAATATTATAGAGCTAACTAAAGAAAGCTCGAAAACTAAATTCAAAGTTCTCTCGACAGGAATGAAATGAAAATTTTTATTTTATTTATTTTTAGAAACTAATTTCGGGTAAAAATGTTTTCTTTGCATTTTTAGTTTGTTACGAGCACTCGCAAGAAATTAATACTTTGAGTTGAGACAAAATCAATATTATGTGCTATATTATATGCTCATTAGGGTCCTTTCTAAAGATAAGCAAATGGTAACACACACAGAACTTTGTTGCCACTTGTAAATAATGAAGGGGCAACTTTATTCGGTCGACTAAATTTAAACGCATACTTGGCTATCTTGACGTTGAGTTTAGGGTTGGGTTGGGTTGGGGTGAGATGTGGTTGAGTGAGGCGTTCGGCTAGGAATTAATTTGGGATTCGAGTTGAGGATTTAGTTAGCGGTTAGATTGAGTTTATCTGAGTTTAGTTCATATACACATGGAGCTGTATGAATCGAGTTGGGGATTGAGTTGGCCGTTAAACTTGGAGTAAAGTAAAGGTTTGAGATTTAGTCCCAGCTAGGGTTGAGTTAAGGTTGAGTGAAGAGTTCAGTTGGGAAATTATTTCGGGTTGAGTTGAAGGTTAGATTGAGTTCAGAAGTGGTTTAGTTAGCGATTGATTTGGGAATTGAGTTTGAGCACGTTTCTGATAACCGTGAGGTTTCAGCTCCTATATAATATTGTAGGGTTTGAGTTGCTTGAAACAAATTACACCATATAAATTCTATAATACCGAAATATTAATTAATTTTGAGTTACATGAAATAACTCTCAACAATTTTTGCATACTTCTCAGGCAAAATAATTAAAAAAAAATTGGGAGTTATTTCGTTCTTTGGAAGTTATTTCGTTATTTGAACTTGGGAGGTCAAAATTCAATAAGTCGCAAAAATTTCTGTTAATTTGTAATAGCCCTGAAAAGCAAGATTTTTAAATAATACTAGAATTTTAAAATGTTATTTAAATTCGTTTTTGACGTGACAACGTCTTACAATTCAGCCCTCAAGTTTGGAAAATGAGCGAAATACATAATTTGATAGGTCATTCCTTAGGTTTGATGCGTCACACATAATATTATCGCACTGATGTTATCAGGTGCCGCGAATCTCTAATTTCAACGATTTACAATGGTTGAGACCACCGCATCGAGAGAACGCCTTATCTGATCAGACACTCGTACTCAATCTTAATGAGCAGAGGTCGCGGGCGACATTGATACTGACTCAGTTATATTATGATGCGACTACATACTAAGGGAAACCTGGAGGCCTGATGATGAGAAGCCTACCCTTTTCCCTCTACGCTATACTTGCCTAAAGTGTGACCCTGAGGACTGAATATATTTTACGAAGATCGGTTAATGCAAATTTTCAAATTATTACCGTAATTTGAGTTATTGAATTTTTATAAAAAAAAAAATTTAATGTACCATTGAAATATAAAGATCATTTGAAAGGATTATGAGTTTTTATTTCCGATAATCACAAAATTTTGTTAATCGCCAATTTGGCAAATTTTTAAGAATTCAAGCCCTTGAAATTTCAAACGTATAAAATATCAAAATTTGGAAAAAACTGAATATTTTTGGCTTAAATTTGTATATTTCTATATGATTAAAATACACCTGTCCCTCGATTAACACGGTAATTTCGTTCCGCCAAGTTACCGTGTAACTCAAAACCGTGTTAATCGCGACTAATACACATGTCCCTCGATTAACACTATTTACTTGATTAACGCGGCGAAGCTTCTGTGCGTGTTAATCAAGATTTTGTCTCAATTTGTTGACCGTGTTAAATCAAATCCGTGTTAATCAAATACCGTGTTAATCGAGGGACAGGTGTATTTTCGAATCCTTTGATTTTAGGGACACATTGCACGGTAAATTCTTAATAAATAAATTGTTGACCCCGGAATGACCAACTATTCCAAGAATATTTTTATTACTATATATACTCGTACGTTGCTGTTTTTGTCGTTATACAACATAAATCCAAACAATAAAAATAAAACATTGAACACAATTTGCGCTTTAAATGATATATGTTTCAATCAACAAACTACAATAATAATCGAATTGGTTATTGGGCTATTGTTGAAAATTTAATAGAAACAAAAATGTAATAAATCCAAAAAAATTGATTGAAAATGAGTTTTAATTGAATTTCAAACCCACCTTGAACTCTATTTTCATAATCAAATAGAGCCAAAATAAACAAATCAGATTCGCAGTTATGTACCTACATATGTAAACGCTTTAAATAAATAAAAATGTTGTGTTTGTTCGACCTTGACGAAGAAGACTGAAGAGTGCATTTAATCGGTTAGCACGCGGGCTACACACTTCTGCTTACAACACAAATAATCAGAATTTTTCGCCATCGAATATTTATTTATTTACTAATCCGCATTTTTGTGTATATAGCAAAATAAACTGCTGCTGGCCTTTTCTTATTGCGCCAATCTAAACAAAGATTTAATATTTAATTGAAAAAATAAATAAATAAATAATAAAGAGAATTAAATTCGCGATCGCGACTAATATTTTAATGTCGCGTTTTGTGCAATTTTTTGTGTGTGTGTGTATGTATGTGTACGAAAAAAAGAAGCAAATTAAGAAATTTTATTTTTCTATTTTGGTTTTTTGCAAAATTGCAATTTGAAAAATGAATTATCATAAATTATGTTGTGACAGTGATATTTTATTTTGATAATGAACTTAAAAGTTTAAATATGGAAGCTTGACAATATTTTTCGGGTTGAGCGAACACTTTTTCGTGAGAGTGTAGACAGTTGCTGTTTAATGACAAAGCGCTCTAAATTAATCACTCATTTGATAAAACCACCAACCGAAATTTGCACACACCATACTGTCATATTTTTATTTATTAACTTCGGTCCGCAAGGACCAAAGCTATTGAAATCCTATGGAAAATGACATTGAGTCTCAAACAAACAAAAACTACGAAGGACTGAAACCTTACGAGGTGATCAGTACTTCCGTCCGGAAAATTAAGTGTACACGTGAACTAATCTCAAGTTAACACAATCTGGCCTTTAAATCAACTCACAAATCAATCCCTAATTGAATTCCTTAATCTCTTACTCAACTACACTCCAATACCCAACTCACTCCAAATCAACTCGAACCCAACCCTCAGGTCAATCACTAATTCAACTCCAAATCAACTTTTAACTCAAGTTTTAACTCAACCTTAAATTCATCGCCTAACTCAATCCCCGAATTAACACAAGCCCAACCCAATCTCCAACTCAACTCTCAACACAACGCTCAAATCAATCTACATGCGTTCATGAACTCAACTCAAAACAACTCAAACTAACTTCCACCTCAACTCTCAACACAACTCCAAATAAATTCTTAACTAAACCGCTGACTCAACCTTAACTTACGCCTTAATACAACCCCAAATTAACCCCAAATCGACTCTCAACAAGATACATAATTTTGTTGAAGCACTGAATATCGTTTACCTTAAAATGATGCTCTGTTTATTTCTAATCCCAACTCAACATCCAACTTAACCCCAGCTTCACGAACTCAATCCACAACTTGAACCTCAACACTAACTCAATGCTCAATTCAACTCCCAAACCAAGGCATCGTATTTCATCTTTATTTAGAGCTTATATAAAATCGAAGATATTATAAATGAAATCATAACAAAACTCCTCCCTCGACCACAACTCAATTTTTCATTCAACCCTTAACTCAACAACAAACTCAACGCCAAACTCAATTTCCAAATCAACACGGTACAAGTGCTTTACTCTAATCAACACAAACTAAGCTCCAACTAAATCCTAAAATAAATCCCCAAATGAACCCCGCAGTCAATTTAGAAACAAATGCTGTGAAATGCACATTTGTGTGGTCGAAAACTTAAGTTTTAATATATTGTAATACAAGTGCGAAAAGCATACCATTGCAAAACGAGTAAAAAAATCGAAGCATGAGCGATTTTGCGAGGGTTGATATACAGATATACAGATTTATAAAAGCTAAAATCTTTCAGCAAGTAATTGCTTTAAGTGTGCCTACCGATATAGAAGCACAAGAGAGTATGTACCAGTTAAAGCAATTGTAAATCCCCATCAAATTGATTCCAAATGTTCTACCCTTTGCCAGAAAATCAGAAGTAACTGCAGAAAATCAGAAGTAGCTGCAAAAAATAAGCAAATATTTGCGACAAGAGGGATTTTTGTCTTTAACTCGTAGAACGTCCTAAAATATTGAACACTTCCCTATACAAGAGGTTCTAACGTTTTTCCACAATTCGACCAAGTTTGTTCAGCGAAGCTAGTCATAAATCTGCTTTCAAATTATCGTTTCCGAGGGCAACAATATTAGCAAATGGATTTAGATCTGTAGTTTGTGCAATACGAGGAATTATTAGTGGTAATAGTGTCTACTTATTGAAGTGTATGGCACAAGCAACATTGATTCGATGTCTTCGATCTGTAACTCCAAACTCGTTGGCGCTCGTAACAAAAAAAAAAAAGTTGTAGTACCAGAGTTAAGTATCGCTATCGGTGTGATAGTCTTAAAATTCCAAGAAGAATTCAAGAATTCAGATTTTTAATAGAGTTTTCCCTTCAATCAATCTAGGATTGGAGTTTTCGCGACTTTAGTATACGCCACTTGATTCGAAATGAATTTTGAGTAACTGTACGTATTTCCTAACCATAGCTCGAATATTGCGATATGTATATGTACCGTGTACACATGTTACACATTTGATTCAATTAGTATGAAGATAAAATACGAAAAGATAAATAAGATAAATAATTGTCTTACACAATATACCATGTTGTCCATGAAATCAAAATTTGATGTTCAATGTTGACACAACTGATTGCCACAAATTGGGTCTTTAACACATCTTTTAAATTGCTATCATAATTCAAAAAAGAAATATGTGTCAACAATTTAAGAAAAACAAACTTAAAATCTTTAAGTGTTTATCTTATTTATTGCAGATCCGATCATACCCTTTAAATTATTAATATTTTTGTTTAAACACACTCGCATATGTAAACGATAGACCATAAATTAATTTTTAAGTTCATTATTGCAAAGGAAGATCGAGCTGTGTAAACGACTGTTATTGTTATTAAATCGTGTGTTGTTTTCTTATTTATCCAAATTATGTATATCTGATTTTTTTTATCGATATTACCGTAGTTTATAATTAAAAATATCTTCAAGTACATTAAATACAACGAACATGTTTTTGTATTCCTACAAAACGTGCCAACCCGCCCATTGGCTGTTTCGTAGATCTGCGTTTAGTAATTTGTTTACATGAATGTGTATACATCTCGTAAACGAGTACTAATATCATACCAAGGTAATATTTGCTCAAATTCAAACATATTTTGATGTAGCTCCATTTATAGATTAAATCCATTTCGATGATAAAAGTGGTGTTGTTAAGCCTAGACCAAATACATACTCGGTATATAAAAATGTTATTTGATTTCGGCTTAATCCCATAACCAAATATATATGTCGTATGTAATATGTATGTACTCGTTTATATATATGTAGTTCCATTGACCTATTTCGAGTTAGTATATCATTTTCCATTTTCAGACATACAGACATCCAGTCTATTGCAATATGATGTTTATAGAATTATTTAGTATTTAGTTAGAATGTTGAACTAAATACTGAAAACTAATCCATCATTCATCATAATTAACTGAAAAAACAAATTGTTTTTAATTATGTGTGGAAAATTAAAATTAAAAATTTTGAAAATTATATTACAAAAATAATAAAGTATTATTGTAAGCCTCACTATTGACCCAAATTTGATTTATGGAAAAACATTTGGTGTTCTGTATACAAAAAAAAAAATTCTAGTCTGAATTCACTAAGTGGGGTAATTAGAGTATATGCGTTTTTAATCTGAGTTAAATTGATGAAATATTTTGGCAGACATTTATAATAATTCTCGGCTTATTATTATTTGTGTATACGTACATATGGTATGTTCGAATATGTATAAGATTTTAGCCAAGCCTCAGCTATTTGATTTGTTCATATTGATAAAATCGTTGAAATAATTTTAGACTAGACGCCAATTAAATATTATTAATTTATCATTGACACAAATCAAAACATTAAATAAAAAAAATATTGTCACTGGCTTGTTCGCACATTTCATCTTGAGTGATCAAGATTGTAGTCCAGATGTCTGTCAGTTGTTTGTTTTCAGCTTAGATAACGCTTCCTTGTTCCCCGGCATGATTGAATTGATGAACACTCGGTTACCAAAGATTATTTCATAACGCGTCGAACGCTTCTTATTGGTGAAAACGCCACACAAAAATCAAATTTATCAATTTGTTGGAATAATTTAAGTTATTGGCAAATGTTTGACGATCCATGATTCCTCATTTAAGAATATACTCCGAACGTAATCTATAATGCTTATTTTGTTATACTTGGATATCATAAAATTAGTTACACTCCATACTTTACTTTCGGACATTTCGAAAATGATTAAAAGTATCAATGCCCAGCTCAGAATGTTTACACCAAAAGCTAAATGAGTTGCTAGAAATTTGTAGCTATAGGTTATTACTAAATTTCAATTATAAAATAAGAAGGATCGAAACCTCACGACTTGATCAGAACTTCAGTCTGGGAAATTACATGCATTCATGAACACATCTCAAGTTAACTAAATCTATTCAGCAACCCAACTCTCAAATCAATCTCTATCTGAACTCCTCAACCTAAAAATCAATCTCCAACTAAATGTTCAAATCAGCCCCTAATCTAATCCTGATCTCAATCACTGTTTCAACCATTTTCATGAATTTGAACCTCAGTTCAACCCAAAGCTCAACGTACAACTGTATCAGCGTACATGAACTAAATTCAATCTAACCTCTAAATATATCCTCATCTGAACCCCTCACCCTACCATACCACAACCTAACTTAACCCCAACTAATCTGAACTAAATGGTCAAATCGACCCCAAAATTATTCCGCAACCGATCCCCTCACTCAACCCCAACTCAACTTCAAGTCAAACCCCATTCAATATACTAATTGGACGAAGAACTCAACCTTCAACAAAATCCATAAAGCAAAACTAATGAACTCAATTGTATCAAACCTCAACTCTCGCTCAACTAAAAATCAAAACCCTAAATCAACATGGTCCGAAAAATATATGTGAACTGATCACTCAACCCTGCCTCAACTCATAGCGTAACCATTAGCTCAATCCCAAATTCAACGCCCATCTCAATCCTCATATCAACATGGTGCGAATAACTGCATTCATACATGAACTCAAATTAAATCAACTCTTGGTAACTCTAACTCAACCCTCAATGCAACCCTCAAATAAATCCCTAATTGAATTAATCACTTAACCCTAACGCAACCTTAACTTAGTTTCAACTCAACCACAAACTATCAAAAACCACTTGGTAATACCACGTGTTAATAACTAGGTGGTTTTTGGGTGATTTACATATGGCAACATCCGATTCTCGTGGCCTACATATTTCAAAATATTCTCAATTCTTCGCCTTGACCATAAAAATCGGACAAGCCGGTCACGAAATGCCGCGAATTGGTGAAGATTGCCAGAAATTTCCATTCCGCAGTTTTGCATTTCACTATCAGTCGCTGTCTTATCAGTCGAAACTATTCCGTACAGACGAGCTATACACGGCATTACAACCTCCGTATTAAGGCCCTTAACTTGTGGTGCTTCTTTCTGAGGAAATATTACAAGCAATTTTGCAAAAGGTATCGAATTGAATGACTCTAAAAATCGAATAGAACCATGCTTCACCGAAACCGATGAGATGTTGTCTTTTTTATTTTTGGGATTTTTATCATGGCCAAAATTAGTTGAATGCCTTTAGTTATGGTTGGAAGGGCGAAATATTCTTTTTTGCTTCGATTTGATATTGATATCTGCAGCTGATACGTCAAATCCTAAAATACTAATTCCCCACCAAACCAGCGTCCTGTAATCGCTGAAATTTTATTTTCAGGGGTTCGATGTACTGATCTTAGAGAGTCCCATTTTTAAAGAACCACTCAAATATTTCGTCAGGAAAACTGCCAATCAAAAAATAACCTATGTAAAAGTTATAGGATTTTACGGGGAGCAATCGATTGTTAACCTTAAGTTTGACCTTGAAATATGTTTCCAGGGTTAATTGAAAGTTAACTCATTTTTTTCTAGCTTCAATTTTGTGTTCGGATTCTGACAGAGCGTCAAATTTTACATTCAAATAGGATTACGCCCTTTCAGAATTCGGGGTCAAAAATGAGGGTTCTTGTAAAATAAATAAGAGTTGACCTTTAAATAACCTTGGAAATAGATTTCAAGGTCAAACTTAAGGTCATCAATCGATTGCCCCCATCGATTGATTATAAAGAAAACCAAGCAATGAAGTTGTAGTTTTAGATTCTGAATTATGACACTGACAAGAAATAAGGTGACAAAACCTTAAGATGTCAAGGCAATAAATTCTAAGTTTTGTCGAATTGCTCTAAAAGAGGGAAAAGGGAATTGCAGGTGGACGTTTTCAACGGGCACATTAACTTAGAACTTGTAATACTGCAGGGAATAATTTATTCACTTTACAAATATGCCATAAGCATAAAAAAGTTTCGTTGTGGGTGTTTTCGACCAATAACAAAGCTCTCCGGTATATAGTAAGGAGCTTTTGATTATTAATGAGATATTCGCACTGCTCCTAAGTAATCAGAAAAAAATAAAAAATATTTCAGTTAAAATCCTGTATCGACTTAACGAATTTTTGTAAATGGAACAAATTGGCTGTCATTAATTGAACGACTCTATATGATTCGTGGCCTTCTGCAAGATGAACAAGCCCTCTATTTTTGTTGAATTTAATGATCAGATATAGTTCTTTCTGAAGAATTATAGACGATGGGAGTGTGCCCTAGAGGGGTCAGATTAATGACTACTTTCAAATCATATCATAAAAAGTTCAAGAGAACATCATGGATATCTTCCTGCTGAATACATCGTTTACAAAGCTTATTTGAGCTTAGATCAAAATATCTGAGGCAAGTTTTTAATCTCGCAGTCCTCAAAGCCAAATGGATCATAAAAACTGAAAATTCGTTAAGCCGGAAAATCATTTCGGCACCGTGATATTCCGTCTTTTAGAGTTTATTTTCATATGTATGTACACATTGAAATTAGCTTTATCTTAGGTAACAATTGGCCTCAAGATCTAAATTCGAAGATACTGGGCAAAGAAGTAAAGTTACAGGAATTAATATCGTATAAAAACGGAATTAAATAGGGGGGAGTTAAATTTAAATATTTGTAACATAAAATCAGTAATGAAATTGTGGAGAAATAAATATACCTGCACTCTGTAATATAGGTAACACTTTCAACGATCATGTTAGAATTGACATTCCTAGACTTTATAATCCAGACAGATTGAATGAACGATTTGCAAATTTAATCACTAAACCCTCTTTTATTCGGCGGAATAAAACTGCTACTCCATAATAACATATGATCTACACCTATGGGTACTAAATAAAAAATAAAATGAAGACCCCCCCCCCCCCTTGCTCACCACCAAAAAAATTGTCGATTTCCTTTACCGTATCTCACATTCCAGTCACAAGAAAAATATTTAATTGCCAAATTATTTAACTGATCCACACAAATATTCGGACATGCTGTTAAACACGGAAATACAATTTAAAATACTACATTTATTAATTAATCAGCTCTGGTTTGGCCCAGTTCCAACTTGACCGCCTATTTCAGTTATTTAAAGCATAATTAATAATACCATTGATCATCACCTCCAGATAGTGCTTCGGATTCATCAATTTGATTTAGTTGGTTGGCCATTATGATTCATCTGATGGATCATTAAGCGTGTGCGTCAAATAAAAATTCTATATTTTAATTAAATCGATAATCATGGTTACAATTTTATTGCCGTTTTAAAATCTTTCAAAAGTCTTCAAATTTAAATTGCCACTTAAATCAAAAATGTTTACGCTGTTCGCACCTATTCTTGTGCGTACACAGACATTTCATTTTCATACATAAAAAATAGATTATTCACAAAAATATAAATAAATTTCCATTTTTTTTTATTTTTTTTTTTATTAAACGAAAACTTAAAAATAACATTTTGATTTATTTTTATTATTTATTTTTTAATAAAATATTTTATTATTATTTTAAATGTTGGAAACTGCGTAAAAACCATCAAGAAAATGTAAATAAAAAAAAAAAAAAAAAATCGTACGTCCGTGTACGAGGTAATAAATCGGTATCTTAATAACAGATTTATTCATTCAAATCAAACAAATTGTCCAAAAAAAAAAAAAAAATCAAAATTTCATGTATCTGCATATATATAAATACAGACATACCTACATGACCGGAAAATGCTTTGTATAAATAAAAGATTAGGAAAAATGATCGCATACACAGAGCAATGGTATTTCCTGCCGGAGTGTGTGCGCCCGTTATGGAAAATTGTCTTACAAACCAAAAAGAAATTTTACGAATGTTTAAAGTTTGTCTTGACTTTATATCATGAAAATTCGTGCCAAGGTTTTAACTACCTTGATGGAAATTTATCGTTCTATTTTTGAAATTAGTTTTTATGAATGAATTTAAATTATTTTGTTTTTAATGAATCAGCGTATTTTTTATAGCGCTCATCCACTTTCAATTGTACTAATTACTAGTTAAACACAATAAAACATTTCAAAATATATTTTATTAAGTAATTAATTGATAATTAAATTAAATTAACAAAAAAAAACCGTCTTACATCTAACGTATATTTAAATAATGAGTGCGATCATTTCCCGCTAGATGGTATTACGTCTGTATACATTTTTTGAGCTGTGTATAAATTATAACAGTTTCGAAATCTACATTATCGACTCAATGTGTTATACAAATTCTGTCAAATTTTCGTTTTCTTTAGAATGTTTATATATTTACATTTTAAGGTTGATATTTTCTATTATTTACAATATACATAATTTTAATTGATAAATGATTCATTTAATTAATATTATTGTATTTCATTGATAGTGGTTGAAATAGTTTACATATTATATTCTATAGGGTTCGGGTGTGTCCGAAATGCAAATTTAATGCGCATTTTTGAATTAAATTACATTTCATTGAAATCATTAAATTAATTAAAATTGGACAAAACCCAATTAATAAATCGATACAATGGTTAACCCTAACTGGCATGGGTTGAGTCTCACATACTCATTTTAATTTTATTAGCTAAAAAAACTGAAAAATTAATTTTTATGAAAATTGAGTTTTACATATTCGATTATTTATTATTTAAGATCTAGAATCGCCTCCTAATAATTATTTCATTGTACCGAATATCTGGTCTAACCGGAACATTTCAAAAATACAACCATAAAAGCATGCGATGCGTCCCTTAGACTCAATAAATAATTTGAATATAAATGTACGAAATTACTTCTAGGGCATGATCGATTAATCCACTTGGCCACATTTTATTTATTTAACCCTTTTGTTACGGCTTTCGGATAACCAATCAAATAACTACTTAACCACATTTGGGGTAAAACTTACGATATGGATAGGATGTATATGAACCAGCCGTATTTTTATGCGATACATTACTGTACCGGTAGTCCTGTAGTGCAGAAAAAGTTTGAAAACCTAAATTTGAAATGGTTTCCGCTAACCAAGCCCTAATAACGCCGTTTCTACATTTCATCTAAACTTGACGAAATTGAATGAAAATTTGGTAGATTTGCGATAGTTCAACAACCAAAGTTAACATGATAGTTTAGCAATCCGAGGAATTTCTTAATTTGAAAATAAACGGCCGGATAGCGCTGAATGCAAAATTGGTTTAGTAGATTTCGACAAATTAAACGGTCTAGAGAATTCACTTTCCAAGCGTAAAAGCCTAATGGATGAATTGTTTTTTTGTTGTGAAAAGTTGAACTTTGCTCAAGACCAAAATCGAGCCGTATTTTCATATCGTTAATGTACAATGATACCAATATAAATTTTGAAAACCAGAAATACTATTTTATATTATAATACGAGGAGTTGAATGGATGATTGATAATCTGCATAATCAATGACACATATTGTCTTCAAAAAACGAAACCGAACCAATAACCTTTGTAATGCTTCAGCAAAACGTTAAATGGCGATTAGCAAAATATTTCAAACAGAAATAGACCAAGGTCTCTCTTTGCTGCATGTTTATCTCACCAATAAATGGATTAATGCACCAGCTTACAGAAGGCACCTTACTGGGTATTTGTATATTTTGGCCAACCAATTCCGGTACATGCATAAATGATATACTAACGCAAGGTCACTGTTAGTTCCTACCCTACAGTTGCTGCTCCACAAGCAAACTTACTGAAAAAAGCATAGCCCCTTTTTATCGGTGAAAGTTGATACAAATTATGGTTCAAAAATTTCTATAACGCTAGTGAACCGATTCCCTAACTTAGCATTCTATCAAAGGCAAAGACAACAGTTTTTCCCTTTGATACAGCAATTGGTGTCCTGCAGAATATAACCAATTTTACTCGAGTAAGTTAGGGAGGGATTGTGCTTTGTTCATTGTAAGCTTATCTTAAAGTTTTGAAATTAGAGAACAGTTAAAACAAAAATTATTTTCCTGCTCTGCTTTGCGTTTCTTTAAAGAACCCCATCAAATTTGAACGGAAAGGAACAGCTTGAAAGGAAAGCAGTTCGGGAGGTACCTGGTTCGAAGCTCGATAGAGGGGAAGACACAAGCGGTTTTGCATCATATGATTATATGATAACTCTGTGAAATTCACTTATCGCAATATATTAGCTACATATATAAAGATTATGGTTAGTAAGTTACAAAATTAATTGAATACACGAAAGATGTAAATCACAAATTTTTATGGGCGTTCAACTTTATTGTAGCATTGCAACAGTAATTTAGATTAGTTTTAGTCAACTTATTTAGTTTAAAGCTTAACCAACAAAAAATTATAAATTAAAGAATTTTAACGACACTAATTTTGATAAGTGGCTGGTCGCCACTGAAGCTTGTTAGAAAATCAAATATTTTAACAAGTTATTTAGAAATTTCAAACTTCTGTCTATACTTCTTTATCTTTAGATTGTCCATGATTGTTTTAAGTGAGATTTGATTTGGTGAATGTCTGATTCCGTTCGAAGGTAAACACTGTGCAATAGAATCCTATGTACCTTCTACAGTTAGCTTATTTATAATTTTTCATATTTACCAAAATTAAGACTGAATATTCGAACACAAATCATATATTGATGATGGACAGAATTTTTCACCCTCTGACTTAGATTTAGCCAAGATGCAACTAATACCTTACCAGAAGCATCTGCGTCGTGCATTTTTTCGTACAAATTCGACTGTCTCTACGGCAAATAAAGTGGGTTTTCCATATTTTCTTCCATATTCCATATTAGGGGTTGAAGTACACTAGTACAATTACCATTTACGGCACAACATTATTATAAAAGTCAATTCTGGCGTCACGTGTTATTTACATTGGTGCTGACGTTCGGTCTTTCTATCTTGAAGAAGTATCCAGGTTCCGATGATAATCTCCCACTACATCGGCACAACGTTAATTCGAGCAAACCGCAACAACTCGATTAAACCATGTAGGTAAACCACATTTGGTTCATATCTTATCCTAGATTATTAGCAAGTGGTGATTCCATGATTTTCATGGAAAAATTTAGATTTTCGATGACCAATGGTGTTGGCACCCAAAACAGAAAGAAAATTCGAAATTTTCCAAATTTTTTGGGGGCTGTTAATTGAAAGCATCCTGGTATTATTACGACTATTTAAATTTATTATGATACTTGATAATTCCGGATGAAGCTTTTAGCGGATTATTCACACCACAAATAAAACTTAATTTAATTTAGTTTGAAACCCCCTGTTTAATGCTCCAAACAACATTATCTGTAGTTCCTGTACCTCATTTTGATTTCAATATTATATTGTTTTTGTTTTCGACTGAGTCATCGTATTAATATAATTTTTCTTTTCTCAGTCAGAGTCAGTCACTGTTAAGAGTGATACCCGTTACCGATTCACAATGATGGATATAGGTAATCCTGAACCAAATAGTGGTGAAGGAATTTTACGAAACCTTTCGAACCCTTCAGAGTTTGACTAATGTGCCGGTTGTGGCCTCTGGGTGGTGTGGCATTTCCTTTCTTGTCTAATTTAACGCACCCTTATCTAGGGCGTTCAACTACTAGCTGATGGAATGGTTTTGATTGAATGTAGAAAACGTTTTTGTTAAAACCTGTTGATTATAAAGGTATTACATGCTAATTAATTTTTACTTAAATACATTATCATAAATAAAATTTTGTCCATCAAATAAGTTTAGCAATTTCTGTGCATCATTAAATTTTGCTGTAAATTTATTGTTCAATTTTAAGTAGCGTTTTATTGGAGATTGATGACAAACGTAATAGCCTAAACATACCTTTAAAATATTGCTTTTTAAAAATTTATGAAATACACAGATGTGTAGTCTCTATAGTTCAATTTATGTTGAAATTATGTTAGTTGCAGAATCACAAATATGGAGATGTATAAAACATAAACCATACCGTATAGGATATAAAACCGTGTCAACATATTCTTTCTAGTAATTAACCCATAAAATCTCGATTAACCACATTGGATTGACACCTATATAATGTACATACCCAATTGTCTAAATAACGAAAAAAAAAAATACAAAACAAATTCGTTTAGCTTTGAAACGAAATCAAGGAAAATTGATTTTGTAATCAAAATTCTTTAATAAATCGACAAATTAGATTCATTACAATTTACAAACAACATATTTAGCCGGTTTAGTTTAAATCATTAATCAACCGTAAACAAAATAGTGATACAAAAAAAAACCAATGTTTTTTTTTTGCTACATAAACTCCATCTTCTATAAGTGTGACATGGCCCAAAGAGTAATTTTTCAAACACGATTACCAACATTTTTCCTATTGCAACCAAAAACGCAAAGAATGCGATGACCAAATTTTCATAATTAAAATATTAATAATTCACCTGTCTCCATCAATAAAATGATGTTTTTATTTTTATTTTATAAAGTCGTGATACTCGCGCACGGTGACAAAATATTTTATAAGATTATCGCAGATTTTCCCACTCCTCCGCATCATCTTATAGTTTTTTAAAGCGAAGCGCGCGCGGCAAAGAAACAAAAAACGCATACTCATATTTTCTTTGCGACCGACAAAAAATAGTTTTCAGTTTAACTATAACTGTTGTTTCTGGCAGACATTATTTAATATAGTATTGTTAATAGGTTTATTGTTGTTTTCTTATGAATATAAACATAATATTGTGTAAGAGTAAGAGTTTGTGGTAAAGTTAAAAAAAAAAAAGGTTTTCAAATTTCTTAGTGAGACGTGAAAAAAGAAGAAATTATCGAATTTTTTTTTTTTAGGTTCAATTTCACTTTTATTTTTAACAATTTTAATTGAGATCACAAGTAGCTTGTTGATCTGCTAATCAAATCTCTGTATCATTGTTAATGTGAGAATACCTTATTAATTTTTAATAATCGAATGCAATCATAAAATAAATAAAAATAAAAATCCAAGTGTTGACTGTTGACGACGACAGCTTTATGCAATCACCTATCGAATCAAAGAAACCGTCGTTAATACAATATAAATACCAATTTCTTTAGATCGTTATTATGTAAGACAAATCAGGTTAAACATTCACAAAAAAAAAAAAAATACAAAAAAGTGTTGAACTTTGCGTTTGATATTGAAATTTATGTGTACAGTGCTTTGATGTTACGTGAAAATTATTTTAAAGTGGTTCATACATAAGAAACTAGTTTGGTAGCTTAGATGGCCAGAAAAAAAAAATTGTTCATTTAAAATATAGTGCTTGAAATTGTAACGTTACATAAATATGTATAAATGTCGACAAAAAACCCGTTATATATTTTTGACCGTCAAACTCTGATATACAAAGCATTTTTATTAATTATGTCCCTGGTATTGAAATTAAGTTCATGGATGAAAAATTGCAAAGTATTATTGCATTGCAATTTATATCTTCGACATATATACACATACATAATGTACAATAAGACAATTGGCTTGTAACAAACTCTTATATACGCATATGTGCTCGTGTATATTAGATAATACAATTTAGTGAGTGATTTTGATTATATTACAATATCAGCATACAAGAGAGCGAGCGCGATTTGTTTGTTGTCTTGTGTGGTATGAAGAAAAGTTTTCACTTTCATTTTTTATTTAATCTTTATTATTTTCTTATACATACGAGTATAGCTTAGTTATCTTAATTTACTTTGAAGAAATTGCGAAAACTTATTAATAAATTGGATATCAGTGTCGTTTCATTTTTTCTTATATTGTGTCTTTAAGTTGTTAGTAGCCTTTTAAATAGTTATAACAAATGTTTGTTTACATAGTTGAATAATAAGTTGAATATATGATTTTCTTTTCAATTGTTTTTGAAGACAGGAGAAATGTGCTATATTCGTGCGTTTAATTTGCAAGCCGGATTCATAATACGTATTGCTTTCTTAATCGATTAACTATGACTTGACATGTTCAACCCGTACTTTTTAACGTATTCAAAACCAAAAGTGAATATTGCCTAGTAAATGTCTTCAGCATCCGACCAGTTCCTTGGTAAGAATACCAAGTGGTGTGAATATTGACACCAACAATTTGTACAGTTTGAAACACAGTAATATTATTGGAATTGTGATAGACATTTTTATATTTTAAGGAGACTGTATTCAGAGTTTTCCTCAATTCTGAGTCCCGAAATTTTAAGTCTGTTTTTTTTTTTAACAAATTCAAAGTGTAGACAATTTTTTTTTTTTGATTTTATTTGATTTTAAACCTCCATGCCCAGATTATCAACTTTGATTGCGTTCGGAAGTAATTTTCTGACGGTTCACTTTTATTTTTCCATAAAAGTTTTGCCTTAGGGATATACCATATGTTACCTCAACTGAACTGATAGTTTTCTTTATTTTCCAATCTATCTCATTACGAGACATTCAGTAAATTTTTTGTCTTTTTGCGTTGTCATGATCGGAGCATTTGTATCCATTGATAAAATCTCACTTACATTACGATTATTTTATATTGATATGAATTATAAGATAACAGATTTTAAAAATTAATATCTAAAAGTATATCTAATACCTATTTGGTAAATTAAAAATGTTGTGACGTTTTAATGTTTCCCTCGTTGTATTAGTGAGAAGCATGCTCACCAGATCATTTGAATGAATTGTCAATCTTGAGCGATACCTGGCACTGAGATACCTAATTTTTTGCTGTATTCTTGCGACCTGAAGGTCTCTGTGAATTACATCGTTTGATACGATTTAGAGTGGAACTGCTGAAGAATGTCCAAGTTCGAGTTGCCGACCGTTCCCCACTGCCGTGTACCATACAGCTAATATATTTTTGTCAGTTTCGTTTACAATTGCTTTCTTTATGTCCATATATGTTTACGAACGACATAGTTACGTTTCTGGTAAATACTTTAATATTTTACTTCATTAGTTTGAGGTATATTCTGGTTATTCATTTGTATTGGTCGACTTGTAACTCTTCGCATTATAAAGGTTACGTGATTAGATTAAGCATCATTAACTTTAATTCGCCATTTTTTCATTCATACTTGAATACTGTTAATGTTCTCCTGCAAAACTTCTGTAGCTTTATTAAGGTCTTCATGTGATAAGAGTACTACCGTGTCGTCTGTTACTTGATTACGTGTAGGTATATCTGCGGTATATAGCAGATATAATAATGGACCAAGCACGCTGCCCTGTGGTTCACCAGATTTAATTGGGCGAATATTTGTATCCGGATGCTGATGTTTTATTATAAAATATCTGTTCAGTAGATATGATGTTAATATTCTGTAGAAATTATGTGGCAAACATCGCTCAATTTTGTATTGTAAACCCACATCCCAAACCTTGTCGAAAATTTGTGCTATGTTCATGAATAATGCAAAACAATATTTTTTTTCCTCCAGGGCTTCCTCAATTCCTTGAATTATTCAGTGTACTTCTACTATTGTTGAGTGCTCTGGCCTAAATCAAAACTGATTGACCAAACTGATGATCCAGAATCAGTTTCTTCTCCAACAATATAGGCTTTAGACGCTTAAGTAATAATTTTTCAAATAATTTAGACATAATTGGTAGCAAGCTTATAACAGTTCTGTACGACATAACTTCTTTTGTGGGCTTGCCTAATTTTGGTATTAATATTACTTGGGAAACCTTCCATTGTATTGGGAAATATCCTGGTCTAAGTATTGCGAAGAATAAGTAAAGGGTCATAAGATCATATCCTTGCGAATTTTTAGGATTTAACTCTCCCTATGGGTATCACAGTTCTTACTTCTAACATAAAAAACTTTATGATAGTATGATTCATTTGCAATGGTGATTCAAATACTTCAGCCTTTTTTTCATTATTACCCGCCCAGTGACCGTCACTTTTACGTAACCGGCGGAATATACTATTGTGGTTGTTTCAGCTTTTTAGTCGCCCTCCATCGCTTATTTCTTGATAAAATTCGAACATTTCCCATTCTTTTCTTTCTCATTTTGTAGTGGTGTGGACTTCCAAACTGTCGACTGAATACATTCATTAAGATGTCCCACTGCTTGATCTAAATCACTCTCCGTCTTTAACTTGATGTTTGCGTTTAGTTTCTCTGTTATCTTTTATCTGAAGTAGTTCCAATTAATTTTATTGTTGCTTAACATTGGTTGTTTCTGGGTATTCACTATCTTTGTTCCCAAAGGCATGGCGTCTCTTTAATATAATTATATGCTATTCCTTTTTCTTTTCAAAAATAAGTAGGCTTACCGGTTGATACATGATGAAGATTATTTTTTTGAATCGATTTTAATAATTGTTGGCCTCTCGTTGTCACCAACCTTGATCGCCACTGTTGCTTGTTCCACTTTCATTCCATGTTTTGGTGAGCAGTATATGGCCAAAATGATTATAGAACCTAGACAATCTTCTATTACTAAAGTAGTTGCTTGAAGATGCTCGAGATGGTTGAGACTAACACATTCCCACTTTGTGGAGAGTTTGCCCTTGAGACTTATTTACTGTGATGTCGAAAGAAATTCCTATAAGAAACTGACATCATTTTTTAAGTGTTAAGGGCCAGCTCATATCAGAAGAGGCCAAATCAATCCTTGGGATAGCAATGAACTGTCCTGCTGATCTTCCAGTAAGATATTTGGCGAAAAAACCATTCCTCTTAAAACATTTAGTAAAGTGCTGTAAATATGGGTTTTACCGCATCCGCCCGGACCATCAACGAAAAAGCATCGAATTTGTTCATCTATATCGTCAATGGCTTTCATGACCATGTTAAGTACATGTCTTTGCTCATTATTGTGCTGAGAAACAAAACGTTCCCCTTTTTGTCTCTCAACTTCCGAATCAAATTCGGGGTCGCTTTCTAGAATTGCTTTTGTTATGGGTAAATCCAGTTTGATGTGGTTAACAGAATGTTGTCTAACTGATGTTTTGTTCGTTTTTGAGGTTTTTCCTCTTCAGATATAGGATCATTAAAACTATTTTTTATAGATAATCATTCAAAGAAAATTCTTCAACAAAATTTTTGTGTGTACATATATTATAATCCATCCACATTAAATCATCATCAATATAAAGCCTACACTACACTGTCGCAGTAGCCAAATCGGGGACGTATAGTGCTGACATGAAAGGTGGGTCGGCCCATTGATTCCTCGCTATCAACAGGGGGTCATAGATGTGTTCATCTTCATCACCGATCGTAATCAGATGATGAAAAATCACTTTTGCATCCCGTCCCTATAAATAAGTTTTTAATGGTTTAACAACCTTAAATTGATCACTTTACTAATTTTAAATATGTCTTACCTAACTTTATACCACCTTATGAAATCTTACCATACATAAATTATAAATCCTTTGTAAAACGGCTATAAAACAAAAATTCGTCATGAAAAAACTTGAAAAATATTTAGTTTGTTTTTGAATTTTTGATCACTCACTCATTCCATATTGATGATGCTTGAATTTTTGTTTTTCACCAATCAATGTCAACCTCATCATCAATACCTAAGTAGGTTCTGTAAAATTTATGAACAATTTTTTAATGAATTTATTTCATATAAAACTATCGTTCGCAGGGGCCCGCGGAGAGTTTAAATATTTTTTCGTTCACACCATAAAGCAAAAACATTAAGAATGAATTTTATTTTAACCCTTTGTTTGTCCTGAGCGTCACATATGTTTAACCGAATTATTATTGACGATTGTAAAAGTAGAGAAAGCGCCTCTCGAGGAAAAAAGTTAAAATGATGCTACTGACAAAATGACACTTGTCACAATTGCGACGAAAGAAAATTTAGCAATCCGGTAATTAAAAATTGTTTTTATAATCCAAAATTGGAATTGTTTACAACAATTTCGAACGTCAAATTATCAGATAGCTCAGTTTAAAAATTTTCCACTAGTTGGAATCCGTAATGTCCCAATCGTCAGTTGTTTTGAAATTCGAATATGTCGTCTAATATATCGTTTCGCTTCTGAATTTATAATATTGTGACACTGTTAATGGTTTTTCATACATTTTGAAATATTTAACTTAAAGGCCGACACGAAACGAATCCTACGAACCTCGACGACCTTAATTGTTTCAGTTTTTGGAGTTCAATTTTTTTTATTTTACAATATAAAAGGAGGTAAAAGGATTCAAACGATTTTGAGGTGAATTCAATTTTGTTTTTAAAATCTTCAGTCAATCATAATTTTGAGTATACAAAGAATTTGTATTATGTTTTGGACCAAATACTACTACAACTATTTTGTTTGAATTTATAAAATGGTCTACGCTACTCGTACAATATATTGCACAACAAATTTATGCAATTTCTGTAATATTCAAACTACGAATATCACCCTCACAATAGTATTCGGTGAAATTTTGTGACTTAACGCTCCTTTTACAAACATGCTCATATTTATAGTTTTTTTGCATAACTCAATTAAAATATGCAAATTATCATAATATTTAAATTAATATATTACCTAATATTATTTAACGAAATGTTTAAAACTATCGAATTTATTTAATCCAGTGTTTTTAACCTTTATCTATTGGTGGACCAATTAGCGGAAAACACTAATCCGTTCCATTTCGGGGAACAGAAACTTTTCTCACTTTCATTTGAAAAACCTTCGCCAGCTACTTTTGGGTAGTTCGATGAGAAGATTAAGAATCGTATTTTACATTTTACAGTAAATTTGATGATGATTGACTCAACTGAATAACGCAATATCCAAGAGACCAGTCAAGCATTTGATGTTTGGCCCTAAATACGACTATGGTAGGACTTTCGATTTCAAAAAAATTGCAAAATAGGAGTTTCTTTGATGAAATTGATCCGAATGATACACACGGGGGGTCACTGTAGACGAGATGGTGGGTCCTCTTCTTAGAGAA
Organism: Tipula vernalis; assembly: GCA_958295665.1. Taxonomy (NCBI): domain Eukaryota; kingdom Metazoa; phylum Arthropoda; class Insecta; order Diptera; family Tipulidae; genus Tipula; species Tipula vernalis. The sequence continues at coordinate 457,680,702 of OY282558.1, read as the reverse complement.
TGATTTGCTAATTCTGATTGTTAAGAATAATAGGAAAAGCTGGGCCCGAACTGTGCAATTCGATGCTACTTCCAATGGCTATCGTTTTGTATTAGTTTACTATTGTTTTTCTTTCGAATTGATAAGTTAGGCCTCTGGTTCGTCATCGAAATCGATGGTGCCATATTGTTGACATAATTTGAGCAGGCTATTCATCTTAATAAGTAAAGAGAATAAAACAGGAAAAGATTTTACTTAAATTGTTACAAGAATTTTACTTGTTAGCAAGTCAATGTCTTCAGTATTTACTTGTCGGAAAAGAAAACATTTGAAAGTCAAGGTAATGCTTGAAAAAAATCGTTTTACATCGTCTACTAACAAGAAATTGTTTGAAAAAATTTAAGTAACAGCATTTGCTTTTTTTGATTCACTTCACCAAATAACTACTACTGAATTCGCAAATTATGATTGGGAAATTTAATTGTTTCTAATGAGTTTCAATAGGGATGTCAGTTAGTTTGCCATTTGTCCGAGTGGAAAGATTGACGCTTTAACATCGATAACAAATCATAAAGATTTACTATTAAAGTCAGTATTCTTACACTAAATGAACTTACAAGTTGAAATTAAAATTTTTTTTTTTTTGAAAATTTAAAAATTAATTTTAAAAAACATGAACTTTATTGTCTTTCTTTAATCGTCATATTTGTTTAAAAAAAACTTTCTAAGACCGGTTTCGAGCTTCGCTCTTCGTCAGTATCAATTTACAACTCTAAACAAATATCACGATTAAAGAAGACAATAAAGTTTATGTTTCTTAAAATTAATTTTTAAATTTTTTAAAAAAAAAAATTTTATTTCAACTTAAAACACGTGATAAAGACACAGCAAAAAAACCAAGTAATAATGGATCATAACCATTTAACTTACAAAGTTAAATTGTTGATAAATTTGAAACTGATTTTACTCTCCACGGTAGGATGAAAAGAAATGTGCCACCAAAAGAAAACGTTGTTTTTGGCCTTAAGGTAAATGATGAATGCTGACAGATTAAAAATAACTGAAGCATTAAAAACACTAATGAACATATTATTGGTGAAATTCATTCGGATTTATATATGTGAAAGAGTGTTGTAGAACTTTGTCCACAGAAGTTCAGTTAAAATTATTTTTTATTATTAATGGCAAAGAGAAATTCCATAAATACATTGTTTTATTCAACGTTAAGGTTGTGACTTACCTAATGGGATACTCTTTACTTACAATTTTCCATTTGTGCTTGATAGTCGATTACATCTATTAACGATTTTTTTTTTCATTGTTAATACATGTAGCCAAACGAATTCGGAGTACAGATGAATATTCTAAAAGTTTTAAACAGCAGGGTTGTCGTGTAAAATGCACAAGATTTCGTTGACAGCTATATAAATGCATTACTTATTGAAATATTTAGAACTTTGTACATTAATTTTTTTATTTCACTTAAATGACGGATTGGTGGTAATGCCTTATTTCTATAATATGTATTATAATCAGAGGTTATTATTGCATGCGTAAAGGAATTCAGATTTTTCAATAAAAAATAAACACGCTTCAGTAGAAATATACTTGGCAAAAATCGGTTAACATTAACCATCTTTTCTATGCTACGCGTTCTAAGCGAGCTATTTAAAATTATTAAATAACTTGTTTATATAACTATTTTATATAGCGGAACCCCCGGAACCCCCTTGTGTAGCATATGCCGGGCAAACAAAACGAAAATATCTGTTTGGATTATATGATAGTTCAAGATTTTTTGTTGGAGGGCTTAAGATAGTCCCAACTTTTCGCAGTTTGCTTTTACCTTTTACGTCATACTTTATCCACAGTAGATAAATCGAGGGCGCCCGACTATAGGTCCTATCCGTTTTCGCAACAAAAAAAAAAAAAAATGAAGAGATCATTTATACCCTATCATAAGTAACATCTTCCGGCATTATAATCGTTGAAATTATTGGCGTAACTCCGAGTGCTTTGAAATCAATAAAATTAATGTATTTCGATTGATTTCAAAAGAAAACTAATTTAAAATTTTCGATTACTCATTAGAATCCATTAGAAAAAATTTGCTGCACCTCATCTCAAAAAGCACTTAATTAAATTACACATTTTTAATTAATACTTAAGTATTGTAAAAATTTAAAAAAAAAATCTTCTAAGTGAACATTTCAAAATAATTAATTTCGTGTGAATTTTTTTTTTACAAATAATGATTTATTAACAAATTAGCATAAAAGTTCAAAAATTGTGTACAGTGATTATAAAAGTTTATCTAAAATAAAAAAATTATGAATATTATAGTTAGATTAACAGTGTTTGTGATTTGCCTAAATCAATGCGCTCTATCATTAGCTTTGGCACCGGAAACCGTTGGTGGCGTAGTGGCGAGTGCAGGTCGAATATCTAATTCGATTAAGGTAAGAAATTGTTTTTATATTCGTTTTAATTTATCGATTCTTTCTAATTAACACCAACCATAAAAATTATTACAAAAGATTTCGTTTTATTTTGAAAGGTGGTCCCGCGAGCGCTTCATATGTCTTAATTATAATTTTTATTTATTTTACTGATTAATTTAGTGTAGAAAACAATTTATTTTTGTGTTTTTAGCATTGAGTTTTAATTAATAAAAAAAAAACAAATTTGGTTTACTGTTAAAGATTCTGGGTTAAAAATAAAACTTTTACTTCTCCATGTATGTATGCACTAGTATATGGAAATTTTGATAATTTGAGATGAATATTTCTAAATATCGTTTTAAAATGTTGTTGTTTTTGTTTATGATTTATATGTGAGATTGCTACTCTAAGGCTGACAATAAATAAGTTTATTGTTTAATTAACTTTTAATGAATGTGGTATAAATACTTGACTGTGATTTTGTAACGGTGATAAATAATTTTTTTTTTTATTGTTGTTTCTCATGAGATTGACCCAATTATCATAGTTCAAGATTTTTGTAATATCGACAGCAATGTTGTAATTAGATAAAATCTATAAATATCTATTTAATTGCCTTTTCTATAATGTGTGGTAATTTGTTTAATATAGCGTGTGGCATATATTGGACAAATACTTTTCGGTGCCCAAATGGTACATAGTTGATTGAACCAGGTCTGAAAGTCTGGGGTCATTGACAACAGAAGTTTACTGTGCCTTTACCAAACAATATTTTCTTCCTAACTCTGGTAATTATATTTCATCTGACTAGATCTTTATATCATCCCCAATATTAAACATAAACGAATTACATTTCGGGTTCTATTTTATCACAAGGCAACGAGGCAACATATCTAACATGGCTATTAAATTATTCGAGCTATACCATATACATATGATTTATAATATGAAGTAACTCTTAAAAATCAGTTTCAAATCTTGACCAAATAGAACCATCAAGTCGAATTATCGATCGAAAAAGCTTGTGGCATTATACAAATTTGGCAGCAAAAAATGTCAATCACTGCTATTTTGAAAAAAAAAAAAAAAAAACTTCGGATTTTTTTTTTTAAATCAGCACCGGCTTCCTTCAAACACAAATGGTTTTAAAATAAAAACGTTTGGAGAAAATCGATTATCATTAAACATTGACCTCCACAGACGATTTATTTAAACTTCAATATATCCTAACTTTCAACTCAAACGATCCTTTCGCAGATATGTTTAAGCAATATCAATATATTACGAATCCCATCACGATTTCGCAACAGAGGGACGATCACACTTTCTCTCTTCGAGAACAATTTTTTGCATTCCCGTATATTAATAGTGTTGAAGAAACACTAATTCAACGTATGTCCATTGATCAGGTTTAGCTTTTCTAGCTAAAATTCTTGGTTTGTTTTCAAAAACTCTTACGCTAACGGAGCTGCGTTACAGCACATACATGTTTAATGGAACTCGAAAATATGTACCGCGCAGTAGATAATTTCCGATATAAGCTGGAGGGTTAACGGTTTTACGTCACAAGTCAATGTAATACTTCGAATAACCACACCTTTCAACAGCTCATAGTAAAGACGTCAAATAATTAAGAAATTAAAAGATTCGACGCGTCCGGGTTCAACGGTTGGATCGACCATCGAAGAATAACGACCGTAAAAATTTCGTTAAAAAATGTCTGTAATATCAAAGAACGAATCGTTACTTACTACAAATTTGATATCTGTGGTTAGCCCGAAAATGTTGGTGTAAACAGAAGAGGCATTGGGTAAAACTTCTACAAGACTAATCTTCAAACAATTATGCTTCGACCTCGTTTTCGGAGAATTCTTCGAATACCTGGAGGATTCTTTACTCCTGCAAGGTCAAGTCAATACCTAAATCAGAATTCATCAAGTAATAGTTGTTAAATTAGCCAGACACATATCACAACTATAGTTCATCACGGTTCTGAAAGATTGCACATACATATCTGTTACAAAAAATAATAGAGGATGCGATACCTATTGGAAATCAAATAAAGTTTCTCACCCAGTACATTGCCCATACGAAATACTAAGAAACTGCAACTATCGGAAATAAAACCAAATTGTGACAGTACAATCAAACGGAACAAAATTCTGACAGTCCAATCGTCAATAGCGAAATTTCGTAAATCGAGGGATTGTCTACAGAAAAACTTGCATGCTACTGAGAAATCGAGTAGTTGAAAATTATTTTTAATTACTTCGGTCTAAAAAGACCAAAGTATTGAAACCCTGTCAAAAATGAGAAAACATTTGATTGGAATAAAACTACTTTTCTCAAAGTTTTGAAAGCAACTGAGTCCGAAAAAACAACAAAAAAAAAATGTCCGGCCGTCTGTCTGGACGTCTGGATGTCTGGATGTCTGTACCCATGATATCTCGAGAACGGCTTATCCGATTTGGATTTTGGATGGTATGACAGTATGATGATATAATGGTATGATGGTATGATGTTATGAAGGTATGATGGAATGATGTGGAATTGGGAGTTACAATAGTTGGGATTGAGTTCAGGTTTAATAAGGCTCCAATGGGTTCATCTAGTAGGCTGCTGAGTTTGAGGTTGAGTGAGATTTATTGAGCTTTATTTACGGGTTGAATTGAGATTTGAGTCTTAAATTAGCTTGACTTGGTCTAAGTTGAGCACTTCAACGCATTTAATTTTTCGGACTGTGTTGATTACAGGATTAAGGGCGTTATGTATTGCGTTGCGGGTTAAGTTTCGAGCAGAGTGTTGAGTTGGGGTTGAGCGATGGGGTGCAGTTTAGGATTTATTTGGGGGTTGAGATGGGTATTATATTGTTGAGTTCATGTACTCATGTAGTTTTCGAAACGCTTTGATTTATATTTTGATTTGAACGTTGAGTTTGGGTTGAGTTGAGCGTTAAATTGGAGTTGAGTTGAAGGTTGAGTTGGAGTTGAGTTATGGTTAAGTTGGATTTGAGTGAAGAGTACGGTTTTAGGGTTTAATTTTGGCTCGATTTTAGGGTTTAATGAGAGGTTAGATTGCGTTAAGTTTAGTTGAGTTAGTTGGCCTTTAAGTCTGGACTTGAGTGGAGGGTTGAGATTTGGTTCGAACTAAGTTGAGTTGCGTTTTAATTAGATTACGTCGGGGTTAAGAAATAGGTTCGATTGGGGAATTATTTGGGGTTAAGTTAAGGATTGATTTGAAAGTTGATTTGAGGTTGATTTGGTGATTTAGTTGATGGTTGGGTTGGAGGTTAGTTTCGGAGTTACGTTGCGGTTGTGCAGATAGCACATTGATATGTGATGTTCTCTTTCGTACACCATAATGTATACAATTTACATTATGTTCCAAATGATAGCGGAGCCCTAAAATAAATATTAGTTTTTCTGAAGTTTTGACAATACGCTTACCATTGGCCGTGACGTGCTGCCATCTTTTGCAAAACATGATTATCACTTAATCAGTAGTGGCAACTAGTGGTAATAATATAATGATGATGCTATCTTTCGGAAAACATGATCAATAGTGTTAGATTTCTTAAGAACAATTTGGCGCTGTACACAGTAAAATGCTACAGAATGAGTAAAATCTTTTCTTTCGTAAATTTTCTTATGTCTCTTTCAAATTTGCTGACGAATTTGAATTATTATTACGGTAATTTGATTTGAGTCAGTAGTGTCCTTGGTATGTCCTGTGTGTATGTCCTTGGTATATTACATGTTAAAGCAGTCACTAAAATGTTCACTTCTTCTGGTGTTCCAAATTTATTTTCCTTTAAAGTAGTCAACTTATAATGCCTCTAAATTATGTATTTTGTTGTTAGAGAGCCAAAGGCAAAATACCTGTTTTGATAAGTTTAACTTGATACCCTTATACAAATTGCCGCACATTAGTGTGAGAGAAAAATCCAAGCTGTTTCTCTAAGCTTGTGTTTTTCTTAAGCTTACCATACGAATAAATGTGAAGGACCATTAATCAAATTCTGTTTACAGATTGAAAAATGTTAGCCTCAAAATTTCAAGTTGATTTGATTGGGAAAATGTAAGCCTCCTTTGGCGGAAGGATGTATATGTTTACTGTGGCATGGATAGCTACAATTGCTATCACCTCTTTAATTGTGTTTTAGGAAAACAAATTAGAGAAACAAAAGGGTTTTCTAAATTTCAAAACTTCCTATTCCAAAAAATGTATTATTTGAGGAAGTGTTTTAATTAAAAAAATTGAAAATTCCGAAGATCAATTTTGGTGTATCCCAAATTTTAGGCCAAGGACTCTAACATTTCACTTTGGTGAAAGCTAAACGACTTGTTATTTTCTTTATTCGTCGTCTTCATAACATTAATGTCACAAAAGCGTTGATACGATTTTTTTTTTTTTTTTTGTAAAACTGGAAGCTTATTCGGTTGAAATACGGTTGCAGATTATTCAACCTCGCATAATTTCAAATAAATTTCTCCATAAATTATAAATTAAACAATTCAACCAACATCTTAAACACATTTAATACTACATTATGTAAATACATAAACCATAAAAAATGTTATTTATTTATATGTATTCTATTTACCTCGATGCATACTAAATTGAACATGAAATAGGCAATTGCTATAAATGAAATGTTAGATAATCCTTGGCTAAGTTCAAAATTTCTTAATCGCGTACTGTGTTTGCCGCGCATTCGTTAATAATGCATCCATCACCAAACGTTTAATGCAGTAAATTCAGCATGAATATAACTATTATATTTGCATGAACTATTATATTTGCATATGCTGATTGCATGTAAGCATAAAATTGTCTGTCTACACATAATATATAATATATGTGTATGTTGATCTGTGCGGTTTATGCATATTTATCTAGTTTACTATTTGGTTTTATTGATTAATTATTGTTTTATCTAGGCTTGGCTTAGGTACAGGCATAGAAAAAATCAATATTTAAGACGTTGTGGGCTAGTTAGGCCTTTCCGAAACTATTTTTGTTTTCTCGGTAAAAGGGGTGAAAAATGCTAAAAATAAAAATATTATAACCTCTTGCTACGCTACGGCTATTCCCATGAATATCAGAGACGTTTGATTGTCATTGCCCCTTTCCCCACCCTATTTCAGAAATCTGGGTTAGATTTCAAATGGTGTTATTTCCAGTTTTGATTTAACCAAGGTGTATAAATCACTGAAAATAAACTGTTAATTTCTAACTGAACTTAATCAAATAAACAACATTTTAAGGTTTTTGAGTAAAAATAAACCAAATAGTTACTTTATAACCATAAATGAACTATTAGTTAAAAATTAACCTGATTTAAACCCGAGTAATTTTCTAAAATATTGAATAGCTATAAGATCACGTATAAATTTGTACTAATCGTCTTTTTTTAACAAATTGTGTAGTTTTCTATAATTATGTAATTTTGGTTTGCTTTTAACATTTTAAATCAAACAAAAAATTATTCAGCACAAGAAATCGAAAAAAATGAAATCTAAAAATCACAATTCCTGTACCTACCATCTTAAAATGGCGCCATGTTTTGTAATATTTTTACTAAAGTATCATGCCCAACCCTTTTTAATTTAATAATTAAACATATTGTGTTCTGCATGCTACAGATAATTACACTTCTCCTGTTCACTTAAAATTTTCTTTAATTTGTCAGCTTGAAAATTTTTAAACCAATTGCAATTCATCCGAAATTTCGCCCTATCTAAAAATAATGCGTTACAGCACCAAATTGAACACAATAATAATAATTACTCGTATTGATTAAATAATGGAACGAAAATATGAATAATGGTTCGACAAATATTAGACATTTAGAATATGAACCCTAATTTGAAATATAAATAAGTTTTGGGCGGAATTATTAGTACACTTAAGCGCTTATGGTAAAATGAGTATAATGGATTTTTATATTTTGATCATTCGATTTGCTAATTTAAGGCCGGCCATAATCTAACATTAAAGAAACCTTCAATATATGTTGGTGATGAAGAAATTTTAGATATGTAAGTGGCACATACTTACTAATCGGCCGCGAGCAATACCTTCAATGATGTACAATATTTGCACGATGCGCTTGAATTATTCAACAATGTCTTATTTTGAATTATGGTCAAAAGGTCAAAAACTGTGTCCATCAATTAAAATTTTTTTTATTTTTTTTTTAAGTCATGTTAACTATATGAACTTATCCATTGTTACATTCTCTTCTACAGTTTTTTTTTTGTTTTGTTATTATCCCATCATAAAGTCTGGGAAATAGAAGAAACCTTTTAAATTTCTTTAATTTCGCAATAGAGTTATCATTACTTGAATCTATAAGTTACATGACCATAGTACCGAAGAATTATGTAATGACGTAATCAACGTTATATTTCGATTGTGATTTATGTCGTGCGGAGAAATTTCGATTACGTTGAAAAATTTGTCACAAGAGAAGGCACTTTACTGATTACCAATGTTCATCATAAATTAGCTCGTCTATGAGAATTGGTGCCAATCAATGAAAAGGCCAAATTGTTAGTTTTTAGATCAATCTTTAGATCAATAAATTTGGTCCTAATTAGTTTAGTAGTGCTACCGGCTATTGCAGATCATATATTTTGAATAAATTGTCACAGGATGTAAAAAACGTAACGGCACATTTTTAAAATTTATATATGTAAGAAATTTTTCCGGATGCCCCAATAGTGATATATTGACCTGCAAATGCTCTATGGACGGGTAACAAATAAAGGTACCAAACGTAACGGTCTTTTGGATTCTGCCTTAAGAGTGGCAACCCCTCTTACACCTAAACGTAACTTTCCATAGAATATTCACAGCAAAGCAAAAGAAACGGGTCAAACGGTTGATATTGCAGGTTTGTTACCTAAAGGTTCAATTGCGATATGAACGTAATACGTATTTCGACATAACAGTACAATTCTATTACTTCTTGAATATTTTTCCTTCATAGATAATTTGATTAAGTCAAGCTAACCAATTTCAGTCCAATTATTCGGCCAATAAATTTTAAAGTTGTTGCGCTTTACCTAAATACAAACTCTCGTTGGATTGGAGCAATAAATCAAACATAATTATTAATTATGAACATAATAAAGAAACAATATTGACGCACGTATAAAAATGAAAAATGTTAACATAAAATAGTTTGAACTGTAATAAAAGTTCAACAAAATATGTCCATCAATTTAATAGTGGTTTTACTAAATACAGTAAATTTCCAATGTCAATATCGATACGTTCTCGTTTAGGTCGGTTAAGACTTTCGAAACACCCATTTGTGGTTTTACTTTATGTTTTATTCACCTCAAAGTGTGAAATACCTTTCGGTAAGTACAACTCTTAGAGGTTTTGTTTAAAATTTCCAGTGCAAATCTCTATTTCGATGTTATCAACAGTTTGGACAATTTTGATGACTAACTTCTAGAAATTCTGAAAGATCCAAACAACCGGAAAAAATTTAAGGCTGTGTGGTAAAATCTTTTTGATTTGGTGCTAACTGAACTTGGATCTAGATGCCGAACGGCAAACCGAAATGTGGTCACCGAATAATAAAATTGGGCATACGAATGTGAACAGTTTTAGGACGACTGAAAATCCTACATAGAAAAAAATTTGGTCGAATCATTGCATGTTCACCCCGCAGAAAAACTTGAAAATTCACTAATTTTATGTTTTGGTTTATTTAAATAAAACAATTTGAATATGTTGATTAGAAACCACAAACATTTCAATAACGCTATTCAAAACATCAGAAAACACTTGTAAGAATGTAAATGTAGACATTAGTCTAGATAAAACGAATGATGCACATAATGTAATCTTATATTAAATTACATACTTACCAATCTTTTTCTTTGAATTAAATTAAATTGAACACCAATGATTTTCTTAAGAATTGAACATGTTCCATAGATAAGGAATATTTTATAAAGTACATAGAATGCACAACAAAAAAGCAGAGTTGATAACTGGCACTCTAAAGAGCAGCATTGAAGTTTTAATTCAGTTTATAACTGGTAGTTCGTAATTCCCTTGTAGGTGCCGCTGCTAACACAATACCTGCGCTTGTGTTAACGTGCAAACATCATATGTATATTCAAGTCCAGCAAACGTTTTCAGCTAAACTTGATCAATGCTTTTAACTCAAATTTAAGATTCATCAGATATGTAGACATTCTAAGCAAACGGTATGATGAGGCTCCCACTGATATATTGGCGACACCAGACGAATTGATTTGGTTTTTAAAGAAGCGTATAGTAAGGCAATCGATTCATCGTTAAAACACAAACATCATTTGGTACTTAGAATACTAAAGCCAATTTCCAGCGAGAATTTTACAAGGCCAGCTGTCGCATTTTTCCGTGCAGAAAATGTCTATCTAAAAGGACAGAGCGTCCACGTGATTTTAAAAGTTAAAATTTGAGTCTACCAACTGCAATGAAAGATACCACTCACTCTCCTTCTCAATGACAGTACCACCAATGTGTACAAAATATTATGGAATATGTGATGCGATATTTTAACAACCTGACATCTGGAAACGCAGAAAAGAGTGGAGCGTTGGCAACTAGTTAACAGGAGTCAGGGATGGCAGTTTTAATGAGATTACGTAGGCTTCCAAATTTACTCAAGAGAGGAATTTATTAATACAAAACTTTGCATCAAAAAACCTTTGTCCTTTATCCATTTACTTTGATGGAAGAAAATGTTTAAAGTTTATAAAAGTAAATGGATGCTTGGAAGGGAGGAGGAGAGGATGTTAGCAAGAATATGACAAGGAAGCGTGATAAAGGCGTACACATACTCAAATTAAGTATTGACATCTAGAAAGATAGAAAGAGAGTTTAGATTTCCTTTCCATCTTTCTAGATAACAAAAACTTCATTCGAGTAGGAGTACGCCTTTATCACACCTCAAGAGAATTTTCCCAATTAATGGGTAACTTTCGAATGAGCGTATAACGGCACTTCCATTATACTAGCATGGACTATTGTGTTGTCGAATTTCTGACCGGACTCTTAAGTTCTAAATGAATCGCTGCAAAATCATCAAGCTCCATTTGATTTACACAGTCCGGCCAAAGCTTTCGCCACACATCATTCATACAGGATTGTTCTATAAACAGCTTTTAGGAAGTAATAATTTTCCAAAAATTCTTTCATGGTCACCCCGTTTGTGTTAGTAGAACAGTGATCCATGGATTGAATAAGCGGCGTGTATGTGTATGTGTGTGTGTGTGTGTGTGTGTGTGTGTTTTGGTGATATAAAAAAGAGCAATTGCAGATTTTGGATTTTTTATGGCTCAAAATATGCTGATCTGTAAGGCGATTTTCAGAAAAATCGAATTTTCTGTTAAATGTGTGGAAATAATCAAGCAATCTAACTGGACGTTGGCACAACAGTTACTGGTCCCAAAACCTATCTTTAGAGGTATCAGGAACCGTAATCTTTGCTACTCTACTCTCCGTGCTTTTAAAAAAAAAAAATCGAATTTTCTATTAACAAAATGTTGCGACTTTTTTTTCTGTTTTTACTTTTTGTTGTAAAAGGTTGAATAGAGTCAGGAGATGTCAAGTCTCGTCAAATAAATTACAAAAACACAACAATAACAAGAATTACCGTGAATTTGTCATATTTAACATGGACTGAAGCTTCAGTTTTGCCTGTTTTTAAAAATTTGTTTCGGTTTTGTGTATTTGTCCCCATTTTGTCTACAAACAATGTTTCTGTTTTGTCGGCTTTGTGTAGACCCCCTGTGCAGAAATGTTTCTTCATATGGAGACTTACACATTTCAGATGTTATCAGTTTTTGTACATCATGTAAATTATTCATGTTACTGTAATAAATATTTGCTAATAATTTTGTGACCGCGATCAATTATTAAATCCATATGTTTTGCACAAACATCATTCACATGACATATTACCATTAATGATAATAATTAATCACATTAATCACCATACGAGTAAATAATTATTCAATAAAAATTTAAGATTATATCAACGTTAAAATTTTTAAATATACACTGCAATGTTCCACCGTACGAACGTGGTGGTCATTCATCAGAGTACTCGTACATCGTTCACCTTTGATAAGGCTTCGTTGTTTTTGTTTTTTGTATTTTATTGAAAACGCGATCATGAAAAAAGTGTTTAACACATTTTTAAAGATCACATTAATTTGTTGCATAGTTCTTCTAGTAATTGCAATACTTGTTGATTTAAAAATTCGTATACGTCAAGCTGAGAATACAAACGAGATCAATGAAATGTTTGATAATTTTGAGGATGAAAATGTTAGTTTTGAAGAAGAAAAACTAATTGGATAAATATTTACTAACTATTAAATTTTTTTTTTTTTTTTTGGTGTGTGCGGATACAGGATACAGCAGCATGGCAGATTTTAACATCGCAGCAGAATTCATTTGTGCGGACGTTACCCGCCCGGGCTATGGAAGTTGTGCAAGAGGTGGTCGGATCATTTAGGGTAAATATCATATATTCTTTTGTTTTTTAATTATTTATTTACTCATTTAAACTACATTCATATATTATGATATGGTTTCACGGTCATTTAATTAGCAAATAGTTTTTTACATTGGTAATCTTAATCACTTAGTTAAACAACGTTTGTTTTTAATAGTTTTTTTGTAGTATTTTGCCATCATTTCAATGAATATATTTCGAAAATTCAGCTCAAGATCGTTTAATATTGAGTTCAAAAGTTCAGTAAAAGTAAATGTTTGGTCAAATTTAAATTAAACCATTTAGGGAGATTTTTATTTCGTAATTATAATTTTAAACATGAAATATTTGTAATCTCATGTGACATGTGCATCTATAAAAAACGAAACAAAAAAACATTAATTTTAGACATGATATATGCCTGCACGAAATTGATTTGTAACTTTGATATAAAACCCCAAGCAGAGTAAATTTTGATTGATTAACAAGATAATGAAAATATAAATAGATTCTTTCAATTATTTTGTTGATTTTTGTTGTTTTTGTGTTCAATGGAACAGAACGTACCTTTCGTGCTAATTTGCAAGCTTCCCTCATAATTGTTAGCTTAAATTTAATTAAAGACGTACATTAACGATGCCACCTGTCAAGCGATTATGATTGTACATTATTATTACATGGTATTAATGAAAGTTAATGTACGCTTATGCTGTTTAGCGATTTGCAACATTATGTTGAGTAGCTTAAAAGTAAAACAGATGATAGTTCGAATTGAGGTTACATTTTTGTAAAATTTTGCGCGTTTCACCAATTTGATTAATAATTCATTTTAACCGCCATTATGACATTGAACGTTTATGGTCTTTCGATCCTCTGCTTATTTCGAAACTAATTATTGCTATTAATTATGTTCCTATATAAAATGTTGAATTAAGATGGGAATTGTTAAATTTCTCGAGAACTTCTGTTATCAATGTTAAATTGTGTGTGATAAGATTCTGATTTGAATAATTATATCTTTAATGGAAACATCAGTAACCATTCGGTTAATCGTTGACCATTTAGTTTAATTTAAATTTTTTCAATCTTTGTAAACTTTTTTCAAATTCGGCTGATTTGTTTTGGTTTCAAGTTATTTTAAACTAGGCGTCTGCGTCGCCATGGAGGGGGAGTTACAAACGATATTTAGGTTGCTGAACTTCTTCAGCATTCAATTTAATTTAAAAGTTTATTTAAGTGGTGCGACAAATACTAGTTTGGGAAGGTACAACTTAAAATTACTTTGTTGCGATTAGTCGTTAATATTTCACAATTGATTTATCCCAATTAGTTCAACTTGGGGTAAAAAATTTCCCTTGTGAGTTCAGAGTTTCATTCATTACCACGTATTAGTTATTGGAGCCTACAGATTCAAGTAAACATTGGTTGGTCTCAAATATTCTCTAGAAATGACCTTTTAGGATATTTCGAAAAATCGAAAAGTTCTAATCGGAAGTTCACTTGAATCTGTTTGGCACAAATAACCATCTTATATAAAAATTATGCCATGCTCAGATTTGCGATACACATCTGTATGATTTCTTGGCAAAAGGCCATTCATTTTCTATGGTTTTATTTTGCTATTTCGGTTTGTGATTGGAATCTCCTCGAGAAGCCTTCGAAAACTTTAAAATCAACAATTTTGAAAAAGTTTGTCAACAATCGGGCACCATCCGGTTTCGATCCCGACTACTGTCGCGGTCAAGCCCTCAAAGAAACCTGTAATATTCTTGAATATTTTCGAAAATCTCTAAAAATTTTAAAGATTTCTTGACCGAAGAAAACTCAGTGCTTAACATAAACTTAGAAAAATTTCGAATAAAACTCGAAAATCTGTAATGCCCTAAAAATGTATAATGAGACTACGGTTTTCAAACACCTCAAAGTTTATGGAAACCAACTCAACACCAACGCCAAATAAATCACAAAAAACTCAAAAATTTTCACAAGTCTCAAATAATTTTTGAACTCTGAAAAATATCCCAATACCTAAAAGTTTGTATAACGTTCTGCAACGCAACTCGATCGACTAATAAGCAAACCAGTTAGCTAGTTACAAATAAGGCTATTCGATAAATCTTACTCCTTTTATATGATTTTGCCTATCTTTTTCAACAGTAAAAATTACGGAAAGTGTTCAGCCTAGCCTAGGAAACAAGGAATTTTTGTACAACAAAAAGGGGGTTAATGCTCGATCAGCTAGCAAGCAAAACATTTGCTAGTCAAAAATAAGGCTACTCGATTAGTTCTATCATAGAGGTTGGGCTAGATCTACGATTGCTAGAAAATTGTAGCACCCTTTCGGTTGATTCAGGTGTTTATTGGATGATTTAGGGGTTGATTTAGTCATTTAGTTAGAAATTTATTTGGGAGTTGAGTTATTGATATCGAAGTTAGCTTGAGTTATTTTAAGTTGAGGATTGAGTTGGGGTCGAGTTGGGATTGAGTTGTAGTATAGTTAAAATCGAATTGGTGATCAATTTGAGGTTTGAATTTGGGCTGATTTGGTAATTATGTAGTGGCTTGCGTTGGTTTTGAGTCGACGGTTGAATTTGGAGTTATCGTTATACTATAATCCGATTGTGGATTTACATTTTTTTAAATCACCCTTATTGCGATTTTCGCGTCAACATCGATAAATCGAAGTAGAAAAAATTTGTGTTGCGTATATCGACTTCGATAAACATTTGACGATCGATTCTAACATTTTCTGCCAATGGAGAAAATGGTAGAATTGATCCTTCTTTCCTTCGGCTACTCCCCTTGAAGGGTTTTGGCCGTCTTAGCGATGCTCCTCCAAATAGTTCGATCCGCCGCAAGAGAACGCCAGACACGGTGACCGAGTGTGTTTAGGTCCCTTTCAACGTCATCCATCCACCGGGTAGATGGAAGACCACAAAAGTAGGACTAAAAGGTCCTACTTTCGTTGGTGCGATTTTGTCCGATTTTTTGAACGAAGCACGTGCCCAAGCTATCTTAGCCTTGCCCATTTTAAGAATCGGATGATGTCGACTTTATCAAGATCGTTTCTGATTTATTCGCATTCTGTATGTGGCTCCCCTTTTAATAGTACCGAGAATTATTCGTATATGATTTTACGCTCACTTACAGCAATTTTCTGGATGTTTTGCGCTTGCAGTGTCCAGACTAGCAACCAAAGCTGATAACTGGCCTTATCAGCACTTTATGTGTGTGCAGTTTTATTTTGCAAGATATATGAGGAGAATTGAATATTTTGATATTAGCGTAAAATGTTCGGTAGCTTGCTGCGATCCTCAACCAAATGTCCACAGAAACGAAGTTTTGCTCAGTGATCAGGTTAGTCTTTGCTTCATTGATCTGAAGGTCAATTTGTTGGGAGATGATGTTAATGCTAGGGAGAATATTTATGAATTAATCTTGGATCTGAGTTGAACCGAGTTGCTTATTAATATCGAGGTTATTCGAGATTATCGAGTTATTTCGAGATTTGTCTGTATATGTTTGTATGATTTGCAAAACAAATCTTTATTCTATAATAATCCTATAATTGTTCAAGGTTTTATAATATTTCAGAATACTCGAAATTTTTAAAATTCTTCGAGATCTTATATAGAATTCTAAGATTATACGATATTTTCGGGATTAGTTGCTTATTCAAAATTCGTGTGACGTTACAAAGGTATTGGGATAATATTTCAAATTTTTTTTTGATTCCCGAAATTTAAAAAATAATGTGAATTTACAGAGAATATACAAGATTTTAACGTTTGATGATGAAACACCGAATTTCGAAAGGCCGAATGTCGAAAGGCTGAACGCCAAAAGGCCGAATGAAGAAATTTTAGCTTCACTTAATTCCCTTAATTAGCCTTTCGACATTTTCGGCCGTTCGACGCTTTCGACCGTTCCACCGAACATCTCCCCCTTGACTTTCACTTGACTGTGACACAATTGTAGCTTGTGTGTACTGATTATGATGTAGCTCTGACCTTCGACCCAGTAATGATGGCAGATTGATCAATAGTAATTTCATGAATTTGACTCGTTTGGTGAAATTAAATCATCAGTTTTGTTGACTATTATAGCTGGAACTTGATTTTGATGAATTCTGTAACTTCCTTTAAGGTGTTATCTTTCGCCCTTGAAAATTTTTGTATGTAGACTTCCTGCGTTAGTTGGAACTTCGAAACGGACAACAGGTTGCGTGGTTCTCTTCCGTCCAATAATTCAGATGGCGATTTGCCTGTAATTAAACCAGGCGTTGAATCGGGTTTTTTTCTCTAAACAACGTGCTGACACTTTTTTCTGTTCCTCCATTAGAGGCTAGATGGAATGGTGCCGTTAGAAGATGTCCAATGGAATTTTTCTGCAAAAATGCTTTGCAACGATTGAATTGTTTTGTGAGGCTTGATCGATAAAATCGATATGAACTCATGCTCTCGAAACGATTTCATCAATTTTCTAGTCAATCGACGGAAACCAGCAATATCTTCGTGCCATTTGCTTCATTCGCGCTTTGACCCAGTATCCATCATGTAGTAACTGCAGCACCCTCGGTCCAAGTCTGTGGCGTATGACTACCCTAAAAAAATCTATATGGAGTAGGACAATATTACAGTCTAAACTAAGAGCAAGAGAATTTTCTTTGGATATATGGACGAATACTATCAATGTCCTTTTCCGTTAATTTTTCAGGCCACCCATTCTTAATGTATTAAAATATTCTAGGCAATGTGGATTGCTGAAGCGTAGATTTTTCTATTACTTTTCTATAATTTGCGTTCATCCAACTCCGTATCAGCTCCCACTCGTAATCTAGATTATGCATTTGTGTTGCCGTTGGAAAATACCTGGAGCACTTTCTACCCTAAACGGCATAGGTTGGTATTCATACTTCGTATAGAATCATCAGATAGGGCAATTTGGAGATCATCTCGTAAGTCAACTCTACCAAAGTATTGAACTAGCTGTAACTGGTGAAACATTTTCTTGAATCACCGTTACATTAAAATCCTCGCAGATTCCTACCTTGCCATTTCACTTACCAACAACTACAATCGGAGCGGTCCATGTGCTGAAATTGGCTGCTCTCAAAATTCCGATCGTGCGACCAGACGATTAATTTCTTCTCGTAATATTTCGGTTTGTGAAAACCGAAACAAATTTCGGCTTGGTGTTTGGTCTTAAAATCAACACAGCTTAAAACAAATTACAGCAAATTAAACTTGATGAAAACAACGAGTGACAATTAAATTTTGATTTTTTTAAATTGTGTTGTTGAAATTGACAATTAAATTTTGTTATTGTGTTGTTGGCAATGTTATTTGAAATTTTAATGATGTGACACCAGCACAAATCTTCTTAACTGTCGAACTGTCTTTGAAACAGGGATTTCTGTAATAACGTTGACCTTATAAGAATTAGGTCTTAACCCTCTCTCACCAACTTCAGTGAGAAGAAAGAGTAAAATACTACATAGGTATACAACAAAACTATATGATATAAAAAACACTTATATACAAAACTTGTATCTCTCTATAACACAAGTCTGATGGTTTCACCAAAGAAGAGAAATCGAAATTCCTATGTAGAATACCATATTACAAGCGAATTTCGTTTTTCTCGAGGGCAGAAATAAGTTTGAAGCCTAATTAAATTTAAATTGACTGAAAAAATCACATCAACACTACAAATAGACCGATATTTTATATTGTATATAACTGTCCTTTACATGACAACCCTACATATACTAACCGACCTCCATTTTGAGATTGGTAACCGCATTTAGTGACCTCTTCCTCTTCCATTCAAGAGGTTGGCGTTTGTGGAAAATGTTTATATAAATTTGCGATAACTGATGCGGGAATTAACTTTAATATGAAACATATTAAAACTGAACTTGGCTGTTCGACAAGTGCAACGGAAATTGAGTTTCATTCATAATATCCAAAATAGCCCACGATCATGTATGTTTTCATGAAATTTCAGTTTAGACAGTTTGAATCTGGAAATCTAGCCAGACTATTTTATGTGAACTAATTTCGCCATAACGACGATGATTATGAGTACTAGGTTCGATACGAGTATTGGTGACGTTTATCGCATTAGAAAAGAATTCACACCTAAAATCCTTTAACCTCTGTTCTTAACTGTATTCCGGTTTATGCGTGATGTAATTTTTAAATATTCGCCCAACTCACAATAGCACCAACTTTATTTAGTGTTAGCGAATTTTGATTAGACGTATGCTTCCTGAGGGCTCACCTTGTGTCCTATACTTATTTAGCTGCAGACAAACAAGAAGGAAGTAAGAGGACAAACTGGAAGATCTTTCTCTTGACTCTTGTTATCACTGAATTCTAACTTGTGTCAAACTATTTGTGGATTTGTTCATGCATGACATTTACAAGGGTGGATGTCGATGCATCTCTTACTGTATCATATAGTACGAATTGGTCGTCGCGGGTTTTGAAATATTCTTCTGAAAAAGTTTAAAGATTTATTCTGTTTTGCAATTAATATGAACAAATCAATCGTTATTATTTCACCGCAAATTGAATCGGAATATAAAAATTTACTTTCAATTGCATTGTCCAATTGTAAAATTATAAATTCATTACAAAACAAACAGTTTTTTTTTAATTAGACCCCAATTTTGTAACGCAATATATACACGAGTAAAATTTTGATTTGAAATATTTATAATGTAACAGTTTGCTTAAATTAACAAGTAAGTTCATTGAATCTGCATAAAGGAGCGAGATTACGATCGTAATAAAAAGAGTTACATATGTACATAACGTATTTCCAAAACGGTCATAACAAATTCAGTTTTAAAATCGACCTTGACTACAATTTTGATGTTGTCGCATAATTATAGACAAGAAGCAAAACGAAATATTTTTTTCATCATCTTACGTAAAAATGTACAATTTGTATAAAGTGGATACGGAAGGTGAAAGTATATCATAACCATAAATTTGTACGAATATATTTGTAATTTGCATATTTTATAAATTTTGCGTAACGAAATACATTTTTATGTTTTTTTTTTTGTTATACAGCAAGAATTGAGGGTTGTGATTGTTACGCCAAATGGGAAGCTGAGAGGTCGACAACAGTATTATAAATCCGGTATACCCGGTTATTTTTATAGTTTCAAGGGGATACGTTACGGTCAGCCACCGGTTGGTCAGCGACGATTTAAATCCGCACTACCGGAAAAACAGTGGCGGAAAACACGAAATGCAATTCGCGAAGGAAATTCATGTCCACATCGTAATATGATTTTGAATACGTACAAAGGGGACGAAGATTGTCTATTCTTGAATGTGTACACACCAGAATTGCCGACAAAAAATGGACATCCAAAATTACCGGTAATGTTTTTTATACATGGTGGGGGATATTCATTTGGTTCCGGCAACTCATTTATTTATGGGCCAGACTTTTTAATTGCTGAAGGTGTGGTACTTGTCACAATAAATTATCGACTCGGTGCACTTGGATTTCTTAGTGTTGACGCAGATGCGTCTGGAAATGCCGGTTTAAAGGTAAAATTTATCTTATATGTAGTAGGGTATCGGGTGGATGGAAATATTTTAAATATTTTATTTCATAATCAGGATCAAGTACTCGCCTTAAAGTGGGTTCAGGAAAATATAGCCGCATTTGGTGGTAATCCATCAGAAGTGACAATATTTGGTGAATCAGCTGGTGCTTCATCCGTCGAATATCTAATGATCTCTCCGATGGCCGCAGGACTATTTCATCGTGCAATATCACAAAGTGGTTCATCACTAAATCCATGGGCTATGGTGCGCAATTCACGAGAACGAGCTTTTAGACTTGGTGCCGTACTCGGTTTCAGAACAAATAGTACTAAAGCGTTAGTAGAATTTTTGCGTAAAGAGCCAGCAAGAAATTTGGTCGATTCGGCTTCGAAAACATTAACAAATGCAGATGCACGCAACCAAGTTGGTCTACCATTTGTGCCGACCATAGAAGATTGGGAGAATGATTCATTCCATGATTTTAGGATACAGGAAAATTTAATTGGCGACCAAACTTTTATCTCTGAACCACCGATGAAAACACTAAAATCGGGAAAGGTGTCGAAAATCCCTTATATGACAGGATTTAATTCTCACGAGGCTCTACTATTTATGAGAAGTAACAAAATTTAAAAATATTCCAAAATAAACAGCAAAATTAATTCGATTTATAAATTCTTTATAGGGCTCAGCGAGGACGCCTCACTACTGGATACGATCAACAATGATTTTGTACGAATGGTGCCAAATAATTTGTATATTCCGGGTGGTCGAGATTCACTCGAGGGATATACAATTGCTCAAAAGATGCGAGAGTTTTATTTGGGACAGCGGCCGGTTACGGAGGAAACAATCGAGGAGATGATTTTCGTGAGTAAATATTTTCATTTTGTTTTTACTAGTTCCGTTTGTCTAGTCATACCTTCAATAATAAATTAGAATTTCGCTTTTTAAACTTTGTAAAATGAAACACAGATGCAGAACCTTTTCAACATCGCAGTATTTGACAAAAACTTCAGAAGTGGAGCATGGACTTCTATGAGCTCAAAACACCATGTGACTTGGGTTTTCAAATTTCAAATTCAAAGTTTTTGTTGGCCTTTCAGCCGTCGCAAGTATCTCCAAGTGTTGTACTCCTCTAAAAAAACTGTTAATATCTGGTGAAATTCTAAATCATTTCTGACTATAGGATTTTTGCAGTTATTGACACTTACTCTATTTCACATCGATTCCATTCTTCTTCATGACTCCAAACAAACGAATCAATTTCTAAATCTTCTTCGGTTTCGGATCCGTTTGGATTCTTGATTTTCAATATTTTAATCACTCACATCTTAGTTTGATTACTTGCAATTGGTAAGCATACATTTATTAGGCTCCAATTTAACAATTTTCCGATTTCAGAACTATAGCAACAACCAAATAGTTTTTGTAATGTTTGTGATCGTACCGATTATAATTCCACCAAATAAGGCCACATGTCTGTCACTGACCAAAATTGCCCTCGCATAGCCCCTCTTAGTAGCCCCCTCACAATACTGAAATGTTCCACGTCAAAATCACGGTCGCGACTAATTGGTGGTAATTCGTTTGCATCCTTTTCACAGGATTGTGTTTCCTTCCTTATTCAATTCCAAAATTATGATAATGTCTTAAATGGGGTCGTTTTGTATGTATACAAATAATGAAATTGTTAAATTGTAGATCGATTATTGTTTTGTACGGTAAAAGACAATTTAAGTGCGTCATGGTGGTCCGTTGACAAACCAAAAAGAAATATATCGCGTTTTGCGTTCACATGTAGTTCTGTGTTAGAACCAAGGCTGCGGAGTCGCTAAAATAATTAATCCACTCCAATGATTAAAAATTTACTATTCGACTCCGACTCCAACTCCAACTTCTACATGTAATCAAAATGTTATTTATAACTCATCATACTGTTCGTATTCAAATTCTTTCATCATTAGAACATTATTAAAAATTACAAATCAAATTAAAAAATAACTAAAGTTAAAATTGTTCTTGTTTGTTTGCACATCTATTGATTTTTCCACTTTCTCCAAGCCATCTAGAAATTCTTTGAATTCAGGGTTTTCTTCTACTTCTTCAACAGGATTTTCTTGGTGGTTAATATAGTTAAGACTGTGAGTTTTTCAGTAATATCTAAAAATCATTTTGGCTCTATTTTATTGAATATCAAGCGAATTTTGCGGAGTTTGTTGTGGAAGATGTTCATCTCGCTTTTGTACATATCACCAGATTGTTATGGTTAGTGTTTCTAAACAAAGCGTAGTTTAACTAACCACTGGTAATTCATGACAACTTTCATATGTATGTATCTCAATGAGTAAGCTCTATGTTTTAAAGTTGGTTTCACTTGACATTTGCCTACCGTCAGCGCTTTCAGCTTCGTAACTGTCTCTGAAAGGTTCTTGATAGCAATATACTTATTAACGTATTAGTCTCGCTTCGTCTAGCTTCACCCATCGACTACCAAGCACGATTGCATTTCCTCAATTGTGCTATGCTGGCTGAAGCGGTTCGATTGTAAACTTCGTGCCTCTGCTTAAACGTTTGTAGGGCGAGACAATAATTGATTCTATCTGACATTTTATGAGGTTATGATCCAGTGACGCGAAGCGATAAAAAAAAGGGTTTCCTTCTAAAATAGAAGAGAGATTAATATCTATCTGGCAACGTTCAATTAATTAAAACACAATTTTTTATTTGATTTATTGCAAAGAATTGCTTTATTGCGGGAAAATTTGAACGTGGTTGTAAAAATGTCAACTCTAAACTTTGTTACGATGCTAAAAATTATTATAGTGTTCCCAACAGGTGGCTTATTTTAATGAATTCAGAAATTTCATTTAAATATAAAATAATTCAAAATGGTGGACACAATATCTTTCGCCATTTCTGTTACATTTTGAAAAAATCAAATTTCTCTTGACAAATTCAATTTTAAATTCAACACTTCATTTATCTTAATAGCTCCTCACCGATTTGATGTTCCTAAAAGGAATTGCCGACTCTGCCCGTCTACATGCACGCGATTCAAACTCAACATACATGTATCGATTTGGTTTTGATGGTTCACTTGGTCTATACAAACGACTATTAGGAATTTCAAGACCAGGTTCTTGCCACGGTGATGAATTAGGATACTTATTTCAATTTGGTTCGTTCAGTTTGAGCCTCGATGCAGCATCATCTGAAATCCAGGTCAAAAAACGTATGGTCAAAATGTGGACAAATTTCGCAAAATATGGGTAAGTCAAAATTTATGTGACTATAAAAAAGGTGATTATAAAAAAAAAATCACATAATGTTAGTTAAGCAGTTTACCGAATGTTGTTATGTTATATATGTATATGTTTTGCATAGTTTCGTGATTCTTATATAATTTTTATTGGCCTCTAACACACAATAAAACATACAATATTATGTTGTTGTTTTTTCAGTGTATCATTTCATAATTTTTATTAAAAAGGCAAACATAAAATTTACACCGTACCGCATAGTTCCATTCCATTCCATAATTGAATCGAAATTAAAAAATTGGTTTGCTAACATAAATAGTAAATTACTTGTTTTGATATTAATTGGAATCGAATTAATTTACCGTATTATAAAACTTTAGTTAAACATATGTAAATGTGTTACATAAAATTTAACCTTATCAAGGTTTTAAATTTTCAGATTTGTTATGTCCGCATGACATACCTCCAATTACATAATTTTACCCATTACATGTACCGTTTAGAAAATAACCGTAAATTAACAAATAAAATTTTCGTAATATTTCATTTATATAGTAATCCAACCCCACTGGGCGAACAAGATTCAGTGCTCGCGGTCAATTGGCTTCCTGTATCCATCGATTCGAATAATCTTAATTATTTGGACATAACGGCTAGATTAGTGCCAAAAGTGAATCCGGAGTCAGAGCGGCTAAAATTTTGGGACGATTTGTATGGAAAGTATGGTGCAATATGATCGAATTTATATAAACCGCACACAGACTGAATAAAAAGTACATAAAATTAAATTATTTTGTTATAAACAAAACCAAGACAAAAAAAAACCAATAAATTCAAATACAATTGTTATAGTTTTAATTATTATTATTATTATTGTTAATCTATTGTTAAAATATTGTGTATGTTATTATAAATAATAGTAAACTGTGTTTTTATTTTGTAAGTTATGAATTGAGCGCAATCATTTTTCAAAAAAATCGTGCGCGTAATAAATTGTATTAAAAAGTAAAGCGGTTTTTTCTTAAACTTCATTACTTCATTATAAACAATTTCCTTATTTAAATTACCCAAGGTAAGTTTAAATACATAATTTCTTAATTAGACCAATAATGTTAAACGTACTGAAAAAAAATGCGGTTTATCGACTTAAAATAATTTGGCAACCGTGCACAACTAAAAGAGCAACGATGGTAACGCCTAGATGCTACCATTTGTCATTCATAAAACCTACAGAGAAAATGGAGGGTTCTTAACAAATAGGTGGCGTGCGTTTACAAAGAATATTACTGTAATAAGCAAAAGATTTCAATCGATTGTTCTGATTTTTGTTTCACTCAATTCGTTTCTTGTATGCATCAATTGGTACCCGAATTTTAGTCGTAAAATAGGAGAAGTGAGAGTTTGATATACATACCTGGTGTAATATTATATTTTAAGTATTTGCGTGTTTTCACTGTCTCGAACAATATACTAATCCCAAGAGAAAAAAGTGATGTGGGAGATCTAGCAAACATTGCGTAACGTGAAAAAAAAAATGGAAATTGTAAGCGTACCTAAACTTAATGGGAATGTGAATAATTTGGAGGGCTCAAAATACCTTGAACAGAACCAGCCATTCTTAGTAATATTCTTGATTTAAGGTAGAACAACTATTCGTCACCATTGATTTTAGCTCAATCTATCATCCTGAAGAGGACTGCATATAATCAGAGGTTTAATCCATCACGCCCAACTGACCGACTATTACAGAAGTTTGTATTTGTTGCATCTAAACCGTGTTTTGTGCAGATTGTATACAGTACAAAACAGTAAATATTTCATTAATTTTGAAAATTTCGATAAATTTAATTTGATGGATTCAAGTTGCCTAATTAATAACTTCTAAAAATTGGAATCGATTATGAACAGTTAAACTGGGTCACTAAGTCACGATATGCGGTTGATAGATTCACAAAAAATTTGAAATTCAAAATAAAGTTATGATTCAGCGTTTGAATTCCAACCAATTAAACAAAAATATGGAGAGGATGCCATCTATTAAAAAATGGTTCCAATCTTGAATTTTGGATGAGATCACTCAGAATAATTTTAGTACAATATTTAACACTTTCGCGGACAAAAACTTATTGGTGGTTTAATCTTGAAAATGATCAAATAAATGTGGTTTTCGATTCACCAAAAAAGAGCAAACCGGCTTGCTCTTTCTGCTGTCAAACTGTTCGATTCGTCAAGAAAAGTCGCTCGGTCGAGCAAAATTGTTGTTGGTTTACGAATCTCGATTTTTTGGCAGATTTACTAACCCAAACACAAATAGAACTGTCATTTTGAAAGCGTCGTTTGTGTTTTGCGTTATATTTTGTGTTTCTGTTTATTTTTATGTAAATATTTTATATTAAATAATTAACTTGTTGTTATTATGTGTATAACATTAGAATATGTTAAGTTGTTTTTTATAGAGTATCGATCTTCACTAAAAATTATAGGTTATGTTTATATAAACGTCAAAAACACACGCACATATATATTACGGAGCAACTGTTCGATTCACACAGCCTAGAAAGTGATCTTTTAAAGATTTGGTAAAAGGTGAATCGAAATCGACAAAAGATTCCAACAAAAAAAATTACAAAACTCAACTCTCACAAGTCTCAAGTTTTGACTAAAGCAAATTTATTTATTTATTACCGTCAGTACTGTAACAACATAATGGATTGTATTGTGTCTGACGTTGTAACATATTAAGAATCTCAACAAAGAGCAGATTTTGCAGTCTTTTAATACCTCCAGCACGATGCAGGGGACATTAAAAGACTGCAAAAACTGCCTTATGTCTGCATGCGTAAATTTGATGCAAACTCTACACGTTCTCCGTTCAAGTAATCGAACCATTAAAGAGGCTTTGGAATCGGCACCAACGAAAGTACAACCTCGTTGGATATAATATTCTCGAGGCGGTCAAATTCATTCAAGGAATGTAGCGTCAGTAAGCAGTTAGAGTTGTGCTGGTGAATTTGAGGTTGAAGAAGTATGTCCCCTAAGCACAAAGTAAAAGTAAAATACAATCCAACGTTTTTTTGAATAATTGGATCGAACAAAACGTCGGTTTATCGGATATTGAATTTAAAAGAAAAAGGCGCAATAATTGTTTCATTTCATTTGTTGTTAGCCCAGACTTGAAATCAAAATACCGAAAAAATCAATAAAAAGTACCTTACAGTCAACATGTTAAAAAACGGAATTGATATTTGACATTTATAATCTGACTACTGTACGGAAGAGGGCTCACAGTAGACAAGGAGATAATTTAAATTTATTTAATTTTTCATACACATCTATGCACATAAATATATACATTTATAGACCAAATAATCTAAATTAATTAGTAATTAAAAGAAATAAGTAAATTGCACATGAGTTATGTTTGGAATGAACAAAATAATAATAATTCTGAAAAACGAGCTCACCCAACTCCGAAAAAAAAATACTTTCATCAAGTTCAGTGTTCAAAATTTGAGTGACGAATTTTTCGCAAAACCCAAAAAAAAGAGAAGCCACTAACTACGTTGACGACGACATTGAACAAAAAAATTTTTTTCTGTGAAAATTTCTTATAATAATCGCCATTTGTCAATTTTGTTAATAAAAACTACGAGATTGTATATTATTTTTGTGGTTTACATTAAAACAAAGTTCATAAATAATGGTGCCGGTGAGTAATATACGTGAAATTTTGTATTCTCGTGTGTGCGATAGTAATTTGTGTTGTTTTTGTTTTTGTAGAGAACAAAAGTATTTGTCGGTAGTTTGCCACAGGGTGTGAAACCTGAAGAATTGCGAAGGCTTTTTGAGGATTATGGTGTGGTTACAGAATGTGATATTATGAATCGATGCGGATTTGTGCATATGCAAACTGAAGAGATGGCCGAAAATGCGATTAAATCGTTGAATAATACACAATTCAAGGGAATGAGTATTACGGTGGAACGTGGCCGAATGAAGGAAAGGAATGCTGGTGGTGGTGGTGGTGGCGGTAATGGTGGAGGTCTCGGTGATCGTGGTGGCAATAGAGGAGGAGGTGGTGGTGGTGGTCGCGGATTTGGTGGTGGTCGAGGAGGCGGTGGTGGTGGTGATCGAAAAGACCGAATGGATGGTGGAAATATGCGTGGTGGATTTGGTGGTGGCGGAAATTTTAGAGGCGGAATGGGCGCCGGAGGTGGTGGCGGTGGTGGCGGGGCAGGTGGTCCAATGAGAATTAATCGTGATAGTAGAGGCGCAAATCGTGGTGGACCATATAATAAAGGTGGACGGGATAGTATGATTCGTCGGGATGGTGGCGGTGGTATGAGGAATGGTGGCGGATTTGATCGTGGCATGGACGGCCCCATGAACTTGTTGAGCAACCAAGGTCCGATGGATCGTAAGTATTGTAATTTTTGGTGGTTTGTAAAATTTACTAAGGGAAATTTTTTATAACAGGAATGGGAAGTGGACTAGGCAATAACATGATGAATAGCCGATTTGATGACGGCGGATTTGGATTCAGTAACCAAGATCGACGCGGTTTTGCCTTGCCTGAGAGGCAAATGTTCCCTAATGATATGGGCGGGCGTGGTGGTGGAGGTGGCAGTTTTGGTGGTAATTCTGGAATGGGTGGCGCTTCGATGGGCGGTGGCCTAGGGAACGGAGGCGGTCTATTCGATAGAAGACCGCCACCACCACCACTTGGAGGATTAGATCAGGGCGGTGGAATGGGAGATATGTATAGCAGAAGGGGAGGACCAATGTAAGTTTCTGTGTAGGGAACGGATACAAAATTGTCAAAATTTGTTTCTATTCCAGGGGCAACAGTGGTGGAGGCATGGGAAGCGGAGGACGGGGTGGATATGATCGAGGAAATGGTGGAGATTATAATCAATCATTCCCAACGCTGGGAGGTGGTGGAGGTCAAATGAATAATAACCGGTAAGTGCTTCTCTTTATTGCTTGTTCGAAATTTTCTATTCACGCATCTCGAAAAGAAGAAAACGGTCTTATGAATGCGATTATCAAAAGAACGATTGAGATTATGTAATAAGAAGTAGTTCTCTATTCTTGATAAACATACGTTGCGGTTAAAATTATATTTGATTCAGGATTGCTCAATACCCGGGGTTGGCCTTATGCTTAAACGATGCCCTTTAGATGAAAACACGAATGCGTTCATAAAAAAATCTTTAAGAGTCTAATAAAATTCATTAATTTTCGACATTTCTTAATTTTCTCTTATAGCAATGGACCTCGGATGAACCGTCGATTTTAACTTAAAAAATTATATAATTATCAAATAATTATTTTACCATTTTAAACTATATAAATATAAAAAAACTATTACTAGTTTTTTTTTTAAACAGCGTCCGGCGAATATGTACCGAATATTTTTCTAATTATTACACAAAAAAAACTAAACCAAGATAATTAATTACAAATGACATAAAGTAAAACTATCTATCACTTTATAATGTATATACGATAAGGATAATTTATAGGAACTTAATATACATTTATATGTTTGTCAACATAGTTTTAAAACTTAAAATTTGTAGTAGAGTCCTTGATAAATTTTTATTTGATTTTAGTTCACATTCTATATTAGAAAACACGGCAAATCCGAATTTTATCAAAACACAATTTTCAAGTAAACTAATGAGATTTGGTTATTCTATTATAACTTAAAAAAAAACTATTTTGTGTATATAAGAAATTATTATTGTTTATTATAGTTTGTTATTTACGAAAAAATTAAGTTTATAAAACTTGATCGGAAGCAATACACATTTTTTCAAAAGAAAACATTTAGAACGCTGAGCTCCACTATCACCATGCATTGAAATTTTAAAATATTTACAACAGAAATTAATTTTAACAAACACTTAACACACACAAACACAGACACACAATAAACCTAATGTTGTATTAATATTTTATATAATTTTTATTCAATTAAATTTGGGCCACCCCCGATTTAATTAAAAAAAAAAAACACAAAAAATTATTAAAACGATTATGTACAATTTAGAATTAAAAATCATATAAAATAAATAAAAAGAACAAAAAAATTTAATTAATTTATGAACATTTTGAAATTTCATTTCAATTAACACGAAAATTTCGAAAAATAAAAAATTCTTAACCTTTTAAATTTCTGCGGATTATGTTCAGCATCCCCGCGCCGAACACACGTACACGTAAAAAAATATTCCTGAATTGCGTAAAAATCGTACCACAGAAATGTATGTGTATAGGATAGGTGAAAAAAAAAAAAAAAAAAAAAAAATTGAATCTAGTGCGGTTCTGGGTCGATGGATTTATGTAGGCGAATTATTCCAAGAATCTGAAAAAAAAAAAAAAAAAAAAAAAAACGTTCCATATGTACACAAGTATATTGAAAGTAAGTAAATACTAAAAGAAAACTATTCGCGCAAACCAAATTCCAATTTTTGGTTTTGGCAAATTTTTTTTTTTTTTGTATAAATTTATATTTAGAGATTAAGATTTTCGTTATCTGACGGACATATATCGCGCAATGAGGAGGCATTAGCAATATTAAGCTTCCGAGATATAAGTTCGTTAGTAATGAAATTATTTAGTAAAATCAGCCCTTGCGAAATGGCGTTCCTCAATTAAAATACGTGTGAGATGGATCACGAAGAATTTTTTTTATGTCCGATACGTTTACCCGAAATGACGAACGATAGATTGCGTCGTTACGTTGACGAGAAATTTTGGCGGAATATAATGATGGCACCACCACCACCACTCTTAAACTTTAGAATTATTAATTAAATATTTATTAAAACATTATTTATTAGCCTTTTACATGATGTACTTAATGTAAATTTAAATTTTTTAGCTGTCGACACACAGGAATTGGATTAGGATGATGAGGGTTTATTGATTGATTAGGATTTTAAATTTTTTAGCGTAAGTATTTTATTAATTATATTTCAGGTAAACGTTTAACTCAGCCAAGAATGAAGGTTTTTATTTGTTTTATTAAAATAATGATTATCTCAATTCTGATAATAAAGTTTTAGTGGTTTTTATACAATTTTGAAAATATAAAATTTGTTTTATTTAATTTTAGAGATGATATCTAATGTGGTTTTCCAGTTGCAGCTAAAAAATAGACTCCAAGCAGAAAACGAGGGAAAAATTAAAGTTTTTTTCGAGAACCCTTTCTTTGCTTGCTCATTTGGTGGTGTATTGTTTGTACGTAGGTAGCAGCGTGTGATGGGCTTGCTTAGATACTAAAACATGTAGGTTAGGTTGGAGTGGCTGCTTATGCACACTTAGACCGGTGACGGTCCATTGTGATACCACAGAATATCTCCCCTTTCACCCCTATTGGAACCATTTCAAGCTACTTACGTAGCGTAAAACGTCCCGCACTTTACTGTTTTCAAGATCCGAGAGGCAGTCCATCCTGAACTTACCCAAGTGTTTGTGCCTTCTGAGAGCCAATGCTGGACACGAGCAAAGGAAGTGGACCAACGTCTCTTCCTCCTCTTCGTCCAAGCAGCTTCTGCAGAAGTCATTTGCCTCCAGACCCAGCCTTCTTGAATGTTCTCCAAAAAGGCAGTGTCCCGTGAGAATTCCTACGACCGTTTTTAATTCACGTCTGCGTAGAGATATTAATGCCCTAGTGCGCCCCAAGTCCAGCTTTGGCCAAACTTGTCTTGCAACTCTACAGGTGAGGGTGTTAAACCAGCTTTCCCCCGATGAGGATAGCGCGTTCTTCCCAATTGCTTGTCTCAGCGCTGTGATAGGCCTCCCCAGACTTGCCCTTTCCAGTTTCAGCTGGAGAGTCGTACCATGCCTAGCAAGTTCATCTCATTTAGAGATGAGTGACAACTCAACGCCACCCGTGACGCCAAAGACACCGATTCTAACGACCGGATCGCCGGTTGACTGTCCACATAGATTGTCATATCGTCTGAGGATAACACATTATGCTTCAACCACGTCATGACCTCAATCGCTACGACTTCAGCTTGGTACACGCTGCAGTAATCAGGGAGACGAATAGAAATGTTTACATTTAATTTGTTTTCGAGAACCCTTTCTTTGCTCTCTCATTTGGTGGTGTATTGTTTGTATGTAGGTAGCAGCGTGTGATGGGCTCGCTTAGATACTAAAACATGTAGCGTTTAAATATTGTACGTGAAACTATTTCAAACACATCTTACACAGATTACTATGTTGATTGATGTATTTGGTGCGTTCCAATGAAGATTTTTGTTGGAACTCATTAGGGATGTGGATGGAGGGTTTTGACTTACTGGTTGTGGGGCGATTGCCCCAATACGAGGAGTGAGTGTGTTTGGCGTTGTCGCCTCGTATGCCTGGAATCGGCGCTCCAAGAAAGCGAGGAATTCGTCTATCGTTGACATCTCGTGTGAATCGGCAATGGTCATCTCGTATAACAATATTTTTTTATCTAGTTTTTGCTGACAATTGGAAAACTATATAATTTCATGGTGGTGGGAATGCTCAAATTTTAAAATGCAACCATATACATTCTGTTAACGATCGTATAAGGTTTTTATTGCACCTGCTGACTCTGAATAGATTGCAGGAATTCTCACATGTTGCCTCAAGGTGACTGAATCAGCATTCCTGCAATCCCGAACGCTCGTTTTTAACTGATGCATTTTGACTTTCATTAATGTCCTCATTTTCAAGCACTATTCTTTAAAATTGATATAGAAGCCTGGTTCTCTATAAAAATGCGGAATTTCGATTCGTTTTAATTTAATTCTCGGACTGTCCTTCCTTGGAATTTCATTGGTTAAAGCCTTGGTTAGGTTGAATCTCAAGGTTTCACCGCGATTCACTAAGCCCGAGTAATAACCTTCGGTGAAATATTCTTACTCAGGAGTAGCATTTACTGATGTCTTATGGAGTTGTTCTATCTGTGCCATACTGACATCTAATTGCTGCAACTTGTATTGTACACGCATAGTTTGTAAGGCTTTTAGAACCGTTAACCTATAAAGATAGTAAACTTAATTAAAAAGCCGCGACATTCTCAAGACTGGTTCCGAAAGTGTAAAATTCGTAGCAAACGACGGCCGCGCAACAGCGTATGGGACCCGTAGATATTGAAACGAGCAAGTCAGTCGGAACATCGTGAACGAAGATAGAG
This sequence comes from Tipula vernalis, assembly GCA_958295665.1. Classification (NCBI taxonomy): domain Eukaryota; kingdom Metazoa; phylum Arthropoda; class Insecta; order Diptera; family Tipulidae; genus Tipula; species Tipula vernalis. The sequence goes on along the minus strand of OY282558.1, from coordinate 457,647,751 downwards.
ATGCAACGTCTCGTCGGTGATCCAAACGTTGTAATTTTAATAAATTACAACGATCATTATAAGGTGGGAGAATATATTGATGCACTCGCTCAGTGGGTAATCCCCGAAGGGCATACAAAACAAATTGCTTCTAAACACATGCTGGGGGGCTATTCGGGCATACGATTCGAACGTGATCGAGTCTTCGATGTATATGAATCTTATACATCCAAGACTCGAGCACGTTCGAATCGAATTCCCAAATAGGCCCCTCAGGTTTCAATTTTTACCAGATTTGAAAAATCGGATGGATGAAAGATAATTTCGATCAGGAAAAATCCTGGTCCGTAGGCGATTATTAAAGATAAAGATAATAGTCAGTGGAGGGTATAGACTTTCTGTGCGATTCTTAATAAGGATGGAAAGCCTTCCTGTCGTGCCCCCTTATTAACTTCAAGTTGAGATAACCCATATTAAACTTTTGCTTCCGTAAACTTTAAAAAGATAAGATCAGAGCGACCGCGGTTTGTTAAAGGCTTGTTACATGATACCGCAGGTTCTTTATTGACAGACTCGAAAATATTGACAAACAAATTGGAGATATCAGAGGGCTCACTGACGAAAGAGTTCTGAAAAGTCATTGGGGTAGGAAATCCAGCAACCTTTTTACCATTTATGAAATTCCAGATTTCCTTTGTATGATAATTCATCTTCGATTTGCAAAATGTTATTATTGTAAAGGAACCAGTTTAAAGTGTTAAGCTCCCTAAGAGCAGAGCAGTGTTGAAGCTAGGATAATACGAATTAGTTGCTTATTGTAGTACCATGGCTCCCGATATCTTTCAATACCAGACCTGAGAAGCTCGTTGAACAAAACAGCACTATCATTCACTGCTCGTTCTAGAAATACCCAATCTGAATCGACAAGAAATTTGCAGCATGTCTAAAATCGAAATGAAAAGAATTACTAGAAGTATCGATAGGGTGCGTCCGAAACGTAAAATGTGCATTCAGCGAGGACACATTTCAAAAAAGTACATGCGATGTAGTTGTTATGTGCATTTTTAACAAGTTTTTTGATGTCAATTTATCTTTTAATTAATCGTATTTATCAATTGTTAAATTCAGAGTCGTCCAATTTGAATTAGTTTAATGAAATTTAATTTAATCCAAAAATGTGCATTTAAATTCGCAGTTCGGACGCAGCCATAGTATTTCAATTCTCTTGGAAAATGTATATCGTAATTAGAGTACGGTACATGCTTGTACTTGTTGAAATCCTCACACAGCGGGAGCTCCAAATACATAAGGTCAGTTGAAAAAACCAAATCGAGGAATTTGCCTCGACTGTTGAAAAAATGTATAAAATAGTCAGTGACTGCTAATTCTTTTTGGTCGAGGGAAGAGACCGTGAAAATTCCATCAACATCCAGAATCGATAAAATTAATAATTCTAAGATAATATTGCAGAGTAGATCCGCAGGGACCATATGCAGCAACCACGACGATAGAGGCTCTGCCTATATTAATATGTAGTACGCAGCAAAACATCGTAAGTTGGATGGTATGCAATGAGTTTGTTCGAAATCGAACTCTTAATAGCAGACAACGCACCTCCTCCCACATCGTAATCGTTCTCAAGCACGCCAAGCAGGAATAATTTAGCATTGCCTCGAATGCTAGAGGCATTCATGTAGTACATCGATGTAAAAGTAGTTTGTCCGAAACTTTGTTGGTTAGTATTTTCAGTGGTAATGTTTTTCATTATGTGAATTTCCGGCCATTTATTTATAATACACCCTGAAAAACGGACCAGCGAAACCCACGTGTGTACGCTCAAAGGGTGCGGTTGGATATTCCCAGTGGTGATTATTTACTTTTGGAGGATAATTTTTGAAACTCGCACAAGAAATGCAAATTTTTGCCAAATCATCGATGTCCTTATCGAACTCAGGCCATCAGCCGAAACTTCGACCTAAAATTTTCATTCTGATCCCCAAAAATGTGCAGTACACAAGTCGTCTAATATCCTTTATTCCTTTGCCTTAAACTTTTTGGAATAACTACTCGTGCACCAGCACCACGCATTAAACATCGCTTTTGAATTGAATATTCAGTTTGATTTATGCCAAATCTATTCCCATGTGTAATTTTGACGCCATTTCGTAACCCAGCGATTAAAGTTTCTAACAAATTGTGAGACTTCGTCTTGGCATCCGCCAATTCTCTAACCGTAATAGATAGCTATTCTACCTGCGAAATATCATACACTTCCGATTCCTCGAACAAAATCGGTTCCTTTGAAGCAATAGGCAATCGCGAGAAAGCGTTGGCATTTGAGTTTTACCAACACCTACAGGTGATGCGTCAGTAGCCAAAAAAATAGATAATTTGTCAGAATAGTGCATTAAAAACTCGTCGGATTGCATTAAATCTTTAAGTTTATTGAAAGAATTTTCGCTAGCTTTGTTCCATACCCAATTGTTGTTTTTCTGGAGTAATGTGTGCAACGGATCCAAAATCTGACTCAAATTTTTGAAAGACCGGTAACAGAAATTTATTAAACCAAGAAAAGATGGTAATTCCGTTTTATCTTTTGATCTTGGAGCATTTTTTATTACTTCGATCTTCGAATCAGTTTTGTGCATTCTAGATTTACTTTATCTGTATCCGCATTCGTCTTTTAAGAATTCTGAGTTTTGCATATTTATTTTTAAACCATATTCAGCCAACCTAGAAAAAAATTTGTTCTAGTCTTTGTAAGTGAATTTCGTCTGAAGGACCTGTACGCCTGATGTGATCGATAAAAACTTCAACTCGCTCAATTCCCTGCAGAACACTCTCAATCGAAGATAGGTACGTCGGCTTTTAATTATGGATTTATTGTATTTTGAAATTACCACAAATTTGAATATTGTCATTTGCTTTAACGACGGATGCTATTGGTGTAGCATAGAAGAAGAACCCAGAACTTTCAAAATTGTGTTAAGAAAATTTTCAAAGTTGCATGTAGCCATCTTTCCAGCCCCAGCCCCCCAGCAATCTCGTACTGTTGAGAATGATTATGGAATTTGTAGTATTCTAATGTGTAATGTAATAAATATTCTCGTTGAATATCTTCTTCATCAATGTTGTATACTTTAAAACCACCTTCCAAACGTTTGACTTATCGATCGAAATTGATTTTCATAGTATTAAGGCCGATACACATTGAGAACGAGTAACGTGAAAGGGGATGGGGACAAAGTTCCAGAAAAAAAAAAATTCCAATTCCATTATTCCAAAAATTTTATTAAATTTTTTTCAGTTTTGCAGAGTACAAAATTCCAATTTCTAAAATTCAAAAATTTTCCATAAAATTAAATATACCCTAAAATACATCTATGACTCCTTTGAAATGCGAGTGCTGAATTTATGGGCCAATCTATCTTATATGTCAGTAGTATATAGGATGTTCTGGTGCTGAGTAATGTTTACATAGTTGATATAAGTAAATCGGACGTCGAACCTCTACGATTTCGCCGTAACCAGTTAAGATAGAACGTTAAATGTGATTCACTTAAGAGTTAGGAGTGCCGCCAGCCACAGAAAACGTTTTATTTATTAATCAAAACAATGATCTTTGCCAATTTTGATAAAAATTCATATTTAGTCATTTTATATTGCGATTTTAGCATACGTATAATTCGTTTATATTTCATAATATTTTTTTTATTAAGAGGTCTAATTTCTTTTGCGGCTTCGATATTTCTTATATTATTGTTTGAAAGGACTAGTTCACCTCTTATTTCTTCAATTATTTTATATACTCCACTGTGCTTTCTTTCAACTATTGTTTTTGTTCGTCTATGCCAGGCTTCGACTGAGTTTAGAGTTTTAGGATAACTATTAAGAATAGATTCGTTTATGGACCAGAAGTCAGGTTTATATTTTGCTTTTCCGGCAATGTAGCATTGCTTAAATTGTTTTGCGACTTTCTTCACATCTTCATCATCTAACGAGCGCTCAAAATCTTGGAAATATTGGGGAATGCAGTCGGGAGGTAGAAAAGCTAAAGCTTTCAGCATTCGAATTTGTTGTGAACATTTTTCTGAATTACCATGTTTTCTAGTTAATCCTAGTTTTTGAATTTTCCTCCAAATTAGCTGGATGTATGGTTATCTCGAAATCTGTTATAATGTTGTGGACTTATGTTTATATTAAATTCGATTGCTAAACGATATAACTTATAAAATAATTCAGTATAACATATTTTTTTTTTTTTTGTCATTAAACGAAAAAGTAAAGGAAAGACTTGTCCTATTTAAAACACTAATCTCTACAGTACTATAATTTTATACTTCCAATTTAATTTCAAAATGAAAGAGATTACTATGGCACACTATGTATGTACATTGCCGTCAGATCACTATGGGATACTATGTACAAACCAAATTCTATTCTCTTCCGTTGTATCTCCCTCAAATTAAAGTCAAATGAAGATGTTCCTTCTCATTAATAAAAGGACGAAAATATTTGTGGCATCGAATAACCTTCGACGTGATATTTATGAAAAAAAAAAAAAAATAAAATTCTTGCTAGTTAAAACATGATTCAACATGACCAAAAACAACGATCGAGAGGTAGAAAAAAGAGACAGACCGAATAATTAAAACAAAATTTCTATTATTTCTATTGGTGTAATTTGTTTTTTTAAATTTTTTTATTATTAATTTCATTTAATGAAACACAATTATTTTTAATTATTTTATTATATTTAATAGTTGTTGTTGTTTTTTTTATAAAAGTAAATAAAACAAGATGTATCTGTTAATAATCCCCATTACAAGTGGTTTTCAGTTTTAATTGACCATATTATATTTTAGTTAATAGTAGTAAAAAACTAATTATAAACAAAATATAACGACTTTTATAAATAATTATTGAGCAATCAATATTTGTGCTTTTGTTTTTTTTATTTTTTTGATTGATATTGAGCAAAACATTTTTGTGCATTTTTATACTACTTTAATTTTATTTTTGTGCAATATTACTTATTATTATTATCATTTATAATATTATGATGTTGTTTTAAAATTGGAAAACTAATAATTTACTAAATTTAATCAAATTAAATAAATAATGAACTAATTATAGATGTAATAATATATTATAATATAAAGAGGAAACCAGGTACAATAAGTTTTATAATTAAATTACCAATTATTTTAATATTTTGTTTTTATCATTTTAAATAAATAAAAATCTTCATTATGAAGTAGATTTTAAATCTTAGTTGTAAAAATATTTACAAGTATTTTTAAGCGTAGAACTAAACAAAAAAAAAATGAAATTAAATGAAAATCAACATATTTGCTATCGACCATACTATAAGTTGATCGCTTAACAAATCTTTTAATATTTTTTTTTTGACTAAGTTTGTATAAAATAAATGTACTTTTTATTTTATATTTTTAATTATAAACTTACGAATTAACAGTACTTTGACAGTAAAACCTGTCCATAAACATTATTATTTTATATCATTCTATCATAAAATTGTCTTGAGAATTACAAAAAAAAAAAATTTTTTTATCTCCTAAAAACCAATCAAATTTTGGGAAAGACAAGGACGAAAGATATTTTGGTTCTTTTGCGTCATACTATTTAGTTGAATGTGTAAGCGGGATGAATTAATGTGATTTGTTTAGTCTGTACCTTGTCTTTTCGTTTTGTATTTTTGTTTCATTAAATTGGCGGTGTACTAAAATTAAATGGTTGTACTAAAACTAAAATAAATTCTATCCAAATATTTAATTATCATAGAGATATGTTATTGGTAGTAGTTTATACGTTTAATCTAATATTAAGTTTTTGGCAAAACATTTTTGTGAATTTAAATATTTCGTTGATTTTTTTTTTTATCTAATACTTGAAGGATTATTTTTTTGATCTACAAGCAAGCTACAAATATTTGGTTGAAGTCTACTAAATATCCAATTAACAAACTACAAAATCATATTTATCTTAAACACAGACTATACAGATAGGAATTCAAAATTTGGCATTGAGGAATTAAGATGGCCATTCGTCTCTAGTATAACTGAATGTAGTTCAAAAGTAGACATATAAATACTAGAAGCAGAATAGAGCGCGCGCGAAGTAACTTCTGTATACATAGTTGATTTTTGTAATTTATGCTTTGTAAACGGAAGACGTGGATAAAAGTGTGCTCTAAAAATATTTATGTGTATGTATCAAAAATTTATAGAAAATATTTATCAAAAAAAAAAAAAATTCTTATACGTTTTGAGGAAGTTCTTAAACAATAGTTTGACCAAATATTCTCCAATATGGCTAATTCACGTCTACTTTTGATATACGCTTAAGTACATTAGCTAACAAAAATGTTAATCATAATTCATAAAGCTATTCTGATAATTAACTACTAAAATGCACTACATACATAATATTACCTACTACAGTATGTCCAAATACAATATTTTGGAGAGGGAAACTCTACATTTTTTTTTTTTGCTTAATTCTAGGCCCAACCAAAATTAATTCCAGTCATTTGATAAAATTTTGCATTGAACGGGCGATAAAAATCGCGTAGACGATCAATCGCCGCCGGATCGATGTGTGGATGATTTCGACCTTTTGTCTTACCCAAACAGTGTGGACTACTGCGAGCTTCCGACTTTAGTAAGCACGGAAATCCTTTGGTGGAATTAAAATAAAAATGTTTTTCCGTCACAACACGTTTTAATCCAAGAAAATCTTGTACTCGACCCATTTCTATAGCCGGGTCTACAATTAATCGTTCACCACTAATAAACAATAGTTGCGACAATGGAAAGTATTGCAACCATCGTTCCAAATGTCGTGAGTATACACCAATTTTTATTGGTCCCCAAGCCGTGTCCACAACACCAGATGTTCCATTCACAAATACGAGATCTTCAAATTTTTTCATTTCTTTCTTTTTACTTGCGGCCTGTGTATAATCGGAAATAGCTCGCGTCACTGGATCACGAACAACAACTAATAGTTTTGTATTCGGATTCATATGATAAACACGTTGTGGAACCTCTTTCGTTACAAAATAGCTTGGTGTTTTTTCCATTGTCACCTGGCCCTCAATAGTTAACGGCATATGATGTCGGTACCAATGTAAACCTTTATCATAATGCCGATCAAAAAAATGTACTTCACACCCGGCTGCTCGAACATCCGGATGCAACCGTATAAATTCTAATAGAGCACGCGTACCACTTTTTTTAACGCCAATAATTAATGCAGCGGGTAAATGTCGATTTGGTTTTAGCCCCTGTTGTCGTAAAAATCGGTATTTTGGCGAACCATTTAGCTCAAACGATTTATTCGATGGATTTGTTAGCGGGACTATACGCACAATCGATCCAAGTATTTTAATTTCAGGCGGTTCGGTGGTCTGCACCGGTGACATAAACGTTCGTAATTTTGTCTAAAAAAAAAAATTGTTGTTGGAGACCTACACACACGTACACGAAATAAAACAGAATACTCACTTTCTTAAAGGTGCGATTAATCGTGGGCACCAGACACGAATTAAATGTATACGAGAAATACAGCATGAACAGACATAAGATGATTGTAATCGCTATTGTACGATTACTTAAATTACTGTACCATTGGACCACCATCACTTTCGTTCGCTATTCAGCACATAAATAGTAACTCTCACTCAGGTCTAAATACAATAAACAACAAAAAGTAAAAAAATTAAAATCGCGAATTTATTTTCGGCGCTTTTGCATAATTAATTCGATATTGTGTGCACATAAATTTCTAATAAGCCTTCATCTACTGCTATGTATACTCACTTGATTAATTATTAATAATATTTAAATAGAAATTTATTATATCTAACAATTGTTTTAAAACATTTACAATTGATGATAATATATCAATTTGATACGATTAAATCTTAAAAAATTGATTTGTTTCAATTTTTTTCCAAACATGTTTAGAATAAATAATTATACAAAACTGAATGCACTATGTACGTATGACTGTATATACTGTACATACTTTTGACATAACATCAAAGGATAAAAAACAAATTCACGTATTAGTTCTGAATTTTCATTCGGAAAAACTTTTTGCTTTTTGTGGCGTTCGCGTTCCTAAAGAGATGAGGAAATTTATTTATAACAAAAAAGTTTTTTTGTTATTTTCTCCGTTTTATTTGATTCTGCGCACGCATTTATTTTTAGAAAACTCCATTTACATAAACCGTTTTAAACCAAAATTACCGAATGCTTATTTTGTCTTTATTTAGATTCACAATTGTTGAGACGTTCGTTAAATACAGACTAATGAAGATTTCTGGCGTGCTGTTTTGCGACTGTCCTGATGCCACAGACTGATTTTGGTCGATGAAAATTTTTGTCGCCGATGATAAAATTTGTACGTAAAGAAGAATGTTACTGAAATCTGAAATTAGATATTTCACGTTAAATCTACGAAATTTAAAAAGTCTTAAAGTATTTTAACTATTTGAAACAAATAAACTGCCGAAATAATTTTCGTTCTAGCACACGGCTCTATAACGAGGCTTGTCAAATTTCCAGATGGCATGACGCACAAAGTTACAGTAACCGATATTTCAATTCGATTAGAGCTCTTGGAAAGGGCATTCATAGAATTTGTGACATATGAAGCCAATTAGGGAAATTTGACGTACCTTCTGAATAAGCTGGCTACGAATTTACGAGCTAAGAATTTATCGGAAAACTTTACGATTTCAATGAACAAAACTATAACTGAACCGTCAGACGAACGTCATATTTTTGCGCGCTTTCCCAGTTTCAAGAATTTATATCTTCCGAGCTTCCGAGTTTCAACGATTTATATCTTCAGCACATAGTAAACTAGGGCTAAACGATGTGAAAAAATTCCATTATCTAAAAGGTTATCTTTGCGGTGAGGTGGCAGATTTGGTTAGGCACGTAACTGTATCTGAAATAAATTACAAATTAGCAGTGGCTAAAGCTGAATCTGTCACCGGATTAAGGAAGGTGTACAACACTTCGGGCGAGGAGACGAAGCAGCCGGGAAAGATTCATGGTTCATTCACTTGTTACTGTAAAATTTCGATCAGAAAACTAAACAGGCATGTCCACATCGATCAGCGGAAACTAGTTTCCAACATTTGAATAACTGTGTAGCATTAGAAATCTGTGAGCCAAGGAAGTTTACCCTAGGTAAGCCTATCGCCGTCAGGAATTCAACAGTTTGGGCAATTGAATGATACTCACGTACCTCGATTTACATGCAAAATAAAATACGAGGTTCAATTTCGTGGATTTAGCAACGCCAGTCAGCTAGGGTATTCTGCTTTCTGTCTACATCCTCAAAGAGTAATAAAGCTCCAATGAAGCAAGTGAGTTTACCGAGGTTGGAGCTCTGTGGAGCACATATACTATCAAAATTATTAAGAAACATTATCGAAGCATATCAACTTAAATATCAATAATGCTATCAACACGGCACTGACAATCCGACAGATTTAGCTTCTCACGAAATTAGCGCGAATAAATTTGTTGATAGCAAGTTCTGGTGAAAGGGACCAGAGTGGTTCAATGAAAACGAACAATATACTGGCCACTGTAGTTAACAAAGTGCTCGAAACATTACAAGAAACGCGAACGATCGAAATACGCCTTAAATAGTAACAAAATCTAATCAAATTCCGGTTGTAACACTAAATTGGAACGAATATCCACTTGGTCAAAATTGGAAACGACAATTAACAAGGTCGTCCAATTAAACAAATATTGAAGGCGTCCAAAGATTTAGTTGTTCACATCATGTGAATCGGTCAGCTCTACTTTGGTGGATTGGCGTTTACAATACTCAATTCGTCTATCCCATCTCAGTCTCTGGTGAATAAGATGGATAGCTTTGTGAGCCGGTGCGTTCGGTGTCTTGATGAAAGATGATTTTTTTATGTCTCACGAATCCTTTAATCCAAAATGTTTGAATAATACTTTCCGGCTATTGCTTTACTGGTTCGAAGGAAATCAATTGCCGATTTGGACCACATTGGTTGTTTCGGAGCAGAAGTATCAGGCTCAGACCGTTACAAATCGTTGCTTCAAATCTGTTTTACTTTATCGAAAACGATCCAAATATTGTTGGGAAAGTCTCCCTCGAAGTCGTTTTTTTCTTCCATAACCATATAATGTACAGAATCAATAATTTCAAGGCTTGTACGATCACGTTGAAAATCGGAAGCTCATTGATTTGGAAGGAGAAGCATCGGCTAAGACATTTACCGTTTCATTATAAATTGGCTTAGCTTTTAAACTTCCTCTTCTTCCCGTGGCGCTACATCTTGTGAAGGGATTTGGCCGCTTCAACGACGTTCCTCCAAATAGTACGTCAGACATGGTGATCGAGTGTGATTAGATCTCATTCAAAGACGACAATACATCGGGTAGGTAGTCTCCCACGAGTTCCTAGTTCCGTTGGTACCGACTCTAAGGACTGTTTAGTGGAACGATTCTGTGAACGAAGAACATGCCCAAGCCATCTTAGCCTTGACGGTTTTTTGAATCCCATGACATGCCATCAGAAATGATATCGAGAACCTCTTTCAGGGAGATGATGTTACCTCGAAGGCATCCGAAATTTTGTCTTTTATTAGCCTATAGTACAGTTATCTCGAAAATGGTCCCGGTAAGTTGGTTGTTCATTGCCGCGGTGATACGCTGGAAATCATGATTGTATGTGGTGGACAGACGAAATTATAATTCAGCGAGTACCAGGAAGTGGTCTGAATCAATGTTAGCTCCACGTTTAGTTCTGATGTGTTTGAGGCTAGAAAATTGTCTTTTGGACAAGACGATCGATGTGGTCGTTCTAGTTGACCATTGTCCCGTCGTTTGATTTCCATGTGGCTTTGTGAACACGCTTATGTGTCTTGTTGCAGAATTTTACACAGGACGAATTTAGAAAGCGTCTTTGATTTTATCAGGCTACCCCTCAGTGGGGGCACCAACGTTCATAGATGTGATGTTGATGTGACGTCCATGAAACCTGAGTGTACAAATCCGATTGTTGAGATGGATGAAATCGGTCACAAATTGACGACATCGGTTGCTAATGAACAAACCGACGCCAAATTCATGTTTATTCTTGTTATTGCTGTGACGTACACCATGTTGAAATTCGGTCTGCGAGTAACACATTTACTATTTCATTATACATTTTCATAGCCTCTAACGTTTATTCACAAAGAATTTATTAACAATACGATGTAAAATTTATTTCATTCTAAAAAAAATTAAAAAACACGTCTACTTTAACCAGCTGTCTGAACAAAACTATTAGACAGATCGACTTGAAATTCTGTGTCAAGGCATGCGAAGCATGCAAACTGCTTCTATGGTAAAGGCGGAGAATTGGAAAGCTTGTGGAACCTGTGCATCAAAAGGATCGGGTATCTGCCATACTAGTGTGATGATGGAGTTGGGCGTTAAGTTTGGGGTTGAGTTAAGGGATGAGTTGGAGTCCGAGTTACTGTTTGGTTTGGGGTTGAGTTGAGGTTGTAGTTCTGTTGGGCATTTATTTGGAGTTGTGTTGAGGGTTAAGTTAGAAGTTAGCTTGAGCTCGTTTGAGTTGAGTTCATGTATGTTTGTAGCTTATTGGACGGAGTTGATTTGAGAATTGATTTGGGCATTGAGGTGGAGTTAGGATTGAGTTTAATTCACGTACGCTTGCAGTTGATTTAGGGATTGAATTGAGAATCGAGTGTGGGGTTGGGTTTAGGGCTGAGATAGAGTTGGGATTGATTTGGGGTTGGGTTGGGGTTGAGGTTGGGTTCATTCAGTCGTTTAATTGGGGATTTATTTAGGGGTTGGATTGGAGGTTAGTTTAACTTTAGTTATTGTACACATAATTTATTTGGGGATTGAGTTGGGTCGAGTTCGGGGTTGAGTTGAGTGTTGAGTTCAGAGTTGAGTTGAAGGTTGAGTAGGTTGAGCTGAAGTTGTGTTGATTTTGATTGATTAGGGATTAAATTGAAGGTCTAGTTGAAAGTTTTGTTAGAGGTTAGATTGAGTTGAATTCATACACGCATTTAGTTTTTCGAATCAAGCTGATTTCGGAAGTGAGTTGAGGTTTTTACTTGAAATGAGTTCATCCCTTTCTATTTTGTAAATTAAAAACGAAAGACGAGAAACTGTCCGGGTCTAAACCGAAAAACCCAGAAGACGACGCTCAAGAGAATCTCAATCTCAGCATATCGGAAACTGCATTGGCATTTGATGCTGTAGAGAATACACCTTTAAAAGAGCAACAAAATAAATCAAAATGGAACACAAATCTTAGCTTTTATTTCAAATAATTGGTACATAAATATTTTGTAAATTCAAATCACCATTTTTGTCCAGCACACATGGCCGGGATTAGCACGATTTGATTAGCATTATTCGCATACGGTTGCGAATTCTCATGATGAAATCCTACCCTTGGATAATGTTGAAGCATCATGCTTGGGTGAAAACATTGTTGATTATCATGTGGATAAACCTGATGAGGGTGTGGAGCTGAAGGACGTAATACATGAGCAACCGCCATTGGTGGTAACTGTTGATTAATAATGTTTCTTATCTCGAGCAACGAAATCTGTTTCCCTTTCGGGATAACGTGGGCACCCAGAAATATAGCGACCAAAAATAAGGCCATAAAAATTAAGCTGTGGTAAAATGGAAGCATTATGTCATGATCAAAATTTAAGAAGTCTTCAGGCACCACTATAGCCCAATACTGAATTATACCAATCACTATATACTGCACCATGTACGACACAAATATTTCGATTTCAATATATTTCAAACAACCGTACGACAAAATATTCACATCATTGGCCTGATAATGAAATCCAAGGGCGCAGAAAAGCATATACAGTATAATTTCATGTGTGTCCCGCTCCAAAATCTGGAGAAACAATAAGAGCAAAGCCAACGCAATTAATTTGATGACAATTGTGAGGAAATATATGACACGATTGGTGAAAAAATATTGCATGACTAGGGAGAGGCTACAGCCTAAAACACCAAACCAGTATATCACATGAAAATTGTAATTTGCGTTTAAACCGAGCGTGTAATTATTGAAGTAAATGAAAGGAAAATAAAAGTACGCCACTGGTATTATGTTCGAGTAGATAAAAAAGAATGCGCGTGCTTTACGCTTCACCGGAAATTTAGCTTCATAACGACTGTTGGTTGTAGTTCCGTCGTCGTCATTATCGCGTTTCACACAAAAATACTTGTTGAGAAATAATGTCTTGGCCGAATTTTCACGATTTATATCCGGATCGAGTGACGACTTATAATCGTAGCTATTAATCCAGTACAGCACTTCATTCACATAATAGCCCACTAATATGAAGCTTGCCGTAAGCGTTATTTGTGAACCAATCACATCGTTTACTTCTTCGTATTCGTTTAGCGGATCGATTTCTTCTTTCAGTTTTGTAATTGTACTGTGTGAACCGACTGCTATCCCCGTTAAGTAGGCGAATCCGGATAATGAAATTTTAAGAAATCGTTTTTCCGATTTAGCGGTCCGAATATTTATGTAGCTCAGTGTTGCTACATAGCAGATTCCATGACCAATGAAGCAAACGTATAATGACGAAGCAACATCTAAAGTTTAAATAAAGATTTTGTAAATTTGGTTTGAGATAGATAAGGCGATACTTACGAGTTTTATTATTCGAAATAATAATTCCGCCAACAAAAATACTAAACAATCCGATCATTAGTAAATAAAAATGCTCGTAAACATATTTTTTGAACGTGATTTTAATCGCAACCTGGATAAAAGCCGTAACACCTGCGGCTAAAACACCTGCACAAATAGGCCACACTGCAACTTCAATCAGCAGCTGTTGAGTACCTTGGTTCAGATAAAACAGATTCAAATAGTATCCAAAAAATAATCCCATTGGATAGAACGTAATTCCCGCTACGTATTGCGGAACTGCGTACAAATTATTCGGAAAGTATCTCATTGTGGTACATTGACTACTGATGTGTCAAATTTGGGTAATTTGATTTGATTATCATTATTTGCGCACAATATGCTAATCAAATAATCGTTACAATTATCGCCGCCTTATCGGGGGACATGATTAAATCAAATTAAAACATGGGCATAATGGAAGATACAGTGATTCATAAAAAATATTCGTACATTTAACATTTTTTTAAATTTTATTTTACAATTAATTTTACAATTCTGTGATTTTATGATCGTTTCGCGTTTTCATTTGTGACGGATCGAACGGGACCTGTCCACCATAGATATCGTCATAATTTGGTGGTGGTGCCGCGGGATGAGGATTATATTTTTGTTGTGGGTAAGGCTGCGATGCTGGATAATATTGCGGATAGCTAGTACCCGCCATTATGACTTGTGGTAGTCCTACTTGGGCTCCTGGCGGGTATTGTTGATGTGATAAACTATTATTTGGATGTTCAACCGACACGTCAGCAGCAGGCTTAGCATAAAATTTCCGATACAACGCATTTTTAATCTCCAAGAGTGACAGTTGGCTACGATTCGGCAGCAAAAATATCGCCAGCAGGGCAACATATATAAACATTATGGTAAACGTAATCGAATGGGAAAATGTTAAATTGTAGGAGCCTCCAGTAAAATCGAGCATTAATTTTGTCTTGTATTTTGAGTAGTACTGTATAACCCCAATGGTAATGTACTGGACACTGTATGCAAGAGCCAAAATAATTTCGTTATATTTCAAATTGGTGTACGACAAAATATTAATGTCACAGTAGCCGTATCCAAATGCTAGAACTACGAAAACAAAAGAAAAAATTACTTTCAACGATTCGAAGTAATCGTCGTTCGCAGAGACCGCGACCGCAATCACCAAAACGAGCATTTTGATGCCACATGAAAGTAAAAAATGTAGTTTATATGGACCCCAGCATAAGAGGACCATGGAAGCGGTTATGCCTATCATGCCATACCAACTAATCACCCACAATGAGATTCTAACGTCGGTGAAGAACGCTCCATAGAGATATATGCTCATGAATGGAGCATAAAAATAGGCAATTCCGCCAATTTTACCGAATACAGCGAGATTAATCGAAAATAATTCAATAAGACTATTCCGCTCTTGTTTCGTATTAATCATTTGCTCTGCTTGAGCTTCCGAACGTGGTTGTGTGATCAGGAAATATTTATTTACAAATATTTCGCCACACTCATTTTCACGATTTAGATCATCGTCCAAACTTCGTTTGTAATTAATTTTTTTCTGACGGTGTAGCGCCTCATTGCCCAAATATGCACAAAGTAACATAAAAGACGAAGCTATGATCAAAATTGACTCGACCTCTACGACACTACTGTAGTGGATCCACACATAGTATGGGTCATCTGTTGAAACGGTAGTAACCGTAGCCCCAATTGCTACCCCAAATAGGTACACCCAATGTGGTAGAGATAATTTTAACATGCGGTACCGTGTTTTACCGATTCGAATGTTTAGATAGGACAGCGCTGTAACATAGCAAACACCCTTACCTGCAAATATTATGAACAGTCCTGCATATGGTTCTGTGAAAAGAGAAAAAAAAAATGTTTGCTGTAAAAACTTTTATTTCATTGCCGAACTTTTTAAAATTCCCATATTCGAAACAATTATATTGTCTATAGGTTGACCCATCCTGGTCCCATAACCTTCAAGATTTGCAAGGGCACGTGCCCCATGAACAACCCGACCAAATGCCACCCGTATCCCATTCATAGCCTTTAACGGTTTAAAACTAATTGTAAAACGTGTAGTCGGATTTTCATCAAAACTTTTACAAATCGCCAGCATACCCGAATGCCTATGAATCACCTTAAAATTTTCATTTGTTTCCGCCACCTCATCCAAATCGATAGCACTCGATTGCGTTGCTTCACCAAATTCTGCATATAAATTCGGAAAAATATTCACAACCGAATTATTTACATAGCTCGGATACAGCTTTGGATTTTTGCCCCCACTTTCGATTATCGATTTCTTGTAATTGGCGCATAGTTCGTAAAATTTTTTACACGTCTGCGGCACAAGATCATAGAATAGGATTATAGTGAGGCGGCCAATTTTTCGCTGACCAGGAATTATTAAATCGATAAAAACGCGTGGCCTTGACAACGCCAAAAAGCTGGTCAACGATTTAGGTGATTCCATTAGGTCAAGATGGTTGGTTACGAATCCGGGTATTATGATGGGGTGTTTTGAACCACGTCGAATATCTTCCATCACCTCGATCCATTGCTTTTCGAAATCGGCTGTTACATAGATCGCTTGCCGGTGTGTAATTCGTTTGTAGATTTCTAAATTTTCTTTTTCAATTGCATCTAAATTGGCAAGGGTGGCCTCTAATTTTGAATGTACAACGCCAGCGTCTGGATTGTACGAATCAATTCTGCCATGCCATTGTTTAATGTGTATGATTTTCTTAACGAGATCCATATTTTGTTCGTAGATATCCTTCAATCGCATCAAATCGGCAACAAGTATTGGTGACTTGAGATACGTATCCAATGGTAGGTCGGGCGCCAAATTGTCAATCTGTGGCGTCATAGACAAGAGCATATTTAAATGTTCCATGTACAATGGATCGTTCCGAGTAAAGGATGGAATTGGATTATATGTTTCGTCTACAAAACACTGGTCATCGTTTATATTCGCATAAAAATCATCTTTATCCACTTTGTGGCAACATTGTTCGCAGCATTTTGGTGGCTGGCAGGCACATGACGGGTTTGGTATTGAAATTGTGTATAAAGGTGGGGAATCAAAATTATGATGCAAATGTCGCGGCCCTTGAAGTTTCATGCAATGATAGTTTACGTTATTATTAGAGGGTGACCGTTTTGCTTTTGATTTTTTAGATTTTTTCGTTTTAGAATTTATCGGTTTCATTTTTCAAAAACAAATTTTTCAAGACGATGACAAAAAGTTCGTAGGTTACTGTCTAACGAAAACAAAATACAAAACTATGTATTACTACTATAAATTACTTACCATCAGCTGATACAAGTATTATTCCACCAAGCAGTACGAAGAACATTCCGAACATTAGAATATAAAAATGTTCAAATCGATATCGATCTTGTGTTCGCCTAAAACGTCCAAATGTTAATAATACACCGGTACCGATGGCGCAAAACGAACTAACTACGTATGGCCATTGTTCGGTGTAATATAAAAGATTTTTTCTCGCCAACTCGTTAACAAGGACAAAATTTGTAATAAATCCCATAAAAATGCCAAGTGGTACAAACGTTAGTATTGCTAGAAATTAATACACGACCTTACAAAAATTATTTCAATCAACTAAATTAAATCAAACAGCTCAATAAATACCTAACACTTCTGGAAGTGATTCGATTTTTTTAGAATACATTTTGAAGTTAAATTTTTTTTTTTATTAAACTTTCACACTATTGCTCATTTCGTGATCACCAATTTAATACTGAGTGAAGTATTTACACTGATAGCAGGTTCGCCATAATATTGGCAGTTGTAGTTGTTGGCATTATCATTGATAAGACGATTTTTATGTAATAAAGATAAATATTTCAGAACACACACAATTGTATGTTCGACTTAGTTCTGGATTAGTCATTTATTAAGTTCGCAGTTCTCCTAATCGTCCAATCGATGCTTCTGATTCTAATATTGAGTATTTTATGTTTATCTATATTCTTATGTTGTATACATTTTGTATAGACTGTAGGTCAAATATTTATCAGCTGTCCGAATAGGCAGAAGCGAACGATCGACTTTATCTATGGAAGGAGTTATATCGATATTGATCTAATTGATTTGTCGAAAGTTAGCAACGAAATTTTACCCCAAAAAGAAGAATTCACCTTTAAATTTTAGCCTTAAAATTCCGACCTAAAATTCACCCAAAACGTTGAACCTCAAAATTCGTAATTTCGCAAAGTTCACTTTGAACATTCGCACCTAAAATACACTTCTAAAATGCAGACCTAAGATTTACGAAAATATGGTATAACCCCATAATAACTAAAAATCAGTAAAATTCACCGAGAAAATAACCCCAAAATTACCAGTAATCACACCAAAAATTCAAAATTCAAAACGTCAAAATTCATCCTAAAAATTCTATCTCTCATATCTATAACGAAAAACCATGGCCAAACTTCAGCTCTAAAATACCTCCTCAAATCAGACTGCAAAAATTCACTCCCCAATTGATCCTAAAAATTCACCCTAAAAATTTAGTAAAACTTTCATTTAAAATTCAAATGTAAAATTTACCTCTAAGATTTACTCTTAAAGCTCACAATTAAAATTCATCCCCAAAAATTCATCTTACAACTAAAATTCATCCGGAAAATTCGCGTTTAAAACGTATACCGTAAAATAAAACCGAAAATTTACCCTAAAAATTCACAACTAACTTCACACCAAAAATTAACAACTGTAGCAGCAAGCAGCAACCCTGTTTCTTGTTTTGGTTTTTTTTCTTTTGTTATATAGAGTGAATAATAAATTTTATGAGTCAGTCGAAGTTTTGCCCTCGGGAGAAAGAAAGACAAAAATTAAATTAATTATTGTCCGAGGTATTTAAAAATATTTGTTTGATTTAATTTAGTTTTTATAAATAACGGAACCAATTATGTAGATTGGCATCTTAACAGTGGGTTCAATATAAATAAATATATTACCATATACGAGAACAATCGTGTTAAGCACATCGTGTCGCTTTGATGATATTACCGTTAGTTAGATAGTGTACCCGTGTTTATCGTTGCGCAGTTTTATTCTTTTGTTTCGTCGGGTTTTGAAAAAAAAGAAGGCTAACCTAAAAGTTGTGCGATATGACTGTGATTCCCAAGCCGAGAAAATCATTTAAAAAAAGAGAACATTTTCTTTTGGGGGGAACCAGCGAGCCAATAACAACTTTAAGTAAGAATGCGATACACAGAAAGTGCATGTTACTGACCAGTGAATCTTTAAGAACTTTTCGTTCAGTTCAGCCGCCATTTAAAAGAGCGAAAAATTAACGCGCAAACTGAAGGATACATGTCCAGCACACTTTTCTTAAAAATAACAAATTTTGCTATTCAGATTACAATTTTAATACTGTATTTATCTATTGTTATTGTTTCAGTGGCCAATATGTCAAATATTCTGTAAGAATATAGTTACACGATCACAAACTAGAATGCCTAATTTCACGAAGGATCATTCCAATCAGTTATTGGATACAATAAAAACTATGGTGATTGCACAACAACAAGTGGGTCCTATAATTATTAAAACGACTGGAAGTTTCGCGAAATGTTCATGCCGATATGACAGGAAATCAAATGTAGACATTTTCATACTACAAAGAAACAGCGAACGTAACAGATGAGATTGCTCTTCGTGGTTTTCTCATTTTATTAAACAAGGAAGTGGGATGGGATAAATGCAAGTATAGATTTTTACAACACAAAAGAAAAAGTTACAACCAGCTTTTGGAGATAACCTTTTTTTTTGCGAAAGTTCACGTATTGTTTGCAAACTGAACGTTTTGGTGAAAACAGGTGTTTCGACCGTCATCCGTCTCCACTGTGCAGAACAAAAATTGCGGAAATCGAAAACGTACAAATAAATTGACATTTCCTTTTATAACCATTCGCGGTTGAAGGGTTATTCATGAGATTTTATGTTTCCACGAGATTCTCCACGTATATTCTATCAAGTTATGCGTCCAGTGTGAAATACTTTCATTATGAATTTATGGTCTATAGTTCAGGTGATTTTCCATAAAATTGAATTTTCTACGAAATGTGTAGAAATATTCGAGCGATCTAAATGCCCGTTGGCATGACAATTACAGGTCTCACCACCTATAGATAGAGGTATCAATCATCGAAATCGGAGCACAATTTCAGATTTTCGTTTTTTTATTATGAATTTATGGTCTATAGCTCAGGTGATTTTCCATAAAATTGAATTTTCTACGAAATGTGTAGAAATATTCAAGCGATCTATTGATAGAGGCATCAATCAACCAAATCGGAACACAATTTCAGATTTTCGTTTTTTATTATGAATTCATGGTCTATAGTTCAGGTGATTTTCCATAAAATTGAATTTTCTACGAAATGTGTAGAAATATTCGAGCGATCTAAATGCCCGTTGGCATGACAATTACAGGTCTCACCACCTATACATAGAGGCATCAATCATCGAAATCGGAGCACAATTTCAGATTTTCGTTTTTTTATTATGAATTTATGGTCTATAGTTCAGGTGATTTTCCATAAAATTGAATTTTCTACGAAATGTGTAGAAATATTCGAGCGATCTAAATGCCCGTTGGCATGACAATTACAGGTCTCACCACCTATAGATAGAGGCATCAATCATCGAAATCGGAGCACAATTTCAGATTTTCGTTTTTTTATTATGAATTTATGGTCTATAGTTCAGGTGATTTTCCATAAAATTGAATTTTCTACGAAATGTGTTGAAATATTCGAGCGATCTAAATGCCCGTTGGCATGACAATTACAGGTCTCACCACCTATACATAGAGACACCAATCATCGAAATCGGAGCACATTTTCAGATTTTCGTTTTTTTATTATGAATTCATGGTCTATAGCTCAGGTGATTTTCCATAAAATTGAATTTTCTACGAAATGTGTAGAAATATTCGAGCGATCTAAATGCCCTTTGGCATGACAATTACAGGTCTCACCACCTATACATAGAGGCATCAATCATCGAAATCGGAGCACAATTTCAGATTTTCGTTTTTTTTATTATGAATTTATGGTCTATAGTTCAGGTGATTTTCCATAAAATTGAATTTTCTACGAAATGTGTTGAAATATTCGAGCGATCTAAATGCCCGTTGGCATGACAATTACAGGTCTCACCACCTATACATAGAGACACCAATCATCGAAATCGGAGCACATTTTCAGATTTTCGTTTTTTTATTATGAATTTATGGTCTATAGCTCAGGTGATTTTCCATAAAATTGAATTTTCTACGAAATGTGTAGAAATATTCGAGCGATCTAAATGCCCTTTGGCATGACAATTACAGGTCTCACCACCTATACATAGAGGCATCAATCATCGAAATCGGAGCACAATTTCAGATTTTCGTTTTTTTATTATGAATTTATGGTCTATAGCTCAGGTGATTTTCCATAAAATTGAATTTTCTACGAAATGTGTAGAAATATTCGAGTGATCTAAATGCCCGTTGGCATGACAATTACAGGTCTCACCACCTATAGATAGAGGCATCAATCATCGAAATCGGAGCACAATTGCAGATTTTCGTTTTTTTATTATGAATTTATGGTCTATAGTTCAGGTGATTTTCCATAAAATTGAATTTTCTACGAAATGTGTTGAAATATTCGAGCGATCTATTGATAGAGGCATCAACCAACCAAATCGGAACACAATTTCAGATTTTCGTTTTTTATTATGAATTCATGGTCTATAGTTCAGGTGATTTTCCATAAAATTGAATTTTCTACGAAATGTGTAGAAATATTCGAGTGATCTAAATGCCCGTTGGCATGACAATTACAGGTCTCACCACCTATAGATAGAGGCATCAATCATCGAAATCGGAGCACAATTGCAGATTTTCGTTTTTTTATTATGAATTTATGGTCTATAGTTCAGGTGATTTTCCATAAAATTGAATTTTCTACGAAATGTATTGAAATATTCGAGCGATCTATTGATAGAGGCATCAATCAACCAAATCGGAACACAATTTCAGATTTTCGTTTTTTATTATGAATTCATGGTCTATAGTTCAGGTGATTTTCCATAAAATTGAATTTTCTACGAAATGTGTAGAAATATTCGAGTGATCTAAATGCCCGTTGGCATGACAATTACAGGTCTCACCACCTATAGATAGAGGCATCAATCATCGAAATCGGAGCACAATTTCAGATTTTCGTTTTTTTATTATGAATTTATGGTCTATAGTTCAGGTGATTTTCCATAAAATTGAATTTTCTACGAAATGTGTTGAAATATTCGAGCGATCTATTGATAGAGGCATCAATCAACCAAATCGGAACACAATTTCAGATTTTCGTTTTTTATTATGAATTCATGGTCTATAGTTCAGGTGATTTTCCATAAAATTGAATTTTCTACGAAATGTGTAGAAATATTCGAGTGATCTAAATGCCCGTTGGCATGACAATTACAGGTCTCACCACCTATACATTATGGCATCAATCATCGAAATCGGAGCACAATTTCAGATTTTCGTTTTTTTATTATGAATTTATGGTCTATAGTTCAGGTGATTTTCCATAAAATTGAATTTTCTACGAAATGTGTTGAAATATTCGAGCGATCTAAATGCCCGTTGGCATGACAATTACAGGTCTCACCACCTATAGATAGAGGCATCAATCATCGAAATCGGAGCACAATTTCAGATTTTCGTTTTTTTATTATGAATTTATGGTCTATAGCTCAGGTGATTTTCCATAAAATTGAATTTTCTACGAAATGTGTAGAAATATTCGAGCGATCTAAATGCCCTTTGGCATGACAATTACAGGTCTCACCACCTATACATAGAGGCATCAATCATCGAAATCGGAGCACAATTTCAGATTTTCGTTTTTTTATTATGAATGTATGGTCTATAGTTCAGGTGATTTTCCATAAAATTGAATTTTCTACGAAATGTGTTGAAATATTCGATCGAACTAAATGCCCGTTGGCATGACAATTACAGGTCTCACCACCTATACATAGAGACATCAATCATCGAAATCGGAGCACAATTTCAGATTTTCGTTTTTTATTATGAATTTATGGTCTATAGCTCAGGTGATTTTCCATAAAATTGAATTTTCTACGAAATGTGTAGAAATATTCGAGTGATCTAAATGCCCGTTGGCATGACAATTACAGGTCTCACCACCTATAGATAGAGGCATCAATCATCGAAATCGGAGCACAATTGCAGATTTTCGTTTTTTTATTATGAATTTATGGTCTATAGCTCAGGTGATTTTCCATAAAATTGAATTTTCTACGAAATGTGTAGAAATATTCGAGCGATCTATTGATAGAGGCATCAATCAACCAAATCGGAACACAATTTCAGATTTTCGTTTTTTTTTATGAATTCATGGTCTATAGTTCAGGTGATTTTCCATAAAATTGAATTTTCTACGAAATGTGTAGAAATATTCGAGCGATCTAAATGCCGGTTGGCATGACAATTACAGGTCTCACCACCTATACATAGAGGCATCAATCATCGAAATCGGAGCACAATTGCAGATTTTCGTTTTTTTATTATGAATTTATGGTCTATAGCTCAGGTGATTTTCCATAAAATTGAATTTTCTACGAAATGTGTAGAAATATTCGAGCGATTTAGATGGATCATTTATCACGGGTTTATTTGATTTCTTTTCTGTGTGTTCCGTCTGGAATGAGGCCGTGGCAAACATAGTTTTCTATTTCCCGTTTCCCTTTCAATTTTTATTCTTCTTGCGGTTATTCAAGCATGAGAATATGTCTGGAAAACCCCACGCCGCACTGTGAGCTCTAGCCAGCTACTATACCGCACCAGACCTCTATTCTCATGTCTTTTAACGGAATCCCCTTGTGAGATTGCGTTACACAGGTGATAACTTGTCCGAGCTGAAGAACCTTTCTTTTATTGAAGGAAAAGTGGCGAACCTAATCGAAATCAAAGGCAAGCTAGAGCGGAAAAGATTGAGGATGATGAGTCATCAAGAATAGATCAGTGTAATTATTGGAGGAAGATGGGTTACACCTATCTGAGAAGCCGTTATCGTCCGGAATATAGTGCTATGGATATGGTAGGCCAGGGGTATTGTTGACAAATTGTCCGAAGTGTAAACCAAAGTCAACTACCTCGTCGAGTTCAATAAATTTCATCGGGTTGAAATCCCCCGGGATAGGCTCGAGGTATTTTAAACGTCGCTACTTTAGGCAAAAATGGAGTTTTCCTTTTAGATTCAGCGTGTAAATTGTCAAAGAAAAGGTTTTGCCGTCATGTCAAAAAGGGACACATGTATCCTGTACCATGTGCGACATTTCGATACCGATTAATTTTAAAACTGTCCAGACGACGTTCATTATATTCCCGGATGATGAGTGCTAGATATCTTGAGTGCTAGAATTGTTATCGACTCTGGTGAGATGCTTTGAGAGGACGACCGCGAGTTTTGTTTAAACTTTATCGAATTAACCCCCAAAAATTCAAACCGAAAGTTCATCCCAATATTAACTTCTTAATAGGGATTCCATTAGGTCCACAATGGAAAGATTCTGGAAAGAAATGCTGTCCCCAATATCAAACCTAACACCAAACATCGTAAACGGTTACAGGAACGTGCAATTCTGCTTAGAAACATAAAGCTCCAATGTACACCGTACTATAGTGTAGAATTTCCGAAAAATCTATCGAAATACACTTATTAACTGGAACTATGTTGCGTAATCAAAATAATTGTCAAAAGTCGATTTATTGTTTTGTTAATGATAACCTGACGTAAACAATAAGATATTGGAATAATATTTTTTCTGATTGCAACTGTGAAATATAATTCAACAAAGTGCGCTCAATTAATATTGTTCATATCAGTTGCACGTACATACACAAGTAAAGAGAGTACCTTGAAGTACATCAAACATCATTTTAGGTATAGGAGAGGGTAAATAATTATATTAGATGTTTATTGAACAGGTTGCCTTCTTCGTATGTAATTCACTTCTTTCTTCCAGGTGGTTGTCATCAATCTCTGGTTCTGCATTACAGTTGTTGTCAGCGAGCGGAGGATTATATTCACCATTATTTCCATATTCTTTGTGTCCATTTGCACCATCATCACTTAAATCATTGGTAGAACTTACTCATATTTCTTGTGGCACAGATGTGGTATTCCTGTCGTTGCCTTTCAAAGTGACTTTATAAGGTCCTAAATATTTTGTTGAAATCTTTTGGCACGTGCCAAATTGTGTCTTTTTAATTGCGATCTAGCGTAGGCTTGTGGGCTCATCGTCGAAACTTTTAGCTCTGGCATCTTCGATCAATTCGTTTAGGCAGAAGTCATCGCTAACACATATTTGTACTCCAAATAACGTATGTGGAGTTATCCCAGCCCAGGATTTTATTATTAATTATATGAGTCAAAGGGACAACGAAACCGTCAACCAACTTACTACTGGCAAACCAGAAGTTTCGTTATTTTTTTGAAAATTAACGAGGATCCCTATAAATGGGCTCTCCTGCGCTTGAATGGTTGTGTGAAGCCTGGAGAACGAAACGTTTCGGACAGTACACGGAAAAGTGAGATATTCGTTTCATTCGAAATTCGTCGATTTGTTAATTTTCAAAATTTTTTGCAAGAACCCTATGGCTCATACCAAAATGACACTAAGGGCTACGATTTGCAGATAATTTAAAAATAGGAAATTAATGTTAGAAGTTATTTGAGGATTATTTTATATGAATAACTTTATTTTTTTTTTAAATACACTGTTAAAATATGTCCAATAAATTAATTTGGTCTAAGAATTCAAATTTGTCCAAAAACTTCACAATGTTCTGTAGCGGTTAAAATCACTACATGCAAACAAACATCAACATCGACCGGACCAAAAATGCTGGACGTACTTAAAACCTCGCCGCGCCTCCAGGAAAGAAATATAGAGAACGCTACACTATAAGCGAGGAGCAACGACTAGACGAGTTGCTTTCCGGTCTTCAGAAAATGGGACACCTATGACCGTCAAATTTTTATCGTCTGCTTGAACAAAAAGCACACGATGCAATTTTAGTAAACACGTATTAACTCAAAAACCTCTGGCTAAAATGTTTGCCAGACGACGTGAGAGCAATCCTGGCGTGGGACAGCAAGAAGGACATTCAGGAGCTACTAGCGATGTTAAACAGCAATAGTCCAGTGGCAAGGCAACTACTGATGGTGAATTAGACCTGGCCAAGACACAACAGATGGAGCAAATCTCCAGAAGGAATTTCCAAAATAACAAGGAACAGATCATATTCTCTGCTACTATCATCCTCGTTTCGGCTCACCTGGACACAACTGTTCAAAGTCGTGCAATTTCCCACCGGTAGCCTCGCAAAGTGGAGCTTCTTCTTCAAACTAAATCCTGCTGTCTCTACGGCAAACAGTGGGATTGGTTCAAAGCATTTATGATTCGGGCTGGTTTCTTTCTTAGGAGAATTATGTAGAGTCCGATGTCATAACAGACAACATTTGTTGTGATATTTCGCTATTTAACCGATAAAATCAATTAAAATGTGATTTGTTGGGCTATACAAAACGTATTACTCGTTTAATTTTAGAAAAACTAAAATTACTTCAAAACAAAGTTCGTATGGTTTTGTGTATCATAAGACAACCCATCTACTGGCTCGATTAACTATGTCGCACTGTAAATTAAGAACACACTGAAAATATCAAAAGTATCTCGGTAAATCAAAGATAACAACTGGTTTTTATCGGCACACCAAATATACACGAAACAAAAAGAAAATCGTGCACTAACGAATCTTCACTTGCGCGATTAATTTATTCCACTATCAGCGTGTTACAATATATTGTCTTGTTATCAGCAATTATTCAAAGCTCTTATCACAAATTTTTTTTATTGTACATTTACATATATAGATAGCAGTAAATAGGTAATGATTAATCAGCTGGTAAATAGTTTAATTTAAAAACCTCATAAAAGCGGACGTAATTTAAAACAGATCCTAAAGAGGTGTATACAAGTTGTATAAATAAAAGTGACTGCAGTGTAGTTAGTGCGTGCGTATAAAAATGGCGAACTACAAGGAATTCCCGGAAATAATAGGTGAATAATTGTTAGACCCATTTTTATCGGCTAAATAATTAATTTCAATATTTTTTTTTTTGTTGAATATTCCCAGCTACGCTAATATTTCTGCCGATCGGAATATTCATGGGACACATGGTGCATTATTTGCAGATGAGTCCAGTGACAGAGATCGTTGGCCGCGATGTGAAGTATTGGCCATTCGTTATTGGTGGTATTATGGCAATAATTACTGGTGCTACCCATCTGGCTATTAAACTAAAATACAAGCAATACAAATTTGAGCACATGTATTTCCAAATGGTGGGACTAGTGGTACTTCTAATCACTGGGATACTGGTGGCAAGTGAAAAACGTACGTTTATTAATTTTTTTTTTAATTATTTAAATGTTAAACAATTTTTTATCTGTTCGAGTATATACACATTCTATATTTTGTTTGTAGCAGACTATATCAAGATAAGCGATAATCAATTTTGTGTAACCTTTTTTTAATTTTCGCCAATTAGATCGATGTCCAGATCTCGTATACAGATACTTAGCTTAATTGTGTTTTAATTAATTTTGTGTTATTTAACGGATCCTATTGTCTTTTATTTATTTTCAGTGCAAGTGGCAGCATTCGTCGGATTTGTCGGCCATGGCATTATTTATGTGTCGGCGCTCAGCTACATCAATATTCGGACGGGAAAATCGAAACATCGCTACTTGAAATTGTCGATGCCACATTTTGTGTATCTAATCGGTGTTGGTATTGGGGCAACTCTGGTTTGGGTAGAGAACGATTTTTTTATTTTCACACAACAACCAGAGTGGTGGTGGAATTCCTATTTCTCGATAACAACCGGAATGGTAATTGTAATCAGTTCGAGTATTTTACTGGGCGGATTCCTAATCAATGAAGTGCTTCAGCACACTATGCGATCGTATAACTATAAAGAAAGTTTGGACCATGATGTTAACCGGGAAAATACGAATAAGGAAATATTGAAAAATAAATATTTTCATATTACACCGGCGCATTTGAATTTCATAGAAAATGCTCAGCTACCTCATATACCGTTAAAAACTGAATCGTCTGGATTGAAGGAGTGTGGATATATCCTGTATGCATTGGGTTCAAAAGTCTTAACACTGATGTTCTTCTACTATCCATTTACACTTCTATATTCGTCCGCCGCAATTTTATCCTACGATGCTAACGGTTTCATAATCATATGGTTTGGCACTGGCGGACTAATAATTTCACTAATATTTATGGCCCTAATCAACTACAAAATTAACTATTTAATATCGATTGCAGTCAAAATCGTATTTATGATTGCGTTGCTTGCATTCTTTTCGTACGAATTCCTTTATGTGGATGATATGAAAATTTTATTCTGGTTTGTGTTTATGGGACTCGGTTTTGGGTTCTCACATCCTGACATAAATATTTTGTCGTACACGAATTTGATGTCGAACGAAATTGTTTTGGCTGTCGGTTATTTCATTGAACATCTGATTATTGGCGTGATCCAGTACGAGGCATTGTATAATCCGGAAAATATTTTCGACGTATCATCAACGTTCAATATGATTTTTGCTCATGCATTAACATTTTTATTGATTTTGTTTGGTTTAGGGATGCTCGGTATATTCGTGATTCCAAATGGAAAACACAATTCGCTGCTAGAGATTAAAAATATTTTAAATAATTGTGCCGATATAAATCAGCTGGTGAACACCGGAAATTATGATGGACAACAAAATCCACAGTTATATTGGCAGCAACAGATGTATTTGCAACAGAATTATCCACAAATTGCCCAAGTTGGACCGCAAGTGCCGCCGATGCCGTACGATCCAAATAACAGTACATATCGGCCACCATATTCACAAAATATATTCCATTATGGCGAACAACCAAATTATCCACCACCACAACAACAACAACAGGGATTCCAGCATTATCCACAATACCAACAAACACCGTACATTAATACAACATACCCGAGCCAAATGAATAATGCACCAGGGCCAGGGCCATATAATAATCCAAATTTACCGCCAGCTTATCCGCAGCACCAAAATCAAATATCAATACCAGCTGTTGCGATGATGCCCCAAAAACATAATTTCCAAAATCTACCACCAAATTTAGCCCCAATGACGGATAGCACATATGCACCACCCCCCTCCCAATATGATCAAAATATTGCTCGACCAATAATTCCGCCAACCAATATGAAATAATTATTGTCTGGCGGTTCATCTAATAATTATTGATGACAAAAGAAGAAATCTATAGCCGCCTTATTTTAACAACCCGTGCGTAATAATGCACTTGTGCGATTATTTATAATTAAATTTACGGAAGCTAATTTTCTTGAGATTAATTTGTATATTTTTGTATCGTTGAATCATTTTAAAAATACAAAAATTAAAAAAATTGAATAATTTGGAATTTTGAATATGGCTCTTATCTTATCTCAATTCAATTGAAGAGATAAAGTTTCAATCGATTTATTTGGAAGTTTCTAATAAACTAAATATTTAGTATGCGAATGACTAACTAACGGTGTAATAACAATAAATTTTAATTATCAGTGATCTTTTCACGTCATGTATACAAATTTATTACCTTACTTATAACCTAAGTTCGATCAGTTGATTGAGAATGAATCAATCAACCGATTAAAATCTCATTACTAAAATTTCATAATAATTCAGTTAAAACTAAAACGTTTTTCCATTATTCTCGTATTTCATCACGCTAAACCACTTGTTCGATCAGTACATTTAGTCCCCTAAATGTTGATTTTTTATGTTAAACTCCCCTAAATGTTGATCCAATTTTGTATTGTTAACATTCAGTGTGTTCCATTGTCCAGTAGTAAACATAACCTCAATTTAAATAAAACTGCTAGATTTTAATAAAAAATGCGTTGTTCTGTTAATAATAATTAATAATAATTAGTAATAACCATTACCGATTTAACCGATTGGATTATGGTTAAAAAATGACGTCTCATACAATCAAAATTGGTATAGAGCCATCTATTAGAATTTTTTAAACTAAAATCCCTCTTTCGTTAATTATATGCGTAACTACTTCTAACAACTACACCATCACTTCAGCATGAATAGTTGCGAGTAGATACAAATACTTGGGAGTAGTTTGCTAACACCAATGGAACACGCTTATTATGTAATAGGCACTTTTTATAGATCTTCCCGAACAGGATTCAAATCAGCTTCTCGGTAGAGCGATAAACCCTTTTTTCTTATCGGTTTTGAAGCCATATCAATTGCCTTCTAATTTACAATGGTCCATTCCATCAACATCGCCGTAGCCATTGAATATAAAGCTATCACATGTATGAACTGGATTGAAAATTACGTATATGTTGTTTCGATAAACAAAGGAAGGATTTTGAATTTAAATACCTGAATTTTAACCTGAAAACACCGTTAATTTTTCAAAAAACATCAAATGTTTTACTCTAGTATTTATCATGTTTTGTTGTGTTTTGTTTTATGCATTAACCAGTTGCAAACACGACGTTGACTAAGGAACAGCAGATTGTATTTTTAAACTGACACGAGAAAACTGTAGTTTTACCGTTATTTGAGAAAGTGTAAGGAATACAATTTTTTTGTCATATACCGTAGATACATACATATATTGTTACAAGAAACACAGACCCAGATCCAAATATAAAAACACCAATGCAAAATGCAGTAACCATACTCGAGGTCATTCAAGAAGTCGAAGTTGTGCACAACGAACAAACCGATTTAACTCTAAGATGAATATATCTAACCTTAGATGTTTCGGCTAGCTTCAAGGAATTTATTTTCGATATTTTTTTGTGTAAATCCAAAAGACGAAGCGATCAACAATGGAGTATATACTACGCGGTACATTTGTAAGGAACATGTTAAAAATGTATATAATTCGTTCGAATTTAACAACATCCAAACTTTGGAATTATCAGATTCATCCGAAAGGTATGGTATCCAATGAAGTGTCGATTTTTAATGAGGTTTAGAAATTTCCGGATTTTTTTTTGCGGAATAAGGTAGGAAACTTTTAATTAAAGGCATTGCCCCATGCACGAACGGCAAACGGGCATTTCAAGCAACTTTGCCAAACATTGTATTTGACGGTTTTAAAAGCCGGTTTTCCGTTTTGCATGGGGCCATGCCTTAATTAAGGATTGCATGGACGTCAAACATCTGACGTCTCCATTAAAAGTGTCCTGGACGTTATCCGGCAAATTAAACATTTTCCCTGCAGAAGCGGAAGTTATTCGATTTTAAGCAGGGTTGTAAACTACATACATATAATGCATCAATATATTTGTTACTGCTGGTGGCCGAATGTAGATAGAGACATAACGAAATGTCAGTACATTGCTAAGTCTGCTTAGATTCACAAGCAAAGAAGGAATTTGCAACTTGCCCTGCCCCAATAAAAAATTGGGAACATTTTCATTTATATTTTCCTGGCCCATTCATCGATTAAATGTGGCAAAATGTAGTACTGTAAACTCAACAGAATAGACTATCCACAACCAAAACCCCTAATGAAGCATTAACCAAGTTTCTAGTCTCCTACCGTACAATACCATCGCGTATTTTAAATGGATAAATTCCAGCAGAACTGCTTCACGCACGGCCGACAGCTGAAATCGAAATCCTCTCGACTATCCCCAAAAGTCGAGTTTGATAAAGTTGTGAAATCTAAATTTCCAATCGGACAGAAAATATTAAAAAAAAAAAAATACTAAAGAGGTCCTAGAGAAGGCATAGGTAACCGATCGACTAGGAAAACATTTTGATATAATAATCCACGGTAGTTGGCAAGATAATATACCATGTATGGAAATAATCAACCAATTTTAATGCGGTTTGGCATAACAATTTCAAGTCCCGAGACCTATCATTTGAGGTATCAAGAACCGCAATCGGAGCACAATTGCAGATTTCGGATTTTTACAGCTCTGAATCGGCGGAGCTATAGTAAGGTGATTTTCTTCGAATCGAACTTTCTACGAAATGTATGGTATAGCAATTACAGGTCTCGTGACCTATCATTTAAGGTATCAAGAACCGCAATCGGAGCACAATTGCAGATTTCGGATTTTTACAGCTCTGAATCGTCTGAGCTATAGTAAGGTGATTTTCTTCGAATCGATTTTACTGTGAAATGTATGGAAATAATCAACCAATTTTAATGCGGTCTGGCATAACAATTAAAAGTCCCGAGACCTATCATTTGAGGTATCAAGAACCGTAATCGGAGCACAATTGCAGATTTCGGATTTTTACAGCTCTGAATCGGCTGAGCTATAGTAAGGTGATTTTCTTCGAATCGAACTTTCTACGAAATGTATGGTATAGCAATTACAGGTCTCGTGACCTATCATTTGAGGTATCAAGAACCGCAATCGGAGCACAATTGCAGATTTCGGAGTTTTACAGCTCTGAATCGGCTGAGCTATAGTAAGGTGATTTTCTTCGAATCGAACTTTCTACGAAATGTATGGTATAGCAATTACAGGTCTCGTGACCTATCATTTAAGGTATCAAGTACCGCAAT
Source organism: Tipula vernalis (assembly GCA_958295665.1). Taxonomy (NCBI): domain Eukaryota; kingdom Metazoa; phylum Arthropoda; class Insecta; order Diptera; family Tipulidae; genus Tipula; species Tipula vernalis. The sequence continues at coordinate 457,615,250 of OY282558.1, read as the reverse complement.
CGGAGCACAATTGCAGATTTCGGATTTTTACAGCTCTGAATCGGCTGAGCTATAGTAAGGTGATTTCTTCGAATCGGTTTTTCTGTGAAATGTATGGAAATAATCAACCAATTTTAAAGCGGTTTGGCATAACAATTACAAGTCCCGAGACCTATCATTTGAGGTATCAAGAACCGCAATCGGAGCACAATTGCAGATTCCGGATTTTTACAGCTCTGAATCGGCTGAGCTATAGTAAGGTGATTTCTTCGGCTCGATTTTTCTGTGAAATGTATGGAAATAATCAACCAATTTTAATGCGGTTTGCATAACAATTACAAGTCCCGAGACCTATCATTTGAGGTATCAAGAACCGCAATCGGAGCACAATTGCAGATTTCGGATTTTTACAGCTCTGAATCGGCTGAGCTATAGTAAGGTGATTTTCTTCGAATCGAACTTTCTACGAAATGTATGCCTTCGGAAGCATTCCGAACGTGTGGGGGACCGGTCGTTAGTTTTGCACCTCGCATGGTCTAAGCTCAATGAGGAAGAATTAAGTATCATGATTCAGCTTTTTTACAACATAAACAAACCTTCCTTCAACAAACCTTCTCTTTACTAGAAACAGTCCACATCCCGTGAGGTTCAATCAAAAAACTAGGACGAGTTGTACTTTTGGAGAGAATTTTCGTAAGGCGAGAAGTTTCGGAAACCTCTTCCATTTTATCACAGAAGAGACTCTAGGATCTCTTTTACGCCTTCCTGAACTCTCGTCTTGGTTCCTCCTTACAGGATTCCCAATCCTGAGCCTCTCCTGTATTTTTGGCTCTATTAAAGGCTGTCTTAAAAGCCTTACGATAGGTGCCGAGTTCCCTAGGCCATACTGGATTTTGCTTTCCCTCAGCCTTATACAACGGGCAAGCAGCATTATAGGACCGGTTGCATGCCCTTGTGATGCTATCCACCATGTCCTCCAGTTCCCTGACCGCCGCTGGAGCCTCCAGGCCCTCGACGACAAAAATCCCTCCCATATTTCCCCTATATTTCCTCCAATTGGTCCTTCTAGGGTTCCTGAAGGCTTTCTGGATAGCAGGGTGAACATCAAGACTTTAGGTTATATATATGGTATATCGTTGGTCAGGAAAGAAGTATTCCTTAACCACTCTCGATTTTTTAACCGTATGAAAAATATTGTTTGAGGTCATATATAGAACCTCCTGCTTATTACTAGTAATGAATTCGGATTCCCGCCCCTCATTACACACTGAAAGGTTAGTACTCGTTGATATCCAAGCTCCCCCAGATAGTGTGATGTGCATTAGCAACAACTCCCACTATCAGACCGATCTTTTTTGTTCCGCTTCGACGATCAGCTCCTCCAGGTTATCCGGAGCAACCTTCTTTTGCCGGTCCAAGTAGGCTAAAACCAGCCAAAATCTGCACGTGCCTACCTATTAGAGGATACAATTTTATACTCTGGTTTTTGAGGCCATAGATTCTATTTTGGTTAATCCAATAGGTTCTTAGATTAATACTAGGTCCTCATCCGAACTTGTCAATCTGAGGACTGAGGAGGAGAGCTGCTGAGGCAGCCTTAGAATGGTGAAGGTTAATTTGAATTATGCGGTTGCCCAACTGACCAGGTTAGCTTCCCGTATGCGTTTTCGCCCCATACCTCTTGTATACGTTGAAAGTGATTGTCCCGGAACCGAAATCAATCACTCGCTTCGTTTTTTCCAGAAGGGCTAGCGACTATTTAATAATTATCATAATCGGTAACTTTGAGCCCCTTTCACTTCCTCCTGTTTAACGATCTTCCAATTATTAGTTGGAAAATCCGGATTACTGACCCGGACCTCATCAGGCCTAACGAATGCAAGTCTCGCGCCTGGCCTTCGAATCGCGTGAGCGCCTTTTTGTAGAGATCTATCGATTTCTGGTCTGAGCATGCAGTCAACTTAACACGCCCTTAGAACCATCCCGCATCTCTGCAGGAGGGGGGGGGGCGGTCCGAATTTTCCCCTAGAATCTTCAACATACTCCCTCAAGACATCGCTGAACAGTTTTGTTTTGTTCTCCTTGAGGGAGCCTGATTTATCCTCGGTAAGCAACTTGCTGCTTTCAACCACTTCTACCTCGTCTTGGGACTATTGCCTTTTAGACACGTGGTCCCTAACTGAGGTAGCATTCGCCATCATTTAGCCTAACCCGCCTTACAACTAGGTTACTTTTTTCACCCGCTCAACAAGCGTGGACCCGGAGGCGACAGAAGTTGTAAGGTCAATAAGTAAATTAAATAAGTAAACCCATTAACATAAACGGATTAGCTGATTAAAGTACAGGCAAATCTACCGAAATAGCATAGTGAGATATTTCCCGATTGGTGAAAATCTCGAAATATCGATTTTCTTAGGCATGCTGAAGACAATATTTTCGAATAATCTAATACCACTTAGGTACTAAGCGCGATTAGATAATCTACCACTAACCTTATTTTGTTGACAGACTATGGCTTAGGTGGTAGCGCCCCGAGTTTGTAGTATAGGTATTAATTTGTTATCGGTTAAGATACACTCTCGCGCAACTATCTAGCACTAACTAACATGATCCTAATTTAGAATAGGATTTTGTTATTCACAAAATCAAGAGCCCAGGGAATCTAAAACAATTAAAAGTAATCCTCGGGCTCGTCTCTTGCTAAGGTGAAACATAAAGGATTTCGTTTAAATAGTCAAACCTTTAATGAATTTCGAAAAAGGAGAAATTAGACTAAACAAGGGTCAATCAATGGAAATACTAATCTTTCCGAACTTCGATAAAATAGAAGAAAATTTTGCTGTAACAGAAGATGCTGGCCATCATCTGAGCTTTGGATAGCTAACGGGGTTACGTTAAAATTTAGCACGACTAGAAGAATATAATTATGAGCTAGTCTACAAACCTTTGGCTCCACCAATAAAGTTGCGGATGCCTTATCCAGATTAGAATCTGGATTCACCTAGAAATCTACTGATTTTCATCAATTTCATCGTACCTATGTAATTCTCGTAAAAACAAGTTCACGTGCTTGTTGCACTTTTTAGTTTTCATTTGTTTTATTTATTAATTCTAGTACAATTCGCTTTCAAGGCCAGCTGCATTAAACTTCAAGTTAGCCACAGGCCAACATCAACATCTTGTGGATTAATCTCCTAATCTCAAAAAGCTACAAATTGACATTTTTTGTTATTTGGTAAACATTTCTCTTCGGTTAATCCAGAATTTCATCCAGAAAAGCTTACAAAATCGTATTAGCTGGCCGGAGGCGATGAAATGAAACCAACTACCTGTTTATATATAGATTAAAATTTATTAATTTGTTTTTGTTCTATCAATTTCTGTACTTCCACCGGGCCGCATCATTGGCGATTGATAGGGAGGTGGTTGCTGTTCTGGTGCTGGAAGTATAGTACTATAAGCAGGCGGCTGCTGCACCACTACTTGAGGGGAGTATTGCTGTTCCGGCATTTGAACATTATGCGGCATTAAGCCAGGGTGCCGATAAATTGGGGATAAAGGCATAGTCGTATTCACTCGATTAATCGGAGTATTAATTGGCTCCCGTTCATCCATCTGAACCAAGCTTGGCGAATTACTCTCCAAACCGAAAAACACACACGTATTTATATAATTTTGCAATTCCAGTAGTGAATTACAATCACTCGATGGCATAATAATCGCTCCAATTACGACCAATGCCATAAGGATGAATAAAAAGGCGAGCGCATGTGGAAACATCATTTGAAACGATGAACTTAAATTTATTATAAGGTGCGGAGTTCGAATTGTTACGAACTGTATAGCACCAACCGATATATTCAGCACTACATACCCGATTGTTAACACGATTTCGGTATACTTTAATGGTGTGTACGACAAAATACTTACATCACAATTTGGATAGGCAAATCCTAGGGCCATAAACAAAAACCACATGACCACTGTAATTTCCCGTGAATACCAGTGTTCAAAAATGAATATGATCAAAAGAAGGATCATGTACATCATTTTGATTACCATTCCAATAAAATGCTGCCTTTTATATGTCATAGGTATCAAACAAATCGTTGAAATAATCACACCGGTTAATCCAAACCAATTAATCGAAAATAAATCATAATTCTGTGATGCCATTGACATGACGTGATGTATGAATATGAATGGCCAATAGAAAAACATAATCGACGTAACTTTCGAAAAAATCATAAACGCAATAAATAACAAATCGGTGGTCCATTTAGTTGTGACGCTCGTCGAACGCTCTTCTGCTCGCGTTACACTTTCTTGATTCAACGTGATCAAAAAATATTTTCGTTCTAATATTGAGAAATTTTTATTCTCTCGATTAATATCCTCATCCAGACTAGATCGGTAGTTAAGCTTACTGTAATAATTGTTATACTCGAGTATTAATATACAGCCGATGGTCCATATCGAGGAGATCAGCAACAATATACCAATTGCATCATTAACCGGTTCCGCCGATGTATTCGTATTGGGTAAATACATTTGATTGTAAACTACGGTTGCACCTATCGCAACGGAGAATACGTAGAATAGAAGAGGTATGGTTAGCCGTACAAATCGGAATTTAGTTTTACCCATACGGATATTAATGTAGCTGAGTGCTGCAATGTAACATATTCCGTGCGCTATAAAACTCATGTATATTGGAACGAACGGAACTGTAACCAAAAGACAACAAATAAATTGAACAACGCTATATACGAATTAATATAAATTGCATATACTCACTGGTTGTGTTCATAAATAATATTGCGGCCACAAAAAATAGCAGCATCCCAATATTTAGAAAATGAAAATGTTCAAATCGATATTGTTGATATTTAATTTTGATACTAAATAGTAAAATGCCGGTTACTATAGCTGCACATGAACCGACAACCCATGGCCACCATTGTGAAGCAATTAAAACTCTTTGTATATTCGGATTATGATTTGCCAAACCGGCAAAATGATATTGCATTATGTAGCCCATAAATACGCCCATTGGAAAGAAGGCCGATGTAGCTGTGTATGTAACGTATAAAAAATAAAAAATTAATCCGCGGTAAAGTTTTATCAATACATTCAATATAGTATATATTCAAACAAACAACTCAAATTCGATGAAATTTTTGGGCATTATGCGCGATAACAGAAAACACTAAAACTTCACAGTATACATATTAACATTTCACTTCAAATCACACAATTTAAACACACCTGTAAATTCCGGAAAATATTTAGAAATTGCCATCTTGGCCATATACAATTTTCAATGTGCCGCATATATTGTTGCCTACACAATTATTGAATTCGACCGGTGAACTAAATTGAATGTAGTCTTTCCACTTACCTTAAATATAAATTGATAAGGAAGGGATTATGATAAACCGATATGTTAAACTAAATCAAAATATGTAGATAATGCCATCTCTAAAATTACATCGACGGGTAAATTAAGATATAAAACGCTGCAGCAATGTTGGGGTACGACTAATACATTGGTGGATCTGCTGAACTTCTTACAAAATTCTTTCAAACTTATGAGTATCTAGACAAAACCTTTTTATTAGGTGCCGCAAAGAGGGGGACCGGCACTGCATTTTATTTATCTGCTTAAATTAAATGCTAAAATTTCTTATTATAAATTTTGTCACTGATAAGACTTTTTTGATAAAATATGTTTTTGTTGGGCCACCAAACATAATGTTGGGTGACTTTCCTTTGAATTATTTACATGCAGCGATAGTAAATCGTTATTTGTGGCAGATTTTATTTGATATTCTCAACTAATTATTTGTTTTAAGTTTATTCTCTAAGTTCAGTTGTTCAAAGATAAAGCTTCTGGATGGAATGAAAATTTGCTCAGCTGAGACACACATACGTGCTCTGCCTTCATATCAACAGATGTTCTGCGGCATACAATATAAGGTAGATGAGATCTGTGGTGCATATGAGTTGAAGATGAATTCGGCAGCCTCGCTCAACATTTTTCTATTTTTTATTATTTATTCCATATTACAACTGGCTTTAAATAAATTGTCGAGTAACTTTTTTATCATAATTACATTCATAATTGTAGAGATATGGCCTAATGGCAAGTCCCGGAGATTAAACTATTTATATACATAAATATTTGCTGTAGTGGTGTAGGTTTGATTCTTTGTAGACTTCTTACTACCATCGGTTTGTCTAGCATACGGCACATCTCTATGTTTTTTTGCTGTCGGAGGCGTGAATCATTGAGAGTAGAATATGTGACAACCTCATCGATGTATTATTTATTTTTTTTTTATTTTTTTTATTTTAATACATATATTCAAAATATAAAAGTGTTTGAACAATGCCAATATAACTTAGCAATATAATTTAATCAATAATACAATAAGGTCTAAAACTAATACCGAAAATAAAAAATGTATAAACTTATTATTCCTAAATTTAGCATTGAAAATTTTAAAAATGTTATATAAAACAAATTATATTGAATATAGTAGGAAGTTACGGAGGCAAAGCCTGTAGAGTAACCCCTTCACTTAAACTAAAACAATTTAACTTAAACTTATATGAAGAGGAAGCAGTTATCATGTTTCCAAAAATATGTCAACTTAAATTACCAAAAAAATAACAAATTAAAAAATTATAATATAATGATCAAATTAAAAAAATCGTTCAATATTGTCTTCTGTGAAGAGCCAATTCTTGAGGTTTTTCGTAAATTTTTGAAGCGATAACTCATTTTTTAAAAACGCGGGCAAAAAATTGAAAAGAGCAGGGGCTATATAATCAAAAAAGCGCTTAACATACTCTTTACGTGTGAACGGTACTGCACAAGTCTGACCACAGCGCAATACATAAGTTGCATTTTTAACCACTCTGTACCCGCCCCAAAAAAAAACACCTTCAAAACTCTGTATACATATAGGTAGCGGAACGGCAATATATGGCTAGATTTGAAAAGCGGCCAACTATGAATCAAACATTTCTTATTATGAATAATTCTCACAGCCATTTTTTGTGCCGTGATGAGGCTTTTGATATTAGAAAAATAAACACCGCCATATATTATCAACCCATATTCTAGCTTGGAATTGAAAAGACCATAGTAAATTCTTTCCAAAATTGGCTTGGGACAAAATTTTCTTAACAGAAATACTTTTCGCAATGTACCATATAAATGTGATTTCACAGAACTGATGTGCTTTTTAAAATTTAATTTGTTATCGATGAGCATTCCCAAGTATTTATATTCTTCAACAAACTCTATATTAACACAATCTGAATGGCACAAAACTGAAAAGGAACATCCTAACTTGTGATAAGTGACGTTCATGTTGTGTGGTGTATCACCTCCAATATTAAATATCATGCCTTTAGTTTTCCTACTAAGGGTCATCCTATGATTATTAAACCAATCTCGTAACAACTGCAGATCAAAATTCATTTGAAATTGTAGCTCATCGTGACTATTAGTACTGTAACTAAAAGCAATGTCATCTGCAAAACCAACCATTTTGCCATAAAAATTTAACTCAAAAATTGAATTTATGTAAATTAAAAATAGCAGTGGACCCAGTACTGACCCTTGAGGAACACCAGCAGAAATTTTCATGGCATGACTATAAGTAGCACCTAGTCTAACCAATTGAGTGCGATTTTCTACGAAGGACTTCAGCCAATTAAAAACAAAGGCCCGCATACCCAATGCCCAAAGTTTATCTAACAAAATCTCATGAGAGACAGTATCGAATGCCTTGGCTATATCTATAAACAATGCACCTGTTATCTTATTTGCATTTAGGGAAGAATAAATTGGGGTGAGAAAAGAGAGTAAAGCATCTTCCGTACTTCTTTTCCTCCGAAAACCAAATTGAGCATCACATAGATAATTTAGGTTATCTATGTAATTAATTATGCGTGTCTTAATAATTTTTTCAAAAATCTTCGACAGTACAGATAGGAAGCTAATGGGACGATAATTGGTAGCCAGTGTATGAGATCCACTTTTAAATAACGGCATTACGTAAGCAGTTTTTAACACCTCCGGGAAAACTCCCGATTTCATACTGATGTTAAAAATATGCGCAATTACATGCACAACGTTAGCCGCGGTTTTTTTAATTATTTCACTATTCAACCCATCGGTTCCCACAGTTTTTTTGTTTTTAACAGAAAATATACTTTGCAACAATTCATCTTCAGAAATATCTTTGAAGCAAAAGGAATTTTGCATTGATCGAAAAAACGGCAGGTTACTCAAATTACATGTACTAGAGCTACTAGCAATAGTCGTAAAATGGTTGTTGAAAACATTACAAATTTCGAATAAATTTGTGACTATTGAACCATTAGAGCTTGTGATTTTATTCACAATCGACTGTTTTTTAAAATTACCGGCTGTAGCATTTAACAAATTATTGAAATAGGCATTTTTCTCGAATTCGACTCGCTTTTGAACTGTCTCTTTTAACTTGCTGTACCTTACGCATAGTTTGATGTTATTAGGATGCTTCTTAGCTTTCCTACTAAGCCGATTTTTACATTTAATTAAGGCACACAAAGAATTTGAAATTCAAGGTTTCAATTTTGTGTGTTTATTTGTACTTTTGATGAAATATTCCGAACCTTTTATGCACTCATGAAATATTTGTAAAAAGTTTTTTAAAGCAGTGTTTGCACAATTGATTGAGAGAACATTTACCCACGATTGTGCATCTAGTTTGGATATTAATTTATCGTAATTTATGAATTTTTTCTGAGAAAACGTATTTTTAATGCGTTTGGAGTTTGAAATACCGAATTGCGATACATTTACCAAAAGAGGATTATGGTCAGTAATCGACATGTTACAAACTTGGCAATTAATGATACTATCAATGGAGCGCGAGAATGCATGATCAATGCAAGTTGAACTTTCATTTAATGTTCGTGTTGGTGAAGCAACTAAAGTATTAAGACCAAAAGAGGCCATCGTACAAACATATTTGTCAATTTGAGAATTGCTACTTAGAGTATTAATGTTGAAATCACCTAGAATTATCAAATTTTTAGCCTTATTATATGACTGAAGTAATATTTCAAATTCATGTACAAACTGGTCTATACTAAATTTATGGTATCTATATAAACCAAGACATTGGTACTCGCTCCCTTCATAAGTGAATTTTATACCTAAGCAATCCGCTGTAGCCAGATGATGATAAGTAGCTTCTGCCGAAATTGATTCTTTAACATAAATAGCAACTCCTCCTGCTCTTTCTTGATCATTGCATAAAACAAAAAAATGATATCCATCTATTTGATATAGGTTAGTTTCGTTAGAGTTGATCCATATTTCAGACACCAAAATTAACTCAGGTAGTACACTCAAGGTTGCCAAATTCACTAGAAGCAAGTTAAAATTCGACCGCAAACTTCTAATGTTAACATGAAATAAAGAAAAAATTTTTACATTTAATTGATTATTAAACTCATCTACTAAAATGTTGAAATCAACGTCATCAATACTATCCTGATCCAGATCATCAAAATTTAACATTAATAATTAAAACTAAAATCAAATTAAAAATAAGATCACACTAGAGAATCTAGATCCGAAAAAGTATTAATGACTTTGATTTCACCACCGTCAACTTTTCTCAACATAATTGTTCCATTTCGCGTCCATAAATATTTATAATTATTATCCTTTTTAACTTGGCGGGCCTTCCAAAACAGCTGCTTCTTAAATGTGGTAAGACTTTCATTTATGTACACTGATGAGTTATTAGATATTCCCCGAAAATCAGATGAAATATTTTTTAATTTTCTTCTGGACGCAAGAATCTGAAAGCGCCGATCTCTATTTTGGAATTTTACGATAATTTTAGCTGTTTTAGCAGAATCGAACTTGTTTTTAACACAATAAGCCGCAGAAATGTCACTTTCAAGTACGTTGACTTTCAGAACATCAGTAAAAAATGATACCGTTGTTTTCATGACCTCATTATCAGGTGTCTTTAAACCAGTTATTTCAATCGAATCATTTCTATAAAGCTGATCCAGTTTTTCTACTTGCAATTCAAGTGATGCAATTTTATTTATTAGTCTGTTATTTTCGTTTTTGAGATTATCAATAACCTTTAAATAATTATCAATACCATCAAACCTTTTATTGAATCGAGCGAATTTATCACTTATCAACTTAGAAATTAGTTTTAATGATTCAGCGGTGTTACTGAAATCCAGATTATCAAAATTTTCACTTTCATTAATCATTATTCATTACAATATTTTCTGTAACAATAGTGGAACCGGTTGGTTTTATTTTATTTACACATTCTAAGCAGGTCCATGATTTTCTCTCATTTTTTAGGGCTTCAATTTGATTTGCCGACACATTCACACATAATGCATGCATAATTGAATTACAGTCACTACAAGTAACTCTTAAATCTGCCCGATTTATTCTATTTGAACACTTTTTGCACGACGCCATAGTTCTTATTACTTTATTTTGAATTTATTTTTCTGATTTCACAAAAAACTTTTGTTATTAATTGAAACACCATAAATAACTGCAAATTTTAATACATTTCACTATACAAGCACATTTTACCTTCAAAATAATGGATTTACTTTGAAATGATTTGTAGTTATAAGCACTTTCAGACAAACAGCAACGAAATATACGGAATAAACAATTTGTATTATACAATTTTACCGACTGTCCTCTTCAACAGTTGGTTATTTTGTCAATATATATCGGTTATATCTTCATTTCTGACACAAGTAACGAATGTGTATCTTTGACATGACCGAAGTTTTGTCCGGGCCACTCACCGTTAAACAGATCATGACCAATGCTTCAATAAACCGCAGAAGTTGGACTTGGGTACCCTACATGCTAAACGGGAGATTAGCCAGACGAAGCAGAAACAGATTGATGATTATGGAAGGCTGTCATCATTTGGGTCAAGAGGAGGTCTAATATCCATCCATCCACAGAAATGCACCCAGTATAATAGGCAAGCCTCGATGAATACATCGGCCACTCCACTGGATGGCACACTTGGGAGACAAGGGTCTTACTCGAGTGGGCCCCAGTAAATCACCAGAAGGGATCCGCACTCCTCGTACCGCGGACTCTCCCGAGAGAAACCCATCCCTCAAGTGCAACACCGACTAGCTTATCTTAAAGCGTTGCACAACCATTATAGTCAGCTTGAACAGAAATAAACTTGAGAACACTCGAAATTGATTAACTACTCATCGGCCTTTAAAACAAAAAACTCCTTTCTCTGTGCAAGACACAGATATTAATAGAAAAATTAGGCTTCTAGACGGTTCTTAACAATGAGAACCACATCATTTCTACCCCGTGTGGAAAAAAAGCAAACTACTGTGTCCTGCGTGCTTTGGTATTTCCTTTACAATTTGAGAATTTCCTTTATTTTCAGCGAATGATGTCGCGCCTAGAGGTGTTATTACAAACGTGGGGACGAACCGCACCTTAGATAGTCTCATAAAGCTGGGCATTTCCAAGCTCCCTAATTGAAACTAACTTAAGCGGCTTTTATTACTTTTATTTATTTTAATATCTTTTACATGAAAAGTACCTAACGATTTCCCGTCTAAGCGCAATTCCTCAATTTTGAAGCTTTGATGGTCAGGATGAATTTAGGTCCCAATTTTCCAGAGAACTTATTGGTACCATTGTGAACTTTCGGTTGCTACTAAGTAAATTCTAGTACTTATCATGTGCAGATTTATCACATTGTCTCCGACCAAATTCAACTGATCGGGCTTGGTCGTCAGGAGCACTTTAATTCCATCATAGTCCATCAGCAGTTTTCGTAATTGCTAGTCGGTATCATGAAGAGACATATGATACCCGACGATAAGATAATAGTTAAGGCGGTTAAAGCGGTTGCCACTTCCGGTAAATAGTACGGAAGATGGTCGCCATCTTCGATATAGGACCGTATGGCTGATAATAATGTCCTACTCACCCGTTTTGAGCCATAACTTGGCGGTGAATATACGGACATATATTCCATATTTTTGTAGCAGTATTTGAAATAAATTTGATGTGAATTGCTTGCCATTGTCTGGTAGGGTAGTTTCTGGGACCGAAAGGATCAAAAAGACTTCCTTTTCAATAAAATTATACAAGAAAGCTGCCAAAGCTTCCTGGATAGATTTTACCATCACAAACTTTGGAAAAATGGTCCAGAACTATAGCTATGTATAAATTTCGGCGCTTTTAACGTGGGTAAGGATTTAAAAAGTCTACATATAACCTTTGGAAAGGCCGAGTTATTTCCCCTAGTGATCTCGGGGCGACCCTAATTATAAAATTGACACCTTGGTTCATTTTCCACTCTGGATAATTGGTCACAAAATGTTTAACGGGGTAAGACATACCTGGCTAATAAAATTGTCTCTGTAATCATTCCGGAGATCCCGTAATGAAGTGTGGGCTGTCCCACATCAAAATTAATAGGACTACAAACTTCCATTCAGATAAATCAGAATCCAAATATCTTGAAACCGAAGCGCATTGTCTAGTGTTGGCGTCCGTCTTAGGCTTATCCTCCGCCTTGTGAAGTTCTTTATAATACACACGCGACAGGGTGCCAGGTACTACATTCACTGACCCCTTTCTGTATCCTATTTGGCAATCAAAAGCTTATAGTTTGAGACTCCAGCGGAGTCGGGCGGAATTTTTTTCAATTAGGTGTTCTCCACCTTCCGCGTCTAATTGGAATACTAGGCTACCAACTCCGGAATTACTGACGACGCTCTGTATAAAAAATGGTCGGTCGTAGTCTGGGTTGACTAAGCCCAAGGCTATCGCTTAGGTCTTGCAACATCTGCCGCATCTGGTCATCTCGATTTGGCTCATTTACTAAAAAGGACGGTGAGTGGAGCAGTCAGTGTTGCAAAATTACTAATGCGTCTCCGGTACCACCTGCACATACGCAGGAAACTCCGTATTTATTCAGGTATTATCTACGTTGAAAAATCTCCAATAGCTCTACATTTCTCGGAATTCATACGGAGACAGCCATTCCCTACCACATATCGTTATACTTAATAAACTTGCAATTTTGCTCAATAATTCGAAATGATCATCGAGGTCGGATGTTATCAAGAGATCGTACTATCATGTAGATATAATATGGTATTACTTGGCTCATTAGAAGGCATAAGGTTTGCGGAGCATTGCAAAACTCAAATGGTATAACCTTAAATTGATATAATGCCTTAGATATCCCTAGATTGTTGGTTAAGCGGAATCTGCCAAAATGCATCTTTCAGTTCAATTGACGAAATAACTCGCGTTTGGTTTAGGCGGCCTAACAATCCATCGATGAGTGAGACACCAGCGTACTTCACCATTCGCTTTACTTACAATAGTAACTAGGGAGTACCATGAGCTTTGGCTTTCTTCAATTATTTATTCCCAAGATTATCATCCTGTCCTATATATTAACTTCGGGGATGGAAGCTGATTTCGCGTATAAGCATTGCTTTGCTGGGTTGGCCTTACCGACGTCGATGGTATGTGATAGCATTTTCGCCTTACCTAGTCACGATTTAACACTGAACGGATCCTTTTCTAATATAGAATCTATTCGTGCTTATTCGATTGCTGTGAGGATTTGAAATTTGCTTTCTCATCGGACATATTTATCGCATTAATCAACGAAGCTATTTTTGGTGTGATCCCGAACTGGTTCCATAAATCTATTCACAGATAGAGTTGCTGTTCTAGTACAGTGAGCTTGTTAATTTATCCGAACACCCGTTGGGGCTAGCCATACTGGCCGTATTGCTATGCGAACCGCTGCAGGATCCGACGTTTTTGCTAGAGCAGAATTTCTGTGCAGGTACCTTTTTTTCCCCCACCCGATTGGTTACTCTGCGTTGTTAATGTATGTCTCCTATAACTAGCCGTACTGAAGGTATTTCTTGAATCCATATGTTTCTGAAAATAAGTTCTGGTCTTGGACAATAACTGGAAGGGTCCCGACTACTATCCTTTAAAATTTCCGGACTGAGTACTGGAATCTTGTTTCTTGTTGCAGCTGGAAAGACCGATTAACTCCCCATGAATAGTGCAGGGTGACTAGCTAGTTGAGCCTGTATATTGTCTTGCCTGGAATGCAACTTGGTTGTTTGAGCTGATAACTGCGTTAACTGGTTTACTGTCGTACCTTGCTCATGGGCGTTGGAATTTGGAACAGAATTAGGACGTTCAGTCCTAACATCATTAGTCATAGATTCTCCTGGTTAATCATCTTCATCGTCGATATCTCCAAATGCCGCCATGTCTGTCATCTGCTTCATCACGGTGTGTTACACACTTCTCATTCACCGAAGGTACAAATCGTGTTTGGCGCGTAGCAATAACAACTACGGTTGTCATATTGAACCAGGTCTAGGTATTATCACACCAGTTGATTTTGCCGACTGTAGTCGGAAAAGTAGACACACATTGGGGGTTAATCAAATTTAATCGACTACCACCAGGTGTTAAAGCAGTTTTCAGCAATTGTCTGCGTGAGGTCAGAAACAAAGCACCAAATGTGGTTATATCAAAGGTTTTAGCGTATTCAACATTTTGGTTTCAACATCAATGTCAACATTAATATGATTTCGATCTTGAGTATGTCTAGATGGATACATTTTGATATACCAATGCCCTTTCACAGACGAGGACCACGTAATAGTATCGCTTAAGTTAGAAAATTATCTGTGAAATTAATAAGACGATATAGTCGGGAATGTGAAAGAGTTCAAAGATTTATTCGTCAGGTTAATTCACAATCGCTAAATTCAAAAATGATTCAAAAATGGTCACAATCATTGTCAGCTATCAGCGATTACCTGATGTTCAGGGATAGAATCATAATTCCATAGGTTCATCAAGGCAGATAACGCATGAAATCTATTGCATACAGCTACAAATACTTGCGCAGAAGTGACGAGAATATCGCGGATTTGGTCAAGGGATGTAATCAAGGACAGAAATAACCTCCGAACCCCATATTAATTCTAGTTTTTCCGAGTTTATTCCTGCGACCTTATTTCATTGCCCTAGAAATTCACATGACAAAACTCTGAAAACATTACGTGGTAGTAGAAATGAGTGATAGGTCGGCTTCGCTCGTTTTTATTGGTTAAAGCGTTAAACTAATCAGCGAAAAGTTTTTAAAACGAACAATAACGCCTCAGGCACGGAAACAATTCGGATCCACACTCGGAGGACTGTAAAGCGGTTATCGAGAAACGGATGGCAGCATTAAACCATCATAGAGATAAAGATGCAAGCGAGTCGAAAATTCAATGTTATGCAAAACATTTGAAGAAAGTATTCAAATATTCTTACGTAGGGCTCACTGGTTAGTTCCATAAATGCGTCAAATGCTGAGTGATATTTGCAAAGTCATTAACAGGGTCGATCACGATTTAGTCTAGTATCCAGTTTTGAAGTTTTATTGTATATTGAAGCGGAAACAACTACATGTGACTAACAGCCTAGATCAGGAGCACCGATCTGTTTATAAAGGCCAACGGTGGTTGGACATCGAGGTATCCAAAAGAATGCGAAGAATTTCTATACTTGAAGCACCAAGCTGACAAGTTTGATACTCAATTTTAAATTTCATTTGTGGTTCTCTTTCTTGGCGACTCAGATTTTGTTTAGTTGTTGGCTGATTACTCATCTTCGCTCACGAAAAGAGTGTACTGGCATTTGTTTTTCACTTTAGATAATTTGGAAGCTTAAATTAAATTTACCTTTAGTGAATACATCTACATAGTATGCTGAACTTTTTGTAAACGATTCATTCTAAACAGTTAATAATTTTCTCACGCAAATAGAGCAACGGAATAAAGGAACGAATCACTGTGGCGTTAGTTTCAAAATACTGCGAGGATCAATAACTATGGATTAAGGTGAACAAACTGCAACCTCTCGAATAGAGAGCAAGAAGAAAAGATCTGAGACAGAAATGAGACAACATTTGAAAGAAATGAGAATATGTTCATTAAATAATAAAAAGAAAACATTTTTTGCATAACACCCAAAACTTATCCAATATAATTTCTGTCTTATTACAATCTTATATACATTCACTTATCTGGATTAACAATGCTTTGTCCGAAAAAAATGTTATGAGTGTACAGCATATTTTGGATTGTCTAGCGGAAATACTGGTCGAGCGATATTTTGATTGTATTGTGAAGGCGGGGCCGATGCAAATGAATTACCCGTCAACGGTGTTAAATTGTATGGTTGATTTTGTTGGTAGTTCTGTGGTGGCATTGTTGGTTGATTTTCCCGTTGCGAATAATTTCGTGATAAGTTTTGATTATTAAATGAATTGGTTGCATTATTACTCATTTGGTTTGGATACGGCATATTAAAGTACGGTGATTGTTGGTATTGCGGTGGATGATTTTGCTGAGGGAAATATTGCTGCTGTTGTGGATATTGTGGTTGCCTATATCCGCTGTTACTTTGATTGTATGACATTGGTGGTACTTGCGGAGCCATTTCTGGATAGTTTTGTGGCTGCATATTAAGCTGTGGATTCTGTTGACCCCCATAATTTCCGTTGTACACCAGATAATTGATATTGGCACAGTTATTTAAAATATTTTTAATCTCTAGTAGTGAACTGTGTTTTCCCTTTGGTATTACGAATGTACCAAGGATCCCAACACAAATCAAAATTAGTATAAATGTTAATGTATGCGTAAAAATAAAATTAAAATCCAATAATTTGCCGAATATGTTTTGGGGCTGTAATACAGTTTCGTATTGCATAACACCAATAATCACAAGCTCAATGAAGTAGCCAACACCCAAAACAATTTCATTAGATTTTAAATTTGTATACGACAGAATATTTATATCAGGATGTGAAAATCCGAAGCCAAGTCCCATAAAAACAATCCACAATATAATTTTTATATCATACCAATAAATTACATTGTACGAGAAGAATACAAGCAACACGATCATACATGAGATTTTAATTGTAATCGATAAAAAGTAATTAATTTTGTAGCTGACAAGCGCCATTAAAATTAATGAGATTAAAGTGCCGCCAGTGGCAAACCAATGAACTTGAAAAACATTTCTATCGAACGAATAAAGTGATGCGGCAACATGTAGATACACAAATGGGTAGTAAAACATCATCATGCTTAACACTTTCGATGCTAATGTGTAGAGAACACGTCCGAATTCCTTTGCTCTGTTCGTTTTAGTTTCCAATGGTATAAAAGGTAGCTGAATTTGTGGATAAATTAGGTGTGGTTGTGTAATGTGAAAATATTTGTCTTTGAATATTTCCTTATTCATATTTTCCCGGTTAATGTCTTTATCCAAACTTTCTTTATAGTTATACGATTGCATACAGAGTTGCATTCCTTCGTTGAAAATGAATAACAATAATAAAAACGCCGTTATGGCTATTAGAACAATTCCATGCAATAACCCGTTAAATGTATATGGATCGAAAAAAACTGTACCATCAAATACGAACTGGTTATCGAGCCAAGTAAGGGTCGCACCAAGACCTACTCCGATCAGATACAAGAAATGTGGTATTGATAACTTCAAATAGCGATATTTTGATTTCGCCATCCGAATATTGATGTAGCTGAGCGCTGAAACACAAATGATGCCGTGCGCGACAAACCCTATGCATGCGACCAACAGTACTGAAAATAAATGTAAATAAAATATTTTGATTACCGTATACGCTTATCTTAACACTAAAAAATAATTTTTATATAGTTAGCACAACCGACAAAACATAGATAAATAAAACAATTTTTAATTCAATAAACTCACAATCATGTCCAATTAAGAATATTGTCGTGATGAGAAGCAAGATTAGTCCGACCATTTGGAAATACATATGCTCATATTTATATTGTTTGTAAATGTGTTTGATTAACATATGTGCAGCACCTGTTAGTATCGCAGCAAATCCACCAATATAAAATGGCCAATATGTCATACGCTCGTATGCGGATATCGTATACTCGTTCATGTGAACAAAATTCATCATGTGTCCCATGAACATTCCCACGGGCACAAATATTAGCATAGCTGCAGGAATTTAAAAAAAAAAAATAATTATCAACGTTAAAACCATAGAAGAATTTTAATAGTGTTCACCCAACATTTCCGGAAAGTAGTGTGCCATTTTTGTGTCATACAACACTATAAACAATTTTTATTTCACTCTTTCACACAGTGTGTATGTACTTCAAGTTTAAGTCCGACTTCTGAAAGTTTTAAAATTATACTAACGATGGCTTTATTAAAAATTATTATTTCTGAGTACCTTTGATCGATTAGGGCAACAAATATTTGCTGATATCAATGCAATAAAATGTGTGCGCTGATTGTAAATTGAATAAGAATTTAACGAAAGTGATGTTTTCCAACCTATAGAGAAAATTTTTTGTGTACGACATATTTATGTGAGTGCTGATAAAACGGTTATCTATCATATAAGTACATATATGAGTTTAATATGTGTTCAAGTTCATATGTCAAAAGGAGGTTGGCTATTTTCCAAAATAGTAGTGTTTAATGTAAATTATCGCATTTTCTGCAGAAGTGTTGATAACACATTTACAACAAACAAAAACACTTTAGTTTAACACAAACGAATTTATTTATTTAACACCAAAAATTAATTCATCTTTTACTTTTTATATCTCACTAATTCACTTTTTAAATCACTTTTAATTCACTTTTTAATGTTTACACTATCACTTACCAAATCGTTCATGACTTTTCGAGTAAGAATAGTGTAGAAACATTTAGACTAGTTTTATTATGGAAAATTCCATTTTAGTACAGTAAAACTTTGCACTATTAATTTAACTTATTCTATTTTACCCTAGGTGTTGTCATGTTGTGAATCTTGTTTAATTAAATACACTTTTATTATTTAATTTTTATATTTATTTATTAGTTTATAATTCAAGTTTACAACATTTAGTATTATTTTATAACCACACTTTGATAACCATGAATGTGTCGTCTCCATCTTGTATCTCTTACCACACTGAACTATCTCCTATTTAGCATGAAGTTGGTTATGGTTCAGTTGTTAACAAATTAATCTGACATGCTTGAAGTTAGTTTTACTTTTTTAACTTCTTCATGATAACTCATTCATGACACATTCATGACATCCTCTTTTTTTTTTTTTTTTTTTTTTATATTTAATAAGATGTAATAATTCAGTAGTTACATAAATACATTATATTTTCTTAAATCATAAGCATTGATTTTTTTTTTTTTTTTTTTTTAAATTTTATATTGAATGTAATCATTCAAATAGCTCGGTTTTCTTATTGTCCTCTTAGGCCTATCAGATTCATTATTTTTGATTTCATTTTCTCTTATATTTTGGTCTAATTCAACAATATTTTTATCAATATTCAAGTTACAATTAACATCATTACTACTTAGATTATTTACATCAGTACTGTTACTAGTGTCATCAATCTGTTCACTACTACTCTTAAATTCTACATTTTTATCTAACATTTCATCAATGTCCTGAGAAACATCAAATCTTTCATTTCCACCATTCCTTCTTAAATGACACCTGTTTCTGGTTAATATTTTATTATCATTTCTTAGTATTTTGTATTGCCTTGGGTGTGGAGTTTTTTGATAAACAATAGCAGTATCCCACTGCCTATTTTTATTACTAATTCTTACTCTATCACCTACGTTAAATTCTGATAAATTTTTAGCGTTCCTATCATAATATTTTTTTTGTAAAAACTGTCTATCTTCTAATTTTTGTTGAATATTTTTAAATTTGCTATTATTATATTTTTGAAAATGAGGTAGAATCCCCCTAACTCTTCTTCCAAATAATAATTCATTTGGAGACCCTAATTCATTGGATATAGGTGTATTGCGATATTCTAACAAGCATAGATAAAGATCCTTATTATCAAAATCTGCCTTCTTTAAGATATTTTTAAGAGTTTGGATATGCCGTTCGGCCATCCCATTGCTACGAGGATAATGAGGACTTGACATAATATGTTTAAAATTATAATTCATCGCAAATTCTTTAAACTGTCTGCAATTGAACTGCGGACCTCCATCACTATGTAGTTCATATGGTATTCCATGCCGTGCAAATATTGACTTTAATGAATTTATTGTCGTTGAGCTGTTCATGTCAGTTAATGATGATACTTCTATGTATTTTGAAAAATAATCAACGACTATTATGTAGTTTTGATTTTTAAAGTAGAATATATCCGTTCCTACTGTCTTCCAAGGTCCATCTGGTACATCAATTGGCATTAATTCTTCTTTAACGTTGGCCTTTTGAAAATTTATACATGTTGGAGAGTTTGCTATCATTTCTTCAATTTCTCTGTTCATTCCCGGCCAAAACACTATTTGCCGTGCTCTATTTTTTGTTTTTTGAATTCCCATGTGATTATAATGCATGTTCGTTAATATATCTTTTCTTAATTTCGTGGGTACAACGACACTATTTCCTTTCCACACCAATTCTTCATCTACATACAATGTTTCTCTAAATGTATGGTACGGTTTTAATATTGCAGGTATGTTTTGTTTATTATCCGGCCATTCGTGTGTGATATAGTTTCTCAATGTTAGTATTTCTGTATCTATTTTCGACTCATTTTTTAATTCTTCTAGTTTCATATCAGAAATGTTTTCTGAAAAATTAATCATTAATATCGACATTTCATCCATCTCTTGATCAGATTCTTCTTCCTCCAAGTGAGCTCTTGACAGCATATCCGATATCCACATTTCCGAACCCGGTTTGTATACCAAATTCAAATCATACGGTTGCAGTTTCATTTTCATCTTTTGTAGTCTAACTGGTACTTCTGCTAATGATTTTTTTGAAATTGAGATTAACGGACTGTGATCCGTTTCTACTGTAAAATTACTTCCAGCCACATATTGGTGGAATTTTACACACCCAAATACTACCGCATTTAGTTCCTTTTCAATCTGAGCCCAGTTCCTTTGTGAATTTGTGAACGACTTTGAACTGTACGCTATTGGTTTACCTTTTTGTAATAGTACTGCACCTACGCCTGTACTACTTGCATCTACGTTGATTACACAATGTTCATTCTGATCATAATATGATAATACTGGGTTTGAAGTAATATGTTCTTTTAATTTATTAAAAGCTCTTTCATGTTCTTCTAGCCATTTAAATTCATTTTGTTTCTTAATTAAATTTCGTAGAGGCTCGGTGATCTGTGATGTGTTCGGTATAAATCTTGATAGATATGTGACTGTACCCATGAAACGTTGAATACCCTTCTTGTCTTTTGGCACTTGCATGTTTTTGATAGCTTTAATCTTTTGCTCATCCATTCGTATACCATTCCTATCAAATACATGACCTAAAAATTTTATTGAATTTTGTGCAAATTTGCACTTCTGCCTGTTGAATTTTATATTAAACTCTCTAGCCCTGTCTAGTATTTTTTTTAACGTTTTATAATGGTCTTCATACGAATCCGACCATGCGATTATTTCATCCACATAAATTTCTATGTTCGGGATACCATCAAAAATGTCTTTAAATTTTTTTTGATATATTTCGGTAGCCGTTTTAATTCCATATGGCATACGCTTAAAGCAATACCGCCCAAATGGTGTAATGAAAGTTGTGAGTCCTTCACTGCTTTCACTTAATTTGACTTGATAAAACGCCGTTTTACAGTCGAAGGTGCTGTAAAATTTTTTTGAAATGGTTCATTTTCTTTAATTTTATTTGTATTCACTTTATTTTTATAAATTTTTTACACAATTTTTTGTTTTTCTAAGTATCCGTTTTGATTAACCTTAAATTTTTAACGTGCACGCACACCAACCCTTTTCTGTTATTATTTCTACCTTTTAATCTTTTAATTTATTAAACATCCGGCTGCGCCATGTCATGTTGTGAATCTTGTTTAATTAAATACACTTTTATTATTTAATTTTTATATTTATTTATTAGTTTATAATTCAAGTTTACAACATTTAGTATTATTTTATAACCACACTTTGATAACCATGAATGTGACGTCTCCATCTTGTATCTCTTACCACACTGAACTATCTCCTATTTAGCATTAAGTTGGTTATGGTTCAGTTGTTAACAAATTAATCTGACATGCTTGAAGTTAGTTTTACTTTTTTAACTTCTTCATGATAACTCATTCATGACACATTCATGACAGGTGTCACCGTGACAATATAATATTACGTTTTTGCCTTATCAAATAAGGTTCGTATCACTGGATTATGAATAATACAAAATCAATTCAATTTATCACCAACGAATTTATTTATTTCACAAAATTCATTACAACACAGTTTATCAATAAAAATTCACAAAATCACTTTATATAAATTATTCTTAAATTTTACTGATCACTTTTACTTTATTTGTCGCACTACAACACGTTTTTAAATCACTTTTTAATTCCTTTTAATCTTTATACTATCGCTTACCAAATATTACTAAATCCAATTCGACTTCGTTCGCCTTTTTATATACACAAACCAAACTTCTAGAAATCTCATGATTTTTCTAGTTAGAATAGTGTAGAACAATTTTATCATGGAAAATTCCATTTAGAACAGTTTAACATTGAGCTATTAATTTTAACTTATTCTATTACACTCTAGGTGTCACCGTCACACTACCCCCCACCTAAGCCTGTTCATCCCGAATAGGACCCAAATCACCTCCTCTGTACAGGGCCAGCCTCTCCAAATGCACCAGCTTTGGTTTATCTCGATGTCCCTTCCGTATCCGATAAACCAAGTCGTTAATTGCCCTTCCTGGAAGCCCGGATTATTTGCTCGTATGTCATATTGAGCCTTCATCCGGTCACTTGACATCCGTATTTTCTCCCGTACACATTGATGAATCTTATTAAGTTCCTCTTTCATTTGGTCTACGTAATCCTGTCTTTAGATCTCCAGGTAACCGTAGATTATCTCCAAATAACGTTTTAGCTGGTGCCATTCCGGTTGTATCATGTATTGCTGATCGATAAGCCATCAGAAACATCGGTATATGTCGATCCCAGTTGCGTTGGTTTTTCTCAACGACCTTTGCTAGATATTCCTCCAATGTACCATTAAATCTTTCCACCATACCATCAGACTGTGGATGCAAAGGCGTTGTTCTAGTTTTATTTATACCGAGCATCTGGCATATTTCTTGAAACACCACCGATTCAAAATTCCGTCCTTGATCGGTATGAATCTCCATTGGTACTCCAAATCTGCTAATCCGGTTGTTTACTACGGCATCAGCTATTGTTGTCGTCTCCTGATTTGTTGCCGCTCTCAGTGGTGGGAAATGGGCCCGCTACATCCATTGCAATTCTTTCGAATGGTGCTCCAACGTTATATTGTTTCATGGTTCCACGACTTTTGCGTGCGGGTCTCTTCACCCCTAATTCCAAGGTGGCCCCACTTGCTCCTCCATGATACTCATTCAGAATTTCTGCAATCCGGCACTTTCCACAATCGTTTTAAACAGCCATTCTCAAGACGGAGGCTATCTCATTGAGCCCAATAAGCCTTGACGATGGAAGTTTTGTCCGTGATCTCGCTCCAAGTTGGCCGGTGTTCCTTTTCCTTCCATTCCATTATAACTGATACATCACTTGCGTAAGCCGAACGTCGATGATGTCTTCCTTTGCTTCAACATGGCCACAATGTTTACATTCTACTGGACACGGCCGTCTTGATAATGCGTCGGCATTTCTGTGTGCACTTCCCTTCCGATGTTCGATTTGAAAATCGTAGCTTTCGTTCGATCCAGCGTGCTACTTGTCCCTCTGGATTCTTGAATTGTAACAGCCACCGTGAAGCGCCGTGATCTGTCCGTAAATGTAATTTTTGGCCATAAAGATACTTATGGAAATGCTTGACACACTCCACTATAGCCAACAATCCTCTCCGTTTCACGCAGTATTTACGCTCCGGTTTCGATAATGTTTTGGAGTAGTACGCAATAACTTTTTCTTGGCCATTAATTGCCTGTGATAACACACCTCCTATACCGTCATTACTTGCATCGGTGTCCAAAATAAATTTCACGTTGGGTATAGGGTACGCGAGGATTGGCGCAACACATAACAGTCTCCTTAGTTCCACGAATGCTTCCTCCTGGTCATCGTTCCATTCGAATGGCTTGTTTTTCCTGATCAACTCGTGCGAACTCTTGGCGATTTTGGCGAATCCTGGCACGAAGCGTCTATAATAGGTGCACAATCCCAGAAAACTTTGTAATTCGTGTAAATTTTTAGGTCTTGGCCAGTTCTTTACTGCTGCGATCTTTTCTTGGTCAGTGTGAATTGCATTAGTTGTTACAAGATGACCCAATATATTTAGCTTCAGTTCTGAACAGTTTACACTTCTTTGGGCTTAGCTTTAATCCGGCGGCCTGTATCCGATCTAAAACTTCTGCCAAGTTCCTTAGATGCTCGTCGAAATCCTTACCCATGACGATGATGTCATCCAGATATATTAGGCACGTCTTCCAATGTAATCCCCTTAACACGCGCTCCATTAATCGTTCAAAAGTTGCAAGGGCATTACATAATCCGAACGGCATAACAATAAATTACCAAAGCCCGTTACCCACACTGAACGCTGTTTTCTCGCGATCTTTCCACCTGCCAATAGCCGCTTTGTAGATCTAATGTAGAAAAAATTCGAGCACCCGATAATGTGTCTAACGTGTCATCGATCCTTGGCAGTGGGTAGCTATCTTTTTTCGTCACATCATTGAGTTTTCGGTAATCAACGCAGAATCTCATGCTACCGTCCTTCTTCTCGACCAATACTACCGGTGAGCTCCATGGGCTATTAGATGGTTCAATTACTCCTGCTGCCTGCATATCTGTTACCATTCGATTGACTTCTTCTTGTTTTGCCAAAGGTAGCCTCCTGGGTGGTTGACGAATTGGCATCTCTGCTCCCGTATCAATTCGGTGCTTTACCATTGAGGTTCTTCCGTTATTATCTGATGTACTGCAGAATATGGACGTGTACCGTTTGAGTAGTTGATGTGCAGAATTTTTCTGTGCCTCGGTAAGATTTTCGGTCCATTTCTGCATAAGTTTTCGTCTTATCCGAGAGATTTAGAGTTCTAATTGGTACTCTATAGTCGTTGTCTGGTTTAACTAGGGTTTTTCCGATTATAATTTCCTTGGCTCCGTTCTCCTCTTCGTTAGCTTCCACAACCCACAACCTGGGTGACCCAGAACCTCCCTCCAATTTTCCCCATTGGATCGTCTCCGAATTCGGTGGCAGCTTCTCCCGATGATCAATAATAATTCGCCTGATAGTTGCTCCGGCACTGCTAGATTGAAGTGGCAACTCGATGTTATCGTAACTTAAAACTCCTCGTCCAACATCCACCACGAAGCCATTTGCCCTCATGATCCCGATTATGACTTCATCCACAATATCTGCAATCAGCACTTCGTGTTGGAAAAGAGTTCTCCCGATTTTTATTTTCACGAACTTTTTGCCTTTTATTATTGAACTATCTCCAGTTGCTGTTTGTAACTTCAATCCATTAGCTGGTTGTACACCTCCATCGATCAGATCTTTACGGACAATCGTGCGATTTGCTCCCGTATCCAGAGTGATGATGCAATTTCTGCCATCAATGTTGCCTTTGATTGTTAAGCTGTCACCGCCCCTTGCTACTTTCGAAACGCGGATGGAGGTTATGGGGCAATCGGTTGTGGGAGTCAGCTTCTGCCTCTTTAAGCTGACTCTTTGTAGTTTAACGACTCTGTCGTCATTTGGCCTTCTTGCCTGGCCACTGACTGCTCCCCGCTTGGTCGTCGCTGCATAGAAGATGGTGATCTTCCCCTTTTTCTTTTTAATTCCCAGCAGTCTCGTGAGATGTGACCGATTTTATCACATGCCCAACATCTGATTTTGACGCTTCCGTCTCGGTATCTTGGTGTTGACCGTTCTGTGTTTATGCTGGTGTCGATTTCCACTCGGCGTATTTTCATTGATGGTTTGGTGATGGCTTGTGCAGTTTCATTTGTTAACGCACAAGCGATGGTTTCCGCAAAGGTTGCTTTAGGTGACAACATCACCGCCCTGCGTGTTTCTGGATCTCGAATGCCATCAATGAATGCGTCAATTTTTAGCCTTTCCATATAATCGGCTGATGTACTGGTATGTGCTAGATGTACTAATCGCTCGATTGCCGATGAAAATTCCTGTAGCGATTCTCCTCCCTTTTGATAGCGGTTTTTCAATTCCATACGATAGATTTCCCGCTTGTGATCATTGCCGTACTTCGAGATAACTGTTGCGATCCTTTTCTGGAATGGTTTGTAAGGCCTCCGCAGCTTCACCTTTAAGGGCCACTATTAACGCTGCGACAAGATGTTCATCATTCCAACGGTTTTGATTGGCTGCCGTTTCAAATTGAAATTTGAAAATGCCGAAAGATGTTGTACCGTCGAATGTTGGTGGCTTTAACTTAATCGATTTAACAGTTTGAACCACTTGCGTCGTTGTTCCACTTGCCTTGACATCATTTAGTTCTTTCTCGAGACGTTGAACCTCCGTTTGAAATTCAGTTTTAACATGTTGAATTTCTGATTGTAATTCCGTCTGCAATTTCTCTATTTCACCATGAACATTTGTAGACAGTTCTAAAATTTTCTCGTCCATTTTCTTTTGACCTTCGGCAATTTCCCCCATCTGACGCTCTATAATTTGGTTTGACTCCTTATTTTCGTCCAACTGTTGTTTCATTTCGTGTTTTATTTCCTGGTTAGACTGATTTTGTTGTTCCAACTGTCGTTTTATTTCTTCGTTTGACTGGTTTATAGTCTCCAACTGTCGCTCATTTGACTGCTAAATTTTCACCATTTGTCGTTCGTTTTGTTGTTTCATTAGACTCATCTGTCCTGACATCTGGTTCACAGCAGCTATTAACTGCGACAAATCGAAACTTCCAGAATGTTCTTGTGTCTTTTCGACCAACGGTTGTTTATGTTCTGCTTTCTGCTCTACGGTTCCGCGTCCAGCCCTTCGTTCTGCATGGCCTCACGTAGTCGCGCTTGTAAAGCTGCTTTAGCACCATCAGTGGCCAAACCCCGTTTCTCAAGTTCCCTCTTTAATTCTGGAACTTTTAATTCATTGAGAATCATATTCTTTATCTTTTAATTCACAATCCCACCGCTGTCACCAATTGTTTCGTTTATGCCTTGTCAATTAAGGTTCGTATCAAAACACACACTTTTTAAATCACTTTTTAATCTTCACACTGTCGCTTTCCAAATACTACTAATAATCTTACAAGTTTACTCTATCGCGTTCCAAATACGAATAATACGAATTCGATCTTGTTCGCCTTTTTATATACACAAACCAAGCTTCTCGAAAGTTCATGACTTTTCCAGTTAGAATAGTGTAGAAACATTTTATCATGGAAAATTCCATTTTAGTACAGTTTAACATTGAGCTATTAATTTTACTTATTCTATCATACACTAGGTGTCACCGTCACAATAATTTATGGAACTCGTGATTCATATTGGGACGGTGACACCTGGTGTGTAATAGAATAAGTTAAATTAATAGCTCAATGTTTAACTGTACTAAAATGGAATTTTCCATGATAAAATTGTTCTACGCTATTCTAACTGGAAAAGTCATGAGCTTTCTAGAAGTTTGGTTTGTGTATATAAATAGGCGAACGAAGTCGAATTAGATTAATAGTATTTGGTAAGCGATAGTATGGAGATTAAAAAGGAATTAAAAAGTGATTTAAAAAGTGTTATAGTGCGATAAATAAAGTAAAAGTGATCAGTAAAGTTTAAGAATAATTTATATAAAGTGATTTTGTGAATTTTTATTGATAAACTGTGTTGTAATAATTCTTGTGTTAACCAAATAAATTCGTTGGTGATAAATTAAAATGATTTTGTATTATTCACAATCCAGTGATACGAACCTTAATTGACAAGGCAAAAACGTAACAATATGTATCCGGAACATCCGGTGAATGGATTTATGAAGTAGAGTTAGTAGTGATACCAAACATTCGTATCCGGTAGATTCAAAAATTCTTCTTCCAAATTTCTTAGAACAGCATCAGTTCGATTGTTGAGGTTAATATCAGGCGAATTTGTTCTTATCAGATCGGAATTCTCTGCTGATTTATCAGATTGTTGGACCACTCCATGGTGAGATTTAAAATAAGCCTCACTAGCTTAATCAAGTTATCTATTATGGTGGTATGACTCTTTATCAATGACTCCAATTGTTGATCCATGTTCCGTCTAGATCCCAAACATATCGCCTATAGCATCAGGGCTATGGTGCCTTCTACGCCTCGTTTTGCTCATCGAACTTCTTTGTTCCAGGCTAATAATAATTCACTATCCGCAATCAAATTGTTGTTTTGCCATTGAATATTTTGAAGAATTAGATCGCAATTTAACCCAGCTATATTCAAGCATGTCGCCTTTAGTTCTTAATATGTTTGCTTAAAGGCTTCAATCTACTCCCAGTAATTTCTCATGTTGACCATGTTGTTGTCTCACCAATGTTCATTTCATAGCTACTACTATATGTGTTTACCTATTTCTTCGAAGTAAATCCAAGTCTCGAAAAACAACAAATGCATAACGTATTTATTGCTAGATGATTGAAGGTCCCTCTTAGAACTTGATTGTCCTACGCCGATGGTTGTAATTCTCTAGTTTGGCATTGGTTTGCTTTCATAGGCATGATTTCCTGTAAACTTTCTTCGATTGGTAACTTACATAATTTCACAATCGGTCGCTTATAGGTTGCATTTTCCCACTTTGTTCCCACGTTGCATGTTTCCACAATTCTCGCTAGCTTCTATCGTCAGGTCGTTGATTACTAAGTTTGACTGGCTGCTTTTTCATTTAGTTCGTTGTTGAGTTGGTGGAAGTATTCGGAGGAACACCATTTCATATTCATATTAAGAAGTGCCCCGGTATGGGGCAACTGGTGTGAGAATTGAGACATGCTTCTATTTGGGTAGTCACGGTATATAGCTCCTCGAAAGTGAGTGTTATTTCGCCTATGATCCGTTTGAGATGGAATTTCATTGATTTAATCCCTGCCTCGAACATCAACTCTACGAACATTTTTAATTCACAGCTTATACAGCTCGAGTTGCTTCGTCTATGTTGTTAGAACCTGTTAACAGATCATCTACGTACATATCTGTCAACATGATTTTTGCTCCTATTGGATAATCATTATCTCCGTCAGTAGTTAGTTGTTTATGGCTAAGAAGCTGGAGGCTGTTGTTTCGTATGTCAGCATTTTTAACTTGTATGCCTCCATTGTTAATCCAGATTTGCACATACATCTTTGCTATATCTGCTGTCACATTGCTTGAATTCTGTTCCAAGCTGTTCGGTAATTGCACCTGTTATTGTTAACTGATTATTAATTTGGGCTGGTCCCTTCCACAGTTGTAATTTCAGATACATCATCTTTACCGTATCGCAAAATTTGCTGGATGAGGGTAGTGAAAAATAACGGAATTTCTACCTTAGGCAACTTCACTTGCACTGTTTCTGCTGCGGAGGCCGAAAGAAACATTTTCCTCGCCCTGACCGATGGTAAGGTATAACAAAAAGAAGGTTAATTCAGTAAACCACTGCTCTAATAAGATTATCTAAGAAATACAGCTTAGAAGATCTAGATAGCGTATGTAGTTACTAAGTTTATTATTGATCATCCAAAGTCAACAACCAACTGGCACCTACAAGTTCAAACCATCAAACAACGGACAGCTAAAAAATGACATCAGAAGACAGATAAACAGAGAATTATTAAGGCAATAAATTTTCCAACAAAATAACGGGACGATGTCGAATGATATCATCCGACAAATGGACCCACCGTTGGAGGTAAATCATCCTTATTACAAAACACGAAATACGTGAATTTTCCTGTCATGTTATTTACCTTAGAGATTATTGTGGAAAACGTGTATAAAGGTCGATTATAATCCAACCTATAATTGGTTGCTCCACGGAATGAGATACCATAACCGTTTATCGAACTAAAACACAAAAAAACGCAAATTTTAGCGAACAAAATAGGTCACTTAAGATTAATTTATTTATCAGTGCGTAATATATTGGCACTTTTATCAGCAATTATTTGGAGCTCTAATCACATAAACAGCCGATTCATATAGATAATTAGAAATTATGCCGAACAGTTTAATTTCGCAGTCTCAGTGAAACGGGAGTGTAAATAAAGCGATGAACCAATAATAAATGTTGGTGTATAGTTTATAACCGCATTAAAATGACAAACTATTTCCCAGAAATATTAGGTGAGAGTTTTTTTTTAAATAATTTTAGGCCAAAATTCAAATAACTTATATTATCTTAATTATGCGCAGCAACGGCAGTATTTTTGCCCTTGGGATTATTCATGGGATACATGATAACTTATGTTCAAATGCTTGGTACTACAAACGAGTATTTATACGATTGGAAATACTGGCCATTCTGTCTTGGTGGTGTGGTGGCAATTTTAACAGGCACTGCCCATGTTGTAATCAAATTCAGATATAACCAATATAAGTATGAACATTTTTATATCCTAATGATAGGTGGAATGGCATTTATCATCGCGGGAGGACTTATGATGGGCTCAAATGGTACGTTACTTTTGTTTTCTTTGTTGCAGTAATGGAATAAAGCAACTTAGTTTTAAAAAAAAAATGAAAAGTTACACAATTTATGATTTTTTACAGTTGGAACGGCCGCATACTTTGGGTCGGTTGCGCATGGCATGATGTATGTGACGGCGCTCAGTTATATTAACATTCGGACGGGGTACTCAGAATATCGCTATTTAAAATTATCAATGCCACATTTGTTATATCTATTTGGAATCAGTGGTAGTGCTACTGCTATATGGCCCAACACAATTGTACGGTACAGCTATGATCATTGGACTCGTTACGATGGTGCTACACTTACTGGAACGTTAATTATGTCCCTATCGATTATTTTACTATTTGCAATAATTGCCAATGAAATGTTTCATCATTCAAGT
Source organism: Tipula vernalis (assembly GCA_958295665.1). NCBI lineage: Eukaryota > Metazoa > Arthropoda > Insecta > Diptera > Tipulidae > Tipula > Tipula vernalis. The sequence continues at coordinate 457,584,067 of OY282558.1, read as the reverse complement.
AAGTCAAATAATTACAAAAAAAGTTGGGACAATGATGTAAATCGGGAAAATACCAAGAAGGAATTGTTTCAAAAAAAATATTTCGTCATTACATCGTCAGACCATATTCGGGATATTCCAAAGGGGAATGAACCATCGATATTGAGGGAATTTGCAGTTATCATATATGCGTTGGCATCGAAAGTGTTAACCTTGGTGTTCTTATACCCCCTATTTTTATATATGTACTTAGCCGCCTCCGACGACATTTATGACGGTAACGTTTTTATAATCTACTGGTTTGGTACTGCCGGCTTTGTTATTTCGCTAATATTAATGAGGTACATTGACCATAAAAGTAATTACATTCTAACAATTATAATTAAATTTGTATGTATGGCCGTGATTTATATATTTTCCGTCATCGATGTTATGTATTCGGGGTATATGAAAATTCCACTCTGGTTTGTGTTTATGGGACTCGGTTTTGGAATTTCACATTCGGATATAAATATCCTATCGTATACGAATTTGAAATCGTGTGAAATTGTTTTGGCCTTCGGCTATTTAATCGAGCATCTGATTATCGGTGTGCTTCCATACGTAATTGTGTTGAATAACGAAAGAATTAAATACAGAGAATTATCGGGTTTTGAAAACGTTTTATTTGAAGCATTATCATTTTTAGTGATTTTGCCTTGCATTGGAATCATTGGTTACTTTGTCATACCACGGGGAAAACATTGTTCGCTACTCGAGATTAAAAATAAATTAAACTATTGTGAAAACTCACAGTTAAATTTGCAGAAACAAAACCACAATCCAGAAAATTTATCAACGCTCGTCACAGGAGGCAAATAACGGCTCATATCGTATATGTACACATCTCAATATTCTGTTAGCATAGATTCACATTATTAAATTATAACTAGGGGGTCACCTGTGCAATTGCAACATTTTTTAATTTGTTTCCTTATTTCTTAATTTCTGTTGCTCGCCGACTCCCAACTCAATCCAAATATTTTTTAAATAAAACTGTTTAATATAATTTCAAAAATTAAATTAAGTGTTTTATTTATTATTATTATTATTTATATTTGAATTCCGCTACGGGAAGCAAATTTTCACTCCAAATTTGACTCTTGCGCGTCTTCGAAAACGTACAGTTGTAGGTCCGTTTTTCGTATCGAAAATCTGGAAAAGGTGAATTATTTAGGAACAAAATTTAAACTTTATTAAATAGAATATGTACTTACATAATTAAGAGAAAGCCTCCTGATATACCACATTGTCATAGGGAATAAGCCATAACCCTTTAATATCCAGGAAAACGATGAAATAAAACAGCCAATTTTAACACCTTTATAGCTGATTTATTAAATTTATATTTTTCGATACAACTTACAAACGTTCTCTTTATTTTCTGTTTTAAATACAAAATTTTGCTCAAATCTCATATTTTGTTTGCTAATAAATTTCAAAAACAACAGACATAACCTCATAAAAAACGAAAAATCACCTCCTTTTATTTGCAATTTTCTTTGATTATAAAGGGTCAGCGGATTATTTAATTTAAACAAAATATGTTAAATACTATTTCAGATTTTTGATATAACCTTCAGCATTTCTTCAAGATAATTTTAATTAACAATTTTGCAATTTTATTGGACTGGTATTTCATATAAAAAAATGTAATCAAACAATTTTGTACACGGACCAGCGCCTCTTGCGGAAATGTTTGTAAAGCTGATGTACTAAAACACGATCTATAGTTTTCTGCTACGAGTTAGGCTTGTTCAATCAAACATCGAAGTTCTAAAACTAGAAACCAAAGTTACAAACCATAAAAATATCAAATAATTTTAGTTCAACATATTGTTACGTTTTTTGCCTTGTCAAATAAGGTTCGTATCACTGGATTGTGAATAATACAAAATCAATTTAATTTATCTCCAACGAATTTATTTATTTCACAAAATTTATTACAACACAGTTTATCAATAAAAAATTCACAAAATCACTTTATATAAATTATTCTTAAATTTACTGTTCACTTATAATTTTTATTTCCACAAAAACACTTTTTAATTCCTTTTTAATCTTTACTCTATCGCTTACCAAATATTACTAATCCAATTCGACTTCGTTCTCCTTTTTATATACACAAACCAAACTTCTAGAAAGCTCATGACTTTTCCAGTTAGAATAGCGTAGAAACATTATGTAACAATTTTATCATGGAAAATTCCATTTTAGTACAGTTAAACATTGAGCTATTCATTTAACTTCTTCTATTACCCACTAGGTGTCACCGTCACAATATTTATTATTTGGTTCCAATTGGAATTCAAATATACTGCATTCAAAATGTAATTTAATTACAAAATCTTTCGAATAAAAGTGATTTCCTGGGAAATAAGACCATTCATAGGCAATATTAGTGGAATTTAGTCAAAATAATATATGGACCATAAGAAAATGAATCCAAATCACTGGCAAGTGGCGTAAATGACATTTAACAGGTGTGAACTTTCTACGAAATGTATGGTAAAGCAATTACAGGTTTCCTGACCTATCATTTGAGGTATCAAGAACCGCAATCGGAGCACAATTGCTGATTTTGGATTTTTACAGCTCTGAATCGGCTGAGCTATAGTAAGGTGATTTTCTTCGAATGGATTTTTCTGTGAAATGTATGGAAATAATCAACCAATTTTAATGCGGTTTGTCATAATAATTACAGGTCCCGAGACCTATCATTTGAGGTATCAAGAACCGCAATCGGAGCACAATTGCAGATTTTGGATTTTTACAGCTCTGAATCGGCTGAGCTATAGTAAGGTGATTTTCTTCGAATCGAACTATCTACGAAATGTATGGTATAGCAATTACAGGTCTCGTGACCTATCATTTGAGGTGTCAAGAACCGCAATCGGAGTACAATTGCAGATTTTGGATGTTTACAGCTCTGAATCCGATGAGCTATAGTAAGGTGATTTTCTTCGAATCGATTTTTCTGTGAAATGTATGGAAATAATCAACCAATTTTAATGCGGTTTGGCATAACAATTACAGGTCCCGAGACCTATCATTTGAGGTATCAAAAACCGCAATCGGAGCACAATTGCAGATTTTGGATTTTTACAGCTCTGAATCGGCTGAGCTATAGTAAGGTGATTTTCTTCGAATCGAACTTTCTACGAAATGTATGGTATAGCAATTACAGGTGTCCTGACCTATCATTTGAGGTGTCAAGAACCGCAATCGGAGCACAATTGCAGATTTTGGATTTTTACAGCTCTGAATCGGCTGAGCTATAGTAAGGTGATTTTCTTCGAATCGATTTTTCTGTGAAATGTATGGAAATAATCAACCAATTTTAATGCGGTTTGGCATAACAATTACAGGTCCCGAGACCTATCATTTGAGGTATCAAGAGCCGCAATCGGAGCACAATTGCAGATTTTGGATTTTTACAGCTCTGAATCGGCTGAGCTATAGTAAGGTGATTTTCTTCGAATCGATTTTTCTGTGAAATGTATGGAAATAATCAACCAATTTTAATGCGGTTTGGCATAACAATTACAGGTCCCGAGACCTATCATTTGAGGTATCAAGAACCGCAATCGGAGCACAATTGCAGATTTTGGATTTTTACAGCTCTGAATCGGCTGAGCTATAGTAAGGTGATTTTCTTCGAATCGAACTTTCTACGAAATGTATGGTATAGCAATTACAGGTGTCCTGACCTATCATTTGAGGTGTCAAGAACCGCAATCGGAGCACAATTGCAGATTTTGGATTTTTACAGCTCTGAATCGGCTGAGCTATAGTAAGGTGATTTTATTCGAATCGAACTTTCTACGAAATGTATGGTATAGCAATTACAGGTGTCCTGACCTATCATTTGAGGTGTCAAGAACCGCAATCGGAGCACAATTGCAGATTTTGGATTTTTACAGCTCTGAATCGGCTGAGCTATAGTAAGGTGATTTTCTTCGAATAGGTTTTTCTGTGAAATGTATGGAAATAATCAACCAATTATAATGCGGTTTGGCATAACAATTACAGGTCCCGAGACCTATCATTTGAGGTATCAAGAACCGCAATCGGAGCACAATTGCAGATTTTGGATTTTTACAGCTCTGAATCGGCTGAGCTATAGTAAGGTGATTTTCTTCGAATCGAACTTTCTACGAAATGTATGGTATAGCAATTACAGGTCTCGTGACCTATCATTTGAGGTGTCAAGAACCGCAATCGGAGTACAATTGCAGATTTTGGATTTTTACAGCTTTGAATCGGCTGAGCTATAGTAAGGTGATTTTCTTCGAATCGATTTTTCTGTGAATTGTATGGAAATAATCAACCAATTTTAATGCGGTTTGTCATAATAATTACAGGTCCCGAGACCTATCATTTGAGGTATCAAGAACCGCAATCGGAGCACAATTGCAGATTTTGGATTTTTACAGCTCTGAATCGGCTGAGCTATAGTAAGGTGATTTTCTTCGAATCGAACTATCTACGAAATGTATGGTATAGCAATTACAGGTCTCGTGACCTATCATTTGAGGTGTCAAGAACCGCAATCGGAGTACAATTGCAGATTTTGGATGTTTACAGCTCTGAATCCGATGAGCTATAGTAAGGTGATTTTCTTCGAATCGATTTTTCTGTGAAATGTATGGAAATAATCAACCAATTTTAATGCGGTTTGGCATAACAATTACAGGTCCCGAGACCTATCATTTGAGGTATCAAAAACCGCAATCGGAGCACAATTGCAGATTTTGGATTTTTACAGCTCTGAATCGGCTGAGCTATAGTAAGGTGATTTTCTTCGAATCGAACTTTCTACGAAATGTATGGTATAGCAATTACAGGTGTCCTGACCTATCATTTGAGGTGTCAAGAACCGCAATCGGAGCACAATTGCAGATTTTGGATTTTTACAGCTCTGAATCGGCTGAGCTATAGTAAGGTGATTTTCTTCGAATCGATTTTTCTGTGAAATGTATGGAAATAATCAACCAATTTTAATGCGGTTTGGCATAACAATTACAGGTCCCGAGACCTATCATTTGAGGTATCAAGAGCCGCAATCGGAGCACAATTGCAGATTTTGGATTTTTACAGCTCTGAATCGGCTGAGCTATAGTAAGGTGATTTTCTTCGAATCGATTTTTCTGTGAAATGTATGGAAATAATCAACCAATTTTAATGCGGTTTGGCATAACAATTACAGGTCCCGAGACCTATCATTTGAGGTATCAAGAACCGCAATCGGAGCACAATTGCAGATTTTGGATTTTTACAGCTCTGAATCGGCTGAGCTATAGTAAGGTGATTTTCTTCGAATCGAACTTTCTACGAAATGTATGGTATAGCAATTACAGGTGTCCTGACCTATCATTTGAGGTGTCAAGAACCGCAATCGGAGCACAATTGCAGATTTTGGATTTTTACAGCTCTGAATCGGCTGAGCTATAGTAAGGTGATTTTATTCGAATCGAACTTTCTACGAAATGTATGGTATAGCAATTACAGGTGTCCTGACCTATCATTTGAGGTGTCAAGAACCGCAATCGGAGCACAATTGCAGATTTTGGATTTTTACAGCTCTGAATCGGCTGAGCTATAGTAAGGTGATTTTCTTCGAATAGGTTTTTCTGTGAAATGTATGGAAATAATCAACCAATTATAATGCGGTTTGGCATAACAATTACAGGTCCCGAGACCTATCATTTGAGGTATCAAGAACCGCAATCGGAGCACAATTGCAGATTTTGGATTTTTACAGCTCTGAATCGGCTGAGCTATAGTAAGGTGATTTTCTTCGAATCGAACTTTCTACGAAATGTATGGTATAGCAATTACAGGTCTCGTGACCTATCATTTGAGGTGTCAAGAACCGCAATCGGAGTACAATTGCAGATTTTGGATTTTTACAGCTTTGAATCGGCTGAGCTATAGTAAGGTGATTTTCTTCGAATCGATTTTTCTGTGAATTGTATGGAAATAATCAACCAATTTTAATGCGGTTTGGCATAACAATTACAGGTCCCGAGACCTATCATTTGAGGTATCAAGAACCGCAATCGGAGCACAATTGCAGATTTTGGATTTTTACAGCTCTGAATCGGCTGAGCAGTAAGGTGATTTTCTTCGAATCGAACTTTCTACGAAATGTATGGTATAGCAATTTCAGGTGTCCTGACCTACCATTTGAGGTGTCAAGAACCGCAATCGGAGCACAATTGCAGAGTTTGGATTTTTACAGCTCTGAATCGGCTGAGATATGGTAAGGTGATTTTCTTCGAATCGATTTTTCTGTGAAATGTATGGAAATAATTAACCAATTTTAATGCGGTTTGGCACAACAATTACAGGTCCCGAGACCTATCATTTGAGGTATCAAGAACCGCAATCGGAGCACAATTGCAGATTTTGGATTTTTACAGCTCTGAATCGGCTGAGCTATAGTAAGGTGATTTTCTTCGAATCGAACTTTCTACGAAATGTATGGTATAGCAATTACAGGTCTCGTGACCTATCATTTGAGGTGTCAAGAACCGCAATCGGAGTACAATTGCAGATTTTGGATTTTTACAGCTTTGAATCGGCTGAGCTATAGTAAGGTGATTTTCTTCGAATCGAACTTTCTACGAAATGTATGGAAATAATCAACCAATTTTAATGCGGTTTGGCATAAAAATTACAGGTCCCGAGACCTATCATTTGAGGTATCAAAAACCGCAATCGGAGCACAATTGCAGATTTTGGATTTTTACAGCTCTGAATCGGCTGAGCTATAGTAAGGTGATTTTCTTCGAATCGAACTTTCTACGAAATGTATGGTATAGCAATTACAGGTGTCCTGACCTATCATTGAGGTGTCTAAAACCGCAATCGGAGCACAATTGCAGATTTTGGATTTTTACAGCTCTGAATCCGATGAGCTATAGTAAGGTGATTTTCTTCGAATCGGTTTTTCTGTGAAATGTATGGAAATAATCAACCAATTTTAATGCGGTTTGGCATAACAATTGCAGGTCCCGAGACCTATCATTTGAGGTATCAAGAACCGCAATCGGAGCACAATTGCAGATTTTGGATTTTTACAGCTCTGAATCGGCTGAGCAGTAAGGTGAATTTCTTCGAATCGAACTTTCTACGAAATGTATGGTATAGCAATTACAGGTGTCCTGACCTATCATTTGAGGTGTCAAGAACCGCAATCGGAGCACAATTGCAGATTTTGGATTTTTACAGCTCTGAATCGGCTGAGATATAGTAAGGTGATTTTCTTCGAATCGATTTTTCTGTGAAATGTATGGAAATAATCAACCAATTTTAATGCGGTTTGGCATAACAATTACAGGTCCCGAGACCTATCATTTGAGGTATCAAAAACCGCAATCGGAGCACAATTGCAGATTTTGGATTTTTACAGCTCTGAATCGGCTGAGCTAGTAAGGTGATTTTCTTCGAATCGAACTTTCTACGAAATGTATGGTATAGCAATAACAGGTGTCCTGACCTATCATTGAGGTGTCAAGAACCGCAATCGGAGCACAATTGCAGATTTTGGATTTTTACAGCTCTGAATCGGCTGAGCTATAGTAAGGTGATTTTCTTCGAATCGATTTTTCTGTGAAATGTATGGAAATAATCAACCAATTTTAATGCGGTTTGGCATAACAATTACAGGTCCCGAGACCTATCATTTGAGGTATCAAGAACCGCAATCGGAGCACAATTGCAGATTTTGGATTTTTACAGCTCTGAATCGGCTGAGCTATAGTAAGGTGATTTTCTTCGAATCGAACTTTCTACGAAATGTATGGTATAGCAATTACAGGTCTCGTGACCTATCATTTGAGGTGTCAAGAACCGCAATCGGAGTACAATTGCAGATTTTGGAGTTTTACAGCTTTGAATCGGCTGAGCTATAGTAAGGTGATTTTCTTCGAATCGATTTTTCTGTGAAATGTATGGAAATAATCAACCAATTTTAATGCGGTTTGGCATAACAATTACAGGTCCCGAGACCTATCATTTGAGGTATCAAGAACCGCAATCGGAGCACAATTGCAGATTTTGGATTTTTACAGCTCTGAATCGGCTGAGCTATAGTAAGGTGATTTTCTTCGAATCGAACTTTCTACGAAATGTATGGTATAGCAATTACAGGTCTCGTGACCTATCATTTGAGGTGTCAAGAACCGCAATCGGAGTACAATTGCAGATTTTGGATTTTTACAGCTTTGAATCGGCTGAGCTATAGTAAGGTGATTTTCTTCGAATCGAACTTTCTACGAAATGTATGGTATAGCAATTACAGGTCTCGTGACCTATCATTTGAGGTGTCAAGAACCGCAATCGGAGTACAATTGCAGATTTTGGAGTTTTACAGCTTTGAATCGGCTGAGCTATAGTAAGGTGATTTTCTTCGAATCGAATTTTCTGTGAAATGTATGGAAATAATCAACCAATTTTAATGCGGTTTGGCATAACAACTACAGGTCCCGAGACCTATCATTTTAGGTATCAAAAACCGCAATCGGAGCACAATTGCAGATTTTGGATTTTTACAGCTCTGAATCGGCTGAGCTATAGTAAGGTGATTTTCTTCGAATCGATTTTTCTGTGAAATGTATGGAAATAATCAACCAATTTTAATGCGGTTTGGCATAACAATTGCAGGTCCCGAGACCTATCATTTGAGGTATCAAGAACCGCAATCGGAGCACAATTGCAGATTTTGGATTTTTACAGCTCTGAATCGGCTGAGCTATAGTAAGGTGATTTTCTTCGAATCGAACTTTCTACGAAATGTATGGTATAGCAATTACAGGTCTCGTGACCTATCATTTGAGGTGTCAAGAACCGCAATCGGAGTACAATTGCAGATTTTGGAGTTTTACAGCTTTGAATCGGGTGAGCTATAGTAAGGTGATTTTCTTCGAATCGATTTTTCTGTGAAATGTATGGAAATAATCAACCAATTTTAATGCGGTTTGGCATAACAATTACAGGTCCCAAGACCTATCATTTGAGGTATCAAGAACCGCAATCGGAGCACAATTGCAGATTTTGGATTTTTACAGCTCTGAATCGGCTGAGCTATAGTAAGGTGATTTTCTTCGAATCGAACTTTCTACGAAATGTATGGTATAGCAATTACAGGTCTCGTGACCTATCATTTGAGGTGTCAAGAACCGCAATCGGAGTACAATTGCAGATTTTGGATTTTTACAGCTTTGAATCGGCTGAGCTATAGTAAGGTGATTTTCTTCGAATCGAACTTTCTACGAAATGTATGGTATAGCAATTACAGGTCTCGTGACCTATCATTTGAGGTGTCAAGAACCGCAATCGGAGTACAATTGCAGATTTTGGATTTTTACAGCTTTGAATCGGCTGAGCTATAGTAAGGTGATTTTCTTCGAATCGAACTTTCTACGAAATGTATGGTATAGCAATTACAGGTGTCCTGACCTATCATTTGAGGTGTCAAGAACCGCAATCGGAGCACAATTGCAGATTTTGGATTTTTACAGCTCTGAATCGGCTGAGCTATAGTAAGGTGATTTTCTTCGAATCGATTTTTCTGTGAAATGTATGGAAATAATCAACCAATTTTAATGCGGTTTGGCATAACAATTACAGGTCCCGAGACCTATCATTTGAGGTATCAAAAACCGCAATCGGAGCACAATTGCAGATTTTGGATTTTTACAGCTCTGAATCGGCTGAGCTATAGTAAGGTGATTTTCTTCGAATCGAATTTTCTACGAAATGTATGGTATAGCAATTACAGGTGTCCTGACCTATCATTTGAGGTGTCAAGAACCGCAATCGGAGCACAATTGCAGATTTTGGATTTTTACAGCTTTGAATCGGCTGAGCTATAGTAAGGTGATTTTCTTCGAATCGAACTTTCTACGAAATGTATGGTATAGCAATTACAGGTCTCGTGACCTATCATTTGAGGTGTCAAGAACCGCAATCGGAGTACAATTGCAGATTTTGGATTTTTACAGCTTTGAATCGGCTGAGCTATAGTAAGGTGATTTTCTTCGAATCGAACTTTCTACGAAATGTATGGTATAGCAATTACAGGTGTCCTGACCTATCATTTGAGGTGTCAAGAACCGCAATCGGAGCACAATTGCAGATTTTGGATTTTTACAGCTCTGAATCGGCTGAGCTATAGTAAGGTGATTTTCTTCGAATCGATTTTTCTGTGAAATGTATGGAAATAATCAACCAATTTTAATGCGGTTTGGCATAACAATTACAGGTCCCGAGACCTATCATTTGAGGTATCAAAAACCGCAATCGGAGCACAATTGCAGATTTTGGATTTTTACAGCTCTGAATCGGCTGAGCTATAGTAAGGTGATTTTCTTCGAATCGATTTTTCTGTGAAATGTATGGAAATAATCAACCAATTTTAATGCGGTTTGGCATAACAATTTCAGGTCCCGAGACCTATCATTTGAGGTATCAAAAACCGCAATCGGAGCACAATTGCAGATTTTGGATTTTTACAGCTCTGAATCGGCTGAGCTATAGTAAGGTGATTTTCTTCGAATCGAATTTTCTACGAAATGTATGGTATAGCAATTACAGGTGTCCTGACCTATCATTTGAGGTGTCAAGAACCGCAATCGGAGCACAATTGCAGATTTTGGATTTTTACAGCTTTGAATCGGCTGAGCTATAGTAAGGTGATTTTCTTCGAATCGAACTTTCTACGAAATGTATGGTATAGCAATTACAGGTCTCGTGACCTATCATTTGAGGTGTCAAGAACCGCAATCGGAGTACAATTGCAGATTTTGGATTTTTACAGCTTTGAATCGGCTGAGCTATAGTAAGGTGATTTTCTTCGAATCGAACTTTCTACGAAATGTATGGTATAGCAATTACAGGTGTCCTGACCTATCATTTGAGGTGTCAAGAACTGCAATCGGAGCACAATTGCAGATTTTGGATTTTTACAGCTCTGAATCGGCTGAGCTATAGTAAGGTGATTTTCTTCGAATCGATTTTTCTGTGAAATGTATGGAAATAATCAACCAATTTTAATGCGGTTTGGCATAACAATTACAGGTCCCGAGACCTATCATTTGAGGTATCAAAAACCGCAATCGGAGCACAATTGCAGATTTTGGATTTTTACAGCTCTGAATCGGCTGAGCTATAGTAAGGTGATTTTCTTCGAATCGAATTTTCTACGAAATGTATGGTATAGCAATTACAGGTGTCCTGACCTATCATTTGAGGTGTCAAAAACGGCAATCGGAGCACAATTGCAGATTTTGGATTTTTACAGCTCTGAATCGGCTGAGCTATAGTAAGGTGATTTTCTTCGAATCGAATTTTCTACGAAATGTATGGTATAGCAATTACAGGTGTCCTGACCTATCATTTGAGGTGTCAAGAACCGCAATCGGAGCACAATTGCAGATTTTGGATGTTTACAGCTCTGAATCGGCTGAGCTATAGTAAGGTGATTTTCTTCGAATCGATTTTTCTGTGAAATGTATGGAAATAATCAACCAATTTTAATGCGGTTTGGCATAACAATTTCAGGTCCCGAGACCTATCATTTGAGGTATCAAAAACCGCAATCGGAGCACAATTGCAGATTTTGGATTTTTACAGCTCTGAATCGGCTGAGCTATAGTAAGGTGATTTTCTTCGAATCGAATTTTCTACGAAATGTATGGTATAGCAATTACAGGTGTCCTGACCTATCATTTGAGGTGTCAAGAACCGCAATCGGAGCACAATTGCAGATTTTGGATTTTTACAGCTTTGAATCGGCTGAGCTATAGTAAGGTGATTTTCTTCGAATCGAACTTTCTACGAAATGTATGGTATAGCAATTACAGGTCTCGTGACCTATCATTTGAGGTGTCAAGAACCGCAATCGGAGTACAATTGCAGATTTTGGATTTTTACAGCTTTGAATCGGCTGAGCTATAGTAAGGTGATTTTCTTCGAATCGAACTTTCTACGAAATGTATGGTATAGCAATTACAGGTGTCCTGACCTATCATTTGAGGTGTCAAGAACTGCAATCGGAGCACAATTGCAGATTTTGGATTTTTACAGCTCTGAATCGGCTGAGCTATAGTAAGGTGATTTTCTTCGAATCGATTTTTCTGTGAAATGTATGGAAATAATCAACCAATTTTAATGCGGTTTGGCATAACAATTACAGGTCCCGAGACCTATCATTTGAGGTATCAAAAACCGCAATCGGAGCACAATTGCAGATTTTGGATTTTTACAGCTCTGAATCGGCTGAGCTATAGTAAGGTGATTTTCTTCGAATCGAATTTTCTACGAAATGTATGGTATAGCAATTACAGGTGTCCTGACCTATCATTTGAGGTGTCAAGAACTGCAATCGGAGCACAATTGCAGATTTTGGATTTTTACAGCTCTGAATCGGCTGAGCTATAGTAAGGTGATTTTCTTCGAATCGATTTTTCTGTGAAATGTATGGAAATAATCAACCAATTTTAATGCGGTTTGGCATAACAATTTCAGGTCCCGAGACCTATCATTTGAGGTATCAAAAACCGCAATCGGAGCACAATTGCAGATTTTGGATTTTTACAGCTCTGAATCGGCTGAGCTATAGTAAGGTGATTTTCTTCGAATCGAATTTTCTACGAAATGTATGGTATAGCAATTACAGGTGTCCTGACCTATCATTTGAGGTGTCAAGAACCGCAATCGGAGCACAATTGCAGATTTTGGATTTTTACAGCTTTGAATCGGCTGAGCTATAGTAAGGTGATTTTCTTTGAATCGAACTTTCTACGAAATGTATGGTATAGCAATTACAGGTCTCGTGACCTATCATTTGAGGTGTCAAGAACCGCAATCGGAGTACAATTGCAGATTTTGGATTTTTACAGCTTTGAATCGGCTGAGCTATAGTAAGGTGATTTTCTTCGAATCGAACTTTCTACGAAATGTATGGTATAGCAATTACAGGTGTCCTGACCTATCATTTGAGGTGTCAAGAACCGCAATCGGAGCACAATTGCAGATTTTGGATTTTTACAGCTCTGAATCGGCTGAGCTATAGTAAGGTGATTTTCTTCGAATCGATTTTTCTGTGAAATGTATGGAAATAATCAACCAATTTTAATGCGGTTTGGCATAACAATTACAGGTCCCGAGACCTATCATTTGAGGTATCAAAACCGCAATCGGAGCACAATTGCAGATTTTGGATTTTTACAGCTCTGAATCGGCTGAGCTATAGTAAGGTGATTTTCTTCGAATCGATTTTTCTGTGAAATGTATGGAAATAATCAACCAATTTTAATGCGGTTTGGCATAACAATTTCAGGTCCCGAGACCTATCATTTGAGGTATCAAAAACCGCAATCGGAGCACAATTGCAGATTTTGGATTTTTACAGCTCTGAATCGGCTGAGCTATAGTAAGGTGATTTTCTTCGAATCGAATTTTCTACGAAATGTATGGTATAGCAATTACAGGTGTCCTGACCTATCATTTGAGGTGTCAAGAACCGCAATCGGAGCACAATTGCAGATTTTGGATTTTTACAGCTCTGAATCGGCTGAGCTGTAAGGTGATTTTCTTCGAATCGATTTTTCTGTGAAATGTATGGAAATAATCAACCAATTTTAATGCGGTTTGGCATAACAATTACAGGTCCCGAGACCTATCATTTGAGGTATCAAAAACCGCAATCGGAGCACAATTGCAGATTTTGGATTTTTACAGCTCTGAATCGGCTGAGCTATAGTAAGGTGATTTTCTTCGAATCGATTTTTCTGTGAAATGTATGGAAATAATCAACCAATTTTAATGCGGTTTGGCATAACAATTTCAGGTCCCGAGACCTATCATTTGAGGTATCAAAAACCGCAATCGGAGCACAATTGCAGATTTTGGATTTTTACAGCTCTGAATCGGCTGAGCTATAGTAAGGTGATTTTCTTCGAATCGAATTTTCTACGAAATGTATGGTATAGCAATTACAGGTGTCCTGACCTATCATTTGAGGTGTCAAGAACTGCAATCGGAGCACAATTGCAGATTTTGGATTTTTACAGCTCTGAATCGGCTGAGCTATAGTAAGGTGATTTTCTTCGAATCGATTTTTCTGTGAAATGTATGGAAATAATCAACCAATTTTAATGCGGTTTGGCATAACAATTACAGGTGTCCTGACCTATCATTTGAGGTGTCAAGAACCGCAATCGGAGCACAATTGCAGATTTTGGATTTTTACAGCTCTGAATCGGCTGAGCTAGGTGATTTCTTCGAATCGATTTTTCTGTGAAATGTATGGAAATAATCAACCAATTTTAATGCGGTTTAGCATAACAATTACAGGTCCCGAGACCTATCATTTGAGGTATCAAAAACCGCAATCGGAGCACAATTGCAGATTTTGGATTTTTACAGCTCTGAATCGGCTGAGCTATAAGGTGATTTTCTTCGAATCGATTTTTCTGTGAAATGTATGGAAATAATCAACCAATTTTAATGCGGTTTGGCATAACAATTACAGGTCCCGAGACCTATCATTTGAGGTATCAAAAACCGCAATCGGAGCACAATTGCAGATTTTGGATTTTTACAGCTCTGAATCGGCTGAGCTATAGTAAGGTGATTTTCTTTGAATCGAACTTTCTACGAAATGTATGGTATAGCAATTACAGGTGTCCTGACCTATCATTTGAGGTGTCAAGAACTGCAATCGGAGCACAATTGCAGATTTTGGATTTTTACAGCTCTGAATCGGCTGAGCTATAGTAAGGTGATTTTCTTCGAATCGATTTTTCTGTGAAATGTATGGAAATAATCAACCAATTTTAATGCGGTTTGGCATAACAATTTCAGGTCCCGAGACCTATCATTTGAGGTATCAAAAACCGCAATCGGAGCACAATTGCAGATTTTGGATTTTTACAGCTCTGAATCGGCTGAGCTATAGTAAGGTGATTTTCTTCGAATCGATTTTTCTGTGAAATGTATGGAAATAATCAACCAATTTTAATGCGGTTTGGCATAACAATTTCAGGTCCCGAGACCTATCATTTGAGGTATCAAAAACCGCAATCGGAGCACAATTGCAGATTTTGGATTTTTACAGCTCTGAATCGGCTGAGCTATAGTAAGGTGATTTTCTTCGAATCGAATTTTCTACGAAATGTATGGTATAGCAATTACAGGTGTCCTGACCTATCATTTGAGGTGTCAAGAACCGCAATCGGAGCACAATTGCAGATTTTGGATTTTTACAGCTCTGAATCGGCTGTAAGGTGATTTTCTTCGAATCGATTTTTCTGTGAAATGTATGGAAATAATCAACCAATTTTAATGCGGTTTAACATAACAATTTCAGGTCCCGAGACCTATCATTTGAGGTATCAAAAACCGCAATCGGAGCACAATTGCAGATTTTGGATTTTTACAGCTCTGAATCGGCTGAGCTATAGTAAGGTGATTTTCTTCGAATCGATTTTTCTGTGAAATGTATGGAAATAATCAACCAATTTTAATGCGGTTTGGCATAACAATTACAGGTCCCGAGACCTATCATTTGAGGTATCAAAAACCGCAATCGGAGCACAATTGCAGATTTTGGATTTTTACAGCTCTGAATCGGCTGAGCTATAGTAAGGTGATTTTCTTTGAATCGAACTTTCTACGAAATGTATGGTATAGCAATTACAGGTGTCCTGACCTATCATTTGAGGTGTCAAGAACTGCAATCGGAGCACAATTGCAGATTTTGGATTTTTACAGCTCTGAATCGGCTGAGCTATAGTAAGGTGATTTTCTTCGAATCGATTTTTCTGTGAAATGTATGGAAATAATCAACCAATTTTAATGCGGTTTGGCATAACAATTTCAGGTCCCGAGACCTATCATTTGAGGTATCAAAAACCGCAATCGGAGCACAATTGCAGATTTTGGATTTTTACAGCTCTGAATCGGCTGAGCTATAGTAAGGTGATTTTCTTCGAATCGAATTTTCTACGAAATGTATGGTATAGCAATTACAGGTGTCCTGACCTATCATTTGAGGTGTCAAGAACCGCAATCGGAGCACAATTGCAGATTTTGGATTTTTACAGCTCTGAATCGGCTGTAAGGTGATTTTCTTCGAATCGATTTTTCTGTGAAATGTATGGAAATAATCAACCAATTTTAATGCGGTTTGGCATAACAATTTCAGGTCCCGAGACCTATCATTTGAGGTATCAAAAACCGCAATCGGAGCACAATTGCAGATTTTGGATTTTTACAGCTCTGAATCGGCTGATCTATAGTAAGGTGATTTTCTTCGAATCGAATTTTCTACGAAATGTATGGTATAGCAATTACAGGTGTCCTGACCTATCATTTGAGGTGTCAAGAACCGCAATCGGAGCACAATTGCAGATTTTGGATTTTTACAGCTCTGAATCGGCTGTAAGGTGATTTTCTTCGAATCGATTTTTCTGTGAAATGTATGGAAATAATCAACCAATTTTAATGCGGTTTGGCATAACAATTTCAGGTCCCGAGACCTATCATTTGAGGTATCAAAAACCGCAATCGGAGCACAATTGCAGATTTTGGATTTTTACAGCTCTGAATCGGCTGAGCTATAGTAAGGTGATTTTCTTCGAATCGAATTTTCTACGAAATGTATGGTATAGCAATTACAGGTGTCCTGACCTATCATTTGAGGTGTCAAGAACCGCAATCGGAGCACAATTGCAGATTTTGGATTTTTACAGCTCTGAATCGGCTGTAAGGTGATTTTCTTCGAATCGATTTTTCTGTGAAATGTATGGAAATAATCAACCAATTTTAATGCGGTTTGGCATAACAATTTCAGGTCCCGAGACCTATCATTTGAGGTATCAAAAACCGCAATCGGAGCACAATTGCAGATTTTGGATTTTTACAGCTCTGAATCGGCTGAGCTATAGTAAGGTGATTTTCTTCGAATCGAATTTTCTACGAAATGTATGGTATAGCAATTACAGGTGTCCTGACCTATCATTTGAGGTGTCAAGAACCGCAATCGGAGCACAATTGCAGATTTTGGATTTTTACAGCTCTGAATCGGCTGAGCTATAGTAAGGTGATTTTCTTCGAATCGATTTTTCTGTGAAATGTATGGAAATAATCAACCAATTTTAATGCGGTTTGGCATAACAATTACAGGTCCCGAGACCTATCATTTGAGGTATCAAAAACCGCAATCGGAGCACAATTGCAGATTTTGGATTTTTACAGCTCTGAATCGGCTGAGCTAAAGTAAGGTGATTTTCTTCGAATCGATTTTTCTGTGAAATGTATGGAAATAATCAACCAATTTTAATGCGGTTTGGCATAACAATTACAGGTGTCCTGACCTATCATTTGAGGTATCAAAAACCGCAATCGGAGCACAATTGCAGATTTTGGATTTTTACAGCTCTGAATCGGCTGAGCTATAGTAAGGTGATTTTCTTCGAATCGATTTTTTGTGAAATGTATGGAAATAATCAACCAATTTTAATGCGGTTTGGCATAACAATTACAGGTCCCGAGACCTATCATTTGAGGTATCAAAAACCGCAATCGGAGCACAATTGCAGATTTTGGATTTTTACAGCTCTGAATCGGCTGAGCTATAGTAAGGTGATTTTCTTTGAATCGAACTTTCTACGAAATGTATGGTATAGCAATTACAGGTGTCCTGACCTATCATTTGAGGTGTCAAGAACTGCAATCGGAGCATAATTGCAGATTATGGATTTTTACAGCTCTGAATCGGCTGAGCTATAGTAAGGTGATTTTCTTCGAATCGATTTTTCTGTGAAATGTATGGAAATAATCAACCAATTTTAATGCGGTTTGGCATAACAATTTCAGGTCCCGAGACCTATCATTTGAGGTATCAAAAACCGCAATCGGAGCACAATTGCAGATTTTGGATTTTTACAGCTCTGAATCGGCTGAGCTATAGTAAGGTGATTTTCTTCGAATCGAATTTTCTACGAAATGTATGGTATAGCAATTACAGGTGTCCTGACCTATCATTTGAGGTGTCAAGAACCGCAATCGGAGCACAATTGCAGATTTTGGATTTTTACAGCTCTGAATCGGCTGAGCTATATATAGTAAGGTGATTTTCTTCGAATCGATTTTTCTGTGAAATGTATGGAAATAATCAACCAATTTTAATGCGGTTTGGCATAACAATTACAGGTCCCGAGACCTATCATTTGAGGTATCAAAAACCGCAATCGGAGCACAATTGCAGATTTTGGATTTTTACAGCTCTGAATCGGCTGATCTATAGTAAGGTGATTTTCTTTGAATCGAACTTTCTACGAAATGTATGGTATAGCAATTACAGGTGTCCTGACCTATCATTTGAGGTGTCAAGAACCGCAATCGGAGCACAATTGCAGATTTTGGATTTTTACAGCTCTGAATCGGCTGAGCTATAGTAAGGTGATTTTCTTCGAATCGATTTTTCTGTGAAATGTATGGAAATAATCAACCAATTTTAATGCGGTTTGGCATAACAATTACAGGTCCCGAGACCTATCATTTGAGGTATCAAAAACCGCAATCGGAGCACAATTGCAGATTTTGGATTTTTACAGCTCTGAATCGGCTGAGCTATAGTAAGGTGATTTTCTTCGAATCGATTTTTCTGTGAAATGTATGGAAATAATCAACCAATTTTAATGCGGTTTGGCATAACAATTACAGGTCCCGAGACCTATCATTTGAGGTATCAAAAACCGCAATCGGAGCACAATTGCAGATTTTGGATTTTTACAGCTCTGAATCGGCTGAGCTATAGTAAGGTGATTTTCTTCGAATCGATTTTTCTGTGAAATGTATGGAAATAATCAACCAATTTTAATGCGGTTTGGCATAACAATTACAGGTCCCGAGACCTATCATTTGAGGTATCAAAAACCGCAATCGGAGCACAATTGCAGATTTTGGATTTTTACAGCTCTGAACCGGCTGATCTATAGTAAGGTGATTTTCTTTGAATCGAACTTTCTACGAAATGTATGGTATAGCAATTACAGGTGTCCTGACCTATCATTTGAGGTGTCAAGAACCGCAATCGGAGCACAATTGCAGATTTTGGATTTTTACAGCTCTGAATCGGCTGAGCTATAGTAAGGTGATTTTCTTCGAATCGATTTTTCTGTGAAATGTATGGAAATAATCAACCAATTTTAATGCGGTTTGGCATAACAATTACAGGTCCCGAGACCTATCATTTGAGGTATCAAAAACCGCAATCGGAGCACAATTGCAGATTTTGGATTTTTACAGCTCTGAATCGGCTGAGCTATAGTAAGGTGATTTTCTTCGAATCGAATTTTCTACGAAATGTATGGTATAGCAATTACAGGTGTCCTGACCTATCATTTGAGGTGTCAAGAACCGCAATCGGAGCACAATTGCAGATTTTGGATTTTTACAGCTCTGAATCGGCTGAGCTATAGTAAGGTGATTTTCTTCGAATCGATTTTTCTGTGAAATGTATGGAAATAATCAACCAATTTTAATGCGGTTTGGCATAACAATTACAGGTCCCGTGACCTATCATTTGAGGTATCAAAAACCGCAATCGGAGCACAATTGCAGATTTTGGATTTTTACAGCTCTGAATCGGCTGAGCTATAGTAAGGTGATTTTCTTCGAATCGATTTTTCTGTGAAATGTATGGAAATAATCAACCAATTTTAATGCGGTTTGGCATAACAATTTCAGGTCCCGAGACCTATCATTTGAGGTATCAAAAACCGCAATCGGAGCACAATTGCAGATTTTGGATTTTTACAGCTCTGAATCGGCTGAGCTATAGTAAGGTGATTTTCTTTGAATCGAACTTTCTACGAAATGTATGGTATAGCAATTACAGGTGTCCTGACCTATCATTTGAGGTGTCAAGAACCGCAATCGGAGCACAATTGCAGATTTTGGATTTTTACAGCTCTGAATCGGCTGAGCTATAGTAAGGTGATTTTCTTCGAATCGATTTTTCTGTGAAATGTATGGAAATAATCAACCAATTTTAATGCGGTTTGGCATAACAATTACAGGTCCCGAGACCTATCATTTGAGGTATCAAAAACCGCAATCGAAGCACAATTGCAGATTTTGGATTTTTACAGCTCTGAATCGGCTGAGCTATAGTAAGGTGATTTTCTTTGAATCGAACTTTCTACGAAATGTATGGTATAGCAATTACAGGTGTCCTGACCTATCATTTGAGGTGTCAAGAACCGCAATCGGAGCACAATTGCAGATTTTGGATTTTTACAGCTCTGAATCGGCTGAGCTATAGTAAGGTGATTTTCTTCGAATCGATTTTTCTGTGAAATGTATGGAAATAATCAACCAATTTTAATGCGGTTTGGCATAACAATTACAGGTCCCGAGACCTATCATTTGAGGTATCAAAAACCGCAATCGGAGCACAATTGCAGATTTTGGATTTTTACAGCTCTGAATCGGCTGAGCTATAGTAAGGTGATTTTCTTCGAATCGATTTTTCTGTGAAATGTATGGAAATAATCAACCAATTTTAATGCGGTTTGGCATAACAATTACAGGTCCCGAGACCTATCATTTGAGGTATCAAAAACCGCAATCGGAGCACAATTGCAGATTTTGGATTTTTACAGCTCTGAACCGGCTGATCTATAGTAAGGTGATTTTCTTTGAATCGAACTTTCTACGAAATGTATGGTATAGCAATTACAGGTGTCCTGACCTATCATTTGAGGTGTCAAGAACCGCAATCGGAGCACAATTGCAGATTTTGGATTTTTACAGCTCTGAATCGGCTGAGCTATAGTAAGGTGATTTTCTTCGAATCGATTTTTCTGTGAAATGTATGGAAATAATCAACCAATTTTAATGCGGTTTGGCATAACAATTTCAGGTCCCGAGACCTATCATTTGAGGTATCAAAAACCGCAATCGGAGCACAATTGCAGATTTTGGATTTTTACAGCTCTGAATCGGCTGAGCTATAGTAAGGTGATTTTCTTCGAATCGAATTTTCTACGAAATGTATGGTATAGCAATTACAGGTGTCCTGACCTATCATTTGAGGTGTCAAGAACCGCAATCGGAGCACAATTGCAGATTTTGGATTTTTACAGCTCTGAATCGGCTGAGCTATAGTAAGGTGATTTTCTTCGAATCGATTTTTCTGTGAAATGTATGGAAATAATCAACCAATTTTAATGCGGTTTGGCATAACAATTACAGGTCCCGAGACCTATCATTTGAGGTATCAAAAACCGCAATCGGAGCACAATTGCAGATTTTGGATTTTTACAGCTCTGAATCGGCTGAGCTATAGTAAGGTGATTTTCTTCGAATCGATTTTTCTGTGAAATGTATGGAAATAATCAACCAATTTTAATGCGGTTTGGCATAACAATTTCAGGTCCCGAGACCTATCATTTGAGGTATCAAAAACCGCAATCGGAGCACAATTGCAGATTTTGGATTTTTACAGCTCTGAATCGGCTGAGCTATAGTAAGGTGATTTTCTTTGAATCGAACTTTCTACGAAATGTATGGTATAGCAATTACAGGTGTCCTGACCTATCATTTGAGGTGTCAAGAACCGCAATCGGAGCACAATTGCAGATTTTGGATTTTTACAGCTCTGAATCGGCTGAGCTATAGTAAGGTGATTTTCTTCGAATCGATTTTTCTGTGAAATGTATGGAAATAATCAACCAATTTTAATGCGGTTTGGCATAACAATTACAGGTCCCGAGACCTATCATTTGAGGTATCAAAAACCGCAATCGGAGCACAATTGCAGATTTTGGATTTTTACAGCTCTGAATCGGCTGAGCTATAGTAAGGTGATTTTCTTCGAATCGATTTTTCTGTGAAATGTATGGAAATAATCAACCAATTTTAATGCGGTTTGGCATAACAATTTCAGGTCCCGAGACCTATCATTTGAGGTATCAAAAACCGCAATCGGAGCACAATTGCAGATTTTGGATTTTTACAGCTCTGAATCGGCTGAGCTATAGTAAGGTGATTTTCTTTGAATCGAACTTTCTACGAAATGTATGGTATAGCAATTACAGGTGTCCCTGACCTATCATTTGAGGTGTCAAGAACCGCAATCGGAGCACAATTGCAGATTTTGTATTTTTACAGCTCTGAATCGGCTGAGCTATAGTAAGGTGATTTTCTTTGAATCGAACTTTCTACGAAATGTATGGTATAGCAATTACAGGTGTCCTGACCTATCATTTGAGGTGTCAAGAACCGCAATCGGAGCACAATTGCAGATTTTGGATTTTTACAGCTCTGAATCGGCTGAGCTATAGTAAGGTGATTTTCTTTGAATCGAACTTTCTACGAAATGTATGGTATAGCAATTACAGGTGTCCTGACCTATCATTTGAGGTGTCAAGAACTGCAATCGGAGCACAATTGCAGATTTTGGATTTTTACAGCTCTGAATCGGCTGAGCTATAGTAAGGTGATTTTCTTCGAATCGATTTTTCTGTGAAATGTATGGAAATAATCAACCAATTTTAATGCGGTTTGGCATAACAATTACAGGTCCCGAGACCTATCATTTGAGGTATCAAAAACCGCAATCGAAGCACAATTGCAGATTTTGGATTTTTACAGCTCTGAATCGGCTGAGCTATAGTAAGGTGATTTTCTTTGAATCGAACTTTCTACGAAATGTATGGTATAGCAATTACAGGTGTCCTGACCTATCATTTGAGGTGTCAAGAACCGCAATCGGAGCACAATTGCAGATTTTGGATTTTTACAGCTCTGATTCGGCTGAGCTATAGTAAGGTGATTTTCTTCGAATCGATTTTTCTGTGAAATGTATGGAAATAATCAACCAATTTTAATGCGGTTTGGCATAACAATTACAGGTCCCGAGACCTATCATTTGAGGTATCAAAAACCGCAATCGGAGCACAATTGCAGATTTTGGATTTTTACAGCTCTGAATCGGCTGAGCTATAGTAAGGTGATTTTCTTCGAATCGATTTTTCTGTGAAATGTATGGAAATAATCAACCAATTTTAATGCGGTTTGGCATAACAATTACAGGTCCCGAGACCTATCATTTGAGGTATCAAAAACCGCAATCGGAGCACAATTGCAGATTTTGGATTTTTACAGCTCTGAACCGGCTGATCTATAGTAAGGTGATTTTCTTTGAATCGAACTTTCTACGAAATGTATGGTATAGCAATTACAGGTGTCCTGACCTATCATTTGAGGTGTCAAGAACCGCAATCGGAGCACAATTGCAGATTTTGGATTTTTACAGCTCTGAATCGGCTGAGCTATAGTAAGGTGATTTTCTTCGAATCGATTTTTCTGTGAAATGTATGGAAATAATCAACCAATTTTAATGCGGTTTGGCATAACAATTACAGGTCCCGAGACCTATCATTTGAGGTATCAAAAACCGCAATCGGAGCACAATTGCAGATTTTGGATTTTTACAGCTCTGAATCGGCTGAGCTATAGTAAGGTGATTTTCTTCGAATCGATTTTTCTGTGAAATGTATGGAAATAATCAACCAATTTTAATGCGGTTTGGCATAACAATTTCAGGTCCCGAGACCTATCATTTGAGGTATCAAAAACCGCAATCGGAGCACAATTGCAGATTTTGGATTTTTACAGCTCTGAATCGGCTGAGCTATAGTAAGGTGATTTTCTTTGAATCGAACTTTCTACGAAATGTATGGTATAGCAATTACAGGTGTCCCTGACCTATCATTTGAGGTGTCAAGAACCGCAATCGGAGCACAATTGCAGATTTTGTATTTTTACAGCTCTGAATCGGCTGAGCTATAGTAAGGTGATTTTCTTTGAATCGAACTTTCTACGAAATGTATGGTATAGCAATTACAGGTGTCCTGACCTATCATTTGAGGTGTCAAGAACCGCAATCGGAGCACAATTGCAGATTTTGGATTTTTACAGCTCTGAATCGGCTGAGCTATAGTAAGGTGATTTTCTTCGAATCGATTTTTCTGTGAAATGTATGGAAATAATCAACCAATTTTAATGCGGTTTGGCATAACAATTACAGGTCCCGAGACCTATCATTTGAGGTATCAAAAACCGCAATCGGAGCACAATTGCAGATTTTGGATTTTTACAGCTCTGAATCGGCTGAGCTATAGTAAGGTGATTTTCTTCGAATCGATTTTTCTGTGAAATGTATGGAAATAATCAACCAATTTTAATGCGGTTTGGCATAACAATTTCAGGTCCCGAGACCTATCATTTGAGGTATCAAAAACCGCAATCGGAGCACAATTGCAGATTTTGGATTTTTACAGCTCTGAATCGGCTGAGCTATAGTAAGGTGATTTTCTTTGAATCGAACTTTCTACGAAATGTATGGTATAGCAATTACAGGTGTCCTGACCTATCATTTGAGGTGTCAAGAACCGCAATCGGAGCACAATTGCAGATTTTGGATTTTTACAGCTCTGAATCGGCTGAGCTATAGTAAGGTGATTTTCTTCGAATCGATTTTTCTGTGAAATGTATGGAAATAATCAACCAATTTTAATGCGGTTTGGCATAACAATTACAGGTCCCGAGACCTATCATTTGAGGTATCAAAAACCGCAATCGGAGCACAATTGCAGATTTTGGATTTTTACAGCTCTGAATCGGCTGAGCTATAGTAAGGTGATTTTCTTCGAATCGATTTTTCTGTGAAATGTATGGAAATAATCAACCAATTTTAATGCGGTTTGGCATAACAATTTCAGGTCCCGAGACCTATCATTTGAGGTATCAAAAACCGCAATCGGAGCACAATTGCAGATTTTGGATTTTTACAGCTCTGAATCGGCTGAGCTATAGTAAGGTGATTTTCTTTGAATCGAACTTTCTACGAAATGTATGGTATAGCAATTACAGGTGTCCCTGACCTATCATTTGAGGTGTCAAGAACCGCAATCGGAGCACAATTGCAGATTTTGTATTTTTACAGCTCTGAATCGGCTGAGCTATAGTAAGGTGATTTTCTTTGAATCGAACTTTCTACGAAATGTATGGTATAGCAATTACAGGTGTCCTGACCTATCATTTGAGGTGTCAAGAACCGCAATCGGAGCACAATTGCAGATTTTGGATTTTTACAGCTCTGAATCGGCTGAGCTATAGTAAGGTGATTTTCTTTGAATCGAACTTTCTACGAAATGTATGGTATAACAATTACAGGTGTCCTGACCTATCATTTGAGGTGTCAAGAACTGCAATCGGAGCACAATTGCAGATTTTGGATTTTTACAGCTCTGAATCGGCTGAGCTATAGTAAGGTGATTTTCTTCGAATCGATTTTTCTGTGAAATGTATGGAAATAATCAACCAATTTTAATGCGGTTTGGCATAACAATTACAGGTCCCGAGACCTATCATTTGAGGTATCAAAAACCGCAATCGAAGCACAATTGCAGATTTTGGATTTTTACAGCTCTGAATCGGCTGAGCTATAGTAAGGTGATTTTCTTTGAATCGAACTTTCTACGAAATGTATGGTATAGCAATTACAGGTGTCCTGACCTATCATTTGAGGTGTCAAGAACCGCAATCGGAGCACAATTGCAGATTTTGGATTTTTACAGCTCTGAATCGGCTGAGCTATAGTAAGGTGATTTTCTTCGAATCGATTTTTCTGTGAAATGTATGGAAATAATCAACCAATTTTAATGCGGTTTGGCATAACAATTACAGGTCCCGAGACCTATCATTTGAGGTATCAAAAACCGCAATCGGAGCACAATTGCAGATTTTGGATTTTTACAGCTCTGAATCGGCTGAGCTATAGTAAGGTGATTTTCTTCGAATCGATTTTTCTGTGAAATGTATGGAAATAATCAACCAATTTTAATGCGGTTTGGCATAACAATTACAGGTCCCGAGACCTATCATTTGAGGTATCAAAAACCGCAATCGAAGCACAATTGCAGATTTTGGATTTTTACAGCTCTGAATCGGCTGAGCTATAGTAAGGTGATTTTCTTTGAATCGAACTTTCTACGAAATGTATGGTATAGCAATTACAGGTGTCCTGACCTATCATTTGAGGTGTCAAGAACCGCAATCGGAGCACAATTGCAGATTTTGGATTTTTACAGCTCTGAATCGGCTGAGCTATAGTAAGGTGATTTTCTTCGAATCGATTTTTCTGTGAAATGTATGGAAATAATCAACCAATTTTAATGCGGTTTGGCATAACAATTACAGGTCCCGAGACCTATCATTTGAGGTATCAAAAACCGCAATCGGAGCACAATTGCAGATTTTGGATTTTTACAGCTCTGAATCGGCTGAGCTATAGTAAGGTGATTTTCTTCGAATCGATTTTTCTGTGAAATGTATGGAAATAATCAACCAATTTTAATGCGGTTTGGCATAACAATTTCAGGTCCCGAGACCTATCATTTGAGGTATCAAAAACCGCAATCGGAGCACAATTGCAGATTTTGGATTTTTACAGCTCTGAATCGGCTGAGCTATAGTAAGGTGATTTTCTTCGAATCGAATTTTCTACGAAATGTATGGTATAGCAATTACAGGTGTCCTGACCTATCATTTGAGGTGTCAAGAACCGCAATCGGAGCACAATTGCAGATTTTGGATTTTTACAGCTCTGAATCGGCTGAGCTATAGTAAGGTGATTTTCTTCGAATCGATTTTTCTGTGAAATGTATGGAAATAATCAACCAATTTTAATGCGGTTTGGCATAACAATTACAGGTCCCGAGACCTATCATTTGAGGTATCAAAAACCGCAATCGGAGCACAATTGCAGATTTTGGATTTTTACAGCTCTGAATCGGCTGAGCTATAGTAAGGTGATTTTCTTCGAATCGATTTTTCTGTGAAATGTATGGAAATAATCAACCAATTTTAATGCGGTTTGGCATAACAATTTCAGGTCCCGAGACCTATCATTTGAGGTATCAAAAACCGCAATCGGAGCACAATTGCAGATTTTGGATTTTTACAGCTCTGAATCGGCTGAGCTATAGTAAGGTGATTTTCTTTGAATCGAACTTTCTACGAAATGTATGGTATAGCAATTACAGGTGTCCTGACCTATCATTTGAGGTGTCAAGAACCGCAATCGGAGCACAATTGCAGATTTTGGATTTTTACAGCTCTGAATCGGCTGAGCTATAGTAAGGTGATTTTCTTCGAATCGATTTTTCTGTGAAATGTATGGAAATAATCAACCAATTTTAATGCGGTTTGGCATAACAATTACAGGTCCCGAGACCTATCATTTGAGGTATCAAAAACCGCAATCGGAGCACAATTGCAGATTTTGGATTTTTACAGCTCTGAATCGGCTGAGCTATAGTAAGGTGATTTTCTTCGAATCGATTTTTCTGTGAAATGTATGGAAATAATCAACCAATTTTAATGCGGTTTGGCATAACAATTTCAGGTCCCGAGACCTATCATTTGAGGTATCAAAAACCGCAATCGGAGCACAATTGCAGATTTTGGATTTTTACAGCTCTGAATCGGCTGAGCTATAGTAAGGTGATTTTCTTTGAATCGAACTTTCTACGAAATGTATGGTATAGCAATTACAGGTGTCCCTGACCTATCATTTGAGGTGTCAAGAACCGCAATCGGAGCACAATTGCAGATTTTGTATTTTTACAGCTCTGAATCGGCTGAGCTATAGTAAGGTGATTTTCTTTGAATCGAACTTTCTACGAAATGTATGGTATAGCAATTACAGGTGTCCTGACCTATCATTTGAGGTGTCAAGAACCGCAATCGGAGCACAATTGCAGATTTTGGATTTTTACAGCTCTGAATCGGCTGAGCTATAGTAAGGTGATTTTCTTCGAATCGATTTTTCTGTGAAATGTATGGAAATAATCAACCAATTTTAATGCGGTTTGGCATAACAATTACAGGTCCCGAGACCTATCATTTGAGGTATCAAAAACCGCAATCGGAGCACAATTGCAGATTTTGGATTTTTACAGCTCTGAATCGGCTGAGCTATAGTAAGGTGATTTTCTTCGAATCGATTTTTCTGTGAAATGTATGGAAATAATCAACCAATTTTAATGCGGTTTGGCATAACAATTACAGGTCCCGAGACCTATCATTTGAGGTATCAAAAACCGCAATCGAAGCACAATTGCAGATTTTGGATTTTTACAGCTCTGAATCGGCTGAGCTATAGTAAGGTGATTTTCTTTGAATCGAACTTTCTACGAAATGTATGGTATAGCAATTACAGGTGTCCTGACCTATCATTTGAGGTGTCAAGAACCGCAATCGGAGCACAATTGCAGATTTTGGATTTTTACAGCTCTGAATCGGCTGAGCTATAGTAAGGTGATTTTCTTCGAATCGATTTTTCTGTGAAATGTATGGAAATAATCAACCAATTTTAATGCGGTTTGGCATAACAATTTCAGGTCCCGAGACCTATCATTTGAGGTATCAAAAACCGCAATCGGAGCACAATTGCAGATTTTGGATTTTTACAGCTCTGAATCGGCTGAGCTATAGTAAGGTGATTTTCTTCGAATCGAATTTTCTACGAAATGTATGGTATAGCAATTACAGGTGTCCTGACCTATCATTTGAGGTGTCAAGAACCGCAATCGGAGCACAATTGCAGATTTTGGATTTTTACAGCTCTGAATCGGCTGAGCTATAGTAAGGTGATTTTCTTCGAATCGATTTTTCTGTGAAATGTATGGAAATAATCAACCAATTTTAATGCGGTTTGGCATAACAATTACAGGTCCCGAGACCTATCATTTGAGGTATCAAAAACCGCAATCGGAGCACAATTGCAGATTTTGGATTTTTACAGCTCTGAATCGGCTGAGCTATAGTAAGGTGATTTTCTTCGAATCGATTTTTCTGTGAAATGTATGGAAATAATCAACCAATTTTAATGCGGTTTGGCATAACAATTACAGGTCCCGAGACCTATCATTTGAGGTATCAAAAACCGCAATCGGAGCACAATTGCAGATTTTGGATTTTTACAGCTCTGAATCGGCTGAGCTATAGTAAGGTGATTTTCTTCGAATCGATTTTTCTGTGAAATGTATGGAAATAATCAACCAATTTTAATGCGGTTTGGCATAACAATTTCAGGTCCCGAGACCTATCATTTGAGGTATCAAAAACCGCAATCGGAGCACAATTGCAGATTTTGGATTTTTACAGCTCTGAATCGGCTGAGCTATAGTAAGGTGATTTTCTTTGAATCGAACTTTCTACGAAATGTATGGTATAGCAATTACAGGTGTCCCTGACCTATCATTTGAGGTGTCAAGAACCGCAATCGGAGCACAATTGCAGATTTTGTATTTTTACAGCTCTGAATCGGCTGAGCTATAGTAAGGTGATTTTCTTTGAATCGAACTTTCTACGAAATGTATGGTATAGCAATTACAGGTGTCCTGACCTATCATTTGAGGTGTCAAGAACCGCAATCGGAGCACAATTGCAGATTTTGGATTTTTACAGCTCTGAATCGGCTGAGCTATAGTAAGGTGATTTTCTTTGAATCGAACTTTCTACGAAATGTATGGTATAGCAATTACAGGTGTCCTGACCTATCATTTGAGGTGTCAAGAACTGCAATCGGAGCACAATTGCAGATTTTGGATTTTTACAGCTCTGAATCGGCTGAGCTATAGTAAGGTGATTTTCTTCGAATCGATTTTTCTGTGAAATGTATGGAAATAATCAACCAATTTTAATGCGGTTTGGCATAACAATTACAGGTCCCGAGACCTATCATTTGAGGTATCAAAAACCGCAATCGAAGCACAATTGCAGATTTTGGATTTTTACAGCTCTGAATCGGCTGAGCTATAGTAAGGTGATTTTCTTTGAATCGAACTTTCTACGAAATGTATGGTATAGCAATTACAGGTGTCCTGACCTATCATTTGAGGTGTCAAGAACCGCAATCGGAGCACAATTGCAGATTTTGGATTTTTACAGCTCTGAATCGGCTGAGCTATAGTAAGGTGATTTTCTTCGAATCGATTTTTCTGTGAAATGTATGGAAATAATCAACCAATTTTAATGCGGTTTGGCATAACAATTACAGGTCCCGAGACCTATCATTTGAGGTATCAAAAACCGCAATCGGAGCACAATTGCAGATTTTGGATTTTTACAGCTCTGAATCGGCTGAGCTATAGTAAGGTGATTTTCTTCGAATCGATTTTTCTGTGAAATGTATGGAAATAATCAACCAATTTTAATGCGGTTTGGCATAACAATTACAGGTCCCGAGACCTATCATTTGAGGTATCAAAAACCGCAATCGGAGCACAATTGCAGATTTTGGATTTTTACAGCTCTGAACCGGCTGATCTATAGTAAGGTGATTTTCTTTGAATCGAACTTTCTACGAAATGTATGGTATAGCAATTACAGGTGTCCTGACCTATCATTTGAGGTGTCAAGAACCGCAATCGGAGCACAATTGCAGATTTTGGATTTTTACAGCTCTGAATCGGCTGAGCTATAGTAAGGTGATTTTCTTCGAATCGATTTTTCTGTGAAATGTATGGAAATAATCAACCAATTTTAATGCGGTTTGGCATAACAATTTCAGGTCCCGAGACCTATCATTTGAGGTATCAAAAACCGCAATCGGAGCACAATTGCAGATTTTGGATTTTTACAGCTCTGAATCGGCTGAGCTATAGTAAGGTGATTTTCTTCGAATCGAATTTTCTACGAAATGTATGGTATAGCAATTACAGGTGTCCTGACCTATCATTTGAGGTGTCAAGAACCGCAATCGGAGCACAATTGCAGATTTTGGATTTTTACAGCTCTGAATCGGCTGAGCTATAGTAAGGTGAATTTCTTCGAATCGATTTTTCTGTGAAATGTATGGAAATAATCAACCAATTTTAATGCGGTTTGGCATAACAATTACAGGTCCCGAGACCTATCATTTGAGGTATCAAAAACCGCAATCGGAGCACAATTGCAGATTTTGGATTTTTACAGCTCTGAATCGGCTGAGCTATAGTAAGGTGATTTTCTTCGAATCGATTTTTCTGTGAAATGTATGGAAATAATCAACCAATTTTAATGCGGTTTGGCATAACAATTTCAGGTCCCGAGACCTATCATTTGAGGTATCAAAAACCGCAATCGGAGCACAATTGCAGATTTTGGATTTTTACAGCTCTGAATCGGCTGAGCTATAGTAAGGTGATTTTCTTTGAATCGAACTTTCTACGAAATGTATGGTATAGCAATTACAGGTGTCCTGACCTATCATTTGAGGTGTCAAGAACCGCAATCGGAGCACAATTGCAGATTTTGGATTTTTACAGCTCTGAATCGGCTGAGCTATAGTAAGGTGATTTTCTTCGAATCGATTTTTCTGTGAAATGTATGGAAATAATCAACCAATTTTAATGCGGTTTGGCATAACAATTACAGGTCCCGAGACCTATCATTTGAGGTATCAAAAACCGCAATCGGAGCACAATTGCAGATTTTGGATTTTTACAGCTCTGAATCGGCTGAGCTATAGTAAGGTGATTTTCTTCGAATCGATTTTTCTGTGAAATGTATGGAAATAATCAACCAATTTTAATGCGGTTTGGCATAACAATTTCAGGTCCCGAGACCTATCATTTGAGGTATCAAAAACCGCAATCGGAGCACAATTGCAGATTTTGGATTTTTACAGCTCTGAATCGGCTGAGCTATAGTAAGGTGATTTTCTTTGAATCGAACTTTCTACGAAATGTATGGTATAGCAATTACAGGTGTCCCTGACCTATCATTTGAGGTGTCAAGAACCGCAATCGGAGCACAATTGCAGATTTTGTATTTTTACAGCTCTGAATCGGCTGAGCTATAGTAAGGTGATTTTCTTTGAATCGAACTTTCTACGAAATGTATGGTATAGCAATTACAGGTGTCCTGACCTATCATTTGAGGTGTCAAGAACCGCAATCGGAGCACAATTGCAGATTTTGGATTTTTACAGCTCTGAATCGGCTGAGCTATAGTAAGGTGATTTTCTTTGAATCGAACTTTCTACGAAATGTATGGTATAGCAATTACAGGTGTCCTGACCTATCATTTGAGGTGTCAAGAACTGCAATCGGAGCACAATTGCAGATTTTGGATTTTTACAGCTCTGAATCGGCTGAGCTATAGTAAGGTGATTTTCTTCGAATCGATTTTTCTGTGAAATGTATGGAAATAATCAACCAATTTTAATGCGGTTTGGCATAACAATTTCAGGTCCCGAGACCTATCATTTGAGGTATCAAAAACCGCAATCGGAGCACAATTGCAGATTTTGGATTTTTACAGCTCTGAATCGGCTGAGCTATAGTAAGGTGATTTTCTTTGAATCGAACTTTCTACGAAATGTATGGTATAGCAATTACAGGTGTCCTGACCTATCATTTGAGGTGTCAAGAACCGCAATCGGAGCACAATTGCAGATTTTGGATTTTTACAGCTCTGAATCGGCTGAGCTATAGTAAGGTGATTTTCTTCGAATCGATTTTTCTGTGAAATGTATGGAAATAATCAACCAATTTTAATGCGGTTTGGCATAACAATTTCAGGTCCCGAGACCTATCATTTGAGGTATCAAAAACCGCAATCGGAGCACAATTGCAGATTTTGGATTTTTACAGCTCTGAATCGGCTGAGCTATAGTAAGGTGATTTTCTTTGAATCGAACTTTCTACGAAATGTATGGTATAGCAATTACAGGTGTCCTGACCTACCATTTGAGGTGTCAAGAACCGCAATCGGAGCACAATTCCAGATTTTGGATTTTTACAGCTCTGAATCGGCTGAGCTATAGTAAGGTGATTTTCTTCGAATCGATTTTTCTGTGAAATGTATGGAAATAATCAACCAATTTTAATGCGGTTTGGCATAACAATTACAGGTCCCGAGACCTATCATTTGAGGTATCAAAAACCGCAATCGGAGCACAATTGCAGATTTTGGATTTTTACAGCTCTGAATCGGCTGAGCTATAGTAAGGTGATTTTCTTTGAATCGAACTTTCTACGAAATGTATGGTATAGCAATTACAGGTGTCCTGACCTATCATTTGAGGTGTCAAGAACCGCAATCGGAGCACAATTGCAGATTTTGGATTTTTACAGCTCTGAATCGGCTGAGCTATAGTAAGGTGATTTTCTTCGAATCGATTTTTCTGTGAAATGTATGGAAATAATCAACCAATTTTAATGCGGTTTGGCATAACAATTTCAGGTCCCGAGACCTATCATTTGAGGTATCAAAAACCGCAATCGGAGCACAATTGCAGATTTTGGATTTTTACAGCTCTGAATCGGCTGAGCTATAGTAAGGTGATTTTCTTTGAATCGAACTTTCTACGAAATGTATGGTATAGCAATTACAGGTGTCCTGACCTATCATTTGAGGTGTCAAGAACCGCAATCGGAGCACAATTGCAGATTTTGGATTTTTACAGCTCTGAATCGGCTGAGCTAT
The DNA here is from genome assembly GCA_958295665.1 of Tipula vernalis. Taxonomy (NCBI): domain Eukaryota; kingdom Metazoa; phylum Arthropoda; class Insecta; order Diptera; family Tipulidae; genus Tipula; species Tipula vernalis. The sequence continues at coordinate 457,550,485 of OY282558.1, read as the reverse complement.
AGTAAGGTGATTTTCTTCGAATCGATTTTTCTGTGAAATGTATGGAAATAATCAACCAATTTTAATGCGGTTTGGCATAACAATTTCAGGTCCCGAGACCTATCATTTGAGGTATCAAAAACCGCAATCGGAGCACAATTGCAGATTTTGGATTTTTACAGCTCTGAATCGGCTGAGCTATAGTAAGGTGATTTTCTTTGAATCGAACTTTCTACGAAATGTATGGTATAGCAATTACAGGTGTCCTGACCTATCATTTGAGGTGTCAAGAACTGCAATCGGAGCACAATTGCAGATTTTGGATTTTTACAGCTCTGAATCGGCTGAGCTATAGTAAGGTGATTTTCTTCGAATCGATTTTTCTGTGAAATGTATGGAAATAATCAACCAATTTTAATGCGGTTTGGCATAACAATTACAGGTCCCGAGACCTATCATTTGAGGTATCAAAAACCGCAATCGGAGCACAATTGCAGATTTTGGATTTTTACAGCTCTGAATCGGCTGAGCTATAGTAAGGTGATTTTCTTCGAATCGAACTTTCTACGAAATGTATGGTATAGCAATTACAGGTGTCCTGACCTATCATTTGAGGTGTCAAGAACCGCAATCGGAGCACAATTGCAGATTTTGGATTTTTACAGCTCTGAATCGGCTGAGCTATAGTAAGGTGATTTTCTTCGAATCGATTTTTCTGTGAAATGTATGGAAATAATCAACCAATTTTAATGCGGTTTGGCATAACAATTACAGGTCCCGAGACCTATCATTTGAGGTATCAAAAACCGCAATCGGAGCACAATTGCAGATTTTGGATTTTTACAGCTCTGAATCGGCTGAGCTATAGTAAGGTGATTTTCTTTGAATCGAACTTTCTACGAAATGTATGGAAATAATCAACCAATTTTAATGCGGTTTGGCATAACAATTTCAGGTCCCGAGACCTATCATTTGAGGTATCAAAAACCGCAATCGGAGCACAATTGCAGATTTTGGATTTTTACAGCTCTGAATCGGCTGAGCTATAGTAAGGTGATTTTCTTTGAATCGAACTTTCTACGAAATGTATGGTATAGCAATTACAGGTGTCCTGACCTATCATTTGAGGTGTCAAGAACTGCAATCGGAGCACAATTGCAGATTTTGGATTTTTACAGCTCTGAATCGGCTGAGCTATAGTAAGGTGATTTTCTTCGAATCGATTTTTCTGTGAAATGTATGGAAATAATCAACCAATTTTAATGCGGTTTGGCATAACAATTTCAGGTCCCGAGACCTATCATTTGAGGTATCAAAAACCGCAATCGGAGCACAATTGCAGATTTTGGATTTTTACAGCTCTGAATCGGCTGAGCTATAGTAAGGTGATTTTCTTTGAATCGAACTTTCTACGAAATGTATGGTATAGCAATTACAGGTGTCCTGACCTATCATTTGAGGTGTCAAGAACTGCAATCGGAGCACAATTGCAGATTTTGGATTTTTACAGCTCTGAATCGGCTGAGCTATAGTAAGGTGATTTTCTTCGAATCGATTTTTCTGTGAAATGTATGGAAATAATCAACCAATTTTAATGCGGTTTGGCATAACAATTACAGGTCCCGAGACCTATCATTTGAGGTATCAAAAACCGCAATCGGAGCACAATTGCAGATTTTGGATTTTTACAGCTCTGAATCGGCTGAGCTATAGTAAGGTGATTTTCTTCGAATCGAACTTTCTACGAAATGTATGGTATAGCAATTACAGGTGTCCTGACCTATCATTTGAGGTGTCAAGAACCGCAATCGGAGCACAATTGCAGATTTTGGATTTTTACAGCTCTGAATCGGCTGAGCTATAGTAAGGTGATTTTCTTCGAATCGAACTTTCTACGAAATGTATGGTATAGCAATTACAGGTGTCCTGACCTATCATTTGAGGTGTCAAGAACCGCAATCGGAGCACAATTGCAGATTTTGGATTTTTACAGCTCTGAATCGGCTGAGCTATAGTAAGGTGATTTTCTTCGAATCGATTTTTCTGTGAAATGTATGGAAATAATCAACCAATTTTAATGCGGTTTGGCATAACAATTACAGGTCCCGAGACCTATCATTTGAGGTATCAAAAACCGCAATCGGAGCACAATTGCAGATTTTGGATTTTTACAGCTCTGAATCGGCTGAGCTATAGTAAGGTGATTTTCTTCGAATCGAACTTTCTACGAAATGTATGGTATAGCAATTACAGGTGTCCTGACCTATCATTTGAGGTGTCAAGAACCGCAATCGGAGCACAATTGCAGATTTTGGATTTTTACAGCTCTGAATCGGCTGAGCTATAGTAAGGTGATTTTCTTCGAATCGATTTTTCTGTGAAATGTATGGAAATAATCAACCAATTTTAATGCGGTTTGGCATAACAATTACAGGTCCCGAGACCTATCATTTGAGGTATCAAAAACCGCAATCGGAGCACAATTGCAGATTTTGGATTTTTACAGCTCTGAATCGGCTGAGCTATAGTAAGGTGATTTTCTTTGAATCGAACTTTCTACGAAATGTATGGAAATAATCAACCAATTTTAATGCGGTTTGGCATAACAATTTCAGGTCCCGAGACCTATCATTTGAGGTATCAAAAACCGCAATCGGAGCACAATTGCAGATTTTGGATTTTTACAGCTCTGAATCGGCTGAGCTATAGTAAGGTGATTTTCTTTGAATCGAACTTTCTACGAAATGTATGGTATAGCAATTACAGGTGTCCTGACCTATCATTTGAGGTGTCAAGAACTGCAATCGGAGCACAATTGCAGATTTTGGATTTTTACAGCTCTGAATCGGCTGAGCTATAGTAAGGTGATTTTCTTCGAATCGATTTTTCTGTGAAATGTATGGAAATAATCAACCAATTTTAATGCGGTTTGGCATAACAATTTCAGGTCCCGAGACCTATCATTTGAGGTATCAAAAACCGCAATCGGAGCACAATTGCAGATTTTGGATTTTTACAGCTCTGAATCGGCTGAGCTATAGTAAGGTGATTTTCTTTGAATCGAACTTTCTACGAAATGTATGGTATAGCAATTACAGGTGTCCTGACCTATCATTTGAGGTGTCAAGAACTGCAATCGGAGCACAATTGCAGATTTTGGATTTTTACAGCTCTGAATCGGCTGAGCTATAGTAAGGTGATTTTCTTCGAATCGATTTTTCTGTGAAATGTATGGAAATAATCAACCAATTTTAATGCGGTTTGGCATAACAATTACAGGTCCCGAGACCTATCATTTGAGGTATCAAAAACCGCAATCGGAGCACAATTGCAGATTTTGGATTTTTACAGCTCTGAATCGGCTGAGCTATAGTAAGGTGATTTTCTTCGAATCGAACTTTCTACGAAATGTATGGTATAGCAATTACAGGTGTCCTGACCTATCATTTGAGGTGTCAAGAACCGCAATCGGAGCACAATTGCAGATTTTGGATTTTTACAGCTCTGAATCGGCTGAGCTATAGTAAGGTGATTTTCTTCGAATCGAACTTTCTACGAAATGTATGGTATAGCAATTACAGGTGTCCTGACCTATCATTTGAGGTGTCAAGAACCGCAATCGGAGCACAATTGCAGATTTTGGATTTTTACAGCTCTGAATCGGCTGAGCTATAGTAAGGTGATTTTCTTCGAATCGATTTTTCTGTGAAATGTATGGAAATAATCAACCAATTTTAATGCGGTTTGGCATAACAATTACAGGTCCCGAGACCTATCATTTGAGGTATCAAAAACCGCAATCGGAGCACAATTGCAGATTTTGGATTTTTACAGCTCTGAATCGGCTGAGCTATAGTAAGGTGATTTTCTTCGAATCGAACTTTCTACGAAATGTATGGTATAGCAATTACAGGTGTCCTGACCTATCATTTGAGGTGTCAAGAACCGCAATCGGAGCACAATTGCAGATTTTGGATTTTTACAGCTCTGAATCGGCTGAGCTATAGTAAGGTGATTTTCTTCGAATCGATTTTTCTGTGAAATGTATGGAAATAATCAACCAATTTTAATGCGGTTTGGCATAACAATTTCAGGTCCCGAGACCTATCATTTGAGGTATCAAAAACCGCAATCGGAGCACAATTGCAGATTTTGGATTTTTACAGCTCTGAATCGGCTGAGCTATAGTAAGGTGATTTTCTTTGAATCGAACTTTCTACGAAATGTATGGTATAGCAATTACAGGTGTCCTGACCTATCATTTGAGGTGTCAAGAACCGCAATCGGAGCACAATTGCAGATTTTGGATTTTTACAGCTCTGAATCGGCTGAGCTATAGTAAGGTGATTTTCTTCGAATCGATTTTTCTGTGAAATGTATGGAAATAATCAACCAATTTTAATGCGGTTTGGCATAACAATTACAGGTCCCGAGACCTATCATTTGAGGTATCAAAAACCGCAATCGGAGCACAATTGCAGATTTTGGATTTTTACAGCTCTGAATCGGCTGAGCTATAGTAAGGTGATTTTCTTTGAATCGAACTTTCTACGAAATGTATGGAAATAATCAACCAATTTTAATGCGGTTTGGCATAACAATTTCAGGTCCCGAGACCTATCATTTGAGGTATCAAAAACCGCAATCGGAGCACAATTGCAGATTTTGGATTTTTACAGCTCTGAATCGGCTGAGCTATAGTAAGGTGATTTTCTTTGAATCGAACTTTCTACGAAATGTATGGTATAGCAATTACAGGTGTCCTGACCTATCATTTGAGGTGTCAAGAACCGCAATCGGAGCACAATTGCAGATTTTGGATTTTTACAGCTCTGAATCGGCTGAGCTATAGTAAGGTGATTTTCTTCGAATCGATTTTTCTGTGAAATGTATGGAAATAATCAACCAATTTTAATGCGGTTTGGCATAACAATTACAGGTCCCGAGACCTATCATTTGAGGTATCAAAAACCGCAATCGGAGCACAATTGCAGATTTTGGATTTTTACAGCTCTGAATCGGCTGAGCTATAGTAAGGTGATTTTCTTTGAATCGAACTTTCTACGAAATGTATGGAAATAATCAACCAATTTTAATGCGGTTTGGCATAACAATTTCAGGTCCCGAGACCTATCATTTGAGGTATCAAAAACCGCAATCGGAGCACAATTGCAGATTTTGGATTTTTACAGCTCTGAATCGGCTGAGCTATAGTAAGGTGATTTTCTTTGAATCGAACTTTCTACGAAATGTATGGTATAGCAATTACAGGTGTCCTGACCTATCATTTGAGGTGTCAAGAACTGCAATCGGAGCACAATTGCAGATTTTGGATTTTTACAGCTCTGAATCGGCTGAGCTATAGTAAGGTGATTTTCTTCGAATCGATTTTTCTGTGAAATGTATGGAAATAATCAACCAATTTTAATGCGGTTTGGCATAACAATTACAGGTCCCGAGACCTATCATTTGAGGTATCAAAAACCGCAATCGGAGCACAATTGCAGATTTTGGATTTTTACAGCTCTGAATCGGCTGAGCTATAGTAAGGTGATTTTCTTCGAATCGAACTTTCTACGAAATGTATGGTATAGCAATTACAGGTGTCCTGACCTATCATTTGAGGTGTCAAGAACCGCAATCGGAGCACAATTGCAGATTTTGGAGTTTTACAGCTCTGAATCGGCTGAGCTATAGTAAGGTGATTTTCTTCGAATCGAACTTTCTACGAAATGTATGGTATAGCAATTACAGGTGTCCTGACCTATCATTTGAGGTGTCAAGAACCGCAATCGGAGCACAATTGCAGATTTTGGATTTTTACAGCTCTGAATCGGCTGAGCTATAGTAAGGTGATTTTCTTCGAATCGATTTTTCTGTGAAATGTATGGAAATAATCAACCAATTTTAATGCGGTTTGGCATAACAATTACAGGTCCCGAGACCTATCATTTGAGGTATCAAAAACCGCAATCGGAGCACAATTGCAGATTTTGGATTTTTACAGCTCTGAATCGGCTGAGCTATAGTAAGGTGATTTTCTTCGAATCGAACTTTCTACGAAATGTATGGTATAGCAATTACAGGTGTCCTGACCTATCATTTGAGGTGTCAAGAACCGCAATCGGAGCACAATTGCAGATTTTGGATTTTTACAGCTCTGAATCGGCTGAGCTATAGTAAGGTGATTTTCTTCGAATCGATTTTTCTGTGAAATGTATGGAAATAATCAACCAATTTTAATGCGGTTTGGCATAACAATTACAGGTCCCGAGACCTATCATTTGAGGTATCAAAAACCGCAATCGGAGCACAATTGCAGATTTTGGATTTTTACAGCTCTGAATCGGCTGAGCTATAGTAAGGTGATTTTCTTTGAATCGAACTTTCTACGAAATGTATGGAAATAATCAACCAATTTTAATGCGGTTTGGCATAACAATTTCAGGTCCCGAGACCTATCATTTGAGGTATCAAAAACCGCAATCGGAGCACAATTGCAGATTTTGGATTTTTACAGCTCTGAATCGGCTGAGCTATAGTAAGGTGATTTTCTTTGAATCGAACTTTCTACGAAATGTATGGTATAGCAATTACAGGTGTCCTGACCTATCATTTGAGGTGTCAAGAACTGCAATCGGAGCACAATTGCAGATTTTGGATTTTTACAGCTCTGAATCGGCTGAGCTATAGTAAGGTGATTTTCTTCGAATCGATTTTTCTGTGAAATGTATGGAAATAATCAACCAATTTTAATGCGGTTTGGCATAACAATTTCAGGTCCCGAGACCTATCATTTGAGGTATCAAAAACCGCAATCGGAGCACAATTGCAGATTTTGGATTTTTACAGCTCTGAATCGGCTGAGCTATAGTAAGGTGATTTTCTTTGAATCGAACTTTCTACGAAATGTATGGTATAGCAATTACAGGTGTCCTGACCTATCATTTGAGGTGTCAAGAACTGCAATCGGAGCACAATTGCAGATTTTGGATTTTTACAGCTCTGAATCGGCTGAGCTATAGTAAGGTGATTTTCTTCGAATCGATTTTTCTGTGAAATGTATGGAAATAATCAACCAATTTTAATGCGGTTTGGCATAACAATTACAGGTCCCGAGACCTATCATTTGAGGTATCAAAAACCGCAATCGGAGCACAATTGCAGATTTTGGATTTTTACAGCTCTGAATCGGCTGAGCTATAGTAAGGTGATTTTCTTCGAATCGAACTTTCTACGAAATGTATGGTATAGCAATTACAGGTGTCCTGACCTATCATTTGAGGTGTCAAGAACCGCAATCGGAGCACAATTGCAGATTTTGGATTTTTACAGCTCTGAATCGGCTGAGCTATAGTAAGGTGATTTTCTTCGAATCGAACTTTCTACGAAATGTATGGTATAGCAATTACAGGTGTCCTGACCTATCATTTGAGGTGTCAAGAACCGCAATCGGAGCACAATTGCAGATTTTGGATTTTTACAGCTCTGAATCGGCTGAGCTATAGTAAGGTGATTTTCTTCGAATCGATTTTTCTGTGAAATGTATGGAAATAATCAACCAATTTTAATGCGGTTTGGCATAACAATTACAGGTCCCGAGACCTATCATTTGAGGTATCAAAAACCGCAATCGGAGCACAATTGCAGATTTTGGATTTTTACAGCTCTGAATCGGCTGAGCTATAGTAAGGTGATTTTCTTCGAATCGAACTTTCTACGAAATGTATGGTATAGCAATTACAGGTGTCCTGACCTATCATTTGAGGTGTCAAGAACCGCAATCGGAGCACAATTGCAGATTTTGGATTTTTACAGCTCTGAATCGGCTGAGCTATAGTAAGGTGATTTTCTTCGAATCGATTTTTCTGTGAAATGTATGGAAATAATCAACCAATTTTAATGCGGTTTGGCATAACAATTTCAGGTCCCGAGACCTATCATTTGAGGTATCAAAAACCGCAATCGGAGCACAATTGCAGATTTTGGATTTTTACAGCTCTGAATCGGCTGAGCTATAGTAAGGTGATTTTCTTTGAATCGAACTTTCTACGAAATGTATGGTATAGCAATTACAGGTGTCGTGACCTATCATTTGAGGTGTCAAGAACCGCAATCGGAGCACAATTGCAGATTTTGGATTTTTACAGCTCTGAATCGGCTGAGCTATAGTAAGGTGATTTTCTTCGAATCGATTTTTCTGTGAAATGTATGGAAATAATCAACCAATTTTAATGCGGTTTGGCATAACAATTACAGGTCCCGAGACCTATCATTTGAGGTATCAAAAACCGCAATCGGAGCACAATTGCAGATTTTGGATTTTTACAGCTCTGAATCGGCTGAGCTATAGTAAGGTGATTTTCTTTGAATCGAACTTTCTACGAAATGTATGGAAATAATCAACCAATTTTAATGCGGTTTGGCATAACAATTTCAGGTCCCGAGACCTATCATTTGAGGTATCAAAAACCGCAATCGGAGCACAATTGCAGATTTTGGATTTTTACAGCTCTGAATCGGCTGAGCTATAGTAAGGTGATTTTCTTTGAATCGAACTTTCTACGAAATGTATGGTATAGCAATTACAGGTGTCCTGACCTATCATTTGAGGTGTCAAGAACCGCAATCGGGGCACAATTGCAGATTTTGGATTTTTACAGCTCTGAATCGGCTGAGCTATAGTAAGGTGATTTTCTTCGAATCGATTTTTCTGTGAAATGTATGGAAATAATCAACCAATTTTAATGCGGTTTGGCATAACAATTACAGGTCCCGAGACCTATCATTTGAGGTATCAAAAACCGCAATCGGAGCACAATTGCAGATTTTGGATTTTTACAGCTCTGAATCGGCTGAGCTATAGTAAGGTGATTTTCTTTGAATCGAACTTTCTACGAAATGTATGGTATAGCAATTACAGGTGTCCTGACCTATCATTTGAGATGTCAAGAACCGCAATCGGAGCACAATTGCAGATTTTGGATTTTTACAGCTCTGAATCGGCTGAGCTATAGTAAGGTGATTTTCTTCGAATCGATTTTTCTGTGAAATGTATGGAAATAATCAACCAATTTTAATGCGGTTTGGCATAACAATTACAGGTCCCGAGACCTATCATTTGAGGTATCAAAAACCGCAATCGGAGCACAATTGCAGATTTTGGATTTTTACAGCTCTGAATCGGCTGAGCTATAGTAAGGTGATTTTCTTTGAATCGAACTTTCTACGAAATGTATGGAAATAATCAACCAATTTTAATGCGGTTTGGCATAACAATTTCAGGTCCCGAGACCTATCATTTGAGGTATCAAAAACCGCAATCGGAGCACAATTGCAGATTTTGGATTTTTACAGCTCTGAATCGGCTGAGCTATAGTAAGGTGATTTTCTTTGAATCGAACTTTCTACGAAATGTATGGTATAGCAATTACAGGTGTCCTGACCTATCATTTGAGGTGTCAAGAACCGCAATCGGGGCACAATTGCAGATTTTGGATTTTTACAGCTCTGAATCGGCTGAGCTATAGTAAGGTGATTTTCTTCGAATCGATTTTTCTGTGAAATGTATGGAAATAATCAACCAATTTTAATGCGGTTTGCCATAACAATTTCAGGTTCCGAGACCTATCATTTGAGGTATCAAAAACCGCAATCGGAGCACAATTGCAGATTTTGGATTTTTACAGCTCTGAATCGGCTGAGCTATAGTAAGGTGATTTTCTTTGAATCGAACTTTCTACGAAATGTATGGTATAGCAATTACAGGTGTCCTGACCTATCATTTGAGGTGTCAAGAACCGCAATCGGAGCACAATTGCAGATTTTGGATTTTTACAGCTCTGAATCGGCTGAGCTATAGTAAGGTGATTTTCTTCGAATCGATTTTTCTGTGAAATGTATGGAAATAATCAACCAATTTTAATGCGGTTTGGCATAACAATTACAGGTCCCGAGACCTATCATTTGAGGTATCAAAAACCGCAATCGGAGCACAATTGCAGATTTTGGATTTTTACAGCTCTGAATCGGCTGAGCTATAGTAAGGTGATTTTCTTTGAATCGAACTTTCTACGAAATGTATGGTATAGCAATTACAGGTGTCCTGACCTATCATTTGAGGTGTCAAGAACCGCAATCGGAGCACAATTGCAGATTTTGGATTTTTACAGCTCTGAATCGGCTGAGCTATAGTAAGGTGATTTTCTTCGAATCGATTTTTCTGTGAAATGTATGGAAATAATCAACCAATTTTAATACGGTTTGGCATAACAATTACAGGTCCCGAGACCTATCATTTGAGGTATCAAAAACCGCAATCGGAGTACAATTGCAGATTTTGGATTTTTACAGCTCTGAATCGGCTGAGCTATAGTAAGGTGATTTTCTTTGAATCGAACTTTCTACGAAATGTATGGTATAGCAATTACAGGTGTCCTGACCTATCATTTGAGGTGTCAAGAACCGCAATCGGAGCACAATTGCAGATTTTGGATTTTTACAGCTCTGAATCGGCTGAGCTATATGATTTTCTTCGAATCGATTTTTCTGTGAAATGTATGGAAATAATCAACCAATTTTAATGCGGTTTGGCATAACAATTACAGGTCCCGAGACCTATCATTTGAGGTATCAAAAACCGCAATCGGAGCACAATTGCAGATTTTGGATTTTTACAGCTCTGAATCGGCTGAGCTATAGTAAGGTGATTTTCTTTGAATCGAACTTTCTACGAAATGTATGGAAATAATCAACCAATTTTAATGCGGTTTGGCATAACAATTTCAGGTCCCGAGACCTATCATTTGAGGTATCAAAAACCGCAATCGGAGCACAATTGCAGATTTTGGATTTTTACAGCTCTGAATCGGCTGAGCTATAGTAAGGTGATTTTCTTTGAATCGAACTTTCTACGAAATGTATGGTATAGCAATTACAGGTGTCCTGACCTATCATTTGAGGTGTCAAGAACCGCAATCGGGGCACAATTGCAGATTTTGGATTTTTACAGCTCTGAATCGGCTGAGCTATAGTAAGGTGATTTTCTTCGAATCGATTTTTCTGTGAAATGTATGGAAATAATCAACCAATTTTAATGCGGTTTGGCATAACAATTACAGGTCCCGAGACCTATCATTTGAGGTATCAAAAACCGCAATCGGAGCACAATTGCAGATTTTGGATTTTTACAGCTCTGAATCGGCTGAGCTATAGTAAGGTGATTTTCTTTGAATCGAACTTTCTACGAAATGTATGGTATAGCAATTACAGGTGTCCTGACCTATCATTTGAGATGTCAAGAACCGCAATCGGAGCACAATTGCAGATTTTGGATTTTTACAGCTCTGAATCGGCTGAGCTATAGTAAGGTGATTTTCTTCGAATCGATTTTTCTGTGAAATGTATGGAAATAATCAACCAATTTTAATGCGGTTTGGCATAACAATTACAGGTCCCGAGACCTATCATTTGAGGTATCAAAAACCGCAATCGGAGCACAATTGCAGATTTTGGATTTTTACAGCTCTGAATCGGCTGAGCTATAGTAAGGTGATTTTCTTTGAATCGAACTTTCTACGAAATGTATGGAAATAATCAACCAATTTTAATGCGGTTTGGCATAACAATTTCAGGTCCCGAGACCTATCATTTGAGGTATCAAAAACCGCAATCGGAGCACAATTGCAGATTTTGGATTTTTACAGCTCTGAATCGGCTGAGCTATAGTAAGGTGATTTTCTTTGAATCGAACTTTCTACGAAATGTATGGTATAGCAATTACAGGTGTCCTGACCTATCATTTGAGGTGTCAAGAACCGCAATCGGGGCACAATTGCAGATTTTGGATTTTTACAGCTCTGAATCGGCTGAGCTATAGTAAGGTGATTTTCTTCGAATCGATTTTTCTGTGAAATGTATGGAAATAATCAACCAATTTTAATGCGGTTTGCCATAACAATTTCAGGTTCCGAGACCTATCATTTGAGGTATCAAAAACCGCAATCGGAGCACAATTGCAGATTTTGGATTTTTACAGCTCTGAATCGGCTGAGCTATAGTAAGGTGATTTTCTTTGAATCGAACTTTCTACGAAATGTATGGTATAGCAATTACAGGTGTCCTGACCTATCATTTGAGGTGTCAAGAACCGCAATCGGAGCACAATTGCAGATTTTGGATTTTTACAGCTCTGAATCGGCTGAGCTATAGTAAGGTGATTTTCTTCGAATCGATTTTTCTGTGAAATGTATGGAAATAATCAACCAATTTTAATGCGGTTTGGCATAACAATTACAGGTCCCGAGACCTATCATTTGAGGTATCAAAAACCGCAATCGGAGCACAATTGCAGATTTTGGATTTTTACAGCTCTGAATCGGCTGAGCTATAGTAAGGTGATTTTCTTTGAATCGAACTTTCTACGAAATGTATGGTATAGCAATTACAGGTGTCCTGACCTATCATTTGAGGTGTCAAGAACCGCAATCGGAGCACAATTGCAGATTTTGGATTTTTACAGCTCTGAATCGGCTGAGCTATAGTAAGGTGATTTTCTTCGAATCGATTTTTCTGTGAAATGTATGGAAATAATCAACCAATTTTAATACGGTTTGGCATAACAATTACAGGTCCCGAGACCTATCATTTGAGGTATCAAAAACCGCAATCGGAGTACAATTGCAGATTTTGGATTTTTACAGCTCTGAATCGGCTGAGCTATAGTAAGGTGATTTTCTTTGAATCGAACTTTCTACGAAATGTATGGTATAGCAATTACAGGTGTCCTGACCTATCATTTGAGGTGTCAAGAACCGCAATCGGAGCACAATTGCAGATTTTGGATTTTTACAGCTCTGAATCGGCTGAGCTATAGTAAGGTGATTTTCTTCGAATCGATTTTTCTGTGAAATGTATGGAAATAATCAACCAATTTTAATGCGGTTTGGCATAACAATTACAGGTCCCGAGACCTATCATTTGAGGTATCAAAAACCGCAATCGGAGCACAATTGCAGATTTTGGATTTTTACAGCTCTGAATCGGCTGAGCTATAGTAAGGTGATTTTCTTTGAATCGAACTTTCTACGAAATGTATGGAAATAATCAACCAATTTTAATGCGGTTTGGCATAACAATTTCAGGTCCCGAGACCTATCATTTGAGGTATCAAAAACCGCAATCGGAGCACAATTGCAGATTTTGGATTTTTACAGCTCTGAATCGGCTGAGCTATAGTAAGGTGATTTTCTTCGAATCGATTTTTCTGTGAAATGTATGGAAATAATCAACCAATTTTAATGCGGTTTGGCATAACAATTTCAGGTTCCGAGACCTATCATTTGAGGTATCAAAAACCGCAATCGGAGCACAATTGCAGATTTTGGATTTTTACAGCTCTGAATCGGCTGAGCTAGTAAGGTGATTTTCTTTGAATCGAACTTTCTACGAAATGTATGGTATAGCAATTACAGGTGTCCTGACCTATCATTTGAGGTGTCAAGAACCGCAATCGGAGCACAATTGCAGATTTTGGATTTTTACAGCTCTGAATCGGCTGAGCTATAGTAAGGTGATTTTCTTCGAATCGATTTTTCTGTGAAATGTATGGAAATAATCAACCAATTTTAATGCGGTTTGGCATAACAATTACAGGTCCCGAGACCTATCATTTGAGGTATCAAAAACCGCAATCGGAGCACAATTGCAGATTTTGGATTTTTACAGCTCTGAATCGGCTGAGCTAGTAAGGTGATTTTCTTTGAATCGAACTTTCTACGAAATGTATGGTATAGCAATTACAGGTGTCCTGACCTATCATTTGAGGTGTCAAGAACCGCAATCGGAGCACAATTGCAGATTTTGGATTTTTACAGCTCTGAATCGGCTGAGCTATAGTAAGGTGATTTTCTTCGAATCGATTTTTCTGTGAAATGTATGGAAATAATCAACCAATTTTAATGCGGTTTGGCATAACAATTACAGGTCCCGAGACCTATCATTTGAGGTATCAAAAACCGCAATCGGAGCACAATTGCAGATTTTGGATTTTTACAGCTCTGAATCGGCTGAGCTATAGTAAGGTGATTTTCTTTGAATCGAACTTTCTACGAAATGTATGGAAATAATCAACCAATTTTAATGCGGTTTGGCATAACAATTTCAGGTCCCGAGACCTATCATTTGAGGTATCAAAAACCGCAATCGGAGCACAATTGCAGATTTTGGATTTTTACAGCTCTGAATCGGCTGAGCTATAGTAAGGTGATTTTCTTTGAATCGAACTTTCTACGAAATGTATGGTATAGCAATTACAGGTGTCCTGACCTATCATTTGAGGTGTCAAGAACCGCAATCGGGGCACAATTGCAGATTTTGGATTTTTACAGCTCTGAATCAGCTGAGCTATAGTAAGGTGATTTTCTTCGAATCGATTTTTCTGTGAAATGTATGGAAATAATCAACCAATTTTAATGCGGTTTGGCATAACAATTTCAGGTTCCGAGACCTATCATTTGAGGTATCAAAAACCGCAATCGGAGCACAATTGCAGATTTTGGATTTTTACAGCTCTGAATCGGCTGAGCTAGTAAGGTGATTTTCTTTGAATCGAACTTTCTACGAAATGTATGGTATAGCAATTACAGGTGTCCTGACCTATCATTTGAGGTGTCAAGAACCGCAATCGGAGCACAATTGCAGATTTTGGATTTTTACAGCTCTGAATCGGCTGAGCTATAGTAAGGTGATTTTCTTCGAATCGATTTTTCTGTGAAATGTATGGAAATAATCAACCAATTTTAATGCGGTTTGGCATAACAATTTCAGGTCCCGAGACCTATCATTTGAGGTATCAAAAACCGCAATCGGAGCACAATTGCAGATTTTGGATTTTTACAGCTCTGAATCGGCTGAGCTAGTAAGGTGATTTTCTTTGAATCGAACTTTCTACGAAATGTATGGTATAGCAATTACAGGTGTCCTGACCTATCATTTGAGGTGTCAAGAACCGCAATCGGAGCACAATTGCAGATTTTGGATTTTTACAGCTCTGAATCGGCTGAGCTATAGTAAGGTGATTTTCTTCGAATCGATTTTTCTGTGAAATGTATGGAAATAATCAACCAATTTTAATGCGGTTTGGCATAACAATTACAGGTCCCGAGACCTATCATTTGAGGTATCAAAAACCACAATCGGAGCACAATTGCAGATTTTGGATTTTTACAGCTCTGAATCGGCTGAGCTATAGTAAGGTGATTTTCTTTGAATCGAACTTTCTACGAAATGTATGGTATAGCAATTACAGGTGTCCTGACCTATCATTTGAGGTGTCAAGAACCGCAATCGGAGCACAATTGCAGATTTTGGATTTTTACAGCTCTGAATCGGCTGAGCTATAGTAAGGTGATTTTCTTCGAATCGATTTTTCTGTGAAATGTATGGTAATAATCAACCAATTTTAATGCGGTTTGGCATAACAATTTCAGGTCCCGAGACCTATCATTTGAGGTATCAAAAACCGCAATCGGAGCACAATTGCAGATTTTGGATTTTTACAGCTCTGAATCGGCTGAGCTAGTAAGGTGATTTTCTTTGAATCGAACTTTCTACGAAATGTATGGTATAGCAATTACAGGTGTCCTGACCTATCATTTGAGGTGTCAAGAACCGCAATCGGAGCACAATTGCAGATTTTGGATTTTTACAGCTCTGAATCGGCTGAGCTATAGTAAGGTGATTTTCTTTGAATCGAACTTTCTACGAAATGTATGGTATAGCAATTACAGGTGTCCTGACCTATCATTTGAGGTGTCAAGAACCGCAATCGGAGCACAATTGCAGATTTTGGATTTTTACAGCTCTGAATCGGCTGAGCTATAGTAAGGTGATTTTCTTCGAATCGATTTTTCTGTGAAATGTATGGTAATAATCAACCAATTTTAATGCGGTTTGGCATAACAATTTCAGGTTCCGAGACCTATCATTTGAGGTATCAAAAACCGCAATCGGAGCACAATTGCAGATTTTGGATTTTTACAGCTCTGAATCGGCTGAGCTAGTAAGGTGATTTTCTTTGAATCGAACTTTCTACGAAATGTATGGTATAGCAATTACAGGTGTCCTGACCTATCATTTGAGGTGTCAAGAACCGCAATCGGGGCACAATTGCAGATTTTGGATTTTTACAGCTCTGAATCGGCTGAGCTATAGTAAGGTGATTTTCTTCGAATCGATTTTTCTGTGAAATGTATGGAAATAATCAACCAATTTTAATGCGGTTTGGCATAACAATTTCAGGTTCCGAGACCTATCATTTGAGGTATCAAAAACCGCAATCGGAGCACAATTGCAGATTTTGGATTTTTACAGCTCTGAATCGGCTGAGCTAGTAAGGTGATTTTCTTTGAATCGAACTTTCTACGAAATGTATGGTATAGCAATTACAGGTGTCCTGACCTATCATTTGAGGTATCAAAAACCGCAATCGGAGCACAATTGCAGATTTTGGATTTTTACAGCTCTGAATCGGCTGAGCTAGTAAGGTGATTTTCTTTGAATCGAACTTTCTACGAAATGTATGGTATAGCAATTACAGGTGTCCTGACCTGACCTATGATTTGAGGTGTCAAGAACCGCAATCGGGGCACAATTGCAGATTTTGGATTTTTACAGCTCTGAATCGGCTGAGCTATAGTAAGGTGATTTTCTTCGAATCGATTTTTCTGTGAAATGTATGGTAATAATCAACCAATTTTAATGCGGTTTGGCATAACAATTTCAGGTCCCGAGACCTATCATTTGAGGTATCAAAAACCGCAATCGGAGCACAATTGCAGATTTTGGATTTTTACAGCTCTGAATCGGCTGAGCTAGTAAGGTGATTTTCTTTGAATCGAACTTTCTACGAAATGTATGGTATAGCAATTACAGGTGTCCTGACCTATCATTTGAGGTATCAAGAACCGCAATCGGAGCACAATTGCAGATTTTGGATTTTTACAGCTCTGAATCGGCTGAGCTATAGTAAGGTGATTTTCTTCGAATCGATTTTTCTGTGAAATGTATGGAAATAATCAACCAATTTTAATGTGGTTTGGCATAACAATTTCAGGTCCCGAGACCTATCATTTGAGGTTTTGAGCAATTACAGGTGTCCTGACCTATCATTTGAGGTATCAAGAACCGCAATCGGAGCACAATTGCAGATTTTGGATTTTTACAGCTCTGAATCGGCTGAGCTATAGTAAGGTGATTTTCTTCGAATCGATTTTTCTGTGAAATGTATGGAAATAATCAACCAATTTTAATGCGGTTTGGCATAACAATTTCAGGTCCCGAGACCTATCATTTGAGGTATCAAAAACCGCAATCGGAGCACAATTGCAGATTTTGGATTTTTACAGCTCTGAATCGGCTGAGCTAGTAAGGTGATTTTCTTTGAATCGAACTTTCTACGAAATGTATGGTATAGCAATTACAGGTGTCCTGACCTATCATTTGAGGTGTCAAGAACCGCAATCGGAGCACAATTGCAGATTTTGGATTTTTACAGCTCTGAATCGGCTGAGCTATAGTAAGGTGATTTTCTTTGAATCGAACTTTCTACGAAATGTATGGTATAGCAATTACAGGTGTCCTGACCTATCATTTGAGGTGTCAAGAACCGCAATCGGAGCACAATTGCAGATTTTGGATTTTTACAGCTCTGAATCGGCTGAGCTATAGTAAGGTGATTTTCTTCGAATCGATTTTTCTGTGAAATGTATGGTAATAATCAACCAATTTTAATGCGGTTTGGCATAACAATTTCAGGTCCCGAGACCTATCATTTGAGGTATCAAAAACCGCAATCGGAGCACAATTGCAGATTTTGGATTTTTACAGCTCTGAATCGGCTGAGCTAGTAAGGTGATTTTCTTTGAATCGAACTTTCTACGAAATGTATGGTATAGCAATTACAGGTGTCCTGACCTATCATTTGAGGTGTCAAGAACCGCAATCGGAGCACAATTGCAGATTTTGGATTTTTACAGCTCTGAATCGGCTGAGCTATAGTAAGGTGATTTTCTTCGAATCGATTTTTCTGTGAAATGTATGGTAATAATCAACCAATTTTAATGCGGTTTGGCATAACAATTTCAGGTCCCGAGACCTATCATTTGAGGTATCAAAAACCGCAATCGGAGCACAATTGCAGATTTTGGATTTTTACAGCTCTGAATCGGCTGAGCTATAGTAAGGTGATTTTCTTTGAATCGAACTTTCTACGAAATGTATGGTATAGCAATTACAGGTGTCCTGACCTATCATTTGAGGTGTCAAGAACCGCAATCGGAGCACAATTGCAGATTTTGGATTTTTACAGCTCTGAATCGGCTGAGCTATAGTAAGGTGATTTTCTTCGAATCGATTTTTCTGTGAAATGTATGGTAATAATCAACCAATTTTAATGCGGTTTGGCATAACAATTTCAGGTCCCGAGACCTATCATTTGAGGTATCAAAAACCGCAATCGGAGCACAATTGCAGATTTTGGATTTTTACAGCTCTGAATCGGCTGAGCTAGTAAGGTGATTTTCTTTGAATCGAACTTTCTACGAAATGTATGGTATAGCAATTACAGGTGTCCTGACCTATCATTTGAGGTATCAAGAACCGCAATCGGAGCACAATTGCAGATTTTGGATTTTTACAGCTCTGAATCGGCTGAGCTAGTAAGGTGATTTTCTTTGAATCGAACTTTCTACGAAATGTATGGTATAGCAATTACAGGTGTCCTGACCTATGATTTGAGGTGTCAAGAACCGCAATCGGGGCACAATTGCAGATTTTGGATTTTTACAGCTCTGAATCGGCTGAGCTATAGTAAGGTGATTTTCTTCGAATCGATTTTTCTGTGAAATGTATGGTAATAATCAACCAATTTTAATGCGGTTTGGCATAACAATTTCAGGTTCCGAGACCTATCATTTGAGGTATCAAAAACCGCAATCGGAGCACAATTGCAGATTTTGGATTTTTACAACTCTGAATCGGCTGAGCTAGTAAGGTGATTTTCTTTGAATCGAACTTTCTACGAAATGTATGGTATAGCAATTACAGGTGTCCTGACCTATCATTTGAGGTATCAAGAACCGCAATCGGAGCACAATTGCAGATTTTGGATTTTTACAGCTCTGAATCGGCTGAGCTATAGTAAGGTGATTTTCTTCGAATCGATTTTTCTGTGAAATGTATGGAAATAATCAACCAATTTTAATGCGGTTTGGCATAACAATTTCAGGTCCCGAGACCTATCATTTGAGGTATCAAAAACCGCAATCGGAGCACAATTGCAGATTTTGGATTTTTACAGCTCAGAATCGGCTGAGCTAGTAAGGTGATTTTCTTTGAATCGAACTTTCTACGAAATGTATGGTATAGCAATTACAGGTGTCCTGACCTATCATTTGAGGTGTCAAGAACCGCAATCGGAGCACAATTGCAGATTTTGGATTTTTACAGCTCTGAATCGGCTGAGCTATAGTAAGGTGATTTTCTTCGAATCGATTTTTCTGTGAAATGTATGGAAATAATCAACCAATTTTAATGCGGTTTGGCATAACAATTACAGGTCCCGAGACCTATCATTTGAGGTATCAAAAACCACAATCGGAGCACAATTGCAGATTTTGGATTTTTACAGCTCTGAATCGGCTGAGCTATAGTAAGGTGATTTTCTTTGAATCGAACTTTCTACGAAATGTATGGTATAGCAATTACAGGTGTCCTGACCTATCATTTGAGGTGTCAAGAACCGCAATCGGAGCACAATTGCAGATTTTGGATTTTTACAGCTCTGAATCGGCTGAGCTATAGTAAGGTGATTTTCTTCGAATCGATTTTTCTGTGAAATGTATGGAAATAATCAACCAATTTTAATGCGGTTTGGCATAACAATTTCAGGTCCCGAGACCTATCATTTGAGGTATCAAAAACCGCAATCGGAGCACAATTGCAGATTTTGGATTTTTACAGCTCTGAATCGGCTGAGCTAGTAAGGTGATTTTCTTTGAATCGAACTTTCTACGAAATGTATGGTATAGCAATTACAGGTGTCCTGACCTATCATTTGAGGTGTCAAGAACCGCAATCGGAGCACAATTGCAGATTTTGGATTTTTACAGCTCTGAATCGGCTGAGCTATAGTAAGGTGATTTTCTTCGAATCGATTTTTCTGTGAAATGTATGGTAATAATCAACCAATTTTAATGCGGTTTGGCATAACAATTTCAGGTCCCGAGACCTATCATTTGAGGTATCAAAAACCGCAATCGGAGCACAATTGCAGATTTTGGATTTTTACAGCTCTGAATCGGCTGAGCTAGTAAGGTGATTTTCTTTGAATCGAACTTTCTACGAAATGTATGGTATAGCAATTACAGGTGTCCTGACCTATCATTTGAGGTGTCAAGAACCGCAATCGGAGCACAATTGCAGATTTTGGATTTTTACAGCTCTGAATCGGCTGAGCTATAGTAAGGTGATTTTCTTCGAATCGATTTTTCTGTGAAATGTATGGTAATAATCAACCAATTTTAATGCGGTTTGGCATAACAATTTCAGGTCCCGAGACCTATCATTTGAGGTATCAAAAACCGCAATCGGAGCACAATTGCAGATTTTGGATTTTTACAGCTCTGAATCGGCTGAGCTAGTAAGGTGATTTTCTTTGAATCGAACTTTCTACGAAATGTATGGTATAGCAATTACAGGTGTCCTGACCTATCATTTGAGGTATCAAGAACCGCAATCGGAGCACAATTGCAGATTTTGGATTTTTACAGCTCTGAATCGGCTGAGCTATAGTAAGGTGATTTTCTTCGAATCGATTTTTCTGTGAAATGTATGGAAATAATCAACCAATTTTAATGCGGTTTGGCATAACAATTTCAGGTCCCGAGACCTATCATTTGAGGTATCAAAAACCGCAATCGGAGCACAATTGCAGATTTTGGATTTTTACAGCTCTGAATCGGCTGAGCTAGTAAGGTGATTTTCTTTGAATCGAACTTTCTACGAAATGTATTGTATAGCAATTACAGGTGTCCTGACCTATCATTTGAGGTGTCAAGAACCGCAATCGGAGCACAATTGCAGATTTTGGATTTTTACAGCTCTGAATCGGCTGAGCTATAGTAAGGTGATTTTCTTTGAATCGAACTTTCTACGAAATGTATGGTATAGCAATTACAGGTGTCCTGACCTATCATTTGAGGTGTCAAGAACCGCAATCGGAGCACAATTGCAGATTTTGGATTTTTACAGCTCTGAATCGGCTGAGCTATAGTAAGGTGATTTTCTTCGAATCGATTTTTCTGTGAAATGTATGGTAATAATCAACCAATTTTAATGCGGTTTGGCATAACAATTTCAGGTCCCGAGACCTATCATTTGAGGTATCAAAAACCGCAATCGGAGCACAATTGCAGATTTTGGATTTTTACAGCTCTGAATCGGCTGAGCTAGTAAGGTGATTTTCTTTGAATCGAACTTTCTACGAAATGTATGGTATAGCAATTACAGGTGTCCTGACCTATCATTTGAGGTATCAAGAACCGCAATCGGAGCACAATTGCAGATTTTGGATTTTTACAGCTCTGAATCGGCTGAGCTATAGTAAGGTGATTTTCTTTGAATCGAACTTTCTACGAAATGTATGGTATAGCAATTACAGGTGTCCTGACCTATCATTTGAGGTGTCAAGAACCGCAATCGGAGCACAATTGCAGATTTTGGATTTTTACAGCTCTGAATCGGCTGAGCTATAGTAAGGTGATTTTCTTCGAATCGATTTTTCTGTGAAATGTATGGTAATAATCAACCAATTTTAATGCGGTTTGGCATAACAATTTCAGGTCCCGAGACCTATCATTTGAGGTATCAAAAACCGCAATCGGAGCACAATTGCAGATTTTGGATTTTTACAGCTCTGAATCGGCTGAGCTAGTAAGGTGATTTTCTTTGAATCGAACTTTCTACGAAATGTATGGTATAGCAATTACAGGTGTCCTGACCTATCATTTGAGGTGTCAAGAACCGCAATCGGAGCACAATTGCAGATTTTGGATTTTTACAGCTCTGAATCGGCTGAGCTATAGTAAGGTGATTTTCTTTGAATCGAACTTTCTACGAAATGTATGGTATAGCAATTACAGGTGTCCTGACCTATCATTTGAGGTGTCAAGAACCGCAATCGGAGCACAATTGCAGATTTTGGATTTTTACAGCTCTGAATCGGCTGAGCTATAGTAAGGTGATTTTCTTCGAATCGATTTTTCTGTGAAATGTATGGTAATAATCAACCAATTTTAATGCGGTTTGGCATAACAATTTCAGGTCCCGAGACCTATCATTTGAGGTATCAAAAACCGCAATCGGAGCACAATTGCAGATTTTGGATTTTTACAGCTCTGAATCGGCTGAGCTAGTAAGGTGATTTCCTTTGAATCGAACTTTCTACGAAATGTATGGTATAGCAATTACAGGTGTCCTGACCTATCATTTGAGGTGTCAAGAACCGCAATCGGAGCACAATTGCAGATTTTGGATTTTTACAGCTCTGAATCGGCTGAGCTATAGTAAGGTGATTTTCTTCGAATCGATTTTTCTGTGAAATGTATGGTAATAATCAACCAATTTTAATGCGGTTTGGCATAACAATTACAGGT
Organism: Tipula vernalis; assembly: GCA_958295665.1. Lineage (NCBI taxonomy): Eukaryota > Metazoa > Arthropoda > Insecta > Diptera > Tipulidae > Tipula > Tipula vernalis. The sequence continues at coordinate 457,527,794 of OY282558.1, read as the reverse complement.
CCCGAGACCTATCATTTGAGGTATCAAAAACCGCAATCGGAGCACAATTGCAGATTTTGGATTTTTACAGCTCTGAATCGGCTGAGCTATAGTAAGGTGATTTTCTTTGAATCGAACTTTCTACGAAATGTATGGTATAGCAATTACAGGTGTCCTGACCTATCATTTGAGGTGTCAAGAACCGCAATCGGAGCACAATTGCAGATTTTGGATTTTTACAGCTCTGAATCGGCTGAGCTATAGTAAGGTGTTTTTCTTCGAATCGATTTTTCTGTGAAATGTATGGAAATAATCAACCAATTTTAATGCGGTTTGGCATAACAATTTCAGGTCCCGAGACCTATCATTTGAGGTATCAAAAACCGCAATCGGAGCACAATTGCAGATTTTGGATTTTTACAGCTCTGAATCGGCTGAGCTAGTAAGGTGATTTTCTTTGAATCGAACTTTCTACGAAATGTATGGTATAGCAATTACAGGTGTCCTGACCTATCATTTGAGGTGTCAAGAACCGCAATCGGAGCACAATTGCAGATTTTGGATTTTTACAGCTCTGAATCGGCTGAGCTATAGTAAGGTGATTTTCTTTGAATCGAACTTTCTACGAAATGTATGGTATAGCAATTACAGGTGTCCTGACCTATCATTTGAGGTGTCAAGAACCGCAATCGGAGCACAATTGCAGATTTTGGATTTTTACAGCTCTGAATCGGCTGAGCTATAGTAAGGTGATTTTCTTCGAATCGATTTTTCTGTGAAATGTATGGTAATAATCAACCAATTTTAATGCGGTTTGGCATAACAATTTCAGGTCCCGAGACCTATCATTTGAGGTATCAAAAACCGCAATCGGAGCACAATTGCAGATTTTGGATTTTTACAGCTCTGAATCGGCTGAGCTAGTAAGGTGATTTTCTTTGAATCGAACTTTCTACGAAATGTATGGTATAGCAATTACAGGTGTCCTGACCTATCATTTGAGGTGTCAAGAACCGCAATCGGAGCACAATTGCAGATTTTGGATTTTTACAGCTCTGAATCGGCTGAGCTATAGTAAGGTGATTTTCTTTGAATCGAACTTTCTACGAAATGTATGGTATAGCAATTACAGGTGTCCTGACCTATCATTTGAGGTGTCAAGAACCGCAATCGGAGCACAATTGCAGATTTTGGATTTTTACAGCTCTGAATCGGCTGAGCTATAGTAAGGTGATTTTCTTCGAATCGATTTTTCTGTGAAATGTATGGTAATAATCAACCAATTTTAATGCGGTTTGGCATAACAATTTCAGGTCCCGAGACCTATCATTTGAGGTATCAAAAACCGCAATCGGAGCACAATTGCAGATTTTGGATTTTTACAGCTCTGAATCGGCTGAGCTAGTAAGGTGATTTTCTTTGAATCGAACTTTCTACGAAATGTATGGTATAGCAATTACAGGTGTCCTGACCTATCATTTGAGGTGTCAAGAACCGCAATCGGAGCACAATTGCAGATTTTGGATTTTTACAGCTCTGAATCGGCTGAGCTATAGTAAGGTGATTTTCTTTGAATCGAACTTTCTACGAAATGTATGGTATAGCAATTACAGGTGTCCTGACCTATCATTTGAGGTGTCAAGAACCGCAATCGGAGCACAATTGCAGATTTTGGATTTTTACAGCTCTGAATCGGCTGAGCTATAGTAAGGTGATTTTCTTCGAATCGATTTTTCTGTGAAATGTATGGTAATAATCAACCAATTTTAATGCGGTTTGGCATAACAATTTCAGGTCCCGAGACCTATCATTTGAGGTATCAAAAACCGCAATCGGAGCACAATTGCAGATTTTGGATTTTTACAGCTCTGAATCGGCTGAGCTATAGTAAGGTGATTTTCTTCGAATCGATTTTTCTGTGAAATGTATGGAAATAATCAACCAATTTTAATGCGGTTTGGCATAACAATTTCAGGTCCCGAGACCTATCATTTGAGGTATCAAAAACCGCAATCGGAGCACAATTGCAGATTTTGGATTTTTACAGCTCTGAATCGGCTGAGCTAGTAAGGTGATTTTCTTTGAATCGAAATTTCTACGAAATGTATGGTATAGCAATTACAGGTGTCCTGACCTATCATTTGAGGTGTCAAGAACCGCAATCGGAGCACAATTGCAGATTTTGGATTTTTACAGCTCTGAATCGGCTGAGCTATAGTAAGGTGATTTTCTTCGAATCGATTTTTCTGTGAAATGTATGGTAATAATCAACCAATTTTAATGCGGTTTGGCATAACAATTTCAGGTCCCGAGACCTATCATTTGAGGTATCAAAAACCGCAATCGGAGCACAATTGCAGATTTTGGATTTTTACAGCTCTGAATCGGCTGAGCTAGTAAGGTGATTTTCTTTGAATCGAACTTTCTACGAAATGTATGGTATAGCAATTACAGGTGTCCTGACCTATCATTTGAGGTGTCAAGAACCGCAATCGGAGCACAATTGCAGATTTTGGATTTTTACAGCTCTGAATCGGCTGAGCTATAGTAAGGTGATTTTCTTCGAATCGATTTTTCTGTGAAATGTATGGAAATAATCAACCAATTTTAATGCGGTTTGGCATAACAATTTCAGGTCCCGAGACCTATCATTTGAGGTATCAAAAACCGCAATCGGAGCACAATTGCAGATTTTGGATTTTTACAGCTCTGAATCGGCTGAGCTAGTAAGGTGATTTTCTTTGAATCGAACTTTCTACGAAATGTATGGTATAGCAATTACAGGTGTCCTGACCTATCATTTGAGGTGTCAAGAACCGCAATCGGAGCACAATTGCAGATTTTGGATTTTTACAGCTCTGAATCGGCTGAGCTATAGTAAGGTGATTTTCTTTGAATCGAACTTTCTACGAAATGTATGGTATAGCAATTACAGGTGTCCTGACCTATCATTTGAGGTGTCAAGAACCGCAATCGGAGCACAATTGCAGATTTTGGATTTTTACAGCTCTGAATCGGCTGAGCTATAGTAAGGTGATTTTCTTCGAATCGATTTTTCTGTGAAATGTATGGTAATAATCAACCAATTTTAATGCGGTTTGGCATAACAATTACAGGTTTTGAGACCTATCATTTGAGGTATCAAGAACCGCAATCGGAGCACAATTGCAGATTTTGGATTTTTACAGCTCTGAATCGGCTGAGCTATAGTAAGGTGATTTTCTTTGAATCGAACTTTCTACGAAATGTATGGTATAGCAATTACAGGTGTCCTGACCTATCATTTGAGGTGTCAAGAACCGCAATCGGAGCACAATTGCAGATTTTGGATTTTTACAGCTCTGAATCGGCTGAGCTATAGTAAGGTGATTTTCTTCGAATCGATTTTTCTGTGAAATGTATGGAAATAATCAACCAATTTTAATGCGGTTTGGCATAACAATTTCAGGTCCCGAGACCTATCATTTGAGGTATCAAAAACCGCAATCGGAGCACAATTGCAGATTTTGGATTTTTACAGCTCTGAATCGGCTGAGCTAGTAAGGTGATTTTCTTTGAATCGAAATTTCTACGAAATGTATGGTATAGCAATTACAGGTGTCCTGACCTATCATTTGAGGTGTCAAGAACCGCAATCGGAGCACAATTGCAGATTTTGGATTTTTACAGCTCTGAATCGGCTGAGCTATAGTAAGGTGATTTTCTTTGAATCGAACTTTCTACGAAATGTATGGTATAGCAATTACAGGTGTCCTGACCTATCATTTGAGGTGTCAAGAACCGCAATCGGAGCACAATTGCAGATTTTGGATTTTTACAGCTCTGAATCGGCTGAGCTATAGTAAGGTGATTTTCTTCGAATCGATTTTTCTGTGAAATGTATGGTAATAATCAACCAATTTTAATGCGGTTTGGCATAACAATTTCAGGTCCCGAGACCTATCATTTGAGGTATCAAAAACCGCAATCGGAGCACAATTGCAGATTTTGGATTTTTACAGCTCTGAATCGGCTGAGCTAGTAAGGTGATTTTCTTTGAATCGAACTTTCTACGAAATGTATGGTATAGCAATTACAGGTGTCCTGACCTATCATTTGAGGTGTCAAGAACCGCAATCGGAGCACAATTGCAGATTTTGGATTTTTACAGCTCTGAATCGGCTGAGCTATAGTAAGGTGATTTTCTTTGAATCGAACTTTCTACGAAATGTATGGTATAGCAATTACAGGTGTCCTGACCTATCATTTGAGGTGTCAAGAACCGCAATCGGAGCACAATTGCAGATTTTGGATTTTTACAGCTCTGAATCGGCTGAGCTATAGTAAGGTGATTTTCTTCGAATCGATTTTTCTGTGAAATGTATGGTAATAATCAACCAATTTTAATGCGGTTTGGCATAACAATTACAGGTTTTGAGACCTATCATTTGAGGTATCAAGAACCGCAATCGGAGCACAATTGCAGATTTTGGATTTTTACAGCTCTGAATCGGCTGAGCTATAGTAAGGTGATTTTCTTTGAATCGAACTTTCTACGAAATGTATGGTATAGCAATTACAGGTGTCCTGACCTATCATTTGAGGTGTCAAGAACCGCAATCGGAGCACAATTGCAGATTTTGGATTTTTACAGCTCTGAATCGGCTGAGCTATAGTAAGGTGATTTTCTTCGAATCGATTTTTCTGTGAAATGTATGGAAATAATCAACCAATTTTAATGCGGTTTGGCATAACAATTTCAGGTCCCGAGACCTATCATTTGAGGTATCAAAAACCGCAATCGGAGCACAATTGCAGATTTTGGATTTTTACAGCTCTGAATCGGCTGAGCTAGTAAGGTGATTTTCTTTGAATCGAAATTTCTACGAAATGTATGGTATAGCAATTACAGGTGTCCTGACCTATCATTTGAGGTGTCAAGAACCGCAATCGGAGCACAATTGCAGATTTTGGATTTTTACAGCTCTGAATCGGCTGAGCTATAGTAAGGTGATTTTCTTTGAATCGAACTTTCTACGAAATGTATGGTATAGCAATTACAGGTGTCCTGACCTATCATTTGAGGTGTCAAGAACCGCAATCGGAGCACAATTGCAGATTTTGGATTTTTACAGCTCTGAATCGGCTGAGCTAGTAAGGTGATTTTCTTTGAATCGAACTTTCTACGAAATGTATGGTATAGCAATTACAGGTGTCCTGACCTATCATTTGAGGTATCAAGAACCGCAATCGGAGCACAATTGCAGATTTTGGATTTTTACAGCTCTGAATCGGCTGAGCTATAGTAAGGTGATTTTCTTCGAATCGATTTTTCTGTGAAATGTATGGTAATAATCAACCAATTTTAATGCGGTTTGGCATAACAATTTCAGGTCCCGAGACCTATCATTTGAGGTATCAAAAACCGCAATCGGAGCACAATTGCAGATTTTGGATTTTTACAGCTCTGAATCGGCTGAGCTAGTAAGGTGATTTTCTTTGAATCGAACTTTCTACGAAATGTATGGTATAGCAATTACAGGTGTCCTGACCTATCATTTGAGGTGTCAAGAACCGCAATCGGAGCACAATTGCAGATTTTGGATTTTTACAGCTCTGAATCGGCTGAGCTATAGTAAGGTGATTTTCTTTGAATCGAACTTTCTACGAAATGTATGGTATAGCAATTACAGGTGTCCTGACCTATCATTTGAGGTGTCAAGAACCGCAATCGGAGCACAATTGCAGATTTTGGATTTTTACAGCTCTGAATCGGCTGAGCTATAGTAAGGTGATTTTCTTCGAATCGATTTTTCTGTGAAATGTATGGTAATAATCAACCAATTTTAATGCGGTTTGGCATAACAATTTCAGGTCCCGAGACCTATCATTTGAGGTATCAAAAACCCGCAATCGGAGCACAATTGCAGATTTTGGATTTTTACAGCTCTGAATCGGCTGAGCTAGTAAGGTGATTTTCTTTGAATCGAACTTTCTACGAAATGTATGGTATAGCAATTACAGGTGTCCTGACCTATCATTTGAGGTATCAAGAACCGCAATCGGAGCACAATTGCAGATTTTGGATTTTTACAGCTCTGAATCGGCTGAGCTATAGTAAGGTGATTTTCTTCGAATCGATTTTTCTGTGAAATGTATGGAAATAATCAACCAATTTTAATGCGGTTTGGCATAACAATTTCAGGTCCCGAGACCTATCATTTGAGGTATCAAAAACCGCAATCGGAGCACAATTGCAGATTTTGGATTTTTACAGCTCTGAATCGGCTGAGCTAGTAAGGTGATTTTCTTTGAATCGAAATTTCTACGAAATGTATGGTATAGCAATTACAGGTGTCCTGACCTATCATTTGAGGTGTCAAGAACCGCAATCGGAGCACAATTGCAGATTTTGGATTTTTACAGCTCTGAATCGGCTGAGCTATAGTAAGGTGATTTTCTTTGAATCGAACTTTCTACGAAATGTATGGTATAGCAATTACAGGTGTCCTGACCTATCATTTGAGGTGTCAAGAACCGCAATCGGAGCACAATTGCAGATTTTGGATTTTTACAGCTCTGAATCGGCTGAGCTATAGTAAGGTGATTTTCTTCGAATCGATTTTTCTGTGAAATGTATGGTAATAATCAACCAATTTTAATGCGGTTTGGCATAACAATTTCAGGTCCCGAGACCTATCATTTGAGGTATCAAAAACCGCAATCGGAGCACAATTGCAGATTTTGGATTTTTACAGCTCTGAATCGGCTGAGCTAGTAAGGTGATTTTCTTTGAATCGAACTTTCTACGAAATGTATGGTATAGCAATTACAGGTGTCCTGACCTATCATTTGAGGTGTCAAGAACCGCAATCGGAGCACAATTGCAGATTTTGGATTTTTACAGCTCTGAATCGGCTGAGCTAGTAAGGTGATTTTCTTTGAATCGAACTTTCTACGAAATGTATGGTATAGCAATTACAGGTGTCCTGACCTATCATTTGAGGTATCAAGAACCGCAATCGGAGCACAATTGCAGATTTTGGATTTTTACAGCTCTGAATCGGCTGAGCTATAGTAAGGTGATTTTCTTCGAATCGATTTTTCTGTGAAATGTATGGAAATAATCAACCAATTTTAATGCGGTTTGGCATAACAATTTCAGGTCCCGAGACCTATCATTTGAGGTATCAAAAACCGCAATCGGAGCACAATTGCAGATTTTGGATTTTTACAGCTCTGAATCGGCTGAGCTAGTAAGGTGATTTTCTTTGAATCGAACTTTCTACGAAATGTATGGTATAGCAATTACAGGTGTCCTGACCTATCATTTGAGGTATCAAGAACCGCAATCGGAGCACAATTGCAGATTTTGGATTTTTACAGCTCTGAATCGGCTGAGCTATAGTAAGGTGATTTTCTTCGAATCGATTTTTCTGTGAAATGTATGGAAATAATCAACCAATTTTAATGCGGTTTGGCATAACAATTTCAGGTCCCGAGACCTATCATTTGAGGTATCAAAAACCGCAATCGGAGCACAATTGCAGATTTTGGATTTTTACAGCTCTGAATCGGCTGAGCTAGTAAGGTGATTTTCTTTGAATCGAACTTTCTACGAAATGTATGGTATAGCAATTACAGGTGTCCTGACCTATCATTTGAGGTATCAAGAACCGCAATCGGAGCACAATTGCAGATTTTGGATTTTTACAGCTCTGAATCGGCTGAGCTATAGTAAGGTGATTTTCTTCGAATCGATTTTTCTGTGAAATGTATGGAAATAATCAACCAATTTTAATGCGGTTTGGCATAACAATTTCAGGTCCCAAGACCTATCATTTGAGGTATCAAAAACCGCAATCGGAGCACAATTGCAGATTTTGGATTTTTACAGCTCTGAATCGGCTGAGCTAGTAAGGTGATTTTCTTTGAATCGAACTTTCTACGAAATGTATGGTATAGCAATTACAGGTGTCCTGACCTATCATTTGAGGTATCAAGAACCGCAATCGGAGCACAATTGCAGATTTTGGATTTTTACAGCTCTGAATCGGCTGAGCTATAGTAAGGTGATTTTCTTCGAATCGATTTTTCTGTGAAATGTATGGTAATAATCAACCAATTTTAATGCGGTTTGGCATAACAATTTCAGGTCCCGAGACCTATCATTTGAGGTATCAAAAACCGCAATCGGAGCACAATTGCAGATTTTGGATTTTTACAGCTCTGAATCGGCTGAGCTAGTAAGGTGATTTTCTTTGAATCGAACTTTCTACGAAATGTATGGTATAGCAATTACAGGTGTCCTGACCTATCATTTGAGGTATCAAGAACCGCAATCGGAGCACAATTGCAGATTTTGGATTTTTACAGCTCTGAATCGGCTGAGCTATAGTAAGGTGATTTTCTTCGAATCGATTTTTCTGTGAAATGTATGGAAATAATCAACCAATTTTAATGCGGTTTGGCATAACAATTTCAGGTCCCGAGACCTATCATTTGAGGTATCAAAAACCCGCAATCGGAGCACAATTGCAGATTTTGGATTTTTACAGCTCTGAATCGGCTGAGCTAGTAAGGTGATTTTCTTTGAATCGAACTTTCTACGAAATGTATGGTATAGCAATTACAGGTGTCCTGACCTATCATTTGAGGTATCAAGAACCGCAATCGGAGCACAATTGCAGATTTTGGATTTTTACAGCTCTGAATCGGCTGAGCTATAGTAAGGTGATTTTCTTCGAATCGATTTTTCTGTGAAATGTATGGAAATAATCAACCAATTTTAATGCGGTTTGGCATAACAATTTCAGGTCCCGAGACCTATCATTTGAGGTATCAAAAACCGCAATCGGAGCACAATTGCAGATTTTGGATTTTTACAGCTCTGAATCGGCTGAGCTAGTAAGGTGATTTTCTTTGAATCGAAATTTCTACGAAATGTATGGTATAGCAATTACAGGTGTCCTGACCTATCATTTGAGGTGTCAAGAACCGCAATCGGAGCACAATTGCAGATTTTGGATTTTTACAGCTCTGAATCGGCTGAGCTATAGTAAGGTGATTTTCTTTGAATCGAACTTTCTACGAAATGTATGGTATAGCAATTACAGGTGTCCTGACCTATCATTTGAGGTGTCAAGAACCGCAATCGGAGCACAATTGCAGATTTTGGATTTTTACAGCTCTGAATCGGCTGAGCTATAGTAAGGTGATTTTCTTCGAATCGATTTTTCTGTGAAATGTATGGTAATAATCAACCAATTTTAATGCGGTTTGGCATAACAATTTCAGGTCCCGAGACCTATCATTTGAGGTATCAAAAACCGCAATCGGAGCACAATTGCAGATTTTGGATTTTTACAGCTCTGAATCGGCTGAGCTAGTAAGGTGATTTTCTTTGAATCGAACTTTCTACGAAATGTATGGTATAGCAATTACAGGTGTCCTGACCTATCATTTGAGGTGTCAAGAACCGCAATCGGAGCACAATTGCAGATTTTGGATTTTTACAGCTCTGAATCGGCTGAGCTATAGTAAGGTGATTTTCTTTGAATCGAACTTTCTACGAAATGTATGGTATAGCAATTACAGGTGTCCTGACCTATCATTTGAGGTGTCAAGAACCGCAATCGGAGCACAATTGCAGATTTTGGATTTTTACAGCTCTGAATCGGCTGAGCTATAGTAAGGTGATTTTCTTCGAATCGATTTTTCTGTGAAATGTATGGTAATAATCAACCAATTTTAATGCGGTTTGGCATAACAATTTCAGGTCCCGAGACCTATCATTTGAGGTATCAAAAACCGCAATCGGAGCACAATTGCAGATTTTGGATTTTTACAGCTCTGAATCGGCTGAGCTAGTAAGGTGATTTTCTTTGAATCGAACTTTCTACGAAATGTATGGTATAGCAATTACAGGTGTCCTGACCTATCATTTGAGGTATCAAGAACCGCAATCGGAGCACAATTGCAGATTTTGGATTTTTACAGCTCTGAATCGGCTGAGCTATAGTAAGGTGATTTTCTTCGAATCGATTTTTCTGTGAAATGTATGGTAATAATCAACCAATTTTAATGCGGTTTGGCATAACAATTTCAGGTCCCGAGACCTATCATTTGAGGTATCAAAAACCGCAATCGGAGCACAATTGCAGATTTTGGATTTTTACAGCTCTGAATCGGCTGAGCTAGTAAGGTGATTTTCTTTGAATCGAACTTTCTACGAAATGTATGGTATAGCAATTACAGGTGTCCTGACCTATCATTTGAGGTGTCAAGAACCGCAATCGGAGCACAATTGCAGATTTTGGATTTTTACAGCTCTGAATCGGCTGAGCTATAGTAAGGTGATTTTCTTTGAATCGAACTTTCTACGAAATGTATGGTATAGCAATTACAGGTGTCCTGACCTATCATTTGAGGTGTCAAGAACCGCAATCGGAGCACAATTGCAGATTTTGGATTTTTACAGCTCTGAATCGGCTGAGCTATAGTAAGGTGATTTTCTTCGAATCGATTTTTCTGTGAAATGTATGGTAATAATCAACCAATTTTAATGCGGTTTGGCATAACAATTTCAGGTCCCGAGACCTATCATTTGAGGTATCAAAAACCGCAATCGGAGCACAATTGCAGATTTTGGATTTTTACAGCTCTGAATCGGCTGAGCTAGTAAGGTGATTTTCTTTGAATCGAACTTTCTACGAAATGTATGGTATAGCAATTACAGGTGTCCTGACCTATCATTTGAGGTATCAAGAACCGCAATCGGAGCACAATTGCAGATTTTGGATTTTTACAGCTCTGAATCGGCTGAGCTATAGTAAGGTGATTTTCTTCGAATCGATTTTTCTGTGAAATGTATGGAAATAATCAACCAATTTTAATGCGGTTTGGCATAACAATTTCAGGTCCCGAGACCTATCATTTGAGGTATCAAAAACCGCAATCGGAGCACAATTGCAGATTTTGGATTTTTACAGCTCTGAATCGGCTGAGCTAGTAAGGTGATTTTCTTTGAATCGAACTTTCTACGAAATGTATGGTATAGCAATTACAGGTGTCCTGACCTATCATTTGAGGTATCAAGAACCGCAATCGGAGCACAATTGCAGATTTTGGATTTTTACAGCTCTGAATCGGCTGAGCTATAGTAAGGTGATTTTCTTCGAATCGATTTTTCTGTGAAATGTATGGAAATAATCAACCAATTTTAATGCGGTTTGGCATAACAATTTCAGGTCCCGAGACCTATCATTTGAGGTATCAAAAACCGCAATCGGAGCACAATTGCAGATTTTGGATTTTTACAGCTCTGAATCGGCTGAGCTAGTAAGGTGATTTTCTTTGAATCGAAATTTCTACGAAATGTATGGTATAGCAATTACAGGTGTCCTGACCTATCATTTGAGGTGTCAAGAACCGCAATCGGAGCACAATTGCAGATTTTGGATTTTTACAGCTCTGAATCGGCTGAGCTATAGTAAGGTGATTTTCTTTGAATCGAACTTTCTACGAAATGTATGGTATAGCAATTACAGGTGTCCTGACCTATCATTTGAGGTGTCAAGAACCGCAATCGGAGCACAATTGCAGATTTTGGATTTTTACAGCTCTGAATCGGCTGAGCTATAGTAAGGTGATTTTCTTCGAATCGATTTTTCTGTGAAATGTATGGTAATAATCAACCAATTTTAATGCGGTTTGGCATAACAATTTCAGGTCCCGAGACCTATCATTTGAGGTATCAAAAACCGCAATCGGAGCACAATTGCAGATTTTGGATTTTTACAGCTCTGAATCGGCTGAGCTAGTAAGGTGATTTTCTTTGAATCGAACTTTCTACGAAATGTATGGTATAGCAATTACAGGTGTCCTGACCTATCATTTGAGGTATCAAGAACCGCAATCGGAGCACAATTGCAGATTTTGGATTTTTACAGCTCTGAATCGGCTGAGCTATAGTAAGGTGATTTTCTTCGAATCGATTTTTCTGTGAAATGTATGGTAATAATCAACCAATTTTAATGCGGTTTGGCATAACAATTTCAGGTCCCGAGACCTATCATTTGAGGTATCAAAAACCACAATCGGAGCACAATTGCAGATTTTGGATTTTTACAGCTCTGAATCGGCTGAGCTAGTAAGGTGATTTTCTTTGAATCGAACTTTCTACGAAATGTATGGTATAGCAATTACAGGTGTCCTGACCTATCATTTGAGGTATCAAGAACCGCAATCGGAGCACAATTGCAGATTTTGGATTTTTACAGCTCTGAATCGGCTGAGCTATAGTAAGGTGATTTTCTTCGAATCGATTTTTCTGTGAAATGTATGGTAATAATCAACCAATTTTAATGCGGTTTGGCATAACAATTTCAGGTCCCGAGACCTATCATTTGAGGTATCAAAAACCGCAATCGGAGCACAATTGCAGATTTTGGATTTTTACAGCTCTGAATCGGCTGAGCTAGTAAGGTGATTTTCTTTGAATCGAACTTTCTACGAAATGTATGGTATAGCAATTACAGGTGTCCTGACCTATCATTTGAGGTGTCAAGAACCGCAATCGGAGCACAATTGCAGATTTTGGATTTTCACAGCTCTGAATCGGCTGAGCTATAGTAAGGTGATTTTCTTTGAATCGAACTTTCTACGAAATGTATGGTATAGCAATTACAGGTGTCCTGACCTATCATTTGAGGTGTCAAGAACCGCAATCGGAGCACAATTGCAGATTTTGGATTTTTACAGCTCTGAATCGGCTGAGCTATAGTAAGGTGATTTTCTTCGAATCGATTTTTCTGTGAAATGTATGGTAATAATCAACCAATTTTAATGCGGTTTGGCATAACAATTTCAGGTCCCGAGACCTATCATTTGAGGTATCAAAAACCCGCAATCGGAGCACAATTGCAGATTTTGGATTTTTACAGCTCTGAATCGGCTGAGCTAGTAAGGTGATTTTCTTTGAATCGAACTTTCTACGAAATGTATGGTATAGCAATTACAGGTGTCCTGACCTATCATTTGAGGTATCAAGAACCGCAATCGGAGCACAATTGCAGATTTTGGATTTTTACAGCTCTGAATCGGCTGAGCTATAGTAAGGTGATTTTCTTCGAATCGATTTTTCTGTGAAATGTATGGAAATAATCAACCAATTTTAATGCGGTTTGGCATAACAATTTCAGGTCCCGAGACCTATCATTTGAGGTATCAAAAACCGCAATCGGAGCACAATTGCAGATTTTGGATTTTTACAGCTCTGAATCGGCTGAGCTCAAATGATAGGTCTCGGGACCTGTAATTGTTATGCCAAACCGCATTAAAATTGGTTGATTATTTCCATACATTTCACAGAAAAATCGATTCGAAGAAAATCACCTTACTATAGCTCAGCCGATTCAGAGCTGTAAAAATCCAAAATCTGCAATTGTGCTCCGATTGCGGTTCTTGACACCTCAAATGATAGGTCAGGACACCTGTAATTGCTATACCATACATTTCGTAGAAAGTTCGATTCAAAGAAAATCACCTTACTATAGCTCAGCCGATTCAGAGCTGTAAAAATCCAAAATCTGCAATTGTGCTCCGATTGCGGTTTTTGATACCTCAAATGATAGGTCTCGGGACCTGAAATTGTTATGCCAAACCGCATTAAAATTGGTTGATTATTTCCATACATTTCACAGAAAAATCGATTCGAAGAAAATCACCTTACTATAGCTCAGCCGATTCAGAGCTGTAAAAATCCAAAATCTGCAATTGTGCTCCGATTGCGGTTTTTGATACCTCAAATGATAGGTCTCGGGACCTGTAATTGTTATGCCAAACCGCATTAAAATTGGTTGATTATTTCCATACATTTCACAGAAAAATCGATTCGAAGAAAATCACCTTACTATAGCTCAGCCGATTCAGAGCTGTAAAAATCCAAAATCTGCAATTGTGCTCCGATTGCGGTTCTTGACACCTCAAATGATAGGTCAGGACACCTGTAATTGCTATACCATACATTTCGTAGAAAGTTCGATTCAAAGAAAATCACCTTACTATAGCTCAGCCGATTCAGAGCTGTAAAAATCCAAAATCTGCAATTGTGCTCCGATTGCGGTTTTTGATACCTCAAATGATAGGTCTCGGGACCTGAAATTGTTATGCCAAACCGCATTAAAATTGGTTGATTATTTCCATACATTTCACAGAAAAATCGATTCGAAGAAAATCACCTTACTATAGCTCAGCCGATTCAGAGCTGTAAAAATCCAAAATCTGCAATTGTGCTCCGATTGCGGTTCTTGACACCTCAAATGATAGGTCAGGACACCTGTAATTGCTATACCATACATTTCGTAGAAAGTTCGATTCAAAGAAAATCACCTTACTATAGCTCAGCCGATTCAGAGCTGTAAAAATCCAAAATCTGCAATTGTGCTCCGATTGCGGTTCTTGACACCTCAAATGATAGGTCAGGACACCTGTAATTGCTATACCATACATTTCGTAGAAAGTTCGATTCAAAGAAAATCACCTTACTATAGCTCAGCCGATTCAGAGCTGTAAAAATCCAAAATCTGCAATTGTGCTCCGATTGCGGTTTTTGATACCTCAAATGATAGGTCTCGGGACCTGAAATTGTTATGCCAAACCGCATTAAAATTGGTTGATTATTTCCATACATTTCACAGAAAAATCGATTCGAAGAAAATCACCTTACTATAGCTCAGCCGATTCAGAGCTGTAAAAATCCAAAATCTGCAATTGTGCTCCGATTGCGGTTTTTGATACCTCAAATGATAGGTCTCGGGACCTGTAATTGTTATGATAACCGCATTAAAATTGGTTGATTATTTCCATACATTTCACAGAAAAATCGATTCGAAGAAAATCACCTTACTATAGCTCAGCCGATTCAGAGCTGTAAAAATCCAAAATCTGCAATTGTGCTCCGATTGCGGTTCTTGACACCTCAAATGATAGGTCAGGACACCTGTAATTGCTATACCATACATTTCGTAGAAAGTTCGATTCAAAGAAAATCACCTTACTATAGCTCAGCCGATTCAGAGCTGTAAAAATCCAAAATCTGCAATTGTGCTCCGATTGCGGTTTTTGATACCTCAAATGATAGGTCTCGGGACCTGAAATTGTTATGCCAAACCGCATTAAAATTGGTTGATTATTTCCATACATTTCACAGAAAAATCGATTCGAAGAAAATCACCTTACTATAGCTCAGCCGATTCAGAGCTGTAAAAATCCAAAATCTGCAATTGTGCTCCGATTGTGGTTTTTGATACCTCAAATGATAGGTCTCGGGACCTGTAATTGTTATGCCAAACCGCATTAAAATTGGTTGATTATTTCCATACATTTCACAGAAAAATCGATTCGAAGAAAATCACCTTACTATAGCTCAGCCGATTCAGAGCTGTAAAAATCCAAAATCTGCAATTGTGCTCCGATTGCGGTTCTTGACACCTCAAATGATAGGTCAGGACACCTGTAATTGCTATACCATACATTTCGTAGAAAGTTCGATTCAAAGAAAATCACCTTACTATAGCTCAGCCGATTCAGAGCTGTAAAAATCCAAAATCTGCAATTGTGCTCCGATTGCGGTTTTTGATACCTCAAATGATAGGTCTCGGGACCTGAAATTGTTATGCCAAACCGCATTAAAATTGGTTGATTATTTCCATACATTTCACAGAAAAATCGATTCGAAGAAAATCACCTTACTATAGCTCAGCCGATTCAGAGCTGTAAAAATCCAAAATCTGCAATTGTGCTCCGATTGCGGTTCTTGACACCTCAAATGATAGGTCAGGACACCTGTAATTGCTATACCATACATTTCGTAGAAAGTTCGATTCAAAGAAAATCACCTTACTATAGCTCAGCCGATTCAGAGCTGTAAAAATCCAAAATCTGCAATTGTGCTCCGATTGCGGTTTTTGATACCTCAAATGATAGGTCTCGGGACCTGAAATTGTTATGCCAAACCGCATTAAAATTGGTTGATTATTTCCATACATTTCACAGAAAAATCGATTCGAAGAAAATCACCTTACTATAGCTCAGCCGATTCAGAGCTGTAAAAATCCAAAATCTGCAATTGTGCTCCGATTGCGGTTTTTGATACCTCAAATGATAGGTCTCGGGACCTGTAATTGTTATGCCAAACCGCATTAAAATTGGTTGATTATTTCCATACATTTCACAGAAAAATCGATTCGAAGAAAATCACCTTACTATAGCTCAGCCGATTCAGAGCTGTAAAAATCCAAAATCTGCAATTGTGCTCCGATTGCGGTTCTTGACACCTCAAATGATAGGTCAGGACACCTGTAATTGCTATACCATACATTTCGTAGAAAGTTCGATTCAAAGAAAATCACCTTACTATAGCTCGGCCGATTCAGAGCTGTAGAAATCCAAAATCTGCAATTGTGCTCCGATTGCGGTTTTTGATACCTCAAATGATAGGTCTCGGGACCTGAAATTGTTATGCCAAACCGCATTAAAATTGGTTGATTATTTCCATACATTTCACAGAAAAATCGATTCGAAGAAAATCACCTTACTATAGCTCAGCCGATTCAGAGCTGTAAAAATCCAAAATCTGCAATTGTGCTCCGATTGCGGTTTTTGATACCTCAAATGATAGGTCTCGGGACCTGTAATTGTTATGCCAAACCGCATTAAAATTGGTTGATTATTTCCATACATTTCACAGAAAAATCGATTCGAAGAAAATCACCTTACTATAGCTCAGCCGATTCAGAGCTGTAAAAATCCAAAATCTGCAATTGTGCTCCGATTGCGGTTCTTGACACCTCAAATGATAGGTCAGGACACCTGTAATTGCTATACCATACATTTCGTAGAAAGTTCGATTCAAAGAAAATCACCTTACTATAGCTCAGCCGATTCAGAGCCGTAAAAATCCAAAATCTGCAATTGTGCTCCGATTGCGGTTTTTGATACCTCAAATGATAGGTCTCGGGACCTGAAATTGTTATGCCAAACCGCATTAAAATTGGTTGATTATTTCCATACATTTCACAGAAAAATCGATTCGAAGAAAATCACCTTACTATAGCTCAGCCGATTCAGAGCTGTAAAAATCCAAAATCTGCAATTGTGCTCCGATTGCGGTTTTTGATACCTCAAATGATAGGTCTCGGGACCTGTAATTGTTATGCCAAACCGCATTAAAATTGGTTGATTATTTCCATACATTTCACAGAAAAATCGATTCGAAGAAAATCACCTTACTATAGCTCAGCCGATTCAGAGCTGTAAAAATCCAAAATCTGCAATTGTGCTCCGATTGCGGTTCTTGACACCTCAAACGATAGGTCAGGACACCTGTAATTGCTATACCATACATTTCGTAGAAAGTTCGATTCAAAGAAAATCACCTTACTATAGCTCAGCCGATTCAGAGCCGTAAAAATCCAAAATCTGCAATTGTGCTCCGATTGCGGTTTTTGATACCTCAAATGATAGGTCTCGGGACCTGAAATTGTTATGCCAAACCGCATTAAAATTGGTTGATTATTTCCATACATTTCACAGAAAAATCGATTCGAAGAAAATCACCTTACTATAGCTCAGCCGATTCAGAGCTGTAAAAATCCAAAATCTGCAATTGTGCTCCGATTGCGGTTTTTGATACCTCAAATGATAGGTCTCGGGACCTGTAATTGTTATGCCAAACCGCATTAAATTTGGTTGATTATTTCCATACATTTCACAGAAAAATCGATTCGAAGAAAATCACCTTACTATAGCTCAGCCGATTCAGAGCTGTAAAAATCCAAAATCTGCAATTGTGCTCCGATTGCGGTTCTTGACACCTCAAATGATAGGTCAGGACACCTGTAATTGCTATACCATACATTTCGTAGAAAGTTCGATTCAAAGAAAATCACCTTACTATAGCTCAGCCGATTCAGAGCTGTAAAAATCCAAAATCTGCAATTGTGCTCCGATTGCGGTTTTTGATACCTCAAATGATAGGTCTCGGGACCTGAAATTGTTATGCCAAACCGCATTAAAATTGGTTGATTATTTCCATACATTTCACAGAAAAATCGATTCGAAGAAAATCACCTTACTATAGCTCAGCCGATTCAGAGCTGTAAAAATCCAAAATCTGCAATTGTGCTCCGATTGCGGTTCTTGACACCTCAAATGATAGGTCAGGACACCTGTAATTGCTATACCATACATTTCGTAGAAAGTTCGATTCAAAGAAAATCACCTTACTATAGCTCAGCCGATTCAGAGCTGTAAAAATCCAAAATCTGCAATTGTGCTCCGATTGCGGTTTTTGATACCTCAAATGATAGGTCTCGGGACCTGTAATTGTTATGCCAAACCGCATTAAAATTGGTTGATTATTTCCATACATTTCACAGAAAAATCGATTCGAAGAAAATCACCTTACTATAGCTCAGCCGATTCAGAGCTGTAAAAATCCAAAATCTGCAATTGTGCTCCGATTGCGGTTTTTGATACCTCAAATGATAGGTCTCGGGACCTGTAATTGTTATGCCAAACCGCATTAAAATTGGTTGATTATTTCCATACATTTCACAGAAAAATCGATTCGAAGAAAATCACCTTACTATAGCTCAGCCGATTCAGAGCTGTAAAAATCCAAAATCTGCAATTGTGCTCCGATTGCGGTTCTTGACACCTCAAATGATAGGTCAGGACACCTGTAATTGCTATACCATACATTTCGTAGAAAGTTCGATTCAAAGAAAATCACCTTACTATAGCTCAGCCGATTCAGAGCTGTAAAAATCCAAAATCTGCAATTGTGCTCCGATTGCGGTTTTTGATACCTCAAATGATAGGTCTCGGGACCTGAAATTGTTATGCCAAACCGCATTAAAATTGGTTGATTATTTCCATACATTTCACAGAAAAATCGATTCGAAGAAAATCACCTTACTATAGCTCAGCCGATTCAGAGCTGTAAAAATCCAAAATCTGCAATTGTGCTCCGATTGCGGTTCTTGACACCTCAAATGATAGGTCAGGACACCTGTAATTGCTATACCATACATTTCGTAGAAAGTTCGATTCAAAGAAAATCACCTTACTATAGCTCAGCCGATTCAGAGCCGTAAAAATCCAAAATCTGCAATTGTGCTCCGATTGCGGTTTTTGATACCTCAAATGATAGGTCTCGGGACCTGAAATTGTTATGCCAAACCGCATTAAAATTGGTTGATTATTTCCATACATTTCACAGAAAAATCGATTCGAAGAAAATCACCTTACTATAGCTCAGCCGATTCAGAGCTGTAAAAATCCAAAATCTGCAATTGTGCTCCGATTGCGGTTCTTGACACCTCAAATGATAGGTCAGGACACCTGTAATTGCTATACCATACATTTCGTAGAAAGTTCGATTCAAAGAAAATCACCTTACTATAGCTCAGCCGATTCAGAGCTGTAAAAATCCAAAATCTGCAATTGTGCTCCGATTGCGGTTTTTGATACCTCAAATGATAGGTCTCGGGACCTGAAATTGTTATGCCAAACCGCATTAAAATTGGTTGATTATTTCCATACATTTCACAGAAAAATCGATTCGAAGAAAATCACCTTACTATAGCTCAGCCGATTCAGAGCTGTAAAAATCCAAAATCTGCAATTGTGCTCCGATTGCGGTTTTTGATACCTCAAATGATAGGTCTCGGGACCTGTAATTGTTATGCCAAACCGCATTAAAATTGGTTGATTATTTCCATACATTTCACAGAAAAATCGATTCGAAGAAAATCACCTTACTATAGCTCAGCCGATTCAGAGCTGTAAAAATCCAAAATCTGCAATTGTGCTCCGATTGCGGTTCTTGACACCTCAAATGATAGGTCAGGACACCTGTAATTGCTATACCATACATTTCGTAGAAAGTTCGATTCAAAGAAAATCACCTTACTATAGCTCAGCCGATTCAGAGCTGTAAAAATCCAAAATCTGCAATTGTGCTCCGATTGCGGTTTTTGATACCTCAAATGATAGGTCTCGGGACCTGAAATTGTTATGCCAAACCGCATTAAAATTGGTTGATTATTTCCATACATTTCACAGAAAAATCGATTCGAAGAAAATCACCTTACTATAGCTCAGCCGATTCAGAGCTGTAAAAATCCAAAATCTGCAATTGTGCTCCGATTGCGGTTTTTGATACCTCAAATGATAGGTCTCGGGACCTGTAATTGTTATGCCAAACCGCATTAAAATTGGTTGATTATTTCCATACATTTCACAGAAAAATCGATTCGAAGAAAATCACCTTACTATAGCTCAGCCGATTCAGAGCTGTAAAAATCCAAAATCTGCAATTGTGCTCCGATTGCGGTTCTTGACACCTCAAATGATAGGTCAGGACACCTGTAATTGCTATACCATACATTTCGTAGAAAGTTCGATTCAAAGAAAATCACCTTACTATAGCTCAGCCGATTCAGAGCTGTAAAAATCCAAAATCTGCAATTGTGCTCCGATTGCGGTTTTTGATACCTCAAATGATAGGTCTCGGGACCTGAAATTGTTATGCCAAACCGCATTAAAATTGGTTGATTATTTCCATACATTTCACAGAAAAATCGATTCGAAGAAAATCACCTTACTATAGCTCAGCCGATTCAGAGCTGTAAAAATCCAAAATCTGCAATTGTGCTCCGATTGCGGTTCTTGACACCTCAAATGATAGGTCAGGACACCTGTAATTGCTATACCATACATTTCGTAGAAAGTTCGATTCAAAGAAAATCACCTTACTATAGCTCAGCCGATTCAGAGCTGTAAAAATCCAAAATCTGCAATTGTGCTCCGATTGCGGTTTTTGATACCTCAAATGATAGGTCTCGGGACCTGAAATTGTTATGCCAAACCGCATTAAAATTGGTTGATTATTTCCATACATTTCACAGAAAAATCGATTCGAAGAAAATCACCTTACTATAGCTCAGCCGATTCAGAGCTGTAAAAATCCAAAATCTGCAATTGTGCTCCGATTGCGGTTCTTGACACCTCAAATGATAGGTCAGGACACCTGTAATTGCTATACCATACATTTCGTAGAAAGTTCGATTCAAAGAAAATCACCTTACTATAGCTCAGCCGATTCAGAGCTGTAAAAATCCAAAATCTGCAATTGTGCTCCGATTGCGGTTTTTGATACCTCAAATGATAGGTCTCGGGACCTGTAATTGTTATGCCAAACCGCATTAAAATTGGTTGATTATTTCCATACATTTCACAGAAAAATCGATTCGAAGAAAATCACCTTACTATAGCTCAGCCGATTCAGAGCTGTAAAAATCCAAAATCTGCAATTGTGCTCCGATTGCGGTTTTTGATACCTCAAATGATAGGTCTCCGGACCTGAAATTGTTATGCCAAACCGCATTAAAATTGGTTGATTATTTCCATACATTTCACAGAAAAATCGATTCGAAGAAAATCACCTTACTATAGCTCAGCCGATTCAGAGCTGTAAAAATCCAAAATCTGCAATTGTGCTCCGATTGCGGTTTTTGATACCTCAAATGATAGGTCTCGGGACCTGTAATTGTTATGCCAAACCGCATTAAAATTGGTTGATTATTTCCATACATTTCACAGAAAAATCGATTCGAAGAAAATCACCTTACTATAGCTCAGCCGATTCAAAGCTGTAAAAATCCAAAATCTGCAATTGTGCTCCGATTGCGGTTCTTGACACCTCAAATGATAGGTCAGGACACCTGTAATTGCTATACCATACATTTCGTAGAAAGTTCGATTCAAAGAAAATCACCTTACTATAGCTCAGCCGATTCAGAGCTGTAAAAATCCAAAATCTGCAATTGTGCTCCGATTGCGGTTTTTGATACCTCAAATGATAGGTCTCGGGACCTGAAATTGTTATGCCAAACCGCATTAAAATTGGTTGATTATTTCCATACATTTCACAGAAAAATCGATTCGAAGAAAATCACCTTACTATAGCTCAGCCGATTCAGAGCTGTAAAAATCCAAAATCTGCAATTGTGCTCCGATTGCGGTTCTTGACACCTCAAATGATAGGTCAGGACACCTGTAATTGCTATACCATACATTTCGTAGAAAGTTCGATTCAAAGAAAATCACCTTACTATAGCTCAGCCGATTCAGAGCTGTAAAAATCCAAAATCTGCAATTGTGCTCCGATTGCGGTTCTTGACACCTCAAATGATAGGTCAGGACACCTGTAATTGCTATACCATACATTTCGTAGAAAGTTCGATTCAAAGAAAATCACCTTACTATAGCTCAGCCGATTCAGAGCTGTAAAAATCCAAAATCTGCAATTGTGCTCCGATTGCGGTTCTTGACACCTCAAATGATAGGTCAGGACACCTGTAATTGCTATACCATACATTTCGTAGAAAGTTCGATTCAAAGAAAATCACCTTACTATAGCTCAGCCGATTCAGAGCTGTAAAAATCCAAAATCTGCAATTGTGCTCCGATTGCGGTTTTTGATACCTCAAATGATAGGTCTCGGGACCTGTAATTGTTATGCCAAACCGCATTAAAATTGGTTGATTATTTCCATACATTTCACAGAAAAATCGATTCGAAGAAAATCACCTTACTATAGCTCAGCCGATTCAGAGCTGTAAAAATCCAAAATCTGCAATTGTGCTCCGATTGCGGTTCTTGACACCTCAAATGATAGGTCAGGACACCTGTAATTGCTATACCATACATTTCGTAGAAAGTTCGATTCAAAGAAAATCACCTTACTATAGCTCAGCCGATTCAGAGCTGTAAAAATCCAAAATCTGCAATTGTGCTCCGATTGCGGTTCTTGACACCTCAAATGATAGGTCAGGACACCTGTAATTGCTATACCATACATTTCGTAGAAAGTTCGATTCAAAGAAAATCACCTTACTATAGCTCAGCCGATTCAGAGCTGTAAAAATCCAAAATCTGCAATTGTGCTCCGATTGCGGTTCTTGACACCTCAAATGATAGGTCAGGACACCTGTAATTGCTATACCATACATTTCGTAGAAAGTTCGATTCAAAGAAAATCACCTTACTATAGCTCAGCCGATTCAGAGCTGTAAAAATCCAAAATCTGCAATTGTGCTCCGATTGCGGTTTTTGATACCTCAAATGATAGGTCTCGGGACCTGTAATTGTTATGCCAAACCGCATTGAAATTGGTTGATTATTTCCATACATTTCACAGAAAAATCGATTCGAAGAAAATCACCTTACTATAGCTCAGCCGATTCAGAGCTGTAAAAATCCAAAATCTGCAATTGTGCTCCGATTGCGGTTCTTGACACCTCAAATGATAGGTCAGGACACCTGTAATTGCTATACCATACATTTCGTAGAAAGTTCGATTCAAAGAAAATCACCTTACTATAGCTCAGCCGATTCAGAGCTGCAAAAATCCAAAATCTGCAATTGTGCTCCGATTGCGGTTCTTGACACCTCAAATGATAGGTCAGGACACCTGTAATTGCTATACCATACATTTCGTAGAAAGTTCGATTCAAAGAAAATCACCTTACTATAGCTCAGCCGATTCAGAGCTGTAAAAATCCAAAATCTGCAATTGTGCTCCGATTGCGGTTCTTGACACCTCAAATGATAGGTCAGGACACCTGTAATTGCTATACCATACATTTCGTAGAAAGTTCGATTCAAAGAAAATCACCTTACTATAGCTCAGCCGATTCAGAGCTGTAAAAATCCAAAATCTGCAATTGTGCTCCGATTGCGGTTTTTGATACCTCAAATGATAGGTCTCGGGACCTGTAATTGTTATGCCAAACCGCATTAAAATTGGTTGATTATTTCCATACATTTCACAGAAAAATCGATTCGAAGAAAATCACCTTACTATAGCTCAGCCGATTCAGAGCTGTAAAAATCCAAAATCTGCAATTGTGCTCCGATTGCGGTTCTTGACACCTCAAATGATAGGTCAGGACACCTGTAATTGCTATACCATACATTTCGTAGAAAGTTCGATTCAAAGAAAATCACCTTACTATAGCTCAGCCGATTCAGAGCTGTAAAAATCCAAAATCTGCAATTGTGCTCCGATTGCGGATTTTGATACCTCAAATGATAGGTCTCGGGACCTGAAATTGTTATGCCAAACCGCATTAAAATTGGTTGATTATTTCCATACATTTCACAGAAAAATCGATTCGAAGAAAATCACCTTACTATAGCTCAGCCGATTCAGAGCTGTAAAAATCCAAAATCTGCAATTGTGCTCCGATTGCGGTTTTTGATACCTCAAATGATAGGTCTCGGGACCTGAAATTGTTATGCCAAACCGCATTAAAATTGGTTGATTATTTCCATACATTTCACAGAAAAATCGATTCGAAGAAAATCACCTTACTATAGCTCAGCCGATTCAGAGCTGTAAAAATCCAAAATCTGCAATTGTGCTCCGATTGCGGTTCTTGACACCTCAAATGATAGGTCAGGACACCTGTAATTGCTATACCATACATTTCGTAGAAAGTTCGATTCAAAGAAAATCACCTTACTATAGCTCAGCCGATTCAGAGCTGTAAAAATCCAAAATCTGCAATTGTGCTCCGATTGCGGTTTTTGATACCTCAAATGATAGGTCTCGGGACCTGTAATTGTTATGCCAAACCGCATTAAAATTGGTTGATTATTTCCATACATTTCACAGAAAAATCGATTCGAAGAAAATCACCTTACTATAGCTCAGCCGATTCAGAGCTGTAAAAATCCAAAATCTGCAATTGTGCTCCGATTGCGGTTCTTGACACCTCAAATGATAGGTCAGGACACCTGTAATTGCTATACCATACATTTCGTAGAAAGTTCGATTCAAAGAAAATCACCTTACTATAGCTCAGCCGATTCAGAGCTGTAAAAATCCAAAATCTGCAATTGTGCTCCGATTGCGGTTTTTGATACCTCAAATGATAGGTCTCGGGACCTGTAATTGTTATGCCAAACCGCATTGAAATTGGTTGATTATTTCCATACATTTCACAGAAAAATCGATTCGAAGAAAATCACCTTACTATAGCTCAGCCGATTCAGAGCTGTAAAAATCCAAAATCTGCAATTGTGCTCCGATTGCGGTTCTTGACACCTCAAATGATAGGTCAGGACACCTGTAATTGCTATACCATACATTTCGTAGAAAGTTCGATTCAAAGAAAATCACCTTACTATAGCT
The DNA here is from genome assembly GCA_958295665.1 of Tipula vernalis. NCBI lineage: Eukaryota > Metazoa > Arthropoda > Insecta > Diptera > Tipulidae > Tipula > Tipula vernalis. Next base: position 457,502,569 of record OY282558.1, on the reverse strand, counting down.
CAGCCGATTCAGAGCTGTAAAAATCCAAAATCTGCAATTGTGCTCCGATTGCGGTTCTTGACACCTCAAATGATAGGTCAGGACACCTGTAATTGCTATACCATACATTTCACAGAAAAATCGATTCGAAGGAAATCACCTTACTATAGCTCAGCCGATTCAGAGCTGTAAAAATCCAAAATCTGCAATTGTGCTCCGATTGCGGTTCTTGACACCTCAAATGATAGGTCAGGACACCTGTAATTGCTATACCATACATTTCGTAGAAAGTTCGATTCAAAGAAAATCACCTTACTATAGCTCAGCCGATTCAGAGCTGTAAAAATCCAAAATCTGCAATTGTGCTCCGATTGCGGTTTTTGATACCTCAAATGATAGGTCTCGGGACCTGTAATTGTTATGCCAAACCGCATTAAAATTGGTTGATTATTTCCATACATTTCACAGAAAAATCGATTCGAAGAAAATCACCTTACTATAGCTCAGCCGATTCAGAGCTGTAAAAATCCAAAATCTGCAATTGTGCTCCGATTGCGGTTCTTGACACCTCAAATGATAGGTCAGGACACCTGTAATTGCTATACCATACATTTCGTAGAAAGTTCGATTCAAAGAAAATCACCTTACTATAGCTCAGCCGATTCAGAGCTGTAAAAATCCAAAATCTGCAATTGTGCTCCGATTGCGGTTTTTGATACCTCAAATGATAGGTCTCGGGACCTGTAATTGTTATGCCAAACCGCATTAAAATTGGTTGATTATTTCCATACATTTCACAGAAAAATCGATTCGAAGAAAATCACCTTACTATAGCTCAGCCGATTCAGAGCTGTAAAAATCCAAAATCTGCAATTGTGCTCCGATTGCGGTTCTTGACACCTCAAATGATAGGTCAGGACACCTGTAATTGCTATACCATACATTTCGTAGAAAGTTCGATTCAAAGAAAATCACCTTACTATAGCTCAGCCGATTCAGAGCTGTAAAAATCCAAAATCTGCAATTGTGCTCCGATTGCGGTTTTTGATACCTCAAATGATAGGTCTCGGGACCTGTAATTGTTATGCCAAACCGCATTGAAATTGGTTGATTATTTCCATACATTTCACAGAAAAATCGATTCGAAGAAAATCACCTTACTATAGCTCAGCCGATTCAGAGCTGTAAAAATCCAAAATCTGCAATTGTGCTCCGATTGCGGTTCTTGACACCTCAAATGATAGGTCAGGACACCTGTAATTGCTATACCATACATTTCGTAGAAAGTTCGATTCAAAGAAAATCACCTTACTATAGCTCAGCCGATTCAGAGCTGTAAAAATCCAAAATCTGCAATTGTGCTCCGATTGCGGTTCTTGACACCTCAAATGATAGGTCAGGACACCTGTAATTGCTATACCATACATTTCGTAGAAAGTTCGATTCAAAGAAAATCACCTTACTATAGCTCAGCCGATTCAGAGCTGTAAAAATCCAAAATCTGCAATTGTGCTCCGATTGCGGTTCTTGACACCTCAAATGATAGGTCAGGACACCTGTAATTGCTATACCATACATTTCGTAGAAAGTTCGATTCAAAGAAAATCACCTTACTATAGCTCAGCCGATTCAGAGCTGTAAAAATCCAAAATCTGCAATTGTGCTCCGATTGCGGTTCTTGACACCTCAAATGATAGGTCAGGACACCTGTAATTGCTATACCATACATTTCGTAGAAAGTTCGATTCAAAGAAAATCACCTTACTATAGCTCAGCCGATTCAGAGCTGTAAAAATCCAAAATCTGCAATTGTGCTCCGATTGCGGTTTTTGATACCTCAAATGATAGGTCTCGGGACCTGTAATTGTTATGCCAAACCGCATTAAAATTGGTTGATTATTTCCATACATTTCACAGAAAAATCGATTCGAAGAAAATCACCTTACTATAGCTCAGCCGATTCAGAGCTGTAAAAATCCAAAATCTGCAATTGTGCTCCGATTGCGGTTTTTGATACCTCAAATGATAGGTCTCGGGACCTGAAATTGTTATGCCAAACCGCATTAAAATTGGTTGATTATTTCCATACATTTCACAGAAAAATCGATTCGAAGAAAATCACCTTACTATAGCTCAGCCGATTCAGAGCTGTAAAAATCCAAAATCTGCAATTGTGCTCCGATTGCGGTTCTTGACACCTCAAATGATAGGTCAGGACACCTGTAATTGCTATACCATACATTTCGTAGAAAGTTCGATTCAAAGAAAATCACCTTACTATAGCTCAGCCGATTCAGAGCTGTAAAAATCCAAAATCTGCAATTGTGCTCCGATTGCGGTTTTTGATACCTCAAATGATAGGTCTCGGGACCTGTAATTGTTATGCCAAACCGCATTGAAATTGGTTGATTATTTCCATACATTTCACAGAAAAATCGATTCGAAGAAAATCACCTTACTATAGCTCAGCCGATTCAGAGCTGTAAAAATCCAAAATCTGCAATTGTGCTCCGATTGCGGTTCTTGACACCTCAAATGATAGGTCAGGACACCTGTAATTGCTATACCATACATTTCGTAGAAAGTTCGATTCAAAGAAAATCACCTTACTATAGCTCAGCCGATTCAGAGCTGTAAAAATCCAAAATCTGCAATTGTGCTCCGATTGCGGTTCTTGACACCTCAAATGATAGGTCAGGACACCTGTAATTGCTATACCATACATTTCGTAGAAAGTTCGATTCAAAGAAAATCACCTTACTATAGCTCAGCCGATTCAGAGCTGTAAAAATCCAAAATCTGCAATTGTGCTCCGATTGCGGTTCTTGACACCTCAAATGATAGGTCAGGACACCTGTAATTGCTATACCATACATTTCGTAGAAAGTTCGATTCAAAGAAAATCACCTTACTATAGCTCAGCCGATTCAGAGCTGTAAAAATCCAAAATCTGCAATTGTGCTCCGATTGCGGTTTTTGATACCTCAAATGATAGGTCTCGGGACCTGAAATTGTTATGCCAAACCGCATTAAAATTGGTTGATTATTTCCATACATTTCACAGAAAAATCGATTCGAAGAAAATCACCTTACTATAGCTCAGCCGATTCAGAGCTGTAAAAATCCAAAATCTGCAATTGTGCTCCGATTGCGGTTCTTGACACCTCAAATGATAGGTCAGGACACCTGTAATTGCTATACCATACATTTCGTAGAAAGTTCGATTCAAAGAAAATCACCTTACTATAGCTCAGCCGATTCAGAGCTGTAAAAATCCAAAATCTGCAATTGTGCTCCGATTGCGGTTTTTGATACCTCAAATGATAGGTCTCGGGACCTGAAATTGTTATGCCAAACCGCATTAAAATTGGTTGATTATTTCCATACATTTCACAGAAAAATCGATTCGAAGAAAATCACCTTACTATAGCTCAGCCGATTCAGAGCTGTAAAAATCCAAAATCTGCAATTGTGCTCCGATTGCGGTTTTTGATACCTCAAATGATAGGTCTCGGGACCTGTAATTGTTATGCCAAACCGCATTAAAATTGGTTGATTATTTCCATACATTTCACAGAAAAATCGATTCGAAGAAAATCACCTTACTATAGCTCAGCCGATTCAGAGCTGTAAAAATCCAAAATCTGCAATTGTGCTCCGATTGCGGTTCTTGACACCTCAAATGATAGGTCAGGACACCTGTAATTAATATACCATACATTTCGTAGAAAGTTCGATTCAAAGAAAATCACCTTACTATAGCTCAGCCGATTCAGAGCTGTAAAAATCCAAAATCTGCAATTGTGCTCCGATTGCGGTTTTTGATACCTCAAATGATAGGTCTCGGGACCTGTAATTGTTATGCCAAACCGCATTGAAATTGGTTGATTATTTCCATACATTTCACAGAAAAATCGATTCGAAGAAAATCACCTTGTTATAGCTCAGCCGATTCAGAGCTGTAAAAATCCAAAATCTGCAATTGTGCTCCGATTGCGGTTTTTGATACCTCAAATGATAGGTCTCGGGACCTGTAATTGTTATGCCAAACCGCATTGAAATTGGTTGATTATTTCCATACATTTCACAGAAAAATCGATTCGAAGAAAATCACCTTACTATAGCTCAGCCGATTCAGAGCTGTAAAAATCCAAAATCTGCAATTGTGCTCCGATTGCGGTTTTTGATACCTCAAATGATAGGTCTCGGGACCTGAAATTGTTATGCCAAACCGCATTAAAATTGGTTGATTATTTCCATACATTTCACAGAAAAATCGATTCGAAGAAAATCACCTTACTATAGCTCAGCCGATTCAGAGCTGTAAAAATCCAAAATCTGCAATTGTGCTCCGATTGCGGTTCTTGACACCTCAAATGATAGGTCAGGACACCTGTAATTGCTATACCATACATTTCGTAGAAAGTTCGATTCAAAGAAAATCACCTTACTATAGCTCAGCCGATTCAGAGCTGTAAAAATCCAAAATCTGCAATTGTGCTCCGATTGCGGTTTTTGATACCTCAAATGATAGGTCTCGGGACCTGAAATTGTTATGCCAAACCGCATTAAAATTGGTTGATTATTTCCATACATTTCACAGAAAAATCGATTCGAAGAAAATCACCTTACTATAGCTCAGCCGATTCAGAGCTGTAAAAATCCAAAATCTGCAATTGTGCTCCGATTGCGGTTTTTGATACCTCAAATGATAGGTCTCGGGACCTGTAATTGTTATGCCAAACCGCATTAAAATTGGTTGATTATTTCCATACATTTCACAGAAAAATCGATTCGAAGAAAATCACCTTACTATAGCTCAGCCGATTCAGAGCTGTAAAAATCCAAAATCTGCAATTGTGCTCCGATTGCGGTTCTTGACACCTCAAATGATAGGTCAGGACACCTGTAATTGCTATACCATACATTTCGTAGAAAGTTCGATTCAAAGAAAATCACCTTACTATAGCTCAGCCGATTCAGAGCTGTAAAAATCCAAAATCTGCAATTGTGCTCCGATTGCGGTTTTTGATACCTCAAATGATAGGTCTCGGGACCTGAAATTGTTATGCCAAACCGCATTAAAATTGGTTGATTATTTCCATACATTTCACAGAAAAATCGATTCGAAGAAAATCACCTTACTATAGCTCAGCCGATTCAGAGCTGTAAAAATCCAAAATCTGCAATTGTGCTCCGATTGCGGTTCTTGACACCTCAAATGATAGGTCAGGACACCTGTAATTGCTATACCATACATTTCGTAGAAAGTTCGATTCAAAGAAAATCACCTTACTATAGCTCAGCCGATTCAGAGCTGTAAAAATCCAAAATCTGCAATTGTGCTCCGATTGCGGTTTTTGATACCTCAAATGATAGGTCTCGGGACCTGTAATTGTTATGCCAAACCGCATTAAAATTGGTTGATTATTTCCATACATTTTACAGAAAAATCGATTCGAAGAAAATCACCTTACTATAGCTCAGCCGATTCAGAGCTGTAAAAATCCAAAATCTGCAATTGTGCTCCGATTGCGGTTCTTGACACCTCAAATGATAGGTCAGGACACCTGTAATTGCTATACCATACATTTCGTAGAAAGTTCGATTCAAAGAAAATCACCTTACTATAGCTCAGCCGATTCAGAGCTGTAAAAATCCAAAATCTGCAATTGTGCTCCGATTGCGGTTTTTGATACCTCAAATGATAGGTCTCGGGACCTGAAATTGTTATGCCAAACCGCATTAAAATTGGTTGATTATTTCCATACATTTCACAGAAAAATCGATTCGAAGAAAATCACCTTACTATAGCTCAGCCGATTCAGAGCTGTAAAAATCCAAAATCTGCAATTGTGCTCCGATTGCGGTTTTTGATACCTCAAATGATAGGTCTCGGGACCTGTAATTGTTATGCCAAACCGCATTAAAATTGGTTGATTATTTCCATACATTTCACAGAAAAATCGATTCGAAGAAAATCACCTTACTATAGCTCAGCCGATTCAGAGCTGTAAAAATCCAAAATCTGCAATTGTGCTCCGATTGCGGTTCTTGACACCTCAAATGATAGGTCAGGACACCTGTAATTAATATACCATACATTTCGTAGAAAGTTCGATTCAAAGAAAATCACCTTACTATAGCTCAGCCGATTCAGAGCTGTAAAAATCCAAAATCTGCAATTGTGCTCCGATTGCGGTTTTTGATACCTCAAATGATAGGTCTCGGGACCTGTAATTGTTATGCCAAACCGCATTGAAATTGGTTGATTATTTCCATACATTTCACAGAAAAATCGATTCGAAGAAAATCACCTTACTATAGCTCAGCCGATTCAGAGCTGTAAAAATCCAAAATCTGCAATTGTGCTCCGATTGCGGTTTTTGATACCTCAAATGATAGGTCTCGGGACCTGTAATTGTTATGCCAAACCGCATTGAAATTGGTTGATTATTTCCATACATTTCACAGAAAAATCGATTCGAAGAAAATCACCTTACTATAGCTCAGCCGATTCAGAGCTGTAAAAATCCAAAATCTGCAATTGTGCTCCGATTGCGGTTTTTGATACCTCAAATGATAGGTCTCGGGACCTGAAATTGTTATGCCAAACCGCATTAAAATTGGTTGATTATTTCCATACATTTCACAGAAAAATCGATTCGAAGAAAATCACCTTACTATAGCTCAGCCGATTCAGAGCTGTAAAAATCCAAAATCTGCAATTGTGCTCCGATTGCGGTTCTTGACACCTCAAATGATAGGTCTCGGGACCTGTAATTGTTATGCCAAACCGCATTAAAATTGGTTGATTATTTCCATACATTTCACAGAAAAATCGATTCGAAGAAAATCACCTTACTATAGCTCAGCCGATTCAGAGCTGTAAAAATCCAAAATCTGCAATTGTGCTCCGATTGCGGTTCTTGACACCTCAAATGATAGGTCAGGACACCTGTAATTGCTATACCATACATTTCGTAGAAAGTTCGATTCAAAGAAAATCACCTTACTATAGCTCAGCCGATTCAGAGCTGTAAAAATCCAAAATCTGCAATTGTGCTCCGATTGCGGTTTTTGATACCTCAAATGATAGGTCTCGGGACCTGAAATTGTTATGCCAAACCGCATTAAAATTGGTTGATTATTTCCATACATTTCACAGAAAAATCGATTCGAAGAAAATCACCTTACTATAGCTCAGCCGATTCAGAGCTGTAAAAATCCAAAATCTGCAATTGTGCTCCGATTGCGGTTCTTGACACCTCAAATGATAGGTCAGGACACCTGTAATTGCTATACCATACATTTCGTAGAAAGTTCGATTCAAAGAAAATCACCTTACTATAGCTCAGCCGATTCAGAGCTGTAAAAATCCAAAATCTGCAATTGTGCTCCGATTGCGGTTTTTGATACCTCAAATGATAGGTCTCGGGACCTGAAATTGTTATGCCAAACCGCATTAAAATTGGTTGATTATTTCCATACATTTCACAGAAAAATCGATTCGAAGAAAATCACCTTACTATAGCTCAGCCGATTCAGAGCTGTAAAAATCCAAAATCTGCAATTGTGCTCCGATTGCGGTTTTTGATACCTCAAATGATAGGTCTCGGGACCTGTAATTGTTATGCCAAACCGCATTAAAATTGGTTGATTATTTCCATACATTTCACAGAAAAATCGATTCGAAGAAAATCACCTTACTATAGCTCAGCCGATTCAGAGCTGTAAAAATCCAAAATCTGCAATTGTGCTCCGATTGCGGTTCTTGACACCTCAAATGATAGGTCAGGACACCTGTAATTAATATACCATACATTTCGTAGAAAGTTCGATTCAAAGAAAATCACCTTACTATAGCTCAGCCGATTCAGAGCTGTAAAAATCCAAAATCTGCAATTGTGCTCCGATTGCGGTTTTTGATACCTCAAATGATAGGTCTCGGGACCTGTAATTGTTATGCCAAACCGCATTGAAATTAGTTGATTATTTCCATACATTTCACAGAAAAATCGATTCGAAGAAAATCACCTTACTATAGCTCAGCCGATTCAGAGCTGTAAAAATCCAAAATCTGCAATTGTGCTCCGATTGCGGTTTTTGATACCTCAAATGATAGGTCTCGGGACCTGTAATTGTTATGCCAAACCGCATTGAAATTGGTTGATTATTTCCATACATTTCACAGAAAAATCGATTCGAAGAAAATCACCTTACTATAGCTCAGCCGATTCAGAGCTGTAAAAATCCAAAATCTGCAATTGTGCTCCGATTGCGGTTTTTGATACCTCAAATGATAGGTCTCGGGACCTGAAATTGTTATGCCAAACCGCATTAAAATTGGTTGATTATTTCCATACATTTCACAGAAAAATCGATTCGAAGAAAATCACCTTACTATAGCTCAGCCGATTCAGAGCTGTAAAAATCCAAAATCTGCAATTGTGCTCCGATTGCGGTTCTTGACACCTCAAATGATAGGTCAGGACACCTGTAATTGCTATACCATACATTTCGTAGAAAGTTCGATTCAAAGAAAATCACCTTACTATAGCTCAGCCGATTCAGAGCTGTAAAAATCCAAAATCTGCAATTGTGCTCCGATTGCGGTTTTTGATACCTCAAATGATAGGTCTCGGGACCTGAAATTGTTATGCCAAACCGCATTAAAATTGGTTGATTATTTCCATACATTTCACAGAAAAATCGATTCGAAGAAAATCACCTTACTATAGCTCAGCCGATTCAGAGCTGTAAAAATCCAAAATCTGCAATTGTGCTCCGATTGCGGTTTTTGATACCTCAAATGATAGGTCTCGGGACCTGAAATTGTTATGCCAAACCGCATTAAAATTGGTTGATTATTACCATACATTTCACAGAAAAATCGATTCGAAGAAAATCACCTTACTATAGCTCAGCCGATTCAGAGCTGTAAAAATCCAAAATCTGCAATTGTGCTCCGATTGCGGTTCTTGACACCTCAAATGATAGGTCAGGACACCTGTAATTGCTATACCATACATTTCGTAGAAAGTTCGATTCAAAGAAAATCACCTTACTATAGCTCAGCCGATTCAGAGCTGTAAAAATCCAAAATCTGCAATTGTGCTCCGATTGCGGTTCTTGACACCTCAAATGATAGGTCAGGACACCTGTAATTGCTATACCATACATTTCGTAGAAAGTTCGATTCAAAGAAAATCACCTTACTAGCTCAGCCGATTCAGAGCTGTAAAAATCCAAAATCTGCAATTGTGCTCCGATTGCGGTTTTTGATACCTCAAATGATAGGTCTCGGGACCTGAAATTGTTATGCCAAACCGCATTAAAATTGGTTGATTATTTCCATACATTTCACAGAAAAATCGATTCGAAGAAAATCACCTTACTATAGCTCAGCCGATTCAGAGCTGTAAAAATCCAAAATCTGCAATTGTGCTCCGATTGCGGTTCTTGACACCTCAAATGATAGGTCAGGACACCTGTAATTGCTATACCATACATTTCGTAGAAAGTTCGATTCAAAGAAAATCACCTTACTATAGCTCAGCCGATTCAGAGCTGTAAAAATCCAAAATCTGCAATTGTGCTCCGATTGCGGTTTTTGATACCTCAAATGATAGGTCTCGGGACCTGAAATTGTTATGCCAAACCGCATTAAAATTGGTTGATTATTTCCATACATTTCACAGAAAAATCGATTCGAAGAAAATCACCTTACTATAGCTCAGCCGATTCAGAGCTGTAAAAATCCAAAATCTGCAATTGTGCTCCGATTGCGGTTCTTGACACCTCAAATGATAGGTCAGGACACCTGTAATTGCTATACCATACATTTCGTAGAAAGTTCGATTCAAAGAAAATCACCTTACTATAGCTCAGCCGATTCAGAGCTGTAAAAATCCAAAATCTGCAATTGTGCTCCGATTGCGGTTTTTGATACCTCAAATGATAGGTCTCGGGACCTGTAATTGTTATGCCAAACCGCATTAAAATTGGTTGATTATTTCCATACATTTCACAGAAAAATCGATTCGAAGAAAATCACCTTACTATAGCTCAGCCGATTCAGAGCTGTAAAAATCCAAAATCTGCAATTGTGCTCCGATTGCGGTTCTTGACACCTCAAATGATAGGTCAGGACACCTGTAATTGCTATACCATACATTTCGTAGAAAGTTCGATTCAAAGAAAATCACCTTACTATAGCTCAGCCGATTCAGAGCCGTAAAAATCCAAAATCTGCAATTGTGCTCCGATTGCGGTTTTTGATACCTCAAATGATAGGTCTCGGGACCTGAAATTGTTATGCCAAACCGCATTAAAATTGGTTGATTATTTCCATACATTTCACAGAAAAATCGATTCGAAGAAAATCACCTTACTATAGCTCAGCCGATTCAGAGCTGTAAAAATCCAAAATCTGCAATTGTGCTCCGATTGCGGTTTTTGATACCTCAAATGATAGGTCTCGGGACCTGAAATTGTTATGCCAAACCGCATTAAAATTGGTTGATTATTTCCATACATTTCACAGAAAAATCGATTCGAAGAAAATCACCTTACTATAGCTCAGCCGATTCAGAGCTGTAAAAATCCAAAATCTGCAATTGTGCTCCGATTGCGGTTTTTGATACCTCAAATGATAGGTCTCGGGACCTGAAATTGTTATGCCAAACCGCATTAAAATTGGTTGATTATTTCCATACATTTCACAGAAAAATCGATTCGAAGAAAATCACCTTACTATAGCTCAGCCGATTCAGAGCTGTAAAAATCCAAAATCTGCAATTGTGCTCCGATTGCGGTTCTTGACACCTCAAATGATAGGTCAGGACACCTGTAATTGCTATACCATACATTTCGTAGAAAGTTCGATTCAAAGAAAATCACCTTACTATAGCTCAGCCGATTCAGAGCTGTAAAAATCCAAAATCTGCAATTGTGCTCCGATTGCGGTTTTTGATACCTCAAATGATAGGTCTCGGGACCTGTAATTGTTATGCCAAACCGCATTGAAATTGGTTGATTATTTCCATACATTTCACAGAAAAATCGATTCGAAGAAAATCACCTTACTATAGCTCAGCCGATTCAGAGCTGTAAAAATCCAAAATCTGCAATTGTGCTCCGATTGCGGTTCTTGACACCTCAAATGATAGGTCAGGACACCTGTAATTGCTATACCATACATTTCGTAGAAAGTTCGATTCAAAGAAAATCACCTTACTATAGCTCAGCCGATTCAGAGCTGTAAAAATCCAAAATCTGCAATTGTGCTCCGATTGCGGTTCTTGACACCTCAAATGATAGGTCAGGACACCTGTAATTGCTATACCATACATTTCGTAGAAAGTTCGATTCAAAGAAAATCACCTTACTATAGCTCAGCCGATTCAGAGCTGTAAAAATCCAAAATCTGCAATTGTGCTCCGATTGCGGTTCTTGACACCTCAAATGATAGGTCAGGACACCTGTAATTGCTATACCATACATTTCGTAGAAAGTTCGATTCAAAGAAAATCACCTTACTATAGCTCAGCCGATTCAGAGCTGTAAAAATCCAAAATCTGCAATTGTGCTCCGATTGCGGTTTTTGATACCTCAAATGATAGGTCTCGGGACCTGAAATTGTTATGCCAAACCGCATTAAAATTGGTTGATTATTTCCATACATTTCACAGAAAAATCGATTCGAAGAAAATCACCTTACTATAGCTCAGCCGATTCAGAGCTGTAAAAATCCAAAATCTGCAATTGTGCTCCGATTGCGGTTCTTGACACCTCAAATGATAGGTCAGGACACCTGTAATTGCTATACCATACATTTCGTAGAAAGTTCGATTCAAAGAAAATCACCTTACTATAGCTCAGCCGATTCAGAGCTGTAAAAATCCAAAATCTGCAATTGTGCTCCGATTGCGGTTTTTGATACCTCAAATGATAGGTCTCGGGACCTGAAATTGTTATGCCAAACCGCATTAAAATTGGTTGATTATTTCCATACATTTCACAGAAAAATCGATTCGAAGAAAATCACCTTACTATAGCTCAGCCGATTCAGAGCTGTAAAAATCCAAAATCTGCAATTGTGCTCCGATTGCGGTTTTTGATACCTCAAATGATAGGTCTCGGGACCTGAAATTGTTATGCCAAACCGCATTAAAATTGGTTGATTATTTCCATACATTTCACAGAAAAATCGATTCGAAGAAAATCACCTTACTATAGCTCAGCCGATTCAGAGCTGTAAAAATCCAAAATCTGCAATTGTGCTCCGATTGCGGTTTTTGATACCTCAAATGATAGGTCTCGGGACCTGTAATTGTTATGCCAAACCGCATTAAAATTGGTTGATTATTTCCATACATTTCACAGAAAAATCGATTCGAAGAAAATCACCTTACTATAGCTCAGCCGATTCAGAGCTGTAAAAATCCAAAATCTGCAATTGTGCTCCGATTGCGGTTCTTGACACCTCAAATGATAGGTCAGGACACCTGTAATTGCTATACCATACATTTCGTAGAAAGTTCGATTCAAAGAAAATCACCTTACTATAGCTCAGCCGATTCAGAGCTGTAAAAATCCAAAATCTGCAATTGTGCTCCGATTGCGGTTTTTGATACCTCAAATGATAGGTCTCGGGACCTGAAATTGTTATGCCAAACCGCATTAAAATTGGTTGATTATTTCCATACATTTCACAGAAAAATCGATTCGAAGAAAATCACCTTACTATAGCTCAGCCGATTCAGAGCTGTAAAAATCCAAAATCTGCAATTGTGCTCCGATTGCGGTTTTTGATACCTCAAATGATAGGTCTCGGGACCTGAAATTGTTATGCCAAACCGCATTAAAATTGGTTGATTATTTCCATACATTTCACAGAAAAATCGATTCGAAGAAAATCACCTTACTATAGCTCAGCCGATTCAGAGCTGTAAAAATCCAAAATCTGCAATTGTGCTCCGATTGCGGTTTTTGATACCTCAAATGATAGGTCTCGGGACCTGTAATTGTTATGCCAAACCGCATTAAAATTGGTTGATTATTTCCATACATTTCACAGAAAAATCGATTCGAAGAAAATCACCTTACTATAGCTCAGCCGATTCAGAGCTGTAAAAATCCAAAATCTGCAATTGTGCTCCGATTGCGGTTCTTGACACCTCAAATGATAGGTCAGGACACCTGTAATTGCTATACCATACATTTCGTAGAAAGTTCGATTCAAAGAAAATCACCTTACTATAGCTCAGCCGATTCAGAGCTGTAAAAATCCAAAATCTGCAATTGTGCTCCGATTGCGGTTTTTGATACCTCAAATGATAGGTCTCGGGACCTGAAATTGTTATGCCAAACCGCATTAAAATTGGTTGATTATTTCCATACATTTCACAGAAAAATCGATTCGAAGAAAATCACCTTACTATAGCTCAGCCGATTCAGAGCTGTAAAAATCCAAAATCTGCAATTGTGCTCCGATTGCGGTTCTTGACACCTCAAATGATAGGTCAGGACACCTGTAATTGCTATACCATACATTTCGTAGAAAGTTCGATTCAAAGAAAATCACCTTACTATAGCTCAGCCGATTCAGAGCTGTAAAAATCCAAAATCTGCAATTGTGCTCCGATTGCGGTTTTTGATACCTCAAATGATAGGTCTCGGGACCTGAAATTGTTATGCCAAACCGCATTAAAATTGGTTGATTATTTCCATACATTTCACAGAAAAATCGATTCGAAGAAAATCACCTTACTATAGCTCAGCCGATTCAGAGCTGTAAAAATCCAAAATCTGCAATTGTGCTCCGATTGCGGTTTTTGATACCTCAAATGATAGGTCTCGGGACCTGTAATTGTTATGCCAAACCGCATTAAAATTGGTTGATTATTTCCATACATTTCACAGAAAAATCGATTCGAAGAAAATCACCTTACTATAGCTCAGCCGATTCAGAGCTGTAAAAATCCAAAATCTGCAATTGTGCTCCGATTGCGGTTCTTGACACCTCAAATGATAGGTCAGGACACCTGTAATTGCTATACCATACATTTCGTAGAAAGTTCGATTCAAAGAAAATCACCTTACTATAGCTCAGCCGATTCAGAGCTGTAAAAATCCAAAATCTGCAATTGTGCTCCGATTGCGGTTTTTGATACCTCAAATGATAGGTCTCGGGACCTGTAATTGTTATGCCAAACCGCATTGAAATTGGTTGATTATTTCCATACATTTCACAGAAAAATCGATTCGAAGAAAATCACCTTACTATAGCTCAGCCGATTCAGAGCTGTAAAAATCCAAAATCTGCAATTGTGCTCCGATTGCGGTTTTTGATACCTCAAATGATAGGTCTCGGGACCTGTAATTGTTATGCCAAACCGCATTGAAATTGGTTGATTATTTCCATACATTTCACAGAAAAATCGATTCGAAGAAAATCACCTTACTATAGCTCAGCCGATTCAGAGCTGTAAAAATCCAAAATCTGCAATTGTGCTCCGATTGCGGTTTTTGATACCTCAAATGATAGGTATCGGGACCTGAAATTGTTATGCCAAACCGCATTAAAATTGGTTGATTATTTCCATACATTTCACAGAAAAATCGATTCGAAGAAAATCACCTTACTATAGCTCAGCCGATTCAGAGCTGTAAAATCCAAAATCTGCAATTGTGCTCCGATTGCGGTTCTTGACACCTCAAATGATAGGTCAGGACACCTGTAATTGCTATACCATACATTTCGTAGAAAGTTCGATTCAAAGAAAATCACCTTACTATAGCTCAGCCGATTCAGAGCTGTAAAAATCCAAAATCTGCAATTGTGCTCCGATTGCGGTTTTTGATACCTCAAATGATAGGTCTCGGGACCTGAAATTGTTATGCCAAACCGCATTAAAATTGGTTGATTATTTCCATACATTTCACAGAAAAATCGATTCGAAGAAAATCACCTTACTATAGCTCAGCCGATTCAGAGCTGTAAAAATCCAAAATCTGCAATTGTGCTCCGATTGCGGTTTTTGATACCTCAAATGATAGGTCTCGGGACCTGTAATTGTTATGCCAAACCGCATTAAAATTGGTTGATTATTTCCATACATTTCACAGAAAAATCGATTCGAAGAAAATCACCTTACTATAGCTCAGCTGATTCAGAGCTGTAAAAATCCAAAATCTGCAATTGTGCTCCGATTGCGGTTCTTGACACCTCAAATGATAGGTCAGGACACCTGTAATTGCTATACCATACATTTCGTAGAAAGTTCGATTCAAAGAAAATCACCTTACTATAGCTCAGCCGATTCAGAGCTGTAAAAATCCAAAATCTGCAATTGTGCTCCGATTGCGGTTTTTGATACCTCAAATGATAGGTCTCGGGACCTGAAATTGTTATGCCAAACCGCATTAAAATTGGTTGATTATTTCCATACATTTCACAGAAAAATCGATTCGAAGAAAATCACCTTACTATAGCTCAGCCGATTCAGAGCTGTAAAAATCCAAAATCTGCAATTGTGCTCCGATTGCGGTTCTTGACACCTCAAATGATAGGTCAGGACACCTGTAATTGCTATACCATACATTTCGTAGAAAGTTCGATTCAAAGAAAATCACCTTACTATAGCTCAGCCGATTCAGAGCTGTAAAAATCCAAAATCTGCAATTGTGCTCCGATTGCGGTTTTTGATACCTCAAATGATAGGTCTCGGGACCTGTAATTGTTATGCCAAACCGCATTAAAATTGGTTGATTATTTCCATACATTTCACAGAAAAATCGATTCGAAGAAAATCACCTTACTATAGCTCAGCCGATTCAGAGCTGTAAAAATCCAAAATCTGCAATTGTGCTCCGATTGCGGTTCTTGACACCTCAAATGATAGGTCAGGACACCTGTAATTGCTATACCATACATTTCGTAGAAAGTTCGATTCAAAGAAAATCACCTTACTATAGCTCAGCCGATTCAGAGCTGTAAAAATCCAAAATCTGCAATTGTGCTCCGATTGCGGTTTTTGATACCTCAAATGATAGGTCTCGGGACCTGAAATTGTTATGCCAAACCGCATTAAAATTGGTTGATTATTTCCATACATTTCACAGAAAAATCGATTCGAAGAAAATCACCTTACTATAGCTCAGCCGATTCAGAGCTGTAAAAATCCAAAATCTGCAATTGTGCTCCGATTGCGGTTTTTGATACCTCAAATGATAGGTCTCGGGACCTGTAATTGTTATGCCAAACCGCATTAAAATTGGTTGATTATTTCCATACATTTCACAGAAAAATCGATTCGAAGAAAATCACCTTACTATAGCTCAGCCGATTCAGAGCTGTAAAAATCCAAAATCTGCAATTGTGCTCCGATTGCGGTTCTTGACACCTCAAATGATAGGTCAGGACACCTGTAATTAATATACCATACATTTCGTAGAAAGTTCGATTCAAAGAAAATCACCTTACTATAGCTCAGCCGATTCAGAGCTGTAAAAATCCAAAATCTGCAATTGTGCTCCGATTGCGGTTTTTGATACCTCAAATGATAGGTCTCGGGACCTGTAATTGTTATGCCAAACCGCATTGAAATTGGTTGATTATTTCCATACATTTCACAGAAAAATCGATTCGAAGAAAATCACCTTACTATAGCTCAGCCGATTCAGAGCTGTAAAAATCCAAAATCTGCAATTGTGCTCCGATTGCGGTTTTTGATACCTCAAATGATAGGTCTCGGGACCTGTAATTGTTATGCCAAACCGCATTGAAATTGGTTGATTATTTCCATACATTTCACAGAAAAATCGATTCGAAGAAAATCACCTTACTATAGCTCAGCCGATTCAGAGCTGTAAAAATCCAAAATCTGCAATTGTGCTCCGATTGCGGTTTTTGATACCTCAAATGATAGGTCTCGGGACCTGAAATTGTTATGCCAAACCGCATTAAAATTGGTTGATTATTTCCATACATTTCACAGAAAAATCGATTCGAAGAAAATCACCTTACTATAGCTCAGCCGATTCAGAGCTGTAAAAATCCAAAATCTGCAATTGTGCTCCGATTGCGGTTCTTGACACCTCAAATGATAGGTCAGGACACCTGTAATTGCTATACCATACATTTCGTAGAAAGTTCGATTCAAAGAAAATCACCTTACTATAGCTCAGCCGATTCAGAGCTGTAAAAATCCAAAATCTGCAATTGTGCTCCGATTGCGGTTTTTGATACCTCAAATGATAGGTCTCGGGACCTGAAATTGTTATGCCAAACCGCATTAAAATTGGTTGATTATTTCCATACATTTCACAGAAAAATCGATTCGAAGAAAATCACCTTACTATAGCTCAGCCGATTCAGAGCTGTAAAAATCCAAAATCTGCAATTGTGCTCCGATTGCGGTTTTTGATACCTCAAATGATAGGTCTCGGGACCTGTAATTGTTATGCCAAACCGCATTAAAATTGGTTGATTATTTCCATACATTTCACAGAAAAATCGATTCGAAGAAAATCACCTTACTATAGCTCAGCCGATTCAGAGCTGTAAAAATCCAAAATCTGCAATTGTGCTCCGATTGCGGTTCTTGACACCTCAAATGATAGGTCAGGACACCTGTAATTGCTATACCATACATTTCGTAGAAAGTTCGATTCAAAGAAAATCACCTTACTATAGCTCAGCCGATTCAGAGCTGTAAAAATCCAAAATCTGCAATTGTGCTCCGATTGCGGTTTTTGATACCTCAAATGATAGGTCTCGGGACCTGAAATTGTTATGCCAAACCGCATTAAAATTGGTTGATTATTTCCATACATTTCACAGAAAAATCGATTCGAAGAAAATCACCTTACTATAGCTCAGCCGATTCAGAGCTGTAAAAATCCAAAATCTGCAATTGTGCTCCGATTGCGGTTCTTGACACCTCAAATGATAGGTCAGGACACCTGTAATTGCTATACCATACATTTCGTAGAAAGTTCGATTCAAAGAAAATCACCTTACTATAGCTCAGCCGATTCAGAGCCGTAAAAATCCAAAATCTGCAATTGTGCTCCGATTGCGGTTTTTGATACCTCAAATGATAGGTCTCGGGACCTGAAATTGTTATGCCAAACCGCATTAAAATTGGTTGATTATTTCCATACATTTCACAGAAAAATCGATTCGAAGAAAATCACCTTACTATAGCTCAGCCGATTCAGAGCTGTAAAACTCCAAAATCTGCAATTGTGCTCCGATTGCGGTTCTTGATACCTTAAATGATAGGTCAGGACACCTGTAATTGCTATACCATACATTTCGTAGAAAGTTCGATTCAAAGAAAATCACCTTACTATAGCTCAGCCGATTCAGAGCTGTAAAAATCCAAAATCTGCAATTGTGCTCCGATTGCGGTTTTTGATACCTCAAATGATAGGTCTCGGGACCTGTAATTGTTATACCAAACCGCATTAAAATTGGTTGATTATTTTCATACATTTCACAGAAAAATCGATTCGAAGAAAATCACCTTACTATAGCTCAGCCGATTCAGAGCTGTAAAAATCCAAAATCTGCAATTGTGCTCCGATTGCGGTTCTTGACACCTCAAATGATAGGTCAGGACACCTGTAATTGCTATACCATACATTTCGTAGAAAGTTCGATTCAAAGAAAATCACCTTACTATAGCTCAGCCGATTCAGAGCTGTAAAAATCCAAAATCTGCAATTGTGCTCCGATTGCGGTTTTTGATACCTCAAATGATAGGTCTCGGGACCTGTAATTGTTATGCCAAACCGCATTAAAATTGGTTGATTATTTCCATACATTTCACAGAAAAATCGATTCGAAGAAAATCACCTTACTATAGCTCAGCCGATTCAGAGCTGTAAAAATCCAAAATCTGCAATTGTGCTCCGATTGCGGTTCTTGACACCTCAAATGATAGGTCAGGACACCTGTAATTGCTATACCATACATTTCGTAGAAAGTTCGATTCAAAGAAAATCACCTTACTATAGCTCAGCCGATTCAGAGCCGTAAAAATCCAAAATCTGCAATTGTGCTCCGATTGCGGTTTTTGATACCTCAAATGATAGGTCTCGGGACCTGAAATTGTTATGCCAAACCGCATTAAAATTGGTTGATTATTTCCATACATTTCACAGAAAAATCGATTCGAAGAAAATCACCTTACTATAGCTCAGCCGATTCAGAGCTGTAAAAATCCAAAATCTGCAATTGTGCTCCGATTGCGGTTCTTGACACCTCAAATGATAGGTCAGGACACCTGTAATTGCTATACCATACATTTCGTAGAAAGTTCGATTCAAAGAAAATCACCTTACTATAGCTCAGCCGATTCAGAGCCGTAAAAATCCAAAATCTGCAATTGTGCTCCGATTGCGGTTTTTGATACCTCAAATGATAGGTCTCGGGACCTGAAATTGTTATGCCAAACCGCATTAAAATTGGTTGATTATTTCCATACATTTCACAGAAAAATCGATTCGAAGAAAATCACCTTACTATAGCTCAGCCGATTCAGAGCTGTAAAAATCCGAAATCTGCAATTGTGCTCCGATTGCGGTTCTTGACACCTCAAATGATAGGTCAGGACACCTGTGATTGCTATACCATACATTTCGTAGAAAGTTCGATTCAAAGAAAATCACCTTACTATAGCTCAGCCGATTCAGAGCTGTAAAAATCCAAAATCTGCAATTGTGCTCCGATTGCGGTTTTTGATACCTCAAATGATAGGTCTCGGGACCTGAAATTGTTATGCCAAACCGCATTAAAATTGGTTGATTATTTCCATACATTTCACAGAAAAATCGATTCGAAGAAAATCACCTTACTATAGCTCAGCCGATTCAGAGCTGTAAAAATCCAAAATCTGCAATTGTGCTCCGATTGCGGTTCTTGACACCTCAAATGATAGGTCAGGAGACCTGTAATTGCTATACCATACATTTCGTAGAAAGTTCGATTCAAAGAAAATCACCTTACTATAGCTCAGCCGATTCAGAGCTGTAAAACTCCAAAATCTGCAATTGTGCTCCGATTGCGGTTCTTGATACCTTAAATGATAGGTCAGGACACCTGTAATTGCTATACCATACATTTCGTAGAAAGTTCGATTCAAAGAAAATCACCTTACTATAGCTCAGCCGATTCAGAGCTGTAAAAATCCAAAATCTGCAATTGTGCTCCGATTGCGGTTTTTGATACCTCAAATGATAGGTCTCGGGACCTGTAATTGTTATGCCAAACCGCATTAAAATTGGTTGATTATTTCCATACATTTCACAGAAAAATCGATTCGAAGAAAATCACCTTACTATAGCTCAGCCGATTCAGAGCTGTAAAAATCCAAAATCTGCAATTGTGCTCCGATTGCGGTTCTTGACACCTCAAATGATAGGTCAGGACACCTGTAATTGCTATACCATACATTTCGTAGAAAGTTCGATTCAAAGAAATTCACCTTACTATAGCTCAGCCGATTCAGAGCTGTAAAAATCCAAAATCTGCAATTGTGCTCCGATTGCGGTTTTTGATACCTCAAATGATAGGTCTCGGGACCTGAAATTGTTATGCCAAACCGCATTAAAATTGGTTGATTATTTCCATACATTTCACAGAAAAATCGATTCGAAGAAAATCACCTTACTATAGCTCAGCCGATTCAGAGCTGTAAAAATCCAAAATCTGCAATTGTGCTCCGATTGCGGTTTTTGATACCTCAAATGATAGGTCTCGGGACCTGTAATTGTTATGCCAAACCGCATTAAAATTGGTTGATTATTTCCATACATTTCACAGAAAAATCGATTCGAAGAAAATCACCTTACTATAGCTCAGCCGATTCAGAGCCGTAAAAATCCAAAATCTGCAATTGTGCTCCGATTGCGGTTTTTGATACCTCAAATGATAGGTCTCGGGACCTGAAATTGTTATGCCAAACCGCATTAAAATTGGTTGATTATTTCCATACATTTCACAGAAAAATCGATTCGAAGAAAATCACCTTACTATAGCTCAGCCGATTCAGAGCTGTAAAACTCCAAAATCTGCAATTGTGCTCCGATTGCGGTTCTTGATACCTCAAATGATAGGTCAGGACACCTGTAATTGCTATACCATACATTTCGTAGAAAGTTCGATTCAAAGAAAATCACCTTACTATAGCTCAGCCGATTCAGAGCTGTAAAAATCCAAAATCTGCAATTGTTCTCCGATTGCGCTTTTTGATACCTCAAATGATAGGTCTCGGGACCTGAAATTGTTATGCCAAACCGCATTAAAATTGGTTGATTATTTCCATACATTTCACAGAAAAATCGATTCGAAGAAAATCACCTTACTATAGCTCAGCCGATTCAGAGCTGTAAAAATCCAAAATCTGCAATTGTGCTCCGATTGCGGTTCTTGACACCTCAAATGATAGGTCAGGACACCTGTAATTGCTATACCATACATTTCGTAGAAAGTTCGATTCAAAGAAAATCACCTTACTATAAGCTCAGCCGATTCAGAGCTGTAAAAATCCAAAATCTGCAATTGTGCTCCGATTGCGGTTTTTGATACCTCAAATGATAGGTCTCGGGACCTGAAATTGTTATGCCAAACCGCATTAAAATTGGTTGATTATTTCCATACATTTCACAGAAAAATCGATTCGAAGAAAATCACCTTACTATAGCTCAGCCGATTCAGAGCCGTAAAAATCCGAAATCTGCAATTGTGCTCCGATTGCGGTTTTTGATACCTCAAATGATAGGTCTCGGGACCTGAAATTGTTATGCCAAACCGCATTAAAATTGGTTGATTATTTCCATACATTTTACAGAAAAATCGATTCGAAGAAAATCACCTTACTATAGCTCAGCCGATTCAGAGCTGTAAAACTCCAAAATCTGCAATTGTGCTCCGATTGCGGTTCTTGATACCTTAAATGATAGGTCAGGACACCTGTAATTGCTATACCATACATTTCGTAGAAAGTTCGATTCAAAGAAAATCACCTTACTATAGCTCAGCCGATTCAGAGCTGTAAAAATCCAAAATCTGCAATTGTTCTCCGATTGCGCTTTTTGATACCTCAAATGATAGGTCTCCGGACCTGAAATTGTTATGCCAAACCGCATTAAAATTGGTTGATTATTTCCATACATTTCACAGAAAAATCGATTCGAAGAAAATCACCTTACTATAGCTCAGCCGATTCAGAGCTGTAAAAATCCAAAATCTGCAATTGTTCTCCGATTGCGCTTTTTGATACCTCAAATGATAGGTCTCGGGACCTGAAATTGTTATGCCAAACCGCATTAAAATTGGTTGATTATTTCCATACATTTCACAGAAAAATCGATTCGAAGAAAATCACCTTACTATAGCTCAGCCGATTCAGAGCCGTAAAAATCCAAAATCTGCAATTGTGCTCCGATTGCGGTTTTTGATACCTCAAATGATAGGTCTCGGGACCTGAAATTGTTATGCCAAACCGCATTAAAATTGGTTGATTATTTCCATACATTTCACAGAAAAATCGATTCGAAGAAAATCACCTTACTATAGCTCAGCCGATTCAGAGCTGTAAAACTCCAAAATCTGCAATTGTGCTCCGATTGCGGTTCTTGATACCTTAAATGATAGGTCAGGACACCTGTAATTGCTATACCATACATTTCGTAGAAAGTTCGATTCAAAGAAAATCACCTTACTATAGCTCAGCCGATTCAGAGCTGTAAAAATCCAAAATCTGCAATTGTTCTCCGATTGCGCTTTTTGATACCTCAAATGATAGGTCTCGGGACCTGAAATTGTTATGCCAAACCGCATTAAAATTGGTTGATTATTTCCATACATTTCACAGAAAAATCGATTCGAAGAAAATCACCTTACTATAGCTCAGCCGATTCAGAGCCGTAAAAATCCAAAATCTGCAATTGTGCTCCGATTGCGGTTTTTGATACCTCAAATGATAGGTCTCGGGACCTGAAATTGTTATGCCAAACCGCATTAAAATTGGTTGATTATTTCCATACATTTCACAGAAAAATCGATTCGAAGAAAATCACCTTACTATAGCTCAGCCGATTCAGAGCCGTAAAAATCCAAAATCTGCAATTGTGCTCCGATTGCGGTTTTTGATACCTCAAATGATAGGTCTCGGGACCTGAAATTGTTATGCCAAACCGCATTAAAATTGGTTGATTATTTCCATACATTTCACAGAAAAATCGATTCGAAGAAAATCACCTTACTATAGCTCAGCCGATTCAGAGCTGTAAAACTCCAAAATCTGCAATTGTGCTCCGATTGCGGTTCTTGACACCTCAAATGATAGGTCAGGACACCTGTAATTGCTATACCATACATTTCGTAGAAAGTTCGATTCAAAGAAAATCACCTTACTATAGCTCAGCCGATTCAGAGCTGTAAAAATCCAAAATCTGCAATTGTTCTCCGATTGCGCTTTTTGATACCTCAAATGATAGGTCTCGGGACCTGAAATTGTTATGCCAAACCGCATTAAAATTGGTTGATTATTTCCATACATTTCACAGAAAAATCGATTCGAAGAAAATCACCTTACTATAGCTCAGCCGATTCAGAGCTGTAAAACTCCAAAATCTGCAATTGTGCTCCGATTGCGGTTCTTGATACCTTAAATGATAGGTCAGGACACCTGTAATTGCTATACCATACATTTCGTAGAAAGTTCGATTCAAAGAAAATCACCTTACTATAGCTCAGCCGATTCAGAGCTGTAAAAATCCAAAATCTGCAATTGTTCTCCGATTGCGATTTTTGATACCTCAAATGATAGGTCTCGGGACCTGAAATTGTTATGCCAAACCGCATTGAAATTGGTTGATTATTTCCATACATTTCACAGAAAAATCGATTCGAAGAAAATCACCTTACTATAGCTCAGCCGATTCAGAGCTGTAAAACTCCAAAATCTGCAATTGTGCTCCGATTGCGGTTCTTGATACCTTAAATGATAGGTCAGGACACCTGTAATTGCTATACCATACATTTCGTAGAAAGTTCGATTCAAAGAAAATCACCTTACTATAGCTCAGCCGATTCAGAGCTGTAAAAATCCAAAATCTGCAATTGTGCTCCGATTGCGGTTTTTGATACCTCAAATGATAGGTCTCGGGACCTGAAATTGTTATGCCAAACCGCATTAAAATTGGTTGATTATTTCCATACATTTCACAGAAAAATCGATTCGAAGAAAATCACCTTACTATAGCTCAGCCGATTCAGAGCTGTAAAAATCCAAAATCTGCAATTGTGCTCCAATTGCGGTTCTTGACACCTCAAATGATAGGTCAGGACACCTGTAATTGCTATACCATACATTTCGTAGAAAGTTCGATTCAAAGAAAATCACCTTACTATAGCTCAGCCGATTCAGAGCTGTAAAAATCCAAAATCTGCAATTGTGCTCCGATTGCGGTTTTTGATACCTCAAATGATAGGTCTCGGGACCTGTAATTGTTATGCCAAACCGCATTAAAATTGGTTGATTATTTCCATACATTTCACAGAAAAATCGATTCGAAGAAAATCACCTTACTATAGCTCAGCCGATTCAGAGCTGTAAAAATCCAAAATCTGCAATTGTGCTCCGATTGCGGTTCTTGACACCTCAAATGATAGGTCAGGACACCTGTAATTGCTATACCATACATTTCGTAGAAAGTTCGATTCAAAGAAAATCACCTTACTATAGCTCAGCCGATTCAGAGCTGTAAAAATCCAAAATCTGCAATTGTTCTCCGATTGCGCTTTTTGATACCTCAAATGATAGGTCTCGGGACCTGAAATTGTTATGCCAAACCGCATTAAAATTGGTTGATTATTTCCATACATTTCACAGAAAAATCGATTCGAAGAAAATCACCTTACTATAGCTCAGCCGATTCAGAGCTGTAAAACTCCAAAATCTGCAATTGTGCTCCGATTGCGGTTCTTGATACCTTAAATGATAGGTCAGGACACCTGTAATTGCTATACCATACATTTCGTAGAAAGTTCGATTCAAAGAAAATCACCTTACTATAAGCTCAGCCGATTCAGAGCTGTAAAAATCCAAAATCTGCAATTGTGCTCCGATTGCGGTTTTTGATACCTCAAATGATAGGTCTCGGGACCTGAAATTGTTATGCCAAACCGCATTAAAATTGGTTGATTATTTCCATACATTTCACAGAAAAATCGATTCGAAGAAAATCACCTTACTATAGCTCAGCCGATTCAGAGCCGTAAAAATCCAAAATCTGCAATTGTGCTCCGATTGCGGTTTTTGATACCTCAAATGATAGGTCTCGGGACCTGAAATTGTTATGCCAAACCGCATTAAAATTGGTTGATTATTTCCATACATTTCACAGAAAAATCGATTCGAAGAAAATCACCTTACTATAGCTCAGCCGATTCAGAGCTGTAAAAATCCAAAATCTGCAATTGTGCTCCGATTGCGGTTCTTGATACCTCAAATGATAGGTCTCGGGACCTGAAATTGTTATGCCAAACCGCATTAAAATTGGTTGATTATTTCCATACATTTCACAGAAAAATCGATTCGAAGAAAATCACCTTACTATAGCTCAGCCGATTCAGAGCTGTAAAACTCCAAAATCTGCAATTGTGCTCCGATTGCGGTTCTTGATACCTTAAATGATAGGTCAGGACACCTGTAATTGCTATACCATACATTTCGTAGAAAGTTCGATTCAAAGAAAATCACCTTACTATAAGCTCAGCCGATTCAGAGCTGTAAAAATCCAAAATCTGCAATTGTGCTCCGATTGCGGTTTTTGATACCTCAAATGATAGGTCTCGGGACCTGAAATTGTTATGCCAAACCGCATTAAAATTGGTTGATTATTTCCATACATTTCACAGAAAAATCGATTCGAAGAAAATCACCTTACTATAGCTCAGCCGATTCAGAGCCGTAAAAATCCAAAATCTGCAATTGTGCTCCGATTGCGGTTTTTGATACCTCAAATGATAGGTCTCGGGACCTGAAATTGTTATGCCAAACCGCATTAAAATTGGTTGATTATTTCCATACATTTCACAGAAAAATCGATTCGAAGAAAATCACCTTACTATAGCTCAGCCGATTCAGAGCTGTAAAACTCCAAAATCTGCAATTGTGCTCCGATTGCGGTTCTTGATACCTCAAATGATAGGTCAGGACACCTGTAATTGCTATACCATACATTTCGTAGAAAGTTCGATTCAAAGAAAATCACCTTACTATAGCTCAGCCGATTCAGAGCTGTAAAAATCCAAAATCTGCAATTGTTCTCCGATTACGCTTTTTGATACCTCAAATGATAGGTCTCGGGACCTGAAATTGTTATGCCAAACCGCATTAAAATTGGTTGATTATTTCCATACATTTCACAGAAAAATCGATTCGAAGAAAATCACCTTACTATAGCTCAGCCGATTCAGAGCTGTAAAACTCCAAAATCTGCAATTGTGCTCCGATTGCGGTTCTTGATACCTTAAATGATAGGTCAGGACACCTGTAATTGCTATACCATACATTTCGTAGAAAGTTCGATTCAAAGAAAATCACCTTACTATAAGCTCAGCCGATTCAGAGCTGTAAAAATCCAAAATCTGCAATTGTTCTCCGATTACGCTTTTTGATACCTCAAATGATAGGTCTCGGGACCTGAAATTGTTATGCCAAACCGCATTAAAATTGGTTGATTATTTCCATACATTTCACAGAAAAATCGATTCGAAGAAAATCACCTTACTATAGCTCAGCCGATTCAGAGCTGTAAAAATCCAAAATCTGCAATTGTTCTCCGATTGCGCTTTTTGATACCTCAAATGATAGGTCTCGGGACCTGAAATTGTTATGCCAAACCGCATTAAAATTGGTTGATTATTTCCATACATTTCACAGAAAAATCGATTCGAAGAAAATCACCTTACTATAGCTCAGCCGATTCAGAGCTGTAAAACTCCAAAATCTGCAATTGTGCTCCGATTGCGGTTCTTGATACCTCAAATGATAGGTCAGGACACCTGTAATTGCTATACCATACATTTCGTAGAAAGTTCGATTCAAAGAAAATCACCTTACTATAGCTCAGCCGATTCAGAGCTGTAAAAATCCAAAATCTGCAATTGTTCTCCGATTGCGCTTTTTGATACCTCAAATGATAGGTCTCGGGACCTGAAATTGTTATGCCAAACCGCATTAAAATTGGTTGATTATTTCCATACATTTCACAGAAAAATCGATTCGAAGAAAATCACCTTACTATAGCTCAGCCGATTCAGAGCTGTAAAACTCCAAAATCTGCAATTGTGCTCCGATTGCGGTTCTTGATACCTTAAATGATAGGTCAGGACACCTGTAATTGCTATACCATACATTTCGTAGAAAGTTCGATTCAAAGAAAATCACCTTACTATAGCTCAGCCGATTCAGAGCTGTAAAAATCCAAAATCTGCAATTGTGCTCCGATTGCGGTTCTTGATACCTCAAATGATAGGTCTCGGGACCTGAAATTGTTATGCCAAACCGCATTAAAATTGGTTGATTATTTCCATACATTTCACAGAAAAATCGATTCGAAGAAAATCACCTTACTATAGCTCAGCCGATTCAGAGCTGTAAAACTCCAAAATCTGCAATTGTGCTCCGATTGCGGTTCTTGATACCTTAAATGATAGGTCAGGACACCTGTAATTGCTATACCATACATTTCGTAGAAAGTTCGATTCAAAGAAAATCACCTTACTATAAGCTCAGCCGATTCAGAGCTGTAAAAATCCAAAATCTGCAATTGTGCTCCGATTGCGGTTTTTGATACCTCAAATGATAGGTCTCGGGACCTGAAATTGTTATGCCAAACCGCATTAAAATTGGTTGATTATTTCCATACATTTCACAGAAAAATCGATTCGAAGAAAATCACCTTACTATAGCTCAGCCGATTCAGAGCTGTAAAACTCCAAAATCTGCAATTGTGCTCCGATTGCGGTTCTTGATACCTTAAATGATAGGTCAGGACACCTGTAATTGCTATACCATACATTTCGTAGAAAGTTCGATTCAAAGAAAATCACCTTACTATAGCTCAGCCGATTCAGAGCTGTAAAAATCCAAAATCTGCAATTGTTCTCCGATTGCGCTTTTTGATACCTCAAATGATAGGTCTCGGGACCTGAAATTGTTATGCCAAACCGCATTAAAATTGGTTGATTATTTCCATACATTTCACAGAAAAATCGATTCGAAGAAAATCACCTTACTATAGCTCAGCCGATTCAGAGCTGTAAAACTCCAAAATCTGCAATTGTGCTCCGATTGCGGTTCTTGATACCTTAAATGATAGGTCAGGACACCTGTAATTGCTATACCATACATTTCGTAGAAAGTTCGATTCAAAGAAAATCACCTTACTATAGCTCAGCCGATTCAGAGCTGTAAAAATCCAAAATCTGCAATTGTGCTCCGATTGCGGTTTTTGATACCTCAAATGATAGGTCTCGGGACCTGAAATTGTTATGCCAAACCGCATTAAAATTGGTTGATTATTTCCATACATTTCACAGAAAAATCGATTCGAAGAAAATCACCTTACTATAGCTCAGCCGATTCAGAGCTGTAAAAATCCAAAATCTGCAATTGTGCTCCGATTGCGGTTCTTGACACCTCAAATGATAGGTCAGGACACCTGTAATTGCTATACCATACATTTCGTAGAAAGTTCGATTCAAAGAAAATCACCTTACTATAGCTCAGCCGATTCAGAGCTGTAAAAATCCAAAATCTGCAATTGTGCTCCGATTGCGGTTTTTGATACCTCAAATGATAGGTCTCGGGACCTGTAATTGTTATGCCAAACCGCATTAAAATTGGTTGATTATTTCCATACATTTCACAGAAAAATCGATTCGAAGAAAATCACCTTACTATAGATCAGCCGATTCAGAGCTGTAAAAATCCAAAATCTGCAATTGTGCTCCGATTGCGGTTCTTGACACCTCAAATGATAGGTCAGGACACCTGTAATTGCTATACCATACATTTCGTAGAAAGTTCGATTCAAAGAAAATCACCTTACTATAGCTCAGCCGATTCAGAGCTGTAAAAATCCAAAATCTGCAATTGTGCTCCGATTGCGGTTTTTGATACCTCAAATGATAGGTCTCGGGACCTGAAATTGTTATGCCAAACCGCATTAAAATTGGTTGATTATTTCCATACATTTCACAGAAAAATCGATTCGAAGAAAATCACCTTACTATAGCTCAGCCGATTCAGAGCTGTAAAAATCCAAAATCTGCAATTGTGCTCCGATTGCAGTTCTTGACACCTCAAATGATAGGTCAGGACACCTGTAATTACTATACCATACATTTCGTAGAAAGTTCGATTCAAAGAAAATCACCTTACTATAGCTCAGCCGATTCAGAGCTGTAAAAATCCAAAATCTGCAATTGTGCTCCGATTGCGGTTCTTGATACCTTAAATGATAGGTCACGAGACCTGTAATTGCTATACCATACATTTCGTAGAAAGTTCGATTCAAAGAAAATCACCTTACTATAGCTCAGCCGATTCAGAGCTGTAAAAATCCAAAATCTGCAATTGTGCTCCGATTGCGGTTTTTGATACCTCAAATGATAGGTCTCGGGACCTGTAATTGTTATGCCAAACCGCATTAAAATTGGTTGATTATTTCCATACATTTCACAGAAAAATCGATTCGAAGAAAATCACCTTACTATAGCTCAGCCGATTCAGAGCTGTAAAAATCCAAAATCTGCAATTGTGCTCCGATTGCGGTTCTTGACACCTCAAATGATAGGTCAGGACACCTGTAATTGCTATACCATACATTTCGTAGAAAGTTCGATTCAAAGAAAATCACCTTACTATAGCTCAGCCGATTCAGAGCTGTAAAAATCCAAAATCTGCAATTGTGCTCCGATTGCGGTTTTTGATACCTCAAATGATAGGTCTCGGGACCTGTAATTGTTATGCCAAACCGCATTAAAATTGGTTGATTATTTCCATACATTTCACAGAAAAATCGATTCGAAGAAAATCACCTTACTATAGCTCAGCCGATTCAGAGCTGTAAAAATCCAAAATCTGCAATTGTGCTCCGATTGCGGTTTTTGATACCTCAAATGATAGGTCTCGGGACCTGAAATTGTTATGCCAAACCGCATTAAAATTGGTTGATTATTTCCATACATTTCACAGAAAAATCGATTCGAAGAAAATCACCTTACTATAGCTCAGCCGATTCAGAGCTGTAAAAATCCAAAATCTGCAATTATGCTCCGATTGCGGTTCTTGATACCTCAAATGATAGGTCTCGGGACCTGTAATTGTTATGCCAAACCGCATTAAAATTGGTTGATTATTTCCATACATTTCACAGAAAAATCGATTCGAAGAAAATCACCTTACTATAGCTCAGCCGATTCAGAGCTGTAAAAATCCAAAATCTGCAATTGTGCTCCGATTACGGTTCTTGACACCTCAAATGATAGGTCAGGACACCTGTAACTGCTATACCATACATTTCGTAGAAAGTTCGATTCAAAGAAAATCACCTTACTATAGCTCAGCCGATTCAGAGCTGTAAAAATCCAAAATCTGCAATTGTGCTCCGATTGCGGTTTTTGATACCTCAAATGATAGGTCTCGGGACCTGTAATTGTTATGCCAAACCGCATTAAAATTGGTTGATTATTTCCATACATTTCACAGAAAAATCGATTCGAAGAAAATCACCTTACTATAGCTCAGCCGATTCAGAGCCGTAAAAATCCAAAATCTGCAATTGTGCTCCGATTGCGGTTCTTGACACCTCAAATGATAGGTCAGGACACCTGTAACTGCTATACCATACATTTCGTAGAAAGTTCGATTCAAAGAAAATCACCTTACTATAGCTCAGCCGATTCAGAGCTGTAAAAATCCAAAATCTGCAATTGTGCTCCGATTGCGGTTTTTGATACCTCAAATGATAGGTCTCGGGACCTGTAATTGTTATGTCAAACCGCATTAAAATTGGTTGATTATTTCCATACATTTCACAGAAAAATCGATTCGAAGAAAATCACCTTACTATAGCTCAGCCGATTCAGAGCTGTAAAAATCCAAAATCTGCAATTGTGCTCCGATTGCGGTTCTTGACACCTCAAATGATAGGTCAGGACACCTGTAATTACTATACCATACATTTCGTAGAAAGTTCGATTCAAAGAAAATCACCTTACTATAGCTCAGCCGATTCAGAGCTGTAAAAATCCAAAATCTGCAATTGTGCTCCGATTGCGGTTCTTGACACCTCAAATGATAGGTCAGGACACCTGTAATTGCTATACCATACATTTCGTAGAAAGTTCGATTCAAAGAAAATCACCTTACTATAGCTCAGCCGATTCAGAGCTGTAAAAATCCAAAATCTGCAATTGTGCTCCGATTGCGGTTTTTGATACCTCAAATGATAGGTCTCGGGACCTGAAATTGTTATGCCAAACCGCATTAAAATTGGTTGATTATTTCCATACATTTCACAGAAAAATCGATTCGAAGAAAATCACCTTACTATAGCTCAGCCGATTCAGAGCTGTAAAAATCCAAAATCTGCAATTGTGCTCCGATTACGGTTCTTGACACCTCAAATGATAGGTCAGGACACCTGTAACTGCTATACCATACATTTCGTAGAAAGTTCGATTCAAAGAAAATCACCTTACTATAGCTCAGCCGATTCAGAGCTGTAAAAATCCAAAATCTGTAATTGTGCTCCGATTGCGGTTTTTGATACCTCAAATGATAGGTCTCGGGACCTGTAATTGTTATGCCAAACCGCATTAAAATTGGTTGATTATTTCCATACATTTCACAGAAAAATCGATTCGAAGAAAATCACCTTACTATAGCTCAGCCGATTCAGAGCCGTAAAAATCCAAAATCTGCAATTGTGCTCCGATTGCGGTTCTTGACACCTCAAATGATAGGTCAGGACACCTGTAATTGCTATACCATACATTTCGTAGAAAGTTCGATTCAAAGAAAATCACCTTACTATAGCTCAGCCGATTCAGAGCTGTAAAAATCCAAAATCTGCAATTGTGCTCCGATTGCGGTTTTTGATACCTCAAATGATAGGTCTCGGGACCTGTAATTGTTATGCCAAACCACATTAAAATTGGTTGATTATTTCCATACATTTCACAGAAAAATCGATTCGAAGAAAATCACCTTACTATAGCTCAGCCGATTCAGAGCTGTAAAAATCCAAAATCTGCAATTGTGCTCCGATTACGGTTCTTGACACCTCAAATGATAGGTCAGGACACCTGTAATTGCTATACCATACATTTCGTAGAAAGTTCGATTCAAAGAAAATCACCTTACTATAGCTCAGCCGATTCAGAGCTGTAAAACTCCAAAATCTGCAATTGTGCTCCGATTGCGGTTTTTGATACCTCAAATGATAGGTCTCGGGACCTGAAATTGTTATGCCAAACCGCATTAAAATTGGTTGATTATTTCCATACATTTCACAGAAAAATCGATTCGAAGAAAATCACCTTACTATAGCTCAGCCGATTCAGAGCTGTAAAAATCCAAAATCTGCAATTGTGCTCCGATTACGGTTCTTGACACCTCAAATGATAGGTCAGGACACCTGTAATTGCTATACCATACATTTCGTAGAAAGTTCGATTCAAAGAAAATCACCTTACTATAGCTCAGCCGATTCAGAGCTGTAAAAATTCAAAATCTGCAATTGTGCTCCGATTGCGCTTTTTGATACCTCAAATGATAGGTCTCGGGACCTGAAATTGTTATGCCAAACCGCATTAAAATTGGTTGATTATTTCCATACATTTCACAGAAAAATCGATTCGAAGAAAATCACCTTACTATAGCTCAGCCGATTCAGAGCTGTAAAAATCCAAAATCTGCAATTGTGCTCCGATTGCGGTTCTTGACACCTCAAATGATAGGTCAGGACACCTGTAATTGCTATACCATACATTTCGTAGAAAGTTCGATTCAAAGAAAATCACCTTACTATAGCTCAGCCGATTCAGAGCTGTAAAAATCCAAAATCTGCAATTGTGCTCCGATTGCGGTTTTTGATACCTCAAATGATAGGTCTCGGGACCTGTAATTGTTATGCCAAACCGCATTAAAATTGGTTGATTATTTCCATACATTTCACAGAAAAATCGATTCGAAGAAAATCACCTTACTATAGCTCAGCCGATTCAGAGCTGTAAAAATCCAAAATCTGCAATTGTGCTCCGATTGCAGTTCTTGACACCTCAAATGATAGGTCAGGACACCTGTAATTGCTATACCATACATTTCGTAGAAAGTTCGATTCAAAGAAAATCACCTTACTATAGCTCAGCCGATTCAGAGCTGTAAAAATCCAAAATCTGCAATTGTGCTCCGATTGCGGTTTTTGATACCTCAAATGATAGGTCTCGGGACCTGTAATTGTTATGCCAAACCGCATTAAAATTGGTTGATTATTTCCATACATTTCACAGAAAAATCGATTCGAAGAAAATCACCTTACTATAGCTCAGCCGATTCAGAGCTGTAAAAATCCAAAATCTGCAATTGTGCTCCGATTGCGGTTCTTGACACCTCAAATGATAGGTCAGGACACCTGTAATTGCTATACCATACATTTCGTAGAAAGTTCGATTCAAAGAAAATCACCTTACTATAGCTCAGCCGATTCAGAGCTGTAAAAATCCAAAATCTGCAATTGTGCTCCGATTGCGGTTTTTGATACCTCAAATGATAGGTCTCGGGACCTGAAATTGTTATGCCAAACCGCATTAAAATTGGTTGATTATTTCCATACATTTCACAGAAAAATCGATTCGAAGAAAATCACCTTACTATAGCTCAGCCGATTCAGAGCTGTAAAAATCCAAAATCTGCAATTGTGCTCCGATTACGGTTCTTGACACCTCAAATGATAGGTCAGGACACCTGTAATTGCTATACCATACATTTCGTAGAAAGTTCGATTCAAAGAAAATCACCTTACTATAGCTCAGCCGATTCAGAGCTGTAAAAATCCAAAATCTGCAATTGTGCTCCGATTGCGGTTTTTGATACCTCAAATGATAGGTCTCGGGACCTGAAATTGTTATGCCAAACCGCATTAAAATTGGTTGATTATTTCCATACATTTCACAGAAAAATCGATTCGAAGAAAATCACCTTACTATAGCTCAGCCGATTCAGAGCTGTAAAAATCCAAAATCTGCAATTGTGCTCTGATTGCGGTTCTTGACACCTCAAATGATAGGTCAGGACACCTGTAATTACTATACCATACACTTCGTAGAAAGTTCGATTCAAAGAAAATCACCTTACTATAGCTCAGCCGATTCAGAGCTGTAAAAATCCAAAATCTGCAATTGTGCTCCGATTGCGGTTTTTGATACCTCAAATGATAGGTCTCGGGACCTGTAATTGTTATGCCAAACCGCATTAAAATTGGTTGATTATTTCCATACATTTCACAGAAAAATCGATTCGAAGAAAATCACCTTACTATAGCTCAGCCGATTCAGAGCTGTAAAAATCCAAAATCTGCAATTGTGCTCCGATTGCGGTTCTTGACACCTCAAATGATAGGTCAGGACACCTGTAATTGCTATACCATACATTTCGTAGAAAGTTCGATTCAAAGAAAATCACCTTACTATAGCTCAGCCGATTCAGAGCTGTAAAAATCCAAAATCTGCAATTGTGCTCCGATTGCGGTTCTTGACACCTCAAATGATAGGTCAGAACACCTGTAATTGCTATACCATACATTTCGTAGAAAGTTCGATTCAAAGAAAATCACCTTACTATAGCTCAGCCGATTCAGAGCTGTAAAAATCCAAAATCTGCAATTGTGCTCCGATTGCGGTTCTTGACACCTCAAATGATAGGTCAGGACACCTGTAATTGCTATACCATACATTTCGTAGAAAGTTCGATTCAAAGAAAATCACCTTACTATAGCTCAGCCGATTCAGAGCTGTAAAAATCCAAAATCTGCAATTGTGCTCCGATTGCGGTTTTTGATACCTCAAATGATAGGTCTCGGGACCTGAAATTGTTATGCCAAACCGCATTAAAATTGGTTGATTATTTCCATACATTTCACAGAAAAATCGATTCGAAGAAAATCACCTTACTATAGCTCAGCCGATTCAGAGCTGTAAAAATCCAAAATCTGCAATTGTGCTCCGATTGCGGTTCTTGACACCTCAAATGATAGGTCAGGACACCTGTAATTGCTATACCATACATTTCGTAGAAAGTTCGATTCAAAGAAAATCACCTTACTATAGCTCAGCCGATTCAGAGCTGTAAAAATCCAAAATCTGCAATTGTGCTCCGATTGCGGTTTTTGATACCTCAAATGATAGGTCTCGGGACCTGAAATTGTTATGCCAAACCGCATTAAAATTGGTTGATTATTTCCATACATTTCACAGAAAAATCGATTCGAAGAAAATCACCTTACTATAGCTCAGCCGATTCAGAGCTGTAAAAATCCAAAATCTGCAATTGTGCTCCGATTGCGGTTCTTGACACATCAAATGATAGGTCAGGACACCTGTAATTGCTATACCATACATTTCGTAGAAAGTTCGATTCAAAGAAAATCACCTTACTATAGCTCAGCCGATTCAGAGCCGTAAAAATCCAAAATCTGCAATTGTGCTCCGATTGCGGTTTTTGATACCTCAAATGATAGGTCTCGGGACCTGAAATTGTTATGCCAAACCGCATTAAAATTGGTTGATTATTTCCATACATTTCACAGAAAAATCGATTCGAAGAAAATCACCTTACTATAGCTCAGCCGATTCAGAGCTGTAAAAATCCAAAATCTGCAATTGTGCTCCGATTGCGGTTCTTGACACCTCAAATGATAGGTCAGGACACCTGTAATTGCCATACCATACATTTCGTAGAAAGTTCGATTCAAAGAAAATCACCTTACTATAGCTCAGCCGATTCAGAGCTGTAAAAATCCAAAATCTGCAATTGTGCTCCGATTGCGGTTTTTGATACCTCAAATGATAGGTCTCGGGACCTGTAATTGTTATGCCAAACCGCATTAAAATTGGTTGATTATTTCCATACATTTCACAGAAAAATCGATTCGAAGAAAATCACCTTACTATAGCTCAGCCGATTCAGAGCTGTAAAAATCCAAAATCTGCAATTGTGCTCCGATTGCGGTTTTTGATACCTCAAATGATAGGTCTCGGGACCTGAAATTGTTATGCCAAACCGCATTAAAATTGGTTGATTATTTCCATACATTTCACAGAAAAATCGATTCGAAGAAAATCACCTTACTATAGCTCAGCCGATTCAGAGCTGTAAAAATCCAAAATCTGCAATTATGCTCCGATTGCGGTTCTTGATACCTCAAATGATAGGTCTCGGGACCTGTAATTGTTATGCCAAACCGCATTAAAATTGGTTGATTATTTCCATACATTTCACAGAAAAATCGATTCGAAGAAAATCACCTTACTATAGCTCAGCCGATTCAGAGCTGTAAAAATCCAAAATCTGCAATTGTGCTCCGATTACGGTTCTTGACACCTCAAATGATAGGTCAGGACACCTGTAACTGCTATACCATACATTTCGTAGAAAGTTCGATTCAAAGAAAATCACCTTACTATAGCTCAGCCGATTCAGAGCTGTAAAAATCCAAAATCTGCAATTGTGCTCCGATTGCGGTTTTTGATACCTCAAATGATAGGTCTCGGGACCTGTAATTGTTATGCCAAACCGCATTAAAATTGGTTGATTATTTCCATACATTTCACAGAAAAATCGATTCGAAGAAAATCACCTTACTATAGCTCAGCCGATTCAGAGCCGTAAAAATCCAAAATCTGCAATTGTGCTCCGATTGCGGTTCTTGACACCTCAAATGATAGGTCAGGACACCTGTAATTGCTATACCATACATTTCGTAGAAAGTTCGATTCAAAGAAAATCACCTTACTATAGCTCAGCCGATTCAGAGCTGTAAAAATCCAAAATCTGCAATTGTGCTCCGATTGCGGTTTTTGATACCTCAAATGATAGGTCTCGGGACCTGTAATTGTTATGTCAAACCGCATTAAAATTGGTTGATTATTTCCATACATTTCACAGAAAAATCGATTCGAAGAAAATCACCTTACTATAGCTCAGCCGATTCAGAGCTGTAAAAATCCAAAATCTGCAATTGTGCTCCGATTGCGGTTCTTGACACCTCAAATGATAGGTCAGGACACCTGTAATTACTATACCATACATTTCGTAGAAAGTTCGATTCAAAGAAAATCACCTTACTATAGCTCAGCCGATTCAGAGCTGTAAAAATCCAAAATCTGCAATTGTGCTCCGATTGCGGTTCTTGACACCTCAAATGATAGGTCAGGACACCTGTAATTGCTATACCATACATTTCGTAGAAAGTTCGATTCAAAGAAAATCACCTTACTATAGCTCAGCCGATTCAGAGCTGTAAAAATCCAAAATCTGCAATTGTGCTCCGATTGCGGTTTTTGATACCTCAAATGATAGGTCTCGGGACCTGAAATTGTTATGCCAAACCGCATTAAAATTGGTTGATTATTTCCATACATTTCACAGAAAAATCGATTCGAAGAAAATCACCTTACTATAGCTCAGCCGATTCAGAGCTGTAAAAATCCAAAATCTGCAATTGTGCTCCGATTACGGTTCTTGACACCTCAAATGATAGGTCAGGACACCTGTAACTGCTATACCATACATTTCGTAGAAAGTTCGATTCAAAGAAAATCACCTTACTATAGCTCAGCCGATTCAGAGCTGTAAAAATCCAAAATCTGTAATTGTGCTCCGATTGCGGTTTTTGATACCTCAAATGATAGGTCTCGGAACCTGTAATTGTTATGCCAAACCGCATTAAAATTGGTTGATTATTTCCATACATTTCACAGAAAAATCGATTCGAAGAAAATCACCTTACTATAGCTCAGCCGATTCAGAGCCGTAAAAATCCAAAATCTGCAATTGTGCTCCGATTGCGGTTCTTGACACCTCAAATGATAGGTCAGGACACCTGTAATTGCTATACCATACATTTCGTAGAAAGTTCGATTCAAAGAAAATCACCTTACTATAGCTCAGCCGATTCAGAGCTGTAAAAATCCAAAATCTGCAATTGTGCTCCGATTGCGGTTTTTGATACCTCAAATGATAGGTCTCGGGACCTGTAATTGTTATGCCAAACCACATTAAAATTGGTTGATTATTTCCATACATTTCACAGAAAAATCGATTCGAAGAAAATCACCTTACTATAGCTCAGCCGATTCAGAGCTGTAAAAATCCAAAATCTGCAATTGTGCTCCGATTACGGTTCTTGACACCTCAAATGATAGGTCAGGACACCTGTAATTGCTATACCATACATTTCGTAGAAAGTTCGATTCAAAGAAAATCACCTTACTATAGCTCAGCCGATTCAGAGCTGTAAAAATCCAAAATCTGCAATTGTGCTCCGATTGCGGTTTTTGATACCTCAAATGATAGGTCTCGGGACCTGAAATTGTTATGCCAAACCGCATTAAAATTGGTTGATTATTTCCATACATTTCACAGAAAAATCGATTCGAAGAAAATCACCTTACTATAGCTCAGCCGATTCAGAGCTGTAAAAATCCAAAATCTGCAATTGTGCTCCGATTACGGTTCTTGACACCTCAAATGATAGGTCAGGACACCTGTAATTGCTATACCATACATTTCGTAGAAAGTTCGATTCAAAGAAAATCACCTTACTATAGCTCAGCCGATTCAGAGCTGTAAAAATTCAAAATCTGCAATTGTGCTCCGATTGCGCTTTTTGATACCTCAAATGATAGGTCTCGGGACCTGAAATTGTTATGCCAAACCGCATTAAAATTGGTTGATTATTTCCATACATTTCACAGAAAAATCGATTCGAAGAAAATCACCTTACTATAGCTCAGCCGATTCAGAGCTGTAAAAATCCAAAATCTGCAATTGTGCTCCGATTGCGGTTCTTGACACCTCAAATGATAGGTCAGGACACCTGTAATTGCTATACCATACATTTCGTAGAAAGTTCGATTCAAAGAAAATCACCTTACTATAGCTCAGCCGATTCAGAGCTGTAAAAATCCAAAATCTGCAATTGTGCTCCGATTGCGGTTTTTGATACCTCAAATGATAGGTCTCGGGACCTGTAATTGTTATGCCAAACCGCATTAAAATTGGTTGATTATTTCCATACATTTCACAGAAAAATCGATTCGAAGAAAATCACCTTACTATAGCTCAGCCGATTCAGAGCTGTAAAAATCCAAAATCTGCAATTGTGCTCCGATTGCGGTTCTTGACACCTCAAATGATAGGTCAGGACACCTGTAATTGCTATACCATACATTTCGTAGAAAGTTCGATTCAAAGAAAATCACCTTACTATAGCTCAGCCGATTCAGAGCTGTAAAAATCCAAAATCTGCAATTGTGCTCCGATTGCGGTTTTTGATACCTCAAATGATAGGTCTCGGGACCTGTAATTGTTATGCCAAACCGCATTAAAATTGGTTGATTATTTCCATACATTTCACAGAAAAATCGATTCGAAGAAAATCACCTTACTATAGCTCAGCCGATTCAGAGCTGTAAAAATCCAAAATCTGCAATTGTGCTCCGATTGCAGTTCTTTACACCTCAAATGATAGGTCAGGACACCTGTAATTGCTATACCATACATTTCGTAGAAAGTTCGATTCAAAGAAAATCACCTTACTATAGCTCAGCCGATTCAGAGCTGTAAAAATCCAAAATCTGCAATTGTGCTCCGATTGCGGTTTTTGATACCTCAAATGATAGGTCTCGGGACCTGTAATTGTTATGCCAAACCGCATTAAAATTGGTTGATTATTTCCATACATTTCACAGAAAAATCGATTCGAAGAAAATCACCTTACTATAGCTCAGCCGATTCAGAGCTGTAAAAATCCAAAATCTGCAATTGTGCTCCGATTGCGGTTCTTGACACCTCAAATGATAGGTCAGGACACCTGTAATTGCTATACCATACATTTCGTAGAAAGTTCGATTCAAAGAAAATCACCTTACTATAGCTCAGCCGATTCAGAGCTGTAAAAATCCAAAATCTGCAATTGTGCTCCGATTGCGGTTTTTGATACCTCAAATGATAGGTCTCGGGACCTGAAATTGTTATGCCAAACCGCATTAAAATTGGTTGATTATTTCCATACATTTCACAGAAAAATCGATTCGAAGAAAATCACCTTACTATAGCTCAGCCGATTCAGAGCCGTAAAAATCCAAAATCTGCAATTGTGCTCCGATTGCGGTTCTTGACACCTCAAATGATAGGTCAGGACACCTGTAATTGCTATACCATACATTTCGTAGAAAGTTCGATTCAAAGAAAATCACCTTACTATAGCTCAGCCGATTCAGAGCTGTAAAAATCCAAAATCTGCAATTGTGCTCCGATTGCGGTTTTTGATACCTCAAATGATAGGTCTCGGGACCTGTAATTGTTATGCCAAACCACATTAAAATTGGTTGATTATTTCCATACATTTCACAGAAAAATCGATTCGAAGAAAATCACCTTACTATAGCTCAGCCGATTCAGAGCTGTAAAAATCCAAAATCTGCAATTGTGCTCCGATTACGGTTCTTGACACCTCAAATGATAGGTCAGGACACCTGTAATTGCTATACCATACATTTCGTAGAAAGTTCGATTCAAAGAAAATCACCTTACTATAGCTCAGCCGATTCAGAGCTGTAAAAATCCAAAATCTGCAATTGTGCTCCGATTGCGGTTTTTGATACCTCAAATGATAGGTCTCGGGACCTGAAATTGTTATGCCAAACCGCATTAAAATTGGTTGATTATTTCCATACATTTCACAGAAAAATCGATTCGAAGAAAATCACCTTACTATAGCTCAGCCGATTCAGAGCTGTAAAAATCCAAAATCTGCAATTGTGCTCCGATTACGGTTCTTGACACCTCAAATGATAGGTCAGGACACCTGTAATTGCTATACCATACATTTCGTAGAAAGTTCGATTCAAAGAAAATCACCTTACTATAGCTCAGCCGATTCAGAGCTGTAAAAATTCAAAATCTGCAATTGTGCTCCGATTGCGCTTTTTGATACCTCAAATGATAGGTCTCGGGACCTGAAATTGTTATGCCAAACCGCATTAAAATTGGTTGATTATTTCCATACATTTCACAGAAAAATCGATTCGAAGAAAATCACCTTACTATAGCTCAGCCGATTCAGAGCTGTAAAAATCCAAAATCTGCAATTGTGCTCCGATTGCGGTTCTTGACACCTCAAATGATAGGTCAGGACACCTGTAATTGCTATACCATACATTTCGTAGAAAGTTCGATTCAAAGAAAATCACCTTACTATAGCTCAGCCGATTCAGAGCTGTAAAAATCCAAAATCTGCAATTGTGCTCCGATTGCGGTTTTTGATACCTCAAATGATAGGTCTCGGGACCTGTAATTGTTATGCCAAACCGCATTAAAATTGGTTGATTATTTCCATACATTTCACAGAAAAATCGATTCGAAGAAAATCACCTTACTATAGCTCAGCCGATTCAGAGCTGTAAAAATCCAAAATCTGCAATTGTGCTCCGATTGCGGTTCTTGACACCTCAAATGATAGGTCAGGACACCTGTAATTGCTATACCATACATTTCGTAGAAAGTTCGATTCAAAGAAAATCACCTTACTATAGCTCAGCCGATTCAGAGCTGTAAAAATCCAAAATCTGCAATTGTGCTCCGATTGCGGTTTTTGATACCTCAAATGATAGGTCTCGGGACCTGTAATTGTTATGCCAAACCGCATTAAAATTGGTTGATTATTTCCATACATTTCACAGAAAAATCGATTCGAAGAAAATCACCTTACTATAGCTCAGCCGATTCAGAGCTGTAAAAATCCAAAATCTGCAATTGTGCTCCGATTGCAGTTCTTGACACCTCAAATGATAGGTCAGGACACCTGTAATTGCTATACCATACATTTCGTAGAAAGTTCGATTCAAAGAAAATCACCTTACTATAGCTCAGCCGATTCAGAGCTGTAAAAATCCAAAATCTGCAATTGTGCTCCGATTGCGGTTTTTGATACCTCAAATGATAGGTCTCGGGACCTGTAATTGTTATGCCAAACCGCATTAAAATTGGTTGATTATTTCCATACATTTCACAGAAAAATCGATTCGAAGAAAATCACCTTACTATAGCTCAGCCGATTCAGAGCTGTAAAAATCCAAAATCTGCAATTGTGCTCCGATTGCGGTTCTTGACACCTCAAATGATAGGTCAGGACACCTGTAATTGCTATACCATACATTTCGTAGAAAGTTCGATTCAAAGAAAATCACCTTACTATAGCTCAGCCGATTCAGAGCTGTAAAAATCCAAAATCTGCAATTGTGCTCCGATTGCGGTTTTTGATACCTCAAATGATAGGTCTCGGGACCTGAAATTGTTATGCCAAACCGCATTAAAATTGGTTGATTATTTCCATACATTTCACAGAAAAATCGATTCGAAGAAAATCACCTTACTATAGCTCAGCCGATTCAGAGCTGTAAAAATCCAAAATCTGCAATTGTGCTCCGATTACGGTTCTTGACACCTCAAATGATAGGTCAGGACACCTGTAATTGCTATACCATACATTTCGTAGAAAGTTCGATTCAAAGAAAATCACCTTACTATAGCTCAGCCGATTCAGAGCTGTAAAAATCCAAAATCTGCAATTGTGCTCCGATTGCGGTTTTTGATACCTCAAATGATAGGTCTCGGGACCTGAAATTGTTATGCCAAACCGCATTAAAATTGGTTGATTATTTCCATACATTTCACAGAAAAATCGATTCGAAGAAAATCACCTTACTATAGCTCAGCCGATTCAGAGCTGTAAAAATCCAAAATCTGCAATTGTGCTCCGATTGCGGTTCTTGACACCTCAAATGATAGGTCAGGACACCTGTAATTGCTATACCATACATTTCGTAGAAAGTTCGATTCAAAGAAAATCACCTTACTATAGCTCAGCCGATTCAGAGCTGTAAAAATCCAAAATCTGCAATTGTGCTCCGATTGCGGTTCTTGACACCTCAAATGATAGGTCAGAACACCTGTAATTGCTATACCATACATTTCGTAGAAAGTTCGATTCAAAGAAAATCACCTTACTATAGCTCAGCCGATTCAGAGCTGTAAAAATCCAAAATCTGCAATTGTGCTCCGATTGCGGTTCTTGACACCTCAAATGATAGGTCAGGACACCTGTAATTACTATACCATACATTTCGTAGAAAGTTCGATTCAAAGAAAATCACCTTACTATAGCTCAGCCGATTCAGAGCTGTAAAAATCCAAAATCTGCAATTGTGCTCCGATTGCGGTTTTTGATACCTCAAATGATAGGTCTCGGGACCTGTAATTGTTATGCCAAACCGCATTAAAATTGGTTGATTATTTCCATACATTTCACAGAAAAATCGATTCGAAGAAAATCACCTTACTATAGCTCAGCCGATTCAGAGCTGTAAAAATCCAAAATCTGCAATTGTGCTCCGATTGCGGTTCTTGACACCTCAAATGATAGGTCAGGACACCTGTAATTGCTATACCATAAATTTCGTAGAAAGTTCGATTCAAAGAAAATCACCTTACTATAGCTCAGCCGATTCAGAGCTGTAAAAATCCAAAATCTGCAATTGTGCTCCGATTGCGGTTTTTGATACCTCAAATGATAGGTCTCGGGACCTGTAATTGTTATGCCAAACCGCATTAAAATTGGTTGATTATTTCCATACATTTCACAGAAAAATCGATTCGAAGAAAATCACCTTACTATAGCTCAGCCGATTCAGAGCTGTAAAAATCCAAAATCTGCAATTGTGCTCCGATTGCGGTTCTTGACACCTCAAATGATAGGTCAGGACACCTGTAATTGCTATACCATAAATTTCGTAGAAAGTTCGATTCAAAGAAAATCACCTTACTATAGCTCAGCCGATTCAGAGCTGTAAAAATCCAAAATCTGCAATTGTGCTCCGATTGCGGTTTTTGATACCTCAAATGATAGGTCTCGGGACCTGTAATTGTTATGCCAAACCGCATTAAAATTGGTTGATTATTTCCATACATTTCACAGAAAAATCGATTCGAAGAAAATCACCTTACTATAGCTCAGCCGATTCAGAGCTGTAAAAATCCAAAATCTGCAATTGTGCTCCGATTGCGGTTCTTGACACCTCAAATGATAGGTCAGGACACCTGTAATTGCTATACCATAAATTTCGTAGAAAGTTCGATTCAAAGAAAATCACCTTACTATAGCTCAGCCGATTCAGAGCTGTAAAAATCCAAAATCTGCAATTGTGCTCCGATTGCGGTTTTTGATACCTCAAATGAT
This sequence comes from Tipula vernalis, assembly GCA_958295665.1. NCBI lineage: Eukaryota > Metazoa > Arthropoda > Insecta > Diptera > Tipulidae > Tipula > Tipula vernalis. The sequence continues at coordinate 457,457,977 of OY282558.1, read as the reverse complement.
AGGTCTCGGGACCTGTAATTGTTATGCCAAACCGCATTAAAATTGGTTGATTATTTCCATACATTTCACAGAAAAATCGATTCGAAGAAAATCACCTTACTATAGCTCAGCCGATTCAGAGCTGTAAAAATCCAAAATCTGCAATTGTGCTCCGATTGCGGTTCTTGACACCTCAAATGATAGGTCAGGACACCTGTAATTGCTATACCATACATTTCGTAGAAAGTTCGATTCAAAGAAAATCACCTTACTATAGCTCAGCCGATTCAGAGCTGTAAAAATCCAAAATCTGCAATTGTGCTCCGATTGCGGTTTTTGATACCTCAAATGATAGGTCTCGGGACCTGTAATTGTTATGCCAAACCGCATTAAAATTGGTTGATTATTTCCATACATTTCACAGAAAAATCGATTCGAAGAAAATCACCTTACTATAGCTCAGCCGATTCAGAGCTGTAAAAATCCAAAATCTGCAATTGTGCTCCGATTGCGGTTCTTGACACCTCAAATGATAGGTCAGGACACCTGTAATTGCTATACCATACATTTCGTAGAAAGTTCGATTCAAAGAAAATCACCTTACTATAGCTCAGCCGATTCAGAGCTGTAAAAATCCAAAATCTGCAATTGTGCTCCGATTGCGGTTTTTGATACCTCAAATGATAGGTCTCGGGACCTGTAATTGTTATGCCAAACCGCATTAAAATTGGTTGATTATTTCCATACATTTCACAGAAAAATCGATTCGAAGAAAATCACCTTACTATAGCTCAGCCGATTCAGAGCCGTAAAAATCCAAAATCTGCAATTGTGCTCCGATTGCGGTTCTTGACACCTCAAATGATAGGTCAGGACACCTGTAATTGCTATACCATACATTTCGTAGAAAGTTCGATTCAAAGAAAATCACCTTACTATAGCTCAGCCGATTCAGAGCTGTAAAAATCCAAAATCTGCAATTGTGCTCCGATTGCGGTTTTTGATACCTCAAATGATAGGTCTCGGGACCTGTAATTGTTATGCCAAACCGCATTAAAATTGGTTGATTATTTCCATACATTTCACAGAAAAATCGATTCGAAGAAAATCACCTTACTATAGCTCAGCCGATTCAGAGCTGTAAAAATCCAAAATCTGCAATTGTGCTCCGATTGCGGTTCTTGACACCTCAAATGATAGGTCAGGACACCTGTAATTGCTATACCATACATTTCGTAGAAAGTTCGATTCAAAGAAAATCACCTTACTATAGCTCAGCCGATTCAGAGCTGTAAAAATCCAAAATCTGCAATTGTGCTCCGATTGCGGTTTTTGATACCTCAAATGATAGGTCTCGGGACCTGAAATTGTTATGCCAAACCGCATTAAAATTGGTTGATTATTTCCATACATTTCACAGAAAAATCGATTCGAAGAAAATCACCTTACTATAGCTCAGCCGATTCAGAGCTGTAAAAATCCAAAATCTGCAATTGTGCTCCGATTGCGGTTCTTGACACCTCAAATGATAGGTCAGGACACCTGTAATTGCTATACCATACATTTCGTAGAAAGTTCGATTCAAAGAAAATCACCTTACTATAGCTCAGCCGATTCAGAGCTGTAAAAATCCAAAATCTGCAATTGTGCTCCGATTGCGGTTTTTGATACCTCAAATGATAGATCTCGGGACCTGAAATTGTTATGCCAAACCGCATTAAAATTGGTTGATTATTTCCATACATTTCACAGAAAAATCGATTCGAAGAAAATCACCTTACTATAGCTCAGCCGATTCAGAGCTGTAAAAATCCAAAATCTGCAATTGTGCTCCGATTGCGGTTCTTGACACCTCAAATGATAGGCCAGGACACCTGTAATTGCTATACCATACATTTCGTAGAAAGTTCGATTCAAAGAAAATCACCTTACTATAGCTCAGCCGATTCAGAGCTGTAAAAATCCAAAATCTGCAATTGTGCTCCGATTGCGGTTTTTGATACCTCAAATGATAGGTCTCGGGACCTGTAATTGTTATGCCAAACCGCATTAAAATTGGTTGATTATTTCCATACATTTCACAGAAAAATCGATTCGAAGAAAATCACCTTACTATAGCTCAGCCGATTCAGAGCTGTAAAAATCCAAAATCTGCAATTGTGCTCCGATTGCGGTTCTTGACACCTCAAATGATAGGTCAGGACACCTGTAATTGCTATACCATACATTTCGTAGAAAGTTCGATTCAAAGAAAATCACCTTACTATAGCTCAGCCGATTCAGAGCTGTAAAAATCCAAAATCTGCAATTGTGCTCCGATTGCGGTTTTTGATACCTCAAATGATAGGTCTCGGGACCTGTAATTGTTATGCCAAACCGCATTAAAATTGGTTGATTATTTCCATACATTTCACAGAAAAATCGATTCGAAGAAAATCACCTTACTATAGCTCAGCCGATTCAGAGCTGTAAAAATCCAAAATCTGCAATTGTGCTCCGATTGCGGTTCTTGACACCTCAAATGATAGGTCAGGACACCTGTAATTGCTATACCATACATTTCGTAGAAAGTTCGATTCAAAGAAAATCACCTTACTATAGCTCAGCCGATTCAGAGCTGTAAAAATCCAAAATCTGCAATTGTGCTCCGATTGCGGGTTTTGATACCTCAAATGATAGGTCTCGGGACCTGTAATTGTTATGCCAAACCGCATTAAAATTGGTTGATTATTTCCATACATTTCACAGAAAAATCGATTCGAAGAAAATCACCTTACTATAGCTCAGCCGATTCAGAGCTGTAGAAATCCAAAATCTGCAATTGTGCTCCGATTGCGGTTCTTGACACCTCAAATGATAGGTCAGGACACCTGTAATTGCTATACCATACATTTCGTAGAAAGTTCGATTCAAAGAAAATCACCTTACTATAGCTCAGCCGATTCAGAGCTGTAAAAATCCAAAATCTGCAATTGTGCTCCGATTGCGGTTTTTGATACCTCAAATGATAGGTCTCGGGACCTGTAATTGTTATGCCAAACCGCATTAAAATTGGTTGATTATTTCCATACATTTCACAGAAAAATCGATTCGAAGAAAATCACCTTACTATAGCTCAGCCGATTCAGAGCTGTAAAAATCCAAAATCTGCAATTGTGCTCCGATTGCGGTTCTTGACACCTCAAATGATAGGTCAGGACACCTGTAATTGCTATACCATACATTTCGTAGAAAGTTCGATTCAAAGAAAATCACCTTACTATAGCTCAGCCGATTCAGAGCTGTAAAAATCCAAAATCTGCAATTGTGCTCCGATTGCGGTTTTTGATACCTCACATGATAGGTCTCGGGACCTGTAATTGTTATGCCAAACCGCATTAAAATTGGTTGATTATTTCCATACATTTCACAGAAAAATCGATTCGAAGAAAATCACCTTACTATAGCTCAGCCGATTCAGAGCTGTAAAAATCCAAAATCTGCAATTGTGCTCCGATTGCGGTTCTTGACACCTCAAATGATAGGTCAGGACACCTGTAATTGCTATACCATACATTTCGTAGAAAGTTCGATTCAAAGAAAATCACCTTACTATAGCTCAGCCGATTCAGAGCTGTAAAAATCCAAAATCTGCAATTGTGCTCCGATTGCGGGTTTTGATACCTCAAATGATAGGTCTCGGGACCTGTAATTGTTATGCCAAACCGCATTAAAATTGGTTGATTATTTCCATACATTTCACAGAAAAATCGATTCGAAGAAAATCACCTTACTATAGCTCAGCCGATTCAGAGCTGTAGAAATCCAAAATCTGCAATTGTGCTCCGATTGCGGTTCTTGACACCTCAAATGATAGGTCAGGACACCTGTAATTGCTATACCATACATTTCGTAGAAAGTTCGATTCAAAGAAAATCACCTTACTATAGCTCAGCCGATTCAGAGCTGTAAAAATCCAAAATCTGCAATTGTGCTCCGATTGCGGTTTTTGATACCTCAAATGATAGGTCTCGGGACCTGTAATTGTTATGCCAAACCGCATTAAAATTGGTTGATTATTTCCATACATTTCACAGAAAAATCGATTCGAAGAAAATCACCTTACTATAGCTCAGCCGATTCAGAGCTGTAAAAATCCAAAATCTGCAATTGTGCTCCGATTGCGGTTTTTGATACCTCAAATGATAGGTCTCGGGACCTGAAATTGTTATGCCAAACCGCATTAAAATTGGTTGATTATTTCCATACATTTCACAGAAAAATCGATTCGAAGAAAATCACCTTACTATAGCTCAGCCGATTCAGAGCTGTAAAAATCCAAAATCTGCAATTGTGCTCCGATTGCGGTTCTTGACACCTCAAATGATAGGTCAGGACACCTGTAATTGCTATACCATACATTTCGTAGAAAGTTCGATTCAAAGAAAATCACCTTACTATAGCTCAGCCGATTCAGAGCTGTAAAAATCCAAAATCTGCAATTGTGCTCCGATTGCGGTTTTTGATACCTCAAATGATAGGTCTCGGGACCTGTAATTGTTATGCCAAACCGCATTAAAATTGGTTGATTATTTCCATACATTTCACAGAAAAATCGATTCGAAGAAAATCACCTTACTATAGCTCAGCCGATTCAGAGCTGTAAAAATCCAAAATCTGCAATTGTGCTCCGATTGCGGTTTTTGATACCTCAAATGATAGGTCTCGGGACCTGTAATTGTTATGCCAAACCGCATTAAAATTGGTTGATTATTTCCATACATTTCACAGAAAAATCGATTCGAAGAAAATCACCTTACTATAGCTCAGCCGATTCAGAGCCGTAAAAATCCAAAATCTGCAATTGTGCTCCGATTGCGGTTCTTGACACCTCAAATGATAGGTCAGGACACCTGTAATTGCTATACCATACATTTCGTAGAAAGTTCGATTCAAAGAAAATCACCTTACTATAGCTCAGCCGATTCAGAGCTGTAAAAATCCAAAATCTGCAATTGTGCTCCGATTGCGGTTCTTGATACCTCAAATGATAGGTCAGGACACCTGTAATTGCTATACCATACATTTCGTAGAAAGTTCGATTCAAAGAAAATCACCTTACTATAGCTCAGCCGATTCAGAGCTGTAAAAATCCAAAATCTGCAATTGTGCTCCGATTGCGGTTCTTGATACCTCAAATGATAGGTCAGGACACCTGTAATTGCTATACCATACATTTCGTAGAAAGTTCGATTCAAAGAAAATCACCTTACTATAGCTCAGCCGATTCAGAGCTGTAAAAATCCAAAATCTGCAATTGTGCTCCGATTGCGGTTTTTGATACCTCAAATGATAGGTCTCGGAACCTGAAATTGTTATGCCAAACCGCATTAAAATTGGTTGATTATTTCCATACATTTCACAGAAAAATCGATTCGAAGAAAATCACCTTACTATAGCTCAGCCGATTCAGAGCTGTAAAAATCCAAAATCTGCAATTGTGCTCCGATTGCGGTTCTTGATACCTCAAATGATAGGTCAGGACACCTGTAATTGCTATACCATACATTTCGTAGAAAGTTCGATTCAAAGAAAATCACCTTACTATAGCTCAGCCGATTCAGAGCTGTAAAAATCCAAAATCTGCAATTGTGCTCCGATTGCGGTTCTTGATACCTCAAATGATAGGTCAGGACACCTGTAATTGCTATACCATACATTTCGTAGAAAGTTCGATTCAAAGAAAATCACCTTACTATAGCTCAGCCGATTCAGAGCTGTAAAAATCCAAAATCTGCAATTGTGCTCCGATTGCGGTTTTTGATACCTCAAATGATAGGTCTCGGGACCTGTAATTGTTATGCCAAACCGCATTAAAATTGGTTGATTATTTCCATACATTTCACAGAAAAATCGATTCGAAGAAAATCACCTTACTATAGCTCAGCCGATTCAGAGCTGTAAAAATCCAAAATCTGCAATTGTGCTCCGATTACGGTTCTTGACACCTCAAATGATAGGTCAGGACACCTGTAATTGCTATACCATACATTTCGTAGAAAGTTCGATTCAAAGAAAATCACCTTACTATAGCTCAGCCGATTCAGAGCTGTAAAAATCCAAAATCTGCAATTGTGCTCCGATTGCGGTTTTTGATACCTCAAATGATAGGTCTCGGAACCTGTAATTGTTATGCCAAACCGCATTAAAATTGGTTGATTATTTCCATACATTTCACAGAAAAATCGATTCGAAGAAAATCACCTTACTATAGCTCAGCCGATTCAGAGCTGTAAAAATCCAAAATCTGCAATTGTGCTCCGATTGCGGTTCTTGACACCTCAAATGATAGGTCAGGACACCTGTAATTGCTATACCATACATTTCGTAGAAAGTTCGATTCAAAGAAAATCACCTTACTATAGCTCAGCCGATTCAGAGCTGTAAAAATCCAAAATCTGCAATTGTGCTCCGATTGCGGTTTTTGATACCTCAAATGATAGGTCTCGGGACCTGAAATTGTTATGCCAAACCGCATTAAAATTGGTTGATTATTTCCATACATTTCACAGAAAAATCGATTCGAAGAAAATCACCTTACTATAGCTCAGCCGATTCAGAGCTGTAAAAATCCAAAATCTGCAATTGTGCTCCGATTGCGGTTTTTGATACCTCAAATGATAGGTCTCGGGACCTGAAATTGTTATGCCAAACCGCATTAAAATTGGTTGATTATTTCCATACATTTCACAGAAAAATCGATTCGAAGAAAATCACCTTACTATAGCTCAGCCGATTCAGAGCTGTAAAAATCCAAAATCTGCAATTGTGCTCCGATTGCGGTTTTTGATACCTCAAATGATAGGTCTCGGGACCTGTAATTGTTATGCCAAACCGCATTAAAATTGGTTGATTATTTCCATACATTTCACAGAAAAATCGATTCGAAGAAAATCACCTTACTATAGCTCAGCCGATTCAGAGCTGTAAAAATCCAAAATCTGCAATTGTGCTCCGATTGCGGTTCTTGACACCTCAAATGATAGGTCAGGACACCTGTAATTGCTATACCATACATTTCGTAGAAAGTTCGATTCAAAGAAAATCACCTTACTATAGCTCAGCCGATTCAGAGCTGTAAAAATCCAAAATCTGCAATTGTGCTCCGATTGCGGTTTTTGATACCTCAAATGATAGGTCTCGGGACCTGTAATTGTTATGCCAAACCGCATTAAAATTGGTTGATTATTTCCATACATTTCACAGAAAAATCGATTCGAAGAAAATCACCTTACTATAGCTCAGCCGATTCAGAGCTGTAAAAATCCAAAATCTGCAATTGTGCTCCGATTGCGGTTCTTGACACCTCAAATGATAGGTCAGGACACCTGTAATTGCTATACCATACATTTCGTAGAAAGTTCGATTCAAAGAAAATCACCTTACTATAGCTCAGCCGATTCAGAGCTGTAAAAATCCAAAATCTGCAATTGTGCTCCGATTGCGGTTTTTGATACCTCAAATGATAGGTCTCGGGACCTGAAATTGTTATGCCAAACCGCATTAAAATTGGTTGATTATTTCCATACATTTCATAGAAAAATCGATTCGAAGAAAATCACCTTACTATAATAGCTCAGCCGATTCAGAGCTGTAAAAATCCAAAATCTGCAATTGTGCTCCGATTGCGGTTCTTGACACCTCAAATGATAGGTCAGGACACCTGTAATTGCTATACCATACATTTCGTAGAAAGTTCGATTCAAAGAAAATCACCTATAGCTCAGCCGATTCAGAGCTGTAAAAATCCAAAATCTGAAATTGTGCTCCGATTGCGGTTTTTGATACCTCAAATGATAGGTCTCGGGACCTGTAATTGTTATGCCAAACCGCATTAAAATTGGTTGATTATTTCCATACATTTCACAGAAAAATCGATTCGAAGAAAATCACCTTACTATAGCTCAGCCGATTCAGAGCTGTAAAAATCCAAAATCTGCAATTGTGCTCCGATTGCGGTTCTTGACACCTCAAATGATAGGTGAGGACACCTGTAATTGCTATACCATACATTTCGTAGAAAGTTCGATTCAAAGAAAATCACCTTACTATAGCTCAGCCGATTCAGAGCTGTAAAAATCCAAAATCTGCAATTGTGCTCCGATTGCGGTTTTTGATACCTCAAATGATAGGTCTCGGGACCTGTAATTGTTATGCCAAACCGCATTAAAATTGGTTGATTATTTCCATACATTTCACAGAAAAATCGATTCGAAGAAAATCACCTTACTATAGCTCAGCCGATTCAGAGCTGTAAAAATCCAAAATCTGCAATTGTGCTCCGATTGCGGTTCTTGACACCTCAAATGATAGGTCAGGACACCTGTAATTGCTATACCATACATTTCGTAGAAAGTTCGATTCAAAGAAAATCACCTTACTATAGCTCAGCCGATTCAGAGCTGTAAAAATCCAAAATCTGCAATTGTGCTCCGATTGCGGTTTTTGATACCTCAAATGATAGGTCTCGGGACCTGAAATTGTTATGCCAAACCGCATTAAAATTGGTTGATTATTTCCATACATTTCACAGAAAAATCGATTCGAAGAAAATCACCTTACTATAGCTCAGCCGATTCAGAGCTGTAAAAATCCAAAATCTGCAATTGTGCTCCGATTGCGGTTTTTGATACCTCAAATGATAGGTCTCGGGACCTGAAATTGTTATGCCAAACCGCATTAAAATTGGTTGATTATTTCCATACATTTCACAGAAAAATCGATTCGAAGAAAATCACCTTACTATAGCTCAGCCGATTCAGAGCTGTAAAAATCCAAAATCTGCAATTGTGCTCCGATTGCGGTTTTTGATACCTCAAATGATAGGTCTCGGGACCTGTAATTGTTATGCCAAACCGCATTAAAATTGGTTGATTATTTCCATACATTTCACAGAAAAATCGATTCGAAGAAAATCACCTTACTATAGCTCAGCCGATTCAGAGCTGTAAAAATCCAAAATCTGCAATTGTGCTCCGATTGCGGTTCTTGACACCTCAAATGATAGGTCAGGACACCTGTAATTGCTATACCATACATTTCGTAGAAAGTTCGATTCAAAGAAAATCACCTTACTATAGCTCAGCCGATTCAGAGCTGTAAAAATCCAAAATCTGCAATTGTGCTCCGATTGCGGTTTTTGATACCTCAAATGATAGGTCTCGGGACCTGTAATTGTTATGCCAAACCGCATTAAAATTGGTTGATTATTTCCATACATTTCACAGAAAAATCGATTCGAAGAAAATCACCTTACTATAGCTCAGCCGATTCAGAGCTGTAAAAATCCAAAATCTGCAATTGTGCTCCGATTGCGGTTCTTGACACCTCAAATGATAGGTCAGGACACCTGTAATTGCTATACCATACATTTCGTAGAAAGTTCGATTCAAAGAAAATCACCTTACTATAGCTCAGCCGATTCAGAGCTGTAAAAATCCAAAATCTGCAATTGTGCTCCGATTGCGGTTTTTGATACCTCAAATGATAGGTCTCGGGACCTGAAATTGTTATGCCAAACCGCATTAAAATTGGTTGATTATTTCCATACATTTCATAGAAAAATCGATTCGAAGAAAATCACCTTACTATAATAGCTCAGCCGATTCAGAGCTGTAAAAATCCAAAATCTGCAATTGTGCTCCGATTGCGGTTTTTGATACCTCAAATGATAGGTCTCGGGACCTGAAATTGTTATGCCAAACCGCATTAAAATTGGTTGATTATTTCCATACATTTCACAGAAAAATCGATTCGAAGAAAATCACCTTACTATAGCTCAGCCGATTCAGAGCTGTAAAAATCCAAAATCTGCAATTGTGCTCCGATTGCGGTTTTTGATACCTCAAATGATAGGTCTCGGGACCTGAAATTGTTATGCCAAACCGCATTAAAATTGGTTGATTATTTCCATACATTTCACAGAAAAATCGATTCGAAGAAAATCACCTTACTATAGCTCAGCCGATTCAGAGCTGTAAAAATCCAAAATCTGCAATTGTGCTCCGATTGCGGTTTTTGATACCTCAAATGATAGGTCTCGAAACCTGTAATTGTTATGCCAAACCGCATTGAAATTGGTTGATTATTTCCATACATTTCACAGAAAAATCGATTCGAAGAAAATCACCTTACTATAGCTCAGCCGATTCAGAGCTGTAAAAATCCAAAATCTGCAATTGTGCTCCGATTGCGGTTCTTGACACCTCAAATGATAGGTCAGGACACCTGTAATTGCTATACCATACATTTCGTAGAAAGTTCGATTCAAAGAAAATCACCTTACTATAGCTCAGCCGATTCAGAGCTGTAAAAATCCAAAATCTGCAATTGTGCTCCGATTGCGGTTTTTGATACCTCAAATGATAGGTCTCGGGACCTGTAATTGTTATGCCAAACCGCATTAAAATTGGTTGATTATTTCCATACATTTCACAGAAAAATCGATTCGAAGAAAATCACCTTACTATAGCTCAGCCGATTCAGAGCTGTAAAAATCCAAAATCTGCAATTGTGCTCCGATTGCGGTTCTTGACACCTCAAATGATAGGTCAGGACACCTGTAATTGCTATACCATACATTTCGTAGAAAGTTCGATTCAAAGAAAATCACCTTACTATAGCTCAGCCGATTCAGAGCTGTAAAAATCCAAAATCTGCAATTGTGCTCCGATTGCGGTTTTTGATACCTCAAATGATAGGTCTCGGGACCTGTAATTGTTATGCCAAACCGCATTAAAATTGGTTGATTATTTCCATACATTTCACAGAAAAATCGATTCGAAGAAAATCACCTTACTATAGCTCAGCCGATTCAGAGCTGTAAAAATCCAAAATCTGCAATTGTGCTCCGATTGCGGTTCTTGACACCTCAAATGATAGGTCAGGACACCTGTAATTGCTATACCATACATTTCGTAGAAAGTTCGATTCAAAGAAAATCACCTTACTATAGCTCAGCCGATTCAGAGCTGTAAAAATCCAAAATCTGCAATTGTGCTCCGATTGCGGTTTTTGATACCTCAAATGATAGGTCTCGGGACCTGTAATTGTTATGCCAAACCGCATTAAAATTGGTTGATTATTTCCATACATTTCACAGAAAAATCGATTCGAAGAAAATCACCTTACTATAGCTCAGCCGATTCAGAGCTGTAAAAATCCAAAATCTGCAATTGTGCTCCGATTGCGGTTCTTGACACCTCAAATGATAGGTCAGGACACCTGTAATTGCTATACCATACATTTTGTAGAAAGTTCGATTCAAAGAAAATCACCTTACTATAGCTCAGCCGATTCAGAGCTGTAAAAATCCAAAATCTGCAATTGTGCTCCGATTGCGGTTTTTGATACCTCAAATGATAGGTCTCGGAACCTGAAATTGTTATGCCAAACCGCATTAAAATTGGTTGATTATTTCCATACATTTCATAGAAAAATCGATTCGAAGAAAATCACCTTACTATAATAGCTCAGCCGATTCAGAGCTGTAAAAATCCAAAATCTGCAATTGTGCTCCGATTGCGGTTCTTGACACCTCAAATGATAGGTCAGGACACCTGTAATTGCTATACCATACATTTCGTAGAATGTTCGATTCAAAGAAAATCACCTTACTATAGCTCAGCCGATTCAGAGCTGTAAAAATCCAAAATCTGCAATTGTGCTCCGATTGCGGTTTTTGATACCTCAAATGATAGGTCTCGGGACCTGAAATTGTTATGCCAAACCGCATTAAAATTGGTTGATTATTTCCATACATTTCACAGAAAAATCGATTCGAAGAAAATCACCTTACTATAGCTCAGCCGATTCAGAGCTGTAAAAATCCAAAATCTGCAATTGTGCTCCGATTGCGGTTTTTGATACCTCAAATGATAGGTCTCGAAACCTGTAATTGTTATGCCAAACCGCATTGAAATTGGTTGATTATTTCCATACATTTCACAGAAAAATCGATTCGAAGAAAATCACCTTACTATAGCTCAGCCGATTCAGAGCTGTAAAAATCCAAAATCTGCAATTGTGCTCCGATTGCGGTTCTTGACACCTCAAATGATAGGTCAGGACACCTGTAATTGCTATACCATACATTTCGTAGAAAGTTCGATTCAAAGAAAATCACCTTACTATAGCTCAGCCGATTCAGAGCTGTAAAAATCCAAAATCTGCAATTGTGCTCCGATTGCGGTTTTTGATACCTCAAATGATAGGTCTCGGGACCTGTAATTGTTATGCCAAACCGCATTAAAATTGGTTGATTATTTCCATACATTTCACAGAAAAATCGATTCGAAGAAAATCACCTTACTATAGCTCAGCCGATTCAGAGCTGTAAAAATCCAAAATCTGCAATTGTGCTCCGATTGCGGTTCTTGACACCTCAAATGATAGGTCAGGACACCTGTAATTGCTATACCATACATTTCGTAGAAAGTTCGATTCAAAGAAAATCACCTTACTATAGCTCAGCCGATTCAGAGCTGTAAAAATCCAAAATCTGCAATTGTGCTCCGATTGCGGTTTTTGATACCTCAAATGATAGGTCTCGGGACCTGAAATTGTTATGCCAAACCGCATTAAAATTGGTTGATTATTTCCATACATTTCACAGAAAAATCGATTCGAAGAAAATCACCTTACTATAGCTCAGCCGATTCAGAGCTGTAAAAATCCAAAATCTGCAATTGTGCTCCGATTGCGGTTCTTGACACCTCAAATGATAGGTCAGGACACCTGTAATTGCTATACCATACATTTCGTAGAAAGTTCGATTCAAAGAAAATCACCTTACTATAGCTCAGCCGATTCAGAGCTGTAAAAATCCAAAATCTGCAATTGTGCTCCGATTGCGGTTTTTGATACCTCAAATGATAGGTCTCGGGACCTGTAATTGTTATGCCAAACCGCATTAAAATTGGTTGATTATTTCCATACATTTCACATAAAAATCGATTCGAAGAAAATCACCTTACTATAGCTCAGCCGATTCAGAGCTGTAAAAATCCAAAATCTGCAATTGTGCTCCGATTGCGGTTCTTGACACCTCAAATGATAGGTCAGGACACCTGTAATTACTATACCATACATTTCGTAGAAAGTTCGATTCAAAGAAAATCACCTTACTATAGCTCAGCCGATTCAGAGCTGTAAAAATCCAAAATCTGCAATTGTGCTCCGATTGCGGTTTTTGATACCTCAAATGATAGGTCTCGGGACCTGTAATTGTTATGCCAAACCGCATTAAAATTGGTTGATTATTTCCATACATTTCACAGAAAAATCGATTCGAAGAAAATCACCTTACTATAGCTCAGCCGATTCAGAGCTGTAAAAATCCAAAATCTGCAATTGTGCTCCGATTGCGGTTCTTGACACCTCAAATGATAGGTCAGGACACCTGTAATTGCTATACCATACATTTCGTAGAAAGTTCGATTCAAAGAAAATCACCTTACTATAGCTCAGCCGATTCAGAGCTGTAAAAATCCAAAATCTGCAATTGTGCTCCGATTGCGGTTTTTGATACCTCAAATGATAGGTCTCGGGACCTGTAATTGTTATGCCAAACCGCATTAAAATTGGTTGATTATTTCCATACATTTCACAGAAAAATCGATTCGAAGAAAATCACCTTACTATAGCTCAGCCGATTCAGAGCTGTAAAAATCCAAAATCTGCAATTGTGCTCCGATTGCGGTTCTTGACACCTCAAATGATAGGTCAGGACACCTGTAATTGCTATACCATACATTTCGTAGAAAGTTCGATTCAAAGAAAATCACCTTACTATAGCTCAGCCGATTCAGAGCTGTAAAAATCCAAAATCTGCAATTGTGCTCCGATTGCGGTTTTTGATACCTCAAATGATAGGTCTCGGGACCTGAAATTGTTATGCCAAACCGCATTAAAATTGGTTGATTATTTCCATACAGTTCATAGAAAAATCGATTCGAAGAAAATCACCTTACTATAATAGCTCAGCCGATTCAGAGCTGTAAAAATCCAAAATCTGCAATTGTGCTCCGATTGCGGTTCTTGACACCTCAAATGATAGGTCAGGACACCTGTAATTGCTATACCATACATTTCGTAGAAAGTTCGATTCAAAGAAAATCACCTTACTATAGCTCAGCCGATTCAGAGCTGTAAAAATCCAAAATCTGCAATTGTGCTCCGATTGCGGTTTTTGATACCTCAAATGATAGGTCTCGGGACCTGTAATTGTTATGCCAAACCGCATTAAAATTGGTTGATTATTTCCATACATTTCACAGAAAAATCGATTCGAAGAAAATCACCTTACTATAGCTCAGCCGATTCAGAGCTGTAAAAATCCAAAATCTGCAATTGTGCTCCGATTGCGGTTTTTGATACCTCAAATGATAGGTCTCGGGACCTGTAATTGTTATGCCAAACCGCATTAAAATTGGTTGATTATTTCCATACATTTCACAGAAAAATCGATTCGAAGAAAATCACCTTACTATAGCTCAGCCGATTCAGAGCCGTAAAAATCCAAAATCTGCAATTGTGCTCCGATTGCGGTTCTTGACACCTCAAATGATAGGTCAGGACACCTGTAATTGCTATACCATACATTTCGTAGAAAGTTCGATTCAAAGAAAATCACCTTACTATAGCTCAGCCGATTCAGAGCTGTAAAAATCCAAAATCTGCAATTGTGCTCCGATTGCGGTTTTTGATACCTCAAATGATAGGTCTCGGGACCTGAAATTGTTATGCCAAACCGCATTAAAATTGGTTGATTATTTCCATACATTTCACAGAAAAATCGATTCGAAGAAAATCACCTTACTATAGCTCAGCCGATTCAGAGCTGTAAAAATCCAAAATCTGCAATTGTGCTCCGATTGCGGTTCTTGACACCTCAAATGATAGGTCAGGACACCTGTAATTGCTATACCATACATTTCGTAGAAAGTTCGATTCAAAGAAAATCACCTTACTATAGCTCAGCCGATTCAGAGCTGTAAAAATCCAAAATCTGCAATTGTGCTCCGATTGCGGTTTTTGATACCTCAAATGATAGGTCTCGGGACCTGTAATTGTTATGCCAAACCGCATTAAAATTGGTTGATTATTTCCATACATTTCACAGAAAAATCGATTCGAAGAAAATCACCTTACTATAGCTCAGCCGATTCAGAGCTGTAAAAATCCAAAATCTGCAATTGTGCTCCGATTGCGGTTCTTGACACCTCAAATGATAGGTCAGGACACCTGTAATTACTATACCATACATTTCGTAGAAAGTTCGATTCAAAGAAAATCACCTTACTATAGCTCAGCCGATTCAGAGCTGTAAAAATCCAAAATCTGCAATTGTGCTCCGATTGCGGTTTTTGATACCTCAAATGATAGGTCTCGGGACCTGTAATTGTTATGCCAAACCGCATTAAAATTGGTTGATTATTTCCATACATTTCACAGAAAAATCGATTCGAAGAAAATCACCTTACTATAGCTCAGCCGATTCAGAGCTGTAAAAATCCAAAATCTGCAATTGTGCTCCGATTGCGGTTCTTGACACCTCAAATGATAGGTCAGGACACCTGTAATTGCTATACCATACATTTCGTAGAAAGTTCGATTCAAAGAAAATCACCTTACTATAGCTCAGCCGATTCAGAGCTGTAAAAATCCAAAATCTGCAATTGTGCTCCGATTGCGGTTTTTGATACCTCAAATGATAGGTCTCGGGACCTGAAATTGTTATGCCAAACCGCATTAAAATTGGTTGATTATTTCCATACATTTCACAGAAAAATCGATTCGAAGAAAATCACCTTACTATAGCTCAGCCGATTCAGAGCTGTAAAAATCCAAAATCTGCAATTGTGCTCCGATTGCGGTTCTTGACACCTCAAATGATAGGTCAGGACACCTGTAATTGCTATACCATACATTTCATAGAAAGTTCGATTCAAAGAAAATCACCTTACAGCTCAGCCGATTCAGAGCTGTAAAAATCCAAAATCTGCAATTGTGCTCCGATTGCGGTTTTTGATACCTCAAATGATAGGTCTCGGGACCTGAAATTGTTATGCCAAACCGCATTAAAATTGGTTGATTATTTCCATACATTTCACAGAAAAATCGATTCGAAGAAAATCACCTTACTATAGCTCAGCCGATTCAGAGCTGTAAAAATCCAAAATCTGCAATTGTGCTCCGATTGCGGTTCTTGACACCTCAAATGATAGGTCAGGACACCTGTAATTGCTATACCATACATTTCGTAGAAAGTTCGATTCAAAGAAAATCACCTTACTATAGCTCAGCCGATTCAGAGCTGTAAAAATCCAAAATCTGCAATTGTGCTCCGATTGCGGTTTTTGATACCTCAAATGATAGGTCTCGGGACCTGTAATTGTTATGCCAAACCGCATTAAAATTGGTTGATTATTTCCATACATTTCACAGAAAAATCGATTCGAAGAAAATCACCTTACTATAGCTCAGCCGATTCAGAGCCGTAAAAATCCAAAATCTGCAATTGTGCTCCGATTGCGGTTCTTGACACCTCAAATGATAGGTCAGGACACCTGTAATTGCTATACCATACATTTCGTAGAAAGTTCGATTCAAAGAAAATCACCTTACTATAGCTCAGCCGATTCAGAGCTGTAAAAATCCAAAATCTGCAATTGTGCTCCGATTGCGGTTTTTGATACCTCAAATGATAGGTCTCGGAACCTGAAATTGTTATGCCAAACCGCATTAAAATTGGTTGATTATTTCCATACATTTCACAGAAAAATCGATTCGAAGAAAATCACCTTACTATAGCTCAGCCGATTCAGAGCTGTAAAAATCCAAAATCTGCAATTGTGCTCCGATTGCGGTTCTTGATACCTCAAATGATAGGTCAGGACACCTGTAATTGCTATTCCATACATTTCGTAGAAAGTTCGATTCAAAGAAAATCACCTTACTATAGCTCAGCCGATTCAGAGCTGTAAAAATCCAAAATCTGCAATTGTGCTCCGATTGCGGTTTTTGATACCTCAAATGATAGGTCTCGGGACCTGTAATTGTTATGCCAAACCGCATTAAAATTGGTTGATTATTTCCATACATTTCACAGAAAAATCGATTCGAAGAAAATCACCTTACTATAGCTCAGCCGATTCAGAGCCGTAAAAATCCAAAATCTGCAATTGTGCTCCGATTGCGGTTCTTGACACCTCAAATGATAGGTCAGGACACCTGTAATTGCTATACCATACATTTCGTAGAAAGTTCGATTCAAAGAAAATCACCTTACTATAGCTCAGCCGATTCAGAGCTGTAAAAATCCAAAATCTGCAATTGTGCTCCGATTGCGGTTTTTGATACCTCAAATGATAGGTCTCGGAACCTGAAATTGTTATGCCAAACCGCATTAAAATTGGTTGATTATTTCCATACATTTCACAGAAAAATCGATTCGAAGAAAATCACCTTACTATAGCTCAGCCGATTCAGAGCTGTAAAAATCCAAAATCTGCAATTGTGCTCCGATTGCGGTTCTTGACACCTCAAATGATAGGTCAGGACACCTGTAATTGCTATACCATACATTTCGTAGAAAGTTCGATTCAAAGAAAATCACCTTACTAGCTCAGCCGATTCAGAGCTGTAAAAATCCAAAATCTGCAATTGTGCTCCGATTGCGGTTTTTGATACCTCAAATGATAGGTCTCGGAACCTGAAATTGTTATGCCAAACCGCATTAAAATTGGTTGATTATTTCCATACATTTCACAGAAAAATCGATTCGAAGAAAATCACCTTACTATAGCTCAGCCGATTCAGAGCTGTAAAAATCCAAAATCTGCAATTGTGCCCCGATTGCGGTTCTTGACACCTCAAATGATAGGTCAGGACACCTGTAATTGCTATACCATACATTTCGTAGAAAGTTCGATTCAAAGAAAATCACCTTACTATAGCTCAGCCGATTCAGAGCTGTAAAAATCCAAAATCTGCAATTGTGCTCCGATTGCGGTTTTTGATACCTCAAATGATAGGTCTCGGGACCTGAAATTGTTATGCCAAACCGCATTAAAATTGGTTGATTATTACCATACATTTCACAGAAAAATCGATTCGAAGAAAATCACCTTACTATAGCTCAGCCGATTCAGAGCTGTAAAAATCCAAAATCTGCAATTGTGCTCCGATTGCGGTTCTTGACACCTCAAATGATAGGTCAGGACACCTGTAATTGCTATACCATACATTTCGTAGAAAGTTCGATTCAAAGAAAATCACCTTACTAGCTCAGCCGATTCAGAGCTGTAAAAATCCAAAATCTGCAATTGTGCTCCGATTGCGGTTTTTGATACCTCAAATGATAGGTCTCGGGACCTGAAATTGTTATGCCAAACCGCATTAAAATTGGTTGATTATTACCATACATTTCACAGAAAAATCGATTCGAAGAAAATCACCTTACTATAGCTCAGCCGATTCAGAGCTGTAAAAATCCAAAATCTGCATTTGTGCTCCGATTGCGGTTCTTGACACCTCAAATGATAGGTCAGGACACCTGTAATTGCTATACCATACATTTCGTAGAAAGTTCGATTCAAAGAAAATCACCTTACTATAGCTCAGCCGATTCAGAGCTGTAAAAATCCAAAATCTGCAATTGTGCTCCGATTGCGGTTCTTGACACCTCAAATGATAGGTCAGGACACCTGTAATTGCTATACCATACATTTCGTAGAAATTTCGATTCAAAGAAAATCACCTTACTAGCTCAGCCGATTCAGAGCTGTAAAAATCCAAAATCTGCAATTGTGCTCCGATTGCGGTTTTTGATACCTCAAATGATAGGTCTCGGGACCTGAAATTGTTATGCCAAACCGCATTAAAATTGGTTGATTATTACCATACATTTCACAGAAAAATCGATTCGAAGAAAATCACCTTACTATAGCTCAGCCGATTCAGAGCTGTAAAAATCCAAAATCTGCAATTGTGCTCCGATTGCGGTTCTTGACACCTCAAATGATAGGTCAGGACACCTGTAATTGCTATACCATACATTTCGTAGAAAGTTCGATTCAAAGAAAATCACCTTACTATAGCTCAGCCGATTCAGAGCTGTAAAAATCCAAAATCTGCAATTGTGCTCCGATTGCGGTTCTTGACACCTCAAATGATAGGTCAGGACACCTGTAATTGCTATACCATACATTTCGTAGAAAGTTCGATTCAAAGAAAATCACCTTACTAGCTCAGCCGATTCAGAGCTGTAAAAATCCAAAATCTGCAATTGTGCTCCGATTGCGGTTTTTGATACCTCAAATGATAGGTCTCGGGACCTGAAATTGTTATGCCAAACCGCATTAAAATTGGTTGATTATTACCATACATTTCACAGAAAAATCGATTCGAAGAAAATCACCTTACTATAGCTCAGCCGATTCAGAGCTGTAAAAATCCAAAATCTGCAATTGTGCTCCGATTGCGGTTCTTGACACCTCAAATGATAGGTCAGGACACCTGTAATTGCTATACCATACATTTCGTAGAAAGTTCGATTCAAAGAAAATCACCTTACTATAGCTCAGCCGATTCAGAGCTGTAAAAATCCAAAATCTGCAATTGTGCTCCGATTGCGGTTCTTGACACCTCAAATGATAGGTCAGGACACCTGTAATTGCTATACCATACATTTCGTAGAAATTTCGATTCAAAGAAAATCACCTTACTAGCTCCAAAAACCGCAATCGGAGCACAATTGCAGATTTTGGATTTTTACAGCTCTGAATCGGCTGAGCTATAGTAAGGTGATTTTCTTCGAATCGATTTTTCTGTGAAATGTATGGAAATAATCAACCAATTTTAATGCGGTTTGGCATAACAATTTCAGGTCCCGAGACCTATCATTTGAGGTATCAAAAACCGCAATCGGAGCACAATTGCAGATTTTGGATTTTTACAGCTCTGAATCGGCTGAGCTATAGTAAGGTGATTTTCTTTGAATCGAACTTTCTACGAAATGTATGGTATAGCAATTACAGGTGTCCTGACCTATCATTTGAGGTGTCAAGAACCGCAATCGGAGCACAATTGCAGATTTTGGATTTTTACAGCTCTGAATCGGCTGAGCTATAGTAAGGTGATTTTCTTCGAATCGATTTTTCTGTGAAATGTATGGAAATAATCAACCAATTTTAATGCGGTTTGGCATAACAATTTCAGGTCCCGAGACCTATCATTTGAGGTATCAAAAACCGCAATCGGAGCACAATTGCAGATTTTGGATTTTTACAGCTCTGAATCGGCTGAGCTATAGTAAGGTGATTTTCTTTGAATCGAACTTTCTACGAAATGTATGGTATAGCAATTACAGGTGTCCTGACCTATCATTTGAGGTGTCAAGAACCGCAATCGGAGCACAATTGCAGATTTTGGATTTTTACAGCTCTGAATCGGCTGAGCTATAGTAAGGTGATTTTCTTCGAATCGATTTTTCTGTGAAATGTATGGAAATAATCAACCAATTTTAATGCGGTTTGGCATAACAATTACAGGTCCCGAGACCTATCATTTGAGGTATCAAAAACCGCAATCGGAGCACAATTGCAGATTTTGGATTTTTACAGCTCTGAATCGGCTGAGCTATAGTAAGGTGATTTTCTTTGAATCGAACTTTCTACGAAATGTATGGTATAGCAATTACAGGTGTCCTGACCTATCATTTGAGGTGTCAAGAACCGCAATCGGAGCACAATTGCAGATTTTGGATTTTTACAGCTCTGAATCGGCTGAGCTATAGTAAGGTGATTTTCTTCGAATCGATTTTTCTGTGAAATGTATGGAAATAATCAACCAATTTTAATGCGGTTTGGCATAACAATTACAGGTCCCGAGACCTATCATTTGAGGTATCAAAAACCGCAATCGGAGCACAATTGCAGATTTTGGATTTTTACAGCTCTGAATCGGCTGAGCTATAGTAAGGTGATTTTCTTCGAATCGATTTTTCTGTGAAATGTATGGAAATAATCAACCAATTTTAATGCGGTTTGGCATAACAATTTCAGGTCCCGAGACCTATCATTTGAGGTATCAAAAACCGCAATCGGAGCACAATTGCAGATTTTGGATTTTTACAGCTCTGAATCGGCTGAGCTATAGTAAGGTGATTTTCTTTGAATCGAACTTTCTACGAAATGTATGGTATAGCAATTACAGGTGTCCTGACCTATCATTTGAGGTGTCAAGAACCGCAATCGGAGCACAATTGCAGATTTTGGATTTTTACAGCTCTGAATCGGCTGAGCTATAGTAAGGTGATTTTCTTCGAATCGATTTTTCTGTGAAATGTATGGAAATAATCAACCAATTTTAATGCGGTTTGGCATAACAATTACAGGTCCCGAGACCTATCATTTGAGGTATCAAAAACCGCAATCGGAGCACAATTGCAGATTTTGGATTTTTACAGCTCTGAATCGGCTGAGCTATAGTAAGGTGATTTTCTTTGAATCGAACTTTCTACGAAATGTATGGTATAGTAATTACAGGTGTCCTGACCTATCATTTGAGGTGTCAAGAACCGCAATCGGAGCACAATTGCAGATTTTGGATTTTTACAGCTCTGAATCGGCTGAGCTATAGTAAGGTGATTTTCTTCGAATCGATTTTTCTGTGAAATGTATGGAAATAATCAACCAATTTTAATGCGGTTTGGCATAACAATTTCAGGTCCCGAGACCTATCATTTGAGGTATCAAAAACCGCAATCGGAGCACAATTGCAGATTTTGGATTTTTACAGCTCTGAATCGGCTGAGCTATAGTAAGGTGATTTTCTTTGAATCGAACTTTCTACGAAATGTATGGTATAGCAATTACAGGTGTCCTGACCTATCATTTGAGGTGTCAAGAACCGCAATCGGAGCACAATTGCAGATTTTGGATTTTTACAGCTCTGAATCGGCTGAGCTATAGTAAGGTGATTTTCTTCGAATCGATTTTTCTGTGAAATGTATGGAAATAATCAACCAATTTTAATGCGGTTTGGCATAACAATTTCAGGTCCCGAGACCTATCATTTGAGGTATCAAAAACCGCAATCGGAGCACAATTGCAGATTTTGGATTTTTACAGCTCTGAATCGGCTGAGCTATAGTAAGGTGATTTTCTTTGAATCGAACTTTCTACGAAATGTATGGTATAGCAATTACAGGTGTCCTGACCTATCGTTTGAGGTGTCAAGAACCGCAATCGGAGCACAATTGCAGATTTTGGATTTTTACAGCTCTGAATCGGCTGAGCTATAGTAAGGTGATTTTCTTCGAATCGATTTTTCTGTGAAATGTATGGAAATAATCAACCAATTTTAATGCGGTTTGGCATAACAATTACAGGTCCCGAGACCTATCATTTGAGGTATCAAAAACCGCAATCGGAGCACAATTGCAGATTTTGGATTTTTACAGCTCTGAATCGGCTGAGCTATAGTAAGGTGATTTTCTTCGAATCGATTTTTCTGTGAAATGTATGGAAATAATCAACCAATTTTAATGCGGTTTGGCATAACAATTTCAGGTCCCGAGACCTATCATTTGAGGTATCAAAAACCGCAATCGGAGCACAATTGCAGATTTTGGATTTTTACGGCTCTGAATCGGCTGAGCTATAGTAAGGTGATTTTCTTTGAATCGAACTTTCTACGAAATGTATGGTATAGCAATTACAGGTGTCCTGACCTATCATTTGAGGTGTCAAGAACCGCAATCGGAGCACAATTGCAGATTTTGGATTTTTACAGCTCTGAATCGGCTGAGCTATAGTAAGGTGATTTTCTTCGAATCGATTTTTCTGTGAAATGTATGGAAATAATCAACCAATTTTAATGCGGTTTGGCATAACAATTTCAGGTCCCGAGACCTATCATTTGAGGTATCAAAAACCGCAATCGGAGCACAATTGCAGATTTTGGATTTTTACAGCTCTGAATCGGCTGAGCTATAGTAAGGTGATTTTCTTTGAATCGAACTTTCTACGAAATGTATGGTATAGCAATTACAGGTGTCCTGACCTATCATTTGAGGTGTCAAGAACCGCAATCGGAGCACAATTGCAGATTTTGGATTTTTACAGCTCTGAATCGGCTGAGCTATAGTAAGGTGATTTTCTTCGAATCGATTTTTCTGTGAAATGTATGGAAATAATCAACCAATTTTAATGCGGTTTGGCATAACAATTTCAGGTCCCGAGACCTATCATTTGAGGTATCAAAAACCGCAATCGGAGCACAATTGCAGATTTTGGATTTTTACAGCTCTGAATCGGCTGAGCTATAGTAAGGTGATTTTCTTTGAATCGAACTTTCTACGAAATGTATGGTATAGCAATTACAGGTGTCCTGACCTATCATTTGAGGTGTCAAGAACCGCAATCGGAGCACAATTGCAGATTTTGGATTTTTACAGCTCTGAATCGGCTGAGCTATAGTAAGGTGATTTTCTTCGAATCGATTTTTCTGTGAAATGTATGGAAATAATCAACCAATTTTAATGCGGTTTGGCATAACAATTACAGGTCCCGAGACCTATCATTTGAGGTATCAAAAACCGCAATCGGAGCACAATTGCAGATTTTGAATTTTTACAGCTCTGAATCGGCTGAGCTATAGTAAGGTGATTTTCTTCGAATCGATTTTTCTGTGAAATGTATGGAAATAATCAACCAATTTTAATGCGGTTTGGCATAACAATTTCAGGTCCCGAGACCTATCATTTGAGGTATCAAAAACCGCAATCGGAGCACAATTGCAGATTTTGGATTTTTACAGCTCTGAATCGGCTGAGCTATAGTAAGGTGATTTTCTTTGAATCGAACTTTCTACGAAATGTATGGTATAGCAATTACAGGTGTCCTGACCTATCATTTGAGGTGTCAAGAACCGCAATCGGAGCACAATTGTAGATTTTGGATTTTTACAGCTCTGAATCGGCTGAGCTATAGTAAGGTGATTTTCTTCGAATCGATTTTTCTGTGAAATGTATGGAAATAATCAACCAATTTTAATGCGGTTTGGCATAACAATTTCAGGTCCCGAGACCTATCATTTGAGGTATCAAAAACCGCAATCGGAGCACAATTGCAGATTTTGGATTTTTACAGCTCTGAATCGGCTGAGCTATAGTAAGGTGATTTTCTTTGAATCGAACTTTCTACGAAATGTATGGTATAGCAATTACAGGTGTCCTGACCTATCATTTGAGGTGTCAAGAACCGCAATCGGAGCACAATTGCAGATTTTGGATTTTTACAGCTATGAATCGGCTGAGCTATAGTAAGGTGATTTTCTTCGAATCGATTTTTCTGTGAAATGTATGGAAATAATCAACCAATTTTAATGCGGTTTGGCATAACAATTTCAGGTCCCGAGACCTATCATTTGAGGTATCAAAAACCGCAATCGGAGCACAATTGCAGATTTTGGATTTTTACAGCTCTGAATCGGCTGAGCTATAGTAAGGTGATTTTCTTCGAATCGATTTTTCTGTGAAATGTATGGAAATAATCAACCAATTTTAATGCGGTTTGGCATAACAATTTCAGGTCCCGAGACCTATCATTTGAGGTATCAAAAACCGCAATCGGAGCACAATTGCAGATTTTGGATTTTTACAGCTCTGAATCGGCTGAGCTATAGTAAGGTGATTTTCTTCGAATCGATTTTTCTGTGAAATGTATGGAAATAATCAACCAATTTTAATGCGGTTTGGCATAACAATTACAGGTCCCGAGACCTATCATTTGAGGTATCAAAAACCGCAATCGGAGCACAATTGCAGATTTTGGATTTTTACAGCTCTGAATCGGCTGAGCTATAGTAAGGTGATTTTCTTCGAATCGATTTTTCTGTGAAATGTATGGAAATAATCAACCAATTTTAATGCGGTTTGGCATAACAATTTCAGGTCCCGAGACCTATCATTTGAGGTATCAAAAACCGCAATCGGAGCACAATTGCAGATTTTGGATTTTTACAGCTCTGAATCGGCTGAGCTATAGTAAGGTGATTTTCTTTGAATCGAACTTTCTACGAAATGTATGGTATAGCAATTACAGGTGTCCTGACCTATCATTTGAGGTGTCAAGAACCGCAATCGGAGCACAATTGCAGATTTTGGATTTTTACAGCTCTGAATCGGCTGAGCTATAGTAAGGTGATTTTCTTCGAATCGATTTTTCTGTGAAATGTATGGAAATAATCAACCAATTTTAATGCGGTTTGGCATAACAATTTCAGGTCCCGAGACCTATCATTTGAGGTATCAAAAACCGCAATCGGAGCACAATTGCAGATTTTGGATTTTTACAGCTCTGAATCGGCTGAGCTATAGTAAGGTGATTTTCTTTGAATCGAACTTTCTACGAAATGTATGGTATAGCAATTACAGGTGTCCTGACCTATCATTTGAGGTGTCAAGAACCGCAATCGGAGCACAATTGCAGATTTTGGATTTTTACAGCTATGAATCGGCTGAGCTATAGTAAGGTGATTTTCTTCGAATCGATTTTTCTGTGAAATGTATGGAAATAATCAACCAATTTTAATGCGGTTTGGCATAACAATTTCAGGTCCCGAGACCTATCATTTGAGGTATCAAAAACCGCAATCGGAGCACAATTGCAGATTTTGGATTTTTACAGCTCTGAATCGGCTGAGCTATAGTAAGGTGATTTTCTTCGAATCGATTTTTCTGTGAAATGTATGGAAATAATCAACCAATTTTAATGCGGTTTGGCATAACAATTTCAGGTCCCGAGACCTATCATTTGAGGTATCAAAAACCGCAATCGGAGCACAATTGCAGATTTTGGATTTTTACAGCTCTGAATCGGCTGAGCTATAGTAAGGTGATTTTCTTCGAATCGATTTTTCTGTGAAATGTATGGAAATAATCAACCAATTTTAATGCGGTTTGGCATAACAATTACAGGTCCCGAGACCTATCATTTGAGGTATCAAAAACCGCAATCGGAGCACAATTGCAGATTTTGGATTTTTACAGCTCTGAATCGGCTGAGCTATAGTAAGGTGATTTTCTTCGAATCGATTTTTCTGTGAAATGTATGGAAATAATCAACCAATTTTAATGCGGTTTGGCATAACAATTACAGGTCCCGAGACCTATCATTTGAGGTATCAAAAACCGCAATCGGAGCACAATTGCAGATTTTGGATTTTTACAGCTATGAATCGGCTGAGCTATAGTAAGGTGATTTTCTTCGAATCGATTTTTCTGTGAAATGTATGGAAATAATCAACCAATTTTAATGCGGTTTGGCATAACAATTTCAGGTCCCGAGACCTATCATTTGAGGTATCAAAAACCGCAATCGGAGCACAATTGCAGATTTTGGATTTTTACAGCTCTGAATCGGCTGAGCTATAGTAAGGTGATTTTCTTCGAATCGATTTTTCTGTGAAATGTATGGAAATAATCAACCAATTTTAATGCGGTTTGGCATAACAATTTCAGGTCCCGAGACCTATCATTTGAGGTATCAAAAACCGCAATCGGAGCACAATTGCAGATTTTGGATTTTTACAGCTCTGAATCGGCTGAGCTATAGTAAGGTGATTTTCTTCGAATCGATTTTTCTGTGAAATGTATGGAAATAATCAACCAATTTTAATGCGGTTTGGCATAACAATTACAGGTCCCGAGACCTATCATTTGAGGTATCAAAAACCGCAATCGGAGCACAATTGCAGATTTTGGATTTTTACAGCTCTGAATCGGCTGAGCTATAGTAAGGTGATTTTCTTCGAATCGATTTTTCTGTGAAATGTATGGAAATAATCAACCAATTTTAATGCGGTTTGGCATAACAATTTCAGGTCCCGAGACCTATCATTTGAGGTATCAAAAACCGCAATCGGAGCACAATTGCAGATTTTGGATTTTTACAGCTCTGAATCGGCTGAGCTATAGTAAGGTGATTTTCTTTGAATCGAACTTTCTACGAAATGTATGGTATAGCAATTACAGGTGTCCTGACCTATCATTTGAGGTGTCAAGAACCGCAATCGGAGCACAATTGCAGATTTTGGATTTTTACAGCTCTGAATCGGCTGAGCTATAGTAAGGTGATTTTCTTCGAATCGATTTTTCTGTGAAATGTATGGAAATAATCAACCAATTTTAATGCGGTTTGGCATAACAATTTCAGGTCCCGAGACCTATCATTTGAGGTATCAAAAACCGCAATCGGAGCACAATTGCAGATTTTGGATTTTTACAGCTCTGAATCGGCTGAGCTATAGTAAGGTGATTTTCTTTGAATCGAACTTTCTACGAAATGTATGGTATAGCAATTACAGGTGTCCTGACCTATCATTTGAGGTGTCAAGAACCGCAATCGGAGCACAATTGCAGATTTTGGATTTTTACAGCTCTGAATCGGCTGAGCTATAGTAAGGTGATTTTCTTCGAATCGATTTTTCTGTGAAATGTATGGAAATAATCAACCAATTTTAATGCGGTTTGGCATAACAATTACAGGTCCCGAGACCTATCATTTGAGGTATCAAAAACCGCAATCGGAGCACAATTGCAGATTTTGGATTTTTACAGCTCTGAATCGGCTGAGCTATAGTAAGGTGATTTTCTTCGAATCGATTTTTCTGTGAAATGTATGGAAATAATCAACCAATTTTAATGCGGTTTGGCATAACAATTTCAGGTCCCGAGACCTATCATTTGAGGTATCAAAAACCGCAATCGGAGCACAATTGCAGATTTTGGATTTTTACAGCTCTGAATCGGCTGAGCTATAGTAAGGTGATTTTCTTTGAATCGAACTTTCTACGAAATGTATGGTATAGCAATTACAGGTGTCCTGACCTATCATTTGAGGTGTCAAGAACCGCAATCGGAGCACAATTGTAGATTTTGGATTTTTACAGCTCTGAATCGGCTGAGCTATAGTAAGGTGATTTTCTTCGAATCGATTTTTCTGTGAAATGTATGGAAATAATCAACCAATTTTAATGCGGTTTGGCATAACAATTTCAGGTCCCGAGACCTATCATTTGAGGTATCAAAAACCGCAATCGGAGCACAATTGCAGATTTTGGATTTTTACAGCTCTGAATCGGCTGAGCTATAGTAAGGTGATTTTCTTTGAATCGAACTTTCTACGAAATGTATGGTATAGCAATTACAGGTGTCCTGACCTATCATTTGAGGTGTCAAGAACCGCAATCGGAGCACAATTGCAGATTTTGGATTTTTACAGCTCTGAATCGGCTGAGCTATAGTAAGGTGATTTTCTTCGAATCGATTTTTCTGTGAAATGTATGGAAATAATCAACCAATTTTAATGCGGTTTGGCATAACAATTTCAGGTCCCGAGACCTATCATTTGAGGTATCAAAAACCGCAATCGGAGCACAATTGCAGATTTTGGATTTTTACAGCTCTGAATCGGCTGAGCTATAGTAAGGTGATTTTCTTTGAATCGAACTTTCTACGAAATGTATGGTATAGCAATTACAGGTGTCCTGACCTATCATTTGAGGTGTCAAGAACCGCAATCGGAGCACAATTGCAGATTTTGGATTTTTACAGCTATGAATCGGCTGAGCTATAGTAAGGTGATTTTCTTCGAATCGATTTTTCTGTGAAATGTATGGAAATAATCAACCAATTTTAATGCGGTTTGGCATAACAATTTCAGGTCCCGAGACCTATCATTTGAGGTATCAAAAACCGCAATCGGAGCACAATTGCAGATTTTGGATTTTTACAGCTCTGAATCGG
Source organism: Tipula vernalis (assembly GCA_958295665.1). NCBI lineage: Eukaryota > Metazoa > Arthropoda > Insecta > Diptera > Tipulidae > Tipula > Tipula vernalis. Next base: position 457,429,146 of record OY282558.1, on the reverse strand, counting down.
CTGAGCTATAGTAAGGTGATTTTCTTCGAATCGATTTTTCTGTGAAATGTATGGAAATAATCAACCAATTTTAATGCGGTTTGGCATAACAATTTCAGGTCCCGAGACCTATCATTTGAGGTATCAAAAACCGCAATCGGAGCACAATTGCAGATTTTGGATTTTTACAGCTCTGAATCGGCTGAGCTATAGTAAGGTGATTTTCTTCGAATCGATTTTTCTGTGAAATGTATGGAAATAATCAACCAATTTTAATGCGGTTTGGCATAACAATTACAGGTCCCGAGACCTATCATTTGAGGTATCAAAAACCGCAATCGGAGCACAATTGCAGATTTTGGATTTTTACAGCTCTGAATCGGCTGAGCTATAGTAAGGTGATTTTCTTCGAATCGATTTTTCTGTGAAATGTATGGAAATAATCAACCAATTTTAATGCGGTTTGGCATAACAATTTCAGGTCCCGAGACCTATCATTTGAGGTATCAAAAACCGCAATCGGAGCACAATTGCAGATTTTGGATTTTTACAGCTCTGAATCGGCTGAGCTATAGTAAGGTGATTTTCTTTGAATCGAACTTTCTACGAAATGTATGGTATAGCAATTACAGGTGTCCTGACCTATCATTTGAGGTGTCAAGAACCGCAATCGGAGCACAATTGCAGATTTTGGATTTTTACAGCTCTGAATCGGCTGAGCTATAGTAAGGTGATTTTCTTCGAATCGATTTTTCTGTGAAATGTATGGAAATAATCAACCAATTTTAATGCGGTTTGGCATAACAATTTCAGGTCCCGAGACCTATCATTTGAGGTATCAAAAACCGCAATCGGAGCACAATTGCAGATTTTGGATTTTTACAGCTCTGAATCGGCTGAGCTATAGTAAGGTGATTTTCTTTGAATCGAACTTTCTACGAAATGTATGGTATAGCAATTACAGGTGTCCTGACCTATCATTTGAGGTGTCAAGAACCGCAATCGGAGCACAATTGCAGATTTTGGATTTTTACAGCTATGAATCGGCTGAGCTATAGTAAGGTGATTTTCTTCGAATCGATTTTTCTGTGAAATGTATGGAAATAATCAACCAATTTTAATGCGGTTTGGCATAACAATTTCAGGTCCCGAGACCTATCATTTGAGGTATCAAAAACCGCAATCGGAGCACAATTGCAGATTTTGGATTTTTACAGCTCTGAATCGGCTGAGCTATAGTAAGGTGATTTTCTTCGAATCGATTTTTCTGTGAAATGTATGGAAATAATCAACCAATTTTAATGCGGTTTGGCATAACAATTTCAGGTCCCGAGACCTATCATTTGAGGTATCAAAAACCGCAATCGGAGCACAATTGCAGATTTTGGATTTTTACAGCTCTGAATCGGCTGAGCTATAGTAAGGTGATTTTCTTCGAATCGATTTTTCTGTGAAATGTATGGAAATAATCAACCAATTTTAATGCGGTTTGGCATAACAATTACAGGTCCCGAGACCTATCATTTGAGGTATCAAAAACCGCAATCGGAGCACAATTGCAGATTTTGGATTTTTACAGCTCTGAATCGGCTGAGCTATAGTAAGGTGATTTTCTTCGAATCGATTTTTCTGTGAAATGTATGGAAATAATCAACCAATTTTAATGCGGTTTGGCATAACAATTACAGGTCCCGAGACCTATCATTTGAGGTATCAAAAACCGCAATCGGAGCACAATTGCAGATTTTGGATTTTTACAGCTATGAATCGGCTGAGCTATAGTAAGGTGATTTTCTTCGAATCGATTTTTCTGTGAAATGTATGGAAATAATCAACCAATTTTAATGCGGTTTGGCATAACAATTTCAGGTCCCGAGACCTATCATTTGAGGTATCAAAAACCGCAATCGGAGCACAATTGCAGATTTTGGATTTTTACAGCTCTGAATCGGCTGAGCTATAGTAAGGTGATTTTCTTCGAATCGATTTTTCTGTGAAATGTATGGAAATAATCAACCAATTTTAATGCGGTTTGGCATAACAATTTCAGGTCCCGAGACCTATCATTTGAGGTATCAAAAACCGCAATCGGAGCACAATTGCAGATTTTGGATTTTTACAGCTCTGAATCGGCTGAGCTATAGTAAGGTGATTTTCTTCGAATCGATTTTTCTGTGAAATGTATGGAAATAATCAACCAATTTTAATGCGGTTTGGCATAACAATTACAGGTCCCGAGACCTATCATTTGAGGTATCAAAAACCGCAATCGGAGCACAATTGCAGATTTTGGATTTTTACAGCTCTGAATCGGCTGAGCTATAGTAAGGTGATTTTCTTCGAATCGATTTTTCTGTGAAATGTATGGAAATAATCAACCAATTTTAATGCGGTTTGGCATAACAATTTCAGGTCCCGAGACCTATCATTTGAGGTATCAAAAACCGCAATCGGAGCACAATTGCAGATTTTGGATTTTTACAGCTCTGAATCGGCTGAGCTATAGTAAGGTGATTTTCTTTGAATCGAACTTTCTACGAAATGTATGGTATAGCAATTACAGGTGTCCTGACCTATCATTTGAGGTGTCAAGAACCGCAATCGGAGCACAATTGCAGATTTTGGATTTTTACAGCTCTGAATCGGCTGAGCTATAGTAAGGTGATTTTCTTCGAATCGATTTTTCTGTGAAATGTATGGAAATAATCAACCAATTTTAATGCGGTTTGGCATAACAATTACAGGTCTCGAGACCTATCATTTGAGGTATCAAAAACCGCAATCGGAGCACAATTGCAGATTTTGGATTTTTACAGCTCTGAATCGGCTGAGCTATAGTAAGGTGATTTTCTTTGAATCGAACTTTCTACGAAATGTATGGTATAGCAATTACAGGTGTCCTGACCTATCATTTGAGGTGTCAAGAACCGTAATCGGAGCACAATTGCAGATTTTGGATTTTTACAGCTCTGAATCGGCTGAGCTATAGTAAGGTGATTTTCTTCGAATCGATTTTTCTGTGAAATGTATGGAAATAATCAACCAATTTTAATGCGGTTTGGCATAACAATTTCAGGTCCCGAGACCTATCATTTGAGGTATCAAGAACCGCAATCGGAGCACAATTGCAGATTTTGGATTTTTACGGCTCTGAATCGGCTGAGCTATAGTAAGGTGATTTTCTTTGAATCGAACTTTCTACGAAATGTATGGTATAGCAATTACAGGTGTCCTGACCTATCATTTGAGGTGTCAAGAACCGCAATCGGAGCACAATTGCAGATTTTGGATTTTTACAGCTCTGAATCGGCTGAGCTATAGTAAGGTGATTTTCTTCGAATCGATTTTTCTGTGAAATGTATGGAAATAATCAACCAATTTTAATGCGGTTTGGCATAACAATTTCAGGTCCCGAGACCTATCATTTGAGGTATCAAAAACCGCAATCGGAGCACAATTGCAGATTTTGGATTTTTACAGCTCTGAATCGGCTGAGCTATAGTAAGGTGATTTTCTTTGAATCGAACTTTCTACGAAATGTATGGTATAGCAATTACAGGTGTCCTGACCTATCATTTGAGGTGTCAAGAACCGCAATCGGAGCACAATTGCAGATTTTGGATTTTTACAGCTCTGAATCGGCTGAGCTATAGTAAGGTGATTTTCTTCGAATCGATTTTTCTGTGAAATGTATGGAAATAATCAACCAATTTTAATGCGGTTTGGCATAACAATTACAGGTCCCGAGACCTATCATTTGAGGTATCAAAAACCGCAATCGGAGCACAATTGCAGATTTTGGATTTTTACAGCTCTGAATCGGCTGAGCTATAGTAAGGTGATTTTCTTCGAATCGATTTTTCTGTGAAATGTATGGAAATAATCAACCAATTTTAATGCGGTTTGGCATAACAATTACAGGTCCCGAGACCTATCATTTGAGGTATCAAAAACCGCAATCGGAGCACAATTGCAGATTTTGGATTTTTACAGCTCTGAATCGGCTGAGCTATAGTAAGGTGATTTTCTTTGAATCGAACTTTCTACGAAATGTATGGTATAGTAATTACAGGTGTCCTGACCTATCATTTGAGGTGTCAAGAACCGCAATCGGAGCACAATTGCAGATTTTGGATTTTTACAGCTCTGAATCGGCTGAGCTATAGTAAGGTGATTTTCTTCGAATCGATTTTTCTGTGAAATGTATGGAAATAATCAACCAATTTTAATGCGGTTTGGCATAACAATTACAGGTCCCGAGACCTATCATTTGAGGTATCAAAAACCGCAATCGGAGCACAATTGCAGATTTTGGATTTTTACAGCTCTGAATCGGCTGAGCTATAGTAAGGTGATTTTCTTCGAATCGATTTTTCTGTGAAATGTATGGAAATAATCAACCAATTTTAATGCGGTTTGGCATAACAATTTCAGGTCCCGAGACCTATCATTTGAGGTATCAAAAACCGCAATCGGAGCACAATTGCAGATTTTGGATTTTTACAGCTCTGAATCGGCTGAGCTATAGTAAGGTGATTTTCTTCGAATCGATTTTTCTGTGAAATGTATGGAAATAATCAACCAATTTTAATGCGGTTTGGCATAACAATTTCAGGTCCCGAGACCTATCATTTGAGGTATCAAAAACCGCAATCGGAGCACAATTGCAGATTTTGGATTTTTACAGCTCTGAATCGGCTGAGCTATAGTAAGGTGATTTTCTTCGAATCGATTTTTCTGTGAAATGTATGGAAATAATCAACCAATTTTAATGCGGTTTGGCATAACAATTACAGGTCCCGAGACCTATCATTTGAGGTATCAAAAACCGCAATCGGAGCACAATTGCAGATTTTGGATTTTTACAGCTCTGAATCGGCTGAGCTATAGTAAGGTGATTTTCTTCGAATCGATTTTTCTGTGAAATGTATGGAAATAATCAACCAATTTTAATGCGGTTTGGCATAACAATTTCAGGTCCCGAGACCTATCATTTGAGGTATCAAAAACCGCAATCGGAGCACAATTGCAGATTTTGGATTTTTACAGCTCTGAATCGGCTGAGCTATAGTAAGGTGATTTTCTTTGAATCGAACTTTCTACGAAATGTATGGTATAGCAATTACAGGTGTCCTGACCTATCATTTGAGGTGTCAAGAACCGCAATCGGAGCACAATTGCAGATTTTGGATTTTTACAGCTCTGAATCGGCTGAGCTATAGTAAGGTGATTTTCTTTGAATCGAACTTTCTACGAAATGTATGGTATAGCAATTACAGGTGTCCTGACCTATCATTTGAGGTGTCAAGAACCGTAATCGGAGCACAATTGCAGATTTTGGATTTTTACAGCTCTGAATCGGCTGAGCTATAGTAAGGTGATTTTCTTCGAATCGATTTTTCTGTGAAATGTATGGAAATAATCAACCAATTTTAATGCGGTTTGGCATAACAATTTCAGGTCCCGAGACCTATCATTTGAGGTATCAAGAACCGCAATCGGAGCACAATTGCAGATTTTGGATTTTTACGGCTCTGAATCGGCTGAGCTATAGTAAGGTGATTTTCTTTGAATCGAACTTTCTACGAAATGTATGGTATAGCAATTACAGGTGTCCTGACCTATCATTTGAGGTGTCAAGAACCGCAATCGGAGCACAATTGCAGATTTTGGATTTTTACAGCTCTGAATCGGCTGAGCTATAGTAAGGTGATTTTCTTCGAATCGATTTTTCTGTGAAATGTATGGAAATAATCAACCAATTTTAATGCGGTTTGGCATAACAATTTCAGGTCCCGAGACCTATCATTTGAGGTATCAAAAACCGCAATCGGAGCACAATTGCAGATTTTGGATTTTTACAGCTCTGAATCGGCTGAGCTATAGTAAGGTGATTTTCTTCGAATCGATTTTTCTGTGAAATGTATGGAAATAATCAACCAATTTTAATGCGGTTTGGCATAACAATTTCAGGTCCCGAGACCTATCATTTGAGGTATCAAAAACCGCAATCGGAGCACAATTGCAGATTTTGGATTTTTACAGCTCTGAATCGGCTGAGCTATAGTAAGGTGATTTTCTTCGAATCGATTTTTCTGTGAAATGTATGGAAATAATCAACCAATTTTAATGCGGTTTGGCATAACAATTTCAGGTCCCGAGACCTATCATTTGAGGTATCAAAAACCGCAATCGGAGCACAATTGCAGATTTTGGATTTTTACAGCTCTGAATCGGCTGAGCTATAGTAAGGTGATTTTCTTTGAATCGAACTTTCTACGAAATGTATGGTATAGCAATTACAGGTGTCCTGACCTATCATTTGAGGTGTCAAGAACCGCAATCGGAGCACAATTGCAGATTTTGGATTTTTACAGCTCTGAATCGGCTGAGCTATAGTAAGGTGATTTTCTTCGAATCGATTTTTCTGTGAAATGTATGGAAATAATCAACCAATTTTAATGCGGTTTGGCATAACAATTACAGGTCTCGAGACCTATCATTTGAGGTATCAAAAACCGCAATCGGAGCACAATTGCAGATTTTGGATTTTTACAGCTCTGAATCGGCTGAGCTATAGTAAGGTGATTTTCTTTGAATCGAACTTTCTACGAAATGTATGGTATAGCAATTACAGGTGTCCTGACCTATCATTTGAGGTGTCAAGAACCGTAATCGGAGCACAATTGCAGATTTTGGATTTTTACAGCTCTGAATCGGCTGAGCTATAGTAAGGTGATTTTCTTCGAATCGATTTTTCTGTGAAATGTATGGAAATAATCAACCAATTTTAATGCGGTTTGGCATAACAATTTCAGGTCCCGAGACCTATCATTTGAGGTATCAAGAACCGCAATCGGAGCACAATTGCAGATTTTGGATTTTTACGGCTCTGAATCGGCTGAGCTATAGTAAGGTGATTTTCTTTGAATCGAACTTTCTACGAAATGTATGGTATAGCAATTACAGGTGTCCTGACCTATCATTTGAGGTGTCAAGAACCGCAATCGGAGCACAATTGCAGATTTTGGATTTTTACAGCTCTGAATCGGCTGAGCTATAGTAAGGTGATTTTCTTCGAATCGATTTTTCTGTGAAATGTATGGAAATAATCAACCAATTTTAATGCGGTTTGGCATAACAATTTCAGGTCCCGAGACCTATCATTTGAGGTATCAAAAACCGCAATCGGAGCACAATTGCAGATTTTGGATTTTTACAGCTCTGAATCGGCTGAGCTATAGTAAGGTGATTTTCTTTGAATCGAACTTTCTACGAAATGTATGGTATAGCAATTACAGGTGTCCTGACCTATCATTTGAGGTGTCAAGAACCGCAATCGGAGCACAATTGCAGATTTTGGATTTTTACAGCTCTGAATCGGCTGAGCTATAGTAAGGTGATTTTCTTCGAATCGATTTTTCTGTGAAATGTATGGAAATAATCAACCAATTTTAATGCGGTTTGGCATAACAATTACAGGTCCCGAGACCTATCATTTGAGGTATCAAAAACCGCAATCGGAGCACAATTGCAGATTTTGGATTTTTACAGCTCTGAATCGGCTGAGCTATAGTAAGGTGATTTTCTTCGAATCGATTTTTCTGTGAAATGTATGGAAATAATCAACCAATTTTAATGCGGTTTGGCATAACAATTACAGGTCCCGAGACCTATCATTTGAGGTATCAAAAACCGCAATCGGAGCACAATTGCAGATTTTGGATTTTTACAGCTCTGAATCGGCTGAGCTATAGTAAGGTGATTTTCTTTGAATCGAACTTTCTACGAAATGTATGGTATAGTAATTACAGGTGTCCTGACCTATCATTTGAGGTGTCAAGAACCGCAATCGGAGCACAATTGCAGATTTTGGATTTTTACAGCTCTGAATCGGCTGAGCTATAGTAAGGTGATTTTCTTCGAATCGATTTTTCTGTGAAATGTATGGAAATAATCAACCAATTTTAATGCGGTTTGGCATAACAATTACAGGTCCCGAGACCTATCATTTGAGGTATCAAAAACCGCAATCGGAGCACAATTGCAGATTTTGGATTTTTACAGCTCTGAATCGGCTGAGCTATAGTAAGGTGATTTTCTTCGAATCGATTTTTCTGTGAAATGTATGGAAATAATCAACCAATTTTAATGCGGTTTGGCATAACAATTTCAGGTCCCGAGACCTATCATTTGAGGTATCAAAAACCGCAATCGGAGCACAATTGCAGATTTTGGATTTTTACAGCTCTGAATCGGCTGAGCTATAGTAAGGTGATTTTCTTCGAATCGATTTTTCTGTGAAATGTATGGAAATAATCAACCAATTTTAATGCGGTTTGGCATAACAATTTCAGGTCCCGAGACCTATCATTTGAGGTATCAAAAACCGCAATCGGAGCACAATTGCAGATTTTGGATTTTTACAGCTCTGAATCGGCTGAGCTATAGTAAGGTGATTTTCTTCGAATCGATTTTTCTGTGAAATGTATGGAAATAATCAACCAATTTTAATGCGGTTTGGCATAACAATTACAGGTCCCGAGACCTATCATTTGAGGTATCAAAAACCGCAATCGGAGCACAATTGCAGATTTTGGATTTTTACAGCTCTGAATCGGCTGAGCTATAGTAAGGTGATTTTCTTCGAATCGATTTTTCTGTGAAATGTATGGAAATAATCAACCAATTTTAATGCGGTTTGGCATAACAATTTCAGGTCCCGAGACCTATCATTTGAGGTATCAAAAACCGCAATCGGAGCACAATTGCAGATTTTGGATTTTTACAGCTCTGAATCGGCTGAGCTATAGTAAGGTGATTTTCTTTGAATCGAACTTTCTACGAAATGTATGGTATAGCAATTACAGGTGTCCTGACCTATCATTTGAGGTGTCAAGAACCGCAATCGGAGCACAATTGCAGATTTTGGATTTTTACAGCTCTGAATCGGCTGAGCTATAGTAAGGTGATTTTCTTTGAATCGAACTTTCTACGAAATGTATGGTATAGCAATTACAGGTGTCCTGACCTATCATTTGAGGTGTCAAGAACCGTAATCGGAGCACAATTGCAGATTTTGGATTTTTACAGCTCTGAATCGGCTGAGCTATAGTAAGGTGATTTTCTTCGAATCGATTTTTCTGTGAAATGTATGGAAATAATCAACCAATTTTAATGCGGTTTGGCATAACAATTTCAGGTCCCGAGACCTATCATTTGAGGTATCAAGAACCGCAATCGGAGCACAATTGCAGATTTTGGATTTTTACGGCTCTGAATCGGCTGAGCTATAGTAAGGTGATTTTCTTTGAATCGAACTTTCTACGAAATGTATGGTATAGCAATTACAGGTGTCCTGACCTATCATTTGAGGTGTCAAGAACCGCAATCGGAGCACAATTGCAGATTTTGGATTTTTACAGCTCTGAATCGGCTGAGCTATAGTAAGGTGATTTTCTTCGAATCGATTTTTCTGTGAAATGTATGGAAATAATCAACCAATTTTAATGCGGTTTGGCATAACAATTTCAGGTCCCGAGACCTATCATTTGAGGTATCAAAAACCGCAATCGGAGCACAATTGCAGATTTTGGATTTTTACAGCTCTGAATCGGCTGAGCTATAGTAAGGTGATTTTCTTCGAATCGATTTTTCTGTGAAATGTATGGAAATAATCAACCAATTTTAATGCGGTTTGGCATAACAATTTCAGGTCCCGAGACCTATCATTTGAGGTATCAAAAACCGCAATCGGAGCACAATTGCAGATTTTGGATTTTTACAGCTCTGAATCGGCTGAGCTATAGTAAGGTGATTTTCTTCGAATCGATTTTTCTGTGAAATGTATGGAAATAATCAACCAATTTTAATGCGGTTTGGCATAACAATTTCAGGTCCCGAGACCTATCATTTGAGGTATCAAAAACCGCAATCGGAGCACAATTGCAGATTTTGGATTTTTACAGCTCTGAATCGGCTGAGCTATAGTAAGGTGATTTTCTTTGAATCGAACTTTCTACGAAATGTATGGTATAGCAATTACAGGTGTCCTGACCTATCATTTGAGGTGTCAAGAACCGCAATCGGAGCACAATTGCAGATTTTGGATTTTTACAGCTCTGAATCGGCTGAGCTATAGTAAGGTGATTTTCTTCGAATCGATTTTTCTGTGAAATGTATGGAAATAATCAACCAATTTTAATGCGGTTTGGCATAACAATTACAGGTCTCGAGACCTATCATTTGAGGTATCAAAAACCGCAATCGGAGCACAATTGCAGATTTTGGATTTTTACAGCTCTGAATCGGCTGAGCTATAGTAAGGTGATTTTCTTTGAATCGAACTTTCTACGAAATGTATGGTATAGCAATTACAGGTGTCCTGACCTATCATTTGAGGTGTCAAGAACCGTAATCGGAGCACAATTGCAGATTTTGGATTTTTACAGCTCTGAATCGGCTGAGCTATAGTAAGGTGATTTTCTTCGAATCGATTTTTCTGTGAAATGTATGGAAATAATCAACCAATTTTAATGCGGTTTGGCATAACAATTACAGGTCCCGAGACCTATCATTTGAGGTATCAAAAACCGCAATCGGAGCACAATTGCAGATTTTGGATTTTTACAGCTCTGAATCGGCTGAGCTATAGTAAGGTGATTTTCTTCGAATCGATTTTTCTGTGAAATGTATGGAAATAATCAACCAATTTTAATGCGGTTTGGCATAACAATTTCAGGTCCCGAGACCTATCATTTGAGGTATCAAAAACCGCAATCGGAGCACAATTGCAGATTTTGGATTTTTACAGCTCTGAATCGGCTGAGCTATAGTAAGGTGATTTTCTTCGAATCGATTTTTCTGTGAAATGTATGGAAATAATCAACCAATTTTAATGCGGTTTGGCATAACAATTACAGGTCCCGAGACCTATCATTTGAGGTATCAAAAACCGCAATCGGAGCACAATTGCAGATTTTGGATTTTTACAGCTCTGAATCGGCTGAGCTATAGTAAGGTGATTTTCTTCGAATCGATTTTTCTGTGAAATGTATGGAAATAATCAACCAATTTTAATGCGGTTTGGCATAACAATTTCAGGTCCCGAGACCTATCATTTGAGGTATCAAAAACCGCAATCGGAGCACAATTGCAGATTTTGGATTTTTACAGCTCTGAATCGGCTGAGCTATAGTAAGGTGATTTTCTTTGAATCGAACTTTCTACGAAATGTATGGTATAGCAATTACAGGTGTCCTGACCTATCATTTGAGGTGTCAAGAACCGCAATCGGAGCACAATTGCAGATTTTGGATTTTTACAGCTCTGAATCGGCTGAGCTATAGTAAGGTGATTTTCTTTGAATCGAACTTTCTACGAAATGTATGGTATAGCAATTACAGGTGTCCTGACCTATCATTTGAGGTGTCAAGAACCGTAATCGGAGCACAATTGCAGATTTTGGATTTTTACAGCTCTGAATCGGCTGAGCTATAGTAAGGTGATTTTCTTCGAATCGATTTTTCTGTGAAATGTATGGAAATAATCAACCAATTTTAATGCGGTTTGGCATAACAATTTCAGGTCCCGAGACCTATCATTTGAGGTATCAAGAACCGCAATCGGAGCACAATTGCAGATTTTGGATTTTTACGGCTCTGAATCGGCTGAGCTATAGTAAGGTGATTTTCTTTGAATCGAACTTTCTACGAAATGTATGGTATAGCAATTACAGGTGTCCTGACCTATCATTTGAGGTGTCAAGAACCGCAATCGGAGCACAATTGCAGATTTTGGATTTTTACAGCTCTGAATCGGCTGAGCTATAGTAAGGTGATTTTCTTCGAATCGATTTTTCTGTGAAATGTATGGAAATAATCAACCAATTTTAATGCGGTTTGGCATAACAATTACAGGTCTCGAGACCTATCATTTGAGGTATCAAAAACCGCAATCGGAGCACAATTGCAGATTTTGGATTTTTACAGCTCTGAATCGGCTGAGCTATAGTAAGGTGATTTTCTTTGAATCGAACTTTCTACGAAATGTATGGTATAGCAATTACAGGTGTCCTGACCTATCATTTGAGGTGTCAAGAACCGTAATCGGAGCACAATTGCAGATTTTGGATTTTTACAGCTCTGAATCGGCTGAGCTATAGTAAGGTGATTTTCTTCGAATCGATTTTTCTGTGAAATGTATGGAAATAATCAACCAATTTTAATGCGGTTTGGCATAACAATTTCAGGTCCCGAGACCTATCATTTGAGGTATCAAGAACCGCAATCGGAGCACAATTGCAGATTTTGGATTTTTACGGCTCTGAATCGGCTGAGCTATAGTAAGGTGATTTTCTTTGAATCGAACTTTCTACGAAATGTATGGTATAGCAATTACAGGTGTCCTGACCTATCATTTGAGGTGTCAAGAACCGCAATCGGAGCACAATTGCAGATTTTGGATTTTTACAGCTCTGAATCGGCTGAGCTATAGTAAGGTGATTTTCTTCGAATCGATTTTTCTGTGAAATGTATGGAAATAATCAACCAATTTTAATGCGGTTTGGCATAACAATTTCAGGTCCCGAGACCTATCATTTGAGGTATCAAAAACCGCAATCGGAGCACAATTGCAGATTTTGGATTTTTACAGCTCTGAATCGGCTGAGCTATAGTAAGGTGATTTTCTTTGAATCGAACTTTCTACGAAATGTATGGTATAGCAATTACAGGTGTCCTGACCTATCATTTGAGGTGTCAAGAACCGCAATCGGAGCACAATTGCAGATTTTGGATTTTTACAGCTCTGAATCGGCTGAGCTATAGTAAGGTGATTTTCTTCGAATCGATTTTTCTGTGAAATGTATGGAAATAATCAACCAATTTTAATGCGGTTTGGCATAACAATTACAGGTCCCGAGACCTATCATTTGAGGTATCAAAAACCGCAATCGGAGCACAATTGCAGATTTTGGATTTTTACAGCTCTGAATCGGCTGAGCTATAGTAAGGTGATTTTCTTCGAATCGATTTTTCTGTGAAATGTATGGAAATAATCAACCAATTTTAATGCGGTTTGGCATAACAATTACAGGTCCCGAGACCTATCATTTGAGGTATCAAAAACCGCAATCGGAGCACAATTGCAGATTTTGGATTTTTACAGCTCTGAATCGGCTGAGCTATAGTAAGGTGATTTTCTTCGAATCGATTTTTCTGTGAAATGTATGGAAATAATCAACCAATTTTAATGCGGTTTGGCATAACAATTTCAGGTCCCGAGACCTATCATTTGAGGTATCAAAAACCGCAATCGGAGCACAATTGCAGATTTTGGATTTTTACAGCTCTGAATCGGCTGAGCTATAGTAAGGTGATTTTCTTCGAATCGATTTTTCTGTGAAATGTATGGAAATAATCAACCAATTTTAATGCGGTTTGGCATAACAATTACAGGTCCCGAGACCTATCATTTGAGGTATCAAAAACCGCAATCGGAGCCCAATTGCAGATTTTGGATTTTTACAGCTCTGAATCGGCTGAGCTATAGTAAGGTGATTTTCTTCGAATCGATTTTTCTGTGAAATGTATGGAAATAATCAACCAATTTTAATGCGGTTTGGCATAACAATTTCAGGTCCCGAGACCTATCATTTGAGGTATCAAAAACCGCAATCGGAGCACAATTGCAGATTTTGGATTTTTACAGCTCTGAATCGGCTGAGCTATAGTAAGGTGATTTTCTTTGAATCGAACTTTCTACGAAATGTATGGTATAGCAATTACAGGTGTCCTGACCTATCATTTGAGGTGTCAAGAACCGCAATCGGAGCACAATTGCAGATTTTGGATTTTTACAGCTCTGAATCGGCTGAGCTATAGTAAGGTGATTTTCTTTGAATCGAACTTTCTACGAAATGTATGGTATAGCAATTACAGGTGTCCTGACCTATCATTTGAGGTGTCAAGAACCGTAATCGGAGCACAATTGCAGATTTTGGATTTTTACAGCTCTGAATCGGCTGAGCTATAGTAAGGTGATTTTCTTCGAATCGATTTTTCTGTGAAATGTATGGAAATAATCAACCAATTTTAATGCGGTTTGGCATAACAATTTCAGGTCCCGAGACCTATCATTTGAGGTATCAAGAACCGCAATCGGAGCACAATTGCAGATTTTGGATTTTTACGGCTCTGAATCGGCTGAGCTATAGTAAGGTGATTTTCTTTGAATCGAACTTTCTACGAAATGTATGGTATAGCAATTACAGGTGTCCTGACCTATCATTTGAGGTGTCAAGAACCGCAATCGGAGCACAATTGCAGATTTTGGATTTTTACAGCTCTGAATCGGCTGAGCTATAGTAAGGTGATTTTCTTCGAATCGATTTTTCTGTGAAATGTATGGAAATAATCAACCAATTTTAATGCGGTTTGGCATAACAATTTCAGGTCCCGAGACCTATCATTTGAGGTATCAAAAACCGCAATCGGAGCACAATTGCAGATTTTGGATTTTTACAGCTCTGAATCGGCTGAGCTATAGTAAGGTGATTTTCTTTGAATCGAACTTTCTACGAAATGTATGGTATAGCAATTACAGGTGTCCTGACCTATCATTTGAGGTGTCAAGAACCGCAATCGGAGCACAATTGCAGATTTTGGATTTTTACAGCTCTGAATCGGCTGAGCTATAGTAAGGTGATTTTCTTCGAATCGATTTTTCTGTGAAATGTATGGAAATAATCAACCAATTTTAATGCGGTTTGGCATAACAATTACAGGTCCCGAGACCTATCATTTGAGGTATCAAAAACCGCAATCGGAGCACAATTGCAGATTTTGGATTTTTACAGCTCTGAATCGGCTGAGCTATAGTAAGGTGATTTTCTTCGAATCGATTTTTCTGTGAAATGTATGGAAATAATCAACCAATTTTAATGCGGTTTGGCATAACAATTACAGGTCCCGAGACCTATCATTTGAGGTATCAAAAACCGCAATCGGAGCACAATTGCAGATTTTGGATTTTTACAGCTCTGAATCGGCTGAGCTATAGTAAGGTGATTTTCTTCGAATCGATTTTTCTGTGAAATGTATGGAAATAATCAACCAATTTTAATGCGGTTTGGCATAACAATTTCAGGTCCCGAGACCTATCATTTGAGGTATCAAAAACCGCAATCGGAGCACAATTGCAGATTTTGGATTTTTACAGCTCTGAATCGGCTGAGCTATAGTAAGGTGATTTTCTTTGAATCGAACTTTCTACGAAATGTATGGTATAGCAATTACAGGTGTCCTGACCTATCATTTGAGGTGTCAAGAACCGCAATCGGAGCACAATTGCAGATTTTGGATTTTTACAGCTCTGAATCGGCTGAGCTATAGTAAGGTGATTTTCTTCGAATCGATTTTTCTGTGAAATGTATGGAAATAATCAACCAATTTTAATGCGGTTTGGCATAACAATTACAGGTCCCGAGACCTATCATTTGAGGTATCAAAAACCGCAATCGGAGCACAATTGCAGATTTTGGATTTTTACAGCTCTGAATCGGCTGAGCTATAGTAAGGTGATTTTCTTCGAATCGATTTTTCTGTGAAATGTATGGAAATAATCAACCAATTTTAATGCGGTTTGGCATAACAATTACAGGTCCCGAGACCTATCATTTGAGGTATCAAAAACCGCAATCGGAGCACAATTGCAGATTTTGGATTTTTACAGCTCTGAATCGGCTGAGCTATAGTAAGGTGATTTTCTTTGAATCGAACTTTCTACGAAATGTATGGTATAGCAATTACAGGTGTCCTGACCTATCATTTGAGGTGTCAAGAACCGCAATCGGAGCACAATTGCAGATTTTGGATTTTTACAGCTCTGAATCGGCTGAGCTATAGTAAGGTGATTTTCTTCGAATCGATTTTTCTGTGAAATGTATGGAAATAATCAACCAATTTTAATGCGGTTTGGCATAACAATTACAGGTCCCGAGACCTATCATTTGAGGTATCAAAAACCGCAATCGGAGCACAATTGCAGATTTTGGATTTTTACAGCTCTGAATCGGCTGAGCTATAGTAAGGTGATTTTCTTCGAATCGATTTTTCTGTGAAATGTATGGAAATAATCAACCAATTTTAATGCGGTTTGGCATAACAATTACAGGTCCCGAGACCTATCATTTGAGGTATCAAAAACCGCAATCGGAGCACAATTGCAGATTTTGGATTTTTACAGCTCTGAATCGGCTGAGCTATAGTAAGGTGATTTTCTTCGAATCGATTTTTCTGTGAAATGTATGGAAATAATCAACCAATTTTAATGCGGTTTGGCATAACAATTTCAGGTCCCGAGACCTATCATTTGAGGTATCAAAAACCGCAATCGGAGCACAATTGCAGATTTTGGATTTTTACAGCTCTGAATCGGCTGAGCTATAGTAAGGTGATTTTCTTTGAATCGAACTTTCTACGAAATGTATGGTATAGCAATTACAGGTGTCCTGACCTATCATTTGAGGTGTCAAGAACCGCAATCGGAGCACAATTGCAGATTTTGGATTTTTACAGCTCTGAATCGGCTGAGCTATAGTAAGGTGATTTTCTTTGAATCGAACTTTCTACGAAATGTATGGTATAGCAATTACAGGTGTCCTGACCTATCATTTGAGGTGTCAAGAACCGTAATCGGAGCACAATTGCAGATTTTGGATTTTTACAGCTCTGAATCGGCTGAGCTATAGTAAGGTGATTTTCTTCGAATCGATTTTTCTGTGAAATGTATGGAAATAATCAACCAATTTTAATGCGGTTTGGCATAACAATTTCAGGTCCCGAGACCTATCATTTGAGGTATCAAGAACCGCAATCGGAGCACAATTGCAGATTTTGGATTTTTACGGCTCTGAATCGGCTGAGCTATAGTAAGGTGATTTTCTTTGAATCGAACTTTCTACGAAATGTATGGTATAGCAATTACAGGTGTCCTGACCTATCATTTGAGGTGTCAAGAACCGCAATCGGAGCACAATTGCAGATTTTGGATTTTTACAGCTCTGAATCGGCTGAGCTATAGTAAGGTGATTTTCTTCGAATCGATTTTTCTGTGAAATGTATGGAAATAATCAACCAATTTTAATGCGGTTTGGCATAACAATTTCAGGTCCCGAGACCTATCATTTGAGGTATCAAAAACCGCAATCGGAGCACAATTGCAGATTTTGGATTTTTACAGCTCTGAATCGGCTGAGCTATAGTAAGGTGATTTTCTTTGAATCGAACTTTCTACGAAATGTATGGTATAGCAATTACAGGTGTCCTGACCTATCATTTGAGGTGTCAAGAACCGCAATCGGAGCACAATTGCAGATTTTGGATTTTTACAGCTCTGAATCGGCTGAGCTATAGTAAGGTGATTTTCTTCGAATCGATTTTTCTGTGAAATGTATGGAAATAATCAACCAATTTTAATGCGGTTTGGCATAACAATTACAGGTCCCGAGACCTATCATTTGAGGTATCAAAAACCGCAATCGGAGCACAATTGCAGATTTTGGATTTTTACAGCTCTGAATCGGCTGAGCTATAGTAAGGTGATTTTCTTCGAATCGATTTTTCTGTGAAATGTATGGAAATAATCAACCAATTTTAATGCGGTTTGGCATAACAATTACAGGTCCCGAGACCTATCATTTGAGGTATCAAAAACCGCAATCGGAGCACAATTGCAGATTTTGGATTTTTACAGCTCTGAATCGGCTGAGCTATAGTAAGGTGATTTTCTTCGAATCGATTTTTCTGTGAAATGTATGGAAATAATCAACCAATTTTAATGCGGTTTGGCATAACAATTTCAGGTCCCGAGACCTATCATTTGAGGTATCAAAAACCGCAATCGGAGCACAATTGCAGATTTTGGATTTTTACAGCTCTGAATCGGCTGAGCTATAGTAAGGTGATTTTCTTCGAATCGATTTTTCTGTGAAATGTATGGAAATAATCAACCAATTTTAATGCGGTTTGGCATAACAATTACAGGTCCCGAGACCTATCATTTGAGGTATCAAAAACCGCAATCGGAGCACAATTGCAGATTTTGGATTTTTACAGCTCTGAATCGGCTGAGCTATAGTAAGGTGATTTTCTTCGAATCGATTTTTCTGTGAAATGTATGGAAATAATCAACCAATTTTAATGCGGTTTGGCATAACAATTTCAGGTCCCGAGACCTATCATTTGAGGTATCAAAAACCGCAATCGGAGCACAATTGCAGATTTTGGATTTTTACAGCTCTGAATCGGCTGAGCTATAGTAAGGTGATTTTCTTTGAATCGAACTTTCTACGAAATGTATGGTATAGCAATTACAGGTGTCCTGACCTATCATTTGAGGTGTCAAGAACCGCAATCGGAGCACAATTGCAGATTTTGGATTTTTACAGCTCTGAATCGGCTGAGCTATAGTAAGGTGATTTTCTTTGAATCGAACTTTCTACGAAATGTATGGTATAGCAATTACAGGTGTCCTGACCTATCATTTGAGGTGTCAAGAACCGTAATCGGAGCACAATTGCAGATTTTGGATTTTTACAGCTCTGAATCGGCTGAGCTATAGTAAGGTGATTTTCTTCGAATCGATTTTTCTGTGAAATGTATGGAAATAATCAACCAATTTTAATGCGGTTTGGCATAACAATTTCAGGTCCCGAGACCTATCATTTGAGGTATCAAGAACCGCAATCGGAGCACAATTGCAGATTTTGGATTTTTACGGCTCTGAATCGGCTGAGCTATAGTAAGGTGATTTTCTTTGAATCGAACTTTCTACGAAATGTATGGTATAGCAATTACAGGTGTCCTGACCTATCATTTGAGGTGTCAAGAACCGCAATCGGAGCACAATTGCAGATTTTGGATTTTTACAGCTCTGAATCGGCTGAGCTATAGTAAGGTGATTTTCTTCGAATCGATTTTTCTGTGAAATGTATGGAAATAATCAACCAATTTTAATGCGGTTTGGCATAACAATTACAGGTCTCGAGACCTATCATTTGAGGTATCAAAAACCGCAATCGGAGCACAATTGCAGATTTTGGATTTTTACAGCTCTGAATCGGCTGAGCTATAGTAAGGTGATTTTCTT
This sequence comes from Tipula vernalis, assembly GCA_958295665.1. Taxonomy (NCBI): domain Eukaryota; kingdom Metazoa; phylum Arthropoda; class Insecta; order Diptera; family Tipulidae; genus Tipula; species Tipula vernalis. The sequence goes on along the minus strand of OY282558.1, from coordinate 457,410,018 downwards.
TGAATCGAACTTTCTACGAAATGTATGGTATAGCAATTACAGGTGTCCTGACCTATCATTTGAGGTGTCAAGAACCGTAATCGGAGCACAATTGCAGATTTTGGATTTTTACAGCTCTGAATCGGCTGAGCTATAGTAAGGTGATTTTCTTCGAATCGATTTTTCTGTGAAATGTATGGAAATAATCAACCAATTTTAATGCGGTTTGGCATAACAATTTCAGGTCCCGAGACCTATCATTTGAGGTATCAAGAACCGCAATCGGAGCACAATTGCAGATTTTGGATTTTTACGGCTCTGAATCGGCTGAGCTATAGTAAGGTGATTTTCTTTGAATCGAACTTTCTACGAAATGTATGGTATAGCAATTACAGGTGTCCTGACCTATCATTTGAGGTGTCAAGAACCGCAATCGGAGCACAATTGCAGATTTTGGATTTTTACAGCTCTGAATCGGCTGAGCTATAGTAAGGTGATTTTCTTCGAATCGATTTTTCTGTGAAATGTATGGAAATAATCAACCAATTTTAATGCGGTTTGGCATAACAATTTCAGGTCCCGAGACCTATCATTTGAGGTATCAAAAACCGCAATCGGAGCACAATTGCAGATTTTGGATTTTTACAGCTCTGAATCGGCTGAGCTATAGTAAGGTGATTTTCTTTGAATCGAACTTTCTACGAAATGTATGGTATAGCAATTACAGGTGTCCTGACCTATCATTTGAGGTGTCAAGAACCGCAATCGGAGCACAATTGCAGATTTTGGATTTTTACAGCTCTGAATCGGCTGAGCTATAGTAAGGTGATTTTCTTCGAATCGATTTTTCTGTGAAATGTATGGAAATAATCAACCAATTTTAATGCGGTTTGGCATAACAATTACAGGTCCCGAGACCTATCATTTGAGGTATCAAAAACCGCAATCGGAGCACAATTGCAGATTTTGGATTTTTACAGCTCTGAATCGGCTGAGCTATAGTAAGGTGATTTTCTTCGAATCGATTTTTCTGTGAAATGTATGGAAATAATCAACCAATTTTAATGCGGTTTGGCATAACAATTACAGGTCCCGAGACCTATCATTTGAGGTATCAAAAACCGCAATCGGAGCACAATTGCAGATTTTGGATTTTTACAGCTCTGAATCGGCTGAGCTATAGTAAGGTGATTTTCTTCGAATCGATTTTTCTGTGAAATGTATGGAAATAATCAACCAATTTTAATGCGGTTTGGCATAACAATTTCAGGTCCCGAGACCTATCATTTGAGGTATCAAAAACCGCAATCGGAGCACAATTGCAGATTTTGGATTTTTACAGCTCTGAATCGGCTGAGCTATAGTAAGGTGATTTTCTTCGAATCGATTTTTCTGTGAAATGTATGGAAATAATCAACCAATTTTAATGCGGTTTGGCATAACAATTACAGGTCCCGAGACCTATCATTTGAGGTATCAAAAACCGCAATCGGAGCACAATTGCAGATTTTGGATTTTTACAGCTCTGAATCGGCTGAGCTATAGTAAGGTGATTTTCTTCGAATCGATTTTTCTGTGAAATGTATGGAAATAATCAACCAATTTTAATGCGGTTTGGCATAACAATTTCAGGTCCCGAGACCTATCATTTGAGGTATCAAAAACCGCAATCGGAGCACAATTGCAGATTTTGGATTTTTACAGCTCTGAATCGGCTGAGCTATAGTAAGGTGATTTTCTTTGAATCGAACTTTCTACGAAATGTATGGTATAGCAATTACAGGTGTCCTGACCTATCATTTGAGGTGTCAAGAACCGCAATCGGAGCACAATTGCAGATTTTGGATTTTTACAGCTCTGAATCGGCTGAGCTATAGTAAGGTGATTTTCTTTGAATCGAACTTTCTACGAAATGTATGGTATAGCAATTACAGGTGTCCTGACCTATCATTTGAGGTGTCAAGAACCGTAATCGGAGCACAATTGCAGATTTTGGATTTTTACAGCTCTGAATCGGCTGAGCTATAGTAAGGTGATTTTCTTCGAATCGATTTTTCTGTGAAATGTATGGAAATAATCAACCAATTTTAATGCGGTTTGGCATAACAATTTCAGGTCCCGAGACCTATCATTTGAGGTATCAAGAACCGCAATCGGAGCACAATTGCAGATTTTGGATTTTTACGGCTCTGAATCGGCTGAGCTATAGTAAGGTGATTTTCTTTGAATCGAACTTTCTACGAAATGTATGGTATAGCAATTACAGGTGTCCTGACCTATCATTTGAGGTGTCAAGAACCGCAATCGGAGCACAATTGCAGATTTTGGATTTTTACAGCTCTGAATCGGCTGAGCTATAGTAAGGTGATTTTCTTCGAATCGATTTTTCTGTGAAATGTATGGAAATAATCAACCAATTTTAATGCGGTTTGGCATAACAATTTCAGGTCCCGAGACCTATCATTTGAGGTATCAAAAACCGCAATCGGAGCACAATTGCAGATTTTGGATTTTTACAGCTCTGAATCGGCTGAGCTATAGTAAGGTGATTTTCTTCGAATCGATTTTTCTGTGAAATGTATGGAAATAATCAACCAATTTTAATGCGGTTTGGCATAACAATTTCAGGTCCCGAGACCTATCATTTGAGGTATCAAAAACCGCAATCGGAGCACAATTGCAGATTTTGGATTTTTACAGCTCTGAATCGGCTGAGCTATAGTAAGGTGATTTTCTTCGAATCGATTTTTCTGTGAAATGTATGGAAATAATCAACCAATTTTAATGCGGTTTGGCATAACAATTTCAGGTCCCGAGACCTATCATTTGAGGTATCAAAAACCGCAATCGGAGCACAATTGCAGATTTTGGATTTTTACAGCTCTGAATCGGCTGAGCTATAGTAAGGTGATTTTCTTTGAATCGAACTTTCTACGAAATGTATGGTATAGCAATTACAGGTGTCCTGACCTATCATTTGAGGTGTCAAGAACCGCAATCGGAGCACAATTGCAGATTTTGGATTTTTACAGCTCTGAATCGGCTGAGCTATAGTAAGGTGATTTTCTTCGAATCGATTTTTCTGTGAAATGTATGGAAATAATCAACCAATTTTAATGCGGTTTGGCATAACAATTACAGGTCTCGAGACCTATCATTTGAGGTATCAAAAACCGCAATCGGAGCACAATTGCAGATTTTGGATTTTTACAGCTCTGAATCGGCTGAGCTATAGTAAGGTGATTTTCTTTGAATCGAACTTTCTACGAAATGTATGGTATAGCAATTACAGGTGTCCTGACCTATCATTTGAGGTGTCAAGAACCGTAATCGGAGCACAATTGCAGATTTTGGATTTTTACAGCTCTGAATCGGCTGAGCTATAGTAAGGTGATTTTCTTCGAATCGATTTTTCTGTGAAATGTATGGAAATAATCAACCAATTTTAATGCGGTTTGGCATAACAATTTCAGGTCCCGAGACCTATCATTTGAGGTATCAAGAACCGCAATCGGAGCACAATTGCAGATTTTGGATTTTTACGGCTCTGAATCGGCTGAGCTATAGTAAGGTGATTTTCTTTGAATCGAACTTTCTACGAAATGTATGGTATAGCAATTACAGGTGTCCTGACCTATCATTTGAGGTGTCAAGAACCGCAATCGGAGCACAATTGCAGATTTTGGATTTTTACAGCTCTGAATCGGCTGAGCTATAGTAAGGTGATTTTCTTCGAATCGATTTTTCTGTGAAATGTATGGAAATAATCAACCAATTTTAATGCGGTTTGGCATAACAATTTCAGGTCCCGAGACCTATCATTTGAGGTATCAAAAACCGCAATCGGAGCACAATTGCAGATTTTGGATTTTTACAGCTCTGAATCGGCTGAGCTATAGTAAGGTGATTTTCTTTGAATCGAACTTTCTACGAAATGTATGGTATAGCAATTACAGGTGTCCTGACCTATCATTTGAGGTGTCAAGAACCGCAATCGGAGCACAATTGCAGATTTTGGATTTTTACAGCTCTGAATCGGCTGAGCTATAGTAAGGTGATTTTCTTCGAATCGATTTTTCTGTGAAATGTATGGAAATAATCAACCAATTTTAATGCGGTTTGGCATAACAATTACAGGTCCCGAGACCTATCATTTGAGGTATCAAAAACCGCAATCGGAGCACAATTGCAGATTTTGGATTTTTACAGCTCTGAATCGGCTGAGCTATAGTAAGGTGATTTTCTTCGAATCGATTTTTCTGTGAAATGTATGGAAATAATCAACCAATTTTAATGCGGTTTGGCATAACAATTACAGGTCCCGAGACCTATCATTTGAGGTATCAAAAACCGCAATCGGAGCACAATTGCAGATTTTGGATTTTTACAGCTCTGAATCGGCTGAGCTATAGTAAGGTGATTTTCTTTGAATCGAACTTTCTACGAAATGTATGGTATAGTAATTACAGGTGTCCTGACCTATCATTTGAGGTGTCAAGAACCGCAATCGGAGCACAATTGCAGATTTTGGATTTTTACAGCTCTGAATCGGCTGAGCTATAGTAAGGTGATTTTCTTCGAATCGATTTTTCTGTGAAATGTATGGAAATAATCAACCAATTTTAATGCGGTTTGGCATAACAATTACAGGTCCCGAGACCTATCATTTGAGGTATCAAAAACCGCAATCGGAGCACAATTGCAGATTTTGGATTTTTACAGCTCTGAATCGGCTGAGCTATAGTAAGGTGATTTTCTTCGAATCGATTTTTCTGTGAAATGTATGGAAATAATCAACCAATTTTAATGCGGTTTGGCATAACAATTTCAGGTCCCGAGACCTATCATTTGAGGTATCAAAAACCGCAATCGGAGCACAATTGCAGATTTTGGATTTTTACAGCTCTGAATCGGCTGAGCTATAGTAAGGTGATTTTCTTCGAATCGATTTTTCTGTGAAATGTATGGAAATAATCAACCAATTTTAATGCGGTTTGGCATAACAATTTCAGGTCCCGAGACCTATCATTTGAGGTATCAAAAACCGCAATCGGAGCACAATTGCAGATTTTGGATTTTTACAGCTCTGAATCGGCTGAGCTATAGTAAGGTGATTTTCTTCGAATCGATTTTTCTGTGAAATGTATGGAAATAATCAACCAATTTTAATGCGGTTTGGCATAACAATTACAGGTCCCGAGACCTATCATTTGAGGTATCAAAAACCGCAATCGGAGCACAATTGCAGATTTTGGATTTTTACAGCTCTGAATCGGCTGAGCTATAGTAAGGTGATTTTCTTCGAATCGATTTTTCTGTGAAATGTATGGAAATAATCAACCAATTTTAATGCGGTTTGGCATAACAATTTCAGGTCCCGAGACCTATCATTTGAGGTATCAAAAACCGCAATCGGAGCACAATTGCAGATTTTGGATTTTTACAGCTCTGAATCGGCTGAGCTATAGTAAGGTGATTTTCTTTGAATCGAACTTTCTACGAAATGTATGGTATAGCAATTACAGGTGTCCTGACCTATCATTTGAGGTGTCAAGAACCGCAATCGGAGCACAATTGCAGATTTTGGATTTTTACAGCTCTGAATCGGCTGAGCTATAGTAAGGTGATTTTCTTTGAATCGAACTTTCTACGAAATGTATGGTATAGCAATTACAGGTGTCCTGACCTATCATTTGAGGTGTCAAGAACCGTAATCGGAGCACAATTGCAGATTTTGGATTTTTACAGCTCTGAATCGGCTGAGCTATAGTAAGGTGATTTTCTTCGAATCGATTTTTCTGTGAAATGTATGGAAATAATCAACCAATTTTAATGCGGTTTGGCATAACAATTTCAGGTCCCGAGACCTATCATTTGAGGTATCAAGAACCGCAATCGGAGCACAATTGCAGATTTTGGATTTTTACGGCTCTGAATCGGCTGAGCTATAGTAAGGTGATTTTCTTTGAATCGAACTTTCTACGAAATGTATGGTATAGCAATTACAGGTGTCCTGACCTATCATTTGAGGTGTCAAGAACCGCAATCGGAGCACAATTGCAGATTTTGGATTTTTACAGCTCTGAATCGGCTGAGCTATAGTAAGGTGATTTTCTTCGAATCGATTTTTCTGTGAAATGTATGGAAATAATCAACCAATTTTAATGCGGTTTGGCATAACAATTTCAGGTCCCGAGACCTATCATTTGAGGTATCAAAAACCGCAATCGGAGCACAATTGCAGATTTTGGATTTTTACAGCTCTGAATCGGCTGAGCTATAGTAAGGTGATTTTCTTCGAATCGATTTTTCTGTGAAATGTATGGAAATAATCAACCAATTTTAATGCGGTTTGGCATAACAATTTCAGGTCCCGAGACCTATCATTTGAGGTATCAAAAACCGCAATCGGAGCACAATTGCAGATTTTGGATTTTTACAGCTCTGAATCGGCTGAGCTATAGTAAGGTGATTTTCTTCGAATCGATTTTTCTGTGAAATGTATGGAAATAATCAACCAATTTTAATGCGGTTTGGCATAACAATTTCAGGTCCCGAGACCTATCATTTGAGGTATCAAAAACCGCAATCGGAGCACAATTGCAGATTTTGGATTTTTACAGCTCTGAATCGGCTGAGCTATAGTAAGGTGATTTTCTTTGAATCGAACTTTCTACGAAATGTATGGTATAGCAATTACAGGTGTCCTGACCTATCATTTGAGGTGTCAAGAACCGCAATCGGAGCACAATTGCAGATTTTGGATTTTTACAGCTCTGAATCGGCTGAGCTATAGTAAGGTGATTTTCTTCGAATCGATTTTTCTGTGAAATGTATGGAAATAATCAACCAATTTTAATGCGGTTTGGCATAACAATTACAGGTCTCGAGACCTATCATTTGAGGTATCAAAAACCGCAATCGGAGCACAATTGCAGATTTTGGATTTTTACAGCTCTGAATCGGCTGAGCTATAGTAAGGTGATTTTCTTTGAATCGAACTTTCTACGAAATGTATGGTATAGCAATTACAGGTGTCCTGACCTATCATTTGAGGTGTCAAGAACCGTAATCGGAGCACAATTGCAGATTTTGGATTTTTACAGCTCTGAATCGGCTGAGCTATAGTAAGGTGATTTTCTTCGAATCGATTTTTCTGTGAAATGTATGGAAATAATCAACCAATTTTAATGCGGTTTGGCATAACAATTTCAGGTCCCGAGACCTATCATTTGAGGTATCAAGAACCGCAATCGGAGCACAATTGCAGATTTTGGATTTTTACGGCTCTGAATCGGCTGAGCTATAGTAAGGTGATTTTCTTTGAATCGAACTTTCTACGAAATGTATGGTATAGCAATTACAGGTGTCCTGACCTATCATTTGAGGTGTCAAGAACCGCAATCGGAGCACAATTGCAGATTTTGGATTTTTACAGCTCTGAATCGGCTGAGCTATAGTAAGGTGATTTTCTTCGAATCGATTTTTCTGTGAAATGTATGGAAATAATCAACCAATTTTAATGCGGTTTGGCATAACAATTTCAGGTCCCGAGACCTATCATTTGAGGTATCAAAAACCGCAATCGGAGCACAATTGCAGATTTTGGATTTTTACAGCTCTGAATCGGCTGAGCTATAGTAAGGTGATTTTCTTTGAATCGAACTTTCTACGAAATGTATGGTATAGCAATTACAGGTGTCCTGACCTATCATTTGAGGTGTCAAGAACCGCAATCGGAGCACAATTGCAGATTTTGGATTTTTACAGCTCTGAATCGGCTGAGCTATAGTAAGGTGATTTTCTTCGAATCGATTTTTCTGTGAAATGTATGGAAATAATCAACCAATTTTAATGCGGTTTGGCATAACAATTACAGGTCCCGAGACCTATCATTTGAGGTATCAAAAACCGCAATCGGAGCACAATTGCAGATTTTGGATTTTTACAGCTCTGAATCGGCTGAGCTATAGTAAGGTGATTTTCTTCGAATCGATTTTTCTGTGAAATGTATGGAAATAATCAACCAATTTTAATGCGGTTTGGCATAACAATTACAGGTCCCGAGACCTATCATTTGAGGTATCAAAAACCGCAATCGGAGCACAATTGCAGATTTTGGATTTTTACAGCTCTGAATCGGCTGAGCTATAGTAAGGTGATTTTCTTTGAATCGAACTTTCTACGAAATGTATGGTATAGTAATTACAGGTGTCCTGACCTATCATTTGAGGTGTCAAGAACCGCAATCGGAGCACAATTGCAGATTTTGGATTTTTACAGCTCTGAATCGGCTGAGCTATAGTAAGGTGATTTTCTTCGAATCGATTTTTCTGTGAAATGTATGGAAATAATCAACCAATTTTAATGCGGTTTGGCATAACAATTACAGGTCCCGAGACCTATCATTTGAGGTATCAAAAACCGCAATCGGAGCACAATTGCAGATTTTGGATTTTTACAGCTCTGAATCGGCTGAGCTATAGTAAGGTGATTTTCTTCGAATCGATTTTTCTGTGAAATGTATGGAAATAATCAACCAATTTTAATGCGGTTTGGCATAACAATTTCAGGTCCCGAGACCTATCATTTGAGGTATCAAAAACCGCAATCGGAGCACAATTGCAGATTTTGGATTTTTACAGCTCTGAATCGGCTGAGCTATAGTAAGGTGATTTTCTTCGAATCGATTTTTCTGTGAAATGTATGGAAATAATCAACCAATTTTAATGCGGTTTGGCATAACAATTTCAGGTCCCGAGACCTATCATTTGAGGTATCAAAAACCGCAATCGGAGCACAATTGCAGATTTTGGATTTTTACAGCTCTGAATCGGCTGAGCTATAGTAAGGTGATTTTCTTCGAATCGATTTTTCTGTGAAATGTATGGAAATAATCAACCAATTTTAATGCGGTTTGGCATAACAATTACAGGTCCCGAGACCTATCATTTGAGGTATCAAAAACCGCAATCGGAGCACAATTGCAGATTTTGGATTTTTACAGCTCTGAATCGGCTGAGCTATAGTAAGGTGATTTTCTTCGAATCGATTTTTCTGTGAAATGTATGGAAATAATCAACCAATTTTAATGCGGTTTGGCATAACAATTACAGGTCCCGAGACCTATCATTTGAGGTATCAAAAACCGCAATCGGAGCACAATTGCAGATTTTGGATTTTTACAGCTCTGAATCGGCTGAGCTATAGTAAGGTGATTTTCTTCGAATCGATTTTTCTGTGAAATGTATGGAAATAATCAACCAATTTTAATGCGGTTTGGCATAACAATTTCAGGTCCCGAGACCTATCATTTGAGGTATCAAAAACCGCAATCGGAGCACAATTGCAGATTTTGGATTTTTACAGCTCTGAATCGGCTGAGCTATAGTAAGGTGATTTTCTTTGAATCGAACTTTCTACGAAATGTATGGTATAGCAATTACAGGTGTCCTGACCTATCATTTGAGGTGTCAAGAACCGTAATCGGAGCACAATTGCAGATTTTGGATTTTTACAGCTCTGAATCGGCTGAGCTATAGTAAGGTGATTTTCTTCGAATCGATTTTTCTGTGAAATGTATGGAAATAATCAACCAATTTTAATGCGGTTTGGCATAACAATTTCAGGTCCCGAGACCTATCATTTGAGGTATCAAGAACCGCAATCGGAGCACAATTGCAGATTTTGGATTTTTACGGCTCTGAATCGGCTGAGCTATAGTAAGGTGATTTTCTTTGAATCGAACTTTCTACGAAATGTATGGTATAGCAATTACAGGTGTCCTGACCTATCATTTGAGGTGTCAAGAACCGCAATCGGAGCACAATTGCAGATTTTGGATTTTTACAGCTCTGAATCGGCTGAGCTATAGTAAGGTGATTTTCTTCGAATCGATTTTTCTGTGAAATGTATGGAAATAATCAACCAATTTTAATGCGGTTTGGCATAACAATTTCAGGTCCCGAGACCTATCATTTGAGGTATCAAAAACCGCAATCGGAGCACAATTGCAGATTTTGGATTTTTACAGCTCTGAATCGGCTGAGCTATAGTAAGGTGATTTTCTTTGAATCGAACTTTCTACGAAATGTATGGTATAGCAATTACAGGTGTCCTGACCTATCATTTGAGGTGTCAAGAACCGTAATCGGAGCACAATTGCAGATTTTGGATTTTTACAGCTCTGAATCGGCTGAGCTATAGTAAGGTGATTTTCTTCGAATCGATTTTTCTGTGAAATGTATGGAAATAATCAACCAATTTTAATGCGGTTTGGCATAACAATTTCAGGTCCCGAGACCTATCATTTGAGGTATCAAAAACCGCAATCGGAGCACAATTGCAGATTTTGGATTTTTACGGCTCTGAATCGGCTGAGCTATAGTAAGGTGATTTTCTTTGAATCGAACTTTCTACGAAATGTATGGTATAGCAATTACAGGTGTCCTGACCTATCATTTGAGGTGTCAAGAACCGCAATCGGAGCACAATTGCAGATTTTGGATTTTTACAGCTCTGAATCGGCTGAGCTATAGTAAGGTGATTTTCTTCGAATCGATTTTTCTGTGAAATGTATGGAAATAATCAACCAATTTTAATGCGGTTTGGCATAACAATTTCAGGTCCCGAGACCTATCATTTGAGGTATCAAAAACCGCAATCGGAGCACAATTGCAGATTTTGGATTTTTACGGCTCTGAATCGGCTGAGCTATAGTAAGGTGATTTTCTTTGAATCGAACTTTCTACGAAATGTATGGTATAGCAATTACAGGTGTCCTGACCTATCATTTGAGGTGTCAAGAACCGCAATCGGAGCACAATTGCAGATTTTGGATTTTTACAGCTCTGAATCGGCTGAGCTATAGTAAGGTGATTTTCTTCGAATCGATTTTTCTGTGAAATGTATGGAAATAATCAACCAATTTTAATGCGGTTTGGCATAACAATTTCAGGTCCCGAGACCTATCATTTGAGGTATCAAAAACCGCAATCGGAGCACAATTGCAGATTTTGGATTTTTACGGCTCTGAATCGGCTGAGCTATAGTAAGGTGATTTTCTTTGAATCGAACTTTCTACGAAATGTATGGTATAGCAATTACAGGTGTCCTGACCTATCATTTGAGGTGTCAAGAACCGCAATCGGAGCACAATTGCAGATTTTGGATTTTTACAGCTCTGAATCGGCTGAGCTATAGTAAGGTGATTTTCTTCGAATCGATTTTTCTGTGAAATGTATGGAAATAATCAACCAATTTTAATGCGGTTTGGCATAACAATTTCAGGTCCCGAGACCTATCATTTGAGGTATCAAAAACCGCAATCGGAGCACAATTGCAGATTTTGGATTTTTACGGCTCTGAATCGGCTGAGCTATAGTAAGGTGATTTTCTTTGAATCGAACTTTCTACGAAATGTATGGTATAGCAATTACAGGTGTCCTGACCTATCATTTGAGGTGTCAAGAACCGCAATCGGAGCACAATTGCAGATTTTGGATTTTTACAGCTCTGAATCGGCTGAGCTATAGTAAGGTGATTTTCTTCGAATCGATTTTTCTGTGAAATGTATGGAAATAATCAACCAATTTTAATGCGGTTTGGCATAACAATTTCAGGTCCCGAGACCTATCATTTGAGGTATCAAAAACCGCAATCGGAGCACAATTGCAGATTTTGGATTTTTACGGCTCTGAATCGGCTGAGCTATAGTAAGGTGATTTTCTTTGAATCGAACTTTCTACGAAATGTATGGTATAGCAATTACAGGTGTCCTGACCTATCATTTGAGGTGTCAAGAACCGCAATCGGAGCACAATTGCAGATTTTGGATTTTTACAGCTCTGAATCGGCTGAGCTATAGTAAGGTGATTTTCTTCGAATCGATTTTTCTGTGAAATGTATGGAAATAATCAACCAATTTTAATGCGGTTTGGCATAACAATTTCAGGTCCCGAGACCTATCATTTGAGGTATCAAAAACCGCAATCGGAGCACAATTGCAGATTTTGGATTTTTACGGCTCTGAATCGGCTGAGCTATAGTAAGGTGATTTTCTTTGAATCGAACTTTCTACGAAATGTATGGTATAGCAATTACAGGTGTCCTGACCTATCATTTGAGGTGTCAAGAACCGCAATCGGAGCACAATTGCAGATTTTGGATTTTTACAGCTCTGAATCGGCTGAGCTATAGTAAGGTGATTTTCTTCGAATCGATTTTTCTGTGAAATGTATGGAAATAATCAACCAATTTTAATGCGGTTTGGCATAACAATTTCAGGTCCCGAGACCTATCATTTGAGGTATCAAAAACCGCAATCGGAGCACAATTGCAGATTTTGGATTTTTACGGCTCTGAATCGGCTGAGCTATAGTAAGGTGATTTTCTTTGAATCGAACTTTCTACGAAATGTATGGTATAGCAATTACAGGTGTCCTGACCTATCATTTGAGGTGTCAAGAACCGCAATCCGAGCACAATTGCAGATTTTGGATTTTTACAGCTCTGAATCGGCTGAGCTATAGTAAGGTGATTTTCTTCGAATCGATTTTTCTGTGAAATGTATGGAAATAATCAACCAATTTTAATGCGGTTTTGCATAACAATTTCAGGTCCCGAGACCTATCATTTGAGGTATCAAAAACCGCAATCGGAGCACAATTGCAGATTTTGGATTTTTACGGCTCTGAATCGGCTGAGCTATAGTAAGGTGATTTTCTTTGAATCGAACTTTCTACGAAATGTATGGTATAGCAATTACAGGTGTCCTGACCTATCATTTGAGGTGTCAAGAACCGCAATCGGAGCACAATTGCAGATTTTGGATTTTTACAGCTCTGAATCGGCTGAGCTATAGTAAGGTGATTTTCTTCGAATTTTTCTGTGAAATGTATGGAAATAATCAACCAATTTTAATGCGGTTTGGCATAACAATTTCAGGTCCCGAGACCTATCATTTGAGGTATCAAAAACCGCAATCGGAGCACAATTGCAGATTTTGGATTTTTACGGCTCTGAATCGGCTGAGCTATAGTAAGGTGATTTTCTTTGAATCGAACTTTCTACGAAATGTATGGTATAGCAATTACAGGTGTCCTGACCTATCATTTGAGGTGTCAAGAACCGCAATCGGAGCACAATTGCAGATTTTGGATTTTTACAGCTCTGAATCGGCTGAGCTATAGTAAGGTGATTTTCTTCGAATCGATTTTTCTGTGAAATGTATGGAAATAATCAACCAATTTTAATGCGGTTTGGCATAACAATTTCAGGTCCCGAGACCTATCATTTGAGGTATCAAAAACCGCAATCGGAGCACAATTGCAGATTTTGGATTTTTACAGCTCTGAATCGGCTGAGCTATAGTAAGGTGATTTTCTTTGAATCGAACTTTCTACGAAATGTATGGTATAGCAATTACAGGTGTCCTGACCTATCATTTGAGGTGTCAAGAACCGCAATCGGAGCACAATTGCAGATTTTGGATTTTTACAGCTCTGAATCGGCTGAGCTATAGTAAGGTGATTTTCTTCGAATCGATTTTTCTGTGAAATGTATGGAAATAATCAACCAATTTTAATGCGGTTTGGCATAACAATTTCAGGTCCCGAGACCTATCATTTGAGGTATCAAAAACCGCAATCGGAGCACAATTGCAGATTTTGGATTTTTACGGCTCTGAATCGGCTGAGCTATAGTAAGGTGATTTTCTTTGAATCGAACTTTCTACGAAATGTATGGTATAGCAATTACAGGTGTCCTGACCTATCATTTGAGGTGTCAAGAACCGCAATCGGAGCACAATTGCAGATTTTGGATTTTTACAGCTCTGAATCGGCTGAGCTATAGTAAGGTGATTTTCTTCGAATCGATTTTTCTGTGAAATGTATGGAAATAATCAACCAATTTTAATGCGGTTTGGCATAACAATTTCAGGTCCCGAGACCTATCATTTGAGGTATCAAAAACCGCAATCGGAGCACAATTGCAGATTTTGGATTTTTACGGCTCTGAATCGGCTGAGCTATAGTAAGGTGATTTTCTTTGAATCGAACTTTCTACGAAATGTATGGTATAGCAATTACAGGTGTCCTGACCTATCATTTGAGGTGTCAAGAACCGCAATCGGAGCACAATTGCAGATTTTGGATTTTTACAGCTCTGAATCGGCTGAGCTATAGTAAGGTGATTTTCTTCGAATCGATTTTTCTGTGAAATGTATGGAAATAATCAACCAATTTTAATGCGGTTTGGCATAACAATTTCAGGTCCCGAGACCTATCATTTGAGGTATCAAAAACCGCAATCGGAGCACAATTGCAGATTTTGGATTTTTACGGCTCTGAATCGGCTGAGCTATAGTAAGGTGATTTTCTTTGAATCGAACTTTCTACGAAATGTATGGTATAGCAATTACAGGTGTCCTGACCTATCATTTGAGGTGTCAAGAACCGCAATCGGAGCACAATTGCAGATTTTGGATTTTTACAGCTCTGAATCGGCTGAGCTATAGTAAGGTGATTTTCTTCGAATCGATTTTTCTGTGAAATGTATGGAAATAATCAACCAATTTTAATGCGGTTTGGCATAACAATTTCAGGTCCCGAGACCTATCATTTGAGGTATCAAAAACCGCAATCGGAGCACAATTGCAGATTTTGGATTTTTACAGCTCTGAATCGGCTGAGCTATAGTAAGGTGATTTTCTTTGAATCGAACTTTCTACGAAATGTATGGTATAGCAATTACAGGTGTCCTGACCTATCATTTGAGGTGTCAAGAACCGCAATCGGAGCACAATTGCAGATTTTGGATTTTTACAGCTCTGAATCGGCTGAGCTATAGTAAGGTGATTTTCTTCGAATCGATTTTTCTGTGAAATGTATGGAAATAATCAACCAATTTTAATGCGGTTTGGCATAACAATTTCAGGTCCCGAGACCTATCATTTGAGGTATCAAAAACCGCAATCGGAGCACAATTGCAGATTTTGGATTTTTACAGCTCTGAATCGGCTGAGCTATAGTAAGGTGATTTTCTTTGAATCGAACTTTCTACGAAATGTATGGTATAGCAATTACAGGTGTCCTGACCTATCATTTGAGGTGTCAAGAACCGCAATCGGAGCACAATTGCAGATTTTGGATTTTTACAGCTCTGAATCGGCTGAGCTATAGTAAGGTGATTTTCTTCGAATCGATTTTTCTGTGAAATGTATGGAAATAATCAACCAATTTTAATGCGGTTTGGCATAACAATTACAGGTCCCGAGACCTATCATTTGAGGTATCAAAAACCGCAATCGGAGCACAATTGCAGATTTTGGATTTTTACAGCTCTGAATCGGCTGAGCTATAGTAAGGTGATTTTCTTTGAATCGAACTTTCTACGAAATGTATGGTATAGCAATTACAGGTGTCCTGACCTATCATTTGAGGTGTCAAGAACCGTAATCGGAGCACAATTGCAGATTTTGGATTTTTACAGCTCTGAATCGGCTGAGCTATAGTAAGGTGATTTTCTTCGAATCGATTTTTCTGTGAAATGTATGGAAATAATCAACCAATTTTAATGCGGTTTGGCATAACAATTTCAGGTCCCGAGACCTATCATTTGAGGTATCAAAAACCGCAATCGGAGCACAATTGCAGATTTTGGATTTTTACGGCTCTGAATCGGCTGAGCTATAGTAAGGTGATTTTCTTTGAATCGAACTTTCTACGAAATGTATGGTATAGCAATTACAGGTGTCCTGACCTATCATTTGAGGTGTCAAGAACCGCAATCGGAGCACAATTGCAGATTTTGGATTTTTACAGCTCTGAATCGGCTGAGCTATAGTAAGGTGATTTTCTTCGAATCGATTTTTCTGTGAAATGTATGGAAATAATCAACCAATTTTAATGCGGTTTGGCATAACAATTTCAGGTCCCGAGACCTATCATTTGAGGTATCAAAAACCGCAATCGGAGCACAATTGCAGATTTTGGATTTTTACGGCTCTGAATCGGCTGAGCTATAGTAAGGTGATTTTCTTTGAATCGAACTTTCTACGAAATGTATGGTATAGCAATTACAGGTGTCCTGACCTATCATTTGAGGTGTCAAGAACCGCAATCGGAGCACAATTGCAGATTTTGGATTTTTACAGCTCTGAATCGGCTGAGCTATAGTAAGGTGATTTTCTTCGAATCGATTTTTCTGTGAAATGTATGGAAATAATCAACCAATTTTAATGCGGTTTGGCATAACAATTTCAGGTCCCGAGACCTATCATTTGAGGTATCAAAAACCGCAATCGGAGCACAATTGCAGATTTTGGATTTTTACAGCTCTGAATCGGCTGAGCTATAGTAAGGTGATTTTCTTTGAATCGAACTTTCTACGAAATGTATGGTATAGCAATTACAGGTGTCCTGACCTATCATTTGAGGTGTCAAGAACCGTAATCGGAGCACAATTGCAGATTTTGGATTTTTACAGCTCTGAATCGGCTGAGCTATAGTAAGGTGATTTTCTTCGAATCGATTTTTCTGTGAAATGTATGGAAATAATCAACCAATTTTAATGCGGTTTGGCATAACAATTTCAGGTCCCGAGACCTATCATTTGAGGTATCAAAAACCGCAATCGGAGCACAATTGCAGATTTTGGATTTTTACGGCTCTGAATCGGCTGAGCTATAGTAAGGTGATTTTCTTTGAATCGAACTTTCTACGAAATGTATGGTATAGCAATTACAGGTGTCCTGACCTATCATTTGAGGTGTCAAGAACCGTAATCGGAGCACAATTGCAGATTTTGGATTTTTACAGCTCTGAATCGGCTGAGCTATAGTAAGGTGATTTTCTTCGAATCGATTTTTCTGTGAAATGTATGGAAATAATCAACCAATTTTAATGCGGTTTGGCATAACAATTTCAGGTCCCGAGACCTATCATTTGAGGTATCAAAAACCGCAATCGGAGCACAATTGCAGATTTTGGATTTTTACGGCTCTGAATCGGCTGAGCTATAGTAAGGTGATTTTCTTTGAATCGAACTTTCTACGAAATGTATGGTATAGCAATTACAGGTGTCCTGACCTATCATTTGAGGTGTCAAGAACCGCAATCGGAGCACAATTGCAGATTTTGGATTTTTACAGCTCTGAATCGGCTGAGCTATAGTAAGGTGATTTTCTTCGAATCGATTTTTCTGTGAAATGTATGGAAATAATCAACCAATTTTAATGCGGTTTGGCATAACAATTACAGGTCCCGAGACCTATCATTTGAGGTATCAAAAACCGCAATCGGAGCACAATTGCAGATTTTGGATTTTTACGGCTCTGAATCGGCTGAGCTATAGTAAGGTGATTTTCTTTGAATCGAACTTTCTACGAAATGTATGGTATAGCAATTACAGGTGTCCTGACCTATCATTTGAGGTGTCAAGAACCGCAATCGGAGCACAATTGCAGATTTTGGATTTTTACAGCTCTGAATCGGCTGAGCTATAGTAAGGTGATTTTCTTCGAATCGATTTTTCTGTGAAATGTATGGAAATAATCAACCAATTTTAATGCGGTTTGGCATAACAATTTCAGGTCCCGAGACCTATCATTTGAGGTATCAAAAACCGCAATCGGAGCACAATTGCAGATTTTGGATTTTTACAGCTCTGAATCGGCTGAGCTATAGTAAGGTGATTTTCTTTGAATCGAACTTTCTACGAAATGTATGGTATAGCAATTACAGGTGTCCTGACCTATCATTTGAGGTGTCAAGAACCGCAATCGGAGCACAATTGCAGATTTTGGATTTTTACAGCTCTGAATCGGCTGAGCTATAGTAAGGTGATTTTCTTCGAATCGATTTTTCTGTGAAATGTATGGAAATAATCAACCAATTTTAATGCGGTTTGGCATAACAATTACAGGTCCCGAGACCTATCATTTGAGGTATCAAAAACCGCAATCGGAGCACAATTGCAGATTTTGGATTTTTACAGCTCTGAATCGGCTGAGCTATAGTAAGGTGATTTTCTTCGAATCGATTTTTCTGTGAAATGTATGGAAATAATCAACCAATTTTAATGCGGTTTGGCATAACAATTTGAGGTCCCGAGACCTATCATTTGAGGTATCAAAAACCGCAATCGGAGCACAATTGCAGATTTTGGATTTTTACAGCTCTGAATCGGCTGAGCTATAGTAAGGTGATTTTCTTTGAATCGAACTTTCTACGAAATGTATGGTATAGCAATTACAGGTGTCCTGACCTATCATTTGAGGTGTCAAGAACCGCAATCGGAGCACAATTGCAGATTTTGGATTTTTACAGCTCTGAATCGGCTGAGCTATAGTAAGGTGATTTTCTTCGAATCGATTTTTCTGTGAAATGTATGGAAATAATCAACCAATTTTAATGCGGTTTGGCATAACAATTTCAGGTCCCGAGACCTATCATTTGAGGTATCAAAAACCGCAATCGGAGCACAATTGCAGATTTTGGATTTTTACGGCTCTGAATCGGCTGAGCTATAGTAAGGTGATTTTCTTTGAATCGAACTTTCTACGAAATGTATGGTATAGCAATTACAGGTGTCCTGACCTATCATTTGAGGTGTCAAGAACCGCAATCGGAGCACAATTGCAGATTTTGGATTTTTACAGCTCTGAATCGGCTGAGCTATAGTAAGGTGATTTTCTTCGAATCGATTTTTCTGTGAAATGTATGGAAATAATCAACCAATTTTAATGCGGTTTGGCATAACAATTTCAGGTCCCGAGACCTATCATTTGAGGTATCAAAAACCGCAATCGGAGCACAATTGCAGATTTTGGATTTTTACAGCTCTGAATCGGCTGAGCTATAGTAAGGTGATTTTCTTTGAATCGAACTTTCTACGAAATGTATGGTATAGCAATTACAGGTGTCCTGACCTATCATTTGAGGTGTCAAGAACCGCAATCGGAGCACAATTGCAGATTTTGGATTTTTACAGCTCTGAATCGGCTGAGCTATAGTAAGGTGATTTTCTTCGAATCGATTTTTCTGTGAAATGTATGGAAATAATCAACCAATTTTAATGCGGTTTGGCATAACAATTACAGGTCCCGAGACCTATCATTTGAGGTATCAAAAACCGCAATCGGAGCACAATTGCAGATTTTGGATTTTTACAGCTCTGAATCGGCTGAGCTATAGTAAGGTGATTTTCTTCGAATCGATTTTTCTGTGAAATGTATGGAAATAATCAACCAATTTTAATGCGGTTTGGCATAACAATTTCAGGTCCCGAGACCTATCATTTGAGGTATCAAAAACCGCAATCGGAGCACAATTGCAGATTTTGGATTTTTACAGCTCTGAATCGGCTGAGCTATAGTAAGGTGATTTTCTTTGAATCGAACTTTCTACGAAATGTATGGTATAGCAATTACAGGTGTCCTGACCTATCATTTGAGGTGTCAAGAACCGCAATCGGAGCACAATTGCAGATTTTGGATTTTTACAGCTCTGAATCGGCTGAGCTATAGTAAGGTGATTTTCTTCGAATCGATTTTTCTGTGAAATGTATGGAAATAATCAACCAATTTTAATGCGGTTTGGCATAACAATTTCAGGTCCCGAGACCTATCATTTGAGGTATCAAAAACCGCAATCGGAGCACAATTGCAGATTTTGGATTTTTACAGCTCTGAATCGGCTGAGCTATAGTAAGGTGATTTTCTTTGAATCGAACTTTCTACGAAATGTATGGTATAGCAATTACAGGTGTCCTGACCTATCATTTGAGGTGTCAAGAACCGCAATCGGAGCACAATTGCAGATTTTGGATTTTTACAGCTCTGAATCGGCTGAGCTATAGTAAGGTGATTTTCTTCGAATCGATTTTTCTGTGAAATGTATGGAAATAATCAACCAATTTTAATGCGGTTTGGCATAACAATTTCAGGTCCCGAGACCTATCATTTGAGGTATCAAAAACCGCAATCGGAGCACAATTGCAGATTTTGGATTTTTACAGCTCTGAATCGGCTAGTAAGGTGATTTTCTTCGAATCGATTTTTCTGTGAAATGTATGGAAATAACCAACCAATTTTAATGCGGTTTGGCATAACAATTTCAGGTCCCGAGACCTATCATTTGAGGTATCAAAAACCGCAATCGGAGCACAATTGCAGATTTTGGATTTTTACAGCTCTGAATCGGCTGAGCTATAGTAAGGTGATTTTCTTTGAATCGAACTTTCTACGAAATGTATGGTATAGCAATTACAGGTGTCCTGACCTATCATTTGAGGTGTCAAGAACCGCAATCGGAGCACAATTGCAGATTTTGGATTTTTACAGCTCTGAATCGGCTGAGCTATAGTAAGGTGATTTTCTTCGAATCGATTTTTCTGTGAAATGTATGGAAATAATCAACCAATTTTAATGCGGTTTGGCATAACAATTTCAGGTCCCGAGACCTATCATTTGAGGTATCAAAAACCGCAATCGGAGCACAATTGCAGATTTTGGATTTTTACGGCTCTGAATCGGCTGAGCTATAGTAAGGTGATTTTCTTTGAATCGAACTTTCTACGAAATGTATGGTATAGCAATTACAGGTCTCCTGACCTATCATTTGAGGTGTCAAGAACCGCAATCGGAGCACAATTGCAGATTTTGGATTTTTACAGCTCTGAATCGGCTGAGCTATAGTAAGGTGATTTTCTTCGAATCGATTTTTCTGTGAAATGTATGGAAATAATCAACCAATTTTAATGCGGTTTGGCATAACAATTTCAGGTCCCGAGACCTATCATTTGAGGTATCAAAAACCGCAATCGGAGCACAATTGCAGATTTTGGATTTTTACAGCTCTGAATCGGCTGAGCTATAGTAAGGTGATTTTCTTTGAATCGAACTTTCTACGAAATGTATGGTATAGCAATTACAGGTGTCCTGACCTATCATTTGAGGTGTCAAGAACCGTAATCGGAGCACAATTGCAGATTTTGGATTTTTACAGCTCTGAATCGGCTGAGCTATATATAGTAAGGTGATTTTCTTCGAATCGATTTTTCTGTGAAATGTATGGAAATAATCAACCAATTTTAATGCGGTTTGGCATAACAATTTCAGGTCCCGAGACCTATCATTTGAGGTATCAAAAACCGCAATCGGAGCACAATTGCAGATTTTGGATTTTTACAGCTCTGAATCGGCTGAGCTATAGTAAGGTGATTTTCTTCGAATCGATTTTTCTGTGAAATGTATGGAAATAATCAACCAATTTTAATGCGGTTTGGCATAACAATTTCAGGTCCCGAGACCTATCATTTGAGGTATCAAAAACCGCAATCGGAGCACAATTGCAGATTTTGGATTTTTACAGCTCTGAATCGGCTGAGCTATAGTAAGGTGATTTTCTTTGAATCGAACTTTCTACGAAATGTATGGTATAGCAATTACAGGTGTCCTGACCTATCATTTGAGGTGTCAAGAACCGCAATCGGAGCACAATTGCAGATTTTGGATTTTTACAGCTCTGAATCGGCTGAGCTATAGTAAGGTGATTTTCTTCGAATCGATTTTTCTGTGAAATGTATGGAAATAATCAACCAATTTTAATGCGGTTTGGCATAACAATTTCAGGTCCCGAGACCTATCATTTGAGGTATCAAAAACCGCAATCGGAGCACAATTGCAGATTTTGGATTTTTACGGCTCTGAATCGGCTGAGCTATAGTAAGGTGATTTTCTTTGAATCGAACTTTCTACGAAATGTATGGTATAGCAATTACAGGTGTCCTGACCTATCATTTGAGGTGTCAAGAACCGCAATCGGAGCACAATTGCAGATTTTGGATTTTTACAGCTCTGAATCGGCTGAGCTATAGTAAGGTGATTTTCTTCGAATCGATTTTTCTGTGAAATGTATGGAAATAATCAACCAATTTTAATGCGGTTTGGCATAACAATTTCAGGTCCCGAGACCTATCATTTGAGGTATCAAAAACCGCAATCGGAGCACAATTGCAGATTTTGGATTTTTACAGCTCTGAATCGGCTGAGCTATAGTAAGGTGATTTTCTTTGAATCGAACTTTCTACGAAATGTATGGTATAGCAATTACAGGTGTCCTGACCTATCATTTGAGGTGTCAAGAACCGCAATCGGAGCACAATTGCAGATTTTGGATTTTTACAGCTCTGAATCGGCTGAGCTATAGTAAGGTGATTTTCTTCGAATCGATTTTTCTGTGAAATGTATGGAAATAATCAACCAATTTTAATGTGGTTTGGCATAACAATTTCAGGTCCCGAGACCTATCATTTGAGGTATCAAAAACCGCAATCGGAGCACAATTGCAGATTTTGGATTTTTACGGCTCTGAATCGGCTGAGCTATAGTAAGGTGATTTTCTTTGAATCGAACTTTCTACGAAATGTATGGTATAGCAATTACAGGTGTCCTGACCTATCATTTGAGGTGTCAAGAACCGCAATCGGAGCACAATTGCAGATTTTGGATTTTTACAGCTCTGAATCGGCTGAGCTATAGTAAGGTGATTTTCTTCGAATCGATTTTTCTGTGAAATGTATGGAAATAATCAACCAATTTTAATGCGGTTTGGCATAACAATTTCAGGTCCCGAGACCTATCATTTGAGGTATCAAAAACCGCAATCGGAGCACAATTGCAGATTTTGGATTTTTACAGCTCTGAATCGGCTGAGCTATAGTAAGGTGATTTTCTTTGAATCGAACTTTCTACGAAATGTATGGTATAGCAATTACAGGTGTCCTGACCTATCATTTGAGGTGTCAAGAACCGCAATCGGAGCACAATTGCAGATTTTGGATTTTTACAGCTCTGAATCGGCTGAGCTATAGTAAGGTGATTTTCTTCGAATCGATTTTTCTGTGAAATGTATGGAAATAATCAACCAATTTTAATGCGGTTTGGCATAACAATTTCAGGTCCCGAGACCTATCATTTGAGGTATCAAAAACCGCAATCGGAGCACAATTGCAGATTTTGGATTTTTACAGCTCTGAATCGGCTGAGCTATAGTAAGGTGATTTTCTTTGAATCGAACTTTCTACGAAATGTATGGTATAGCAATTACAGGTGTCCTGACCTATCATTTGAGGTGTCAAGAACCGCAATCGGAGCACAATTGCAGATTTTGGATTTTTACAGCTCTGAATCGGCTGAGCTATAGTAAGGTGATTTTCTTCGAATCGATTTTTCTGTGAAATGTATGGAAATAATCAACCAATTTTAATGCGGTTTGGCATAACAATTTCAGGTCCCGAGACCTATCATTTGAGGTATCAAAAACCGCAATCGGAGCACAATTGCAGATTTTGGATTTTTACAGCTCTGAATCGGCTGAGCTATAGTAAGGTGATTTTCTTCGAATCGATTTTTCTGTGAAATGTATGGAAACAATCAACCAATTTTAATGCGGTTTGGCATAACAATTTCAGGTCCCGAGACCTATCATTTGAGGTATCAAAAACCGCAATCGGAGCACAATTGCAGATTTTGGATTTTTACAGCTCTGAATCGGCTGAGCTATAGTAAGGTGATTTTCTTTGAATCGAACTTTCTACGAAATGTATGGTATAGCAATTACAGGTGTCCTGACCTATCATTTGAGGTGTCAAGAACCGCAATCGGAGCACAATTGCAGATTTTGGATTTTTACAGCTCTGAATCGGCTGAGCTATAGTAAGGTGATTTCCTTCGAATCGATTTTTCTGTGAAATGTATGGAAATAATCAACCAATTTTAATGCGGTTTGGCATAACAATTACAGGTCCCGAGACCTATCATTTGAGGTATCAAAAACCGCAATCGGAGCACAATTGCAGATTTTGGATTTTTACAGCTCTGAATCGGCTGAGCTAGTAAGGTGATTTTCTTTGAATCGAACTTTCTACGAAATGTATGGTATAGCAATTACAGGTGTCCTGACCTATCATTTGAGGTGTCAAGAACCGTAATCGGAGCACAATTGCAGATTTTGGATTTTTACAGCTCTGAATCGGCTGAGCTATAGTAAGGTGATTTTCTTCGAATCGATTTTTCTGTGAAATGTATGGAAATAATCAACCAATTTTAATGCGGTTTGGCATAACAATTTCAGGTCCCGAGACCTATCATTTGAGGTATCAAAAACCGCAATCGGAGCACAATTGCAGATTTTGGATTTTTACGGCTCTGAATCGGCTGAGCTATAGTAAGGTGATTTTCTTTGAATCGAACTTTCTACGAAATGTATGGTATAGCAATTACAGGTGTCCTGACCTATCATTTGAGGTGTCAAGAACCGCAATCGGAGCACAATTGCAGATTTTGGATTTTTACAGCTCTGAATCGGCTGAGCTATAGTAAGGTGATTTTCTTCGAATCGATTTTTCTGTGAAATGTATGGAAATAATCAACCAATTTTAATGCGGTTTGGCATAACAATTACAGGTCCCGAGACCTATCATTTGAGGTATCAAAAACCGCAATCGGAGCACAATTGCAGATTTTGGATTTTTACGGCTCTGAATCGGCTGAGCTATAGTAAGGTGATTTTCTTTGAATCGAACTTTCTACGAAATGTATGGTATAGCAATTACAGGTGTCCTGACCTATCATTTGAGGTGTCAAGAACCGCAATCGGAGCACAATTGCAGATTTTGGATTTTTACAGCTCTGAATCGGCTGAGCTATAGTAAGGTGATTTTCTTCGAATCGATTTTTCTGTGAAATGTATGGAAATAATCAACCAATTTTAATGCGGTTTGGCATAACAATTACAGGTCCCGAGACCTATCATTTGAGGTATCAAAAACCGCAATCGGAGCACAATTGCAGATTTTGGATTTTTACAGCTCTGAATCGGCTGAGCTATAGTAAGGTGATTTTCTTTGAATCGAACTTTCTACGAAATGTATGGTATAGCAATTACAGGTGTCCTGACCTATCATTTGAGGTGTCAAGAACCGTAATCGGAGCACAATTGCAGATTTTGGATTTTTACAGCTCTGAATCGGCTGAGCTATAGTAAGGTGATTTTCTTCGAATCGATTTTTCTGTGAAATGTATGGAAATAATCAACCAATTTTAATGCGGTTTGGCATAACAATTTCAGGTCCCGAGACCTATCATTTGAGGTATCAAAAACCGCAATCGGAGCACAATTGCAGATTTTGGATTTTTACGGCTCTGAATCGGCTGAGCTATAGTAAGGTGATTTTCTTTGAATCGAACTTTCTACGAAATGTATGGTATAGCAATTACAGGTGTCCTGACCTATCATTTGAGGTGTCAAGAACCGCAATCGGAGCACAATTGCAGATTTTGGATTTTTACAGCTCTGAATCGGCTGAGCTATAGTAAGGTGATTTTCTTCGAATCGATTTTTCTGTGAAATGTATGGAAATAATCAACCAATTTTAATGCGGTTTGGCATAACAATTACAGGTCCCGAGACCTATCATTTGAGGTATCAAAAACCGCAATCGGAGCACAATTGCAGATTTTGGATTTTTACGGCTCTGAATCGGCTGAGCTATAGTAAGGTGATTTTCTTTGAATCGAACTTTCTACGAAATGTATGGTATAGCAATTACAGGTGTCCTGACCTATCATTTGAGGTGTCAAGAACCGCAATCGGAGCACAATTGCAGATTTTGGATTTTTACAGCTCTGAATCGGCTGAGCTATAGTAAGGTGATTTTCTTCGAATCGATTTTTCTGTGAAATGTATGGAAATAATCAACCAATTTTAATGCGGTTTGGCATAACAATTACAGGTCCCGAGACCTATCATTTGAGGTATCAAAAACCGCAATCGGAGCACAATTGCAGATTTTGGATTTTTACAGCTCTGAATCGGCTGAGCTATAGTAAGGTGATTTTCTTTGAATCGAACTTTCTACGAAATGTATGGTATAGCAATTACAGGTGTCCTGACCTATCATTTGAGGTGTCAAGAACCGTAATCGGAGCACAATTGCAGATTTTGGATTTTTACAGCTCTGAATCGGCTGAGCTATAGTAAGGTGATTTTCTTCGAATCGATTTTTCTGTGAAATGTATGGAAATAATCAACCAATTTTAATGCGGTTTGGCATAACAATTTCAGGTCCCGAGACCTATCATTTGAGGTATCAAAAACCGCAATCGGAGCACAATTGCAGATTTTGGATTTTTACGGCTCTGAATCGGCTGAGCTATAGTAAGGTGATTTTCTTTGAATCGAACTTTCTACGAAATGTATGGTATAGCAATTACAGGTGTCCTGACCTATCATTTGAGGTGTCAAGAACCGCAATCGGAGCACAATTGCAGATTTTGGATTTTTACAGCTCTGAATCGGCTGAGCTATAGTAAGGTGATTTTCTTCGAATCGATTTTTCTGTGAAATGTATGGAAATAATCAACCAATTTTAATGCGGTTTGGCATAACAATTTCAGGTCCCGAGACCTATCATTTGAGGTATCAAAAACCGCAATCGGAGCACAATTGCAGATTTTGGATTTTTACAGCTCTGAATCGGCTGAGCTATAGTAAGGTGATTTTCTTTGAATCGAACTTTCTACGAAATGTATGGTATAGCAATTACAGGTGTCCTGACCTATCATTTGAGGTGTCAAGAACCGCAATCGGAGCACAATTGCAGATTTTGGATTTTTACAGCTCTGAATCGGCTGAGCTATAGTAAGGTGATTTTCTTCGAATCGATTTTTCTGTGAAATGTATGGAAATAATCAACCAATTTTAATGCGGTTTGGCATAACAATTACAGGTCCCGAGACCTATCATTTGAGGTATCAAAAACCGCAATCGGAGCACAATTGCAGATTTTGGATTTTTACAGCTCTGAATCGGCTGAGCTATAGTAAGGTGATTTTCTTTGAATCGAACTTTCTACGAAATGTATGGTATAGCAATTACAGGTGTCCTGACCTATCATTTGAGGTGTCAAGAACCGTAATCGGAGCACAATTGCAGATTTTGGATTTTTACAGCTCTGAATCGGCTGAGCTATAGTAAGGTGATTTTCTTCGAATCGATTTTTCTGTGAAATGTATGGAAATAATCAACCAATTTTAATGCGGTTTGGCATAACAATTTCAGGTCCCGAGACCTATCATTTGAGGTATCAAAAACCGCAATCGGAGCACAATTGCAGATTTTGGATTTTTACGGCTCTGAATCGGCTGAGCTATAGTAAGGTGATTTTCTTTGAATCGAACTTTCTACGAAATGTATGGTATAGCAATTACAGGTGTCCTGACCTATCATTTGAGGTGTCAAGAACCGCAATCGGAGCACAATTGCAGATTTTGGATTTTTACAGCTCTGAATCGGCTGAGCTATAGTAAGGTGATTTTCTTCGAATCGATTTTTCTGTGAAATGTATGGAAATAATCAACCAATTTTAATGCGGTTTGGCATAACAATTTCAGGTCCCGAGACCTATCATTTGAGGTATCAAAAACCGCAATCGGAGCACAATTGCAGATTTTGGATTTTTACAGCTCTGAATCGGCTGAGCTATAGTAAGGTGATTTTCTTTGAATCGAACTTTCTACGAAATGTATGGTATAGCAATTACAGGTGTCCTGACCTATCATTTGAGGTGTCAAGAACCGCAATCGGAGCACAATTGCAGATTTTGGATTTTTACAGCTCTGAATCGGCTGAGCTATAGTAAGGTGATTTTCTTCGAATCGATTTTTCTGTGAAATGTATGGAAATAATCAACCAATTTTAATGCGGTTTGGCATAACAATTTCAGGTCCCGAGACCTATCATTTGAGGTATCAAAAACCGCAATCGGAGCACAATTGCAGATTTTGGATTTTTACAGCTCTGAATCGGCTGAGCTATAGTAAGGTGATTTTCTTCGAATCGATTTTTCTGTGAAATGTATGGAAATAATCAACCAATTTTAATGCGGTTTGGCATAACAATTTCAGGTCCCGAGACCTATCATTTGAGGTATCAAAAACCGCAATCGGAGCACAATTGCAGATTTTGGATTTTTACAGCTCTGAATCGGCTGAGCTATAGTAAGGTGATTTTCTTTGAATCGAACTTTCTACGAAATGTATGGTATAGCAATTACAGGTGTCCTGACCTATCATTTGAGGTGTCAAGAACCGCAATCGGAGCACAATTGCAGATTTTGGATTTTTACAGCTCTGAATCGGCTGAGCTATAGTAAGGTGATTTTCTTCGAATCGATTTTTCTGTGAAATGTATGGAAATAATCAACCAATTTTAATGCGGTTTGGCATAACAATTTCAGGTCCCGAGACCTATCATTTGAGGTATCAAAAACCGCAATCGGAGCACAATTGCAGATTTTGGATTTTTACAGCTCTGAATCGGCTGAGCTATAGTAAGGTGATTTTCTTTGAATCGAACTTTCTACGAAATGTATGGTATAGCAATTACAGGTGTCCTGACCTATCATTTGAGGTGTCAAGAACCGCAATCGGAGCACAATTGCAGATTTTGGATTTTTACAGCTCTGAATCGGCTGAGCTATAGTAAGGTGATTTTCTTCGAATCGATTTTTCTGTGAAATGTATGGAAATAATCAACCAATTTTAATGCGGTTTGGCATAACAATTACAGGTCCCGAGACCTATCATTTGAGGTATCAAAAACCGCAATCGGAGCACAATTGCAGATTTTGGATTTTTACAGCTCTGAATCGGCTGAGCTATAGTAAGGTGATTTTCTTTGAATCGAACTTTCTACGAAATGTATGGTATAGCAATTACAGGTGTCCTGACCTATCATTTGAGGTGTCAAGAACCGTAATCGGAGCACAATTGCAGATTTTGGATTTTTACAGCTCTGAATCGGCTGAGCTATAGTAAGGTGATTTTCTTCGAATCGATTTTTCTGTGAAATGTATGGAAATAATCAACCAATTTTAATGCGGTTTGGCATAACAATTTCAGGTCCCGAGACCTATCATTTGAGGTATCAAAAACCGCAATCGGAGCACAATTGCAGATTTTGGATTTTTACGGCTCTGAATCGGCTGAGCTATAGTAAGGTGATTTTCTTTGAATCGAACTTTCTACGAAATGTATGGTATAGCAATTACAGGTGTCCTGACCTATCATTTGAGGTGTCAAGAACCGCAATCGGAGCACAATTGCAGATTTTGGATTTTTACAGCTCTGAATCGGCTGAGCTATAGTAAGGTGATTTTCTTCGAATCGATTTTTCTGTGAAATGTATGGAAATAATCAACCAATTTTAATGCGGTTTGGCATAACAATTTCAGGTCCCGAGACCTATCATTTGAGGTATCAAAAACCGCAATCGGAGCACAATTGCAGATTTTGGATTTTTACAGCTCTGAATCGGCTGAGCTATAGTAAGGTGATTTTCTTTGAATCGAACTTTCTACGAAATGTATGGTATAGCAATTACAGGTGTCCTGACCTATCATTTGAGGTGTCAAGAACCGCAATCGGAGCACAATTGCAGATTTTGGATTTTTACAGCTCTGAATCGGCTGAGCTATAGTAAGGTGATTTTCTTCGAATCGATTTTTCTGTGAAATGTATGGAAATAATCAACCAATTTTAATGCGGTTTGGCATAACAATTTCAGGTCCCGAGACCTATCATTTGAGGTATCAAAAACCGCAATCGGAGCACAATTGCAGATTTTGGATTTTTACAGCTCTGAATCGGCTGAGCTATAGTAAGGTGATTTTCTTTGCATCGAACTTTCTACGAAATGTATGGTATAGCAATTACAGGTGTCCTGACCTATCATTTGAGGTGTCAAGAACCGCAATCGGAGCACAATTGCAGATTTTGGATTTTTACAGCTCTGAATCGGCTGAGCTATAGTAAGGTGATTTTCTTCGAATCGATTTTTCTGTGAAATGTATGGAAATAATCAACCAATTTTAATGCGGTTTGGCATAACAATTTCAGGTCCCGAGACCTATCATTTGAGGTATCAAAAACCGCAATCGGAGCACAATTGCAGATTTTGGATTTTTACAGCTCTGAATCGGCTGAGCTATAGTAAGGTGATTTTCTTCGAATCGATTTTTCTGTGAAATGTATGGAAATAATCAACCAATTTTAATGCGGTTTGGCATAACAATTTCAGGTCCCGAGACCTATCATTTGAGGTATCAAAAACCGCAATCGGAGCACAATTGCAGATTTTGGATTTTTACAGCTCTGAATCGGCTGAGCTATAGTAAGGTGATTTTCTTTGAATCGAACTTTCTACGAAATGTATGGTATAGCAATTACAGGTGTCCTGACCTATCATTTGAGGTGTCAAGAACCGCAATCGGAGCACAATTGCAGATTTTGGATTTTTACAGCTCTGAATCGGCTGAGCTATAGTAAGGTGATTTTCTTCGAATCGATTTTTCTGTGAAATGTATGGAAATAATCAACCAATTTTAATGCGGTTTGGCATAACAATTTCAGGTCCCGAGACCTATCATTTGAGGTATCAAAAACCGCAATCGGAGCACAATTGCAGATTTTGGATTTTTACAGCTCTGAATCGGCTGAGCTATAGTAAAATGATTTTCTTTGAATCGAACTTTCTACGAAATGTATGGTATAGCAATTACAGGTGTCCTGACCTATCATTTGAGGTGTCAAGAACCGCAATCGGAGCACAATTGCAGATTTTGGATTTTTACAGCTCTGAATCGGCTGAGCTATAGTAAGGTGATTTTCTTCGAATCGATTTTTCTGTGAAATGTATGGAAATAATCAACCAATTTTAATGCGGTTTGGCATAACAATTACAGGTCCCGAGACCTATCATTTGAGGTATCAAAAACCGCAATCGGAGCACAATTGCAGATTTTGGATTTTTACAGCTCTGAATCGGCTGAGCTATAGTAAGGTGATTTTCTTTGAATCGAACTTTCTACGAAATGTATGGTATAGCAATTACAGGTGTCCTGACCTATCATTTGAGGTGTCAAGAACCGTAATCGGAGCACAATTGCAGATTTTGGATTTTTACAGCTCTGAATCGGCTGAGCTATAGTAAGGTGATTTTCTTCGAATCGATTTTTCTGTGAAATGTATGGAAATAATCAACCAATTTTAATGCGGTTTGGCATAACAATTTCAGGTCCCGAGACCTATCATTTGAGGTATCAAAAACCGCAATCGGAGCACAATTGCAGATTTTGGATTTTTACGGCTCTGAATCGGCTGAGCTATAGTAAGGTGATTTTCTTTGAATCGAACTTTCTACGAAATGTATGGTATAGCAATTACAGGTGTCCTGACCTATCATTTGAGGTGTCAAGAACCGCAATCGGAGCACAATTGCAGATTTTGGATTTTTACAGCTCTGAATCGGCTGAGCTATAGTAAGGTGATTTTCTTCGAATCGATTTTTCTGTGAAATGTATGGAAATAATCAACCAATTTTAATGCGGTTTGGCATAACAATTACAGGTCCCGAGACCTATCATTTGAGGTATCAAAAACCGCAATCGGAGCACAATTGCAGATTTTGGATTTTTACAGCTCTGAATCGGCTGAGCTATAGTAAGGTGATTTTCTTTGAATCGAACTTTCTACGAAATGTATGGTATAGCAATTACAGGTGTCCTGACCTATCATTTGAGGTGTCAAGAACCGCAATCGGAGCACAATTGCAGATTTTGGATTTTTACAGCTCTGAATCGGCTGAGCTATAGTAAGGTGATTTTCTTCGAATCGATTTTTCTGTGAAATGTATGGAAATAATCAACCAATTTTAATGCGGTTTGGCATAACAATTTCAGGTCCCGAGACCTATCATTTGAGGTATCAAAAACCGCAATCGGAGCACAATTGCAGATTTTGGATTTTTACAGCTCTGAATCGGCTGAGCTATAGTAAGGTGATTTTCTTTGAATCGAACTTTCTACGAAATGTATGGTATAGCAATTACAGGTGTCCTGACCTATCATTTGAGGTGTCAAGAACCGCAATCGGAGCACAATTGCAGATTTTGGATTTTTACAGCTCTGAATCGGCTGAGCTATAGTAAGGTGATTTTCTTCGAATCGATTTTTCTGTGAAATGTATGGAAATAATCAACCAATTTTAATGCGGTTTGGCATAACAATTTCAGGTCCCGAGACCTATCATTTGAGGTATCAAAAACCGCAATCGGAGCACAATTGCAGATTTTGGATTTTTACAGCTCTGAATCGGCTGAGCTATAGTAAGGTGATTTTCTTTGAATCGAACTTTCTACGAAATGTATGGTATAGCAATTACAGGTGTCCTGACCTATCATTTGAGGTGTCAAGAACCGCAATCGGAGCACAATTGCAGATTTTGGATTTTTACAGCTCTGAATCGGCTGAGCTATAGTAAGGTGATTTTCTTCGAATCGATTTTTCTGTGAAATGTATGGAAATAATCAACCAATTTTAATGCGGTTTGGCATAACAATTTCAGGTCCCGAGACCTATCATTTGAGGTATCAAAAACCGCAATCGGAGCACAATTGCAGATTTTGGATTTTTACGGCTCTGAATCGGCTGAGCTATAGTAAGGTGATTTTCTTTGAATCGAACTTTCTACGAAATGTATGGTATAGCAATTACAGGTGTCCTGACCTATCATTTGAGGTGTCAAGAACCGCAATCGGAGCACAATTGCAGATTTTGGATTTTTACAGCTCGGAATCGTCTGAGCTATAGTAAGGTGATTTTCTTCGAATCGATTTTTCTGTGAAATGTATGGAAATAATCAACCAATTTTAATGCGGTTTGGCATAACAATTACAGGTCCCGAGACCTATCATTTGAGGTATCAAAAACCGCAATCGGAGCACAATTGCAGATTTTGGATTTTTACGGCTCTGAATCGGCTGAGCTATAGTAAGGTGATTTTCTTTGAATCGAACTTTCTACGAAATGTATGGTATAGCAATTACAGGTGTCCTGACCTATCATTTGAGGTGTCAAGAACCGCAATCGGAGCACAATTGCAGATTTTGGATTTTTACAGCTCTGAATCGGCTGAGCTATAGTAAGGTGATTTTCTTCGAATCGATTTTTCTGTGAAATGTATGGAAATAATCAACCAATTTTAATGCGGTTTGGCATAACAATTACAGGTCCCGAGACCTATCATTTGAGGTATCAAAAACCGCAATCGGAGCACAATTGCAGATTTTGGATTTTTACAGCTCTGAATCGGCTGAGCTATAGTAAGGTGATTTTCTTTGAATCGAACTTTCTACGAAATGTATGGTATAGCAATTACAGGTGTCCTGACCTATCATTTGAGGTGTCAAGAACCGTAATCGGAGCACAATTGCAGATTTTGGATTTTTACAGCTCTGAATCGGCTGAGCTATAGTAAGGTGATTTTCTTCGAATCGATTTTTCTGTGAAATGTATGGAAATAATCAACCAATTTTAATGCGGTTTGGCATAACAATTTCAGGTCCCGAGACCTATCATTTGAGGTATCAAAAACCGCAATCGGAGCACAATTGCAGATTTTGGATTTTTACGGCTCTGAATCGGCTGAGCTATAGTAAGGTGATTTTCTTTGAATCGAACTTTCTACGAAATGTATGGTATAGCAATTACAGGTGTCCTGACCTATCATTTGAGGTGTCAAGAACCGCAATCGGAGCACAATTGCAGATTTTGGATTTTTACAGCTCTGAATCGGCTGAGCTATAGTAAGGTGATTTTCTTCGAATCGATTTTTCTGTGAAATGTATGGAAATAATCAACCAATTTTAATGCGGTTTGGCATAACAATTTCAGGTCCCGAGACCTATCATTTGAGGTATCAAAAACCGCAATCGGAGCACAATTGCAGATTTTGGATTTTTACAGCTCTGAATCGGCTGAGCTATAGTAAGGTGATTTTCTTCGAATCGATTTTTCTGTGAAATGTATGGAAATAATCAACCAATTTTAATGCGGTTTGGCATAACAATTTCAGGTCCCGAGACCTATCATTTGAGGTATCAAAAACCGCAATCGGAGCACAATTGCAGATTTTGGATTTTTACGGCTCTGAATCGGCTGAGCTATAGTAAGGTGATTTTCTTTGAATCGAACTTTCTACGAAATGTATGGTATAGCAATTACAGGTGTCCTGACCTATCATTTGAGGTGTCAAGAACCGCAATCGGAGCACAATTGCAGATTTTGGATTTTTACAGCTCTGAATCGGCTGAGCTATATAGTAAGGTGATTTTCTTCGAATCGATTTTTCTGTGAAATGTATGGAAATAATCAACCAATTTTAATGCGGTTTGGCATAACAATTTCAGGTCCCGAGACCTATCATTTGAGGTATCAAAAACCGCAATCGGAGCACAATTGCAGATTTTGGATTTTTACAGCTCTGAATCGGCTGAGCTATAGTAAGGTGATTTTCTTTGAATCGAACTTTCTACGAAATGTATGGTATAGCAATTACAGGTGTCCTGACCTATCATTTGAGGTGTCAAGAACCGCAATCGGAGCACAATTGCAGATTTTGGATTTTTACAGCTCTGAATCGGCTGAGCTATAGTAAGGTGATTTTCTTCGAATCGATTTTTCTGTGAAATGTATGGAAATAATCAACCAATTTTAATGCGGTTTGGCATAACAATTTCAGGTCCCGAGACCTATCATTTGAGGTATCAAAAACCGCAATCGGAGCACAATTGCAGATTTTGGATTTTTACAGCTCTGAATCGGCTGAGCTATAGTAAGGTGATTTTCTTTGAATCGAACTTTCTACGAAATGTATGGTATAGCAATTACAGGTGTCCTGACCTATCATTTGAGGTGTCAAGAACCGCAATCGGAGCACAATTGCAGATTTTGGATTTTTACAGCTCTGAATCGGCTGAGCTATAGTAAGGTGATTTTCTTCGAATCGATTTTTCTGTGAAATGTATGGAAATAATCAACCAATTTTAATGCGGTTTGGCATAACAATTTCAGGTCCCGAGACCTATCATTTGAGGTATCAAAAACCGCAATCGGAGCACAATTGCAGATTTTGGATTTTTACAGCTCTGAATCGGCTGAGCTATAGTAAGGTGATTTTCTTTGAATCGAACTTTCTACGAAATGTATGGTATAGCAATTACAGGTGTCCTGACCTATCATTTGAGGTGTCAAGAACCGCAATCGGAGCACAATTGCAGATTTTGGATTTTTACAGCTCTGAATCGGCTGAGCTATAGTAAGGTGATTTTCTTCGAATCGATTTTTCTGTGAAATGTATGGAAATAATCAACCAATTTTAATGCGGTTTGGCATAACAATTACAGGTCCCGAGACCTATCATTTGAGGTATCAAAAACCGCAATCGGAGCACAATTGCAGATTTTGGATTTTTACAGCTCTGAATCGGCTGAGCTATAGTAAGGTGATTTTCTTTGAATCGAACTTTCTACGAAATGTATGGTATAGCAATTACAGGTGTCCTGACCTATCATTTGAGGTGTCAAGAACCGTAATCGGAGCACAATTGCAGATTTTGGATTTTTACAGCTCTGAATCGGCTGAGCTATAGTAAGGTGATTTTCTTCGAATCGATTTTTCTGTGAAATGTATGGAAATAATCAACCAATTTTAATGCGGTTTGGCATAACAATTTCAGGTCCCGAGACCTATCATTTGAGGTATCAAAAACCGCAATCGGAGCACAATTGCAGATTTTGGATTTTTACGGCTCTGAATCGGCTGAGCTATAGTAAGGTGATTTTCTTTGAATCGAACTTTCTACGAAATGTATGGTATAGCAATTACAGGTGTCCTGACCTATCATTTGAGGTGTCAAGAACCGCAATCGGAGCACAATTGCAGATTTTGGATTTTTACAGCTCTGAATCGGCTGAGCTATAGTAAGGTGATTTTCTTCGAATCGATTTTTCTGTGAAATGTATGGAAATAATCAACCAATTTTAATGCGGTTTGGCATAACAATTTCAGGTCCCGAGACCTATCATTTGAGGTATCAAAAACCGCAATCGGAGCACAATTGCAGATTTTGGATTTTTACAGCTCTGAATCGGCTGAGCTATAGTAAGGTGATTTTCTTTGAATCGAACTTTCTACGAAATGTATGGTATAGCAATTACAGGTGTCCTGACCTATCATTTGAGGTGTCAAGAACCGTAATCGGAGCACAATTGCAGATTTTGGATTTTTACAGCTCTGAATCGGCTGAGCTATAGTAAGGTGATTTTCTTCGAATCGATTTTTCTGTGAAATGTATGGAAATAATCAACCAATTTTAATGCGGTTTGGCATAACAATTTCAGGTCCCGAGACCTATCATTTGAGGTATCAAAAACCGCAATCGGAGCACAATTGCAGATTTTGGATTTTTACGGCTCTGAATCGGCTGAGCTATAGTAAGGTGATTTTCTTTGAATCGAACTTTCTACGAAATGTATGGTATAGCAATTACAGGTGTCCTGACCTATCATTTGAGGTGTCAAGAACCGCAATCGGAGCACAATTGCAGATTTTGGATTTTTACAGCTCTGAATCGGCTGAGCTATAGTAAGGTGATTTTCTTCGAATCGATTTTTCTGTGAAATGTATGGAAATAATCAACCAATTTTAATGCGGTTTGGCATAACAATTTCAGGTCCCGAGACCTATCATTTGAGGTATCAAAAACCGCAATCGGAGCACAATTGCAGATTTTGGATTTTTACAGCTCTGAATCGGCTGAGCTATAGTAAGGTGATTTTCTTTGAATCGAACTTTCTACGAAATGTATGGTATAGCAATTACAGGTGTCCTGACCTATCATTTGAGGTGTCAAGAACCGCAATCGGAGCACAATTGCAGATTTTGGATTTTTACAGCTCTGAATCGGCTGAGCTATAGTAAGGTGATTTTCTTCGAATCGATTTTTCTGTGAAATGTATGGAAATAATCAACCAATTTTAATGCGGTTTGGCATAACAATTTCAGGTCCCGAGACCTATCATTTGAGGTATCAAAAACCGCAATCGGAGCACAATTGCAGATTTTGGATTTTTACAGCTCTGAATCGGCTGAGCTATAGTAAGGTGATTTTCTTTGAATCGAACTTTCTACGAAATGTATGGTATAGCAATTACAGGTGTCCTGACCTATCATTTGAGGTGTCAAGAACCGTAATCGGAGCACAATTGCAGATTTTGGATTTTTACAGCTCTGAATCGGCTGAGCTATAGTAAGGTGATTTTCTTCGAATCGATTTTTCTGTGAAATGTATGGAAATAATCAACCAATTTTAATGCGGTTTGGCATAACAATTTCAGGTCCCGAGACCTATCATTTGAGGTATCAAAAACCGCAATCGGAGCACAATTGCAGATTTTGGATTTTTACAGCTCTGAATCGGCTGAGCTATAGTAAGGTGATTTTCTTTGAATCGAACTTTCTACGAAATGTATGGTATAGCAATTACAGGTGTCCTGACCTATCATTTGAGGTGTCAAGAACCGCAATCGGAGCACAATTGCAGATTTTGGATTTTTACAGCTCTGAATCGGCTGAGCTATAGTAAGGTGATTTTCTTCGAATCGATTTTTCTGTGAAATGTATGGAAATAATCAACCAATTTTAATGCGGTTTGGCATAACAATTTCAGGTCCCGAGACCTATCATTTGAGGTATCAAAAACCGCAATCGGAGCACAATTGCAGATTTTGGATTTTTACAGCTCTGAATCGGCTGAGCTATAGTAAGGTGATTTTCTTTGAATCGAACTTTCTACGAAATGTATGGTATAGCAATTACAGGTGTCCTGACCTATCATTTGAGGTGTCAAGAACCGCAATCGGAGCACAATTGCAGATTTTGGATTTTTACAGCTCTGAATCGGCTGAGCTATAGTAAGGTGATTTTCTTCGAATCGATTTTTCTGTGAAATGTATGGAAATAATCAACCAATTTTAATGCGGTTTGGCATAACAATTTCAGGTCCCGAGACCTATCATTTGAGGTATCAAAAACCGCAATCGGAGCACAATTGCAGATTTTGGATTTTTACAGCTCTGAATCGGCTGAGCTATAGTAAGGTGATTTTCTTTGAATCGAACTTTCTACGAAATGTATGGTATAGCAATTACAGGTGTCCTGACCTATCATTTGAGGTGTCAAGAACCGCAATCGGAGCACAATTGCAGATTTTGGATTTTTACAGCTCTGAATCGGCTGAGCTATAGTAAGGTGATTTTCTTCGAATCGATTTTTCTGTGAAATGTATGGAAATAATCAACCAATTTTAATGCGGTTTGGCATAACAATTTCAGGTCCCGAGACCTATCATTTGAGGTATCAAAAACCGCAATCGGAGCACAATTGCAGATTTTGGATTTTTACAGCTCTGAATCGGCTGAGCTATAGTAAGGTGATTTTCTTTGAATCGAACTTTCTACGAAATGTATGGTATAGCAATTACAGGTGTCCTGACCTATCATTTGAGGTGTCAAGAACCGTAATCGGAGCACAATTGCAGATTTTGGATTTTTACAGCTCTGAATCGGCTGAGCTATAGTAAGGTGATTTTCTTCGAATCGATTTTTCTGTGAAATGTATGGAAATAATCAACCAATTTTAATGCGGTTTGGCATAACAATTTCAGGTCCC
The DNA here is from genome assembly GCA_958295665.1 of Tipula vernalis. Taxonomy (NCBI): domain Eukaryota; kingdom Metazoa; phylum Arthropoda; class Insecta; order Diptera; family Tipulidae; genus Tipula; species Tipula vernalis. The sequence goes on along the minus strand of OY282558.1, from coordinate 457,371,408 downwards.
GAGACCTATCATTTGAGGTATCAAAAACCGCAATCGGAGCACAATTGCAGATTTTGGATTTTTACGGCTCTGAATCGGCTGAGCTATAGTAAGGTGATTTTCTTTGAATCGAACTTTCTACGAAATGTATGGTATAGCAATTACAGGTGTCCTGACCTATCATTTGAGGTGTCAAGAACCGCAATCGGAGCACAATTGCAGATTTTGGATTTTTACAGCTCTGAATCGGCTGAGCTATAGTAAGGTGATTTTCTTCGAATCGATTTTTCTGTGAAATGTATGGAAATAATCAACCAATTTTAATGCGGTTTGGCATAACAATTTCAGGTCCCGAGACCTATCATTTGAGGTATCAAAAACCGCAATCGGAGCACAATTGCAGATTTTGGATTTTTACAGCTCTGAATCGGCTGAGCTATAGTAAGGTGATTTTCTTCGAATCGATTTTTCTGTGAAATGTATGGAAATAATCAACCAATTTGAATGCGGTTTGGCATAACAATTTCAGGTCCCGAGACCTATCATTTGAGGTATCAAAAACCGCAATCGGAGCACAATTGCAGATTTTGGATTTTTACAGCTCTGAATCGGCTGAGCTATAGTAAGGTGATTTTCTTTGAATCGAACTTTCTACGAAATGTATGGTATAGCAATTACAGGTGTCCTGACCTATCATTTGAGGTGTCAAGAACCGCAATCGGAGCACAATTGCAGATTTTGGATTTTTACAGCTCTGAATCGGCTGAGCTATAGTAAGGTGATTTTCTTCGAATCGATTTTTCTGTGAAATGTATGGAAATAATCAACCAATTTTAATGCGGTTTGGCATAACAATTTCAGGTCCCGAGACCTATCATTTGAGGTATCAAAAACCGCAATCGGAGCACAATTGCAGATTTTGGATTTTTACAGCTCTGAATCGGCTGAGCTATAGTAAGGTGATTTTCTTTGAATCGAACTTTCTACGAAATGTATGGTATAGCAATTACAGGTGTCCTGACCTATCATTTGAGGTGTCAAGAACCGCAATCGGAGCACAATTGCAGATTTTGGATTTTTACAGCTCTGAATCGGCTGAGCTATAGTAAGGTGATTTTCTTCGAATCGATTTTTCTGTGAAATGTATGGAAATAATCAACCAATTTTAATGCGGTTTGGCATAACAATTTCAGGTCCCGAGACCTATCATTTGAGGTATCAAAAACCGCAATCGGAGCACAATTGCAGATTTTGGATTTTTACAGCTCTGAATCGGCTGAGCTATAGTAAGGTGATTTTCTTCGAATCGATTTTTCTGTGAAATGTATGGAAATAATCAACCAATTTTAATGCGGTTTGGCATAACAATTTCAGGTCCCGAGACCTATCATTTGAGGTATCAAAAACCGCAATCGGAGCACAATTGCAGATTTTGGATTTTTACAGCTCTGAATCGGCTGAGCTATAGTAAGGTGATTTTCTTTGAATCGAACTTTCTACGAAATGTATGGTATAGCAATTACAGGTGTCCTGACCTATCATTTGAGGTGTCAAGAACCGCAATCGGAGCACAATTGCAGATTTTGGATTTTTACAGCTCTGAATCGGCTGAGCTATAGTAAGGTGATTTTCTTCGAATCGATTTTTCTGTGAAATGTATGGAAATAATCAACCAATTTTAATGCGGTTTGGCATAACAATTACAGGTCCCGAGACCTATCATTTGAGGTATCAAAAACCGCAATCGGAGCACAATTGCAGATTTTGGATTTTTACAGCTCTGAATCGGCTGAGCTATAGTAAGGTGATTTTCTTTGAATCGAACTTTCTACGAAATGTATGGTATAGCAATTACAGGTGTCCTGACCTATCATTTGAGGTGTCAAGAACCGTAATCGGAGCACAATTGCAGATTTTGGATTTTTACAGCTCTGAATCGGCTGAGCTATAGTAAGGTGATTTTCTTCGAATCGATTTTTCTGTGAAATGTATGGAAATAATCAACCAATTTTAATGCGGTTTGGCATAACAATTTCAGGTCCCGAGACCTATCATTTGAGGTATCAAAAACCGCAATCGGAGCACAATTGCAGATTTTGGATTTTTACGGCTCTGAATCGGCTGAGCTATAGTAAGGTGATTTTCTTTGAATCGAACTTTCTACGAAATGTATGGTATAGCAATTACAGGTGTCCTGACCTATCATTTGAGGTGTCAAGAACCGCAATCGGAGCACAATTGCAGATTTTGGATTTTTACAGCTCTGAATCGGCTGAGCTATAGTAAGGTGATTTTCTTCGAATCGATTTTTCTGTGAAATGTATGGAAATAATCAACCAATTTTAATGCGGTTTGGCATAACAATTTCAGGTCCCGAGACCTATCATTTGAGGTATCAAAAACCGCAATCGGAGCACAATTGCAGATTTTGGATTTTTACAGCTCTGAATCGGCTGAGCTATAGTAAGGTGATTTTCTTTGAATCGAACTTTCTACGAAATGTATGGTATAGCAATTACAGGTGTCCTGACCTATCATTTGAGGTGTCAAGAACCGCAATCGGAGCACAATTGCAGATTTTGGATTTTTACAGCTCTGAATCGGCTGAGCTATAGTAAGGTGATTTTCTTCGAATCGATTTTTCTGTGAAATGTATGGAAATAATCAACCAATTTTAATGCGGTTTGGCATAACAATTTCAGGTCCCGAGACCTATCATTTGAGGTATCAAAAACCGCAATCGGAGCACAATTGCAGATTTTGGATTTTTACAGCTCTGAATCGGCTGAGCTATAGTAAGGTGATTTTCTTTGAATCGAACTTTGTACGAAATGTATGGTATAGCAATTACAGGTGTCCTGACCTATCATTTGAGGTGTCAAGAACCGCAATCGGAGCACAATTGCAGATTTTGGATTTTTACAGCTCTGAATCGGCTGAGCTATAGTAAGGTGATTTTCTTCGAATCGATTTTTCTGTGAAATGTATGGAAATAATCAACCAATTTTAATGCGGTTTGGCATAACAATTTCAGGTCCCGAGACCTATCATTTGAGGTATCAAAAACCGCAATCGGAGCACAATTGCAGATTTTGGATTTTTACAGCTCTGAATCGGCTGAGCTATAGTAAGGTGATTTTCTTCGAATCGATTTTTCTGTGAAATGTATGGAAATAATCAACCAATTTTAATGCGGTTTGGCATAACAATTTCAGGTCCCGAGACCTATCATTTGAGGTATCAAAAACCGCAATCGGAGCACAATTGCAGATTTTGGATTTTTACAGCTCTGAATCGGCTGAGCTATAGTAAGGTGATTTTCTTTGAATCGAACTTTCTACGAAATGTATGGTATAGCAATTACAGGTGTCCTGACCTATCATTTGAGGTGTCAAGAACCGCAATCGGAGCACAATTGCAGATTTTGGATTTTTACAGCTCTGAATCGGCTGAGCTATAGTAAGGTGATTTTCTTCGAATCGATTTTTCTGTGAAATGTATGGAAATAATCAACCAATTTTAATGCGGTTTGGCATAACAATTACAGGTCCCGAGACCTATCATTTGAGGTATCAAAAACCGCAATCGGAGCACAATTGCAGATTTTGGATTTTTACAGCTCTGAATCGGCTGAGCTATAGTAAGGTGATTTTCTTTGAATCGAACTTTCTACGAAATGTATGGTATAGCAATTACAGGTGTCCTGACCTATCATTTGAGGTGTCAAGAACCGTAATCGGAGCACAATTGCAGATTTTGGATTTTTACAGCTCTGAATCGGCTGAGCTATAGTAAGGTGATTTTCTTCGAATCGATTTTTCTGTGAAATGTATGGAAATAATCAACCAATTTTAATGCGGTTTGGCATAACAATTTCAGGTCCCGAGACCTATCATTTGAGGTATCAAAAACCGCAATCGGAGCACAATTGCAGATTTTGGATTTTTACGGCTCTGAATCGGCTGAGCTATAGTAAGGTGATTTTCTTTGAATCGAACTTTCTACGAAATGTATGGTATAGCAATTACAGGTGTCCTGACCTATCATTTGAGGTGTCAAGAACCGCAATCGGAGCACAATTGCAGATTTTGGATTTTTACAGCTCTGAATCGGCTGAGCTATAGTAAGGTGATTTTCTTCGAATCGATTTTTCTGTGAAATGTATGGAAATAATCAACCAATTTTAATGCGGTTTGGCATAACAATTTCAGGTCCCGAGACCTATCATTTGAGGTATCAAAAACCGCAATCGGAGCACAATTGCAGATTTTGGATTTTTACAGCTCTGAATCGGCTGAGCTATAGTAAGGTGATTTTCTTTGAATCGAACTTTCTACGAAATGTATGGTATAGCAATTACAGGTGTCCTGACCTATCATTTGAGGTGTCAAGAACCGCAATCGGAGCACAATTGCAGATTTTGGATTTTTACAGCTCTGAATCGGCTGAGCTATAGTAAGGTGATTTTCTTCGAATCGATTTTTCTGTGAAATGTATGGAAATAATCAACCAATTTTAATGCGGTTTGGCATAACAATTTCAGGTCCCGAGACCTATCATTTGAGGTATCAAAAACCGCAATCGGAGCACAATTGCAGATTTTGGATTTTTACAGCTCTGAATCGGCTGAGCTATAGTAAGGTGATTTTCTTTGAATCGAACTTTCTACGAAATGTATGGTATAGCAATTACAGGTGTCCTGACCTATCATTTGAGGTGTCAAGAACCGCAATCGGAGCACAATTGCAGATTTTGGATTTTTACAGCTCTGAATCGGCTGAGCTATAGTAAGGTGATTTTCTTCGAATCGATTTTTCTGTGAAATGTATGGAAATAATCAACCAATTTTAATGCGGTTTGGCATAACAATTACAGGTCCCGAGACCTATCATTTGAGGTATCAAAAACCGCAATCGGAGCACAATTGCAGATTTTGGATTTTTACAGCTCTGAATCGGCTGAGCTATAGTAAGGTGATTTTCTTTGAATCGAACTTTCTACGAAATGTATGGTATAGCAATTACAGGTGTCCTGACCTATCATTTGAGGTGTCAAGAACCGTAATCGGAGCACAATTGCAGATTTTGGATTTTTACAGCTCTGAATCGGCTGAGCTATAGTAAGGTGATTTTCTTCGAATCGATTTTTCTGTGAAATGTATGGAAATAATCAACCAATTTTAATGCGGTTTGGCATAACAATTTCAGGTCCCGAGACCTATCATTTGAGGTATCAAAAACCGCAATCGGAGCACAATTGCAGATTTTGGATTTTTACGGCTCTGAATCGGCTGAGCTATAGTAAGGTGATTTTCTTTGAATCGAACTTTCTACGAAATGTATGGTATAGCAATTACAGGTGTCCTGACCTATCATTTGAGGTGTCAAGAACCGCAATCGGAGCACAATTGCAGATTTTGGATTTTTACAGCTCTGAATCGGCTGAGCTATAGTAAGGTGATTTTCTTCGAATCGATTTTTCTGTGAAATGTATGGAAATAATCAACCAATTTTAATGCGGTTTGGCATAACAATTTCAGGTCCCGAGACCTATCATTTGAGGTATCAAAAACCGCAATCGGAGCACAATTGCAGATTTTGGATTTTTACAGCTCTGAATCGGCTGAGCTATAGTAAGGTGATTTTCTTTGAATCGAACTTTCTACGAAATGTATGGTATAGCAATTACAGGTGTCCTGACCTATCATTTGAGGTGTCAAGAACCGCAATCGGAGCACAATTGCAGATTTTGGATTTTTACAGCTCTGAATCGGCTGAGCTATAGTAAGGTGATTTTCTTCGAATCGATTTTTCTGTGAAATGTATGGAAATAATCAACCAATTTTAATGCGGTTTGGCATAACAATTACAGGTCCCGAGACCTATCATTTGAGGTATCAAAAACCGCAATCGGAGCACAATTGCAGATTTTGGATTTTTACAGCTCTGAATCGGCTGAGCTATAGTAAGGTGATTTTCTTTGAATCGAACTTTCTACGAAATGTATGGTATAGCAATTACAGGTGTCCTGACCTATCATTTGAGGTGTCAAGAACCGTAATCGGAGCACAATTGCAGATTTTGGATTTTTACAGCTCTGAATCGGCTGAGCTATAGTAAGGTGATTTTCTTCGAATCGATTTTTCTGTGAAATGTATGGAAATAATCAACCAATTTTAATGCGGTTTGGCATAACAATTTCAGGTCCCGAGACCTATCATTTGAGGTATCAAAAACCGCAATCGGAGCACAATTGCAGATTTTGGATTTTTACGGCTCTGAATCGGCTGAGCTATAGTAAGGTGATTTTCTTTGAATCGAACTTTCTACGAAATGTATGGTATAGCAATTACAGGTGTCCTGACCTATCATTTGAGGTGTCAAGAACCGTAATCGGAGCACAATTGCAGATTTTGGATTTTTACAGCTCTGAATCGGCTGAGCTATAGTAAGGTGATTTTCTTCGAATCGATTTTTCTGTGAAATGTATGGAAATAATCAACCAATTTTAATGCGGTTTGGCATAACAATTTCAGGTCCCGAGACCTATCATTTGAGGTATCAAAAACCGCAATCGGAGCACAATTGCAGATTTTGGATTTTTACGGCTCTGAATCGGCTGAGCTATAGTAAGGTGATTTTCTTTGAATCGAACTTTCTACGAAATGTATGGTATAGCAATTACAGGTGTCCTGACCTATCATTTGAGGTGTCAAGAACCGCAATCGGAGCACAATTGCAGATTTTGGATTTTTACAGCTCTGAATCGGCTGAGCTATAGTAAGGTGATTTTCTTCGAATCGATTTTTCTGTGAAATGTATGGAAATAATCAACCAATTTTAATGCGGTTTGGCATAACAATTTCAGGTCCCGAGACCTATCATTTGAGGTATCAAAAACCGCAATCGGAGCACAATTGCAGATTTTGGATTTTTACAGCTCTGAATCGGCTGAGCTATAGTAAGGTGATTTTCTTCGAATCGATTTTTCTGTGAAATGTATGGAAATAATCAACCAATTTTAATGCGGTTTGGCATAACAATTTCAGGTCCCGAGACCTATCATTTGAGGTATCAAAAACCGCAATCGGAGCACAATTGCAGATTTTGGATTTTTACAGCTCTGAATCGGCTGAGCTATAGTAAGGTGATTTTCTTTGAATCGAACTTTCTACGAAATGTATGGTATAGCAATTACAGGTGTCCTGACCTATCATTTGAGGTGTCAAGAACCGCAATCGGAGCACAATTGCAGATTTTGGATTTTTACAGCTCTGAATCGGCTGAGCTATAGTAAGGTGATTTTCTTCGAATCGATTTTTCTGTGAAATGTATGGAAATAATCAACCAATTTTAATGCGGTTTGGCATAACAATTACAGGTCCCGAGACCTATCATTTGAGGTATCAAAAACCGCAATCGGAGCACAATTGCAGATTTTGGATTTTTACAGCTCTGAATCGGCTGAGCTATAGTAAGGTGATTTTCTTTGAATCGAACTTTCTACGAAATGTATGGTATAGCAATTACAGGTGTCCTGACCTATCATTTGAGGTGTCAAGAACCGTAATCGGAGCACAATTGCAGATTTTGGATTTTTACAGCTCTGAATCGGCTGAGCTATAGTAAGGTGATTTTCTTCGAATCGATTTTTCTGTGAAATGTATGGAAATAATCAACCAATTTTAATGCGGTTTGGCATAACAATTTCAGGTCCCGAGACCTATCATTTGAGGTATCAAAAACCGCAATCGGAGCACAATTGCAGATTTTGGATTTTTACGGCTCTGAATCGGCTGAGCTATAGTAAGGTGATTTTCTTTGAATCGAACTTTCTACGAAATGTATGGTATAGCAATTACAGGTGTCCTGACCTATCATTTGAGGTGTCAAGAACCGCAATCGGAGCACAATTGCAGATTTTGGATTTTTACAGCTCTGAATCGGCTGAGCTATAGTAAGGTGATTTTCTTCGAATCGATTTTTCTGTGAAATGTATGGAAATAATCAACCAATTTTAATGCGGTTTGGCATAACAATTTCAGGTCCCGAGACCTATCATTTGAGGTATCAAAAACCGCAATCGGAGCACAATTGCAGATTTTGGATTTTTACAGCTCTGAATCGGCTGAGCTATAGTAAGGTGATTTTCTTTGAATCGAACTTTCTACGAAATGTATGGTATAGCAATTACAGGTGTCCTGACCTATCATTTGAGGTGTCAAGAACCGTAATCGGAGCACAATTGCAGATTTTGGATTTTTACAGCTCTGAATCGGCTGAGCTATAGTAAGGTGATTTTCTTCGAATCGATTTTTCTGTGAAATGTATGGAAATAATCAACCAATTTTAATGCGGTTTGGCATAACAATTTCAGGTCCCGAGACCTATCATTTGAGGTATCAAAAACCGCAATCGGAGCACAATTGCAGATTTTGGATTTTTACAGCTCTGAATCGGCTGAGCTATAGTAAGGTGATTTTCTTTGAATCGAACTTTCTACGAAATGTATGGTATAGCAATTACAGGTGTCCTGACCTATCATTTGAGGTGTCAAGAACCGCAATCGGAGCACAATTGCAGATTTTGGATTTTTACAGCTCTGAATCGGCTGAGCTATAGTAAGGTGATTTTCTTCGAATCGATTTTTCTGTGAAATGTATGGAAATAATCAACCAATTTTAATGCGGTTTGGCATAACAATTACAGGTCCCGAGACCTATCATTTGAGGTATCAAAAACCGCAATCGGAGCACAATTGCAGATTTTGGATTTTTACGGCTCTGAATCGGCTGAGCTATAGTAAGGTGATTTTCTTTGAATCGAACTTTCTACGAAATGTATGGTATAGCAATTACAGGTGTCCTGACCTATCATTTGAGGTGTCAAGAACCGCAATCGGAGCACAATTGCAGATTTTGGATTTTTACAGCTCTGAATCGGCTGAGCTATAGTAAGGTGATTTTCTTCGAATCGATTTTTCTGTGAAATGTATGGAAATAATCAACCAATTTTAATGCGGTTTGGCATAACAATTTCAGGTCCCGAGACCTATCATTTGAGGTATCAAAAACCGCAATCGGAGCACAATTGCAGATTTTGGATTTTTACAGCTCTGAATCGGCTGAGCTATAGTAAGGTGATTTTCTTTGAATCGAACTTTCTACGAAATGTATGGTATAGCAATTACAGGTGTCCTGACCTATCATTTGAGGTGTCAAGAACCGTAATCGGAGCACAATTGCAGATTTTGGATTTTTACAGCTCTGAATCGGCTGAGCTATAGTAAGGTGATTTTCTTCGAATCGATTTTTCTGTGAAATGTATGGAAATAATCAACCAATTTTAATGCGGTTTGGCATAACAATTTCAGGTCCCGAGACCTATCATTTGAGGTATCAAAAACCGCAATCGGAGCACAATTGCAGATTTTGGATTTTTACAGCTCTGAATCGGCTGAGCTATAGTAAGGTGATTTTCTTTGAATCGAACTTTCTACGAAATGTATGGTATAGCAATTACAGGTGTCCTGACCTATCATTTGAGGTGTCAAGAACCGCAATCGGAGCACAATTGCAGATTTTGGATTTTTACAGCTCTGAATCGGCTGAGCTATAGTAAGGTGATTTTCTTCGAATCGATTTTTCTGTGAAATGTATGGAAATAATCAACCAATTTTAATGCGGTTTGGCATAACAATTACAGGTCCCGAGACCTATCATTTGAGGTATCAAAAACCGCAATCGGAGCACAATTGCAGATTTTGGATTTTTACAGCTCTGAATCGGCTGAGCTATAGTAAGGTGATTTTCTTTGAATCGAACTTTCTACGAAATGTATGGTATAGCAATTACAGGTGTCCTGACCTATCATTTGAGGTGTCAAGAACCGTAATCGGAGCACAATTGCAGATTTTGGATTTTTACAGCTCTGAATCGGCTGAGCTATAGTAAGGTGATTTTCTTCGAATCGATTTTTCTGTGAAATGTATGGAAATAATCAACCAATTTCAATGCGGTTTGGCATAACAATTTCAGGTCCCGAGACCTATCATTTGAGGTATCAAAAACCGCAATCGGAGCACAATTGCAGATTTTGGATTTTTACGGCTCTGAATCGGCTGAGCTATAGTAAGGTGATTTTCTTTGAATCGAACTTTCTACGAAATGTATGGTATAGCAATTACAGGTGTCCTGACCTATCATTTGAGGTGTCAAGAACCGCAATCGGAGCACAATTGCAGATTTTGGATTTTTACAGCTCTGAATCGGCTGAGCTATAGTAAGGTGATTTTCTTCGAATCGATTTTTCTGTGAAATGTATGGAAATAATCAACCAATTTTAATGCGGTTTGGCATAACAATTTCAGGTCCCGAGACCTATCATTTGAGGTATCAAAAACCGCAATCGGAGCACAATTGCAGATTTTGGATTTTTACAGCTCTGAATCGGCTGAGCTATAGTAAGGTGATTTTCTTTGAATCGAACTTTCTACGAAATGTATGGTATAGCAATTACAGGTGTCCTGACCTATCATTTGAGGTGTCAAGAACCGCAATCGGAGCACAATTGCAGATTTTGGATTTTTACAGCTCTGAATCGGCTGAGCTATAGTAAGGTGATTTTCTTCGAATCGATTTTTCTGTGAAATGTATGGAAATAATCAACCAATTTTAATGCGGTTTGGCATAACAATTACAGGTCCCGAGACCTATCATTTGAGGTATCAAAAACCGCAATCGGAGCACAATTGCAGATTTTGGATTTTTACAGCTCTGAATCGGCTGAGCTATAGTAAGGTGATTTTCTTTGAATCGAACTTTCTACGAAATGTATGGTATAGCAATTACAGGTGTCCTGACCTATCATTTGAGGTGTCAAGAACCGTAATCGGAGCACAATTGCAGATTTTGGATTTTTACAGCTCTGAATCGGCTGAGCTATAGTAAGGTGATTTTCTTCGAATCGATTTTTCTGTGAAATGTATGGAAATAATCAACCAATTTTAATGCGGTTTGGCATAACAATTTCAGGTCCCGAGACCTATCATTTGAGGTATCAAAAACCGCAATCGGAGCACAATTGCAGATTTTGGATTTTTACGGCTCTGAATCGGCTGAGCTATAGTAAGGTGATTTTCTTTGAATCGAACTTTCTACGAAATGTATGGTATAGCAATTACAGGTGTCCTGACCTATCATTTGAGGTGTCAAGAACCGCAATCGGAGCACAATTGCAGATTTTGGATTTTTACAGCTCTGAATCGGCTGAGCTATAGTAAGGTGATTTTCTTCGAATCGATTTTTCTGTGAAATGTATGGAAATAATCAACCAATTTTAATGCGGTTTGGCATAACAATTTCAGGTTCCGAGACCTATCATTTGAGGTATCAAAAACCGCAATCGGAGCACAATTGCAGATTTTGGATTTTTACAGCTCTGAATCGGCTGAGCTATAGTAAGGTGATTTTCTTCGAATCGATTTTTCTGTGAAATGTATGGAAATAATCAACCAATTTTAATGCGGTTTGGCATAACAATTTCAGGTCCCGAGACCTATCATTTGAGGTATCAAAAACCGCAATCGGAGCACAATTGCAGATTTTGGATTTTTACAGCTCTGAATCGGCTGAGCTATAGTAAGGTGATTTTCTTTGAATCGAACTTTCTACGAAATGTATGGTATAGCAATTACAGGTGTCCTGACCTATCATTTGAGGTGTCAAGAACCGCAATCGGAGCACAATTGCAGATTTTGGATTTTTACAGCTCTGAATCGGCTGAGCTATAGTAAGGTGATTTTCTTCGAATCGATTTTTCTGTGAAATGTATGGAAATAATCAACCAATTTTAATGCGGTTTGGCATAACAATTACAGGTCCCGAGACCTATCATTTGAGGTATCAAAAACCGCAATCGGAGCACAATTGCAGATTTTGGATTTTTACAGCTCTGAATCGGCTGAGCTATAGTAAGGTGATTTTCTTTGAATCGAACTTTCTACGAAATGTATGGTATAGCAATTACAGGTGTCCTGACCTATCATTTGAGGTGTCAAGAACCGTAATCGGAGCACAATTGCAGATTTTGGATTTTTACAGCTCTGAATCGGCTGAGCTATAGTAAGGTGATTTTCTTCGAATCGATTTTTCTGTGAAATGTATGGAAATAATCAACCAATTTTAATGCGGTTTGGCATAACAATTTCAGGTCCCGAGACCTATCATTTGAGGTATCAAAAACCGCAATCGGAGCACAATTGCAGATTTTGGATTTTTACGGCTCTGAATCGGCTGAGCTATAGTAAGGTGATTTTCTTTGAATCGAACTTTCTACGAAATGTATGGTATAGCAATTACAGGTGTCCTGACCTATCATTTGAGGTGTCAAGAACCGTAATCGGAGCACAATTGCAGATTTTGGATTTTTACAGCTCTGAATCGGCTGAGCTATAGTAAGGTGATTTTCTTCGAATCGATTTTTCTGTGAAATGTATGGAAATAATCAACCAATTTTAATGCGGTTTGGCATAACAATTTCAGGTCCCGAGACCTATCATTTGAGGTATCAAAAACCGCAATCGGAGCACAATTGCAGATTTTGGATTTTTACGGCTCTGAATCGGCTGAGCTATAGTAAGGTGATTTTCTTTGAATCGAACTTTCTACGAAATGTATGGTATAGCAATTACAGGTGTCCTGACCTATCATTTGAGGTGTCAAGAACCGCAATCGGAGCACAATTGCAGATTTTGGATTTTTACAGCTCTGAATCGGCTGAGCTATAGTAAGGTGATTTTCTTCGAATCGATTTTTCTGTGAAATATATGGAAATAATCAACCAATTTTAATGCGGTTTGGCATAACAATTTCAGGTCCCGAGACCTATCATTTGAGGTATCAAAAACCGCAATCGGAGCACAATTGCAGATTTTGGATTTTTACAGCTCTGAATCGGCTGAGCTATAGTAAGGTGATTTTCTTCGAATCGATTTTTCTGTGAAATGTATGGAAATAATCAACCAATTTTAATGCGGTTTGGCATAACAATTTCAGGTCCCGAGACCTATCATTTGAGGTATCAAAAACCGCAATCGGAGCACAATTGCAGATTTTGGATTTTTACAGCTCTGAATCGGCTGAGCTATAGTAAGGTGATTTTCTTTGAATCGAACTTTCTACGAAATGTATGGTATAGCAATTACAGGTGTCCTGACCTATCATTTGAGGTGTCAAGAACCGCAATCGGAGCACAATTGCAGATTTTGGATTTTTACAGCTCTGAATCGGCTGAGCTATAGTAAGGTGATTTTCTTCGAATCGATTTTTCTGTGAAATGTATGGAAATAATCAACCAATTTTAATGCGGTTTGGCATAACAATTACAGGTCCCGAGACCTATCATTTGAGGTATCAAAAACCGCAATCGGAGCACAATTGCAGATTTTGGATTTTTACAGCTCTGAATCGGCTGAGCTATAGTAAGGTGATTTTCTTTGAATCGAACTTTCTACGAAATGTATGGTATAGCAATTACAGGTGTCCTGACCTATCATTTGAGGTGTCAAGAACCGTAATCGGAGCACAATTGCAGATTTTGGATTTTTACAGCTCTGAATCGGCTGAGCTATAGTAAGGTGATTTTCTTCGAATCGATTTTTCTGTGAAATGTATGGAAATAATCAACCAATTTTAATGCGGTTTGGCATAACAATTTCAGGTCCCGAGACCTATCATTTGAGGTATCAAAAACCGCAATCGGAGCACAATTGCAGATTTTGGATTTTTACGGCTCTGAATCGGCTGAGCTATAGTAAGGTGATTTTCTTTGAATCGAACTTTCTACGAAATGTATGGTATAGCAATTACAGGTGTCCTGACCTATCATTTGAGGTGTCAAGAACCGCAATCGGAGCACAATTGCAGATTTTGGAGTTTTACAGCTCTGAATCGGCTGAGCTATAGTAAGGTGATTTTCTTCGAATCGAACTTTCTTCGAAATGTATGGTATAGCAATTACAGGTGTCCTGACCTATCATTTGAGGTGTCAAGAACCGTAATCGGAGCACAATTGCAGATTTTGGATTTTTACAGCTCTGAATCGGCTGAGCTATAGTAAGGTGATTTTCTTCGAATCGATTTTTCTGTGAAATGTATGGAAATAATCAACCAATTTTAATGCGGTTTGGCATAACAATTTCAGGTCCCGAGACCTATCATTTGAGGTATCAAAAACCGCAATCGGAGCACAATTGCAGATTTTGGATTTTTACAGCTCTGAATCGGCTGAGCTATAGTAAGGTGATTTTCTTTGAATCGAACTTTCTACGAAATGTATGGTATAGCAATTACAGGTGTCCTGACCTATCATTTGAGGTGTCAAGAACCGCAATCGGAGCACAATTGCAGATTTTGGATTTTTACAGCTCTGAATCGGCTGAGCTATAGTAAGGTGATTTTCTTCGAATCGATTTTTCTGTGAAATGTATGGAAATAATCAACCAATTTTAATGCGGTTTGGCATAACAATTTCAGGTCCCGAGACCTATCATTTGAGGTATCAAAAACCGCAATCGGAGCACAATTGCAGATTTTGGATTTTTACAGCTCTGAATCGGCTGAGCTATAGTAAGGTGATTTTCTTCGAATCGATTTTTCTGTGAAATGTATGGAAATAATCAACCAATTTTAATGCGGTTTGGCATAACAATTTCAGGTCCCGAGACCTATCATTTGAGGTATCAAAAACCGCAATCGGAGCACAATTGCAGATTTTGGATTTTTACAGCTCTGAATCGGCTGAGCTATAGTAAGGTGATTTTCTTTGAATCGAACTTTCTACGAAATGTATGGTATAGCAATTACAGGTGTCCTGACCTATCATTTGAGGTGTCAAGAACCGCAATCGGAGCACAATTGCAGATTTTGGATTTTTACAGCTCTGAATCGGCTGAGCTATAGTAAGGTGATTTTCTTCGAATCGATTTTTCTGTGAAATGTATGGAAATAATCAACCAATTTTAATGCGGTTTGGCATAACAATTTCAGGTCCCGAGACCTATCATTTGAGGTATCAAAAACCGCAATCGGAGCACAATTGCAGATTTTGGATTTTTACGGCTCTGAATCGGCTGAGCTATAGTAAGGTGATTTTCTTTGAATCGAACTTTCTACGAAATGTATGGTATAGCAATTACAGGTGTCCTGACCTATCATTTGAGGTGTCAAGAACCGCAATCGGAGCACAATTGCAGATTTTGGATTTTTACAGCTCTGAATCGGCTGAGCTATAGTAAGGTGATTTTCTTCGAATCGATTTTTCTGTGAAATGTATGGAAATAATCAACCAATTTTAATGCGGTTTGGCATAACAATTTCAGGTCCCGAGACCTATCATTTGAGGTATCAAAAACCGCAATCGGAGCACAATTGCAGATTTTGGATTTTTACAGCTCTGAATCGGCTGAGCTATAGTAAGGTGATTTTCTTTGAATCGAACTTTCTACGAAATGTATGGTATAGCAATTACAGGTGTCCTGACCTATCATTTGAGGTGTCAAGAACCGCAATCGGAGCACAATTGCAGATTTTGGATTTTTACAGCTCTGAATCGGCTGAGCTATAGTAAGGTGATTTTCTTCGAATCGATTTTTCTGTGAAATGTATGGAAATAATCAACCAATTTTAATGCGGTTTGGCATAACAATTTCAGGTCCCGAGACCTATCATTTGAGGTATCAAAAACCGCAATCGGAGCACAATTGCAGATTTTGGATTTTTACGGCTCTGAATCGGCTGAGCTATAGTAAGGTGATTTTCTTTGAATCGAACTTTCTACGAAATGTATGGTATAGCAATTACAGGTGTCCTGACCTATCATTTGAGGTGTCAAGAACCGCAATCGGAGCACAATTGCAGATTTTGGATTTTTACAGCTCTGAATCGGCTGAGCTATAGTAAGGTGATTTTCTTCGAATCGATTTTTCTGTGAAATGTATGGAAATAATCAACCAATTTTAATGCGGTTTGGCATAACAATTTCAGGTCCCGAGACCTATCATTTGAGGTATCAAAAACCGCAATCGGAGCACAATTGCAGATTTTGGATTTTTACAGCTCTGAATCGGCTGAGCTATAGTAAGGTGATTTTCTTTGAATCGAACTTTCTACGAAATGTATGGTATAGCAATTACAGGTGTCCTGACCTATCATTTGAGGTGTCAAGAACCGCAATCGGAGCACAATTGCAGATTTTGGATTTTTACAGCTCTGAATCGGCTGAGCTATAGTAAGGTGATTTTCTTCGAATCGATTTTTCTGTGAAATGTATGGAAATAATCAACCAATTTTAATGCGGTTTGGCATAACAATTTCAGGTCCCGAGACCTATCATTTGAGGTATCAAAAACCGCAATCGGAGCACAATTGCAGATTTTGGATTTTTACAGCTCTGAATCGGCTGAGCTATAGTAAGGTGATTTTCTTTGAATCGAACTTTCTACGAAATGTATGGTATAGCAATTACAGGTGTCCTGACCTATCATTTGAGGTGTCAAGAACCGCAATCGGAGCACAATTGCAGATTTTGGATTTTTACAGCTCTGAATCGGCTGAGCTATAGTAAGGTGATTTTCTTCGAATCGATTTTTCTGTGAAATGTATGGAAATAATCAACCAATTTTAATGCGGTTTGGCATAACAATTTCAGGTCCCGAGACCTATCATTTGAGGTATCAAAAACCGCAATCGGAGCACAATTGCAGATTTTGGATTTTTACAGCTCTGAATCGGCTGAGCTATAGTAAGGTGATTTTCTTTGAATCGAACTTTCTACGAAATGTATGGTATAGCAATTACAGGTGTCCTGACCTATCATTTGAGGTGTCAAGAACCGCAATCGGAGCACAATTGCAGATTTTGGATTTTTACAGCTCTGAATCGGCTGAGCTATAGTAAGGTGATTTTCTTCGAATCGATTTTTCTGTGAAATGTATGGAAATAATCAACCAATTTTAATGCGGTTTGGCATAACAATTACAGGTCCCGAGACCTATCATTTGAGGTATCAAAAACCGCAATCGGAGCACAATTGCAGATTTTGGATTTTTACAGCTCTGAATCGGCTGAGCTATAGTAAGGTGATTTTCTTTGAATCGAACTTTCTACGAAATGTATGGTATAGCAATTACAGGTGTCCTGACCTATCATTTGAGGTGTCAAGAACCGTAATCGGAGCACAATTGCAGATTTTGGATTTTTACAGCTCTGAATCGGCTGAGCTATAGTAAGGTGATTTTCTTCGAATCGATTTTTCTGTGAAATGTATGGAAATAATCAACCAATTTTAATGCGGTTTGGCATAACAATTTCAGGTCCCGAGACCTATCATTTGAGGTATCAAAAACCGCAATCGGAGCACAATTGCAGATTTTGGATTTTTACAGCTCTGAATCGGCTGAGCTATAGTAAGGTGATTTTCTTTGAATCGAACTTTCTACGAAATGTATGGTATAGCAATTACAGGTGTCCTGACCTATCATTTGAGGTGTCAAGAACCGCAATCGGAGCACAATTGCAGATTTTGGATTTTTACAGCTCTGAATCGGCTGAGCTATAGTAAGGTGATTTTCTTCGAATCGATTTTTCTGTGAAATGTATGGAAATAATCAACCAATTTTAATGCGGTTTGGCATAACAATTTCAGGTCCCGAGACCTATCATTTGAGGTATCAAAAACCGCAATCGGAGCACAATTGCAGATTTTGGATTTTTACGGCTCTGAATCGGCTGAGCTATAGTAAGGTGATTTTCTTTGAATCGAACTTTCTACGAAATGTATGGTATAGCAATTACAGGTGTCCTGACCTATCATTTGAGGTGTCAAGAACCGCAATCGGAGCACAATTGCAGATTTTGGATTTTTACAGCTCTGAATCGGCTGAGCTATAGTAAGGTGATTTTCTTCGAATCGATTTTTCTGTGAAATGTATGGAAATAATCAACCAATTTTAATGCGGTTTGGCATAACAATTTCAGGTCCCGAGGCCTATCATTTGAGGTATCAAAAACCGCAATCGGAGCACAATTGCAGATTTTGGATTTTTACAGCTCTGAATCGGCTGAGCTATAGTAAGGTGATTTTCTTTGAATCGAACTTTCTACGAAATGTATGGTATAGCAATTACAGGTGTCCTGACCTATCATTTGAGGTGTCAAGAACCGCAATCGGAGCACAATTGCAGATTTTGGATTTTTACAGCTCTGAATCGGCTGAGCTATAGTAAGGTGATTTTCTTCGAATCGATTTTTCTGTGAAATGTATGGAAATAATCAACCAATTTTAATGCGGTTTGGCATAACAATTACAGGTCCCGAGACCTATCATTTGAGGTATCAAAAACCGCAATCGGAGCACAATTGCAGATTTTGGATTTTTACAGCTCTGAATCGGCTGAGCTATAGTAAGGTGATTTTCTTTGAATCGAACTTTCTACGAAATGTATGGTATAGCAATTACAGGTGTCCTGACCTATCATTTGAGGTGTCAAGAACCGCAATCGGAGCACAATTGCAGATTTTGGATTTTTACAGCTCTGAATCGGCTGAGCTATAGTAAGGTGATTTTCTTCGAATCGATTTTTCTGTGAAATGTATGGAAATAATCAACCAATTTTAATGCGGTTTGGCATAACAATTTCAGGTCCCGAGACCTATCATTTGAGGTATCAAAAACCGCAATCGGAGCACAATTGCAGATTTTGGATTTTTACGGCTCTGAATCGGCTGAGCTATAGTAAGGTGATTTTCTTTGAATCGAACTTTCTACGAAATGTATGGTATAGCAATTACAGGTGTCCTGACCTATCATTTGAGGTGTCAAGAACCGCAATCGGAGCCCAATTGCAGATTTTGGATTTTTACAGCTCTGAATCGGCTGAGCTATAGTAAGGTGATTTTCTTCGAATCGATTTTTCTGTGAAATGTATGGAAATAATCAACCAATTTTAATGCGGTTTGGCATAACAATTTCAGGTCCCGAGACCTATCATTTGAGGTATCAAAAACCGCAATCGGAGCACAATTGCAGATTTTGGATTTTTACAGCTCTGAATCGGCTGAGCTATAGTAAGGTGATTTTCTTTGAATCGAACTTTCTACGAAATGTATGGTATAGCAATTACAGGTGTCCTGACCTATCATTTGAGGTGTCAAGAACCGCAATCGGAGCACAATTGCAGATTTTGGATTTTTACAGCTCTGAATCGGCTGAGCTATAGTAAGGTGATTTTCTTCGAATCGATTTTTCTGTGAAATGTATGGAAATAATCAACCAATTTTAATGCGGTTTGGCATAACAATTACAGGTCCCGAGACCTATCATTTGAGGTATCAAAAACCGCAATCGGAGCACAATTGCAGATTTTGGATTTTTACAGCTCTGAATCGGCTGAGCTATAGTAAGGTGATTTTCTTCGAATCGATTTTTCTGTGAAATGTATGGAAATAATCAACCAATTTTAATGCGGTTTGGCATAACAATTTCAGGTCCCGAGACCTATCATTTGAGGTATCAAAAACCGCAATCGGAGCACAATTGCAGATTTTGGATTTTTACAGCTCTGAATCGGCTGAGCTATAGTAAGGTGATTTTCTTTGAATCGAACTTTCTACGAAATGTATGGTATAGCAATTACAGGTGTCCTGACCTATCATTTGAGGTGTCAAGAACCGTAATCGGAGCACAATTGCAGATTTTGGATTTTTACAGCTCTGAATCGGCTGAGCTATAGTAAGGTGATTTTCTTCGAATCGATTTTTCTGTGAAATGTATGGAAATAATCAACCAATTTTAATGCGGTTTGGCATAACAATTTCAGGTCCCGAGACCTATCATTTGAGGTATCAAAAACCGCAATCGGAGCACAATTGCAGATTTTGGATTTTTACGGCTCTGAATCGGCTGAGCTATAGTAAGGTGATTTTCTTTGAATCGAACTTTCTACGAAATGTATGGTATAGCAATTACAGGTGTCCTGACCTATCATTTGAGGTGTCAAGAACCGCAATCGGAGCACAATTGCAGATTTTGGATTTTTACAGCTCTGAATCGGCTGAGCTATAGTAAGGTGATTTTCTTCGAATCGATTTTTCTGTGAAATGTATGGAAATAATCAACCAATTTTAATGCGGTTTGGCATAACAATTTCAGGTCCCGAGACCTATCATTTGAGGTATCAAAAACCGCAATCGGAGCACAATTGCAGATTTTGGATTTTTACAGCTCTGAATCGGCTGAGCTATAGTAAGGTGATTTTCTTTGAATCGAACTTTCTACGAAATGTATGGTATAGCAATTACAGGTGTCCTGACCTATCATTTGAGGTGTCAAGAACCGCAATCGGAGCACAATTGCAGATTTTGGATTTTTACAGCTCTGAATCGGCTGAGCTATAGTAAGGTGATTTTCTTCGAATCGATTTTTCTGTGAAATGTATGGAAATAATCAACCAATTTTAATGCGGTTTGGCATAACAATTACAGGTCCCGAGACCTATCATTTGAGGTATCAAAAACCGCAATCGGAGCACAATTGCAGATTTTGGATTTTTACAGCTCTGAATCGGCTGAGCTATAGTAAGGTGATTTTCTTTGAATCGAACTTTCTACGAAATGTATGGTATAGCAATTACAGGTGTCCTGACCTATCATTTGAGGTGTCAAGAACCGTAATCGGAGCACAATTGCAGATTTTGGATTTTTACAGCTCTGAATCGGCTGAGCTATAGTAAGGTGATTTTCTTCGAATCGATTTTTCTGTGAAATGTATGGAAATAATCAACCAATTTTAATGCGGTTTGGCATAACAATTTCAGGTCCCGAGACCTATCATTTGAGGTATCAAAAACCGCAATCGGAGCACAATTGCAGATTTTGGATTTTTACGGCTCTGAATCGGCTGAGCTATAGTAAGGTGATTTTCTTTGAATCGAACTTTCTACGAAATGTATGGTATAGCAATTACAGGTGTCCTGACCTATCATTTGAGGTGTCAAGAACCGCAATCGGAGCACAATTGCAGATTTTGGATTTTTACAGCTCTGAATCGGCTGAGCTATAGTAAGGTGATTTTCTTCGAATCGATTTTTCTGTGAAATGTATGGAAATAATCAACCAATTTTAATGCGGTTTGGCATAACAATTTCAGGTCCCGAGACCTATCATTTGAGGTATCAAAAACCGCAATCGGAGCACAATTGCAGATTTTGGATTTTTACGGCTCTGAATCGGCTGAGCTATAGTAAGGTGATTTTCTTTGAATCGAACTTTCTACGAAATGTATGGTATAGCAATTACAGGTGTCCTGACCTATCATTTGAGGTGTCAAGAACCGCAATCGGAGCACAATTGCAGATTTTGGATTTTTACAGCTCTGAATCGGCTGAGCTATAGTAAGGTGATTTTCTTCGAATCGATTTTTCTGTGAAATGTATGGAAATAATCAACCAATTTTAATGCGGTTTGGCATAACAATTTCAGGTCCCGAGACCTATCATTTGAGGTATCAAAAACCGCAATCGGAGCACAATTGCAGATTTTGGATTTTTACAGCTCTGAATCGGCTGAGCTATAGTAAGGTGATTTTCTTTGAATCGAACTTTCTACGAAATGTATGGTATAGCAATTACAGGTGTCCTGACCTATCATTTGAGGTGTCAAGAACCGCAATCGGAGCACAATTGCAGATTTTGGATTTTTACAGCTCTGAATCGGCTGAGCTATAGTAAGGTGATTTTCTTCGAATCGATTTTTCTGTGAAGTGTATGGAAATAATCAACCAATTTTAATGCGGTTTGGCATAACAATTTCAGGTCCCGAGACCTATCATTTGAGGTATCAAAAACCGCAATCGGAGCACAATTGCAGATTTTGGATTTTTACGGCTCTGAATCGGCTGAGCTATAGTAAGGTGATTTTCTTTGAATCGAACTTTCTACGAAATGTATGGTATAGCAATTACAGGTGTCCTGACCTATCATTTGAGGTGTCAAGAACCGCAATCGGAGCACAATTGCAGATTTTGGATTTTTACAGCTCTGAATCGGCTGAGCTATAGTAAGGTGATTTTCTTCGAATCGATTTTTCTGTGAAATGTATGGAAATAATCAACCAATTTTAATGCGGTTTGGCATAACAATTTCAGGTCCCGAGACCTATCATTTGAGGTATCAAAAACCGCAATCGGAGCACAATTGCAGATTTTGGATTTTTACGGCTCTGAATCGGCTGAGCTATAGTAAGGTGATTTTCTTTGAATCGAACTTTCTACGAAATGTATGGTATAGCAATTACAGGTGTCCTGACCTATCATTTGAGGTGTCAAGAACCGCAATCGGAGCACAATTGCAGATTTTGGATTTTTACAGCTCTGAATCGGCTGAGCTATAGTAAGGTGATTTTCTTCGAATCGATTTTTCTGTGAAATGTATGGAAATAATCAACCAATTTTAATGCGGTTTGGCATAACAATTTCAGGTCCCGAGACCTATCATTTGAGGTATCAAAAACCGCAATCGGAGCACAATTGCAGATTTTGGATTTTTACGGCTCTGAATCGGCTGAGCTATAGTAAGGTGATTTTCTTTGAATCGAACTTTCTACGAAATGTATGGTATAGCAATTACAGGTGTCCTGACCTATCATTTGAGGTGTCAAGAACCGCAATCGGAGCACAATTGCAGATTTTGGATTTTTACAGCTCTGAATCGGCTGAGCTATAGTAAGGTGATTTTCTTCGAATCGATTTTTCTGTGAAATGTATGGAAATAATCAACCAATTTTAATGCGGTTTGGCATAACAATTTCAGGTCCCGAGACCTATCATTTGAGGTATCAAAAACCGCAATCGGAGCACAATTGCAGATTTTGGATTTTTACAGCTCTGAATCGGCTGAGCTATAGTAAGGTGATTTTCTTTGAATCGAACTTTCTACGAAATGTATGGTATAGCAATTACAGGTGTCCTGACCTATCATTTGAGGTGTCAAGAACCGCAATCGGAGCACAATTGCAGATTTTGGATTTTTACAGCTCTGAATCGGCTGAGCTATAGTAAGGTGATTTTCTTCGAATCGATTTTTCTGTGAAATGTATGGAAATAATCAACCAATTTTAATGCGGTTTGGCATAACAATTTCAGGTCCCGAGACCTATCATTTGAGGTATCAAAAACCGCAATCGGAGCACAATTGCAGATTTTGGATTTTTACAGCTCTGAATCGGCTGAGCTATAGTAAGGTGATTTTCTTTGAATCGAACTTTCTACGAAATGTATGGTATAGCAATTACAGGTGTCCTGACCTATCATTTGAGGTGTCAAGAACCGCAATCGGAGCACAATTGCAGATTTTGGATTTTTACAGCTCTGAATCGGCTGAGCTATAGTAAGGTGATTTTCTTCGAATCGATTTTTCTGTGAAATGTATGGAAATAATCAACCAATTTTAATGCGGTTTGGCATAACAATTACAGGTCCCGAGACCTATCATTTGAGGTATCAAAAACCGCAATCGGAGCACAATTGCAGATTTTGGATTTTTACAGCTCTGAATCGGCTGAGCTATAGTAAGGTGATTTTCTTTGAATCGAACTTTCTACGAAATGTATGGTATAGCAATTACAGGTGTCCTGACCTATCATTTGAGGTGTCAAGAACCGTAATCGGAGCACAATTGCAGATTTTGGATTTTTACAGCTCTGAATCGGCTGAGCTATAGTAAGGTGATTTTCTTCGAATCGATTTTTCTGTGAAATGTATGGAAATAATCAACCAATTTTAATGCGGTTTGGCATAACAATTACAGGTCCCGAGACCTATCATTTGAGGTATCAAAAACCGCAATCGGAGCACAATTGCAGATTTTGGATTTTTACAGCTCTGAATCGGCTGAGCTATAGTAAGGTGATTTTCTTTGAATCGAACTTTCTACGAAATGTATGGTATAGCAATTACAGGTGTCCTGACCTATCATTTGAGGTGTCAAGAACCGTAATCGGAGCACAATTGCAGATTTTGGATTTTTACAGCTCTGAATCGGCTGAGCTATAGTAAGGTGATTTTCTTCGAATCGATTTTTCTGTGAAATGTATGGAAATAATCAACCAATTTTAATGCGGTTTGGCATAACAATTTCAGGTCCCGAGACCTATCATTTGAGGTATCAAAAACCGCAATCGGAGCACAATTGCAGATTTTGGATTTTTACGGCTCTGAATCGGCTGAGCTATAGTAAGGTGATTTTCTTTGAATCGAACTTTCTACGAAATGTATGGTATAGCAATTACAGGTGTCCTGACCTATCATTTGAGGTGTCAAGAACCGTAATCGGAGCACAATTGCAGATTTTGGATTTTTACAGCTCTGAATCGGCTGAGCTATAGTAAGGTGATTTTCTTCGAATCGATTTTTCTGTGAAATGTATGGAAATAATCAACCAATTTTAATGCGGTTTGGCATAACAATTTCAGGTCCCGAGACCTATCATTTGAGGTATCAAAAACCGCAATCGGAGCACAATTGCAGATTTTGGATTTTTACGGCTCTGAATCGGCTGAGCTATAGTAAGGTGATTTTCTTTGAATCGAACTTTCTACGAAATGTATGGTATAGCAATTACAGGTGTCCTGACCTATCATTTGAGGTGTCAAGAACCGCAATCGGAGCACAATTGCAGATTTTGGATTTTTACAGCTCTGAATCGGCTGAGCTATAGTAAGGTGATTTTCTTCGAATCGATTTTTCTGTGAAATGTATGGAAATAATCAACCAATTTTAATGCGGTTTGGCATAACAATTTCAGGTCCCGAGACCTATCATTTGAGGTATCAAAAACCGCAATCGGAGCACAATTGCAGATTTTGGATTTTTACGGCTCTGAATCGGCTGAGCTATAGTAAGGTGATTTTCTTTGAATCGAACTTTCTACGAAATGTATGGTATAGCAATTACAGGTGTCCTGACCTATCATTTGAGGTGTCAAGAACCGCAATCGGAGCACAATTGCAGATTTTGGATTTTTACAGCTCTGAATCGGCTGAGCTATAGTAAGGTGATTTTCTTCGAATCGATTTTTCTGTGAAATGTATGGAAATAATCAACCAATTTTAATGCGGTTTGGCATAACAATTTCAGGTCCCGAGACCTATCATTTGAGGTATCAAAAACCGCAATCGGAGCACAATTGCAGATTTTGGATTTTTACGGCTCTGAATCGGCTGAGCTATAGTAAGGTGATTTTCTTTGAATCGAACTTTCTACGAAATGTATGGTATAGCAATTACAGGTGTCCTGACCTATCATTTGAGGTGTCAAGAACCGCAATCGGAGCACAATTGCAGATTTTGGATTTTTACAGCTCTGAATCGGCTGAGCTATAGTAAGGTGATTTTCTTCGAATCGATTTTTCTGTGAAATGTATGGAAATAATCAACCAATTTTAATGCGGTTTGGCATAACAATTTCAGGTCCCGAGACCTATCATTTGAGGTATCAAAAACCGCAATCGGAGCACAATTGCAGATTTTGGATTTTTACGGCTCTGAATCGGCTGAGCTATAGTAAGGTGATTTTCTTTGAATCGAACTTTCTACGAAATGTATGGTATAGCAATTACAGGTGTCCTGACCTATCATTTGAGGTGTCAAGAACCGCAATCGGAGCACAATTGCAGATTTTGGATTTTTACAGCTCTGAATCGGCTGAGCTATAGTAAGGTGATTTTCTTCGAATCGATTTTTCTGTGAAATGTATGGAAATAATCAACCAATTTTAATGCGGTTTGGCATAACAATTACAGGTCCCGAGACCTATCATTTGAGGTATCAAAAACCGCAATCGGAGCACAATTGCAGATTTTGGATTTTTACAGCTCTGAATCGGCTGAGCTATAGTAAGGTGATTTTCTTTGAATCGAACTTTCTACGAAATGTATGGTATAGCAATTACAGGTGTCCTGACCTATCATTTGAGGTGTCAAGAACCGCAATCGGAGCACAATTGCAGATTTTGGATTTTTACAGCTCTGAATCGGCTGAGCTATAGTAAGGTGATTTTCTTCGAATCGATTTTTCTGTGAAATGTATGGAAATAATCAACCAATTTTAATGCGGTTTGGCATAACAATTACAGGTCCCGAGACCTATCATTTGAGGTATCAAAAACCGCAATCGGAGCACAATTGCAGATTTTGGATTTTTACGGCTCTGAATCGGCTGAGCTATAGTAAGGTGATTTTCTTTGAATCGAACTTTCTACGAAATGTATGGTATAGCAATTACAGGTGTCCTGACCTATCATTTGAGGTGTCAAGAACCGCAATCGGAGCACAATTGCAGATTTTGGATTTTTACAGCTCTGAATCGGCTGAGCTATAGTAAGGTGATTTTCTTCGAATCGATTTTTCTGTGAAATGTATGGAAATAATCAACCAATTTTAATGCGGTTTGGCATAACAATTACAGGTCCCGAGACCTATCATTTGAGGTATCAAAAACCGCAATCGGAGCACAATTGCAGATTTTGGATTTTTACAGCTCTGAATCGGCTGAGCTATAGTAAGGTGATTTTCTTTGAATCGAACTTTCTACGAAATGTATGGTATAGCAATTACAGGTGTCCTGACCTATCATTTGAGGTGTCAAGAACCGCAATCGGAGCACAATTGCAGATTTTGGATTTTTACAGCTCTGAATCGGCTGAGCTATAGTAAGGTGATTTTCTTCGAATCGATTTTTCTGTGAAATGTATGGAAATAATCAACCAATTTTAATGCGGTTTGGCATAACAATTTCAGGTCCCGAGACCTATCATTTGAGGTATCAAAAACCGCAATCGGAGCACAATTGCAGATTTTGGATTTTTACGGCTCTGAATCGGCTGAGCTATAGTAAGGTGATTTTCTTTGAATCGAACTTTCTACGAAATGTATGGTATACCAATTACAGGTGTCCTGACCTATCATTTGAGGTGTCAAGAACCGCAATCGGAGCACAATTGCAGATTTTGGATTTTTACAGCTCTGAATCGGCTGAGCTATAGTAAGGTGATTTTCTTCGAATCGATTTTTCTGTGAAATGTATGGAAATAATCAACCAATTTTAATGCGGTTTGGCATAACAATTTCAGGTCCCGAGACCTATCATTTGAGGTATCAAAAACCGCAATCGGAGCACAATTGCAGATTTTGGATTTTTACGGCTCTGAATCGGCTGAGCTATAGTAAGGTGATTTTCTTTGAATCGAACTTTCTACGAAATGTATGGTATAGCAATTACAGGTGTCCTGACCTATCATTTGAGGTGTCAAGAACCGCAATCGGAGCACAATTGCAGATTTTGGATTTTTACAGCTCTGAATCGGCTGAGCTATAGTAAGGTGATTTTCTTCGAATCGATTTTTCTGTGAAATGTATGGAAATAATCAACCAATTTTAATGCGGTTTGGCATAACAATTTCAGGTCCCGAGACCTATCATTTGAGGTATCAAAAACCGCAATCGGAGCACAATTGCAGATTTTGGATTTTTACGGCTCTGAATCGGCTGAGCTATAGTAAGGTGATTTTCTTTGAATCGAACTTTCTACGAAATGTATGGTATAGCAATTACAGGTGTCCTGACCTATCATTTGAGGTGTCAAGAACCGCAATCGGAGCACAATTGCAGATTTTGGATTTTTACAGCTCTGAATCGGCTGAGCTATAGTAAGGTGATTTTCTTCGAATCGATTTTTCTGTGAAATGTATGGAAATAATCAACCAATTTTAATGCGGTTTGGCATAACAATTTCAGGTCCCGAGACCTATCATTTGAGGTATCAAAAACCGCAATCGGAGCACAATTGCAGATTTTGGATTTTTACGGCTCTGAATCGGCTGAGCTATAGTAAGGTGATTTTCTTTGAATCGAACTTTCTACGAAATGTATGGTATAGCAATTACAGGTGTCCTGACCTATCATTTGAGGTGTCAAGAACCGCAATCGGAGCACAATTGCAGATTTTGGATTTTTACAGCTCTGAATCGGCTGAGCTATAGTAAGGTGATTTTCTTCGAATCGATTTTTCTGTGAAATGTATGGAAATAATCAACCAATTTTAATGCGGTTTGGCATAACAATTACAGGTCCCGAGACCTATCATTTGAGGTATCAAAAACCGCAATCGGAGCACAATTGCAGATTTTGGATTTTTACAGCTCTGAATCGGCTGAGCTATAGTAAGGTGATTTTCTTTGAATCGAACTTTCTACGAAATGTATGGTATAGCAATTACAGGTGTCCTGACCTATCATTTGAGGTGTCAAGAACCGCAATCGGAGCACAATTGCAGATTTTGGATTTTTACAGCTCTGAATCGGCTGAGCTATAGTAAGGTGATTTTCTTCGAATCGATTTTTCTGTGAAATGTATGGAAATAATCAACCAATTTTAATGCGGTTTGGCATAACAATTTCAGGTCCCGAGACCTATCATTTGAGGTATCAAAAACCGCAATCGGAGCACAATTGCAGATTTTGGATTTTTACGGCTCTGAATCGGCTGAGCTATAGTAAGGTGATTTTCTTTGAATCGAACTTTCTACGAAATGTATGGTATAGCAATTACAGGTGTCCTGACCTATCATTTGAGGTGTCAAGAACCGCAATCGGAGCACAATTGCAGATTTTGGATTTTTACAGCTCTGAATCGGCTGAGCTATAGTAAGGTGATTTTCTTCGAATCGATTTTTCTGTGAAATGTATGGAAATAATCAACCAATTTTAATGCGGTTTGGCATAACAATTTCAGGTCCCGAGACCTATCATTTGAGGTATCAAAAACCGCAATCGGAGCACAATTGCAGATTTTGGATTTTTACAGCTCTGAATCGGCTGAGCTATAGTAAGGTGATTTTCTTTGAATCGAACTTTCTACGAAATGTATGGTATAGCAATTACAGGTGTCCTGACCTATCATTTGAGGTGTCAAGAACCGCAATCGGAGCACAATTGCAGATTTTGGATTTTTACAGCTCTGAATCGGCTGAGCTATAGTAAGGTGATTTTCTTCGAATCGATTTTTCTGTGAAATGTATGGAAATAATCAACCAATTTTAATGCGGTTTGGCATAACAATTACAGGTCCCGAGACCTATCATTTGAGGTATCAAAAACCGCAATCGGAGCACAATTGCAGATTTTGGATTTTTACAGCTCTGAATCGGCTGAGCTATAGTAAGGTGATTTTCTTTGAATCGAACTTTCTACGAAATGTATGGTATAGCAATTACAGGTGTCCTGACCTATCATTTGAGGTGTCAAGAACCGTAATCGGAGCACAATTGCAGATTTTGGATTTTTACAGCTCTGAATCGGCTGAGCTATAGTAAGGTGATTTTCTTCGAATCGATTTTTCTGTGAAATGTATGGAAATAATCAACCAATTTTAATGCGGTTTGGCATAACAATTTCAGGTCCCGAGACCTATCATTTGAGGTATCAAAAACCGCAATCGGAGCACAATTGCAGATTTTGGATTTTTACGGCTCTGAATCGGCTGAGCTATAGTAAGGTGATTTTCTTTGAATCGAACTTTCTACGAAATGTATGGTATAGCAATTACAGGTGTCCTGACCTATCATTTGAGGTGTCAAGAACCGCAATCGGAGCACAATTGCAGATTTTGGATTTTTACAGCTCTGAATCGGCTGAGCTATAGTAAGGTGATTTTCTTCGAATCGATTTTTCTGTGAAATGTATGGAAATAATCAACCAATTTTAATGCGGTTTGGCATAACAATTACAGGTCCCGAGACCTATCATTTGAGGTATCAAAAACCGCAATCGGAGCACAATTGCAGATTTTGGATTTTTACAGCTCTGAATCGGCTGAGCTATAGTAAGGTGATTTTCTTCGAATCGATTTTTCTGTGAAATGTATGGAAATAATCAACCAATTTTAATGCGGTTTGGCATAACAATTTCAGGTCCCGAGACCTATCATTTGAGGTATCAAAAACCGCAATCGGAGCACAATTGCAGATTTTGGATTTTTACGGCTCTGAATCGGCTGAGCTATAGTAAGGTGATTTTCTTTGAATCGAACTTTCTACGAAATGTATGGTATAGCAATTACAGGTGTCCTGACCTATCATTTGAGGTGTCAAGAACCGCAATCGGAGCACAATTGCAGATTTTGGATTTTTACAGCTCTGAATCGGCTGAGCTATAGTAAGGTGATTTTCTTCGAATCGATTTTTCTGTGAAATGTATGGAAATAATCAACCAATTTTAATGCGGTTTGGCATAACAATTACAGGTCCCGAGACCTATCATTTGAGGTATCAAAAACCGCAATCGGAGCACAATTGCAGATTTTGGATTTTTACAGCTCTGAATCGGCTGAGCTATAGTAAGGTGATTTTCTTTGAATCGAACTTTCTACGAAATGTATGGTATAGCAATTACAGGTGTCCTGACCTATCATTTAAGGTATCAAGAACCGCAATCGGAGCACAATTGCAGATTTTGGATTTTTACAGCTCTGAATCGGCTGAGCTATAGTAAGGTGATTTTCTTTGAATCGAACTTTCTTCGAAATGTATGGTATAGCAATTACAGGTCTCGTGACCTATCATTTAAGGTATCAAGAACCGCAATCGGAGCACAATTGCAGATTTCGGATTTTTACAGCTCTGAATCGGCTGATCTATAGTAAGGTGATTTTCTTCTAATCGAACTTTCTTCGAAATGTATGGTATAGCAATTACAGGTCTCGTGACCTATCATTTAAGGTATCAAGAACCGCAATCGGAGCACAATTGCAGATTTTGGAGTTTTACAGCTCTGAATCGGCTGAGCTATAGTAAGGTGATTTTCTTCGAATCGATTTTTCTGTGAAATGTATGGAAATAATCAACCAATTTTAACGCGGTTTGGCATAACAATTACACGTCCCGAGACCTATCATTTGAGGTATCAAGAACCGCAATCGGAGCACAATTGCAGATTTTGGATTTTTACAGCTCTGAATCGGCTGAGCTATAGTAAGGTGATTTTCTTCGAATCGATTTTTCTGTGAAATGTATGGAAATAATCAACCAATTTTAATGCGGTTTGGCATAACAATTTTAGGTCCCGAGACCTATCATTTGAGGTATCAAAAACCGCAATCGGAGCACAATTGCAGATTTTGGATTTTTACAGCTCTGAATCGGCTGAGCTATAGTAAGGTGATTTTCTTTGAATCGAACTTTCTACGAAATGTATGGTATAGCAATTACAGGTGTCCTGACCTATCATTTGAGGTGTCAAGAACCGCAATCGGAGCACAATTGCAGATTTTGGATTTTTACAGCTCTGAATCGGCTGAGCTATAGTAAGGTGATTTTCTTCGAATCGATTTTTCTGTGAAATGTATGGAAATAATCAACCAATTTTAATGCGGTTTGGCATAACAATTTCAGGTCCCGAGACCTATCATTTGAGGTATCAAAAACCGCAATCGGAGCACAATTGCAGATTTTGGATTTTTACAGCTCTGAATCGGCTGAGCTATAGTAATGTGATTTTCTTTGAATCGAACTTTCTACGAAATGTATGGTATAGCAATTACAGGTGTCCTGACCTATCATTTGAGGTGTCAAGAACCGCAATCGGAGCACAATTGCAGATTTTGGATTTTTACGGCTCTGAATCGGCTGAACTATAGTAAGGTGATTTTCTTCGAATCGATTTTTCTGTGAAATGTATGGAAATAATCAACCAATTTTAATGCGGTTTGGCATAACAATTACAGGTCCCGAGACCTATCATTTGAGGTATCAAAAACCGCAATCGGAGCACAATTGCAGATTTTGGATTTTTACGGCTCTGAATCGGCTGAGCTATAGTAAGGTGATTTTCTTTGAATCGAACTTTCTACGAAATGTATGGTATAGCAATTACAGGTGTCCTGACCTATCATTTGAGGTGTCAAGAACCGCAATCGGAGCACAATTGCAGATTTTGGATTTTTACAGCTCTGAATCGGCTGAGCTATAGTAAGGTGATTTTCTTCGAATCGATTTTTCTGTGAAATGTATGGAAATAATCAACCAATTTGAACGCGGTTTGGCATAACAATTACACGTCCCGAGACCTATCATTTGAGGTATCAAGAACTGCAATCGGAGCACAATTGCAGATTTCGGATTTTTACAGCTCTGAATCGGCTGATCTATAGTAAGGTGATTTTCTTCTAATCTAACTTTCTTCGAAATGTATGGTATAGCAATTACAGGTCTCGTGACCTATCATTTAAGGTATCAAGAACCGCAATCGGAGCACAATTGCAGATTTCGGATTTTTACAGCTCTGAATCGGCTGATCTATAGTAAGGTGATTTTCTTTGAATCGAACTTTCTACGAAATGTATGGTATAGCAATTACAGGTGTCCTGACCTATCATTTGAGGTGTCAAGAACCGCAATCGGAGCACAATTGCAGATTTTGGATTTTTACGGCTCTGAATCGGCTGAACTATAGTAAGGTGATTTTCTTCGAATCGGTTTTTCTGTGAAATGTATGGAAATAATCAACCAATTTTAATGCGGTTTGGCATAACAATTACAGGTCCCGAGACCTATCATTTGAGGTGTCAAGAACCGCAATCGGAGCACAATTGCAGATTTTGGATTTTTACAGCTCTGAATCGGCTGAGCTATAGTAAGGTGATTTTCTTTTAATCGAACTTTCTACGAAATGTATGGTATAGCAATTACAGGTGTCCTGACCTATCATTTGAGGTGTCAAGAACCGCAATCGGAGCACAATTGCAGATTTTGGATTTTTACAGCTCTGAATCGGCTGAGCTATAGTAAGGTGATTTTCTTCGAATCGATTTTTCTGTGAAATGTATGGAAATAATCAACCAATTTTAATGCGGTTTGGCATAACAATTACACGTCCCGAGACCTATCATTTGAGGTATCAAAAACCGCAATCGGAGCACAATTGCAGATTTTGGATTTTTACAGCTCTGAATCGGCTGAGCTATAGTAAGGTGATTTTCTTTGAATCGAACTTTCTACGAAATGTATGGTATAGCAATTACAGGTGTCCTGACCTATCATTTGAGGTGTCAAGAACCGCAATCGGAGCACAATTGCAGATTTTGGATTTTTACAGCTCTGAATCGGCTGAGCTATAGTAAGGTGATTTTCTTCGAATCGATTTTCCTGTGAAATGTATGGAAATAATCAACCAATTGTAATGCGGTTTGGCATAACAATTACAGGTCCCGAGACCTATCATTTGAGGTATCAAAAACCGCAATCGGAGCACAATTGCAGATTTTGGATTTTTACAGCTCTGAATCGGCTGAGCTATAGTAAGGTGATTTTCTTTGAATCGAACTTTCTACGAAATGTATGGTATAGCAATTACAGGTGTCCTGACCTATCATTTGAGGTGTCAAGAACCGCAATCGGAGCACAATTGCAGATTTTGGATTTTTACGGCTCTGAATCGGCTGAGCTATAGTAAGGTGATTTTCTTCGAATCGATTTTTCTGTGAAATGTATGGAAATAATCAACCAATTTTAATGCGGTTTGGCATAACAATTACAGGTCCCGAGACCTATCATTTGAGGTATCAAAAACCGCAATCGGAGCACAATTGCAGATTTTGGATTTTTACAGCTCTGAATCGGCTGAGCTATAGTAAGGTGATTTTCTTTGAATCGAACTTTCTACGAAATGTATGGTATAGCAATTACAGGTGTCCTGACCTATCATTTGAGGTGTCAAGAACCGCAATCGGAGCACAATTGCAGATTTTGGATTTTTACAGCTCTGAATCGGCTGAGCTATAGTAAGGTGATTTTCTTCGAATCGATTTTTCTGTGAAATATATGGAAATAATCAACCAATTTTAATGCGGTTTGGCATAACAATTTCAGGTCCCGAGACCTATCATTTGAGGTATCAAAAACCGCAATCGGAGCACAATTGCAGATTTTGGATTTTTACAGCTCTGAATCGGCTGAGCTATAGTAAGGTGATTTTCTTTGAATCGAACTTTCTACGAAATGTATGGTATAGTAATTACAGGTGTCCTGACCTATCATTTGAGGTGTCAAGAACCGCAATCGGAGCACAATTGCAGATTTTGGATTTTTACAGCTCTGAATCGGCTGAGCTATAGTAAGGTGATTTTCTTCGAATCGATTTTTCTGTGAAATGTATGGAAATAATCAACCAATTTTAATGCGGTTTGGCATAACAATTTCAGGTCCCGAGACCTATCATTTGAGGTATCAAAAACCGCAATCGGAGCACAATTGCAGATTTTGGATTTTTACAGCTCTGAATCGGCTGAGCTATAGTAAGGTGATTTTCTTTGAATCGAACTTTCTACGAAATGTATGGTATAGCAATTACAGGTGTCCTGACCTATCACTTGAGGTGTCAAGAACCGCAATCGGAGCACAATTGCAGATTTTGGATTTTTACAGCTCTGAATCGGCTGAGCTATAGTAAGGTGATTTTCTTCGAATCGATTTTTCTGTGAAATGTATGGAAATAATCAACCAAATTTAATGCGGTTTGGCATAACAATTACAGGTCCCGAGACCTATCATTTGAGGTATCAAAAACCGCAATCGGAGCACAATTGCAGATTTTGGATTTTTACAGCTCTGAATCGGCTGAGTAAGGTGATTTTCTATAGTAAGGCTTGCTATAGTAAGGTGATTTTCTTTGAATCGAACTTTCTACGAAATGTATGGTATAGCAATTACAGGTGTCCTGACCTATCATTTAAGGTATCAAGAACCGCAATCGGAGCACAATTGCAGATTTTGGAGTTTTACAGCTCTGAATCGGCTGAGCTATAGTAAGGTGATTTTCTTCGAATCGATTTTTCTGTGAAATGTATGGAAATAATCAACCAATTTTAACGCGGTTTGGCATAACAATTACACGTCCCGAGACCTATCATTTGAGGTATCAAGAACCGCAATCGGAGCACAATTGCAGATTTTGGATTTTTACAGCTCTGAATCGGCTGAGCTATAGTAAGGTGATTTTCTTCGAATCGATTTTTCTGTGAAATGTATGGAAATAATCAACCAATTTTAATGCGGTTTGGCATAACAATTTCAGGTCCCGAGACCTATCATTTGAGGTATCAAAAACCGCAATCGGAGCACAATTGCAGATTTTGGATTTTTACAGCTCTGAATCGGCTGAGCTATAGTAATGTGATTTTCTTTGAATCGAACTTTCTACGAAATGTATGGTATAGCAATTACAGGTGTCCTGACCTATCATTTGAGGTGTCAAGAACCGCAATCGGAGCACAATTGCAGATTTTGGATTTTTACGGCTCTGAATCGGCTGAACTGTAGTAAGGTGATTTTCTTCGAATCGGTTTTTCTGTGAAATGTATGGAAATAATCAACCAATTTTAATGCGGTTTGGCATAACAATTACAGGTCCCGAGACCTATCATTTGAGGTATCAAAAAACCACAATCGGAGCACAATTGCAGATTTTGGATTTTTACGGCTCTGAATCGGCTGAACTATAGTAAGGTGATTTTCTTCGAATCGATTTTTCTGTGAAATGTATGGAAATAATCAACCAATTTTAACGCGGTTTGGCATAACAATTACACGTCCCGAGACCTATCATTTGAGGTATCAAGAACTGCAATCGGAGCACAATTGCAGATTTCGGATTTTTACAGCTCTGAATCGGCTGATCTATAGTAAGGTGATTTTCTTCTAATCTAACTTTCTTCGAAATGTATGGTATAGCAATTACAGGTCTCGTGACCTATCATTTAAGGTATCAAGAACCGCAATCGGAGCACAATTGCAGATTTCGGATTTTTACAGCTCTGAATCGGCTGATCTATAGTAAGGTGATTTTCTTTGAATCGAACTTTCTACGAAATGTATGGTATAGCAATTACAGGTGTCCTGACCTATCATTTGAGGTGTTAAGAACCGCAATCGGAGCACAATTGCAGATTTTGGATTTTTACGGCTCTGAATCGGCTGAACTATAGTAAGGTGATTTTCTTCGAATCGGTTTTTCTGTGAAATGTATGGAAATAATCAACCAATTTTAATGCGGTTTGGCATAACAATTACAGGTCCCGAGACCTATCATTTGAGGTATCAAAAACCGCAATCGGAGCACAATTGCAGATTTTGGATTTTTACAGCTCTGAATCGGCTGAGCTATAGTAAGGTGATTTTCTTTGAATCGAACTTTCTACGAAATGTATGGTATAGCAATTACAGGTGTCCTGACCTATCATTTGAGGTGTCAAGAACCGCAATCGGAGCACAATTGCAGATTTTGGATTTTTACAGCTCTGAATCGGCTGAGCTATAGTAAGGTGATTTTCTTCGAATCGATTTTTCTGTGAAATGTATGGAAATAATCAACCAATTTTAATGCGGTTTGGCATAACAATTACAGGTCCCGAGACCTATCATTTGAGGTATCAAAAACCGCAATCGGAGCACAATTGCAGATTTTGGATTTTTACGGCTCTGAATCGGCTGAACTATAGTAAGGTGATTTTCTTCGAATCGATTTTTCTGTGAAATGTATGGAAATAATCAACCAATTTTAACGCGGTTTGGCATAACAATTACACGTCCCGAGACCTATCATTTGAGGTATCAAGAACTGCAATCGGAGCACAATTGCAGATTTCGGATTTTTACAGCTCTGAATCGGCTGATCTATAGTAAGGTGATTTTCTTCTAATCTAACTTTCTTCGAAATGTATGGTATAGCAATTACAGGTCTCGTGACCTATCATTTAAGGTATCAAGAACCGCAATCGGAGCACAATTGCAGATTTCGGATTTTTACAGCTCTGAATCGGCTGATCTATAGTAAG
Source organism: Tipula vernalis (assembly GCA_958295665.1). NCBI lineage: Eukaryota > Metazoa > Arthropoda > Insecta > Diptera > Tipulidae > Tipula > Tipula vernalis. The sequence goes on along the minus strand of OY282558.1, from coordinate 457,334,496 downwards.
GTGATTTTCTTTGAATCGAACTTTCTACGAAATGTATGGTATAGCAATTACAGGTGTCCTGACCTATCATTTGAGGTGTTAAGAACCGCAATCGGAGCACAATTGCAGATTTTGGATTTTTACGGCTCTGAATCGGCTGAACTATAGTAAGGTGATTTTCTTCGAATCGGTTTTTCTGTGAAATGTATGGAAATAATCAACCAATTTTAATGCGGTTTGGCATAACAATTACAGGTCCCGAGACCTATCATTTGAGGTATCAAAAACCGCAATCGGAGCACAATTGCAGATTTTGGATTTTTACAGCTCTGAATCGGCTGAGCTATAGTAAGGTGATTTTCTTTGAATCGAACTTTCTACGAAATGTATGGTATAGCAATTACAGGTGTCCTGACCTATCATTTGAGGTGTCAAGAACCGCAATCGGAGCACAATTGCAGATTTTGGATTTTTACAGCTCTGAATCGGCTGAGCTATAGTAAGGTGATTTTCTTCGAATCGATTTTTCTGTGAAATGTATGGAAATAATCAACCCATTTTAATGCGGTTTGGCATAACAATTACAGGTCCCGAGACCTATCATTTGAGGTATCAAAAACCGCAATCGGAGCACAATTGCAGATTTTGGATTTTTACAGCTCTGAATCGGCTGAGCTATAGTAAGGTGATTTTCTTTGAATCGAACTTTCTACGAAATGTATGGTATAGCAATTACAGGTGTCCTGACCTATCATTTGAGGTGTCAAGAACCGCAATCGGAGCACAATTGCAGATTTTGGATTTTTACAGCTCTGAATCGGCTGAGCTATAGTAAGGTGATTTTCTTCGAATCGATTTTCCTGTGAAATGTATGGAAATAATCAACCAATTGTAATGCGGTTTGGCATAACAATTACAGGTCCCGAGACCTATCATTTGAGGTATCAAAAACCGCAATCGGAGCACAATTGCAGATTTTGGATTTTTACAGCTCTGAATCGGCTGAGCTATAGTAAGGTGATTTTCTTTGAATCGAACTTTCTACGAAATGTATGGTATAGCAATTACAGGTGTCCTGACCTATCATTTGAGGTGTCAAGAACCGCAATCGGAGCACAATTGCAGATTTTGGATTTTTACAGCTCTGAATCGGCTGAGCTATAGTAAGGTGATTTTCTTCGAATCGATTTTTCTGTGAAATGTATGGAAATAATCAACCAATTTTAATGCGGTTTGGCATAACAATTACAGGTCCCGAGACCTATCATTTGAGGTATCAAAAACCGCAATCGGAGCACAATTGCAGATTTTGGATTTTTACAGCTCTGAATCGGCTGAGCTATAGTAAGGTGATTTTCTTTGAATCGAACTTTCTACGAAATGTATGGTATAGCAATTACAGGTGTCCTGACCTATCATTTGAGGTGTCAAGAACTGCAATCGGAGCACAATTGCAGATTTTGGATTTTTACAGCTCTGAATCGGCTGAGCTATAGTAAGGTGATTTTCTTTGAATCGAACTTTCTACGAAATGTATGGTATAGCAATTACAGGTGTCCTGACCTATCATTTGAGGTGTCAAGAACCGCAATCGGAGCACAATTGCAGATTTTGGATTTTTACGGCTCTGAATCGGCTGAGCTATAGTAAGGTGATTTTCTTCGAATCGATTTTTCTGTGAAATGTATGGAAATAATCAACCAATTTTAATGCGGTTTGGCATAACAATTACAGGTCCCGAGACCTATCATTTGAGGTATCAAGAACCGCAATCGGAGCACAATTGCAGATTTTGGATTTTTACAGCTCTGAATCGGCTGAGCTATAGTAAGGTGATTTTCTTTGAATCGAACTTTCTACGAAATGTATGGTATAGCAATTACAGGTGTCCTGACCTATCATTTGAGGTGTCAAGAACCGCAATCGGAGCACAATTGCAGATTTTGGATTTTTACAGCTCTGAATCGGCTGAGCTATAGTAAGGTGATTTTCTTCGAATCGATTTTTCTGTGAAATATATGGAAATAATCAACCAATTTTAATGCGGTTTGGCATAACAATTTCAGGTCCCGAGACCTATCATTTGAGGTATCAAAAACCGCAATCGGAGCACAATTGCAGATTTTGGATTTTTACAGCTCTGAATCGGCTGAGCTATAGTAAGGTGATTTTCTTTGAATCGAACTTTCTACGAAATGTATGGTATAGCAATTACAGGTGTCCTGACCTATCATTTGAGGTGTCAAGAACCGCAATCGGAGCACAATTGCAGATTTTGGATTTTTACAGCTCTGAATCGGCTGAGCTATAGTAAGGTGATTTTCTTCGAATCGATTTTTCTGTGAAATGTATGGAAATAATCAACCAATTTTAATGCGGTTTGGCATAACAATTACAGGTCCCGAGACCTATCATTTGAGGTATCAAAAACCGCAATCGGAGCACAATTGCAGATTTTGGATTTTTACAGCTCTGAATCGGCTGAGCTATAGTAAGGTGATTTTCTTTGAATCGAACTTTCTACGAAATGTATGGTATAGCAATTACAGGTGTCCTGACCTATCATTTGAGGTGTCAAGAACCGCAATCGGAGCACAATTGCAGATTTTGGATTTTTACAGCTCTGAATCGGCTGAGCTATAGTAAGGTGATTTTCTTCGAATCGATTTTTCTGTGAAATGTATGGAAATAATCAACCAATTTTAATGCGGTTTGGCATAACAATTACAGGTCCCGAGACCTATCATTTGAGGTATCAAAAACCGCAATCGGAGCACAATTGCAGATTTTGGATTTTTACAGCTCTGAATCGGCTGAGCTATAGTAAGGTGATTTTCTTTGAATCGAACTTTCTACGAAATGTATGGTATAGCAATTACAGGTGTCCTGACCTATCATTTGAGGTGTCAAGAACCGCAATCGGAGCACAATTGCAGATTTTGGATTTTTACAGCTCTGAATCGGCTGAGCTATAGTAAGGTGATTTTCTTCGAATCGATTTTTCTGTGAAATGTATGGAAATAATCAACCAATTTTAATGCGGTTGGGCATAACAATTACAGGTCCCGAGACCTATCATTTGAGGTATCAAAAACCGCAATCGGAGCACAATTGCAGATTTTGGATTTTTACAGCTCTGAATCGGCTGAGCTATAGTAAGGTGATTTTCTTTGAATCGAACTTTCTACGAAATGTATGGTATAGCAATTACAGGTGTCCTGACCTATCATTTGAGGTGTCAAGAACCGCAATCGGAGCACAATTGCAGATTTTGGATTTTTACAGCTCTGAATCGGCTGAGCTATAGTAAGGTGATTTTCTTCGAATCGATTTTTCTGTGAAATGTATGGAAATAATCAACCAATTTTAAGGCGGTTTGGCATAACAATTACAGGTCCCGAGACCTATCATTTGAGGTATCAAAAACCGCAATCGGAGCACAATTGCAGATTTTGGATTTTTACAGCTCTGAATCGGCTGAGCTATAGTAAGGTGATTTTCTTTGAATCGAACTTTCTACGAAATGTATGGTATAGCAATTACAGGTGTCCTGACCTATCATTTGAGGTGTCAAGAACCGCAATCGGAGCACAATTGCAGATTTTGGATTTTTACAGCTCTGAATCGGCTGAGCTATAGTAAGGTGATTTTCTTCGAATCGATTTTTCTGTGAAATGTATGGAAATAATCAACCAATTTTAATGCGGTTGGGCATAACAATTACAGGTCCCGAGACCTATCATTTGAGGTATCAAAAACCGCAATCGGAGCACAATTGCAGATTTTGGATTTTTACAGCTCTGAATCGGCTGAGCTATAGTAAGGTGATTTTCTTTGAATCGAACTTTCTACGAAATGTATGGTATAGCAATTACAGGTGTCCTGACCTATCATTTGAGGTGTCAAGAACTGCAATCGGAGCACAATTGCAGATTTTGGATTTTTACAGCTCTGAATCGGCTGAGCTATAGTAAGGTGATTTTCTTTGAATCGAACTTTCTACGAAATGTATGGTATAGCAATTACAGGTGTCCTGACCTATCATTTGAGGTGTCAAGAACCGCAATCGGAGCACAATTGCAGATTTTGGATTTTTACGGCTCTGAATCGGCTGAGCTATAGTAAGGTGATTTTCTTCGAATCGATTTTTCTGTGAAATGTATGGAAATAATCAACCAATTTTAATGCGGTTTGGCATAACAATTACAGGTCCCGAGACCTATCATTTGAGGTATCAAGAACCGCAATCGGAGCACAATTGCAGATTTTGGATTTTTACAGCTCTGAATCGGCTGAGCTATAGTAAGGTGATTTTCTTTGAATCGAACTTTCTACGAAATGTATGGTATAGCAATTACAGGTGTCCTGACCTATCATTTGAGGTGTCAAGAACCGCAATCGGAGCACAATTGCAGATTTTGGATTTTTACAGCTCTGAATCGGCTGAGCTATAGTAAGGTGATTTTCTTCGAATCGATTTTTCTGTGAAATATATGGAAATAATCAACCAATTTTAATGCGGTTTGGCATAACAATTTCAGGTCCCGAGACCTATCATTTGAGGTATCAAAAACCGCAATCGGAGCACAATTGCAGATTTTGGATTTTTACAGCTCTGAATCGGCTGAGCTATAGTAAGGTGATTTTCTTTGAATCGAACTTTCTACGAAATGTATGGTATAGCAATTACAGGTGTCCTGACCTATCATTTGAGGTGTCAAGAACTGCAATCGGAGCACAATTGCAGATTTTGGATTTTTACAGCTCTGAATCGGCTGAGCTATAGTAAGGTGATTTTCTTTGAATCGAACTTTCTACGAAATGTATGGTATAGCAATTACAGGTGTCCTGACCTATCATTTGAGGTGTCAAGAACCGCAATCGGAGCACAATTGCAGATTTTGGATTTTTACGGCTCTGAATCGGCTGAGCTATAGTAAGGTGATTTTCTTCGAATCGATTTTTCTGTGAAATGTATGGAAATAATCAACCAATTTTAATGCGGTTTGGCATAACAATTACAGGTCCCGAGACCTATCATTTGAGGTATCAAGAACCGCAATCGGAGCACAATTGCAGATTTTGGATTTTTACAGCTCTGAATCGGCTGAGCTATAGTAAGGTGATTTTCTTTGAATCGAACTTTCTACGAAATGTATGGTATAGCAATTACAGGTGTCCTGACCTATCATTTGAGGTGTCAAGAACCGCAATCGGAGCACAATTGCAGATTTTGGATTTTTACAGCTCTGAATCGGCTGAGCTATAGTAAGGTGATTTTCTTCGAATCGATTTTTCTGTGAAATGTATGGAAATAATCAACCAATTTTAATGCGGTTTGGCATAACAATTACAGGTCCCGAGACCTATCATTTGAGGTATCAAAAACCGCAATCGGAGCACAATTGCAGATTTTGGATTTTTACAGCTCTGAATCGGCTGAGCTATAGTAAGGTGATTTTCTTTGAATCGAACTTTCTACGAAATGTATGGTATAGCAACTACAGGTGTCCTGACCTATCATTTGAGGTGTCAAGAACCGCAATCGGAGCACAATTGCAGATTTTGGATTTTTACAGCTCTGAATCGGCTGAGCTATAGTAAGGTGATTTTCTTCGAATCGATTTTTCTGTGAAATGTATGGAAATAATCAACCAATTTTAATGCGGTTGGGCATAACAATTACAGGTCCCGAGACCTATCATTTGAGGTATCAAAAACCGCAATCGGAGCACAATTGCAGATTTTGGATTTTTACAGCTCTGAATCGGCTGAGCTATAGTAAGGTGATTTTCTTTGAATCGAACTTTCTACGAAATGTATGGTATAGCAATTACAGGTGTCCTGACCTATCATTTGAGGTGTCAAGAACCGCAATCGGAGCACAATTGCAGATTTTGGATTTTTACAGCTCTGAATCGGCTGAGCTATAGTAAGGTGATTTTCTTCGAATCGATTTTTCTGTGAAATGTATGGAAATAATCAACCAATTTTAAGGCGGTTTGGCATAACAATTACAGGTCCCGAGACCTATCATTTGAGGTATCAAAAACCGCAATCGGAGCACAATTGCAGATTTTGGATTTTTACAGCTCTGAATCGGCTGAGCTATAGTAAGGTGATTTTCTTTGAATCGAACTTTCTACGAAATGTATGGTATAGCAATTACAGGTGTCCTGACCTATCATTTGAGGTGTCAAGAACCGCAATCGGAGCACAATTGCAGATTTTGGATTTTTACAGCTCTGAATCGGCTGAGCTATAGTAAGGTGATTTTCTTCGAACCGATTTTTCTGTGAAATGTATGGAAATAATCAACCAATTTTAATGCGGTTTGGCATAACAATTACAGGTCCCGAGACCTATCATTTGAGGTATCAAAAACCGCAATCGGAGCACAATTGCAGATTTTGGATTTTTACAGCTCTGAATCGGCTGAGCTATAGTAAGGTGATTTTCTTTGAATCGAACTTTCTACGAAATGTATGGTATAGCAATTACAGGTGTCCTGACCTATCATTTGAGGTGTCAAGAACTGCAATCGGAGCACAATTGCAGATTTTGGATTTTTACAGCTCTGAATCGGCTGAGCTATAGTAAGGTGATTTTCTTTGAATCGAACTTTCTACGAAATGTATGGTATAGCAATTACAGGTGTCCTGACCTATCATTTGAGGTGTCAAGAACCGCAATCGGAGCGCAATTGCAGATTTTGGATTTTTACAGCTCTGAATCGGCTGAGCTATAGTAAGGTGATTTTCTTCGAATCGATTTTTCTGTGAAATGTATGGAAATAATCAACCAATTTTAATGCGGTTTGGCATAACAATTACAGGTCCCGAGACCTATCATTTGAGGTATCAAAAACCGCAATCGGAGCACAATTGCAGATTTTGGATTTTTACAGCTCTGAATCGGCTGAGCTATAGTAAGGTGATTTTCTTTGAATCGAACTTTCTACGAAATGTATGGTATAGCAATTACAGGTGTCCTGACCTATCATTTGAGGTGTCAAGAACCGCAATCGGAGCACAATTGCAGATTTTGGATTTTTACAGCTCTGAATCGGCTGAGCTATAGTAAGGTGATTTTCTTCGAACCGATTTTTCTGTGAAATGTATGGAAATAATCAACCAATTTTAATGCGGTTTGGCATAACAATTACAGGTCCCGAGACCTATCATTTGAGGTATCAAAAACCGCAATCGGAGCACAATTGCAGATTTTGGATTTTTACAGCTCTGAATCGGCTGAGCTATAGTAAGGTGATTTTCTTTGAATCGAACTTTCTACGAAATGTATGGTATAGCAATTACAGGTGTCCTGACCTATCATTTGAGGTGTCAAGAACCGCAATCGGAGCACAATTGCAGATTTTGGATTTTTACGGCTCTGAATCGGCTGAGCTATAGTAAGGTGATTTTCTTCGAATCGATTTTTCTGTGAAATGTATGGAAATAATCAACCAATTTTAATGCGGTTTGGCATAACAATTACAGGTCCCGAGACCTATCATTTGAGGTATCAAAAACCGCAATCGGAGCACAATTGCAGATTTTGGATTTTTACAGCTCTGAATCGGCTGAGCTATAGTAAGGTGATTTTCTTTGAATCGAACTTTCTACGAAATGTATGGTATAGCAATTACAGGTGTCCTGACCTATCATTTGAGGTGTCAAGAACCGCAATCGGAGCACAATTGCAGATTTTGGATTTTTACAGCTCTGAATCGGCTGAGCTATAGTAAGGTGATTTTCTTCGAATCGATTTTTCTGTGAAATGTATGGAAATAATCAACCAATTTTAATGCGGTTTGGCATAACAATTTCGGGTCCCGAGACCTATCATTTGAGGTATCAAAAACCGCAATCGGAGCACAATTGCAGATTTTGGATTTTTACAGCTCTGAATCGGCTGAGCTATAGTAAGGTGATTTTCTTCGAATCGATTTTTCTATGAAATGTATGGAAATAATCAACCAATTTTAATGCGGTTTGGCATAACAATTACAGGTCCCGAGACCTATCATTTGAGGTATCAAAAACCGCAATCGGAGCACAATTGCAGATTTTGGATTTTTACAGCTCTGAATCGGCTGAGCTATAGTAAGGTGATTTTCTTTGAATCGAACTTTCTACGAAATGTATGGTATAGTAATTACAGGTGTCCTGACCTATCATTTGAGGTGTCAAGAACCGCAATCGGAGCACAATTGCAGATTTTGGATTTTTACAGCTCTGAATCGGCTGAGCTATAGTAAGGTGATTTTCTTCGAATCGATTTTTCTGTGAAATGTATGGAAATAATCAACCAATTTTAATGCGGTTTAACATAACAATTTCAGGCCCCGAGACCTATCATTTGAGGTATCAAAAACCGCAATCGGAGCACAATTGCAGATTTTGGATTTTTATAGCTCTGAATCGGCTGAGCTATAGTAAGGTGATTTTCTTTGAATCGAACTTTCTACGAAATGTATGGTATAGCAATTACAGGTGTCCTGACCTATCATTTGAGGTGTCAAGAACTGCAATCGGAGCACAATTGCAGATTTTGGATTTTTACAGCTCTGAATCGGCTGAGCTATAGTAAGGTGATTTTCTTTGAATCGAACTTTCTACGAAATGTATGGTATAGCAATTACAGGTGTCCTGACCTATCATTTGAGGTGTCAAGAACCGCAATCGGAGCACAATTGCAGATTTTGGATTTTTACGGCTCTGAATCGGCTGAGCTATAGTAAGGTGATTTTCTTCGAATCGATTTTTCTGTGAAATGTATGGAAATAATCAACCAATTTTAATGCGGTTTGGCATAACAATTACAGGTCCCGAGACCTATCATTTGAGGTATCAAAAACCGCAATCGGAGCACAATTGCAGATTTTGGATTTTTACGGCTCTGAATCGGCTGAGCTATAGTAAGGTGATTTTCTTCGAATCGATTTTTCTGTGAAATGTATGGAAATAATCAACCAATTTTAATGCGGTTTGGCATAACAATTACAGGTCCCGAGACCTATCATTTGAGGTATCAAAAACCGCAATCGGAGCACAATTGCAGATTTTGGATTTTTACAGCTCTGAATCGGCTGAGCTATAGTAAGGTGATTTTCTTTGAATCGAACTTTCTACGAAATGTATGGTATAGCAATTACAGGTGTCCTGACCTATCATTTGAGGTGTCAAGAACCGCAATCGGAGCACAATTGCAGATTTTGGATTTTTACAGCTCTGAATCGGCTGAGCTATAGTAAGGTGATTTTCTTCGAATCGATTTTTCTGTGAAATGTATGGAAATAATCAACCAATTTTAATGCGGTTTGGCATAACAATTACAGGTCCCGAGACCTATCATTTGAGGTATCAAAAACCGCAATCGGAGCACAATTGCAGATTTTGGATTTTTACAGCTCTGAATCGGCTGAGCTATAGTAAGGTGATTTTCTTTGAATCGAACTTTCTACGAAATGTATGGTATAGTAATTACAGGTGTCCTGACCTATCATTTGAGGTGTCAAGAACCGCAATCGGAGCACAATTGCAGATTTTGGATTTTTACAGCTCTGAATCGGCTGAGCTATAGTAAGGTGATTTTCTTCGAATCGATTTTTCTGTGAAATGTATGGAAATAATCAACCAATTTTAATGCGGTTTGGCATAACAATTTCAGGTCCCGAGACCTATCATTTGAGGTATCAAAAACCGCAATCGGAGCACAATTGCAGATTTTGGATTTTTACAGCTCTGAATCGGCTGAGCTATAGTAAGGTGATTTTCTTTGAATCGAACTTTCTACGAAATGTATGGTATAGCAATTACAGGTGTCCTGACCTATCATTTGAGGTGTCAAGAACCGCAATCGGAGCACAATTGCAGATTTTGGATTTTTACGGCTCTGAATCGGCTGAGCTATAGTAAGGTGATTTTCTTCGAATCGATTTTTCTGTGAAATGTATGGAAATAATCAACCAATTTTAATGCGGTTTGGCATAACAATTACAGGTCCCGAGACCTATCATTTGAGGTATCAAAAACCGCAATCGGAGCACAATTGCAGATTTTGGATTTTAACAGCTCTGAATCGGCTGAGCTATAGTAAGGTGATTTTCTTTGAATCGAACTTTCTACGAAATGTATGGTATAGCAATTACAGGTGTCCTGACCTATCATTTGAGGTGTCAAGAACCGCAATCGGAGCACAATTGCAGATTTTGGATTTTTACAGCTCTGAATCGGCTGAGCTATAGTAAGGTGATTTTCTTCGAATCGATTTTTCTGTGAAATGTATGGAAATAATCAACCAATTTTAATGCGGTTTGGCATAACAATTACAGGTCCCGAGACCTATCATTTGAGGTATCAAAAACCGCAATCGGAGCACAATTGCAGATTTTGGATTTTTACAGCTCTGAATCGGCTGAGCTATAGTAAGGTGATTTTCTTTGAATCGAACTTTCTACGAAATGTATGGTATAGCAATTACAGGTGTCCTGACCTATCATTTGAGGTGTCAAGAACCGCAATCGGAGCACAATTGCAGATTTTGGATTTTTACGGCTCTGAATCGGCTGAGCTATAGTAAGGTGATTTTCTTCGAATCGATTTTTCTGTGAAATGTATGGAAATAATCAACCAATTTTAATGCGGTTTGGCATAACAATTACAGGTCCCGAGACCTATCATTTGAGGTATCAAGAACCGCAATCGGAGCACAATTGCAGATTTTGGATTTTTACAGCTCTGAATCGGCTGAGCTATAGTAAGGTGATTTTCTTTGAATCGAACTTTCTACGAAATGTATGGTATAGCAATTACAGGTGTCCTGACCTATCATTTGAGGTGTCAAGAACCGCAATCGGAGCACAATTGCAGATTTTGGATTTTTACAGCTCTGAATCGGCTGAGCTATAGTAAGGTGATTTTCTTCGAATCGATTTTTCTGTGAAATGTATGGAAATAATCAACCAATTTTAATGCGGTTTGGCATAACAATTTCAGGTCCCGAGACCTATCATTTGAGGTATCAAAAACCGCAATCGGAGCACAATTGCAGATTTTGGATTTTTACAGCTCTGAATCGGCTGAGCTATAGTAAGGTGATTTTCTTTGAATCGAACTTTCTACGAAATGTATGGTATAGCAATTACAGGTGTCCTGACCTATCATTTGAGGTGTCAAGAACTGCAATCGGAGCACAATTGCAGATTTTGGATTTTTACAGCTCTGAATCGGCTGAGCTATAGTAAGGTGATTTTCTTTGAATCGAACTTTCTACGAAATGTATGGTATAGCAATTACAGGTGTCCTGACCTATCATTTGAGGTGTCAAGAACCGCAATCGGAGCACAATTGCAGATTTTGGATTTTTACGGCTCTGAATCGGCTGAGCTATAGTAAGGTGATTTTCTTCGAATCGATTTTTCTGTGAAATGTATGGAAATAATCAACCAATTTTAATGCGGTTTGGCATAACAATTACAGGTCCCGAGACCTATCATTTGAGGTATCAAAAACCGCAATCGGAGCACAATTGCAGATTTTGGATTTTTACAGCTCTGAATCGGCTGAGCTATAGTAAGGTGATTTTCTTTGAATCGAACTTTCTACGAAATGTATGGTATAGCAATTACAGGTGTCCTGACCTATCATTTGAGGTGTCAAGAACCGCAATCGGAGCACAATTGCAGATTTTGGATTTTTACGGCTCTGAATCGGCTGAGCTATAGTAAGGTGATTTTCTTCGAATCGATTTTTCTGTTAAATGTATGGAAATAATAACCAATTTTAATGCGGTTTGGCATAACAATTACAGGTCCCGAGACCTATCATTTGAGGTATCAAAAACCGCAATCGGAGCACAATTGCAGATTTTGGATTTTTACAGCTCTGAATCGGCTGAGCTATAGTAAGGTGATTTTCTTTGAATCGAACTTTCTACGAAATGTATGGTATAGCAATTACAGGTGTCCTGACCTATCATTTGAGGTGTCAAGAACCGCAATCGGAGCACAATTGCAGATTTTGGATTTTTACGGCTCTGAATCGGCTGAGCTATAGTAAGGTGATTTTCTTCGAATCGATTTTTCTGTGAAATGTATGGAAATAATCAACCAATTTTAATGCGGTTTGGCATAACAATTACAGGTCCCGAGACCTATCATTTGAGGTATCAAAAACCGCAATCGGAGCACAATTGCAGATTTTGGATTTTTACAGCTCTGAATCGGCTGAGCTATAGTAAGGTGATTTTCTTTGAATCGAACTTTCTACGAAATGTATGGTATAGCAATTACAGGTGTCCTGACCTATCATTTGAGGTGTCAAGAACCGCAATCGGAGCACAATTGCAGATTTTGGATTTTTACGGCTCTGAATCGGCTGAGCTATAGTAAGGTGATTTTCTTCGAATCGATTTTTCTGTGAAATGTATGGAAATAATCAACCAATTTTAATGCGGTTTGGCATAACAATTACAGGTCCCGAGACCTATCATTTGAGGTATCAAAAACCGCAATCGGAGCACAATTGCAGATTTTGGATTTTTACAGCTCTGAATCGGCTGAGCTATAGTAAGGTGATTTTCTTTGAATCGAACTTTCTACGAAATGTATGGTATAGCAATTACAGGTGTCCTGACCTATCATTTGAGGTGTCAAGAACCGCAATCGGAGCACAATTGCAGATTTTGGATTTTTACGGCTCTGAATCGGCTGAGCTATAGTAAGGTGATTTTCTTCGAATCGATTTTTCTGTGAAATGTATGGAAATAATCAACCAATTTTAATGCGGTTTGGCATAACAATTACAGGTCCCGAGACCTATCATTTGAGGTATCAAAAACCGCAATCGGAGCACAATTGCAGATTTTGGATTTTTACAGCTCTGAATCGGCTGAGCTATAGTAAGGTGATTTTCTTTGAATCGAACTTTCTACGAAATGTATGGTATAGCAATTACAGGTGTCCTGACCTATCGTTTGAGGTGTCAAGAACCGCAATCGGAGCACAATTGCAGATTTTGGATTTTTACGGCTCTGAATCGGCTGAGCTATAGTAAGGTGATTTTCTTCGAATCGATTTTTCTGTGAAATGTATGGAAATAATCAACCAATTTTAATGCGGTTTGGCATAACAATTACAGGTCCCGAGACCTATCATTTGAGGTATCAAAAACCGCAATCGGAGCACAATTGCAGATTTTGGATTTTTACAGCTCTGAATCGGCTGAGCTATAGTAAGGTGATTTTCTTTGAATCGAACTTTCTACGAAATGTATGGTATAGCAATTACAGGTGTCCTGACCTATCATTTGAGGTGTCAAGAACCGCAATCGGAGCACAATTGCAGATTTTGGATTTTTACGGCTCTGAATCGGCTGAGCTATAGTAAGGTGATTTTCTTCGAATCGATTTTTCTGTGAAATGTATGGAAATAATCAACCAATTTTAATGCGGTTTGGCATAACAATTACAGGTCCCGAGACCTATCATTTGAGGTATCAAAAACCGCAATCGGAGCACAATTGCAGATTTTGGATTTTTACAGCTCTGAATCGGCTGAGCTATAGTAAGGTGATTTTCTTTGAATCGAACTTTCTACGAAATGTATGGTATAGCAATTACAGGTGTCCTGACCTATCATTTGAGGTGTCAAGAACCGCAATCGGAGCACAATTGCAGATTTTGGATTTTTACGGCTCTGAATCGGCTGAGCTATAGTAAGGTGATTTTCTTCGAATCGATTTTTCTGTGAAATGTATGGAAATAATCAACCAATTTTAATGCGGTTTGGCATAACAATTACAGGTCCCGAGACCTATCATTTGAGGTATCAAAAACCGCAATCGGAGCACAATTGCAGATTTTGGATTTTTACAGCTCTGAATCGGCTGAGCTATAGTAAGGTGATTTTCTTTGAATCGAACTTTCTACGAAATGTATGGTATAGCAATTACAGGTGTCCTGACCTATCATTTGAGGTGTCAAGAACCGCAATCGGAGCACAATTGCAGATTTTGGATTTTTACAGCTCTGAATCGGCTGAGCTATAGTAAGGTGATTTTCTTCGAATCGATTTTTCTGTGAAATGTATGGAAATAATCAACCAATTTTAATGCGGTTTGGCATAACAATTACAGGTCCCGAGACCTATCATTTGAGGTATCAAAAACCGCAATCGGAGCACAATTGCAGATTTTGGATTTTTACAGCTCTGAATCGGCTGAGCTATAGTAAGGTGATTTTCTTTGAATCGAACTTTCTACGAAATGTATGGTATAGTAATTACAGGTGTCCTGACCTATCATTTGAGGTGTCAAGAACCGCAATCGGAGCACAATTGCAGATTTTGGATTTTTACAGCTCTGAATCGGCTGAGCTATAGTAAGGTGATTTTCTTCGAATCGATTTTTCTGTGAAATGTATGGAAATAATCAACCAATTTTAATACGGTTTGGCATAACAATTACAGGTCCCGAGACCTATCATTTGAGGTATCAAAAACCGCAATCGGAGCACAATTGCAGATTTTGGATTTTTACAGCTCTGAATCGGCTGAGCTATAGTAAGGTGATTTTCTTTGAATCGAACTTTCTACGAAATGTATGGTATAGCAATTACAGGTGTCCTGACCTATCATTTGAGGTGTCAAGAACCGCAATCGGAGCACAATTGCAGATTTTGGATTTTTACGGCTCTGAATCGGCTGAGCTATAGTAAGGTGATTTTCTTCGAATCGATTTTTCTGTGAAATGTATGGAAATAATCAACCAATTTTAATGCGGTTTGGCATAACAATTACAGGTCCCGAGACCTATCATTTGAGGTATCAAAAACCGCAATCGGAGCACAATTGCAGATTTTGGATTTTTACAGCTCTGAATCGGCTGAGCTATAGTAAGGTGATTTTCTTTGAATCGAACTTTCTACGAAATGTATGGTATAGCAATTACAGGTGTCCTGACCTATCATTTGAGGTGTCAAGAACCGCAATCGGAGCACAATTGCAGATTTTGGATTTTTACGGCTCTGAATCGGCTGAGCTATAGTAAGGTGATTTTCTTCGAATCGATTTTTCTGTGAAATGTATGGAAATAATCAACCAATTTTAATGCGGTTTGGCATAACAATTACAGGTCCCGAGACCTATCATTTGAGGTATCAAAAACCGCAATCGGAGCACAATTGCAGATTTTGGATTTTTACAGCTCTGAATCGGCTGAGCTATAGTAAGGTGATTTTCTTTGAATCGAACTTTCTACGAAATGTATGGTATAGCAATTACAGGTGTCCTGACCTATCGTTTGAGGTGTCAAGAACCGCAATCGGAGCACAATTGCAGATTTTGGATTTTTACGGCTCTGAATCGGCTGAGCTATAGTAAGGTGATTTTCTTCGAATCGATTTTTCTGTGAAATGTATGGAAATAATCAACCAATTTTAATGCGGTTTGGCATAACAATTACAGGTCCCGAGACCTATCATTTGAGGTATCAAAAACCGCAATCGGAGCACAATTGCAGATTTTGGATTTTTACAGCTCTGAATCGGCTGAGCTATAGTAAGGTGATTTTCTTTGAATCGAACTTTCTACGAAATGTATGGTATAGCAATTACAGGTGTCCTGACCTATCATTTGAGGTGTCAAGAACCGCAATCGGAGCACAATTGCAGATTTTGGATTTTTACGGCTCTGAATCGGCTGAGCTATAGTAAGGTGATTTTCTTCGAATCGATTTTTCTGTGAAATGTATGGAAATAATCAACCAATTTTAATGCGGTTTGGCATAACAATTACAGGTCCCGAGACCTATCATTTGAGGTATCAAAAACCGCAATCGGAGCACAATTGCAGATTTTGGATTTTTACAGCTCTGAATCGGCTGAGCTATAGTAAGGTGATTTTCTTTGAATCGAACTTTCTACGAAATGTATGGTATAGCAATTACAGGTGTCCTGACCTATCATTTGAGGTGTCAAGAACCGCAATCGGAGCACAATTGCAGATTTTGGATTTTTACGGCTCTGAATCGGCTGAGCTATAGTAAGGTGATTTTCTTCGAATCGATTTTTCTGTGAAATGTATGGAAATAATCAACCAATTTTAATGCGGTTTGGCATAACAATTACAGGTCCCGAGACCTATCATTTGAGGTATCAAAAACCGCAATCGGAGCACAATTGCAGATTTTGGATTTTTACAGCTCTGAATCGGCTGAGCTATAGTAAGGTGATTTTCTTTGAATCGAACTTTCTACGAAATGTATGGTATAGCAATTACAGGTGTCCTGACCTATCGTTTGAGGTGTCAAGAACCGCAATCGGAGCACAATTGCAGATTTTGGATTTTTACGGCTCTGAATCGGCTGAGCTATAGTAAGGTGATTTTCTTCGAATCGATTTTTCTGTGAAATGTATGGAAATAATCAACCAATTTTAATGCGGTTTGGCATAACAATTACAGGTCCCGAGACCTATCATTTGAGGTATCAAAAACCGCAATCGGAGCACAATTGCAGATTTTGGATTTTTACAGCTCTGAATCGGCTGAGCTATAGTAAGGTGATTTTCTTTGAATCGAACTTTCTACGAAATGTATGGTATAGCAATTACAGGTGTCCTGACCTATCATTTGAGGTGTCAAGAACCGCAATCGGAGCACAATTGCAGATTTTGGATTTTTACGGCTCTGAATCGGCTGAGCTATAGTAAGGTGATTTTCTTCGAATCGATTTTTCTGTGAAATGTATGGAAATAATCAACCAATTTTAATGCGGTTTGGCATAACAATTACAGGTCCCGAGACCTATCATTTGAGGTATCAAAAACCGCAATCGGAGCACAATTGCAGATTTTGGATTTTTACAGCTCTGAATCGGCTGAGCTATAGTAAGGTGATTTTCTTTGAATCGAACTTTCTACGAAATGTATGGTATAGCAATTACAGGTGTCCTGACCTATCATTTGAGGTGTCAAGAACCGCAATCGGAGCACAATTGCAGATTTTGGATTTTTACGGCTCTGAATCGGCTGAGCTATAGTAAGGTGATTTTCTTCGAATCGATTTTTCTGTGAAATGTATGGAAATAATCAACCAATTTTAATGCGGTTTGGCATAACAATTACAGGTCCCGAGACCTATCATTTGAGGTATCAAAAACCGCAATCGGAGCACAATTGCAGATTTTGGATTTTTACAGCTCTGAATCGGCTGAGCTATAGTAAGGTGATTTTCTTTGAATCGAACTTTCTACGAAATGTATGGTATAGCAATTACAGGTGTCCTGACCTATCATTTGAGGTGTCAAGAACCGCAATCGGAGCACAATTGCAGATTTTGGATTTTTACGGCTCTGAATCGGCTGAGCTATAGTAAGGTGATTTTCTTCGAATCGATTTTTCTGTGAAATGTATGGAAATAATCAACCAATTTTAATGCGGTTTGGCATAACAATTACAGGTCCCGAGACCTATCATTTGAGGTATCAAAAACCGCAATCGGAGCACAATTGCAGATTTTGGATTTTTACAGCTCTGAATCGGCTGAGCTATAGTAAGGTGATTTTCTTTGAATCGAACTTTCTACGAAATGTATGGTATAGCAATTACAGGTGTCCTGACCTATCGTTTGAGGTGTCAAGAACCGCAATCGGAGCACAATTGCAGATTTTGGATTTTTACGGCTCTGAATCGGCTGAGCTATAGTAAGGTGATTTTCTTCGAATCGATTTTTCTGTGAAATGTATGGAAATAATCAACCAATTTTAATGCGGTTTGGCATAACAATTACAGGTCCCGAGACCTATCATTTGAGGTATCAAAAACCGCAATCGGAGCACAATTGCAGATTTTGGATTTTTACAGCTCTGAATCGGCTGAGCTATAGTAAGGTGATTTTCTTTGAATCGAACTTTCTACGAAATGTATGGTATAGCAATTACAGGTGTCCTGACCTATCATTTGAGGTGTCAAGAACCGCAATCGGAGCACAATTGCAGATTTTGGATTTTTACGGCTCTGAATCGGCTGAGCTATAGTAAGGTGATTTTCTTCGAATCGATTTTTCTGTGAAATGTATGGAAATAATCAACCAATTTTAATGCGGTTTGGCATAACAATTACAGGTCCCGAGACCTATCATTTGAGGTATCAAAAACCGCAATCGGAGCACAATTGCAGATTTTGGATTTTTACAGCTCTGAATCGGCTGAGCTATAGTAAGGTGATTTTCTTTGAATCGAACTTTCTACGAAATGTATGGTATAGCAATTACAGGTGTCCTGACCTATCATTTGAGGTGTCAAGAACCGCAATCGGAGCACAATTGCAGATTTTGGATTTTTACGGCTCTGAATCGGCTGAGCTATAGTAAGGTGATTTTCTTCGAATCGATTTTTCTGTGAAATGTATGGAAATAATCAACCAATTTTAATGCGGTTTGGCATAACAATTACAGGTCCCGAGACCTATCATTTGAGGTATCAAAAACCGCAATCGGAGCACAATTGCAGATTTTGGATTTTTACAGCTCTGAATCGGCTGAGCTATAGTAAGGTGATTTTCTTTGAATCGAACTTTCTACGAAATGTATGGTATAGCAATTACAGGTGTCCTGACCTATCATTTGAGGTGTCAAGAACCGCAATCGGAGCACAATTGCAGATTTTGGATTTTTACAGCTCTGAATCGGCTGAGCTATAGTAAGGTGATTTTCTTCGAATCGATTTTTCTGTGAAATGTATGGAAATAATCAACCAATTTTAATGCGGTTTGGCATAACAATTTCAGGTCCCGAGACCTATCATTTGAGGTATCAAAAACCGCAATCGGAGCACAATTGCAGATTTTGGATTTTTACGGCTCTGAATCGGCTGAGCTATAGTAAGGTGATTTTCTTCGAATCGATTTTTCTGTGAAATGTATGGAAATAATCAACCAATTTTAATGCGGTTTGGCATAACAATTACAGGTCCCGAGACCTATCATTTGAGGTATCAAAAACCGCAATCGGAGCACAATTGCAGATTTTGGATTTTTACAGCTCTGAATCGGCTGAGCTATAGTAAGGTGATTTTCTTTGAATCGAACTTTCTACGAAATGTATGGTATAGCAATTACAGGTGTCCTGACCTATCATTTGAGGTGTCAAGAACCGCAATCGGAGCACAATTGCAGATTTTGGATTTTTACGGCTCTGAATCGGCTGAGCTATAGTAAGGTGATTTTCTTCGAATCGATTTTTCTGTGAAATGTATGGAAATAATCAACCAATTTTAATGCGGTTTGGCATAACAATTACAGGTCCCGAGACCTATCATTTGAGGTATCAAAAACCGCAATCGGAGCACAATTGCAGATTTTGGATTTTTACAGCTCTGAATCGGCTGAGCTATAGTAAGGTGATTTTCTTTGAATCGAACTTTCTACGAAATGTATGGTATAGCAATTACAGGTGTCCTGACCTATCATTTGAGGTGTCAAGAACCGCAATCGGAGCACAATTGCAGATTTTGGATTTTTACGGCTCTGAATCGGCTGAGCTATAGTAAGGTGATTTTCTTCGAATCGATTTTTCTGTGAAATGTATGGAAATAATCAACCAATTTTAATGCGGTTTGGCATAACAATTACAGGTCCCGAGACCTATCATTTGAGGTATCAAAAACCGCAATCGGAGCACAATTGCAGATTTTGGATTTTTACAGCTCTGAATCGGCTGAGCTATAGTAAGGTGATTTTCTTTGAATCGAACTTTCTACGAAATGTATGGTATAGCAATTACAGGTGTCCTGACCTATCGTTTGAGGTGTCAAGAACCGCAATCGGAGCACAATTGCAGATTTTGGATTTTTACGGCTCTGAATCGGCTGAGCTATAGTAAGGTGATTTTCTTCGAATCGATTTTTCTGTGAAATGTATGGAAATAATCAACCAATTTTAATGCGGTTTGGCATAACAATTACAGGTCCCGAGACCTATCATTTGAGGTATCAAAAACCGCAATCGGAGCACAATTGCAGATTTTGGATTTTTACAGCTCTGAATCGGCTGAGCTATAGTAAGGTGATTTTCTTTGAATCGAACTTTCTACGAAATGTATGGTATAGCAATTACAGGTGTCCTGACCTATCATTTGAGGTGTCAAGAACCGCAATCGGAGCACAATTGCAGATTTTGGATTTTTACGGCTCTGAATCGGCTGAGCTATAGTAAGGTGATTTTCTTCGAATCGATTTTTCTGTGAAATGTATGGAAATAATCAACCAATTTTAATGCGGTTTGGCATAACAATTACAGGTCCCGAGACCTATCATTTGAGGTATCAAAAACCGCAATCGGAGCACAATTGCAGATTTTGGATTTTTACAGCTCTGAATCGGCTGAGCTATAGTAAGGTGATTTTCTTTGAATCGAACTTTCTACGAAATGTATGGTATAGCAATTACAGGTGTCCTGAGCTATCATTTGAGGTGTCAAGAACCGCAATCGGAGCACAATTGCAGATTTTGGATTTTTACAGCTCTGAATCGGCTGAGCTATAGTAAGGTGATTTTCTTCGAATCGATTTTTCTGTGAAATGTATGGAAATAATCAACCAATTTTAATGCGGTTTGGCATAACAATTACAGGTCCCGAGACCTATCATTTGAGGTATCAAAAACCGCAATCGGAGCACAATTGCAGATTTTGGATTTTTACAGCTCTGAATCGGCTGAGCTATAGTAAGGTGATTTTCTTTGAATCGAACTTTCTACGAAATGTATGGTATAGCAATTACAGGTGTCCTGACCTATCATTTGAGGTGTCAAGAACCGCAATCGGAGCACAATTGCAGATTTTGGATTTTTACGGCTCTGAATCGGCTGAGCTATAGTAAGGTGATTTTCTTCGAATCGATTTTTCTGTGAAATGTATGGAAATAATCAACCAATTTTAATGCGGTTTGGCATAACAATTACAGGTCCCGAGACCTATCATTTGAGGTATCAAAAACCGCAATCGGAGCACAATTGCAGATTTTGGATTTTTACAGCTCTGAATCGGCTGAGCTATAGTAAGGTGATTTTCTTTGAATCGAACTTTCTACGAAATGTATGGTATAGCAATTACAGGTGTCCTGACCTATCGTTTGAGGTGTCAAGAACCGCAATCGGAGCACAATTGCAGATTTTGGATTTTTACGGCTCTGAATCGGCTGAGCTATAGTAAGGTGATTTTCTTCGAATCGATTTTTCTGTGAAATGTATGGAAATAATCAACCAATTTTAATGCGGTTTGGCATAACAATTACAGGTCCCGAGACCTATCATTTGAGGTATCAAAAACCGCAATCGGAGCACAATTGCAGATTTTGGATTTTTACAGCTCTGAATCGGCTGAGCTATAGTAAGGTGATTTTCTTTGAATCGAACTTTCTACGAAATGTATGGTATAGCAATTACAGGTGTCCTGACCTATCATTTGAGGTGTCAAGAACCGCAATCGGAGCACAATTGCAGATTTTGGATTTTTACGGCTCTGAATCGGCTGAGCTATAGTAAGGTGATTTTCTTCGAATCGATTTTTCTGTGAAATGTATGGAAATAATCAACCAATTTTAATGCGGTTTGGCATAACAATTACAGGTCCCGAGACCTATCATTTGAGGTATCAAAAACCGCAATCGGAGCACAATTGCAGATTTTGGATTTTTACAGCTCTGAATCGGCTGAGCTATAGTAAGGTGATTTTCTTTGAATCGAACTTTCTACGAAATGTATGGTATAGCAATTACAGGTGTCCTGACCTATCATTTGAGGTGTCAAGAACCGCAATCGGAGCACAATTGCAGATTTTGGATTTTTACGGCTCTGAATCGGCTGAGCTATAGTAAGGAGATTTTCTTCGAATCGATTTTTCTGTGAAATGTATGGAAATAATCAACCAATTTTAATGCGGTTTGGCATAACAATTACAGGTCCCGAGACCTATCATTTGAGGTATCAAAAACCGCAATCGGAGCACAATTGCAGATTTTGGATTTTTACAGCTCTGAATCGGCTGAGCTATAGTAAGGTGATTTTCTTTGAATCGAACTTTCTACGAAATGTATGGTATAGTAATTACAGGTGTCCTGACCTATCATTTGAGGTGTCAAGAACCGCAATCGGAGCACAATTGCAGATTTTGGATTTTTACAGCTCTGAATCGGCTGAGCTATAGTAAGGTGATTTTCTTCGAATCGATTTTTCTGTGAAATGTATGGAAATAATCAACCAATTTTAATGCGGTTTGGCATAACAATTACAGGTCCCGAGACCTATCATTTGAGGTATCAAAAACCGCAATCGGAGCACAATTGCAGATTTTGGATTTTTACAGCTCTGAATCGGCTGAGCTATAGTAAGGTGATTTTCTTTGAAT
Source organism: Tipula vernalis (assembly GCA_958295665.1). Classification (NCBI taxonomy): domain Eukaryota; kingdom Metazoa; phylum Arthropoda; class Insecta; order Diptera; family Tipulidae; genus Tipula; species Tipula vernalis. The sequence goes on along the minus strand of OY282558.1, from coordinate 457,312,116 downwards.
CGAACTTTCTACGAAATGTATGGTATAGTAATTACAGGTGTCCTGACCTATCATTTGAGGTGTCAAGAACCGCAATCGGAGCACAATTGCAGATTTTGGATTTTTACAGCTCTGAATCGGCTGAGCTATAGTAAGGTGATTTTCTTCGAATCGATTTTTCTGTGAAATGTATGGAAATAATCAACCAATTTTAATGCGGTTTGGCACAACAATTTCAGGTCCCGAGACCTATCATTTGAGGTATCAAAAACCGCAATCGGAGCACAATTGCAGATTTTGGATTTTTACAGCTCTGAATCGGCTGAGCTATAGTAAGGTGATTTTCTTTGAATCGAACTTTCTACGAAATGTATGGTATAGCAATTACAGGTGTCCTGACCTATCATTTGAGGTGTCAAGAACCGCAATCGGAGCACAATTGCAGATTTTGGATTTTTACGGCTCTGAATCGGCTGAGCTATAGTAAGGTGATTTTCTTCGAATCGATTTTTCTGTGAAATGTATGGAAATAATCAACCAATTTTAATGCGGTTTGGCATAACAATTACAGGTCCCGAGACCTATCATTTGAGGTATCAAAAACCGCAATCGGAGCACAATTGCAGATTTTGGATTTTTACAGCTCTGAATCGGCTGAGCTATAGTAAGGTGATTTTCTTTGAATCGAACTTTCTACGAAATGTATGGTATAGCAATTACAGGTGTCCTGACCTATCATTTGAGGTGTCAAGAACCGCAATCGGAGCACAATTGCAGATTTTGGATTTTTACAGCTCTGAATCGGCTGAGCTATAGTAAGGTGATTTTCTTCGAATCGATTTTTCTGTGAAATGTATGGAAATAATCAACCAATTTTAATGCGGTTTGGCATAACAATTACAGGTCCCGAGACCTATCATTTGAGGTATCAAAAACCGCAATCGGAGCACAATTGCAGATTTTGGATTTTTACAGCTCTGAATCGGCTGAGCTATAGTAAGGTGATTTTCTTTGAATCGAACTTTCTACGAAATGTATGGTATAGCAATTACAGGTGTCCTGACCTATCATTTGAGGTGTCAAGAACCGCAATCGGAGCACAATTGCAGATTTTGGATTTTTACAGCTCTGAATCGGCTGAGCTATAGTAAGGTGATTTTCTTCGAATCGATTTTTCTGTGAAATGTATGGAAATAATCAACCAATTTTAATGCGGTTTGGCACAACAATTTCAGGTCCCGAGACCTATCATTTGAGGTATCAAAAACCGCAATCGGAGCACAATTGCAGATTTTGGATTTTTACAGCTCTGAATCGGCTGAGCTATAGTAAGGTGATTTTCTTTGAATCGAACTTTCTACGAAATGTATGGTATAGCAATTACAGGTGTCCTGACCTATCATTTGAGGTGTCAAGAACCGCAATCGGAGCACAATTGCAGATTTTGGATTTTTACAGCTCTGAATCGGCTGAGCTATAGTAAGGTGATTTTCTTCGAATCGATTTTTCTGTGAAATGTATGGAAATAATCAACCAATTTTAATGCGGTTTGGCATAACAATTTCAGGTCCCGAGACCTATCATTTGAGGTATCAAAAACCGCAATCGGAGCACAATTGCAGATTTTGGATTTTTACAGCTCTGAATCGGCTGAGCTATAGTAAGGTGATTTTCTTTGAATCGAACTTTCTACGAAATGTATGGTATAGCAATTACAGGTGTCCTGACCTATCATTTGAGGTGTCAAGAACCGCAATCGGAGCACAATTGCAGATTTTGGATTTTTACGGCTCTGAATCGGCTGAGCTATAGTAAGGTGATTTTCTTCGAATCGATTTTTCTGTGAAATGTATGGAAATAATCAACCAATTTTAATGCGGTTTGGCATAACAATTACAGGTCCCGAGACCTATCATTTGAGGTATCAAAAACCGCAATCGGAGCACAATTGCAGATTTTGGATTTTTACAGCTCTGAATCGGCTGAGCTATAGTAAGGTGATTTTCTTTGAATCGAACTTTCTACGAAATGTATGGTATAGCAATTACAGGTGTCCTGACCTATCATTTGAGGTGTCAAGAACCGCAATCGGAGCACAATTGCAGATTTTGGATTTTTACAGCTCTGAATCGGCTGAGCTATAGTAAGGTGATTTTCTTTGAATCGAACTTTCTACGAAATGTATGGTATAGTAATTACAGGTGTCCTGACCTATCATTTGAGGTGTCAAGAACCGCAATCGGAGCACAATTGCAGATTTTGGATTTTTACAGCTCTGAATCGGCTGAGCTATAGTAAGGTGATTTTCTTCGAATCGATTTTTCTGTGAAATGTATGGAAATAATCAACCAATTTTAATGCGGTTTGGCATATTATTATTATTATTGGGGAGGCCATGCGGGCGATCAGCCACTTCGCACTGCGACCTAAAAGATCTATTGTGCTGGCCCCTGCTTAATTATCCGTCCAGTCAATATTCAGGTTCTTATTGAACCTGGCGATACTGCCTCCCGGTACGTGATACATACTATCTGGGCTTATTGCTCTCCCTCCTAGATGTTTACTACAGCATGTAGTTCCGCTAGAAAGACGGTAGCATTGGAGCTCAAGGACCTCGAGAGGGTTGTCCCACTCTCGTATATTCCTACTCCTGCCCCGTATTCCGTTTGATTTTACTCTTACGAGTTGCTCGGAATTGCAAATCACCTGTAGGTCACCCAGCTTTATTACAGGAAGGCTAAATAAAACTGGAGGGTGCCTGGTTTCCAGAGTCCGCATATTTTGGGCTGATTAACCTATCAGCCATTCATCTTTCGGCATATGCTGTTCCACCTTAGATTAGGGTTTTTTGTCAAGGTTTTCTCCTTTAGCGCCGTACTTTAGCCTGTGCCAAATGGCCAAAAATGTGCCAAGTGGACTTAGTTACCAGTGGTTGCCACGAGGAGGCAGTACGTACACTTGCGAATTGTGAACAGGTTACCCCTTACACAATTGTACCCATCACGCAGCTGCCTAATGACAAGACCAGAACAGCTCACGTGAGCGGTTTGGCATAACAATTACAGGTCCCGAGACCTATCATTTGAGGTATCAAAAACCGCAATCGGAGCACAATTGCAGATTTTGGATTTTTACAGCTCTGAATCGGCTGAGCTATAGTAAGGTGATTTTCTTTGAATCGAACTTTCTACGAAATGTATGGTATAGTAATTACAGGTGTCCTGACCTATCATTTGAGGTGTCAAGAACCGCAATCGGAGCACAATTGCAGATTTTGGATTTTTACAGCTCTGAATCGGCTGAGCTATAGTAAGGTGATTTTCTTCGAATCGATTTTTCTGTGAAATGTATGGAAATAATCAACCAATTTTAATGCGGTTTGGCATAACAATTACAGGTCCCGAGACCTATCATTTGAGGTATCAAAAACCGCAATCGGAGCACAATTGCAGATTTTGGATTTTTACAGCTCTGAATCGGCTGAGCTATAGTAAGGTGATTTTCTTTGAATCGAACTTTCTACGAAATGTATGGTATAGTAATTACAGGTGTCCTGACCTATCATTTGAGGTGTCAAGAACCGCAATCGGAGCACAATTGCAGATTTTGGATTTTTACAGCTCTGAATCGGCTGAGCTATAGTAAGGTGATTTTCTTCGAATCGATTTTTCTGTGAAATGTATGGAAATAATCAACCAATTTTAATGCGGTTTGGCACAACAATTTCAGGTCCCGAGACCTATCATTTGAGGTATCAAAAACCGCAATCGGAGCACAATTGCAGATTTTGGATTTTTACAGCTCTGAATCGGCTGAGCTATAGTAAGGTGATTTTCTTTGAATCGAACTTTCTACGAAATGTATGGTATAGCAATTACAGGTGTCCTGACCTATCATTTGAGGTGTCAAGAACCGCAATCGGAGCACAATTGCAGATTTTGGATTTTTACGGCTCTGAATCGGCTGAGCTATAGTAAGGTGATTTTCTTCGAATCGATTTTTCTGTGAAATGTATGGAAATAATCAACCAATTTTAATGCGGTTTGGCATAACAATTACAGGTCCCGAGACCTATCATTTGAGGTATCAAAAACCGCAATCGGAGCACAATTGCAGATTTTGGATTTTTACAGCTCTGAATCGGCTGAGCTATAGTAAGGTGATTTTCTTTGAATCGAACTTTCTACGAAATGTATGGTATAGCAATTACAGGTGTCCTGACCTATCATTTGAGGTGTCAAGAACCGCAATCGGAGCACAATTGCAGATTTTGGATTTTTACAGCTCTGAATCGGCTGAGCTATAGTAAGGTGATTTTCTTCGAATCGATTTTTCTGTGAAATGTATGGAAATAATCAACCAATTTTAATGCGGTTTGGCATAACAATTTCAGGTCCCGAGACCTATCATTTGAGGTATCAAAAACCGCAATCGGAGCACAATTGCAGATTTTGGATTTTTACAGCTCTGAATCGGCTGAGCTATAGTAAGGTGATTTTCTTTGAATCGAACTTTCTACGAAATGTATGGTATAGCAATTACAGGTGTCCTGACCTATCATTTGAGGTGTCAAGAACCGCAATCGGAGCACAATTGCAGATTTTGGATTTTTACAGCTCTGAATCGGCTGAGCTATAGTAAGGTGATTTTCTTCGAATCGATTTTTCTGTGAAATGTATGGAAATAATCAACCAATTTTAATGCGGTTTGGCATAACAATTACAGGTCCCGAGACCTATCATTTGAGGTATCAAAAACCGCAATCGGAGCACAATTGCAGATTTTGGATTTTTACAGCTCTGAATCGGCTGAGCTATAGTAAGGTGATTTTCTTTGAATCGAACTTTCTACGAAATGTATGGTATAGCAATTACAGGTGTCCTGACCTATCATTTGAGGTGTCAAGAACCGCAATCGGAGCACAATTGCAGATTTTGGATTTTTACAGCTCTGAATCGGCTGAGCTATAGTAAGGTGATTTTCTTCGAATCGATTTTTCTGTGAAATGTATGGAAATAATCAACCAATTTTAATGCGGTTTGGCACAACAATTTCAGGTCCCGAGACCTATCATTTGAGGTATCAAAAACCGCAATCGGAGCACAATTGCAGATTTTGGATTTTTACAGCTCTGAATCGGCTGAGCTATAGTAAGGTGATTTTCTTTGAATCGAACTTTCTACGAAATGTATGGTATAGCAATTACAGGTGTCCTGACCTATCATTTGAGGTGTCAAGAACCGCAATCGGAGCACAATTGCAGATTTTGGATTTTTACAGCTCTGAATCGGCTGAGCTATAGTAAGGTGATTTTCTTCGAATCGATTTTTCTGTGAAATGTATGGAAATAATCAACCAATTTTAATGCGGTTTGGCATAACAATTTCAGGTCCCGAGACCTATCATTTGAGGTATCAAAAACCGCAATCTCAATTACAGGTGTCCTGACCTATCATTTGAGGTGTCAAGAACCGCAATCGGAGCACAATTGCAGATTTTGGATTTTTACAGCTCTGAATCGGCTGAGCTATAGTAAGGTGATTTTCTTCGAATCGATTTTTCTGTGAAATGTATGGAAATAATCAACCAATTTTAATGCGGTTTGGCATAACAATTACAGGTCCCGAGACCTATCATTTGAGGTATCAAAAACCGCAATCGGAGCACAATTGCAGATTTTGGATTTTTACAGCTCTGAATATAGCTGAGCTAGCTGAGCTATAGTAAGGTGATTTTCTTTGAATCGAACTTTCTACGAAATGTATGGTATAGCAATTACAGGTGTCCTGACCTATCATTTGAGGTGTCAAGAACCGCAATCGGAGCACAATTGCAGATTTTGGATTTTTACAGCTCTGAATCGGCTGAGCTATAGTAAGGTGATTTTCTTTGAATCGAACTTTCTACGAAATGTATGGTATAGCAATTACAGGTGTCCTGACCTATCATTTGAGGTGTCAAGAACCGCAATCGGAGCACAATTGCAGATTTTGGATTTTTACGGCTCTGAATCGGCTGAGCTATAGTAAGGTGATTTTCTTCGAATCGATTTTTCTGTGAAATGTATGGAAATAATCAACCAATTTTAATGCGGTTTGGCACAACAATTTCAGGTCCCGAGACCTATCATTTGAGGTATCAAAAACCGCAATCGGAGCACAATTGCAGATTTTGGATTTTTACAGCTCTGAATCGGCTGAGCTATAGTAAGGTGATTTTCTTTGAATCGAACTTTCTACGAAATGTATGGTATAGCAATTACAGGTGTCCTGACCTATCATTTGAGGTGTCAAGAACCGCAATCGGAGCACAATTGCAGATTTTGGATTTTTACGGCTCTGAATCGGCTGAGCTATAGTAAGGTGATTTTCTTCGAATCGATTTTTCTGTGAAATGTATGGAAATAATCAACCAATTTTAATGCGGTTTGGCACAACAATTTCAGGTCCCGAGACCTATCATTTGAGGTATCAAAAACCGCAATCGGAGCACAATTGCAGATTTTGGATTTTTACAGCTCTGAATCGGCTGAGCTATAGTAAGGTGATTTTCTTTGAATCGAACTTTCTACGAAATGTATGGTATAGCAATTACAGGTGTCCTGACCTATCATTTGAGGTGTCAAGAACCGCAATCGGAGCACAATTGCAGATTTTGGATTTTTACGGCTCTGAATCGGCTGAGCTATAGTAAGGTGATTTTCTTCGAATCGATTTTTCTGTGAAATGTATGGAAATAATCAACCAATTTTAATGCGGTTTGGCACAACAATTTCAGGTCCCGAGACCTATCATTTGAGGTATCAAAAACCGCAATCGGAGCACAATTGCAGATTTTGGATTTTTACAGCTCTGAATCGGCTGAGCTATAGTAAGGTGATTTTCTTTGAATCGAACTTTCTACGAAATGTATGGTATAGCAATTACAGGTGTCCTGACCTATCATTTGAGGTGTCAAGAACCGCAATCGGAGCACAATTGCAGATTTTGGATTTTTACGGCTCTGAATCGGCTGAGCTATAGTAAGGTGATTTTCTTCGAATCGATTTTTCTGTGAAATGTATGGAAATAATCAACCAATTTTAATGCGGTTTGGCACAACAATTTCAGGTCCCGAGACCTATCATTTGAGGTATCAAAAACCGCAATCGGAGCACAATTGCAGATTTTGGATTTTTACAGCTCTGAATCGGCTGAGCTATAGTAAGGTGATTTTCTTTGAATCGAACTTTCTACGAAATGTATGGTATAGCAATTACAGGTGTCCTGACCTATCATTTGAGGTGTCAAGAACCGCAATCGGAGCACAATTGCAGATTTTGGATTTTTACGGCTCTGAATCGGCTGAGCTATAGTAAGGTGATTTTCTTCGAATCGATTTTTCTGTGAAATGTATGGAAATAATCAACCAATTTTAATGCGGTTTGGCATAACAATTACAGGTCCCGAGACCTATCATTTGAGGTATCAAAAACCGCAATCGGAGCACAATTGCAGATTTTGGATTTTTACAGCTCTGAATCGGCTGAGCTATAGTAAGGTGATTTTCTTTGAATCGAACTTTCTACGAAATGTATGGTATAGCAATTACAGGTGTCCTGACCTATCATTTGAGGTGTCAAGAACCGCAATCGGAGCACAATTGCAGATTTTGGATTTTTACAGCTCTGAATCGGCTGAGCTATAGTAAGGTGATTTTCTTCGAATCGATTTTTCTGTGAAATGTATGGAAATAATCAACCAATTTTAATGCGGTTTGGCACAACAATTACAGGTCCCGAGACCTATCATTTGAGGTATCAAAAACCGCAATCGGAGCACAATTGCAGATTTTGGATTTTTACAGCTCTGAATCGGCTGAGCTATAGTAAGGTGATTTTCTTTGAATCGAACTTTCTACGAAATGTATGGTATAGCAATTACAGGTGTCCTGACCTATCATTTGAGGTGTCAAGAACCGCAATCGGAGCACAATTGCAGATTTGGGATTTTTACGGCTCTGAATCGGCTGAGCTATAGTAAGGTGATTTTCTTCGAATCGATTTTTCTGTGAAATGTATGGAAATAATCAACCAATTTTAATGCGGTTTGGCATAACAATTACAGGTCCCGAGACCTATCATTTGAGGTATCAAAAACCGCAATCGGAGCACAATTGCAGATTTTGGATTTTTACAGCTCTGAATCGGCTGAGCTATAGTAAGGTGATTTTCTTTGAATCGAACTTTCTACGAAATGTATGGTATAGTAATTACAGGTGTCCTGACCTATCATTTGAGGTGTCAAGAACCGCAATCGGAGCACAATTGCAGATTTTGGATTTTTACAGCTCTGAATCGGCTGAGCTATAGTAAGGTGATTTTCTTTGAATCGAACTTTCTACGAAATGTATGGTATAGCAATTACAGGTGTCCTGACCTATCATTTGAGGTGTCAAGAACTGCAATCGGAGCACAATTGCAGATTTTGGATTTTTACAGCTCTGAATCGGCTGAGCTATAGTAAGGTGATTTTCTTTGAATCGAACTTTCTACGAAATGTATGGTATAGCAATTACAGGTGTCCTGACCTATCATTTGAGGTGTCAAGAACCGCAATCGGAGCACAATTGCAGATTTTGGATTTTTACGGCTCTGAATCGGCTGAGCTATAGTAAGGTGATTTTCTTCGAATCGATTTTTCTGTGAAATGTATGGAAATAATCAACCAATTTTAATGCGGTTTGGCATAACAATTACAGGTCCCGAGACCTATCATTTGAGGTATCAAAAACCGCAATCGGAGCACAATTGCAGATTTTGGATTTTTACAGCTCTGAATCGGCTGAGCTATAGTAAGGTGATTTTCTTTGAATCGAACTTTCTACGAAATGTATGGTATAGTAATTACAGGTGTCCTGACCTATCATTTGAGGTGTCAAGAACCGCAATCGGAGCACAATTGCAGATTTTGGATTTTTACAGCTCTGAATCGGCTGAGCTATAGTAAGGTGATTTTCTTTGAATCGAACTTTCTACGAAATGTATGGTATAGCAATTACAGGTGTCCTGACCTATCATTTGAGGTGTCAAGAACTGCAATCGGAGCACAATTGCAGATTTTGGATTTTTACAGCTCTGAATCGGCTGAGCTATACTAAGGTGATTTTCTTTGAATCGAACTTTCTACGAAATGTATGGTATAGCAATTACAGGTATCCTGACCTATCATTTGAGGTGTCAAGAACCGCAATCGGAGCACAATTGCAGATTTTGGATTTTTACGGCTCTGAATCGGCTGAGCTATAGTAAGGTGATTTTCTTCGAATCGATTTTTCTGTGAAATGTATGGAAATAATCAATAAATTTTAATGCGGTTTGGCATAACAATTTCAGGTCCCGAGACCTATCATTTGAGGTATCAAAAACCGCAATCGGAGCACAATTGCAGATTTTGGATTTTTACAGCTCTGAATCGGCTGAGCTATAGTAAGGTGATTTTCTTTGAATCGAACTTTCTACGAAATGTATGGTATAGTAATTACAGGTGTCCTGACCTATCATTTGAGGTGTCAAGAACCGCAATCGGAGCACCATTGCAGATTTTGGATTTTTACAGCTCTGAATCGGCTGAGCTATAGTAAGGTGATTTTCTTCGAATCGATTTTTCTGTGAAATGTATGGAAATAATCAACCAATTTTAATGCGGTTTGGCATAACAATTACAGGTCCCGAGACCTATCATTTGAGGTATCAAAAACCGCAATCGGAGCACAATTGCAGATTTTGGATTTTTACAGCTCTGAATCGGCTGAGCTATAGTAAGGTGATTTTCTTCGAATCGATTTTTCTGTGAAATGTATGGAAATAATCAACCAATTTTAATGCGGTTTGGCATAACAATTTCAGGTCCCGAGACCTATCATTTGAGGTATCAAAAACCGCAATCGGAGCACAATTGCAGATTTTGGATTTTTACAGCTCTGAATCGGCTGAGCTATAGTAAGGTGATTTTCTTTGAATCGAACTTTCTACGAAATGTATGGTATAGCAATTACAGGTGTCCTGACCTATCATTTGAGGTGTCAAGAACCGCAATCGGAGCACAATTGCAGATTTTGGATTTTTACGGCTCTGAATCGGCTGAGCTATAGTAAGGTGATTTTCTTCGAATCGATTTTTCTGTGAAATGTATGGAAATAATCAACCAATTTTAATGCGGTTTGGCATAACAATTACAGGTCCCGAGACCTATCATTTGAGGTATCAAAAACCGCAATCGGAGCACAATTGCAGATTTCGGATTTTTACAGCTCTGAATCGGCTGAGCTATACTAAGGTGATTTTCTTTGAATCGAACTTTCTACGAAATGTATGGTATAGCAATTACAGGTATCCTGACCTATCATTTGAGGTGTCAAGAACCGCAATCGGAGCACAATTGCAGATTTTGGATTTTTACAGCTCTGAATCGGCTGAGCTATAGTAAGGTGATTTTCTTTGAATCGAACTTTCTACGAAATGTATGGTATAGTAATTACAGGTGTCCTGACCTATCATTTGAGGTGTCAAGAACCGCAATCGGAGCACAATTGCAGATTTTGGATTTTTACAGCTCTGAATCGGCTGAGCTATAGTAAGGTGATTTTCTTCGAATCGATTTTTCTGTGAAATGTATGGAAATAATCAACCAATTTTAATGCGGTTTGGCATAACAATTACAGGTCCCGAGACCTATCATTTGAGGTATCAAAAACCGCAATCGGAGCACAATTGCAGATTTTGGATTTTTACAGCTCTGAATCGGCTGAGCTATAGTAAGGTGATTTTCTTCGAATCGATTTTTCTGTGAAATGTATGGAAATAATCAACCAATTTTAATGCGGTTTGGCATAACAATTTCAGGTCCCGAGACCTATCATTTGAGGTATCAAAAACCGCAATCGGAGCACAATTGCAGATTTTGGATTTTTACAGCTCTGAATCGGCTGAGCTATAGTAAGGTGATTTTCTTTGAATCGAACTTTCTACGAAATGTATGGTATAGCAATTACAGGTGTCCTGACCTATCATTTGAGGTGTCAAGAACCGCAATCGGAGCACAATTGCAGATTTTGGATTTTTACAGCTCTGAATCGGCTGAGCTATAGTAAGGTGATTTTCTTCGAATCGATTTTTCTGTGAAATGTATGGAAATAATCAACCAATTTTAATGCGGTTTGGCATAACAATTTCAGGTCCCGAGACCTATCATTTGAGGTATCAAAAACCGCAATCGGAGCACAATTGCAGATTTTGGATTTTTACAGCTCTGAATCGGCTGAGCTATAGTAAGGTGATTTTCTTCGAATCGATTTTTCTGTGAAATGTATGGTATAGCAATTACAGGTGTCCTGACCTATCATTTGAGGTGTCAAGAACTGCAATCGGAGCACAATTGCAGATTTTGGATTTTTACAGCTCTGAATCGGCTGAGCTATAGTAAGGTGATTTTCTTTGAATCGAACTTTCTACGAAATGTATGGTATAGCAATTACAGGTGTCCTGACCTATCATTTGAGGTGTCAAGAACCGCAATCGGAGCACAATTGCAGATTTTGGATTTTTACAGCTCTGAATCGGCTGAGCTATAGTAAGGTGATTTTCTTTGAATCGAACTTTCTACGAAATGTATGGTATAGCAATTACAGGTGTCCTGACCTATCATTTGAGGTGTCAAGAACCGCAATCGGAGCACAATTGCAGATTTTGGATTTTTACGGCTCTGAATCGGCTGAGCTATAGTAAGGTGATTTTCTTCGAATCGATTTTTCTGTGAAATGTATGGAAATAATCAACCAATTTTAATGCGGTTTGGCATAACAATTACAGGTCCCGAGACCTATCATTTGAGGTATCAAAAACCGCAATCGGAGCACAATTGCAGATTTTGGATTTTTACAGCTCTGAATCGGCTGAGCTATAGTAAGGTGATTTTCTTTGAATCGAACTTTCTACGAAATGTATGGTATAGCAATTACAGGTGTCCTGACCTATCATTTGAGGTGTCAAGAACCGCAATCGGAGCACAATTGCAGATTTTGGATTTTTACAGCTCTGAATCGGCTGAGCTATAGTAAGGTGATTTTCTTCGAATCGATTTTTCTGTGAAATGTATGGAAATAATCAACCAATTTTAATGCGGTTTGGCATAACAATTACAGGTCCCGAGACCTATCATTTGAGGTATCAAAAACCGCAATCGGAGCACAATTGCAGATTTTGGATTTTTACAGCTCTGAATCGGCTGAGCTATAGTAAGGTGATTTTCTTTGAATCGAACTTTCTACGAAATGTATGGTATAGTAATTACAGGTGTCCTGACCTATCATTTGAGGTGTCAAGAACCGCAATCGGAGCACAATTGCAGATTTTGGATTTTTACAGCTCTGAATCGGCTGAGCTATAGTAAGGTGATTTTCTTCGAATCGATTTTTCTGTGAAATGTATGGAAATAATCAACCAATTTTAATGCGGTTTGGCACAACAATTTCAGGTCCCGAGACCTATCATTTGAGGTATCAAAAACCGCAATCGGAGCACAATTGCAGATTTTGGATTTTTACAGCTCTGAATCGGCTGAGCTATAGTAAGGTGATTTTCTTTGAATCGAACTTTCTACGAAATGTATGGTATAGCAATTACAGGTGTCCTGACCTATCATTTGAGGTGTCAAGAACCGCAATCGGAGCACAATTGCAGATTTTGGATTTTTACGGCTCTGAATCGGCTGAGCTATAGTAAGGTGATTTTCTTCGAATCGATTTTTCTGTGAAATGTATGGAAATAATCAACCAATTTTAATGCGGTTTGGCATAACAATTACAGGTCCCGAGACCTATCATTTGAGGTATCAAAAACCGCAATCGGAGCACAATTGCAGATTTTGGATTTTTACAGCTCTGAATCGGCTGAGCTATAGTAAGGTGATTTTCTTTGAATCGAACTTTCTACGAAATGTATGGTATAGCAATTACAGGTGTCCTGACCTATCATTTGAGGTGTCAAGAACCGCAATCGGAGCACAATTGCAGATTTTGGATTTTTACAGCTCTGAATCGGCTGAGCTATAGTAAGGTGATTTTCTTCGAATCGATTTTTCTGTGAAATGTATGGAAATAATCAACCAATTTTAATGCGGTTTGGCACAACAATTTCAGGTCCCGAGACCTATCATTTGAGGTATCAAAAACCGCAATCGGAGCACAATTGCAGATTTTGGATTTTTACAGCTCTGAATCGGCTGAGCTATAGTAAGGTGATTTTCTTTGAATCGAACTTTCTACGAAATGTATGGTATAGCAATTACAGGTGTCCTGACCTATCATTTGAGGTGTCAAGAACCGCAATCGGAGCACAATTGCAGATTTTGGATTTTTACGGCTCTGAATCGGCTGAGCTATAGTAAGGTGATTTTCTTCGAATCGATTTTTCTGTGAAATGTATGGAAATAATCAACCAATTTTAATGCGGTTTGGCACAACAATTTCAGGTCCCGAGACCTATCATTTGAGGTATCAAAAACCGCAATCGGAGCACAATTGCAGATTTTGGATTTTTACAGCTCTGAATCGGCTGAGCTATAGTAAGGTGATTTTCTTTGAATCGAACTTTCTACGAAATGTATGGTATAGCAATTACAGGTGTCCTGACCTATCATTTGAGGTGTCAAGAACCGCAATCGGAGCACAATTGCAGATTTTGGATTTTTACGGCTCTGAATCGGCTGAGCTATAGTAAGGTGATTTTCTTCGAATCGATTTTTCTGTGAAATGTATGGAAATAATCAACCAATTTTAATGCGGTTTGGCACAACAATTACAGGTCCCGAGACCTATCATTTGAGGTATCAAAAACCGCAATCGGAGCACAATTGCAGATTTTGGATTTTTACAGCTCTGAATCGGCTGAGCTATAGTAAGGTGATTTTCTTTGAATCGAACTTTCTACGAAATGTATGGTATAGCAATTACAGGTGTCCTGACCTATCATTTGAGGTGTCAAGAACCGCAATCGGAGCACAATTGCAGATTTGGGATTTTTACGGCTCTGAATCGGCTGAGCTATAGTAAGGTGATTTTCTTCGAATCGATTTTTCTGTGAAATGTATGGAAATAATCAACCAATTTTAATGCGGTTTGGCATAACAATTACAGGTCCCGAGACCTATCATTTGAGGTATCAAAAACCGCAATCGGAGCACAATTGCAGATTTTGGATTTTTACAGCTCTGAATCGGCTGAGCTATAGTAAGGTGATTTTCTTTGAATCGAACTTTCTACGAAATGTATGGTATAGCAATTACAGGTGTCCTGACCTATCATTTGAGGTGTCAAGAACCGCAATCGGAGCACAATTGCAGATTTTGGATTTTTACAGCTCTGAATCGGCTGAGCTATAGTAAGGTGATTTTCTTCGAATCGATTTTTCTGTGAAATGTATGGAAATAATCAACCAATTTTAATGCGGTTTGGCATAACAATTACAGGTCCCGAGACCTATCATTTGAGGTATCAAAAACCGCAATCGGAGCACAATTGCAGATTTTGGATTTTTACAGCTCTGAATCGGCTGAGCTATAGTAAGGTGATTTTCTTTGAATCGAACTTTCTACGAAATGTATGGTATAGTAATTACAGGTGTCCTGACCTATCATTTGAGGTGTCAAGAACCGCAATCGGAGCACAATTGCAGATTTTGGATTTTTACAGCTCTGAATCGGCTGAGCTATAGTAAGGTGATTTTCTTCGAATCGATTTTTCTGTGAAATGTATGGAAATAATCAACCAATTTTAATGCGGTTTGGCACAACAATTTCAGGTCCCGAGACCTATCATTTGAGGTATCAAAAACCGCAATCGGAGCACAATTGCAGATTTTGGATTTTTACAGCTCTGAATCGGCTGAGCTATAGTAAGGTGATTTTCTTTGAATCGAACTTTCTACGAAATGTATGGTATAGTAATTACAGGTGTCCTGACCTATCATTTGAGGTGTCAAGAACCGCAATCGGAGCACAATTGCAGATTTTGGATTTTTACAGCTCTGAATCGGCTGAGCTATAGTAAGGTGATTTTCTTCGAATCGATTTTTCTGTGAAATGTATGGAAATAATCAACCAATTTTAATGCGGTTTGGCATAACAATTTCAGGTCCCGAGACCTATCATTTGAGGTATCAAAAACCGCAATCGGAGCACAATTGCAGATTTTGGATTTTTACAGCTCTGAATCGGCTGAGCTATAGTAAGGTGATTTTCTTTGAATCGAACTTTCTACGAAATGTATGGTATAGCAATTACAGGTGTCCTGACCTATCATTTGAGGTGTCAAGAACCGCAATCGGAGCACAATTGCAGATTTTGGATTTTTACAGCTCTGAATCGGCTGAGCTATAGTAAGGTGATTTTCTTCGAATCGATTTTTCTGTGAAATGTATGGAAATAATCAACCAATTTTAATGCGGTTTGGCATAACAATTTCAGGTCCCGAGACCTATCATTTGAGGTATCAAAAACCGCAATCGGAGCACAATTGCAGATTTTGGATTTTTACAGCTCTGAATCGGCTGAGCTATAGTAAGGTGATTTTCTTTGAATCGAACTTTCTACGAAATGTATGGTATAGCAATTACAGGTGTCCTGACCTATCATTTGAGGTGTCAAGAACCGCAATCGGAGCACAATTGCAGATTTTGGATTTTTACAGCTCTGAATCGGCTGAGCTATAGTAAGGTGATTTTCTTCGAATCGATTTTTCTGTGAAATGTATGGAAATAATCAACCAATTTTAATGCGGTTTGGCATAACAATTTCAGGTCCCGAGACCTATCATTTGAGGTATCAAAAACCGCAATCGGAGCACAATTGCAGATTTTGGATTTTTACAGCTCTGAATCGGCTGAGCTATAGTAAGGTGATTTTCTTTGAATCGAACTTTCTACGAAATGTATGGTATAGCAATTACAGGTGTCCTGACCTATCATTTGAGGTGTCAAGAACTGCAATCGGAGCACAATTGCAGATTTTGGATTTTTACAGCTCTGAATCGGCTGAGCTATAGTAAGGTGATTTTCTTTGAATCGAACTTTCTACGAAATGTATGGTATAGCAATTACAGGTGTCCTGACCTATCATTTGAGGTGTCAAGAACCGCAATCGGAGCACAATTGCAGATTTTGGATTTTTACGGCTCTGAATCGGCTGAGCTATAGTAAGGTGATTTTCTTCGAATCGATTTTTCTGTGAAATGTATGGAAATAATCAACCAATTTTAATGCGGTTTGGCATAACAATTACAGGTCCCGAGACCTATCATTTGAGGTATCAAGAACCGCAATCGGAGCACAATTGCAGATTTTGGATTTTTACAGCTCTGAATCGGCTGAGCTATAGTAAGGTGATTTTCTTTGAATCGAACTTTCTACGAAATGTATGGTATAGCAATTACAGGTGTCCTGACCTATCATTTGAGGTGTCAAGAACCGCAATCGGAGCACAATTGCAGATTTTGGATTTTTACAGCTCTGAATCGGCTGAGCTATAGTAAGGTGATTTTCTTTGAATCGAACTTTCTACGAAATGTATGGTATAGCAATTACAGGTGTCCTGACCTATCATTTGAGGTGTCAAGAACTGCAATCGGAGCACAATTGCAGATTTTGGATTTTTACAGCTCTGAATCGGCTGAGCTATAGTAAGGTGATTTTCTTTGAATCGAACTTTCTACGAAATGTATGGTATAGCAATTACAGGTGTCCTGACCTATCATTTGAGGTGTCAAGAACCGCAATCGGAGCACAATTGCAGATTTTGGATTTTTACAGCTCTGAATCGGCTGAGCTATAGTAAGGTGATTTTCTTCGAATCGATTTTTCTGTGAAATGTATGGAAATAATCAACCAATTTTAATGCGGTTTGACATAACAATTACAGGTCCCGAGACCTATCATTTGAGGTATCAAAAACCGCAATCGGAGCACAATTGCAGATTTTGGATTTTTACAGCTCTGAATCGGCTGAGCTATAGTAAGGTGATTTTCTTTGAATCGAACTTTCTACGAAATGTATGGTATAGTAATTACAGGTGTCCTGACCTATCATTTGAGGTGTCAAGAACCGCAATCGGAGCACAATTGCAGATTTTGGATTTTTACAGCTCTGAATCGGCTGAGCTATAGTAAGGTGATTTTCTTCGAATCGATTTTTCTGTGAAATGTATGGAAATAATCAACCAATTTTAATGCGGTTTGGCATAACAATTTCAGGTCCCGAGACCTATCATTTGAGGTATCAAAAACCGCAATCGGAGCACAATTGCAGATTTTGGATTTTTACAGCTCTGAATCGGCTGAGCTATAGTAAGGTGATTTTCTTTGAATCGAACTTTCTACGAAATGTATGGTATAGCAATTACAGGTGTCCTGACCTATCATTTGAGGTGTCAAGAACCGCAATCGGAGCACAATTGCAGATTTTGGATTTTTACAGCTCTGAATCGGCTGAGCTATAGTAAGGTGATTTTCTTCGAATCGATTTTTCTGTGAAATGTATGGAAATAATCAACCAATTTTAATGCGGTTTGGCATAACAATTTCAGGTCCCGAGACCTATCATTTGAGGTATCAAAAACCGCAATCGGAGCACAATTGCAGATTTTGGATTTTTACAGCTCTGAATCGGCTGAGCTATAGTAAGGTGATTTTCTTTGAATCGAACTTTCTACGAAATGTATGGTATAGCAATTACAGGTGTCCTGACCTATCATTTGAGGTGTCAAGAACCGCAATCGGAGCACAATTGCAGATTTTGGATTTTTACAGCTCTGAATCGGCTGAGCTATAGTAAGGTGATTTTCTTCGAATCGATTTTTCTGTGAAATGTATGGAAATAATCAACCAATTTTAATGCGGTTTGGCATAACAATTTCAGGTCCCGAGACCTATCATTTGAGGTATCAAAAACCGCAATCGGAGCACAATTGCAGATTTTGGATTTTTACAGCTCTGAATCGGCTGAGCTATAGTAAGGTGATTTTCTTTGAATCGAACTTTCTACGAAATGTATGGTATAGCAATTACAGGTGTCCTGACCTATCATTTGAGGTGTCAAGAACCGCAATCGGAGCACAATTGCAGATTTTGGATTTTTACAGCTCTGAATCGGCTGAGCTATAGTAAGGTGATTTTCTTCGAATCGATTTTTCTGTGAAATGTATGGAAATAATCAACCAATTTTAATGCGGTTTGGCATAACAATTTCAGGTCCCGAGACCTATCATTTGAGGTATCAAAAACCGCAATCGGAGCACAATTGCAGATTTTGGATTTTTACAGCTCTGAATCGGCTGAGCTATAGTAAGGTGATTTTCTTCGAATCGATTTTTCTGTGAAATGTATGGAAATAATCAACCAATTTTAATGCGGTTTGGCATAACAATTTCAGGTCCCGAGACCTATCATTTGAGGTATCAAAAACCGCAATCGGAGCACAATTGCAGATTTTGGATTTTTACAGCTCTGAATCGGCTGAGCTATAGTAAGGTGATTTTCTTTGAATCGAACTTTCTACGAAATGTATGGTATAGCAATTACAGGTGTCCTGACCTATCATTTGAGGTGTCAAGAACCGCAATCGGAGCACAATTGCAGATTTTGGATTTTTACAGCTCTGAATCGGCTGAGCTATAGTAAGGTGATTTTCTTCGAATCGATTTTTCTGTGAAATGTATGGAAATAATCAACCAATTTTAATGCGGTTTGGCATAACAATTTCAGGTCCCGAGACCTATCATTTGAGGTATCAAAAACCGCAATCGGAGCACAATTGCAGATTTTGGATTTTTACAGCTCTGAATCGGCTGAGCTATAGTAAGGTGATTTTCTTTGAATCGAACTTTCTACGAAATGTATGGTATAGCAATTACAGGTGTCCTGACCTATCATTTGAGGTGTCAAGAACCGCAATCGGAGCACAATTGCAGATTTTGGATTTTTACAGCTCTGAATCGGCTGAGCTATAGTAAGGTGATTTTCTTCGAATCGATTTTTCTGTGAAATGTATGGAAATAATCAACCAATTTTAATGCGGTTTGGCATAACAATTTCAGGTCCCGAGACCTATCATTTGAGGTATCAAAAACCGCAATCGGAGCACAATTGCAGATTTTGGATTTTTACAGCTCTGAATCGGCTGAGCTATAGTAAGGTGATTTTCTTTGAATCGAACTTTCTACGAAATGTATGGTATAGCAATTACAGGTGTCCTGACCTATCATTTGAGGTGTCAAGAACCGCAATCGGAGCACAATTGCAGATTTTGGATTTTTACAGCTCTGAATCGGCTGAGCTATAGTAAGGTGATTTTCTTCGAATCGATTTTTCTGTGAAATGTATGGAAATAATCAACCAATTTTAATGCGGTTTGGCATAACAATTTCAGGTCCCGAGACCTATCATTTGAGGTATCAAAAACCGCAATCGGAGCACAATTGCAGATTTTGGATTTTTACAGCTCTGAATCGGCTGAGCTATAGTAAGGTGATTTTCTTTGAATCGAACTTTCTACGAAATGTATGGTATAGCAATTACAGGTGTCCTGACCTATCATTTGAGGTGTCAAGAACCGCAATCGGAGCACAATTGCAGATTTTGGATTTTTACAGCTCTGAATCGGCTGAGCTATAGTAAGGTGATTTTCTTCGAATCGATTTTTCTGTGAAATGTATGGAAATAATCAACCAATTTTAATGCGGTTTGGCATAACAATTTCAGGTCCCGAGACCTATCATTTGAGGTATCAAAAACCGCAATCGGAGCACAATTGCAGATTTTGGATTTTTACAGCTCTGAATCGGCTGAGCTATAGTAAGGTGATTTTCTTTGAATCGAACTTTCTACGAAATGTATGGTATAGCAATTACAGGTGTCCTGACCTATCATTTGAGGTGTCAAGAACCGCAATCGGAGCACAATTGCAGATTTTGGATTTTTACAGCTCTGAATCGGCTGAGCTATAGTAAGGTGATTTTCTTCGAATCGATTTTTCTGTGAAATGTATGGAAATAATCAACCAATTTTAATGCGGTTTGGCATAACAATTTCAGGTCCCGAGACCTATCATTTGAGGTATCAAAAACCGCAATCGGAGCACAATTGCAGGTTTTGGATTTTTACAGCTCTGAATCGGCTGAGCTATAGTAAGGTGATTTTCTTTGAATCGAACTTTCTACGAAATGTATGGTATAGCAATTACAGGTGTCCTGACCTATCATTTGAGGTGTCAAGAACCGCAATCGGAGCACAATTGCAGATTTTGGATTTTTACAGCTCTGAATCGGCTGAGCTATAGTAAGGTGATTTTCTTCGAATCGATTTTTCTGTGAAATGTATGGAAATAATCAACCAATTTTAATGCGGTTTGGCATAACAATTTCAGGTCCCGAGACCTATCATTTGAGGTATCAAAAACCGCAATCGGAGCACAATTGCAGATTTTGGATTTTTACAGCTCTGAATCGGCTGAGCTATAGTAAGGTGATTTTCTTTGAATCGAACTTTCTACGAAATGTATGGTATAGCAATTACAGGTGTCCTGACCTATCATTTGAGGTGTCAAGAACCGCAATCGGAGCACAATTGCAGATTTTGGATTTTTACAGCTCTGAATCGGCTGAGCTATAGTAAGGTGATTTTCTTTGAATCGAACTTTCTACGAAATGTATGGTATAGCAATTACAGGTGTCCTGACCTATCATTTGAGGTGTCAAGAACCGCAATCGGAGCACAATTGCAGATTTTGGATTTTTACAGCTCTGAATCCGCTGAGCTATACATAGTAAGGTGATTTTCTTCGAATCGATTTTTCTGTGAAATGTATGGAAATAATCAACCAATTTTAATGCGGTTTGGCATAACAATTACAGGTCCCGAGACCTATCATTTGAGGTATCAAAAACCGCAATCGGAGCACAATTGCAGATTTTGGATTTTTACAGCTCTGAATCGGCTGAGCTATAGTAAGGTGATTTTCTTTGAATCGAACTTTCTACGAAATGTATGGTATAGCAATTACAGGTGTCCTGACCTATCATTTGAGGTGTCAAGAACCGCAATCGGAGCACAATTGCAGATTTTGGATTTTTACAGCTCTGAATCGGCTGAGCTATAGTAAGGTGATTTTCTTTGAATCGAACTTTCTACGAAATGTATGGTATAGCAATTACAGGTGTCCTGACCTATCATTTGAGGTGTCAAGAACCGCAATCGGAGCACAATTGCAGATTTTGGATTTTTACAGCTCTGAATCGGCTGAGCTATAGTAAGGTGATTTTCTTCGAATCGATTTTTCTGTGAAATGTATGGAAATAATCAACCAATTTTAATGCGGTTTGGCATAACAATTACAGGTCCCGAGACCTATCATTTGAGGTATCAAAAACCGCAATCGGAGCACAATTGCAGATTTTGGATTTTTACAGCTCTGAATCGGCTGAGCTATAGTAAGGTGATTTTCTTTGAATCGAACTTTCTACGAAATGTATGGTATAGCAATTACAGGTGTCCTGACCTATCATTTGAGGTGTCAAGAACCGCAATCGGAGCACAATTGCAGATTTTGGATTTTTACGGCTCTGAATCGGCTGAGCTATAGTAAGGTGATTTTCTTCGAATCGATTTTTCTGTGAAATGTATGGAAATAATCAACCAATTTTAATGCGGTTTGGCATAACAATTACAGGTCCCGAGACCTATCATTTGAGGTATCAAAATCCGCAATCGGAGCACAATTGCAGATTTTGGATTTTTACAGCTCTGAATCGGCTGAGCTATAGTAAGGTGATTTTCTTTGAATCGAACTTTCTACGAAATGTATGGTATAGCAATTACAGGTGTCCTGACCTATCATTTGAGGTGTCAAGAACCGCAATCGGAGCACAATTGCAGATTTTGGATTTTTACAGCTCTGAATCGGCTGAGCTATAGTAAGGTGATTTTCTTTGAATCGAACTTTCTACGAAATGTATGGTATAGCAATTACAGGTGTCCTGACCTATCATTTGAGGTGTCAAGAACCGCAATCGGAGCACAATTGCAGATTTTGGATTTTTACAGCTCTGAATCGGCTGAGCTATAGTAAGGTGATTTTCTTCGAACCGATTTTTCTGTGAAATGTATGGAAATAATCAACCAATTTTAATGCGGTTTGGCATAACAATTACAGGTCCCGAGACCTATCATTTGAGGTATCAAAAACCGCAATCGGAGCACAATTGCAGATTTTGGATTTTTACAGCTCTGAATCGGCTGAGCTATAGTAAGGTGATTTTCTTTGAATCGAACTTTCTACGAAATGTATGGTATAGCAATTACAGGTGTCCTGACCTATCATTTGAGGTGTCAAGAACCGCAATCGGAGCACAATTGCAGATTTTGGATTTTTACAGCTCTGAATCGGCTGAGCTATAGTAAGGTGATTTTCTTTGAATCGAACTTTCTACGAAATGTATGGTATAGCAATTACAGGTGTCCTGACCTATCATTTGAGGTGTCAAGAACCGCAATCGGAGCACAATTGCAGATTTTGGATTTTTACAGCTCTGAATCGGCTGAGCTATAGTAAGGTGATTTTCTTCGAACCGATTTTTCTGTGAAATGTATGGAAATAATCAACCAATTTTAATGCGGTTTGGCATAACAATTACAGGTCCCGAGACCTATCATTTGAGGTATCAAAAACCGCAATCGGAGCACAATTACAGATTTTGGATTTTTACAGCTCTGAATCGGCTGAGCTATAGTAAGGTGATTTTCTTTGAATCGAACTTTCTACGAAATGTATGGTATAGCAATTACAGGTGTCCTGACCTATCATTTGAGGTGTCAAGAACCGCAATCGGAGCACAATTGCAGATTTTGGATTTTTACAGCTCTGAATCGGCTGAGCTATAGTAAGGTGATTTTCTTCGAATCGATTTTTCTGTGAAATGTATGGAAATAATCAACCAATTTTAATGCGGTTTGGCATAACAATTTCAGGTCCCGAGACCTATCATTTGAGGTATCAAAAACCGCAATCGGAGCACAATTGCAGATTTTGGATTTTTACAGCTCTGAATCGGCTGAGCTATAGTAAGGTGATTTTCTTTGAATCGAACTTTCTACGAAATGTATGGTATAGCAATTACAGGTGTCCTGACCTATCATTTGAGGTGTCAAGAACCGCAATCGGAGCACAATTGCAGATTTTGGATTTTTACAGCTCTGAATCGGCTGAGCTATACATAGTAAGGTGATTTTCTTCGAATCGATTTTTCTGTGAAATGTATGGAAATAATCAACCAATTTTAATGCGGTTTGGCATAACAATTACAGGTCCCGAGACCTATCATTTGAGGTATCAAAAACCGCAATCGGAGCACAATTGCAGATTTTGGATTTTTACAGCTCTGAATCGGCTGAGCTATAGTAAGGTGATTTTCTTTGAATCGAACTTTCTACGAAATGTATGGTATAGCAATTACAGGTGTCCTGACCTATCATTTGAGGTGTCAAGAACCGCAATCGGAGCACAATTGCAGATTTTGGATTTTTACAGCTCTGAATCGGCTGAGCTATAGTAAGGTGATTTTCTTTGAATCGAACTTTCTACGAAATGTATGGTATAGCAATTACAGGTGTCCTGACCTATCATTTGAGGTGTCAAGAACCGCAATCGGAGCACAATTGCAGATTTTGGATTTTTACAGCTCTGAATCCGCTGAGCTATACATAGTAAGGTGATTTTCTTCGAATCGATTTTTCTGTGAAATGTATGGAAATAATCAACCAATTTTAATGCGGTTTGGCATAACAATTACAGGTCCCGAGACCTATCATTTGAGGTATCAAAAACCGCAATCGGAGCACAATTGCAGATTTTGGATTTTTACAGCTCTGAATCGGCTGAGCTATAGTAAGGTGATTTTCTTTGAATCGAACTTTCTACGAAATGTATGGTATAGCAATTACAGGTGTCCTGACCTATCATTTGAGGTGTCAAGAACCGCAATCGGAGCACAATTGCAGATTTTGGATTTTTACAGCTCTGAATCGGCTGAGCTATAGTAAGGTGATTTTCTTTGAATCGAACTTTCTACGAAATGTATGGTATAGCAATTACAGGTGTCCTGACCTATCATTTGAGGTGTCAAGAACCGCAATCGGAGCACAATTGCAGATTTTGGATTTTTACAGCTCTGAATCGGCTGAGCTATAGTAAGGTGATTTTCTTCGAATCGATTTTTCTGTGAAATGTATGGAAATAATCAACCAATTTTAATGCGGTTTGGCATAACAATTACAGGTCCCGAGACCTATCATTTGAGGTATCAAAAACCGCAATCGGAGCACAATTGCAGATTTTGGATTTTTACAGCTCTGAATCGGCTGAGCTATAGTAAGGTGATTTTCTTTGAATCGAACTTTCTACGAAATGTATGGTATAGCAATTACAGGTGTCCTGACCTATCATTTGAGGTGTCAAGAACCGCAATCGGAGCACAATTGCAGATTTTGGATTTTTACGGCTCTGAATCGGCTGAGCTATAGTAAGGTGATTTTCTTCGAATCGATTTTTCTGTGAAATGTATGGAAATAATCAACCAATTTTAATGCGGTTTGGCATAACAATTACAGGTCCCGAGACCTATCATTTGAGGTATCAAAAACCGCAATCGGAGCACAATTGCAGATTTTGGATTTTTACAGCTCTGAATCGGCTGAGCTATAGTAAGGTGATTTTCTTTGAATCGAACTTTCTACGAAATGTATGGTATAGCAATTACAGGTGTCCTGACCTATCATTTGAGGTGTCAAGAACCGCAATCGGAGCACAATTGCAGATTTTGGATTTTTACAGCTCTGAATCGGCTGAGCTATAGTAAGGTGATTTTCTTTGAATCGAACTTTCTACGAAATGTATGGTATAGCAATTACAGGTGTCCTGACCTATCATTTGAGGTGTCAAGAACCGCAATCGGAGCACAATTGCAGATTTTGGATTTTTACAGCTCTGAATCGGCTGAGCTATAGTAAGGTGATTTTCTTCGAATCGATTTTTCTGTGAAATGTATGGAAATAATCAACCAATTTTAATGCGGTTTGGCATAACAATTTCAGGTCCCGAGACCTATCATTTGAGGTATCAAAAACCGCAATCGGAGCACAATTGCAGATTTTGGATTTTTACAGCTCTGAATCGGCTGAGCTATAGTAAGGTGATTTTCTTTGAATCGAACTTTCTACGAAATGTATGGTATAGCAATTACAGGTGTCCTGACCTATCATTTGAGGTGTCAAGAACCGCAATCGGAGCACAATTGCAGATTTTGGATTTTTACAGCTCTGAATCGGCTGAGCTATAGTAAGGTGATTTTCTTCGAATCGATTTTTCTGTGAAATGTATGGAAATAATCAACCAATTTTAATGCGGTTTGGCATAACAATTACAGGTCCCGAGACCTATCATTTCAGGTATCAAAAACCGCAATCGGAGCACAATTGCAGATTTTGGATTTTTACAGCTCTGAATCGGCTGAGCTATAGTAAGGTGATTTTCTTTGAATCGAACTTTCTACGAAATGTATGGTATAGCAATTACAGGTGTCCTGACCTATCATTTGAGGTGTCAAGAACCGCAATCGGAGCACAATTGCAGATTTTGGATTTTTACAGCTCTGAATCGGCTGAGCTATAGTAAGGTGATTTTCTTCGAATCGATTTTTCTGTGAAATGTATGGAAATAATCAACCAATTTTAATGCGGTTTGGCATAACAATTACAGGTCCCGAGACCTATCATTTGAGGTATCAAAAACCGCAATCGGAGCACAATTGCAGATTTTGGATTTTTACAGCTCTGAATCGGCTGAGCTATAGTAAGGTGATTTTCTTTGAATCGAACTTTCTACGAAATGTATGGTATAGCAATTACAGGTGTCCTGACCTATCATTTGAGGTGTCAAGAACCGCAATCGGAGCACAATTGCAGATTTTGGATTTTTACAGCTCTGAATCGGCTGAGCTATAGTAAGGTGATTTTCTTCGAACCGATTTTTCTGTGAAATGTATGGAAATAATCAACCAATTTTAATGCGGTTTGGCATAACAATTACAGGTCCCGAGACCTATCATTTGAGGTATCAAAAACCGCAATCGGAGCACAATTGCAGATTTTGGATTTTTACAGCTCTGAATCGGCTGAGCTATAGTAAGGTGATTTTCTTTGAATCGAACTTTCTACGAAATGTATGGTATAGCAATTACAGGTGTCCTGACCTATCATTTGAGGTGTCAAGAACCGCAATCGGAGCACAATTGCAGATTTTGGATTTTTACGGCTCTGAATCGGCTGAGCTATAGTAAGGTGATTTTCTTCGAATCGATTTTTCTGTGAAATGTATGGAAATAATCAACCAATTTAAATGCGGTTTGGCATAACAATTACAGGTCCCGAGACCTATCATTTGAGGTATCAAAATCCGCAATCGGAGCACAATTGCAGATTTTGGATTTTTACAGCTCTGAATCGGCTGAGCTATAGTAAGGTGATTTTCTTTGAATCGAACTTTCTACGAAATGTATGGTATAGCAATTACAGGTGTCCTGACCTATCATTTGAGGTGTCAAGAACCGCAATCGGAGCACAATTGCAGATTTTGGATTTTTACAGCTCTGAATCGGCTGAGCTATAGTAAGGTGATTTTCTTCGAATCGATTTTTCTGTGAAATGTATGGAAATAATCAACCAATTTTAATGCGGTTTGGCATAACAATTACAGGTCCCGAGACCTATCATTTGAGGTATCAAAAACCGCAATCGGAGCACAATTGCAGATTTTGGATTTTTACAGCTCTGAATCGGCTGAGCTATAGTAAGGTGATTTTCTTTGAATCGAACTTTCTACGAAATGTATGGTATAGCAATTACAGGTGTCCTGACCTATCATTTGAGGTGTCAAGAACCGCAATCGGAGCACAATTGCAGATTTTGGATTTTTACAGCTCTGAATCGGCTGAGCTATAGTAAGGTGATTTTCTTCGAATCGATTTTTCTGTGAAATGTATGGAAATAATCAACCAATTTTAATGCGGTTTGGCATAACAATTACAGGTCCCGAGACCTATCATTTGAGGTATCAAAAACCGCAATCGGAGCACAATTGCAGATTTTGGATTTTTACAGCTCTGAATCGGCTGAGCTATAGTAAGGTGATTTTCTTTGAATCGAACTTTCTACGAAATGTATGGTATAGTAATTACAGGTGTCCTGACCTATCATTTGAGGTGTCAAGAACCGCAATCGGAGCACAATTGCAGATTTTGGATTTTTACAGCTCTGAATCGGCTGAGCTATAGTAAGGTGATTTTCTTCGAACCGATTTTTCTGTGAAATGTATGGAAATAATCAACCAATTTTAATGCGGTTTGGCATAACAATTACAGGTCCCGAGACCTATCATTTGAGGTATCAAAAACCGCAATCGGAGCACAATTGCAGATTTTGGATTTTTACAGCTCTGAATCGGCTGAGCTGTAAGGTGATTTTCTTTGAATCGAACTTTCTACGAAATGTATGGTATAGCAATTACAGGTGTCCTGACCTATCATTTGAGGTGTCAAGAACCGCAATCGGAGCACAATTGCAGATTTTGGATTTTTACGGCTCTGAATCGGCTGAGCTATAGTAAGGTGATTTTCTTCGAATCGATTTTTCTGTGAAATGTATGGAAATAATCAACCAATTTTAATGCGGTTTGGCATAACAATTACAGGTCCCGAGACCTATCATTTGAGGTATCAAAATCCGCAATCGGAGCACAATTGCAGATTTTGGATTTTTACAGCTCTGAATCGGCTGAGCTATAGTAAGGTGATTTTCTTTGAATCGAACTTTCTACGAAATGTATGGTATAGCAATTACAGGTGTCCTGACCTATCATTTGAGGTGTCAAGAACCGCAATCGGAGCACAATTGCAGATTTTGGATTTTTACAGCTCTGAATCGGCTGAGCTATAGTAAGGTGATTTTCTTCGAATCGATTTTTCTGTGAAATGTATGGAAATAATCAACCAATTTTAATGCGGTTTGGCATAACAATTACAGGTCCCGAGACCTATCATTTGAGGTATCAAAAACCGCAATCGGAGCACAATTGCAGATTTTGGATTTTTACAGCTCTGAATCGGCTGAGCTATAGTAAGGTGATTTTCTTTGAATCGAACTTTCTACGAAATGTATGGTATAGCAATTACAGGTGTCCTGACCTATCATTTGAGGTGTCAAGAACCGCAATCGGAGCACAATTGCAGATTTTGGATTTTTACAGCTCTGAATCGGCTGAGCTATAGTAAGGTGATTTTCTTCGAATCGATTTTTCTGTGAAATGTATGGAAATAATCAACCAATTTTAATGCGGTTTGGCATAACAATTACAGGTCCCGAGACCTATCATTTGAGGTATCAAAAACCGCAATCGGAGCACAATTGCAGATTTTGGATTTTTACAGCTCTGAATCGGCTGAGCTATAGTAAGGTGATTTTCTTTGAATCGAACTTTCTACGAAATGTATGGTATAGTAATTACAGGTGTCCTGACCTATCATTTGAGGTGTCAAGAACCGCAATCGGAGCACAATTGCAGATTTTGGATTTTTACAGCTCTGAATCGGCTGAGCTATAGTAAGGTGATTTTCTTCGAATCGATTTTTCTGTGAAATGTATGGAAATAATCAACCAATTTTAATGCGGTTTGGCATAACAATTTCAGGTCCCGAGACCTATCATTTGAGGTATCAAAAACCGCAATCGGAGCACAATTGCAGATTTTGGATTTTTACAGCTCTGAATCGGCTGAGCTATAGTAAGGTGATTTTCTTTGAATCGAACTTTCTACGAAATGTATGGTATAGCAATTACAGGTGTCCTGACCTATCATTTGAGGTGTCAAGAACCGCAATCGGAGCACAATTGCAGATTTTGGATTTTTACAGCTCTGAATCGGCTGAGCTATAGTAAGGTGATTTTCTTCGAATCGATTTTTCTGTGAAATGTATGGAAATAATCAACCAATTTTAATGCGGTTTGGCATAACAATTACAGGTCCCGAGACCTATCATTTGAGGTATCAAAAACCGCAATCGGAGCACAATTGCAGATTTTGGATTTTTACAGCTCTGAATCGGCTGAGCTATAGTAAGGTGATTTTCTTTGAATCGAACTTTCTACGAAATGTATGGTATAGCAATTACAGGTGTCCTGACCTATCATTTGAGGTGTCAAGAACCGCAATCGGAGCACAATTGCAGATTTTGGATTTTTACGGCTCTGAATCGGCTGAGCTATAGTAAGGTGATTTTCTTCGAATCGATTTTTCTGTGAAATGTATGGAAATAATCAACCAATTTTAATGCGGTTTGGCATAACAATTACAGGTCCCGAGACCTATCATTTGAGGTATCAAAAACCGCAATCGGAGCACAATTGCAGATTTTGGATTTTTACAGCTCTGAATCGGCTGAGCTATAGTAAGGTGATTTTCTTTGAATCGAACTTTCTACGAAATGTATGGTATAGCAATTACAGGTGTCCTGACCTATCATTTGAGGTGTCAAGAACCGCAATCGGAGCACAATTGCAGATTTTGGATTTTTACGGCTCTGAATCGGCTGAGCTATAGTAAGGTGATTTTCTTCGAATCGATTTTTCTGTGAAATGTATGGAAATAATCAACCAATTTTAATGCGGTTTGGCATAACAATTACAGGTCCCGAGACCTATCATTTGAGGTATCAAGAACCGCAATCGGAGCACAATTGCAGATTTTGGATTTTTACAGCTCTGAATCGGCTGAGCTATAGTAAAGTGATTTTCTTTCAATCGAACTTTCTACGAAATGTATGGTATAGCAATTACAGGTGTCCTGACCTATCATTTGAGGTGTCAAGAACCGCAATCGGAGCACAATTGCAGATTTTGGATTTTTACAGCTCTGAATCGGCTGAGCTATAGTAAGGTGATTTTCTTCGAATCGATTTTTCTGTGAAATGTATGGAAATAATCAACCAATTTTAATGCGGTTTGGCATAACAATTTCAGGTCCCGAGACCTATCATTTGAGGTATCAAAAACCGCAATCGGAGCACAATTGCAGATTTTGGATTTTTACAGCTCTGAATCGGCTGAGCTATAGTAAGGTGATTTTCTTTGAATCGAACTTTCTACGAAATGTATGGTATAGCAATTACAGGTGTCCTGACCTATCATTTGAGGTGTCAAGAACCGCAATCGGAGCACAATTGCAGATTTTGGATTTTTACAGCTCTGAATCGGCTGAGCTATAGTAAGGTGATTTTCTTCGAATCGATTTTTCTGTGAAATGTATGGAAATAATCAACCAATTTTAATGCGGTTTGGCATAACAATTACAGGTCCCGAGACCTATCATTTGAGGTATCAAAAACCGCAATCGGAGCACAATTGCAGATTTTGGATTTTTACAGCTCTGAATCGGCTGAGCTATAGTAAGGTGATTTTCTTTGAATCGAACTTTCTACGAAATGTATGGTATAGCAATTACAGGTGTCCTGACCTATCATTTGAGGTGTCAAGAACCGCAATCGGAGCACAATTGCAGATTTTGGATTTTTACAGCTCTGAATCGGCTGAGCTATAGTAAGGTGATTTTCTTCGAATCGATTTTTCTGTGAAATGTATGGAAATAATCAACCAATTTTAATGCGGTTTGGCATAACAATTTCAGGTCCCGAGACCTATCATTTGAGGTATCAAAAACCGCAATCGGAGCACAATTGCAGATTTTGGATTTTTACAGCTCTGAATCGGCTGAGCTATAGTAAGGTGATTTTCTTTGAATCGAACTTTCTACGAAATGTATGGTATAGCAATTACAGGTGTCCTGACCTATCATTTGAGGTGTCAAGAACCGCAATCGGAGCACAATTGCAGATTTTGGATTTTTACAGCTCTGAATCGGCTGAGCTATAGTAAGGTGATTTTCTTCGAATCGATTTTTCTGTGAAATGTATGGAAATAATCAACCAATTTTAATGCGGTTTGGCATAACAATTTCAGGTCCCGAGACCTATCATTTGAGGTATCAAAAACCGCAATCGGAGCACAATTGCAGATTTTGGATTTTACAGTTCTGAATCGGCTGAGCTATAGTAAGGTGATTTTCTTTGAATCGAACTTTCTACGAAATGTATGGTATAGCAATTACAGGTGTCCTGACCTATCATTTGAGGTGTCAAGAACCGCAATCGGAGCACAATTGCAGATTTTGGATTTTTACAGCTCTGAATCGGCTGAGCTATAGTAAGGTGATTTTCTTCGAACCGATTTTTCTGTGAAATGTATGGAAATAATCAACCAATTTTAATGCGGTTTGGCATAACAATTACAGGTCCCGAGACCTATCATTTGAGGTATCAAAAACCGCAATCGGAGCACAATTGCAGATTTTGGATTTTTACAGCTCTGAATCGGCTGAGCTATAGTAAGGTGATTTTCTTTGAATCGAACTTTCTACGAAATGTATGGTATAGCAATTACAGGTGTCCTGACCTATCATTTGAGGTGTCAAGAACCGCAATCGGAGCACAATTGCAGATTTTGGATTTTTACAGCTCTGAATCGGCTGAGCTATAGTAAGGTGATTTTCTTCGAATCGATTTTTCTGTGAAATGTATGGAAATAATCAACCAATTTTAATGCGGTTTGGCATAACAATTACAGATCCCGAGACCTATCATTTGAGGTATCAAAAACCGCAATCGGAGCACAATTGCAGATTTTGGATTTTTACAGCTCTGAATCGGCTGAGCTATAGTAAGGTGATTTTCTTTGAATCGAACTTTCTACGAAATGTATGGTATAGCAATTACAGGTGTCCTGACCTATCATTTGAGGTGTCAAGAACCGCAATCGGAGCACAATTGCAGATTTTGGATTTTTACAGCTCTGAATCGGCTGAGCTATAGTAAGGTGATTTTCTTCGAATCGATTTTTCTGTGAAATGTATGGAAATAATCAACCAATTTTAATGCGGTTTGGCATAACAATTACAGGTCCCGAGACCTATCATTTGAGGTATCAAAAACCGCAATCGGAGCACAATTGCAGATTTTGGATTTTTACAGCTCTGAATCGGCTGAGCTATAGTAAGGTGATTTTCTTTGAATCGAACTTTCTACGAAATGTATGGTATAGCAATTACAGGTGTCCTGACCTATCATTTGAGGTGTCAAGAACCGCAATCGGAGCACAATTGCAGATTTTGGATTTTTACGGCTCTGAATCGGCTGAGCTATAGTAAGGTGATTTTCTTCGAATCGATTTTTCTGTGAAATGTATGGAAATAATCAACCAATTTTAATGCGGTTTGGCATAACAATTACAGGTCCCGAGACCTATCATTTGAGGTATCAAAAACCGCAATCGGAGCACAATTGCAGATTTTGGATTTTTACAGCTCTGAATCGGCTGAGCTATAGTAAGGTGATTTTCTTCGAACCGATTTTTCTGTGAAATGTATGGAAATAATCAACCAATTTTAATGCGGTTTGGCATAACAATTACAGGTCCCGAGACCTATCATTTGAGGTATCAAAAACCGCAATCGGAGCACAATTGCAGATTTTGGATTTTTACAGCTCTGAATCGGCTGAGCTATAGTAAGGTGATTTTCTTCGAACCGATTTTTCTGTGAAATGTATGGAAATAATCAACCAATTTTAATGCGGTTTGGCATAACAATTACAGGTCCCGAGACCTATCATTTGAGGTGTCAAGAACCGCAATCGGAGCACAATTGCAGATTTTGGATTTTTACGGCTCTGAATCGGCTGAGCTATAGTAAGGTGATTTTCTTCGAATCGATTTTTCTGTGAAATGTATGGAAATAATCAACCAATTTTAATGCGGTTTGGCATAACAATTACAGGTCCCGAGACCTATCATTTGAGGTATCAAAAACCGCAATCGGAGCACAATTGCAGATTTTGGATTTTTACAGCTCTGAATCGGCTGAGCTATAGTAAGGTGATTTTCTTCGAACCGATTTTTCTGTGAAATGTATGGAAATAATCAACCAATTTTAATGCGGTTTGGCATAACAATTACAGGTCCCGAGACCTATCATTTGAGGTATCAAAATCCGCAATCGGAGCACAATTGCAGATTTTGGATTTTTACAGCTCTGAATCGGCTGAGCTATAGTAAGGTGATTTTCTTCGAACCGATTTTTCTGTGAAATGTATGGAAATAATCAACCAATTTTAATGCGGTTTGGCATAACAATTACAGGTCCCGAGACCTATCATTTGAGGTATCAAAAACCGCAATCGGAGCACAATTGCAGATTTTGGATTTTTACAGCTCTGAATCGGCTGAGCTATAGTAAGGTGATTTTCTTTGAATCGAACTTTCTACGAAATGTATGGTATAGCAATTACAGGTGTCCTGACCTATCATTTGAGGTGTCAAGAACCGCAATCGGAGCACAATTGCAGATTTTGGATTTTTACAGCTCTGAATCGGCTGAGCTATAGTAAGGTGATTTTCTTCGAATCGATTTTTCTGTGAAATGTATGGAAATAATCAACCAATTTTAATGCGGTTTGGCATAACAATTTCAGGTCCCGAGACCTATCATTTGAGGTATCAAAAACCGCAATCGGAGCACAATTGCAGATTTTGGATTTTTACAGCTCTGAATCGGCTGAGCTATAGTAAGGTGATTTTCTTTGAATCGAACTTTCTACGAAATGTATGGTATAGCAATTACAGGTGTCCTGACCTATCATTTGAGGTGTCAAGAACCGCAATCGGAGCACAATTGCAGATTTTGGATTTTTACAGCTCTGAATCGGCTGAGCTATAGTAAGGTGATTTTCTTCGAATCGATTTTTCTGTGAAATGTATGGAAATAATCAACCAATTTTAATGCGGTTTGGCATAACAATTTCAGGTCCCGAGACCTATCATTTGAGGTATCAAAAACCGCAATCGGAGCACAATTGCAGATTTTGGATTTTTACAGCTCTGAATCGGCTGAGCTATAGTAAGGTGATTTTCTTTGAATCGAACTTTCTACGAAATGTATGGTATAGCAATTACAGGTGTCCTGACCTATCATTTGAGGTGTCAAGAACCGCAATCGGAGCACAATTGCAGATTTTGGATTTTTACAGCTCTGAATCGGCTGAGCTATAGTAAGGTGATTTTCTTCGAATCGATTTTTCTGTGAAATGTATGGAAATAATCAACCAATTTTAATGCGGTTTGGCATAACAATTACAGGTCCCGAGACCTATCATTTGAGGTATCAAAAACCGCAATCGGAGCACAATTGCAGATTTTGGATTTTTACAGCTCTGAATCGGCTGAGCTATAGTAAGGTGATTTTCTTTGAATCGAACTTTCTACGAAATGTATGGTATAGCAATTACAGGTGTCCTGACCTATCATTTGAGGTGTCAAGAACCGCAATCGGAGCACAATTGCAGATTTTGGATTTTTACAGCTCTGAATCGGCTGAGCTATAGTAAGGTGATTTTCTTCGAATCGATTTTTCTGTGAAATGTATGGAAATAATCAACCAATTTTAATGCGGTTTGGCATAACAATTACAGGTCCCGAGACCTATCATTTGAGGTATCAAAAACCGCAATCGGAGCACAATTGCAGATTTTGGATTTTTACAGCTCTGAATCGGCTGAGCTATAGTAAGGTGATTTTCTTTGAATCGAACTTTCTACGAAATGTATGGTATAGCAATTACAGGTGTCCTGACCTATCATTTGAGGTGTCAAGAACCGCAATCGGAGCACAATTGCAGATTTTGGATTTTTACAGCTCTGAATCGGCTGAGCTATAGTAAGGTGATTTTCTTCGAATCGATTTTTCTGTGAAATGTATGGAAATAATCAACCAATTTTAATTACAGGTCCCGAGACCTATCATTTGAGGTATCAAAAACCGCAATCGGAGCACAATTGCAGATTTTGGATTTTTACAGCTCTGAATCGGCTGAGCTATAGTAAGGTGATTTTCTTTGAATCGAACTTTCTACGAAATGTATGGTATAGCAATTACAGGTGTCCTGACCTATCATTTGAGGTGTCAAGAACCGCAATCGGAGCACAATTGCAGATTTTGGATTTTTACGGCTCTGAATCGGCTGAGCTATAGTAAGGTGATTTTCTTCGAATCGATTTTTCTGTGAAATGTATGGAAATAATCAACCAATTTTAATGCGGTTTGGCATAACAATTACAGGTCCCGAGACCTATCATTTGAGGTATCAAAATCCGCAATCGGAGCACAATTGCAGATTTTGGATTTTTACAGCTCTGAATCGGCTGAGCTATAGTAAGGTGATTTTCTTCGAACCGATTTTTCTGTGAAATGTATAGAAATAATCAACCAATTTTAATGCGGTTTGGCATAACAATTACAGGTCCCGAGACCTATCATTTGAGGTATCAAAAACCGCAATCGGAGCACAATTGCAGATTTTGGATTTTTACAGCTCTGAATCGGCTGAGCTATAGTAAGGTGATTTTCTTTGAATCGAACTTTCTACGAAATGTATGGTATAGCAATTACAGGTGTCCTGACCTATCATTTGAGGTGTCAAGAACCGCAATCGGAGCACAATTGCAGATTTTGGATTTTTACAGCTCTGAATCGGCTGAGCTATATATAGTAAGGTGATTGTCTTCGAATCGATTTTTCTGTGAAATGTATGGAAATAATCAACCAATTTTAATGCGGTTTGGCATAACAATTTCAGGTCCCGAGACCTATCATTTGAGGTATCAAAAACCGCAATCGGAGCACAATTGCAGATTTTGGATTTTTACAGCTCTGAATCGGCTGAGCTATAGTAAGGTGATTTTCTTTGAATCGAACTTTCTACGAAATGTATGGTATAGCAATTACAGGTGTCCTGACCTATCATTTGAGGTGTCAAGAACCGCAATCGGAGCACAATTGCAGATTTTGGATTTTTACAGCTCTGAATCGGCTGAGCTATAGTAAGGTGATTGTCTTCGAATCGATTTTTCTGTGAAATGTATGGAAATAATCAACCAATTTTAATGCGGTTTGGCATAACAATTTCAGGTCCCGAGACCTATCATTTGAGGTATCAAAAACCGCAGTCGGAGCACAATTGCAGATTTTGGATTTTTACAGCTCTGAATCGGCTGAGCTATAGTAAGGTGATTTTCTTTGAATCGAACTTTCTACGAAATGTATGGTATAGCAATTACAGGTGTCCTGACCTATCATTTGAGGTGTCAAGAACCGCAATCGGAGCACAATTGCAGATTTTGGATTTTTACAGCTCTGAATCGGCTGAGCTATAGTAAGGTGATTTTCTTCGAATCGATTTTTCTGTGAAATGTATGGAAATAATCAACCAATTTTAATGCGGTTTGGCATAACAATTTCAGGTCCCGAGACCTATCATTTGAGGTATCAAAAACCGCAATCGGAGCACAATTGCAGATTTTGGATTTTTACAGCTCTGAATCGGCTGAGCTATAGTAAGGTGATTTTCTTTGAATCGAACTTTCTACGAAATGTATGGTATAGCAATTACAGGTGTCCTGACCTATCATTTGAGGTGTCAAGAACCGCAATCGGAGCACAATTGCAGATTTTGGATTTTTACAGCTCTGAATCGGCTGAGCTATAGTAAGGTGATTTTCTTCGAATCGATTTTTCTGTGAAATGTATGGAAATAATCAACCAATTTTAATGCGGTTTGGCATAACAATTTCAGGTCCCGAGACCTATCATTTGAGGTATCAAAAACCGCAATCGGAGCACAATTGCAGATTTTGGATTTTTACAGCTCTGAATCGGCTGAGCTATAGTAAGGTGATTTTCTTTGAATCGAACTTTCTACGAAATGTATGGTATAGCAATTACAGGTGTCCTGACCTATCATTTGAGGTGTCAAGAACCGCAATCGGAGCACAATTGCAGATTTTGGATTTTTACAGCTCTGAATCGGCTGAGCTATATATAGTAAGGTGATTGTCTTCGAATCGATTTTTCTGTGAAATGTATGGAAATAATCAACCAATTTTAATGCGGTTTGGCATAACAATTTCAGGTCCCGAGACCTATCATTTGAGGTATCAAAAACCGCAATCGGAGCACAATTGCAGATTTTGGATTTTTACAGCTCTGAATCGGCTGAGCTATAGTAAGGTGATTTTCTTTGAATCGAACTTTCTACGAAATGTATGGTATAGCAATTACAGGTGTCCTGACCTATCATTTGAGGTGTCAAGAACCGCAATCGGAGCACAATTGCAGATTTTGGATTTTTACAGCTCTGAATCGGCTGAGCTATAGTAAGGTGATTGTCTTCGAATCGATTTTTCTGTGAAATGTATGGAAATAATCAACCAATTTTAATGCGGTTTGGCATAACAATTTCAGGTCCCGAGACCTATCATTTGAGGTATCAAAAACCGCAGTCGGAGCACAATTGCAGATTTTGGATTTTTACAGCTCTGAATCGGCTGAGCTATAGTAAGGTGATTTTCTTTGAATCGAACTTTCTACGAAATGTATGGTATAGCAATTACAGGTGTCCTGACCTATCATTTGAGGTGTCAAGAACCGCAATCGGAGCACAATTGCAGATTTTGGATTTTTACAGCTCTGAATCGGCTGAGCTATAGTAAGGTGATTTTCTTCGAATCGATTTTTCTGTGAAATGTATGGAAATAATCAACCAATTTTAATGCGGTTTGGCATAACAATTTCAGGTCCCGAGACCTATCATTTGAGGTATCAAAAACCGCAATCGGAGCACAATTGCAGATTTTGGATTTTTACAGCTCTGAATCGGCTGAGCTATAGTAAGGTGATTTTCTTTGAATCGAACTTTCTACGAAATGTATGGTATAGCAATTACAGGTGTCCTGACCTATCATTTGAGGTGTCAAGAACCGCAATCGGAGCACAATTGCAGATTTTGGATTTTTACAGCTCTGAATCGGCTGAGCTATAGTAAGGTGATTTTCTTCGAATCGATTTTTCTGTGAAATGTATGGAAATAATCAACCAATTTTAATGCGGTTTGGCATAACAATTTCAGGTCCCGAGACCTATCATTTGAGGTATCAAAAACCGCAATCGGAGCACAATTGCAGATTTTGGATTTTTACAGCTCTGAATCGGCTGAGCTATAGTAAGGTGATTTTCTTTGAATCGAACTTTCTACGAAATGTATGGTATAGCAATTACAGGTGTCCTGACCTATCATTTGAGGTGTCAAGAACCGCAATCGGAGCACAATTGCAGATTTTGGATTTTTACAGCTCTGAATCGGCTGAGCTATAGTAAGGTGATTTTCTTCGAATCGATTTTTCTGTGAAATGTATGGAAATAATCAACCAATTTTAATGCGGTTTGGCATAACAATTTCAGGTCCCGAGACCTATCATTTGAGGTATCAAAAACCGCAATCGGAGCACAATTGCAGATTTTGGATTTTTACAGCTCTGAATCGGCTGAGCTATAGTAAGGTGATTTTCTTTGAATCGAACTTTCTACGAAATGTATGGTATAGCAATTACAGGTGTCCTGACCTATCATTTGAGGTGTCAAGAACCGCAATCGGAGCACAATTGCAGATTTTGGATTTTTACAGCTCTGAATCGGCTGAGCTATAGTAAGGTGATTTTCTTCGAATCGATTTTTCTGTGAAATGTATGGAAATAATCAACCAATTTTAATGCGGTTTGGCATAACAATTACAGGTCCCGAGACCTATCATTTGAGGTATCAAAAACCGCAATCGGAGCACAATTGCAGATTTTGGATTTTTACAGCTCTGAATCGGCTGAGCTATAGTAAGGTGATTTTCTTTGAATCGAACTTTCTACGAAATGTATGGTATAGCAATTACAGGTGTCCTGACCTATCATTTGAGGTGTCAAGAACCGCAATCGGAGCACAATTGCAGATTTTGGATTTTTACAGCTCTGAATCGGCTGAGCTATAGTAAGGTGATTTTCTTTGAATCGAACTTTCTACGAAATGTATGGTATAGCAATTACAGGTGTCCTGACCTATCATTTGAGGTGTCAAGAACCGCAATCGGAGCACAATTGCAGATTTTGGATTTTTACAGCTCTGAATCGGCTGAGCTATAGTAAGGTGATTTTCTTCGAACCGATTTTTCTGTGAAATGTATGGAAATAATCAACCAATTTTAATGCGGTTTGGCATAACAATTACAGGTCCCGAGACCTATCATTTGAGGTATCAAAAACCGCAATCGGAGCACAATTGCAGATTTTGGATTTTTACAGCTCTGAATCGGCTGAGCTATAGTAAGGTGATTTTCTTTGAATCGAACTTTCTACGAAATGTATGGTATAGCAATTACAGGTGTCCTGACCTATCATTTGAGGTGTCAAGAACCGCAATCGGAGCACAATTGCAGATTTTGGATTTTTACAGCTCTGAATCGGCTGAGCTATAGTAAGGTGATTTTCTTTGAATCGAACTTTCTACGAAATGTATGGTATAGCAATTACAGGTGTCCTGACCTATCATTTGAGGTGTCAAGAACCGCAATCGGAGCACAATTGCAGATTTTGGATTTTTACAGCTCTGAATCGGCTGAGCTATAGTAAGGTGATTTTCTTCGAACCGATTTTTCTGTGAAATGTATGGAAATAATCAACCAATTTTAATGCGGTTTGGCATAACAATTACAGGTCCCGAGACCTATCATTTGAGGTATCAAAAACCGCAATCGGAGCACAATTGCAGATTTTGGATTTTTACAGCTCTGAATCGGCTGAGCTATAGTAAGGTGATTTTCTTTGAATCGAACTTTCTACGAAATGTATGGTATAGCAATTACAGGTGTCCTGACCTATCATTTGAGGTGTCAAGAACCGCAATCGGAGCACAATTGCAGATTTTGGATTTTTACAGCTCTGAATCGGCTGAGCTATAGTAAGGTGATTTTCTTCGAATCGATTTTTCTGTGAAATGTATGGAAATAATCAACCAATTTTAATGCGGTTTGGCATAACAATTTCAGGTCCCGAGACCTATCATTTGAGGTGTCAAGAACCGCAATCGGAGCACAATTGCAGATTTTGGATTTTTACAGCTCTGAATCGGCTGAGCTATAGTAAGGTGATTTTCTTTGAATCG
Organism: Tipula vernalis; assembly: GCA_958295665.1. Classification (NCBI taxonomy): domain Eukaryota; kingdom Metazoa; phylum Arthropoda; class Insecta; order Diptera; family Tipulidae; genus Tipula; species Tipula vernalis. Next base: position 457,271,864 of record OY282558.1, on the reverse strand, counting down.
AACTTTCTACGAAATGTATGGTATAGCAATTACAGGTGTCCTGACCTATCATTTGAGGTGTCAAGAACCGCAATCGGAGCACAATTGCAGATTTTGGATTTTTACAGCTCTGAATCGGCTGAGCTATAGTAAGGTGATTTTCTTCGAATCGATTTTTCTGTGAAATGTATGGAAATAATCAACCAATTTTAATGCGGTTTGGCATAACAATTACAGGTCCCGAGACCTATCATTTGAGGTATCAAAAACCGCAATCGGAGCACAATTGCAGATTTTGGATTTTTACAGCTCTGAATCGGCTGAGCTATAGTAAGGTGATTTTCTTTGAATCGAACTTTCTACGAAATGTATGGTATAGCAATTACAGGTGTCCTGACCTATCATTTGAGGTGTCAAGAACCGCAATCGGAGCACAATTGCAGATTTTGGATTTTTACAGCTCTGAATCGGCTGAGCTATAGTAAGGTGATTTTCTTTGAATCGAACTTTCTACGAAATGTATGGTATAGCAATTACAGGTGTCCTGACCTATCATTTGAGGTGTCAAGAACCGCAATCGGAGCACAATTGCAGATTTTGGATTTTTACAGCTCTGAATCGGCTGAGCTATAGTAAGGTGATTTTCTTCGAACCGATTTTTCTGTGAAATGTATGGAAATAATCAACCAATTTTAATGCGGTTTGGCATAACAATTACAGGTCCCGAGACCTATCATTTGAGGTATCAAAAACCGCAATCGGAGCACAATTGCAGATTTTGGATTTTTACAGCTCTGAATCGGCTGAGCTATAGTAAGGTGATTTTCTTTGAATCGAACTTTCTACGAAATGTATGGTATAGCAATTACAGGTGTCCTGACCTATCATTTGAGGTGTCAAGAACCGCAATCGGAGCACAATTGCAGATTTTGGATTTTTACAGCTCTGAATCGGCTGAGCTATAGTAAGGTGATTTTCTTCGAATCGATTTTTCTGTGAAATGTATGGAAATAATCAACCAATTTTAATGCGGTTTGGCATAACAATTTCAGGTCCCGAGACCTATCATTTGAGGTGTCAAGAACCGCAATCGGAGCACAATTGCAGATTTTGGATTTTTACAGCTCTGAATCGGCTGAGCTATAGTAAGGTGATTTTCTTTGAATCGAACTTTCTACGAAATGTATGGTATAGCAATTACAGGTGTCCTGACCTATCATTTGAGGTGTCAAGAACCGCAATCGGAGCACAATTGCAGATTTTGGATTTTTACAGCTCTGAATCGGCTGAGCTATAGTAAGGTGATTTTCTTCGAATCGATTTTTCTGTGAAATGTATGGAAATAATCAACCAATTTTAATGCGGTTTGGCATAACAATTTCAGGTCCCGAGACCTATCATTTGAGGTATCAAAAACCGCAATCGGAGCACAATTGCAGATTTTGGATTTTTACAGCTCTGAATCGGCTGAGCTATAGTAAGGTGATTTTCTTTGAATCGAACTTTCTACGAAATGTATGGTATAGCAATTACAGGTGTCCTGACCTATCATTTGAGGTGTCAAGAACCGCAATCGGAGCACAATTGCAGATTTTGGATTTTTACAGCTCTGAATCGGCTGAGCTATAGTAAGGTGATTTTCTTCGAATCGATTTTTCTGTGAAATGTATGGAAATAATCAACCAATTTTAATGCGGTTTGGCATAACAATTACAGGTCCCGAGACCTATCATTTGAGGTATCAAGAACCGCAATCGGAGCACAATTGCAGATTTTGGATTTTTACAGCTCTGAATCGGCTGAGCTATAGTAAGGTGATTTTCTTTGAATCGAACTTTCTACGAAATGTATGGTATAGCAATTACAGGTGTCCTGACCTATCATTTGAGGTGTCAAGAACCGCAATCGGAGCACAATTGCAGATTTTGGATTTTTACAGCTCTGAATCGGCTGAGCTATAGTAAGGTGATTTTCTTCGAATCGATTTTTCTGTGAAATGTATGGAAATAATCAACCAATTTTAATGCGGTTTGGCATAACAATTACAGGTCCCGAGACCTATCATTTGAGGTATCAAGAACCACAATCGGAGCACAATTGCAGATTTTGGATTTTTACAGCTCTGAATCGGCTGAGCTATAGTAAGGTGATTTTCTTTGAATCGAACTTTCTACGAAATGTATGGTATAGCAATTACAGGTGTCCTGACCTATCATTTGAGGTGTCAAGAACCGCAATCGGAGCACAATTGCAGATTTTGGATTTTTACAGCTCTGAATCGGCTGAGCTATAGTAAGGTGATTTTCTTCGAATCGATTTTTCTGTGAAATGTATGGAAATAATCAACCAATTTTAATGCGGTTTGGCATAACAATTACAGGTCCCGAGACCTATCATTTGAGGTATCAAGAACCGCAATCGGAGCACAATTGCAGATTTTGGATTTTTACAGCTCTGAATCGGCTGAGCTATAGTAAGGTGATTTTCTTTGAATCGAACTTTCTACGAAATGTATGGTATAGCAATTACAGGTGTCCTGACCTATCATTTGAGGTGTCAAGAACCGCAATCGGAGCACAATTGCAGATTTTGGATTTTTACAGCTCTGAATCGGCTGAGCTATAGTAAGGTGATTTTCTTCGAATCGATTTTTCTGTGAAATGTATGGAAATAATCAACCAATTTTAATGCGGTTTGGCATAACAATTTCAGGTCCCGAGACCTATCATTTGAGGTATCAAAAACCGCAATCGGAGCACAATTGCAGATTTTGGATTTTTACAGCTCTGAATCGGCTGAGCTATAGTAAGGTGATTTTCTTTGAATCGAACTTTCTACGAAATGTATGGTATAGCAATTACAGGTGTCCTGACCTATCATTTGAGGTGTCAAGAACCGCAATCGGAGCACAATTGCAGATTTTGGATTTTTACAGCTCTGAATCGGCTGAGCTATAGTAAGGTGATTTTCTTCGAATCGATTTTTCTGTGAAATGTATGGAAATAATCAACCAATTTTAATGCGGTTTGGCATAACAATTACAGGTCCCGAGACCTATCATTTGAGGTATCAAAAACCGCAATCGGAGCACAATTGCAGATTTTGGATTTTTACAGCTCTGAATCGGCTGAGCTATAGTAAGGTGATTTTCTTTGAATCGAACTTTCTACGAAATGTATGGTATAGCAATTACAGGTGTCCTGACCTATCATTTGAGGTGTCAAGAACCGCAATCGGAGCACAATTGCAGATTTTGGATTTTTACAGCTCTGAATCGGCTGAGCTATAGTAAGGTGATTTTCTTCGAACCGATTTTTCTGTGAAATGTATGGAAATAATCAACCAATTTTAATGCGGTTTGGCATAACAATTACAGGTCCCGAGACCTATCATTTGAGGTATCAAAAACCGCAATCGGAGCACAATTGCAGATTTTGGATTTTTACAGCTCTGAATCGGCTGAGCTATAGTAAGGTGATTTTCTTTGAATCGAACTTTCTACGAAATGTATGGTATAGCAATTACAGGTGTCCTGACCTATCATTTGAGGTGTCAAGAACCGCAATCGGCGCACAATTGCAGATTTTGGATTTTTACAGCTCTGAATCGGCTGAGCTATAGTAAGGTGATTTTCTTCGAATCGATTTTTCTGTGAAATGTATGGAAATAATCAACCAATTTTAATGCGGTTTGGCATAACAATTTCAGGTCCCGAGACCTATCATTTGAGGTATCAAAAACCGCAATCGGAGCACAATTGCAGATTTTGGATTTTTACAGCTCTGAATCGGCTGAGCTATAGTAAGGTGATTTTCTTCGAATCGATTTTTCTGTGAAATGTATGGAAATAATCAACCAATTTTAATGCGGTTTGGCATAACAATTTCAGGTCCCGAGACCTATCATTTGAGGTATCAAAAACCGCAATCGGAGCACAATTGCAGATTTTGGATTTTTACAGCTCTGAATCGGCTGAGCTATAGTAAGGTGATTTTCTTTGAATCGAACTTTCTACGAAATGTAGGGTATAGCAATTACAGGTGTCCTGACCTATCATTTGAGGTGTCAAGAACCGCAATCGGAGCACAATTGCAGATTTTGGATTTTTACAGCTCTGAATCGGCTGAGCTATAGTAAGGTGATTTTCTTCGAATCGATTTTTCTGTGAAATGTATGGAAATAATCAACCAATTTTAATGCGGTTTGGCATAACAATTACAGGTCCCGAGACCTATCATTTGAGGTATCTAGAACCGCAATCGGAGCACAATTGCAGATTTTGGATTTTTACAGCTCTGAATCGGCTGAGCTATAGTAAGGTGATTTTCTTCGAATCGATTTTTCTGTGAAATGTATGGAAATAATCAACCAATTTTAATGCGGTTTGGCATAACAATTTCAGGTCCCGAGACCTATCATTTGAGGTATCAAAAACCGCAATCGGAGCACAATTGCAGATTTTGGATTTTTACAGCTCTGAATCGGCTGAGCTATAGTAAGGTGATTTTCTTTGAATCGAACTTTCTACGAAATGTATGGTATAGCAATTACAGGTGTCCTGACCTATCATTTGAGGTGTCAAGAACCGCAATCGGAGCACAATTGCAGATTTTGGATTTTTACAGCTCTGAATCGGCTGAGCTATAGTAAGGTGATTTTCTTCGAATCGATTTTTCTGTGAAATGTATGGAAATAATCAACCAATTTTAATGCGGTTTGGCATAACAATTACAGGTCCCGAGACCTATCATTTGAGGTATCAAAAACCGCAATCGGAGCACAATTGCAGATTTTGGATTTTTACAGCTCTGAATCGGCTGAGCTATAGTAAGGTGATTTTCTTTGAATCGAACTTTCTACGAAATGTATGGTATAGCAATTACAGGTGTCCTGACCTATCATTTGAGGTGTCAAGAACCGCAATCGGAGCACAATTGCAGATTTTGGATTTTTACAGCTCTGAATCGGCTGAGCTATAGTAAGGTGATTTTCTTCGAACCGATTTTTCTGTGAAATGTATGGAAATAATCAACCAATTTTAATGCGGTTTGGCATAACAATTACAGGTCCCGAGACCTATCATTTGAGGTATCAAAAACCGCAATCGGAGCACAATTGCAGATTTTGGATTTTTACAGCTCTGAATCGGCTGAGCTATAGTAAGGTGATTTTCTTTGAATCGAACTTTCTACGAAATGTATGGTATAGCAATTACAGGTGTCCTGACCTATCATTTGAGGTGTCAAGAACCGCAATCGGCGCACAATTGCAGATTTTGGATTTTTACAGCTCTGAATCGGCTGAGCTATAGTAAGGTGATTTTCTTCGAATCGATTTTTCTGTGAAATGTATGGAAATAATCAACCAATTTTAATGCGGTTTGGCATAACAATTTCAGGTCCCGAGACCTATCATTTGAGGTATCAAAAACCGCAATCGGAGCACAATTGCAGATTTTGGATTTTTACAGCTCTGAATCGGCTGAGCTATAGTAAGGTGATTTTCTTTGAATCGAACTTTCTACGAAATGTAGGGTATAGCAATTACAGGTGTCCTGACCTATCATTTGAGGTGTCAAGAACCGCAATCGGAGCACAATTGCAGATTTTGGATTTTTACAGCTCTGAATCGGCTGAGCTATAGTAAGGTGATTTTCTTCGAATCGATTTTTCTGTGAAATGTATGGAAATAATCAACCAATTTTAATGCGGTTTGGCATAACAATTACAGGTCCCGAGACCTATCATTTGAGGTATCTAGAACCGCAATCGGAGCACAATTGCAGATTTTGGATTTTTACAGCTCTGAATCGGCTGAGCTATAGTAAGGTGATTTTCTTCGAATCGATTTTTCTGTGAAATGTATGGAAATAATCAACCAATTTTAATGCGGTTTGGCATAACAATTACAGGTCCCGAGACCTATCATTTGAGGTATCTAGAACCGCAATCGGAGCACAATTGCAGATTTTGGATTTTTACAGCTCTGAATCGGCTGAGCTATAGTAAGGTGATTTTCTTCGAATCGATTTTTCTGTGAAATGTATGGAAATAATCAACCAATTTTAATGCGGTTTGGCATAACAATTTCAGGTCCCGAGACCTATCATTTGAGGTATCAAAAACCGCAATCGGAGCACAATTGCAGATTTTGGATTTTTACAGCTCTGAATCGGCTGAGCTATAGTAAGGTGATTTTCTTTGAATCGAACTTTCTACGAAATGTATGGTATAGCAATTACAGGTGTCCTGACCTATCATTTGAGGTGTCAAGAACCGCAATCGGAGCACAATTGCAGATTTTGGATTTTTACAGCTCTGAATCGGCTGAGCTATAGTAAGGTGATTTTCTTCGAACCGATTTTTCTGTGAAATGTATGGAAATAATCAACCAATTTTAATGCGGTTTGGCATAACAATTACAGGTCCCGAGACCTATCATTTGAGGTATCTAGAACCGCAATCGGAGCACAATTGCAGATTTTGGATTTTTACAGCTCTGAATCGGCTGAGCTATAGTAAGGTGATTTTCTTCGAATCGATTTTTCTGTGAAATGTATGGAAATAATCAACCAATTTTAATGCGGTTTGGCATAACAATTTCAGGTCCCGAGACCTATCATTTGAGGTATCAAAAACCGCAATCGGAGCACAATTGCAGATTTTGGATTTTTACAGCTCTGAATCGGCTGAGCTATAGTAAGGTGATTTTCTTTGAATCGAACTTTCTACGAAATGTATGGTATAGCAATTACAGGTGTCCTGACCTATCATTTGAGGTGTCAAGAACCGCAATCGGAGCACAATTGCAGATTTTGGATTTTTACAGCTCTGAATCGGCTGAGCTATAGTAAGGTGATTTTCTTCGAATCGATTTTTCTGTGAAATGTATGGAAATAATCAACCAATTTTAATGCGGTTTGGCATAACAATTACAGGTCCCGAGACCTATCATTTGAGGTATCAAAAACCGCAATCGGAGCACAATTGCAGATTTTGGATTTTTACAGCTCTGAATCGGCTGAGCTATAGTAAGGTGATTTTCTTTGAATCGAACTTTCTACGAAATGTATGGTATAGCAATTACAGGTGTCCTGACCTATCATTTGAGGTGTCAAGAACCGCAATCGGAGCACAATTGCAGATTTTGGATTTTTACAGCTCTGAATCGGCTGAGCTATAGTAAGGTGATTTTCTTCGAACCGATTTTTCTGTGAAATGTATGGAAATAATCAACCAATTTTAATGCGGTTTGGCATAACAATTACAGGTCCCGAGACCTATCATTTGAGGTATCTAGAACCGCAATCGGAGCACAATTGCAGATTTTGGATTTTTACAGCTCTGAATCGGCTGAGCTATAGTAAGGTGATTTTCTTTGAATCGAACTTTCTACGAAATGTAGGGTATAGCAATTACAGGTGTCCTGACCTATCATTTGAGGTGTCAAGAACCGCAATCGGAGCACAATTGCAGATTTTGGATTTTTACAGCTCTGAATCGGCTGAGCTATAGTAAGGTGATTTTCTTCGAATCGATTTTTCTGTGAAATGTATGGAAATAATCAACCAATTTTAATGCGGTTTGGCATAACAATTACAGGTCCCGAGACCTATCATTTGAGGTATCTAGAACCGCAATCGGAGCACAATTGCAGATTTTGGATTTTTACAGCTCTGAATCGGCTGAGCTATAGTAAGGTGATTTTCTTCGAATCGATTTTTCTGTGAAATGTATGGAAATAATCAACCAATTTTAATGCGGTTTGGCATAACAATTACAGGTCCCGAGACCTATCATTTGAGGTATCTAGAACCGCAATCGGAGCACAATTGCAGATTTTGGATTTTTACAGCTCTGAATCGGCTGAGCTATAGTAAGGTGATTTTCTTCGAATCGATTTTTCTGTGAAATGTATGGAAATAATCAACCAATTTTAATGCGGTTTGGCATAACAATTTCAGGTCCCGAGACCTATCATTTGAGGTATCAAAAACCGCAATCGGAGCACAATTGCAGATTTTGGATTTTTACAGCTCTGAATCGGCTGAGCTATAGTAAGGTGATTTTCTTTGAATCGAACTTTCTACGAAATGTATGGTATAGCAATTACAGGTGTCCTGACCTATCATTTGAGGTGTCAAGAACCGCAATCGGAGCACAATTGCAGATTTTGGATTTTTACAGCTCTGAATCGGCTGAGCTATAGTAAGGTGATTTTCTTCGAATCGATTTTTCTGTGAAATGTATGGAAATAATCAACCAATTTTAATGCGGTTTGGCATAACAATTACAGGTCCCGAGACCTATCATTTGAGGTATCAAAAACCGCAATCGGAGCACAATTGCAGATTTTGGATTTTTACAGCTCTGAATCGGCTGAGCTATAGTAAGGTGATTTTCTTTGAATCGAACTTTCTACGAAATGTAGGGTATAGCAATTACAGGTGTCCTGACCTATCATTTGAGGTGTCAAGAACCGCAATCGGAGCACAATTGCAGATTTTGGATTTTTACAGCTCTGAATCGGCTGAGCTATAGTAAGGTGATTTTCTTCGAATCGATTTTTCTGTGAAATGTATGGAAATAATCAACCAATTTTAATGCGGTTTGGCATAACAATTACAGGTCCCGAGACCTATCATTTGAGGTATCTAGAACCGCAATCGGAGCACAATTGCAGATTTTGGATTTTTACAGCTCTGAATCGGCTGAGCTATAGTAAGGTGATTTTCTTCGAATCGATTTTTCTGTGAAATGTATGGAAATAATCAACCAATTTTAATGCGGTTTGGCATAACAATTTCAGGTCCCGAGACCTATCATTTGAGGTATCAAAAACCGCAATCGGAGCACAATTGCAGATTTTGGATTTTTACAGCTCTGAATCGGCTGAGCTATAGTAAGGTGATTTTCTTTGAATCGAACTTTCTACGAAATGTATGGTATAGCAATTACAGGTGTCCTGACCTATCATTTGAGGTGTCAAGAACCGCAATCGGAGCACAATTGCAGATTTTGGATTTTTACAGCTCTGAATCGGCTGAGCTATAGTAAGGTGATTTTCTTCGAATCGATTTTTCTGTGAAATGTATGGAAATAATCAACCAATTTTAATGCGGTTTGGCATAACAATTACAGGTCCCGAGACCTATCATTTGAGGTATCAAAAACCGCAATCGGAGCACAATTGCAGATTTTGGATTTTTACAGCTCTGAATCGGCTGAGCTATAGTAAGGTGATTTTCTTTGAATCGAACTTTCTACGAAATGTATGGTATAGCAATTACAGGTGTCCTGACCTATCATTTGAGGTGTCAAGAACCGCAATCGGAGCACAATTGCAGATTTTGGATTTTTACAGCTCTGAATCGGCTGAGCTATAGTAAGGTGATTTTCTTCGAACCGATTTTTCTGTGAAATGTATGGAAATAATCAACCAATTTTAATGCGGTTTGGCATAACAATTACAGGTCCCGAGACCTATCATTTGAGGTATCAAAAACCGCAATCGGAGCACAATTGCAGATTTTGGATTTTTACAGCTCTGAATCGGCTGAGCTATAGTAAGGTGATTTTCTTTGAATCGAACTTTCTACGAAATGTATGGTATAGCAATTACAGGTGTCCTGACCTATCATTTGAGGTGTCAAGAACCGCAATCGGCGCACAATTGCAGATTTTGGATTTTTACAGCTCTGAATCGGCTGAGCTATAGTAAGGTGATTTTCTTCGAATCGATTTTTCTGTGAAATGTATGGAAATAATCAACCAATTTTAATGCGGTTTGGCATAACAATTTCAGGTCCCGAGACCTATCATTTGAGGTATCAAAAACCGCAATCGGAGCACAATTGCAGATTTTGGATTTTTACAGCTCTGAATCGGCTGAGCTATAGTAAGGTGATTTTCTTTGAATCGAACTTTCTACGAAATGTAGGGTATAGCAATTACAGGTGTCCTGACCTATCATTTGAGGTGTCAAGAACCGCAATCGGAGCACAATTGCAGATTTTGGATTTTTACAGCTCTGAATCGGCTGAGCTATAGTAAGGTGATTTTCTTCGAATCGATTTTTCTGTGAAATGTATGGAAATAATCAACCAATTTTAATGCGGTTTGGCATAACAATTACAGGTCCCGAGACCTATCATTTGAGGTATCAAGAACCGCAATCGGAGCACAATTGCAGATTTTGGATTTTTACAGCTCTGAATCGGCTGAGCTATAGTAAGGTGATTTTCTTTGAATCGAACTTTCTACGAAATGTATGGTATAGCAATTACAGGTGTCCTGACCTATCATTTGAGGTGTCAAGAACCGCAATCGGAGCACAATTGCAGATTTTGGATTTTTACAGCTCTGAATCGGCTGAGCTATAGTAAGGTGATTTTCTTCGAATCGATTTTTCTGTGAAATGTATGGAAATAATCAACCAATTTTAATGCGGTTTGGCATAACAATTTCAGGTCCCGAGACCTATCATTTGAGGTATCAAAAACCGCAATCGGAGCACAATTGCAGATTTTGGATTTTTACAGCTCTGAATCGGCTGAGCTATAGTAAGGTGATTTTCTTTGAATCGAACTTTCTACGAAATGTATGGTATAGCAATTACAGGTGTCCTGACCTATCATTTGAGGTGTCAAGAACCGCAATCGGAGCACAATTGCAGATTTTGGATTTTTACAGCTCTGAATCGGCTGAGCTATAGTAAGGTGATTTTCTTCGAATCGATTTTTCTGTGAAATGTATGGAAATAATCAACCAATTTTAATGCGGTTTGGCATAACAATTACAGGTCCCGAGACCTATCATTTGAGGTATCAAAAACCGCAATCGGAGCACAATTGCAGATTTTGGATTTTTACAGCTCTGAATCGGCTGAGCTATAGTAAGGTGATTTTCTTTGAATCGAACTTTCTACGAAATGTATGGTATAGCAATTACAGGTGTCCTGACCTATCATTTGAGGTGTCAAGAACCGCAATCGGAGCACAATTGCAGATTTTGGATTTTTACAGCTCTGAATCGGCTGAGCTATAGTAAGGTGATTTTCTTCGAACCGATTTTTCTGTGAAATGTATGGAAATAATCAACCAATTTTAATGCGGTTTGGCATAACAATTACAGGTCCCGAGACCTATCATTTGAGGTATCAAAAACCGCAATCGGAGCACAATTGCAGATTTTGGATTTTTACAGCTCTGAATCGGCTGAGCTATAGTAAGGTGATTTTCTTTGAATCGAACTTTCTACGAAATGTATGGTATAGCAATTACAGGTGTCCTGACCTATCATTTGAGGTGTCAAGAACCGCAATCGGCGCACAATTGCAGATTTTGGATTTTTACAGCTCTGAATCGGCTGAGCTATAGTAAGGTGATTTTCTTCGAATCGATTTTTCTGTGAAATGTATGGAAATAATCAACCAATTTTAATGCGGTTTGGCATAACAATTTCAGGTCCCGAGACCTATCATTTGAGGTATCAAAAACCGCAATCGGAGCACAATTGCAGATTTTGGATTTTTACAGCTCTGAATCGGCTGAGCTATAGTAAGGTGATTTTCTTCGAATCGATTTTTCTGTGAAATGTATGGAAATAATCAACCAATTTTAATGCGGTTTGGCATAACAATTTCAGGTCCCGAGACCTATCATTTGAGGTATCAAAAACCGCAATCGGAGCACAATTGCAGATTTTGGATTTTTACAGCTCTGAATCGGCTGAGCTATAGTAAGGTGATTTTCTTTGAATCGAACTTTCTACGAAATGTAGGGTATAGCAATTACAGGTGTCCTGACCTATCATTTGAGGTGTCAAGAACCGCAATCGGAGCACAATTGCAGATTTTGGATTTTTACAGCTCTGAATCGGCTGAGCTATAGTAAGGTGATTTTCTTCGAATCGATTTTTCTGTGAAATGTATGGAAATAATCAACCAATTTTAATGCGGTTTGGCATAACAATTACAGGTCCCGAGACCTATCATTTGAGGTATCTAGAACCGCAATCGGAGCACAATTGCAGATTTTGGATTTTTACAGCTCTGAATCGGCTGAGCTATAGTAAGGTGATTTTCTTCGAATCGATTTTTCTGTGAAATGTATGGAAATAATCAACCAATTTTAATGCGGTTTGGCATAACAATTTCAGGTCCCGAGACCTATCATTTGAGGTATCAAAAACCGCAATCGGAGCACAATTGCAGATTTTGGATTTTTACAGCTCTGAATCGGCTGAGCTATAGTAAGGTGATTTTCTTTGAATCGAACTTTCTACGAAATGTATGGTATAGCAATTACAGGTGTCCTGACCTATCATTTGAGGTGTCAAGAACCGCAATCGGAGCACAATTGCAGATTTTGGATTTTTACAGCTCTGAATCGGCTGAGCTATAGTAAGGTGATTTTCTTCGAATCGATTTTTCTGTGAAATGTATGGAAATAATCAACCAATTTTAATGCGGTTTGGCATAACAATTACAGGTCCCGAGACCTATCATTTGAGGTATCAAAAACCGCAATCGGAGCACAATTGCAGATTTTGGATTTTTACAGCTCTGAATCGGCTGAGCTATAGTAAGGTGATTTTCTTTGAATCGAACTTTCTACGAAATGTATGGTATAGCAATTACAGGTGTCCTGACCTATCATTTGAGGTGTCAAGAACCGCAATCGGCGCACAATTGCAGATTTTGGATTTTTACAGCTCTGAATCGGCTGAGCTATAGTAAGGTGATTTTCTTCGAATCGATTTTTCTGTGAAATGTATGGAAATAATCAACCAATTTTAATGCGGTTTGGCATAACAATTACAGGTCCCGAGACCTATCATTTGAGGTATCAAGAACCGCAATCGGAGCACAATTGCAGATTTTGGATTTTTACAGCTCTGAATCGGCTGAGCTATAGTAAGGTGATTTTCTTTGAATCGAACTTTCTACGAAATGTATGGTATAGCAATTACAGGTGTCCTGACCTATCATTTGAGGTGTCAAGAACCGCAATCGGAGCACAATTGCAGATTTTGGATTTTTACAGCTCTGAATCGGCTGAGCTATAGTAAGGTGATTTTCTTCGAATCGATTTTTCTGTGAAATGTATGGAAATAATCAACCAATTTTAATGCGGTTTGGCATAACAATTTCAGGTCCCGAGACCTATCATTTGAGGTATCAAAAACCGCAATCGGAGCACAATTGCAGATTTTGGATTTTTACAGCTCTGAATCGGCTGAGCTATAGTAAGGTGATTTTCTTTGAATCGAACTTTCTACGAAATGTATGGTATAGCAATTACAGGTGTCCTGACCTATCATTTGAGGTGTCAAGAACCGCAATCGGAGCACAATTGCAGATTTTGGATTTTTACAGCTCTGAATCGGCTGAGCTATAGTAAGGTGATTTTCTTCGAATCGATTTTTCTGTGAAATGTATGGAAATAATCAACCAATTTTAATGCGGTTTGGCATAACAATTACAGGTCCCGAGACCTATCATTTGAGGTATCAAAAACCGCAATCGGAGCACAATTGCAGATTTTGGATTTTTACAGCTCTGAATCGGCTGAGCTATAGTAAGGTGATTTTCTTTGAATCGAACTTTCTACGAAATGTATGGTATAGCAATTACAGGTGTCCTGACCTATCATTTGAGGTGTCAAGAACCGCAATCGGAGCACAATTGCAGATTTTGGATTTTTACAGCTCTGAATCGGCTGAGCTATAGTAAGGTGATTTTCTTCGAACCGATTTTTCTGTGAAATGTATGGAAATAATCAACCAATTTTAATGCGGTTTGGCATAACAATTACAGGTCCCGAGACCTATCATTTGAGGTATCAAAAACCGCAATCGGAGCACAATTGCAGATTTTGGATTTTTACAGCTCTGAATCGGCTGAGCTATAGTAAGGTGATTTTCTTTGAATCGAACTTTCTACGAAATGTATGGTATAGCAATTACAGGTGTCCTGACCTATCATTTGAGGTGTCAAGAACCGCAATCGGCGCACAATTGCAGATTTTGGATTTTTACAGCTCTGAATCGGCTGAGCTATAGTAAGGTGATTTTCTTCGAATCGATTTTTCTGTGAAATGTATGGAAATAATCAACCAATTTAAATGCGGTTTGGCATAACAATTTCAGGTCCCGAGACCTATCATTTGAGGTATCAAAAACCGCAATCGGAGCACAATTGCAGATTTTGGATTTTTACAGCTCTGAATCGGCTGAGCTATAGTAAGGTGATTTTCTTCGAATCGATTTTTCTGTGAAATGTATGGAAATAATCAACCAATTTTAATGCGGTTTGGCATAACAATTACAGGTCCCGAGACCTATCATTTGAGGTATCTAGAACCGCAATCGGAGCACAATTGCAGATTTTGGATTTTTACAGCTCTGAATCGGCTGAGCTATAGTAAGGTGATTTTCTTCGAATCGATTTTTCTGTGAAATGTATGGAAATAATCAACCAATTTTAATGCGGTTTGGCATAACAATTTCAGGTCCCGAGACCTATCATTTGAGGTATCAAAAACCGCAATCGGAGCACAATTGCAGATTTTGGATTTTTACAGCTCTGAATCGGCTGAGCTATAGTAAGGTGATTTTCTTTGAATCGAACTTTCTACGAAATGTATGGTATAGCAATTACAGGTGTCCTGACCTATCATTTGAGGTGTCAAGAACCGCAATCGGAGCACAATTGCAGATTTTGGATTTTTACAGCTCTGAATCGGCTGAGCTATAGTAAGGTGATTTTCTTCGAATCGATTTTTCTGTGAAATGTATGGAAATAATCAACCAATTTTAATGCGGTTTGGCATAACAATTACAGGTCCCGAGACCTATCATTTGAGGTATCAAAAACCGCAATCGGAGCACAATTGCAGATTTTGGATTTTTACAGCTCTGAATCGGCTGAGCTATAGTAAGGTGATTTTCTTTGAATCGAACTTTCTACGAAATGTATGGTATAGCAATTACAGGTGTCCTGACCTATCATTTGAGGTGTCAAGAACCGCAATCGGAGCACAATTGCAGATTTTGGATTTTTACAGCTCTGAATCGGCTGAGCTATAGTAAGGTGATTTTCTTCGAACCGATTTTTCTGTGAAATGTATGGAAATAATCAACCAATTTTAATGCGGTTTGGCATAACAATTACAGGTCCCGAGACCTATCATTTGAGGTATCAAAAACCGCAATCGGAGCACAATTGCAGATTTTGGATTTTTACAGCTCTGAATCGGCTGAGCTATAGTAAGGTGATTTTCTTTGAATCGAACTTTCTACGAAATGTATGGTATAGCAATTACAGGTGTCCTGACCTATCATTTGAGGTGTCAAGAACCGCAATCGGCGCACAATTGCAGATTTTGGATTTTTACAGCTCTGAATCGGCTGAGCTATAGTAAGGTGATTTTCTTCGAATCGATTTTTCTGTGAAATGTATGGAAATAATCAACCAATTTTAATGCGGTTTGGCATAACAATTTCAGGTCCCGAGACCTATCATTTGAGGTATCAAAAACCGCAATCGGAGCACAATTGCAGATTTTGGATTTTTACAGCTCTGAATCGGCTGAGCTATAGTAAGGTGATTTTCTTCGAATCGATTTTTCTGTGAAATGTATGGAAATAATCAACCAATTTTAATGCGGTTTGGCATAACAATTTCAGGTCCCGAGACCTATCATTTGAGGTATCAAAAACCGCAATCGGAGCACAATTGCAGATTTTGGATTTTTACAGCTCTGAATCGGCTGAGCTATAGTAAGGTGATTTTCTTTGAATCGAACTTTCTACGAAATGTAGGGTATAGCAATTACAGGTGTCCTGACCTATCATTTGAGGTGTCAAGAACCGCAATCGGAGCACAATTGCAGATTTTGGATTTTTACAGCTCTGAATCGGCTGAGCTATAGTAAGGTGATTTTCTTCGAATCGATTTTTCTGTGAAATGTATGGAAATAATCAACCAATTTTAATGCGGTTTGGCATAACAATTACAGGTCCCGAGACCTATCATTTGAGGTATCTAGAACCGCAATCGGAGCACAATTGCAGATTTTGGATTTTTACAGCTCTGAATCGGCTGAGCTATAGTAAGGTGATTTTCTTTGAATCGAACTTTCTACGAAATGTATGGTATAGCAATTACAGGTGTCCTGACCTATCATTTGAGGTGTCAAGAACCGCAATCGGAGCACAATTGCAGATTTTGGATTTTTACAGCTCTGAATCGGCTGAGCTATAGTAAGGTGATTTTCTTCGAATCGATTTTTCTGTGAAATGTATGGAAATAATCAACCAATTTTAATGCGGTTTGGCATAACAATTTCAGGTCCCGAGACCTATCATTTGAGGTATCAAAAACCGCAATCGGAGCACAATTGCAGATTTTGGATTTTTACAGCTCTGAATCGGCTGAGCTATAGTAAGGTGATTTTCTTTGAATCGAACTTTCTACGAAATGTATGGTATAGCAATTACAGGTGTCCTGACCTATCATTTGAGGTGTCAAGAACCGCAATCGGAGCACAATTGCAGATTTTGGATTTTTACAGCTCTGAATCGGCTGAGCTATAGTAAGGTGATTTTCTTCGAATCGATTTTTCTGTGAAATGTATGGAAATAATCAACCAATTTTAATGCGGTTTGGCATAACAATTACAGGTCCCGAGACCTATCATTTGAGGTATCAAAAACCGCAATCGGAGCACAATTGCAGATTTTGGATTTTTACAGCTCTGAATCGGCTGAGCTATAGTAAGGTGATTTTCTTTGAATCGAACTTTCTACGAAATGTATGGTATAGCAAATACAGGTGTCCTGACCTATCATTTGAGGTGTCAAGAACCGCAATCGGAGCACAATTGCAGATTTTGGATTTTTACAGCTCTGAATCGGCTGAGCTATAGTAAGGTGATTTTCTTCGAATCGATTTTTCTGTGAAATGTATGGAAATAATCAACCAATTTTAATGCGGTTTGGCATAACAATTTCAGGTCCCGAGACCTATCATTTGAGGTATCAAAAACCGCAATCGGAGCACAATTGCAGATTTTGGATTTTTACAGCTCTGAATCGGCTGAGCTATAGTAAGGTGATTTTCTTTGAATCGAACTTTCTACGAAATGTATGGTATAGCAATTACAGGTGTCCTGACCTATCATTTGAGGTGTCAAGAACCGCAATCGGAGCACAATTGCAGATTTTGGATTTTTACAGCTCTGAATCGGCTGAGCTATAGTAAGGTGATTTTCTTCGAACCGATTTTTCTGTGAAATGTATGGAAATAATCAACCAATTTTAATGCGGTTTGGCATAACAATTACAGGTCCCGAGACCTATCATTTGAGGTATCAAAAACCGCAATCGGAGCACAATTGCAGATTTTGGATTTTTACAGCTCTGAATCGGCTGAGCTATAGTAAGGTGATTTTCTTTGAATCGAACTTTCTACGAAATGTATGGTATAGCAATTACAGGTGTCCTGACCTATCATTTGAGGTGTCAAGAACCGCAATCGGAGCACAATTGCAGATTTTGGATTTTTACAGCTCTGAATCGGCTGAGCTATAGTAAGGTGATTTTCTTCGAATCGATTTTTCTGTGAAATGTATGGAAATAATCAACCAATTTTAATGCGGTTTGGCATAACAATTACAGGTCCCGAGACCTATCATTTGAGGTATCAAAAACCGCAATCGGAGCACAATTGCAGATTTTGGATTTTTACAGCTCTGAATCGGCTGAGCTATAGTAAGGTGATTTTCTTTGAATCGAACTTTCTACGAAATGTATGGTATAGCAATTACAGGTGTCCTGACCTATCATTTGAGGTGTCAAGAACCGCAATCGGAGCACAATTGCAGATTTTGGATTTTTACAGCTCTGAATCGGCTGAGCTATAGTAAGGTGATTTTCTTCGAATCGATTTTTCTGTGAAATGTATGGAAATAATCAACCAATTTTAATGCGGTTTGGCATAACAATTTCAGGTCCCGAGACCTATCATTTGAGGTATCAAAAACCGCAATCGGAGCACAATTGCAGATTTTGGATTTTTACAGCTCTGAATCGGCTGAGCTATAGTAAGGTGATTTTCTTCGAATCGATTTTTCTGTGAAATGTATGGAAATAATCAACCAATTTTAATGCGGTTTGGCATAACAATTTCAGGTCCCGAGACCTATCATTTGAGGTATCAAAAACCGCAATCGGAGCACAATTGCAGATTTTGGATTTTTACAGCTCTGAATCGGCTGAGCTATAGTAAGGTGATTTTCTTTGAATCGAACTTTCTACGAAATGTAGGGTATAGCAATTACAGGTGTCCTGACCTATCATTTGAGGTGTCAAGAACCGCAATCGGAGCACAATTGCAGATTTTGGATTTTTACAGCTCTGAATCGGCTGAGCTATAGTAAGGTGATTTTCTTCGAATCGATTTTTCTGTGAAATGTATGGAAATAATCAACCAATTTTAATGCGGTTTGGCATAACAATTACAGGTCCCGAGACCTATCATTTGAGGTATCTAGAACCGCAATCGGAGCACAATTGCAGATTTTGGATTTTTACAGCTCTGAATCGGCTGAGCTATAGTAAGGTGATTTTCTTTGAATCGAACTTTCTACGAAATGTATGGTATAGCAATTACAGGTGTCCTGACCTATCATTTGAGGTGTCAAGAACCGCAATCGGAGCACAATTGCAGATTTTGGATTTTTACAGCTCTGAATCGGCTGAGCTATAGTAAGGTGATTTTCTTCGAATCGATTTTTCTGTGAAATGTATGGAAATAATCAACCAATTTTAATGCGGTTTGGCATAACAATTTCAGGTCCCGAGACCTATCATTTGAGGTATCAAAAACCGCAATCGGAGCACAATTGCAGATTTTGGATTTTTACAGCTCTGAATCGGCTGAGCTATAGTAAGGTGATTTTCTTTGAATCGAACTTTCTACGAAATGTATGGTATAGCAATTACAGGTGTCCTGACCTATCATTTGAGGTGTCAAGAACCGCAATCGGAGCACAATTGCAGATTTTGGATTTTTACAGCTCTGAATCGGCTGAGCTATAGTAAGGTGATTTTCTTCGAATCGATTTTTCTGTGAAATGTATGGAAATAATCAACCAATTTTAATGCGGTTTGGCATAACAATTACAGGTCCCGAGACCTATCATTTGAGGTATCAAAAACCGCAATCGGAGCACAATTGCAGATTTTGGATTTTTACAGCTCTGAATCGGCTGAGCTATAGTAAGGTGATTTTCTTTGAATCGAACTTTCTACGAAATGTATGGTATAGCAAATACAGGTGTCCTGACCTATCATTTGAGGTGTCAAGAACCGCAATCGGAGCACAATTGCAGATTTTGGATTTTTACAGCTCTGAATCGGCTGAGCTATAGTAAGGTGATTTTCTTCGAATCGATTTTTCTGTGAAATGTATGGAAATAATCAACCAATTTTAATGCGGTTTGGCATAACAATTTCAGGTCCCGAGACCTATCATTTGAGGTATCAAAAACCGCAATCGGAGCACAATTGCAGATTTTGGATTTTTACAGCTCTGAATCGGCTGAGCTATAGTAAGGTGATTTTCTTTGAATCGAACTTTCTACGAAATGTATGGTATAGCAATTACAGGTGTCCTGACCTATCATTTGAGGTGTCAAGAACCGCAATCGGAGCACAATTGCAGATTTTGGATTTTTACAGCTCTGAATCGGCTGAGCTATAGTAAGGTGATTTTCTTCGAACCGATTTTTCTGTGAAATGTATGGAAATAATCAACCAATTTTAATGCGGTTTGGCATAACAATTACAGGTCCCGAGACCTATCATTTGAGGTATCAAAAACCGCAATCGGAGCACAATTGCAGATTTTGGATTTTTACAGCTCTGAATCGGCTGAGCTATAGTAAGGTGATTTTCTTTGAATCGAACTTTCTACGAAATGTATGGTATAGCAATTACAGGTGTCCTGACCTATCATTTGAGGTGTCAAGAACCGCAATCGGAGCACAATTGCAGATTTTGGATTTTTACAGCTCTGAATCGGCTGAGCTATAGTAAGGTGATTTTCTTCGAATCGATTTTTCTGTGAAATGTATGGAAATAATCAACCAATTTTAATGCGGTTTGGCATAACAATTACAGGTCCCGAGACCTATCATTTGAGGTATCAAAAACCGCAATCGGAGCACAATTGCAGATTTTGGATTTTTACAGCTCTGAATCGGCTGAGCTATAGTAAGGTGATTTTCTTTGAATCGAACTTTCTACGAAATGTATGGTATAGCAATTACAGGTGTCCTGACCTATCATTTGAGGTGTCAAGAACCGCAATCGGAGCACAATTGCAGATTTTGGATTTTTACAGCTCTGAATCGGCTGAGCTATAGTAAGGTGATTTTCTTCGAATCGATTTTTCTGTGAAATGTATGGAAATAATCAACCAATTTTAATGCGGTTTGGCATAACAATTACAGGTCCCGAGACCTATCATTTGAGGTATCTAGAACCGCAATCGGAGCACAATTGCAGATTTTGGATTTTTACAGCTCTGAATCGGCTGAGCTATAGTAAGGTGATTTTCTTCGAATCGATTTTTCTGTGAAATGTATGGAAATAATCAACCAATTTTAATGCGGTTTGGCATAACAATTTCAGGTCCCGAGACCTATCATTTGAGGTATCAAAAACCGCAATCGGAGCACAATTGCAGATTTTGGATTTTTACAGCTCTGAATCGGCTGAGCTATAGTAAGGTGATTTTCTTTGAATCGAACTTTCTACGAAATGTATGGTATAGCAATTACAGGTGTCCTGACCTATCATTTGAGGTGTCAAGAACCGCAATCGGAGCACAATTGCAGATTTTGGATTTTTACAGCTCTGAATCGGCTGAGCTATAGTAAGGTGATTTTCTTCGAATCGATTTTTCTGTGAAATGTATGGAAATAATCAACCAATTTTAATGCGGTTTGGCATAACAATTACAGGTCCCGAGACCTATCATTTGAGGTATCAAAAACCGCAATCGGAGCACAATTGCAGATTTTGGATTTTTACAGCTCTGAATCGGCTGAGCTATAGTAAGGTGATTTTCTTTGAATCGAACTTTCTACGAAATGTATGGTATAGCAATTACAGGTGTCCTGACCTATCATTTGAGGTGTCAAGAACCGCAATCGGAGCACAATTGCAGATTTTGGATTTTTACAGCTCTGAATCGGCTGAGCTATAGTAAGGTGATTTTCTTCGAACCGATTTTTCTGTGAAATGTATGGAAATAATCAACCAATTTTAATGCGGTTTGGCATAACAATTACAGGTCCCGAGACCTATCATTTGAGGTATCAAAAACCGCAATCGGAGCACAATTGCAGATTTTGGATTTTTACAGCTCTGAATCGGCTGAGCTATAGTAAGGTGATTTTCTTTGAATCGAACTTTCTACGAAATGTATGGTATAGCAATTACAGGTGTCCTGACCTATCATTTGAGGTGTCAAGAACCGCAATCGGCGCACAATTGCAGATTTTGGATTTTTACAGCTCTGAATCGGCTGAGCTATAGTAAGGTGATTTTCTTCGAATCGATTTTTCTGTGAAATGTATGGAAATAATCAACCAATTTTAATGCGGTTTGGCATAACAATTTCAGGTCCCGAGACCTATCATTTGAGGTATCAAAAACCGCAATCGGAGCACAATTGCAGATTTTGGATTTTTACAGCTCTGAATCGGCTGAGCTATAGTAAGGTGATTTTCTTCGAATCGATTTTTCTGTGAAATGTATGGAAATAATCAACCAATTTTAATGCGGTTTGGCATAACAATTTCAGGTCCCGAGACCTATCATTTGAGGTATCAAAAACCGCAATCGGAGCACAATTGCAGATTTTGGATTTTTACAGCTCTGAATCGGCTGAGCTATAGTAAGGTGATTTTCTTTGAATCGAACTTTCTACGAAATGTAGGGTATAGCAATTACAGGTGTCCTGACCTATCATTTGAGGTGTCAAGAACCGCAATCGGAGCACAATTGCAGATTTTGGATTTTTACAGCTCTGAATCGGCTGAGCTATAGTAAGGTGATTTTCTTCGAATCGATTTTTCTGTGAAATGTATGGAAATAATCAACCAATTTTAATGCGGTTTGGCATAACAATTACAGGTCCCGAGACCTATCATTTGAGGTATCTAGAACCGCAATCGGAGCACAATTGCAGATTTTGGATTTTTACAGCTCTGAATCGGCTGAGCTATAGTAAGGTGATTTTCTTTGAATCGAACTTTCTACGAAATGTATGGTATAGCAATTACAGGTGTCCTGACCTATCATTTGAGGTGTCAAGAACCGCAATCGGAGCACAATTGCAGATTTTGGATTTTTACAGCTCTGAATCGGCTGAGCTATAGTAAGGTGATTTTCTTCGAATCGATTTTTCTGTGAAATGTATGGAAATAATCAACCAATTTTAATGCGGTTTGGCATAACAATTTCAGGTCCCGAGACCTATCATTTGAGGTATCAAAAACCGCAATCGGAGCACAATTGCAGATTTTGGATTTTTACAGCTCTGAATCGGCTGAGCTATAGTAAGGTGATTTTCTTTGAATCGAACTTTCTACGAAATGTATGGTATAGCAATTACAGGTGTCCTGACCTATCATTTGAGGTGTCAAGAACCGCAATCGGAGCACAATTGCAGATTTTGGATTTTTACAGCTCTGAATCGGCTGAGCTATAGTAAGGTGATTTTCTTCGAATCGATTTTTCTGTGAAATGTATGGAAATAATCAACCAATTTTAATGCGGTTTGGCATAACAATTACAGGTCCCGAGACCTATCATTTGAGGTATCAAAAACCGCAATCGGAGCACAATTGCAGATTTTGGATTTTTACAGCTCTGAATCGGCTGAGCTATAGTAAGGTGATTTTCTTTGAATCGAACTTTCTACGAAATGTATGGTATAGCAAATACAGGTGTCCTGACCTATCATTTGAGGTGTCAAGAACCGCAATCGGAGCACAATTGCAGATTTTGGATTTTTACAGCTCTGAATCGGCTGAGCTATAGTAAGGTGATTTTCTTCGAATCGATTTTTCTGTGAAATGTATGGAAATAATCAACCAATTTTAATGCGGTTTGGCATAACAATTTCAGGTCCCGAGACCTATCATTTGAGGTATCAAAAACCGCAATCGGAGCACAATTGCAGATTTTGGATTTTTACAGCTCTGAATCGGCTGAGCTATAGTAAGGTGATTTTCTTTGAATCGAACTTTCTACGAAATGTATGGTATAGCAATTACAGGTGTCCTGACCTATCATTTGAGGTGTCAAGAACCGCAATCGGAGCACAATTGCAGATTTTGGATTTTTACAGCTCTGAATCGGCTGAGCTATAGTAAGGTGATTTTCTTCGAACCGATTTTTCTGTGAAATGTATGGAAATAATCAACCAATTTTAATGCGGTTTGGCATAACAATTACAGGTCCCGAGACCTATCATTTGAGGTATCAAAAACCGCAATCGGAGCACAATTGCAGATTTTTTATTTTTACAGCTCTGAATCGGCTGAGCTATAGTAAGGTGATTTTCTTTGAATCGAACTTTCTACGAAATGTATGGTATAGCAATTACAGGTGTCCTGACCTATCATTTGAGGTGTCAAGAACCGCAATCGGAGCACAATTGCAGATTTTGGATTTTTACAGCTCTGAATCGGCTGAGCTATAGTAAGGTGATTTTCTTCGAATCGATTTTTCTGTGAAATGTATGGAAATAATCAACCAATTTTAATGCGGTTTGGCATAACAATTTCAGGTCCCGAGACCTATCATTTGAGGTATCAAAAACCGCAATCGGAGCACAATTGCAGATTTTGGATTTTTACAGCTCTGAATCGGCTGAGCTATAGTAAGGTGATTTTCTTTGAATCGAACTTTCTACGAAATGTATGGTATAGCAATTACAGGTGTCCTGACCTATCATTTGAGGTGTCAAGAACCGCAATCGGAGCACAATTGCAGATTTTGGATTTTTACAGCTCTGAATCGGCTGAGCTATAGTAAGGTGATTTTCTTCGAATCGATTTTTCTGTGAAATGTATGGAAATAATCAACCTATTTTAATGCGGTTTGGCATAACAATTTCAGGTCCCGAGACCTATCATTTGAGGTATCAAAAACCGCAATCGGAGCACAATTGCAGATTTTGGATTTTTACAGCTCTGAATCGGCTGAGCTATAGTAAGGTGATTTTCTTTGAATCGAACTTTCTACGAAATGTATGGTATAGCAATTACAGGTGTCCTGACCTATCATTTGAGGTGTCAAGAACCGCAATCGGAGCACAATTGCAGATTTTGGATTTTTACAGCTCTGAATCGGCTGAGCTATAGTAAGGTGATTTTCTTCGAATCGATTTTTCTGTGAAATGTATGGAAATAATCAACCAATTTTAATGCGGTTTGGCATAACAATTACAGGTCCCGAGACCTATCATTTGAGGTATCAAAAACCGCAATCGGAGCACAATTGCAGATTTTGGATTTTTACAGCTCTGAATCGGCTGAGCTATAGTAAGGTGATTTTCTTTGAATCGAACTTTCTACGAAATGTATGGTATAGCAATTACAGGTGTCCTGACCTATCATTTGAGGTGTCAAGAACCGCAATCGGAGCACAATTGCAGATTTTGGATTTTTACGGCTCTGAATCGGCTGAGCTATAGTAAGGTGATTTTCTTCGAATCGATTTTTCTGTGAAATGTATGGAAATAATCAACCAATTTTGATGCGGTTTGGCATAACAATTACAGGTCCCGAGACCTATCATTTGAGGTATCAAAATCCGCAATCGGAGCACAATTGCAGATTTTGGATTTTTACAGCTCTGAATCGGCTGAGCTATAGTAAGGTGATTTTCTTCGAACCGATTTTTCTGTGAAATGTATGGAAATAATCAACCAATTTTAATGCGGTTTGGCATAACAATTACAGGTCCCGAGACCTATCATTTGAGGTATCAAAAACCGCAATCGGAGCACAATTGCAGATTTTGGATTTTTACAGCTCTGAATCGGCTGAGCTATAGTAAGGTGATTTTCTTTGAATCGAACTTTCTACGAAATGTATGGTATAGCAATTACAGGTGTCCTGACCTATCATTTGAGGTGTCAAGAACCGCAATCGGAGCACAATTGCAGATTTTGGATTTTTACAGCTCTGAATCGGCTGAGCTATAGTAAGGTGATTTTCTTCGAATCGATTTTTCTGTGAAATGTATGGAAATAATCAACCAATTTTAATGCGGTTTGGCATAACAATTTCAGGTCCCGAGACCTATCATTTGAGGTATCAAAAACCGCAATCGGAGCACAATTGCAGATTTTGGATTTTTACAGCTCTGAATCGGCTGAGCTATAGTAAGGTGATTTTCTTTGAATCGAACTTTCTACGAAATGTATGGTATAGCAATTACAGGTGTCCTGACCTATCATTTGAGGTGTCAAGAACCGCAATCGGAGCACAATTGCAGATTTTGGATTTTTACAGCTCTGAATCGGCTGAGCTATAGTAAGGTGATTTTCTTCGAATCGATTTTTCTGTGAAATGTATGGAAATAATCAACCAATTTTAATGCGGTTTGGCATAACAATTACAGGTCCCGAGACCTATCATTTGAGGTATCAAAAACCGCAATCGGAGCACAATTGCAGATTTTGGATTTTTACAGCTCTGAATCGGCTGAGCTATAGTAAGGTGATTTTCTTTGAATCGAACTTTCTACGAAATGTATGGTATAGCAATTACAGGTGTCCTGACCTATCATTTGAGGTGTCAAGAACCGCAATCGGAGCACAATTGCAGATTTTGGATTTTTACAGCTCTGAATCGGCTGAGCTATAGTAAGGTGATTTTCTTCGAACCGATTTTTCTGTGAAATGTATGGAAATAATCAACCAATTTTAATGCGGTTTGGCATAACAATTACAGGTCCCGAGACCTATCATTTGAGGTATCAAAAACCGCAATCGGAGCACAATTGCAGATTTTGGATTTTTACAGCTCTGAATCGGCTGAGCTATAGTAAGGTGATTTTCTTTGAATCGAACTTTCTACGAAATGTATGGTATAGCAATTACAGGTGTCCTGACCTATCATTTGAGGTGTCAAGAACCGCAATCGGAGCACAATTGCAGATTTTGGATTTTTACAGCTCTGAATCGGCTGAGCTATAGTAAGGTGATTTTCTTCGAATCGATTTTTCTGTGAAATGTATGGAAATAATCAACCAATTTTAATGCGGTTTGGCATAACAATTTCAGGTCCCGAGACCTATCATTTGAGGTATCAAAAACCGCAATCGGAGCACAATTGCAGATTTTGGATTTTTACGGGTCTGAATCGGCTGAGCTATAGTAAGGTGATTTTCTTTGAATCGAACTTTCTACGAAATGTATGGTATAGCAATTACAGGTGTCCTGACCTATCATTTGAGGTGTCAAGAACCGCAATCGGAGCACAATTGCAGATTTTGGATTTTTACAGCTCTGAATCGGCTGAGCTATAGTAAGGTGATTTTCTTCGAATCGATTTTTCTGTGAAATGTATGGAAATAATCAACCAATTTTAATGCGGTTTGGCATAACAATTACAGGTCCCGAGACCTATCATTTGAGGTATCAAAAACCGCAATCGGAGCACAATTGCAGATTTTGGATTTTTACAGCTCTGAATCGGCTGAGCTATAGTAAGGTGATTTTCTTTGAATCGAACTTTCTACGAAATGTATGGTATAGCAATTACAGGTGTCCTGACCTATCATTTGAGGTGTCAAGAACCGCAATCGGAGCACAATTGCAGATTTTGGATTTTTACAGCTCTGAATCGGCTGAGCTATAGTAAGGTGATTTTCTTCGAACCGATTTTTCTGTGAAATGTATGGAAATAATCAACCAATTTTAATGCGGTTTGGCATAACAATTACAGGTCCCGAGACCTATCATTTGAGGTATCAAAAACCGCAATCGGAGCACAATTGCAGATTTTGGATTTTTACAGCTCTGAATCGGCTGAGCTATAGTAAGGTGATTTTCTTTGAATCGAACTTTCTACGAAATGTATGGTATAGCAATTACAGGTGTCCTGACCTATCATTTGAGGTGTCAAGAACCGCAATCGGAGCACAATTGCAGATTTTGGATTTTTACAGCTCTGAATCGGCTGAGCTATAGTAAGGTGATTTTCTTCGAATCGATTTTTCTGTGAAATGTATGGAAATAATCAACCAATTTTAATGCGGTTTGGCATAACAATTTCAGGTCCCGAGACCTATCATTTGAGGTATCAAAAACCGCAATCGGAGCACAATTGCAGATTTTGGATTTTAACAGCTCTGAATCGGCTGAGCTATAGTAAGGTGATTTTCTTTGAATCGAACTTTCTACGAAATGTATGGTATAGCAATTACAGGTGTCCTGACCTATCATTTGAGGTGTCAAGAACCGCAATCGGAGCACAATTGCAGATTTTGGATTTTTACAGCTCTGAATCGGCTGAGCTATAGTAAGGTGATTTTCTTCGAATCGATTTTTCTGTGAAATGTATGGAAATAATCAACCAATTTTAATGCGGTTTGGCATAACAATTTCAGGTCCCGAGACCTATCATTTGAGGTATCAAAAACCGCAATCGGAGCACAATTGCAGATTTTGGATTTTTACAGCTCTGAATCGGCTGAGCTATAGTAAGGTGATTTTCTTTGAATCGAACTTTCTACGAAATGTATGGTATAGCAATTACAGGTGTCCTGACCTATCATTTGAGGTGTCAAGAACCGCAATCGGAGCACAATTGCAGATTTTGGATTTTTACAGCTCTGAATCGGCTGAGCTATAGTAAGGTGATTTTCTTCGAATCGATTTTTCTGTGAAATGTATGGAAATAATCAACCAATTTTAATGCGGTTTGGCATAACAATTACAGGTCCCGAGACCTATCATTTGAGGTATCAAAAACCGCAATCGGAGCACAATTGCAGATTTTGGATTTTTACAGCTCTGAATCGGCTGAGCTATAGTAAGGTGATTTTCTTTGAATCGAACTTTCTACGAAATGTATGGTATAGCAATTACAGGTGTCCTGACCTATCATTTGAGGTGTCAAGAACCGCAATCGGAGCACAATTGCAGATTTTGGATTTTTACGGCTCTGAATCGGCTGAGCTATAGTAAGGTGATTTTCTTCGAATCGATTTTTCTGTGAAATGTATGGAAATAATCAACCAATTTTAATGCGGTTTGGCATAACAATTACAGGTCCCGAGACCTATCATTTGAGGTATCAAAATCCGCAATCGGAGCACAATTGCAGATTTTGGATTTTTACAGCTCTGAATCGGCTGAGCTATAGTAAGGTGATTTTCTTCGAACCGATTTTTCTGTGAAATGTATGGAAATAATCAACCAATTTTAATGCGGTTTGGCATAACAATTACAGGTCCCGAGACCTATCATTTGAGGTATCAAAAACCGCAATCGGAGCACAATTGCAGATTTTGGATTTTTACAGCTTTGAATCGGCTGAGCTATAGTAAGGTGATTTTCTTTGAATCGAACTTTCTACGAAATGTATGGTATAGCAATTACAGGTGTCCTGACCTATCATTTGAGGTGTCAAGAACCGCAATCGGAGCACAATTGCAGATTTTGGATTTTTACAGCTCTGAATCGGCTGAGCTATAGTAAGGTGATTTTCTTCGAATCGATTTTTCTGTGAAATGTATGGAAATAATCAACCAATTTTAATGCGGTTTGGCATAACAATTACAGGTCCCGAGACCTATCATTTGAGGTATCAAAAACCGCAATCGGAGCACAATTGCAGATTTTGGATTTTTACAGCTCTGAATCGGCTGAGCTATAGTAAGGTGATTTTCTTTGAATCGAACTTTCTACGAAATGTATGGTATAGCAATTACAGGTGTCCTGACCTATCATTTGAGGTGTCAAGAACCGCAATCGGAGCACAATTGCAGATTTTGGATTTTTACAGCTCTGAATCGGCTGAGCTATAGTAAGGTGATTTTCTTCGAATCGATTTTTCTGTGAAATGTATGGAAATAATCAACCAATTTTAATGCGGTTTGGCATAACAATTTCAGGTCCCGAGACCTATCATTTGAGGTATCAAAAACCGTAATCGGAGCACAATTGCAGATTTTGGATTTTTACAGCTCTGAATCGGCTGAGCTATAGTAAGGTGATTTTCTTTGAATCGAACTTTCTACGAAATGTATGGTATAACAATTACAGGTGTCCTGACCTATCATTTGAGGTGTCAAGAACCGCAATCGGAGCACAATTGCAGATTTTGGATTTTTACAGCTCTGAATCGGCTGAGCTATAGTAAGGTGATTTTCTTCGAATCGATTTTTCTGTGAAATGTATGGAAATAATCAACCAATTTTAATGCGGTTTGGCATAACAATTACAGGTCCCGAGACCTATCATTTGAGGTATCAAAAACCGCAATCGGAGCACAATTGCAGATTTTGGATTTTTACAGCTCTGAATCGGCTGAGCTATAGTAAGGTGATTTTCTTTGAATCGAACTTTCTACGAAACGTATGGTATAGCAATTACAGGTGTCCTGACCTATCATTTGAGGTGTCAAGAACCGCAATCGGAGCACAATTGCAGATTTTGGATTTTTACAGCTCTGAATCGGCTGAGCTATAGTAAGGTGATTTTCTTCGAATCGATTTTTCTGTGAAATGTATGGAAATAATCAACCAATTTTAATGCGGTTTGGCATAACAATTACAGGTCCCGAGACCTATCATTTGAGGTATCAAAAACCGCAATCGGAGCACAATTGCAGATTTTGGATTTTTACAGCTCTGAATCGGCTGAGCTATAGTAAGGTGATTTTCTTTGAATCGAACTTTCTACGAAATGTATGGTATAGCAATTACAGGTGTCCTGACCTATCATTTGAGGTGTCAAGAACCGCAATCGGAGCACAATTGCAGATTTTGGATTTTTACAGCTCTGAATCGGCTGAGCTATAGTAAGGTGATTTTCTTCGAATCGATTTTTCTGTGAAATGTATGGAAATAATCAACCAATTTTAATGCGGTTTGGCATAACAATTTCAGGTCCCGAGACCTATCATTTGAGGTATCAAAAACCGCAATCGGAGCACAATTGCAGATTTTGGATTTTTACAGCTCTGAATCGGCTGAGCTATAGTAAGGTGATTTTCTTTGAATCGAACTTTCTACGAAATGTATGGTATAACAATTACAGGTGTCCTGACCTATCATTTGAGGTGTCAAGAACCGCAATCGGAGCACAATTGCAGATTTTGGATTTTTACAGCTCTGAATCGGCTGAGCTATAGTAAGGTGATTTTCTTCGAATCGATTTTTCTGTGAAATGTATGGAAATAATCAACCAATTTTAATGCGGTTTGGCATAACAATTTCAGGTCCCGAGACCTATCATTTGAGGTATCAAAAACCGCAATCGGAGCACAATTGCAGATTTTGGATTTTTACAGCTCTGAATCGGCTGAGCTATAGTAAGGTGATTTTCTTTGAATCGAACTTTCTACGAAACGTATGGTATAGCAATTACAGGTGTCCTGACCTATCATTTGAGGTGTCAAGAACCGCAATCGGAGCACAATTGCAGATTTTGGATTTTTACAGCTCTGAATCGGCTGAGCTATAGTAAGGTGATTTTCTTCGAACCGATTTTTCTGTGAAATGTATGGAAATAATCAACCAATTTTAATGCGGTTTGGCATAACAATTACAGGTCCCGAGACCTATCATTTGAGGTATCAAAAACCGCAATCGGAGCACAATTGCAGATTTTGGATTTTTACAGCTCTGAATCGGCTGAGCTATAGTAAGGTGATTTTCTTTGAATCGAACTTTCTACGAAATGTATGGTATAGCAATTACAGGTGTCCTGACCTATCATTTGAGGTGTCAAGAACCGCAATCGGAGCACAATTGCAGATTTTGGATTTTTACAGCTCTGAATCGGCTGAGCTATAGTAAGGTGATTTTCTTCGAATCGATTTTTCTGTGAAATGTATGGAAATAATCAACCAATTTTAATGCGGTTTGGCATAACAATTTCAGGTCCCGAGACCTATCATTTGAGGTATCAAAAACCGCAATCGGAGCACAATTGCAGATTTTGGATTTTTACAGCTCTGAATCGGCTGAGCTATAGTAAGGTGATTTTCTTTGAATCGAACTTTCTACGAAATGTATGGTATAACAATTACAGGTGTCCTGACCTATCATTTGAGGTGTCAAGAACCGCAATCGGAGCACAATTGCAGATTTTGGATTTTTACAGCTCTGAATCGGCTGAGCTATAGTAAGGTGATTTTCTTCGAATCGATTTTTCTGTGAAATGTATGGAAATAATCAACCAATTTTAATGCGGTTTGGCATAACAATTACAGGTCCCAAGACCTATCATTTGAGGTATCAAAAACCGCAATCGGAGCACAATTGCAGATTTTGGATTTTTACAGCTCTGAATCGGCTGAGCTATAGTAAGGTGATTTTCTTTGAATCGAACTTTCTACGAAATGTATGGTATAACAATTACAGGTGTCCTGACCTATCATTTGAGGTGTCAAGAACCGCAATCGGAGCACAATTGCAGATTTTGGATTTTTACAGCTCTGAATCGGCTGAGCTATAGTAAGGTGATTTTCTTCGAATCGATTTTTCTGTGAAATGTATGGAAATAATCAACCAATTTTAATGCGGTTTGGCATAACAATTACAGGTCCCGAGACCTATCATTTGAGGTATCAAAAACCGCAATCGGAGCACAATTGCAGATTTTGGATTTTTACAGCTCTGAATCGGCTGAGCTATAGTAAGGTGATTTTCTTTGAATCGAACTTTCTACGAAACGTATGGTATAGCAATTACAGGTGTCCTGACCTATCATTTGAGGTGTCAAGAACCGCAATCGGAGCACAATTGCAGATTTTGGATTTTTACAGCTCTGAATCGGCTGAGCTATAGTAAGGTGATTTTCTTCGAATCGATTTTTCTGTGAAATGTATGGAAATAATCAACCAATTTTAATGCGGTTTGGCATAACAATTACAGGTCCCGAGACCTATCATTTGAGGTATCAAAAACCGCAATCGGAGCACAATTGCAGATTTTGGATTTTTACAGCTCTGAATAGGCTGAGCTATAGTAAGGTGATTTTCTTTGAATCGAACTTTCTACGAAATGTATGGTATAGCAATTACAGGTGTCCTGACCTATCATTTGAGGTGTCAAGAACCGCAATCGGAGCACAATTGCAGATTTTGGATTTTTACAGCTCTGAATCGGCTGAGCTATAGTAAGGTGATTTTCTTCGAATCGATTTTTCTGTGAAATGTATGGAAATAATCAACCAATTTTAATGCGGTTTGGCATAACAATTACAGGTCCCGAGACCTATCATTTGAGGTATCAAAAACCGCAATCGGAGCACAATTGCAGATTTTGGATTTTTACAGCTCTGAATCGGCTGAGCTATAGTAAGGTGATTTTCTTTGAATCGAACTTTCTACGAAATGTATGGTATAGCAATTACAGGTGTCCTGACCTATCATTTGAGGTGTCAAGAACCGCAATCGGAGCACAATTGCAGATTTTGGATTTTTACAGCTCTGAATCGGCTGAGCTATAGTAAGGTGATTTTCTTCGAATCGATTTTTCTGTGAAATGTATGGAAATAATCAACCAATTTTAATGCGGTTTGGCATAACAATTACAGGTCCCGAGACCTATCATTTGAGGTATCAAAAACCGCAATCGGAGCACAATTGCAGATTTTGGATTTTTACAGCTCTGAATCGGCTGAGCTATAGTAAGGTGATTTTCTTTGAATCGAACTTTCTACGAAATGTATGGTATAGCAATTACAGGTGTCCTGACCTATCATTTGAGGTGTCAAGAACCGCAATCGGAGCACAATTGCAGATTTTGGATTTTTACAGCTCTGAATCGGCTGAGCTATAGTAAGGTGATTTTCTTCGAACCGATTTTTCTGTGAAATGTATGGAAATAATCAACCAATTTTAATGCGGTTTGGCATAACAATTACAGGTCCCGAGACCTATCATTTGAGGTATCAAAAACCGCAATCGGAGCACAATTGCAGATTTTGGATTTTTACAGCTCTGAATCGGCTGAGCTATAGTAAGGTGATTTTCTTTGAATCGAACTTTCTACGAAATGTATGGTATAGCAATTACAGGTGTCCTGACCTATCATTTGAGGTGTCAAGAACCGCAATCGGAGCACAATTGCAGATTTTGGATTTTTACGGCTCTGAATCGGCTGAGCTATAGTAAGGTGATTTTCTTCGAATCGATTTTTCTGTGAAATGTATGGAAATAATCAACCAATTTTAATGCGGTTTGGCATAACAATTACAGGTCCCGAGACCTATCATTTGAGGTATCAAAATCCGCAATCGGAGCACAATTGCAGATTTTGGATTTTTACAGCTCTGAATCGGCTGAGCTATAGTAAGGTGATTTTCTTTGAATCGAACTTTCTACGAAATGTATGGTATAGCAATTACAGGTGTCCTGACCTATCATTTGAGGTGTCAAGAACCGCAATCGGAGCACAATTGCAGATTTTGGATTTTTACAGCTCTGAATCGGCTGAGCTATAGTAAGGTGATTTTCTTCGAATCGATTTTTCTGTGAAATGTATGGAAATAATCAACCAATTTTAATGCGGTTTGGCATAACAATTACAGGTCCCGAGACCTATCATTTGAGGTATCAAAAACCGCAATCGGAGCACAATTGCAGATTTTGGATTTTTACAGCTCTGAATCGGCTGAGCTATAGTAAGGTGATTTTCTTTGAATCGAACTTTCTACGAAATGTATGGTATAGCAATTACAGGTGTCCTGACCTATCATTTGAGGTGTCAAGAACCGCAATCGGAGCACAATTGCAGATTTTGGATTTTTACAGCTCTGAATCGGCTGAGCTATAGTAAGGTGATTTTCTTCGAACCGATTTTTCTGTGAAATGTATGGAAATAATCAACCAATTTTAATGCGGTTTGGCATAACAATTACAGGTCCCGAGACCTATCATTTGAGGTATCAAAAACCGCAATCGGAGCACAATTGCAGATTTTGGATTTTTACAGCTCTGAATCGGCTGAGCTATAGTAAGGTGATTTTCTTTGAATCGAACTTTCTACGAAATGTATGGTATAGCAATTACAGGTGTCCTGACCTATCATTTGAGGTATCAAGAACCGCAATCGGAGCACAATTGCAGATTTTGGATTTTTACAGCTCTGAATCGGCTGAGCTATAGTAAGGTGATTTTCTTCGAACCGATTTTTCTGTGAAATGTATGGAAATAATCAACCAATTTTAATGCGGTTTGGCATAACAATTACAGGTCCCGAGACCTATCATTTGAGGTATCAAAAACCGCAATCGGAGCACAATTGCAGATTTTGGATTTTTACAGCTCTGAATCGGCTGAGCTATAGTAAGGTGATTTTCTTTGAATCGAACTTTCTACGAAATGTATGGTATAGCAATTACAGGTGTCCTGACCTATCATTTGAGGTGTCAAGAACCGCAATCGGAGCACAATTGCAGATTTTGGATTTTTACGGCTCTGAATCGGCTGAGCTATAGTAAGGTGATTTTCTTCGAATCGATTTTTCTGTGAAATGTATGGAAATAATCAACCAATTTTAATGCGGTTTGGCATAACAATTACAGGTCCCGAGACCTATCATTTGAGGTATCAAAATCCGCAATCGGAGCACAATTGCAGATTTTGGATTTTTACAGCTCTGAATCGGCTGAGCTATAGTAAGGTGATTTTCTTTGAATCGAACTTTCTACGAAATGTATGGTATAGCAATTACAGGTGTCCTGACCTATCATTTGAGGTGTCAAGAACCGCAATCGGAGCACAATTGCAGATTTTGGATTTTTACAGCTCTGAATCGGCTGAGCTATAGTAAGGTGATTTTCTTCGAATCGATTTTTCTGTGAAATGTATGGAAATAATCAACCAATTTTAATGCGGTTTGGCATAACAATTACAGGTCCCGAGACCTATCATTTGAGGTATCAAAAACCGCAATCGGAGCACAATTGCAGATTTTGGATTTTTACAGCTCTGAATCGGCTGAGCTATAGTAAGGTGATTTTCTTTGAATCGAACTTTCTACGAAATGTATGGTATAGCAATTACAGGTGTCCTGACCTATCATTTGAGGTGTCAAGAACCGCAATCGGAGCACAATTGCAGATTTTGGATTTTTACAGCTCTGAATCGGCTGAGCTATAGTAAGGTGATTTTCTTCGAACCGATTTTTCTGTGAAATGTATGGAAATAATCAACCAATTTTAATGCGGTTTGGCATAACAATTACAGGTCCCGAGACCTATCATTTGAGGTATCAAAAACCGCAATCGGAGCACAATTGCAGATTTTGGATTTTTACAGCTCTGAATCGGCTGAGCTATAGTAAGGTGATTTTCTTTGAATCGAACTTTCTACGAAATGTATGGTATAGCAATTACAGGTGTCCTGACCTATCATTTGAGGTGTCAAGAACCGCAATCGGAGCACAATTGCAGATTTTGGATTTTTACGGCTCTGAATCGGCTGAGCTATAGTAAGGTGATTTTCTTCGAATCGATTTTTCTGTGAAATGTATGGAAATAATCAACCAATTTTAATGCGGTTTGGCATAACAATTACAGGTCCCGAGACCTATCATTTGAGGTATCAAAATCCGCAATCGGAGCACAATTGCAGATTTTGGATTTTTACAGCTCTGAATCGGCTGAGCTATAGTAAGGTGATTTTCTTTGAATCGAACTTTCTACGAAATGTATGGTATAGCAATTACAGGTGTCCTGACCTATCATTTGAGGTGTCAAGAACCGCAATCGGAGCACAATTGCAGATTTTGGATTTTTACAGCTCTGAATCGGCTGAGCTATAGTAAGGTGATTTTCTTCGAATCGATTTTTCTGTGAAATGTATGGAAATAATCAACCAATTTTAATGCGGTTTGGCATAACAATTACAGGTCCCGAGACCTATCATTTGAGGTATCAAAAACCGCAATCGGAGCACAATTGCAGATTTTGGATTTTTACAGCTCTGAATCGGCTGAGCTATAGTAAGGTGATTTTCTTTGAATCGAACTTTCTACGAAATGTATGGTATAGCAATTACAGGTGTCCTGACCTATCATTTGAGGTGTCAAGAACCGCAATCGGAGCACAATTGCAGATTTTGGATTTTTACAGCTCTGAATCGGCTGAGCTATAGTAAGGTGATTTTCTTCGAATCGATTTTTCTGTGAAATGTATGGAAATAATCAACCAATTTTAATGCGGTTTGGCATAACAATTACAGGTCCAGAGACCTATCATTTGAGGTATCAAAAACCGCAATCGGAGCACAATTGCAGATTTTGGATTTTTACAGCTCTGAATCGGCTGAGCTATAGTAAGGTGATTTTCTTTGAATCGAACTTTCTACGAAATGTATGGTATAGCAATTACAGGTGTCCTGACCTATCATTTGAGGTGTCAAGAACCGCAATCGGAGCACAATTGCAGATTTTGGATTTTTACAGCTCTGAATCGGCTGAGCTATAGTAAGGTGATTTTCTTCGAATCGATTTTTCTGTGAAATGTATGGAAATAATCAACCAATTTTAATGCGGTTTGGCATAACAATTACAGGTCCCGAGACCTATCATTTGAGGTATCAAAAACCGCAATCGGAGCACAATTGCAGATTTTGGATTTTTACAGCTCTGAATCGGCTGAGCTATAGTAAGGTGATTTTCTTTGAATCGAACTTTCTACGAAATGTATGGTATAGTAATAACAGGTGTCCTGACCTATCATTTGAGGTGTCAAGAACCGCAATCGGAGCACAATTGCAGATTTTGGATTTTTACAGCTCTGAATCGGCTGAGCATAGTAAGGTGATTTTCTTCGAATCGATTTTTCTGTGAAATGTATGGAAATAATCAACCAATTTTAATGCGGTTTGGCATAACAATTTCAGGTCCCGAGACCTATCATTTGAGGTATCAAAAACCGCAATCGGAGCACAATTGCAGATTTTGGATTTTTACAGCTCTGAATCGGCTGAGCTATAGTAAGGTGATTTTCTTTGAATCGAACTTTCTACGAAATGTATGGTATAGCAATTACAGGTGTCCTGACCTATCATTTGAGGTGTCAAGAACCGCAATCGGAGCACAATTGCAGATTTTGGATTTTTACGGCTCTGAATCGGCTGAGCTATAGTAAGGTGATTTTCTTCGAATCGATTTTTCTGTGAAATGTATGGAAATAATCAACCAATTTTAATGCGGTTTGGCATAACAATTACAGGTCCCGAGACCTATCATTTGAGGTATCAAAAACCGCAATCGGAGCACAATTGCAGATTTTGGATTTTTACAGCTCTGAATCGGCTGAGCTATAGTAAGGTGATTTTCTTTGAATCGAACTTTCTACGAAATGTATGGTATAGTAATTACAGGTGTCCTGACCTATCATTTGAGGTGTCAAGAACCGCAATCGGAGCACAATTGCAGATTTTGGATTTTTACAGCTCTGAATCGGCTGAGCATATTAAGGTGATTTTCTTCGAATCGATTTTTCTGTGAAATGTATGGAAATAATCAACCAATTTTAATGCGGTTTGGCATAACAATTTCAGGTCCCGAGACCTATCATTTGAGGTATCAAAAACCGCAATCGGAGCACAATTGCAGATTTTGGATTTTTACAGCTCTGAATCGGCTGAGCTATAGTAAGGTGATTTTCTTTGAATCGAACTTTCTACGAAATGTATGGTATAGCAATTACAGGTGTCCTGACCTATCATTTGAGGTGTCAAGAACTGCAATCGGAGCACAATTGCAGATTTTGGATTTTTACAGCTCTGAATCGGCTGAGCTATAGTAAGGTGATTTTCTTTGAATCGAACTTTCTACGAAATGTATGGTATAGCAATTACAGGTGTCCTGACCTATCATTTGAGGTGTCAAGAACCGCAATCGGAGCACAATTGCAGATTTTGGATTTTTACAGCTCTGAATCGGCTGAGCTATAGTAAGGTGATTTTCTTCGAATCGATTTTTCTGTGAAATGTATGGAAATAATCAACCAATTTTAATGCGGTTTGGCATAACAATTACAGGTCCCGAGACCTATCATTTGAGGTATCAAAAACCGCAATCGGAGCACAATTGCAGATTTTGGATTTTTACAGCTCTGAATCGGCTGAGCTATAGTAAGGTGATTTTCTTTGAATCGAACTTTCTACGAAATGTATGGTATAGCAATTACAGGTGTCCTGACCTATCATTTGAGGTGTCAAGAACCGCAATCGGAGCACAATTGCAGATTTTGGATTTTTACGGCTCTGAATCGGCTGAGCTATAGTAAGGTGATTTTCTTCGAATCGATTTTTCTGTGAAATGTATGGAAATAATCAACCAATTTTAATGCGGTTTGGCATAACAATTACAGGTCCCGAGACCTATCATTTGAGGTATCAAAAACCGCAATCGGAGCACAATTGCAGATTTTGGATTTTTACAGCTCTGAATCGGCTGAGCTATAGTAAGGTGATTTTCTTTGAATCGAACTTTCTACGAAATGTATGGTATAGTAATTACAGGTGTCCTGACCTATCATTTGAGGTGTCAAGAACCGCAATCGGAGCACAATTGCAGATTTTGGATTTTTACAGCTCTGAATCGGCTGAGCATAGTAAGGTGATTTTCTTCGAATCGATTTTTCTGTGAAATGTATGGAAATAATCAACCAATTTTAATGCGGTTTGGCATAACAATTTCAGGTCCCGAGACCTATCATTTGAGGTATCAAAAACCGCAATCGGAGCACAATTGCAGATTTTGGATTTTTACAGCTCTGAATCGGCTGAGCTATAGTAAGGTGATTTTCTTTGAATCGAACTTTCTACGAAATGTATGGTATAGCAATTACAGGTGTCCTGACCTATCATTTGAGGTGTCAAGAACTGCAATCGGAGCACAATTGCAGATTTTGGATTTTTACAGCTCTGAATCGGCTGAGCTATAGTAAGGTGATTTTCTTCGAATCGATTTTTCTGTGAAATGTATGGAAATAATCAACCAATTTTAATGCGGTTTGGCATAACAATTACAGGTCCCGAGACCTATCATTTGAGGTATCAAAAACCGCAATCGGAGCACAATTGCAGATTTTGGATTTTTACAGCTCTGAATCGGCTGAGCTATAGTAAGGTGATTTTCTTTGAATCGAACTTTCTACGAAATGTATGGTATAGCAATTACAGGTGTCCTGACCTATCATTTGAGGTGTCAAGAACCGCAATCGGAGCACAATTGCAGATTTTGGATTTTTACAGCTCTGAATCGGCTGAGCTATAGTAAGGTGATTTTCTTCGAATCGATTTTTCTGTGAAATGTATGGAAATAATCAACCAATTTTAATGCGGTTTGGCATAACAATTACAGGTCCCGAGACCTATCATTTGAGGTATCAAAAACCGCAATCGGAGCACAATTGCAGATTTTGGATTTTTACAGCTCTGAATCGGCTGAGCTATAGTAAGGTGATTTTCTTTGAATCGAACTTTCTACGAAATGTATGGTATAGCAATTACAGGTGTCCTGACCTATCATTTGAGGTGTCAAGAACCGCAATCGGAGCACAATTGCAGATTTTGGATTTTTACGGCTCTGAATCGGCTGAGCTATAGTAAGGTGATTTTCTTCGAATCGATTTTTCTGTGAAATGTATGGAAATAATCAACCAATTTTAATGCGGTTTGGCATAACAATTACAGGTCCCGAGACCTATCATTTGAGGTATCAAAAACCGCAATCGGAGCACAATTGCAGATTTTGGATTTTTACAGCTCTGAATCGGCTGAGCTATAGTAAGGTGATTTTCTTTGAATCGAACTTTCTACGAAATGTATGGTATAGTAATTACAGGTGTCCTGACCTATCATTTGAGGTGTCAAGAACCGCAATCGGAGCACAATTGCAGATTTTGGATTTTTACAGCTCTGAATCGGCTGAGCATAGTAAGGTGATTTTCTTCGAATCGATTTTTCTGTGAAATGTATGGAAATAATCAACCAATTTTAATGCGGTTTGGCATAACAATTTCAGGTCCCGAGACCTATCATTTGAGGTATCAAAAACCGCAATCGGAGCACAATTGCAGATTTTGGATTTTTACAGCTCTGAATCGGCTGAGCTATAGTAAGGTGATTTTCTTTGAATCGAACTTTCTACGAAATGTATGGTATAGCAATTACAGGTGTCCTGACCTATCATTTGAGGTGTCAAGAACTGCAATCGGAGCACAATTGCAGATTTTGGATTTTTACAGCTCTGAATCGGCTGAGCTATAGTAAGGTGATTTTCTTTGAATCGAACTTTCTACGAAATGTATGGTATAGCAATTACAGGTGTCCTGACCTATCATTTGAGGTGTCAAGAACCGCAATCGGAGCACAATTGCAGATTTTGGATTTTTACAGCTCTGAATCGGCTGAGCTATATATAGTAAGGTGATTTTCTTCGAATCGATTTTTCTGTGAAATGTATGGAAATAATCAACCAATTTTAATGCGGTTTGGCATAACAATTACAGGTCCCGAGACCTATCATTTGAGGTATCAAAAACCGCAATCGGAGCACAATTGCAGATTTTGGATTTTTACAGCTCTGAATCGGCTGAGCTATAGTAAGGTGATTTTCTTTGAATCGAACTTTCTACGAAATGTATGGTATAGCAATTACAGGTGTCCTGACCTATCATTTGAGGTGTCAAGAACTGCAATCGGAGCACAATTGCAGATTTTGGATTTTTACAGCTCTGAATCGGCTGAGCTATAGTAAGGTGATTTTCTTTGAATCGAACTTTCTACGAAATGTATGGTATAGCAATTACAGGTGTCCTGACCTATCATTTGAGGTGTCAAGAACCGCAATCGGAGCACAATTGCAGATTTTGGATTTTTACGGCTCTGAATCGGCTGAGCTATAGTAAGGTGATTTTCTTCGAATCGATTTTTCTGTGAAATGTATGGAAATAATCAACCAATTTTAATGCGG
The DNA here is from genome assembly GCA_958295665.1 of Tipula vernalis. Taxonomy (NCBI): domain Eukaryota; kingdom Metazoa; phylum Arthropoda; class Insecta; order Diptera; family Tipulidae; genus Tipula; species Tipula vernalis. The sequence continues at coordinate 457,230,621 of OY282558.1, read as the reverse complement.
ATTGGCATAACAATTTCAGGTCCCGAGACCTATCATTTGAGGTATCAAGAACCGCAATCGGAGCACAATTGCAGATTTTGGATTTTTACAGCTCTGAATCGGCTGAGCTATAGTAAGGTGATTTTCTTTGAATCGAACTTTCTACGAAATGTATGGTATAGCAATTACAGGTGTCCTGACCTATCATTTGAGGTGTCAAGAACCGCAATCGGAGCACAATTGCAGATTTTGGATTTTTACAGCTCTGAATCGGCTGAGCTATAGTAAGGTGATTTTCTTCGAATCGATTTTTCTGTGAAATGTATGGAAATAATCAACCAATTTTAATGCGGTTTGGCATAACAATTTCAGGTCCCGAGACCTATCATTTGAGGTATCAAAAACCGCAATCGGAGCACAATTGCAGATTTTGGATTTTTACAGCTCTGAATCGGCTGAGCTATAGTAAGGTGATTTTCTTCGAATCGATTTTTCTGTGAAATGTATGGAAATAATCAACCAATTTTAATGCGGTTTGGCATAACAATTACAGGTCCCGAGACCTATCATTTGAGGTATCAAGAACCGCAATCGGAGCACAATTGCAGATTTTGGATTTTTACAGCTCTGAATCGGCTGAGCTATAGTAAGGTGATTTTCTTTGAATCGAACTTTCTACGAAATGTATGGTATAGCAATTACAGGTGTCCTGACCTATCATTTGAGGTGTCAAGAACCGCAATCGGAGCACAATTGCAGATTTTGGATTTTTACAGCTCTGAATCGGCTGAGCTATAGTAAGGTGATTTTCTTCGAATCGATTTTTCTGTGAAATGTATGGAAATAATCAACCAATTTTAATGCGGTTTGGCATAACAATTTCAGGTCCCGAGACCTATCATTTGAGGTATCAAAAACCGCAATCGGAGCACAATTGCAGATTTTGGATTTTTACAGCTCTGAATCGGCTGAGCTATAGTAAGGTGATTTTCTTTGAATCGAACTTTCTACGAAATGTATGGTATAGCAATTACAGGTGTCCTGACCTATCATTTGAGGTGTCAAGAACTGCAATCGGAGCACAATTGCAGATTTTGGATTTTTACAGCTCTGAATCGGCTGAGCTATAGTAAGGTGATTTTCTTTGAATCGAACTTTCTACGAAATGTATGGTATAGCAATTACAGGTGTCCTGACCTATCATTTGAGGTGTCAAGAACCGCAATCGGAGCACAATTGCAGATTTTGGATTTTTACGGCTCTGAATCGGCTGAGCTATAGTAAGGTGATTTTCTTCGAATCGATTTTTCTGTGAAATGTATGGAAATAATCAACAAATTTTAATGCGGTTTGGCATAACAATTACAGGTCCCGAGACCTATCATTTGAGGTATCAAAAACCGCAATCGGAGCACAATTGCAGATTTTGGATTTTTACAGCTCTGAATCGGCTGAGCTATAGTAAGGTGATTTTCTTTGAATCGAACTTTCTACGAAATGTATGGTATAGCAATTACAGGTGTCCTGACCTATCATTTGAGGTGTCAAGAACCGCAATCGGAGCACAATTGCAGATTTTGGATTTTTACGGCTCTGAATCGGCTGAGCTATAGTAAGGTGATTTTCTTCGAATCGATTTTTCTGTGAAATGTATGGAAATAATCAACCAATTTTAATGCGGTTTGGCATAACAATTACAGGTCCCGAGACCTATCATTTGAGGTATCAAGAACCGCAATCGGAGCACAATTGCAGATTTTGGATTTTTACAGCTCTGAATCGGCTGAGCTATAGTAAGGTGATTTTCTTTGAATCGAACTTTCTACGAAATGTATGGTATAGCAATTACAGGTGTCCTGACCTATCATTTGAGGTGTCAAGAACCGCAATCGGAGCACAATTGCAGATTTTGGATTTTTACAGCTCTGAATCGGCTGAGCTATAGTAAGGTGATTTTCTTCGAATCGATTTTTCTGTGAAATGTATGGAAATAATCAACCAATTTTAATGCGGTTTGGCATAACAATTTCAGGTCCCGAGACCTATCATTTGAGGTATCAAAAACCGCAATCGGAGCACAATTGCAGATTTTGGATTTTTACAGCTCTGAATCGGCTGAGCTATTGTAAGGTGATTTTCTTTGAATCGAACTTTCTACGAAATGTATGGTATAGCAATTACAGGTGTCCTGACCTATCATTTGAGGTGTCAAGAACCGCAATCGGAGCACAATTGCAGATTTTGGATTTTTACAGCTCTGAATCGGCTGAGCTATAGTAAGGTGATTTTCTTCGAACCGATTTTTCTGTGAAATGTATGGAAATAATCAACCAATTTTAATGCGGTTTGGCATAACAATTACAGGTCCCGAGACCTATCATTTGAGGTATCAAAAACCGCAATCGGAGCACAATTGCAGATTTTGGATTTTTACAGCTCTGAATCGGCTGAGCTATAGTAAGGTGATTTTCTTTGAATCGAACTTTCTACGAAATGTATGGTATAGCAATTACAGGTGTCCTGACCTATCATTTGAGGTGTCAAGAACCGCAATCGGAGCACAATTGCAGATTTTGGATTTTTACGGCTCTGAATCGGCTGAGCTATAGTAAGGTGATTTTCTTCGAATCGATTTTTCTGTGAAATGTATGGAAATAATCAACCAATTTTAATGCGGTTTGGCATAACAATTTCAGGTCCCGAGACCTATCATTTGAGGTATCAAAAACCGCAATCGGAGCACAATTGCAGATTTTGGATTTTTACAGCTCTGAATCGGCTGAGCTATAGTAAGGTGATTTTCTTTGAATCGAACTTTCTACGAAATGTATGGTATAGCAATTACAGGTGTCCTGACCTATCATTTGAGGTGTCAAGAACCGCAATCGGAGCACAATTGCAGATTTTGGATTTTTACAGCTCTGAATCGGCTGAGCTATAGTAAGGTGATTTTCTTCGAATCGATTTTTCTGTGAAATGTATGGAAATAATCAACCAATTTTAATGCGGTTTGGCATAACAATTTCAGGTCCCGAGACCTATCATTTGAGGTATCAAAAACCGCAATCGGAGCACAATTGCAGATTTTGGATTTTTACAGCTCTGAATCGGCTGAGCTATAGTAAGGTGATTTTCTTTGAATCGAACTTTCTACGAAATGTATGGTATAGCAATTACAGGTGTCCTGACCTATCATTTGAGGTGTCAAGAACCGCAATCGGAGCACAATTGCAGATTTTGGATTTTTACAGCTCTGAATCGGCTGAGCTATAGTAAGGTGATTTTCTTCGAATCGATTTTTCTGTGAAATGTATGGAAATAATCAACCAATTTTAATGCGGTTTGGCATAACAATTTCAGGTCCCGAGACCTATCATTTGAGGTATCAAAAACCGCAATCGGAGCACAATTGCAGATTTTGGATTTTTACAGCTCTGAATCGGCTGAGCTATAGTAAGGTGATTTTCTTTGAATCGAACTTTCTACGAAATGTATGGTATAGCAATTACAGGTGTCCTGACCTATCATTTGAGGTGTCAAGAACCGCAATCGGAGCACAATTGCAGATTTTGGATTTTTACAGCTCTGAATCGGCTGAGCTATAGTAAGGTGATTTTCTTCGAATCGATTTTTCTGTGAAATGTATGGAAATAATCAACCAATTTTAATGCGGTTTGGCATAACAATTTCAGGTCCCGAGACCTATCATTTGAGGTATCAAAAACCGCAATCGGAGCACAATTGCAGATTTTGGATTTTTACAGCTCTGAATCGGCTGAGCTATAGTAAGGTGATTTTCTTTGAATCGAACTTTCTACGAAATGTATGGTATAGCAATTACAGGTGTCCTGACCTATCATTTGAGGTGTCAAGAACCGCAATCGGAGCACAATTGCAGATTTTGGATTTTTACGGCTCTGAATCGGCTGAGCTATAGTAAGGTGATTTTCTTCGAATCGATTTTTCTGTGAAATGTATGGAAATAATCAACCAATTTTAATGCGGTTTGGCATAACAATTACAGGTCCCGAGACCTATCATTTGAGGTATCAAAAACCGCAATCGGAGCACAATTGCAGATTTTGGATTTTTACAGCTCTGAATCGGCTGAGCTATAGTAAGGTGATTTTCTTTGAATCGAACTTTCTACGAAATGTATGGTATAGCAATTACAGGTGTCCTGACCTATCATTTGAGGTGTCAAGAACCGCAATCGGAGCACAATTGCAGATTTTGGATTTTTACAGCTCTGAATCGGCTGAGCTATAGTAAGGTGATTTTCTTCGAATCGATTTTTCTGTGAAATGTATGGAAATAATCAACCAATTTTAATGCGGTTTGGCATAACAATTACAGGTCCCGAGACCTATCATTTGAGGTATCAAAAACCGCAATCGGAGCACAATTGCAGATTTTGGATTTTTACAGCTCTGAATCGGCTGAGCTATAGTAAGGTGATTTTCTTTGAATCGAACTTTCTACGAAATGTATGGTATAGCAATTACAGGTGTCCTGAACTATCATTTGAGGTGTCAAGAACCGCAATCGGAGCACAATTGCAGATTTTGGATTTTTACAGCTCTGAATCGGCTGAGCTATAGTAAGGTGATTTTCTTCGAATCGATTTTTCTGTGAAATGTATGGAAATAATCAACCAATTTTAATGCGGTTTGGCATAACAATTTCAGGTCCCGAGACCTATCATTTGAGGTATCAAAAACCGCAATCGGAGCACAATTGCAGATTTTGGATTTTTACAGCTCTGAATCGGCTGAGCTATAGTAAGGTGATTTTCTTTGAATCGAACTTTCTACGAAATGTATGGTATAGCAATTACAGGTGTCCTGAACTATCATTTGAGGTGTCAAGAACCGCAATCGGAGCACAATTGCAGATTTTGGATTTTTACAGCTCTGAATCGGCTGAGCTATAGTAAGGTGATTTTCTTCGAATCGATTTTTCTGTGAAATGTATGGAAATAATCAACCAATTTTAATGCGGTTTGGCATAACAATTTCAGGTCCCGAGACCTATCATTTGAGGTATCAAAAACCGCAATCGGAGCACAATTGCAGATTTTGGATTTTTACAGCTCTGAATCGGCTGAGCTATAGTAAGGTGATTTTCTTTGAATCGAACTTTCTACGAAATGTATGGTATAGCAATTACAGGTGTCCTGAACTATCATTTGAGGTGTCAAGAACCGCAATCGGAGCACAATTGCAGATTTTGGATTTTTACAGCTCTGAATCGGCTGAGCTATAGTAAGGTGATTTTCTTCGAATCGATTTTTCTGTGAAATGTATGGAAATAATCAACCAATTTTAATGCGGTTTGGCATAACAATTTCAGGTCCCGAGACCTATCATTTGAGGTATCAAAAACCGCAATCTGAGCACAATTGCAGATTTTGGATTTTTACAGCTCTGAATCGGCTGAGCTATAGTAAGGTGATTTTCTTTGAATCGAACTTTCTACGAAATGTATGGTATAGCAATTACAGGTGTCCTGACCTATCATTTGAGGTGTCAAGAACCGCAATCGGAGCACAATTGCAGATTTTGGATTTTTACAGCTCTGAATCGGCTGAGCTATAGTAAGGTGATTTTCTTTGAATCGAACTTTCTACGAAATGTATGGTATAGCAATTACAGGTGTCCTGACCTATCATTTGAGGTGTCAAGAACCGCAATCGGAGCACAATTGCAGATTTTGGATTTTTACAGCTCTGAATCGGCTGAGCTATAGTAAGGTGATTTTCTTCGAATCGATTTTTCTGTGAAATGTATGGAAATAATCAACCAATTTTAATGCGGTTTGGCATAACAATTTCAGGTCCCGAGACCTATCATTTGAGGTATCAAAAACCGCAATCTGAGCACAATTGCAGATTTTGGATTTTTACAGCTCTGAATCGGCTGAGCTATAGTAAGGTGATTTTCTTCGAATCGATTTTTCTGTGAAATGTATGGAAATAATCAACCAATTTTAATGCGGTTTGGCATAACAATTACAGGTCCCGAGACCTATCATTTGAGGTATCAAAAACCGCAATCGGAGCACAATTGCAGATTTTGGATTTTTACAGCTCTGAATCGGCTGAGCTATAGTAAGGTGATTTTCTTTGAATCGAACTTTCTACGAAATGTATGGTATAGCAATTACAGGTGTCCTGACCTATCATTTGAGGTGTCAAGAACCGCAATCGGAGCACAATTGCAGATTTTGGATTTTTACAGCTCTGAATCGGCTGAGCTATAGTAAGGTGATTTTCTTCGAATCGATTTTTCTGTGAAATGTATGGAAATAATCAACCAATTTTAATGCGGTTTGGCATAACAATTTCAGGTCCCGAGACCTATCATTTGAGGTATCAAAAACCGCAATCGGAGCACAATTGCAGATTTTGGATTTTTACAGCTCTGAATCGGCTGAGCTATAGTAAGGTGATTTTCTTTGAATCGAACTTTCTACGAAATGTATGGTATAGCAATTACAGGTGTCCTGACCTATCATTTGAGGTGTCAAGAACCGCAATCGGAGCACAATTGCAGATTTTGGATTTTTACAGCTCTGAATCGGCTGAGCTATAGTAAGGTGATTTTCTTCGAATCGATTTTTCTGTGAAATGTATGGAAATAATCAACCAATTTTAATGCGGTTTGGCATAACAATTTCAGGTCCCGAGACCTATCATTTGAGGTATCAAAAACCGCAATCGGAGCACAATTGCAGATTTTGGATTTTTACAGCTCTGAATCGGCTGAGCTATAGTAAGGTGATTTTCTTCGAATCGATTTTTCTGTGAAATGTATGGAAATAATCAACCAATTTTAATGCGGTTTGGCATAACAATTACAGGTCCCGAGACCTATCATTTGAGGTATCAAAAACCGCAATCGGAGCACAATTGCAGATTTTGGATTTTTACAGCTCTGAATCGGCTGAGCTATAGTAAGGTGATTTTCTTTGAATCGAACTTTCTACGAAATGTATGGTATAGCAATTACAGGTGTCCTGACCTATCATTTGAGGTGTCAAGAACCGCAATCGGAGCACAATTGCAGATTTTGGATTTTTACAGCTCTGAATCGGCTGAGCTATAGTAAGGTGATTTTCTTCGAATCGATTTTTCTGTGAAATGTATGGAAATAATCAACCAATTTTAATGCGGTTTGGCATAACAATTTCAGGTCCCGAGACCTATCATTTGAGGTATCAAAAACCGCAATCGGAGCACAATTGCAGATTTTGGATTTTTACAGCTCTGAATCGGCTGAGCTATAGTAAGGTGATTTTCTTCGAATCGATTTTTCTGTGAAATGTATGGAAATAATCAACCAATTTTAATGCGGTTTGGCATAACAATTACAGGTCCCGAGACCTATCATTTGAGGTATCAAAAACCGCAATCGGAGCACAATTGCAGATTTTGGATTTTTACAGCTCTGAATCGGCTGAGCTATAGTAAGGTGATTTTCTTTGAATCGAACTTTCTACGAAATGTATGGTATAGCAATTACAGGTGTCCTGACCTATCATTTGAGGTGTCAAGAACCGCAATCGGAGCACAATTGCAGATTTTGGATTTTTACAGCTCTGAATCGGCTGAGCTATAGTAAGGTGATTTTCTTCGAATCGATTTTTCTGTGAAATGTATGGAAATAATCAACCAATTTTAATGCGGTTTGGCATAACAATTACAGGTCCCGAGACCTATCATTTGAGGTATCAAAAACCGCAATCGGAGCACAATTGCAGATTTTGGATTTTTACAGCTCTGAATCGGCTGAGCTATAGTAAGGTGATTTTCTTTGAATCGAACTTTCTACGAAATGTATGGTATAGCAATTACAGGTGTCCTGAACTATCATTTGAGGTGTCAAGAACCGCAATCGGAGCACAATTGCAGATTTTGGATTTTTACAGCTCTGAATCGGCTGAGCTATAGTAAGGTGATTTTCTTCGAATCGATTTTTCTGTGAAATGTATGGAAATAATCAACCAATTTTAATGCGGTTTGGCATAACAATTTCAGGTCCCGAGACCTATCATTTGAGGTATCAAAAACCGCAATCGGAGCACAATTGCAGATTTTGGATTTTTACAGCTCTGAATCGGCTGAGCTATAGTAAGGTGATTTTCTTCGAATCGATTTTTCTGTGAAATGTATGGAAATAATTACCCAATTTTAATGCGGTTTGGCATAACAATTACAGGTCCCGAGACCTATCATTTGAGGTATCAAAAACCGCAATCGGAGCACAATTGCAGATTTTGGATTTTTACAGCTCTGAATCGGCTGAGCTATAGTAAGGTGATTTTCTTTGAATCGAACTTTCTACGAAATGTATGGTATAGCAATTACAGGTGTCCTGACCTATCATTTGAGGTGTCAAGAACCGCAATCGGAGCACAATTGCAGATTTTGGATTTTTACAGCTCTGAATCGGCTGAGCTATAGTATGGTGATTTTCTTCGAATCGATTTTTCTGTGAAATGTATGGAAATAATCAACCAATATTAATGCGGTTTGGCATAACAATTTCAGGTCCCGAGACCTATCATTTGAGGTATCAAAAACCGCAATCGGAGCACAATTACAGATTTTGGATTTTTACAGCTCTGAATCGGCTGAGCTATAGTAAGGTGATTTTCTTCGAATCGATTTTTCTGTGAAATGTATGGAAATAATCAACCAATTTTAATGCGGTTTGGCATAACAATTACAGGTCCCGAGACCTATCATTTGAGGTATCAAAAACCGCAATCGGAGCACAATTGCAGATTTTGGATTTTTACAGCTCTGAATCGGCTGAGCTATAGTAAGGTGATTTTCTTTGAATCGAACTTTCTACGAAATGTATGGTATAGCAATTACAGGTGTCCTGACCTATCATTTGAGGTGTCAAGAACCGCAATCGGAGCACAATTGCAGATTTTGGATTTTTACAGCTCTGAATCGGCTGAGCTATAGTAAGGTGATTTTCTTCGAATCGATTTTTCTGTGAAATGTATGGAAATAATCAACCAATTTTAATGCGGTTTGGCATAACAATTTCAGGTCCCGAGACCTATCATTTGAGGTATCAAAAACCGCAATCGGAGCACAATTGCAGATTTTGGATTTTTACAGCTCTGAATCGGCTGAGCTATAGTAGGGTGATTTTCTTCGAATCGATTTTTCTGTGAAATGTATGGAAATAATCAACCAATTTTAATGCGGTTTGGCATAACAATTACAGGTCCCGAGACCTATCATTTGAGGTATCAAAAACCGCAATCGGAGCACAATTGCAGATTTTGGATTTTTACAGCTCTGAATCGGCTGAGCTATAGTAAGGTGATTTTCTTTGAATCGAACTTTCTACGAAATGTATGGTATAGCAATTACAGGTGTCCTGACCTATCATTTGAGGTGTCAAGAACCGCAATCGGAGCACAATTGCAGATTTTGGATTTTTACAGCTCTGAATCGGCTGAGCTATAGTAAGGTGATTTTCTTCGAATCGATTTTTCTGTGAAATGTATGGAAATAATCAACCAATTTTAATGCGGTTTGGCATAACAATTTCAGGTCCCGAGACCTATCATTTGAGGTATCAAAAACCGCAATCGGAGCACAATTGCAGATTTTGGATTTTTACAGCTCTGAATCGGCTGAGCTATAGTAAGGTGATTTTCTTTGAATCGAACTTTCTACGAAATGTATGGTATAGCAATTACAGGTGTCCTGACCTATCATTTGAGGTGTCAAGAACCGCAATCGGAGCACAATTGCAGATTTTGGATTTTTACAGCTCTGAATCGGCTGAGCTATAGTAAGGTGATTTTCTTCGAATCGATTTTTCTGTGAAATGTATGGAAATAATCAACCAATTTTAATGCGGTTTGGCATAACAATTTCAGGTCCCGAGACCTATCATTTGAGGTATCAAAAACCGCAATCGGAGCACAATTGCAGATTTTGGATTTTTACAGCTCTGAATCGGCTGAGCTATAGTAAGGTGATTTTCTTCGAATCGATTTTTCTGTGAAATGTATGGAAATAATCAACCAATTTTAATGCGGTTTGGCATAACAATTACAGGTCCCGAGACCTATCATTTGAGGTATCAAAAACCGCAATCGGAGCACAATTGCAGATTTTGGATTTTTACAGCTCTGAATCGGCTGAGCTATAGTAAGGTGATTTTCTTTGAATCGAACTTTCTACGAAATGTATGGTATAGCAATTACAGGTGTCCTGACCTATCATTTGAGGTGTCAAAAACCGCAATCGGAGCACAATTGCAGATTTTGGATTTTTACAGCTCTGAATCGGCTGAGCTATAGTAAGGTGATTTTCTTCGAATCGATTTTTCTGTGAAATGTATGGAAATAATCAACCAATTTTAATGCGGTTTGGCATAACAATTTCAGGTCCCGAGACCTATCATTTGAGGTATCAAAAACCGCAATCGGAGCACAATTGCAGATTTTGGATTTTTACAGCTCTGAATCGGCTGAGCTATAGTAAGGTGATTTTCTTCGAATCGATTTTTCTGTGAAATGTATGGAAATAATCAACTAATTTTAATGCGGTTTGGCATAACAATTACAGGTCCCGAGACCTATCATTTGAGGTATCAAAAACCGCAATCGGAGCACAATTGCAGATTTTGGATTTTTACAGCTCTGAATCGGCTGAGCTATAGTAAGGTGATTTTCTTTGAATCGAACTTTCTACGAAATGTATGGTATAGCAATTACAGGTGTCCTGACCTATCATTTGAGGTGTCAAGAACCGCAATCGGAGCACAATTGCAGATTTTGGATTTTTACAGCTCTGAATCGGCTGAGCTATAGTAAGGTGATTTTCTTCGAATCGATTTTTCTGTGAAATGTATGGAAATAATCAACCAATTTTAATGCGGTTTGGCATAACAATTACAGGTCCCGAGACCTATCATTTGAGGTATCAAAAACCGCAATCGGAGCACAATTGCAGATTTTGGATTTTTACAGCTCTGAATCGGCTGAGCTATAGTAAGGTGATTTTCTTTGAATCGAACTTTCTACGAAATGTATGGTATAGCAATTACAGGTGTCCTGACCTATCATTTGAGGTGTCAAGAACCGCAATCGGAGCACAATTGCAGATTTTGGATTTTTACAGCTCTGAATCGGCTGAGCTATAGTAAGGTGATTTTCTTCGAATCGATTTTTCTGTGAAATGTATGGAAATAATCAACCAATTTTAATGCGGTTTGGCATAACAATTACAGGTCCCGAGACCTATCATTTGAGGTATCAAAAACCGCAATCGGAGCACAATTGCAGATTTTGGATTTTTACAGCTCTGAATCGGCTGAGCTATAGTAAGGTGATTTTCTTCGAATCGAACTTTCTACGAAATGTATGGTATAGCAATTACAGATGTCCTGACCTATCATTTGAGGTGTCAAGAACCGCAATCGGAGCACAATTGCAGATTTTGGATTTTTACAGCTCTGAATCGGCTGAGCTATAGTAAGGTGATTTTCTTCGAATCGAACTTTCTACGAAATGTATGGTATAGCAATTACAGGTGTCCTGACCTATCATTTGAGGTGTCAAGAACCGCAATCGGAGCACAATTGCAGATTTTGGATTTTTACAGCTCTGAATCGGCTGAGCTATAGTAAGGTGATTTTCTTCGAATCGATTTTTCTGTGAAATGTATGGAAATAATCAACCAATTTTAATGCGGTTTGGCATAACAATTTCAGGTCCCGAGACCTATCATTTGAGGTATCAAAAACCGCAATCGGAGCACAATTGCAGATTTTGGATTTTTACAGCTCTGAATCGGCTGAGCTATAGTAAGGTGATTTTCTTCGAATCGAACTTTCTACGAAATGTATGGTATAGCAATTACAGGTGTCCTGACCTATCATTTGAGGTGTCAAGAACCGCAATCGGAGCACAATTGCAGATTTTGGATTTTTACAGCTCTGAATCGGCTGAGCTATAATAAGGTGATTTTCTTCGAATCGAACTTTCTACGAAATGTATGGTATAGCAATTACAGGTGTCCTGACCTATCATTTGAGGTGTCAAGAACCGCAATCGGAGCACAATTGCAGATTTTGGATTTTTACAGCTCTGAATCGGCTGAGCTATAGTAAGGTGATTTTCTTCGAATCGATTTTTCTGTGAAATGTATGGAAATAATTACCCAATTTTAATGCGGTTTGGCATAACAATTACAGGTCCCGAGACCTATCATTTGAGGTATCAAAAACCGCAATCGGAGCACAATTGCAGATTTTGGATTTTTACAGCTCTGAATCGGCTGAGCTATAGTAAGGTGATTTTCTTCGAATCGAACTTTCTACGAAATGTATGGTATAGCAATTACAGGTGTCCTGACCTATCATTTGAGGTGTCAAGAACCGCAATCGGAGCACAATTGCAGATTTTGGATTTTTACAGCTCTGAATCGGCTGAGCTATAGTAAGGTGATTTTCTTTGAATCGAACTTTCTACGAAATGTATGGTATAGCAATTACAGGTGTCCTGACCTATCATTTGAGGTGTCAAGAACCGCAATCGGAGCACAATTGCAGATTTTGGATTTTTACAGCTCTGAATCGGCTGAGCTATAGTAAGGTGATTTTCTTCGAATCGATTTTTCTGTGAAATGTATGGAAATAATCAACCAATTTTAATGCGGTTTGGCATAACAATTACAGGTCCCGAGACCTATCATTTGAGGTATCAAAAACCGCAATCGGAGCACAATTGCAGATTTTGGATTTTTACAGCTCTGAATCGGCTGAGCTATAGTAAGGTGATTTTCTTCGAATCGATTTTTCTGTGAAATGTATGGAAATAATCAACCAATTTTAATGCGGTTTGGCATAACAATTACAGGTCCCGAGACCTATCATTTGAGGTATCAAAAACCGCAATCGGAGCACAATTGCAGATTTTGGATTTTTACAGCTCTGAATCGGCTGAGCTATAGTAAGGTGATTTTCTTTGAATCGAACTTTCTACGAAATGTATGGTATAGCAATTACAGGTGTCCTGACCTATCATTTGAGGTGTCAAGAACCGCAATCGGAGCACAATTGCAGATTTTGGATTTTTACAGCTCTGAATCGGCTGAGCTATAGTAAGGTGATTTTCTTCGAATCGATTTTTCTGTGAAATGTATGGAAATAATCAACCAATTTTAATGCGGTTTGGCATAACAATTACAGGTCCCGAGACCTATCATTTGAGGTATCAAAAACCGCAATCGGAGCACAATTGCAGATTTTGGATTTTTACAGCTCTGAATCGGCTGAGCTATAGTAAGGTGATTTTCTTCGAATCGAACTTTCTACGAAATGTATGGTATAGCAATTACAGGTGTCCTGACCTATCATTTGAGGTGTCAAGAACCGCAATCGGAGCACAATTGCAGATTTTGGATTTTTACAGCTCTGAATCGGCTGAGCTATAGTAAGGTGATTTTCTTCGAATCGAACTTTCTACGAAATGTATGGTATAGCAATTACAGGTGTCCTGACCTATCATTTGAGGTGTCAAGAACCGCAATCGGAGCACAATTGCAGATTTTGGATTTTTACAGCTCTGAATCGGCTGAGCTATAGTAAGGTGATTTTCTTCGAATCGATTTTTCTGTGAAATGTATGGAAATAATCAACCAATTTTAATGCGGTTTGGCATAACAATTACAGGTCCCGAGACCTATCATTTGAGGTATCAAAAACCGCAATCGGAGCACAATTGCAGATTTTGGATTTTTACAGCTCTGAATCGGCTGAGCTATAGTAAGGTGATTTTCTTTGAATCGAACTTTCTACGAAATGTATGGTATAGCAATTACAGGTGTCCTGACCTATCATTTGAGGTGTCAAGAACCGCAATCGGAGCACAATTGCAGATTTTGGATTTTTACAGCTCTGAATCGGCTGAGCTATAGTAAGGTGATTTTCTTCGAATCGATTTTTCTGTGAAATGTATGGAAATAATCAACCAATTTTAATGCGGTTTGGCATAACAATTACAGGTCCCGAGACCTATCATTTGAGGTATCAAAAACCGCAATCGGAGCACAATTGCAGATTTTGGATTTTTACAGCTCTGAATCGGCTGAGCTATAGTAAGGTGATTTTCTTTGAATCGAACTTTCTACGAAATGTATGGTATAGCAATTACAGGTGTCCTGACCTATCATTTGAGGTGTCAAGAACCGCAATCGGAGCACAATTGCAGATTTTGGATTTTTACAGCTCTGAATCGGCTGAGCTATAGTAAGGTGATTTTCTTCGAATCGATTTTTCTGTGAAATGTATGGAAATAATCAACCAATTTTAATGCGGTTTGGCATAACAATTTCAGGTCCCGAGACCTATCATTTGAGGTATCAAAAACCGCAATCGGAGCACAATTGCAGATTTTGGATTTTTACAGCTCTGAATCGGCTGAGCTATAGTAAGGTGATTTTCTTTGAATCGAACTTTCTACGAAATGTATGGTATAGCAATTACAGGTGTCCTGACCTATCATTTGAGGTGTCAAGAACCGCAATCGGAGCACAATTGCAGATTTTGGATTTTTACAGCTCTGAATCGGCTGAGCTATAGTAAGGTGATTTTCTTCGAATCGATTTTTCTGTGAAATGTATGGAAATAATCAACCAATTTTAATGCGGTTTGGCATAACAATTACAGGTCCCGAGACCTATCATTTGAGGTATCAAAAACCGCAATCGGAGCACAATTGCAGATTTTGGATTTTTACAGCTCTGAATCGGCTGAGCTATAGTAAGGTGATTTTCTTCGAATCGATTTTTCTGTGAAATGTATGGAAATAATCAACCAATTTTAATGCGGTTTGGCATAACAATTACAGGTCCCGAGACCTATCATTTGAGGTATCAAAAACCGCAATCGGAGCACAATTGCAGATTTTGGATTTTTACAGCTCTGAATCGGCTGAGCTATAGTAAGGTGATTTTCTTTGAATCGAACTTTCTACGAAATGTATGGTATAGCAATTACAGGTGTCCTGACCAATCATTTAAGGTGTCAAGAACTGCAATCGGAGCACAATTGCAGATTTTGGATTTTTACAGCTCTGAATCGGCTGAGCTATAGTAAGGTGATTTTCTTCGAATCGATTTTTCTGTGAAATGTATGGAAATAATCAACCAATTTTAATGCGGTTTGGCATAACAATTACAGGTCCCGAGACCTATCATTTGAGGTATCAAAAACCGCAATCGGAGCACAATTGCAGATTTTGGATTTTTACAGCTCTGAATCGGCTGAGCTATAGTAAGGTGATTTTCTTCGAATCGAACTTTCTACGAAATGTATGGTATAGCAATTACAGGTGTCCTGACCTATCATTTGAGGTGTCAAGAACCGCAATCGGAGCACAATTGCAGATTTTGGATTTTTACAGCTCTGAATCGGCTGAGCTATAGTAAGGTGATTTTCTTCGAATCGAACTTTCTACGAAATGTATGGTATAGCAATTACAGGTGTCCTGACCTATCATTTGAGGTGTCAAGAACCGCAATCGGAGCACAATTGCAGATTTTGGATTTTTACAGCTCTGAATCGGCTGAGCTATAGTAAGGTGATTTTCTTCGAATCGATTTTTCTGTGAAATGTATGGAAATAATCAACCAATTTTAATGCGGTTTGGCATAACAATTACAGGTCCCGAGACCTATCATTTGAGGTATCAAAAACCGCAATCGGAGCACAATTGCAGATTTTGGATTTTTACAGCTCTGAATCGGCTGAGCTATAGTAAGGTGATTTTCTTTGAATCGAACTTTCTACGAAATGTATGGTATAGCAATTACAGGTGTCCTGACCTATCATTTGAGGTGTCAAGAACCGTAATCGGAGCACAATTGCAGATTTTGGATTTTTACAGCTCTGAATCGGCTGAGCTATAGTAAGGTGATTTTCTTCGAATCGATTTTTCTGTGAAATGTATGGAAATAATCAACCAATTTTAATGCGGTTTGGCATAACAATTACAGGTCCCGAGACCTATCATTTGAGGTATCAAAAACCGCAATCGGAGCACAATTGCAGATTTTGGATTTTTACAGCTCTGAATCGGCTGAGCTATAGTAAGGTGATTTTCTTTGAATCGAACTTTCTACGAAATGTATGGTATAGCAATTACAGGTGTCCTGACCTATCATTTGAGGTGTCAAGAACCGCAATCGGAGCACAATTGCAGATTTTGGATTTTTACAGCTCTGAATCGGCTGAGCTATAGTAAGGTGATTTTCTTCGAATCGATTTTTCTGTGAAATGTATGGAAATAATCAACCAATTTTAATGCGGTTTGGCATAACAATTACAGGTCCCGAGACCTATCATTTGAGGTATCAAAAACCGCAATCGGAGCACAATTGCAGATTTTGGATTTTTACAGCTCTGAATCGGCTGAGCTATAGTAAGGTGATTTTCTTCGAATCGATTTTTCTGTGAAATGTATGGAAATAATCAACCAATTTTAATGCGGTTTGGCATAACAATTACAGGTCCCGAGACCTATCATTTGAGGTATCAAAAACCGCAATCGGAGCACAATTGCAGATTTTGGATTTTTACAGCTCTGAATCGGCTGAGCTATAGTAAGGTGATTTTCTTTGAATCGAACTTTCTACGAAATGTATGGTATAGCAATTACAGGTGTCCTGACCTATCATTTGAGGTGTCAAGAACCGCAATCGGAGCACAATTGCAGATTTTGGATTTTTACAGCTCTGAATCGGCTGAGCTATAGTAAGGTGATTTTCTTCGAATCGATTTTTCTGTGAAATGTATGGAAATAATCAACCAATTTTAATGCGGTTTGGCATAACAATTTCAGGTCCCGAGACCTATCATTTGAGGTATCAAAAACCGCAATCGGAGCACAATTGCAGATTTTGGATTTTTACAGCTCTGAATCGGCTGAGCTATAGTAAGGTGATTTTCTTTGAATCGAACTTTCTACGAAATGTATGGTATAGCAATTACAGGTGTCCTGACCTATCATTTGAGGTGTCAAGAACCGCAATCGGAGCACAATTGCAGATTTTGGATTTTTACAGCTCTGAATCGGCTGAGCTATATAGTAAGGTGATTTTCTTCGAATCGATTTTTCTGTGAAATGTATGGAAATAATCAACCAATTTTAATGCGGTTTGGCATAACAATTTCAGGTCCCGAGACCTATCATTTGAGGTATCAAAAACCGCAATCGGAGCACAATTGCAGATTTTGGATTTTTACAGCTCTGAATCGGCTGAGCTATAGTAAGGTGATTTTCTTTGAATCGAACTTTCTACGAAATGTACGGTATAGCAATTACAGGTGTCCTGACCTATCATTTGAGGTGTCAAGAACCGCAATCGGAGCACAATTGCAGATTTTGGATTTTTACAGCTCTGAATCGGCTGAGCTATAGTAAGGTGATTTTCTTCGAATCGATTTTTCTGTGAAATGTATGGAAATAATCAACCAATTTTAATGCGGTTTGGCATAACAATTTCAGGTCCCGAGACCTATCATTTGAGGTATCAAAAACCGCAATCGGAGCACAATTGCAGATTTTGGATTTTTACAGCTCTGAATCGGCTGAGCTATAGTAAGGTGATTTTCTTTGAATCGAACTTTCTACGAAATGTATGGTATAGCAATTACAGGTGTCCTGACCTATCATTTGAGGTGTCAAGAACCGCAATCGGAGCACAATTGCAGATTTTGGATTTTTACAGCTCTGAATCGGCTGAGCTATATAGTAAGGTGATTTTCTTCGAATCGATTTTTCTGTGAAATGTATGGAAATAATCAACCAATTTTAATGCGGTTTGGCATAACAATTTCAGGTCCCGAGACCTATCATTTGAGGTATCAAAAACCGCAATCGGAGCACAATTGCAGATTTTGGATTTTTACAGCTCTGAATCGGCTGAGCTATAGTAAGGTGATTTTCTTTGAATCGAACTTTCTACGAAATGTATGGTATAGCAATTACAGGTGTCCTGACCTATCATTTGAGGTATCAAGAACCACAATCGGAGCACAATTGCAGATTTTGGATTTTTACAGCTCTGAATCGGCTGAGCTATAGTAAGGTGATTTTCTTCGAATCGATTTTTCTGTGAAATGTATGGAAATAATCAACCAATTTTAATGCGGTTTGGCATAACAATTTCAGGTCCCGAGACCTATCATTTGAGGTATCAAAAACCGCAATCGGAGCACAATTGCAGATTTTGGATTTTTACAGCTCTGAATCGGCTGAGCTATAGTAAGGTGATTTTCTTTGAATCGAACTTTCTACGAAATGTATGGTATAGCAATTACAGGTGTCCTGACCTATCATTTGAGGTGTCAAGAACCGCAATCGGAGCACAATTGCAGATTTTGGATTTTTACAGCTCTGAATCGGCTGAGCTATATAGTAAGGTGATTTTCTTCGAATCGATTTTTCTGTGAAATGTATGGAAATAATCAACCAATTTTAATGCGGTTTGGCATAACAATTTCAGGTCCCGAGACCTATCATTTGAGGTATCAAAAACCGCAATCGGAGCACAATTGCAGATTTTGGATTTTTACAGCTCTGAATCGGCTGAGCTATAGTAAGGTGATTTTCTTTGAATCGAACTTTCTACGAAATGTATGGTATAGCAATTACAGGTGTCCTGACCTATCATTTGAGGTGTCAAGAACCACAATCGGAGCACAATTGCAGATTTTGGATTTTTACAGCTCTGAATCGGCTGAGCTATAGTAAGGTGATTTTCTTCGAATCGATTTTTCTGTGAAATGTATGGAAATAATCAACCAATTTTAATGCGGTTTGGCATAACAATTTCAGGTCCCGAGACCTATCATTTGAGGTATCAAAAACCGCAATCGGAGCACAATTGCAGATTTTGGATTTTTACAGCTCTGAATCGGCTGAGCTATAGTAAGGTGATTTTCTTTGAATCGAACTTTCTACGAAATGTATGGTATAGCAATTACAGGTGTCCTGACCTATCATTTGAGGTGTCAAGAACCGCAATCGGAGCACAATTGCAGATTTTGGATTTTTACAGCTCTGAATCGGCTGAGCTATAGTAAGGTGATTTTCTTCGAATCGATTTTTCTGTGAAATGTATGGAAATAATCAACCAATTTTAATGCGGTTTGGCATAACAATTTCAGGTCCCGAGACCTATCATTTGAGGTATCAAAAACCGCAATCGGAGCACAATTGCAGATTTTGGATTTTTACAGCTCTGAATCGGCTGAGCTATAGTAAGGTGAATTTCTTTGAATCGAACTTTCTACGAAATGTATGGTATAGCAATTACAGGTGTCCTGACCTATCATTTGAGGTGTCAAGAACCGCAATCGGAGCACAATTGCAGATTTTGGATTTTTACAGCTCTGAATCGGCTGAGCTATAGTAAGGTGATTTTCTTCGAATCGATTTTTCTGTGAAATGTATGGAAATAATCAACCAATTTTAATGCGGTTTGGCATAACAATTGCAGGTCCCGAGACCTATCATTTGAGGTATCAAAAACCGCAATCGGAGCACAATTGCAGATTTTGGATTTTTACAGCTCTGAATCGGCTGAGCTATAGTAAGGTGATTTTCTTTGAATCGAACTTTCTACGAAATGTATGGTATAGCAATTACAGGTGTCCTGACCTATCATTTGAGGTGTCAAGAACCGCAATCGGAGCACAATTGCAGATTTTGGATTTTTACAGCTCTGAATCGGCTGAGCTATAGTAAGGTGATTTTCTTCGAATCGATTTTTCTGTGAAATGTATGGAAATAATCAACCAATTTTAATGCGGTTTGGCATAACAATTGCAGGTCCCGAGACCTATCATTTGAGGTATCAAAAACCGCAATCGGAGCACAATTGCAGATTTTGGATTTTTACAGCTCTGAATCGGCTGAGCTATAGTAAGGTGATTTTCTTTGAATCGAACTTTCTACGAAATGTATGGTATAGCAATTACAGGTGTCCTGACCTATCATTTGAGGTGTCAAGAACCGCAATCGGAGCACAATTGCAGATTTTGGATTTTTACAGCTCTGAATCGGCTGAGCTATAGTAAGGTGATTTTCTTCGAATCGATTTTTCTGTGAAATGTATGGAAATAATCAACCAATTTTAATGCGGTTTGGCATAACAATTACAGGTCCCGAGACCTATCATTTGAGGTATCAAAAACCGCAATCGGAGCACAATTGCAGATTTTGGATTTTTACAGCTCTGAATCGGCTGAGCTATAGTAAGGTGATTTTCTTTGAATCGAACTTTCTACGAAATGTATGGTATAGCAATTACAGGTGTCCTGACCTATCATTTGAGGTGTCAAGAACCGCAATCGGAGCACAATTGCAGATTTTGGATTTTTACAGCTCTGAATCGGCTGAGCTATAGTAAGGTGATTTTCTTCGAATCGATTTTTCTGTGAAATGTATGGAAATAATCAACCAATTTTAATGCGGTTTGGCATAACAATTTCAGGTCCCGAGACCTATCATTTGAGGTATCAAAAACCGCAATCGGAGCACAATTGCAGATTTTGGATTTTTACAGCTCTGAATCGGCTGAGCTATAGTAAGGTGATTTTCTTTGAATCGAACTTTCTACGAAATGTATGGTATAGCAATTACAGGTGTCCTGACCTATCATTTGAGGTGTCAAGAACCGCAATCGGAGCACAATTGCAGATTTTGGATTTTTACAGCTCTGAATCGGCTGAGCTATAGTAAGGTGATTTTCTTCGAATCGATTTTTCTGTGAAATGTATGGAAATAATCAACCAATTTTAATGCGGTTTGGCATAACAATTGCAGGTCCCGAGACCTATCATTTGAGGTATCAAAAACCGCAATCGGAGCACAATTGCAGATTTTGGATTTTTACAGCTCTGAATCGGCTGAGCTATAGTAAGGTGATTTTCTTTGAATCGAACTTTCTACGAAATGTATGGTATAGCAATTACAGGTGTCCTGACCTATCATTTGAGGTGTCAAGAACCGCAATCGGAGCACAATTGCAGATTTTGGATTTTTACAGCTCTGAATCGGCTGAGCTATAGTAAGGTGATTTTCTTCGAATCGATTTTTCTGTGAAATGTATGGAAATAATCAACCAATTTTAATGCGGTTTGGCATAACAATTTCAGGTCCCGAGACCTATCATTTGAGGTATCAAAAACCGCAATCGGAGCACAATTGCAGATTTTGGATTTTTACAGCTCTGAATCGGCTGAGCTATAGTAAGGTGATTTTCTTTGAATCGAACTTTCTACGAAATGTATGGTATAGCAATTACAGGTGTCCTGACCTATCATTTGAGGTGTCAAGAACCGCAATCGGAGCACAATTGCAGATTTTGGATTTTTACAGCTCTGAATCGGCTGAGCTATAGTAAGGTGATTTTCTTCGAATCGATTTTTCTGTGAAATGTATGGAAATAATCAACCAATTTTAATGCGGTTTGGCATAACAATTGCAGGTCCCGAGACCTATCATTTGAGGTATCAAAAACCGCAATCGGAGCACAATTGCAGATTTTGGATTTTTACAGCTCTGAATCGGCTGAGCTATAGTAAGGTGATTTTCTTTGAATCGAACTTTCTACGAAATGTATGGTATAGCAATTACAGGTGTCCTGACCTATCATTTGAGGTGTCAAGAACCGCAATCGGAGCACAATTGCAGATTTTGGATTTTTACAGCTCTGAATCGGCTGAGCTATAGTAAGGTGATTTTCTTCGAATCGATTTTTCTGTGAAATGTATGGAAATAATCAACCAATTTTAATGCGGTTTGGCATAACAATTGCAGGTCCCGAGACCTATCATTTGAGGTATCAAAAACCGCAATCGGAGCACAATTGCAGATTTTGGATTTTTACAGCTCTGAATCGGCTGAGCTATAGTAAGGTGATTTTCTTTGAATCGAACTTTCTACGAAATGTATGGTATAGCAATTACAGGTGTCCTGACCTATCATTTGAGGTGTCAAGAACCGCAATCGGAGCACAATTGCAGATTTTGGATTTTTACAGCTCTGAATCGGCTGAGCTATAGTAAGGTGATTTTCTTCGAATCGATTTTTCTGTGAAATGTATGGAAATAATCAACCAATTTTAATGCGGTTTGGCATAACAATTACAGGTCCCGAGACCTATCATTTGAGGTATCAAAAACCGCAATCGGAGCACAATTGCAGATTTTGGATTTTTACAGCTCTGAATCGGCTGAGCTATAGTAAGGTGATTTTCTTTGAATCGAACTTTCTACGAAATGTATGGTATAGCAATTACAGGTGTCCTGACCTATCATTTGAGGTGTCAAGAACCGCAATCGGAGCACAATTGCAGATTTTGGATTTTTACAGCTCTGAATCGGCTGAGCTATAGTAAGGTGATTTTCTTCGAATCGATTTTTCTGTGAAATGTATGGAAATAATCAACCAATTTTAATGCGGTTTGGCATAACAATTTCAGGTCCCGAGACCTATCATTTGAGGTATCAAAAACCGCAATCGGAGCACAATTGCAGATTTTGGATTTTTACAGCTCTGAATCGGCTGAGCTATAGTAAGGTGATTTTCTTTGAATCGAACTTTCTACGAAATGTATGGTATAGCAATTACAGGTGTCCTGACCTATCATTTGAGGTGTCAAGAACCGCAATCGGAGCACAATTGCAGATTTTGGATTTTTACAGCTCTGAATCGGCTGAGCTATAGTAAGGTGATTTTCTTCGAATCGATTTTTCTGTGAAATGTATGGAAATAATCAACCAATTTTAATGCGGTTTGGCATAACAATTTCAGGTCCCGAGACCTATCATTTGAGGTATCAAAAACCGCAATCGGAGCACAATTGCAGATTTTGGATTTTTACAGCTCTGAATCGGCTGAGCTATAGTAAGGTGATTTTCTTTGAATCGAACTTTCTACGAAATGTATGGTATAGCAATTACAGGTGTCCTGACCTATCATTTGAGGTGTCAAGAACCGCAATCGGAGCACAATTGCAGATTTTGGATTTTTACAGCTCTGAATCGGCTGAGCTATATAGTAAGGTGATTTTCTTCGAATCGATTTTTCTGTGAAATGTATGGAAATAATCAACCAATTTTAATGCGGTTTGGCATAACAATTTCAGGTCCCGAGACCTATCATTTGAGGTATCAAAAACCGCAATCGGAGCACAATTGCAGATTTTGGATTTTTACAGCTCTGAATCGGCTGAGCTATAGTAAGGTGATTTTCTTTGAATCGAACTTTCTACGAAATGTATGGTATAGCAATTACAGGTGTCCTGACCTATCATTTGAGGTATCAAGAACCACAATCGGAGCACAATTGCAGATTTTGGATTTTTACAGCTCTGAATCGGCTGAGCTATAGTAAGGTGATTTTCTTCGAATCGATTTTTCTGTGAAATGTATGGAAATAATCAACCAATTTTAATGCGGTTTGGCATAACAATTTCAGGTCCCGAGACCTATCATTTGAGGTATCAAAAACCGCAATCGGAGCACAATTGCAGATTTTGGATTTTTACAGCTCTGAATCGGCTGAGCTATAGTAAGGTGATTTTCTTTGAATCGAACTTTCTACGAAATGTATGGTATAGCAATTACAGGTGTCCTGACCTATCATTTGAGGTGTCAAGAACCGCAATCGGAGCACAATTGCAGATTTTGGATTTTTACAGCTCTGAATCGGCTGAGCTATATAGTAAGGTGATTTTCTTCGAATCGATTTTTCTGTGAAATGTATGGAAATAATCAACCAATTTTAATGCGGTTTGGCATAACAATTTCAGGTCCCGAGACCTATCATTTGAGGTATCAAAAACCGCAATCGGAGCACAATTGCAGATTTTGGATTTTTACAGCTCTGAATCGGCTGAGCTATAGTAAGGTGATTTTCTTTGAATCGAACTTTCTACGAAATGTATGGTATAGCAATTACAGGTGTCCTGACCTATCATTTGAGGTGTCAAGAACCACAATCGGAGCACAATTGCAGATTTTGGATTTTTACAGCTCTGAATCGGCTGAGCTATAGTAAGGTGATTTTCTTCGAATCGATTTTTCTGTGAAATGTATGGAAATAATCAACCAATTTTAATGCGGTTTGGCATAACAATTTCAGGTCCCGAGACCTATCATTTGAGGTATCAAAAACCGCAATCGGAGCACAATTGCAGATTTTGGATTTTTACAGCTCTGAATCGGCTGAGCTATAGTAAGGTGATTTTCTTTGAATCGAACTTTCTACGAAATGTATGGTATAGCAATTACAGGTGTCCTGACCTATCATTTGAGGTGTCAAGAACCGCAATCGGAGCACAATTGCAGATTTTGGATTTTTACAGCTCTGAATCGGCTGAGCTATAGTAAGGTGATTTTCTTCGAATCGATTTTTCTGTGAAATGTATGGAAATAATCAACCAATTTTAATGCGGTTTGGCATAACAATTTCAGGTCCCGAGACCTATCATTTGAGGTATCAAAAACCGCAATCGGAGCACAATTGCAGATTTTGGATTTTTACAGCTCTGAATCGGCTGAGCTATAGTAAGGTGATTTTCTTTGAATCGAACTTTCTACGAAATGTATGGTATAGCAATTACAGGTGTCCTGACCTATCATTTGAGGTGTCAAGAACCGCAATCGGAGCACAATTGCAGATTTTGGATTTTTACAGCTCTGAATCGGCTGAGC
Source organism: Tipula vernalis (assembly GCA_958295665.1). Taxonomy (NCBI): domain Eukaryota; kingdom Metazoa; phylum Arthropoda; class Insecta; order Diptera; family Tipulidae; genus Tipula; species Tipula vernalis. The sequence goes on along the minus strand of OY282558.1, from coordinate 457,205,875 downwards.
TATAGTAAGGTGATTTTCTTCGAATCGATTTTTCTGTGAAATGTATGGAAATAATCAACCAATTTTAATGCGGTTTGGCATAACAATTGCAGGTCCCGAGACCTATCATTTGAGGTATCAAAAACCGCAATCGGAGCACAATTGCAGATTTTGGATTTTTACAGCTCTGAATCGGCTGAGCTATAGTAAGGTGATTTTCTTTGAATCGAACTTTCTACGAAATGTATGGTATAGCAATTACAGGTGTCCTGACCTATCATTTGAGGTGTCAAGAACCGCAATCGGAGCACAATTGCAGATTTTGGATTTTTACAGCTCTGAATCGGCTGAGCTATAGTAAGGTGATTTTCTTCGAAGCGATTTTTCTGTGAAATGTATGGAAATAATCAACCAATTTTAATGCGGTTTGGCATAACAATTACAGGTCCCGAGACCTATCATTTGAGGTATCAAAAACCGCAATCGGAGCACAATTGCAGATTTTGGATTTTTACAGCTCTGAATCGGCTGAGCTATAGTAAGGTGATTTTCTTTGAATCGAACTTTCTACGAAATGTATGGTATAGCAATTACAGGTGTCCTGACCTATCATTTGAGGTGTCAAGAACCGCAATCGGAGCACAATTGCAGATTTTGGATTTTTACAGCTCTGAATCGGCTGAGCTATATAGTAAGGTGATTTTCTTCGAATCGATTTTTCTGTGAAATGTATAGAAATAATCAACCAATTTTAATGCGGTTTGGCATAACAATTTCAGGTCCCGAGACCTATCATTTGAGGTATCAAAAACCGCAATCGGAGCACAATTGCAGATTTTGGATTTTTACAGCTCTGAATCGGCTGAGCTATAGTAAGGTGATTTTCTTTGAATCGAACTTTCTACGAAATGTATGGTATAGCAATTACAGGTGTCCTGACCTATCATTTGAGGTGTCAAGAACCGCAATCGGAGCACAATTGCAGATTTTGGATTTTTACAGCTCTGAATCGGTTGAGCTATAGTAAGGTGATTTTCTTCGAATCGATTTTTCTGTGAAATGTATGGAAATAATCAACCAATTTTAATGCGGTTTGGCATAACAATTTCAGGTCCCGAGACCTATCATTTGAGGTATCAAAAACCGCAATCGGAGCACAATTGCAGATTTTGGATTTTTACAGCTCTGAATCGGCTGAGCTATAGTAAGGTGATTTTCTTTGAATCGAACTTTCTACGAAATGTATGGTATAGCAATTACAGGTGTCCTGACCTATCATTTGAGGTGTCAAGAACCGCAATCGGAGCACAATTGCAGATTTTGGATTTTTACAGCTCTGAATCGGCTGAGCTATAGTAAGGTGATTTTCTTCGAATCGATTTTTCTGTGAAATGTATGGAAATAATCAACCAATTTTAATGCGGTTTGGCATAACAATTTCAGGTCCCGAGACCTATCATTTGAGGTATCAAAAACCGCAATCGGAGCACAATTGCAGATTTTGGATTTTTACAGCTCTGAATCGGCTGAGCTATAGTAAGGTGATTTTCTTTGAATCGAACTTTCTACGAAATGTATGGTATAGCAATTACAGGTGTCCTGACCTATCATTTGAGGTGTCAAGAACCGCAATCGGAGCACAATTGCAGATTTTGGATTTTTACAGCTCTGAATCGGCTGAGCTATATAGTAAGGTGATTTTCTTCGAATCGATTTTTCTGTGAAATGTATGGAAATAATCAACCAATTTTAATGCGGTTTGGCATAACAATTTCAGGTCCCGAGACCTATCATTTGAGGTATCAAAAACCGCAATCGGAGCACAATTGCAGATTTTGGATTTTTACAGCTCTGAATCGGCTGAGCTATAGTAAGGTGATTTTCTTTGAATCGAACTTTCTACGAAATGTATGGTATAGCAATTACAGGTGTCCTGACCTATCATTTGAGGTATCAAGAACCACAATCGGAGCACAATTGCAGATTTTGGATTTTTACAGCTCTGAATCGGCTGAGCTATAGTAAGGTGATTTTCTTCGAATCGATTTTTCTGTGAAATGTATGGAAATAATCAACCAATTTTAATGCGGTTTGGCATAACAATTTCAGGTCCCGAGACCTATCATTTGAGGTATCAAAAACCGCAATCGGAGCACAATTGCAGATTTTGGATTTTTACAGCTCTGAATCGGCTGAGCTATAGTAAGGTGATTTTCTTTGAATCGAACTTTCTACGAAATGTATGGTATAGCAATTACAGGTGTCCTGACCTATCATTTGAGGTGTCAAGAACCGCAATCGGAGCACAATTGCAGATTTTGGATTTTTACAGCTCTGAATCGGCTGAGCTATATAGTAAGGTGATTTTCTTCGAATCGATTTTTCTGTGAAATGTATGGAAATAATCAACCAATTTTAATGCGGTTTGGCATAACAATTTCAGGTCCCGAGACCTATCATTTGAGGTATCAAAAACCGCAATCGGAGCACAATTGCAGATTTTGGATTTTTACAGCTCTGAATCGGCTGAGCTATAGTAAGGTGATTTTCTTTGAATCGAACTTTCTACGAAATGTATGGTATAGCAATTACAGGTGTCCTGACCTATCATTTGAGGTGTCAAGAACCACAATCGGAGCACAATTGCAGATTTTGGATTTTTACAGCTCTGAATCGGCTGAGCTATAGTAAGGTGATTTTCTTCGAATCGATTTTTCTGTGAAATGTATGGAAATAATCAACCAATTTTAATGCGGTTTGGCATAACAATTTCAGGTCCCGAGACCTATCATTTGAGGTATCAAAAACCGCAATCGGAGCACAATTGCAGATTTTGGATTTTTACAGCTCTGAATCGGCTGAGCTATAGTAAGGTGATTTTCTTTGAATCGAACTTTCTACGAAATGTATGGTATAGCAATTACAGGTGTCCTGACCTATCATTTGAGGTGTCAAGAACCGCAATCGGAGCACAATTGCAGATTTTGGATTTTTACAGCTCTGAATCGGCTGAGCTATAGTAAGGTGATTTTCTTCGAATCGATTTTTCTGTGAAATGTATGGAAATAATCAACCAATTTTAATGCGGTTTGGCATAACAATTTCAGGTCCCGAGACCTATCATTTGAGGTATCAAAAACCGCAATCGGAGCACAATTGCAGATTTTGGATTTTTACAGCTCTGAATCGGCTGAGCTATAGTAAGGTGATTTTCTTTGAATCGAACTTTCTACGAAATGTATGGTATAGCAATTACAGGTGTCCTGACCTATCATTTGAGGTGTCAAGAACCGCAATCGGAGCACAATTGCAGATTTTGGATTTTTACAGCTCTGAATCGGCTGAGCTATAGTAAGGTGATTTTCTTCGAATCGATTTTTCTGTGAAATGTATGGAAATAATCAACCAATTTTAATGCGGTTTGGCATAACAATTGCAGGTCCCGAGACCTATCATTTGAGGTATCAAAAACCGCAATCGGAGCACAATTGCAGATTTTGGATTTTTACAGCTCTGAATCGGCTGAGCTATAGTAAGGTGATTTTCTTTGAATCGAACTTTCTACGAAATGTATGGTATAGCAATTACAGGTGTCCTGACCTATCATTTGAGGTGTCAAGAACCGCAATCGGAGCACAATTGCAGATTTTGGATTTTTACAGCTCTGAATCGGCTGAGCTATAGTAAGGTGATTTTCTTCGAAGCGATTTTTCTGTGAAATGTATGGAAATAATCAACCAATTTTAATGCGGTTTGGCATAACAATTACAGGTCCCGAGACCTATCATTTGAGGTATCAAAAACCGCAATCGGAGCACAATTGCAGATTTTGGATTTTTACAGCTCTGAATCGGCTGAGCTATAGTAAGGTGATTTTCTTTGAATCGAACTTTCTACGAAATGTATGGTATAGCAATTACAGGTGTCCTGACCTATCATTTGAGGTGTCAAGAACCGCAATCGGAGCACAATTGCAGATTTTGGATTTTTACAGCTCTGAATCGGCTGAGCTATATAGTAAGGTGATTTTCTTCGAATCGATTTTTCTGTGAAATGTATAGAAATAATCAACCAATTTTAATGCGGTTTGGCATAACAATTTCAGGTCCCGAGACCTATCATTTGAGGTATCAAAAACCGCAATCGGAGCACAATTGCAGATTTTGGATTTTTACAGCTCTGAATCGGCTGAGCTATAGTAAGGTGATTTTCTTTGAATCGAACTTTCTACGAAATGTATGGTATAGCAATTACAGGTGTCCTGACCTATCATTTGAGGTGTCAAGAACCGCAATCGGAGCACAATTGCAGATTTTGGATTTTTACAGCTCTGAATCGGCTGAGCTATAGTAAGGTGATTTTCTTCGAATCGATTTTTCTGTGAAATGTATGGAAATAATCAACCAATTTTAATGCGGTTTGGCATAACAATTTCAGGTCCCGAGACCTATCATTTGAGGTATCAAAAACCGCAATCGGAGCACAATTGCAGATTTTGGATTTTTACAGCTCTGAATCGGCTGAGCTATAGTAAGGTGATTTTCTTTGAATCGAACTTTCTACGAAATGTATGGTATAGCAATTACAGGTGTCCTGACCTATCATTTGAGGTGTCAAGAACCGCAATCGGAGCACAATTGCAGATTTTGGATTTTTACAGCTCTGAATCGGCTGAGCTATAGTAAGGTGATTTTCTTCGAATCGATTTTTCTGTGAAATGTATGGAAATAATCAACCAATTTTAATGCGGTTTGGCATAACAATTTCAGGTCCCGAGACCTATCATTTGAGGTATCAAAAACCGCAATCGGAGCACAATTGCAAATTTTGGATTTTTACAGCTCTGAATCGGCTGAGCTATAGTAAGGTGATTTTCTTTGAATCGAACTTTCTACGAAATGTATGGTATAGCAATTACAGGTGTCCTGACCTATCATTTGAGGTGTCAAGAACCGCAATCGGAGCACAATTGCAGATTTTGGATTTTTACAGCTCTGAATCGGCTGAGCTATAGTAAGGTGATTTTCTTCGAATCGATTTTTCTGTGAAATGTATGGAAATAATCAACCAATTTTAATGCGGTTTGGCATAACAATTTCAGGTCCCGAGACCTATCATTTGAGGTATCAAAAACCGCAATCGGAGCACAATTGCAGATTTTGGATTTTTACAGCTCTGAATCGGCTGAGCTATAGTAAGGTGATTTTCTTTGAATCGAACTTTCTACGAAATGTATGGTATAGCAATTACAGGTGTCCTGACCTATCATTTGAGGTGTCAAGAACCACAATCGGAGCACAATTGCAGATTTTGGATTTTTACAGCTCTGAATCGGCTGAGCTATAGTAAGGTGATTTTCTTCGAATCGATTTTTCTGTGAAATGTATGGAAATAATCAACCAATTTTAATACGGTTTGGCATAACAATTTCAGGTCCCGAGACCTATCATTTGAGGTATCAAAAACCGCAATCGGAGCACAATTGCAAATTTTGGATTTTTACAGCTCTGAATCGGCTGAGCTATAGTAAGGTGATTTTCTTTGAATCGAACTTTCTACGAAATGTATGGTATAGCAATTACAGGTGTCCTGACCTATCATTTGAGGTGTCAAGAACCGCAATCGGAGCACAATTGCAGATTTTGGATTTTTACAGCTCTGAATCGGCTGAGCTATAGTAAGGTGATTTTCTTCGAAGCGATTTTTCTGTGAAATGTATGGAAATAATCAACCAATTTTAATGCGGTTTGGCATAACAATTTCAGGTCCCGAGACCTATCATTTGAGGTATCAAAAACCGCAATCGGAGCACAATTGCAGATTTTGGAGTTTTACAGCTCTGAATCGGCTGAGCTATAGTAAGGTGATTTTCTTTGAATCGAACTTTCTACGAAATGTATGGTATAGCAATTACAGGTGTCCTGACCTATCATTTGAGGTGTCAAGAACCGCAATCGGAGCACAATTGCAGATTTTGGATTTTTACAGCTCTGAATCGGCTGAGCTATAGTAAGGTGATTTTCTTCGAATCGATTTTTCTGTGAAATGTATGGAAATAATCAACCAATTTTAATGCGGTTTGGCATAACAATTTCAGGTCCCGAGACCTATCATTTGAGGTATCAAAAACCGCAATCGGAGCACAATTGCAAATTTTGGATTTTTACAGCTCTGAATCGGCTGAGCTATAGTAAGGTGATTTTCTTTGAATCGAACTTTCTACGAAATGTATGGTATAGCAATTACAGGTGTCCTGACCTATCATTTGAGGTGTCAAGAACCGCAATCGGAGCACAATTGCAGATTTTGGATTTTTACAGCTCTGAATCGGCTGAGCTATATAGTAAGGTGATTTTCTTCGAATCGATTTTTCTGTGAAATGTATGGAAATAATCAACCAATTTTAATGCGGTTTGGCATAACAATTTCAGGTCCCGAGACCTATCATTTGAGGTATCAAAAACCGCAATCGGAGCACAATTGCAGATTTTGGATTTTTACAGCTCTGAATCGGCTGAGCTATAGTAAGGTGATTTTCTTTGAATCGAACTTTCTACGAAATGTATGGTATAGCAATTACAGGTGTCCTGACCTATCATTTGAGGTGTCAAGAACCGCAATCGGAGCACAATTGCAGATTTTGGATTTTTACAGCTCTGAATCGGCTGAGCTATAGTAAGGTGATTTTCTTCGAATCGATTTTTCTGTGAAATGTATGGAAATAATCAACCAATTTTAATGCGGTTTGGCATAACAATTTCAGGTCCCGAGACCTATCATTTGAGGTATCAAAAACCGCAATCGGAGCACAATTGCAAATTTTGGATTTTTACAGCTCTGAATCGGCTGAGCTATAGTAAGGTGATTTTCTTTGAATCGAACTTTCTACGAAATGTATGGTATAGCAATTACAGGTGTCCTGACCTATCATTTGAGGTGTCAAGAACCGCAATCGGAGCACAATTGCAGATTTTGGATTTTTACAGCTCTGAATCGGCTGAGCTATAGTAAGGTGATTTTCTTCGAAGCGATTTTTCTGTGAAATGTATGGAAATAATCAACCAATTTTAATGCGGTTTGGCATAACAATTTCAGGTCCCGAGACCTATCATTTGAGGTATCAAAAACCGCAATCGGAGCACAATTGCAGATTTTGGAGTTTTACAGCTCTGAATCGGCTGAGCTATAGTAAGGTGATTTTCTTTGAATCGAACTTTCTACGAAATGTATGGTATAGCAATTACAGGTGTCCTGACCTATCATTTGAGGTGTCAAGAACCGCAATCGGAGCACAATTGCAGATTTTGGATTTTTACAGCTCTGAATCGGCTGAGCTATAGTAAGGTGATTTTCTTCGAATCGATTTTTCTGTGAAATGTATGGAAATAATCAACCAATTTTAATGCGGTTTGGCATAACAATTTCAGGTCCCGAGACCTATCATTTGAGGTATCAAAAACCGCAATCGGAGCACAATTGCAAATTTTGGATTTTTACAGCTCTGAATCGGCTGAGCTATAGTAAGGTGATTTTCTTTGAATCGAACTTTCTACGAAATGTATGGTATAGCAATTACAGGTGTCCTGACCTATCATTTGAGGTGTCAAGAACCGCAATCGGAGCACAATTGCAGATTTTGGATTTTTACAGCTCTGAATCGGCTGAGCTATATAGTAAGGTGATTTTCTTCGAATCGATTTTTCTGTGAAATGTATGGAAATAATCAACCAATTTTAATGCGGTTTGGCATAACAATTTCAGGTCCCGAGACCTATCATTTGAGGTATCAAAAACCGCAATCGGAGCACAATTGCAGATTTTGGATTTTTACAGCTCTGAATCGGCTGAGCTATAGTAAGGTGATTTTCTTTGAATCGAACTTTCTACGAAATGTATGGTATAGCAATTACAGGTGTCCTGACCTATCATTTGAGGTGTCAAGAACCGCAATCGGAGCACAATTGCAGATTTTGGATTTTTACAGCTCTGAATCGGCTGAGCTATAGTAAGGTGATTTTCTTCGAAGCGATTTTTCTGTGAAATGTATGGAAATAATCAACCAATTTTAATGCGGTTTGGCATAACAATTTCAGGTCCCGAGACCTATCATTTGAGGTATCAAAAACCGCAATCGGAGCACAATTGCAGATTTTGGAGTTTTACAGCTCTGAATCGGCTGAGCTATAGTAAGGTGATTTTCTTTGAATCGAACTTTCTACGAAATGTATGGTATAGCAATTACAGGTGTCCTGACCTATCATTTGAGGTGTCAAGAACCGCAATCGGAGCACAATTGCAGATTTTGGATTTTTACAGCTCTGAATCGGCTGAGCTATAGTAAGGTGATTTTCTTCGAATCGATTTTTCTGTGAAATGTATGGAAATAATCAACCAATTTTAATGCGGTTTGGCATAACAATTTCAGGTCCCGAGACCTATCATTTGAGGTATCAAAAACCGCAATCGGAGCACAATTGCAAATTTTGGATTTTTACAGCTCTGAATCGGCTGAGCTATAGTAAGGTGATTTTCTTTGAATCGAACTTTCTACGAAATGTATGGTATAGCAATTACAGGTGTCCTGACCTATCATTTGAGGTGTCAAGAACCGCAATCGGAGCACAATTGCAGATTTTGGATTTTTACAGCTCTGAATCGGCTGAGCTATATAGTAAGGTGATTTTCTTCGAATCGATTTTTCTGTGAAATGTATGGAAATAATCAACCAATTTTAATGCGGTTTGGCATAACAATTTCAGGTCCCGAGACCTATCATTTGAGGTATCAAAAACCGCAATCGGAGCACAATTGCAGATTTTGGATTTTTACAGCTCTGAATCGGCTGAGCTATAGTAAGGTGATTTTCTTTGAATCGAACTTTCTACGAAATGTATGGTATAGCAATTACAGGTGTCCTGACCTATCATTTGAGGTGTCAAGAACCACAATCGGAGCACAATTGCAGATTTTGGATTTTTACAGCTCTGAATCGGCTGAGCTATATAGTAAGGTGATTTTCTTCGAATCGATTTTTCTGTGAAATGTATGGAAATAATCAACCAATTTTAATGCGGTTTGGCATAACAATTTCAGGTCCCGAGACCTATCATTTGAGGTATCAAAAACCGCAATCGGAGCACAATTGCAGATTTTGGATTTTTACAGCTCTGAATCGGCTGAGCTATAGTAAGGTGATTTTCTTTGAATCGAACTTTCTACGAAATGTATGGTATAGCAATTACAGGTGTCCTGACCTATCATTTGAGGTGTCAAGAACCGCAATCGGAGCACAATTGCAGATTTTGGATTTTTACAGCTCTGAATCGGCTGAGCTATAGTAAGGTGATTTTCTTCGAATCGATTTTTCTGTGAAATGTATGGAAATAATCAACCAATTTTAATGCGGTTTGGCATAACAATTACAGGTCCCGAGACCTATCATTTGAGGTATCAAAAACCGCAATCGGAGCACAATTGCAGATTTTGGATTTTTACAGCTCTGAATCGGCTGAGCTATAGTAAGGTGATTTTCTTTGAATCGAACTTTCTACGAAATGTATGGTATAGCAATTACAGGTGTCCTGACCTATCATTTGAGGTGTCAAGAACCGCAATCGGAGCACAATTGCAGATTTTGGATTTTTACAGCTCTGAATCGGTTGAGCTATAGTAAGGTGATTTTCTTCGAATCGATTTTTCTGTGAAATGTATGGAAATAATCAACCAATTTTAATGCGGTTTGGCATAACAATTTCAGGTCCCGAGACCTATCATTTGAGGTATCAAAAACCGCAATCGGAGCACAATTGCAGATTTTGGATTTTTACAGCTCTGAATCGGCTGAGCTATAGTAAGGTGATTTTCTTTGAATCGAACTTTCTACGAAATGTATGGTATAGCAATTACAGGTGTCCTGACCTATCATTTGAGGTGTCAAGAACCGCAATCGGAGCACAATTGCAGATTTTGGATTTTTACAGCTCTGAATCGGCTGAGCTATAGTAAGGTGATTTTCTTCGAATCGATTTTTCTGTGAAATGTATGGAAATAATCAACCAATTTTAATGCGGTTTGGCATAACAATTTCAGGTCCCGAGACCTATCATTTGAGGTATCAAAAAACCGCAATCGGAGCACAATTGCAGATTTTGGATTTTTACAGCTCTGAATCGGCTGAGCTATAGTAAGGTGATTTTCTTTGAATCGAACTTTCTACGAAATGTATGGTATAGCAATTACAGGTGTCCTGACCTATCATTTGAGGTGTCAAGAACCGCAATCGGAGCACAATTGCAGATTTTGGATTTTTACAGCTCTGAATCGGCTGAGCTATAGTAAGGTGATTTTCTTCGAATCGATTTTTCTGTGAAATGTATGGAAATAATCAACCAATTTTAATGCGGTTTGGCATAACAATTTCAGGTCCCGAGACCTATCATTTGAGGTATCAAAAACCGCAATCGGAGCACAATTGCAGATTTTGGATTTTTACAGCTCTGAATCGGCTGAGCTATAGTAAGGTGATTTTCTTTGAATCGAACTTTCTACGAAATGTATGGTATAGCAATTACAGGTGTCCTGACCTATCATTTGAGGTGTCAAGAACCGCAATCGGAGCACAATTGCAGATTTTGGATTTTTACAGCTCTGAATCGGCTGAGCTATAGTAAGGTGATTTTCTTCGAATCGATTTTTCTGTGAAATGTATGGAAATAATCAACCAATTTTAATGCGGTTTGGCATAACAATTTCAGGTCCCGAGACCTATCATTTGAGGTATCAAAAACCGCAATCGGAGCACAATTGCAGATTTTGGATTTTTACAGCTCTGAATCGGCTGAGCTATAGTAAGGTGATTTTCTTTGAATCGAACTTTCTACGAAATGTATGGTATAGCAATTACAGGTGTCCTGACCTATCATTTGAGGTGTCAAGAACCGCAATCGGAGCACAATTGCAGATTTTGGATTTTTACAGCTCTGAATCGGCTGAGCTATAGTAAGGTGATTTTCTTCGAATCGAATTTTCTGTGAAATGTATGGAAATAATCAACCAATTTTAATGCGGTTTGGCATAACAATTTCAGGTCCCGAGACCTATCATTTGAGGTATCAAAAACCGCAATCGGAGCACAATTGCAGATTTTGGATTTTTACAGCTCTGAATCGGCTGAGCTATAGTAAGGTGATTTTCTTTGAATCGAACTTTCTACGAAATGTATGGTATAGCAATTACAGGTGTCCTGACCTATCATTTGAGGTGTCAAGAACCGCAATCGGAGCACAATTGCAGATTTTGGATTTTTACAGCTCTGAATCGGCTGAGCTATAGTAAGGTGATTTTCTTCGAATCGATTTTTCTGTGAAATGTATGGAAATAATCAACCAATTTTAATGCGGTTTGGCATAACAATTTCAGGTCCCGAGACCTATCATTTGAGGTATCAAAAACCGCAATCGGAGCACAATTGCAGATTTTGGATTTTTACAGCTCTGAATCGGCTGAGCTATAGTAAGGTGATTTTCTTTGAATCGAACTTTCTACGAAATGTATGGTATAGCAATTACAGGTGTCCTGACCTATCATTTGAGGTGTCAAGAACCGCAATCGGAGCACAATTGCAGATTTTGGATTTTTACAGCTCTGAATCGGCTGAGCTATAGTAAGGTGATTTTCTTCGAATCGATTTTTCTGTGAAATGTATGGAAATAATCAACCAATTTTAATGCGGTTTGGCATAACAATTACAGGTCCCGAGACCTATCATTTGAGGTATCAAAAACCGCAATCGGAGCACAATTGCAGATTTTGGATTTTTACAGCTCTGAATCGGCTGAGCTATAGTAAGGTGATTTTCTTTGAATCGAACTTTCTACGAAATGTATGGTATAGCAATTACAGGTGTCCTGACCTATCATTTGAGGTGTCAAGAACCGCAATCGGAGCACAATTGCAGATTTTGGATTTTTACAGCTCTGAATCGGCTGAGCTATAGTAAGGTGATTTTCTTCGAATCGATTTTTCTGTGAAATGTATGGAAATAATCAACCAATTTTAATGCGGTTTGGCATAACAATTACAGGTCCCGAGACCTATCATTTGAGGTATCAAAAACCGCAATCGGAGCACAATTGCAGATTTTGGATTTTTACAGCTCTGAATCGGCTGAGCTATAGTAAGGTGATTTTCTTTGAATCGAACTTTCTACGAAATGTATGGTATAGCAATTACAGGTGTCCTGACCTATCATTTGAGGTGTCAAGAACCGCAATCGGAGCACAATTGCAGATTTTGGATTTTTACAGCTCTGAATCGGCTGAGCTATAGTAAGGTGATTTTCTTCGAATCGATTTTTCTGTGAAATGTATGGAAATAATCAACCAATTTTAATGCGGTTTGGCATAACAATTACAGGTCCCGAGACCTATCATTTGAGGTATCAAAAACCGCAATCGGAGCACAATTGCAGATTTTGGATTTTTACAGCTCTGAATCGGCTGAGCTATAGTAAGGTGATTTTCTTTGAATCGAACTTTCTACGAAATGTATGGTATAGCAATTACAGGTGTCCTGACCTATCATTTGAGGTGTCAAGAACCGCAATCGGAGCACAATTGCAGATTTTGGATTTTTACAGCTCTGAATCGGCTGAGCTATAGTAAGGTGATTTTCTTCGAATCGATTTTTCTGTGAAATGTATGGAAATAATCAACCAATTTTAATGCGGTTTGGCATAACAATTTCAGGTCCCGAGACCTATCATTTGAGGTATCAAAAACCGCAATCGGAGCACAATTGCAGATTTTGGATTTTTACAGCTCTGAATCGGCTGAGCTATAGTAAGGTGATTTTCTTTGAATCGAACTTTCTACGAAATGTATGGTATAGCAATTACAGGTGTCCTGACCTATCATTTGAGGTGTCAAGAACCGCAATCGGAGCACAATTGCAGATTTTGGATTTTTACAGCTCTGAATCGGCTGAGCTATAGTAAGGTGATTTTCTTCGAATCGATTTTTCTGTGAAATGTATGGAAATAATCAACCAATTTTAATGCGGTTTGGCATAACAATTACAGGTCCCGAGACCTATCATTTGAGGTATCAAAAACCGCAATCGGAGCACAATTGCAGATTTTGGATTTTTACAGCTCTGAATCGGCTGAGCTATAGTAAGGTGATTTTCTTTGAATCGAACTTTCTACGAAATGTATGGTATAGCAATTACAGGTGTCCTGACCTATCATTTGAGGTGTCAAGAACCGCAATCGGAGCACAATTGCAGATTTTGGATTTTTACAGCTCTGAATCGGCTGAGCTATAGTAAGGTGATTTTCTTCGAATCGAACTTTCTACGAAATGTATGGTATAGCAATTACAGGTGTCCTGACCTATCATTTGAGGTGTCAAGAACCGCAATCGGAGCACAATTGCAGATTTTGGATTTTTACAGCTCTGAATCGGCTGAGCTATAGTAAGGTGATTTTCTTCGAATCGATTTTTCTGTGAAATGTATGGAAATAATCAACCAATTTTAATGCGGTTTGGCATAACAATTACAGGTCCCGAGACCTATCATTTGAGGTATCAAAAACCGCAATCGGAGCACAATTGCAGATTTTGGATTTTTACAGCTCTGAATCGGCTGAGCTATAGTAAGGTGATTTTCTTTGAATCGAACTTTCTACGAAATGTATGGTATAGCAATTACAGGTGTCCTGACCTATCATTTGAGGTGTCAAGAACCGCAATCGGAGCACAATTGCAGATTTTGGATTTTTACAGCTCTGAATCGGCTGAGCTATAGTAAGGTGATTTTCTTCGAATCGATTTTTCTGTGAAATGTATGGAAATAATCAACCAATTTTAATGCGGTTTGGCATAACAATTTCAGGTCCCGAGACCTATCATTTGAGGTATCAAAAACCGCAATCGGAGCACAATTGCAGATTTTGGATTTTTACAGCTCTGAATCGGCTGAGCTATAGTAAGGTGATTTTCTTTGAATCGAACTTTCTACGAAATGTATGGTATAGCAATTACAGGTGTCCTGACCTATCATTTGAGGTGTCAAGAACCGCAATCGGAGCACAATTGCAGATTTTGGATTTTTACAGCTCTGAATCGGCTGAGCTATAGTAAGGTGATTTTCTTCGAATCGATTTTTCTGTGAAATGTATGGAAATAATAAACCAATTTTAATGCGGTTTGGCATAACAATTTCAGGTCCCGAGACCTATCATTTGAGGTATCAAAAACCGCAATCGGAGCACAATTGCAGATTTTGGATTTTTACAGCTCTGAATCGGCTGAGCTATAGTAAGGTGATTTTCTTCGAATCGAACTTTCTACGAAATGTATGGTATAGCAATTACAGGTGTCCTGACCTATCATTTGAGGTGTCAAGAACCGCAATCGGAGCACAATTGCAGATTTTGGATTTTTACAGCTCTGAATCGGCTGAGCTATAGTAAGGTGATTTTCTTCGAATCGATTTTTCTGTGAAATGTATGGAAATAATCAACCAATTTTAATGCGGTTTGGCATAACAATTACAGGTCCCGAGACCTATCATTTGAGGTATCAAAAACCGCAATCGGAGCACAATTGCAGATTTTGGATTTTTACAGCTCTGAATCGGCTGAGCTATAGTAAGGTGATTTTCTTTGAATCGAACTTTCTACGAAATGTATGGTATAGCAATTACAGGTGTCCTGACCTATCATTTGAGGTGTCAAGAACCGCAATCGGAGCACAATTGCAGATTTTGGATTTTTACAGCTCTGAATCGGCTGAGCTATAGTAAGGTGATTTTCTTCGAATCGAACTTTCTACGAAATGTATGGTATAGCAATTACAGGTGTCCTGACCTATCATTTGAGGTGTCAAGAACCGCAATCGGAGCACAATTGCAGATTTTGGATTTTTACAGCTCTGAATCGGCTGAGCTATAGTAAGGTGATTTTCTTCGAATCGATTTTTCTGTGAAATGTATGGAAATAATCAACCAATTTTAATGCGGTTTGGCATAACAATTACAGGTCCCGAGACCTATCATTTGAGGTATCAAAAACCGCAATCGGAGCACAATTGCAGATTTTGGATTTTTACAGCTCTGAATCGGCTGAGCTATAGTAAGGTGATTTTCTTTGAATCGAACTTTCTACGAAATGTATGGTATAGCAATTACAGGTGTCCTGACCTATCATTTGAGGTGTCAAGAACCGCAAGCGGAGCACAATTGCAGATTTTGGATTTTTACAGCTCTGAATCGGCTGAGCTATAGTAAGGTGATTTTCTTCGAATCGATTTTTCTGTGAAATGTATGGAAATAATCAACCAATTTTAATGCGGTTTGGCATAACAATTACAGGTCCCGAGACCTATCATTTGAGGTATCAAAAACCGCAATCGGAGCACAATTGCAGATTTTGGATTTTTACAGCTCTGAATCGGCTGAGCTATAGTAAGGTGATTTTCTTTGAATCGAACTTTCTACGAAATGTATGGTATAGCAATTACAGGTGTCCTGACCTATCATTTGAGGTGTCAAGAACCGCAATCGGAGCACAATTGCAGATTTTGGATTTTTACAGCTCTGAATCGGCTGAGCTATAGTAAGGTGATTTTCTTCGAATCGATTTTTCTGTGAAATGTATGGAAATAATCAACCAATTTTAATGCGGTTTGGCATAACAATTTCAGGTCCCGAGACCTATCATTTGAGGTATCAAAAACCGCAATCGGAGCACAATTGCAGATTTTGGATTTTTACAGCTCTGAATCGGCTGAGCTATAGTAAGGTGATTTTCTTTGAATCGAACTTTCTACGAAATGTATGGTATAGCAATTACAGGTGTCCTGACCTATCATTTGAGGTGTCAAGAACCGCAATCGGAGCACAATTGCAGATTTTGGATTTTTACAGCTCTGAATCGGCTGAGCTATAGTAAGGTGATTTTCTTCGAATCGAACTTTCTACGAAATGTATGGTATAGCAATTACAGGTGTCCTGACCTATCATTTGAGGTGTCAAGAACCGCAATCGGAGCACAATTGCAGATTTTGGATTTTTACAGCTCTGAATCGGCTGAGCTATAGTAAGGTGATTTTCTTCGAATCGATTTTTCTGTGAAATGTATGGAAATAATCAACCAATTTTAATGCGGTTTGGCATAACAATTACAGGTCCCGAGACCTATCATTTGAGGTATCAAAAACCGCAATCGGAGCACAATTGCAGATTTTGGATTTTTACAGCTCTGAATCGGCTGAGCTATAGTAAGGTGATTTTCTTTGAATCGAACTTTCTACGAAATGTATGGTATAGCAATTACAGGTGTCCTGACCTATCATTTGAGGTGTCAAGAACCGCAATCGGAGCACAATTGCAGATTTTGGATTTTTACAGCTCTGAATCGGCTGAGCTATAGTAAGGTGATTTTCTTCGAATCGATTTTTCTGTGAAATGTATGGAAATAATCAACCAATTTTAATGCGGTTTGGCATAACAATTACAGGTCCCGAGACCTATCATTTGAGGTATCAAAAACCGCAATCGGAGCACAATTGCAGATTTTGGATTTTTACAGCTCTGAATCGGCTGAGCTATAGTAAGGTGATTTTCTTTGAATCGAACTTGCTACGAAATGTATGGTATAGCAATTACAGGTGTCATGACCTATCATTTGAGGTGTCAAGAACCGCAATCGGAGCACAATTGCAGATTTTGGATTTTTACAGCTCTGAATCGGCTGAGCTATAGTAAGGTGATTTTCTTCGAATCGATTTTTCTGTGAAATGTATGGAAATAATCAACCAATTTTAATGCGGTTTGGCATAACAATTTCAGGTCCCGAGACCTATCATTTGAGGTATCAAAAACCGCAATCGGAGCACAATTGCAGATTTTGGATTTTTACAGCTCTGAATCGGCTGAGCTATAGTAAGGTGATTTTCTTTGAATCGAACTTTCTACGAAATGTATGGTATAGCAATTACAGGTGTCCTGACCTATCATTTGAGGTGTCAAGAACCGCAATCGGAGCACAATTGCAGATTTTGGATTTTTACAGCTCTGAATCGGCTGAGCTATAGTAAGGTGATTTTCTTCGAATCGATTTTTCTGTGAAATGTATGGAAATAATAAACCAATTTTAATGCGGTTTGGCATAACAATTTCAGGTCCCGAGACCTATCATTTGAGGTATCAAAAACCGCAATCGGAGCACAATTGCAGATTTTGGATTTTTACAGCTCTGAATCGGCTGAGCTATAGTAAGGTGATTTTCTTCGAATCGAACTTTCTACGAAATGTATGGTATAGCAATTACAGGTGTCCTGACCTATCATTTGAGGTGTCAAGAACCGCAATCGGAGCACAATTGCAGATTTTGGATTTTTACAGCTCTGAATCGGCTGAGCTATAGTAAGGTGATTTTCTTCGAATCGATTTTTCTGTGAAATGTATGGAAATAATCAACCAATTTTAATGCGGTTTGGCATAACAATTACAGGTCCCGAGACCTATCATTTGAGGTATCAAAAACCGCAATCGGAGCACAATTGCAGATTTTGGATTTTTACAGCTCTGAATCGGCTGAGCTATAGTAAGGTGATTTTCTTTGAATCGAACTTTCTACGAAATGTATGGTATAGCAATTACAGGTGTCCTGACCTATCATTTGAGGTGTCAAGAACCGCAATCGGAGCACAATTGCAGATTTTGGATTTTTACAGCTCTGAATCGGCTGAGCTATAGTAAGGTGATTTTCTTCGAATCGATTTTTCTGTGAAATGTATGGAAATAATCAACCAATTTTAATGCGGTTTGGCATAACAATTTCAGGTCCCGAGACCTATCATTTGAGGTATCAAAAACCGCAATCGGAGCACAATTGCAGATTTTGGATTTTTACAGCTCTGAATCGGCTGAGCTATAGTAAGGTGATTTTCTTTGAATCGAACTTTCTACGAAATGTATGGTATAGCAATTACAGGTGTCCTGACCTATCATTTGAGGTGTCAAGAACCGCAAGCGGAGCACAATTGCAGATTTTGGATTTTTACAGCTCTGAATCGGCTGAGCTATAGTAAGGTGATTTTCTTCGAATCGATTTTTCTGTGAAATGTATGGAAATAATAAACCAATTTTAATGCGGTTTGGCATAACAATTTCAGGTCCCGAGACCTATCATTTGAGGTATCAAAAACCGCAATCGGAGCACAATTGCAGATTTTGGATTTTTACAGCTCTGAATCGGCTGAGCTATAGTAAGGTGATTTTCTTCGAATCGAACTTTCTACGAAATGTATGGTATAGCAATTACAGGTGTCCTGACCTATCATTTGAGGTGTCAAGAACCGCAATCGGAGCACAATTGCAGATTTTGGATTTTTACAGCTCTGAATCGGCTGAGCTATAGTAAGGTGATTTTCTTCGAATCGATTTTTCTGTGAAATGTATGGAAATAATCAACCAATTTTAATGCGGTTTGGCATAACAATTACAGGTCCCGAGACCTATCATTTGAGGTATCAAAAACCGCAATCGGAGCACAATTGCAGATTTTGGATTTTTACAGCTCTGAATCGGCTGAGCTATAGTAAGGTGATTTTCTTTGAATCGAACTTTCTACGAAATGTATGGTATAGCAATTACAGGTGTCCTGACCTATCATTTGAGGTGTCAAGAACCGCAATCGGAGCACAATTGCAGATTTTGGATTTTTACAGCTCTGAATCGGCTGAGCTATAGTAAGGTGATTTTCTTCGAATCGAACTTTCTACGAAATGTATGGTATAGCAATTACAGGTGTCCTGACCTATCATTTGAGGTGTCAAGAACCGCAATCGGAGCACAATTGCAGATTTTGGATTTTTACAGCTCTGAATCGGCTGAGCTATAGTAAGGTGATTTTCTTCGAATCGATTTTTCTGTGAAATGTATGGAAATAATCAACCAATTTTAATGCGGTTTGGCATAACAATTACAGGTCCCGAGACCTATCATTTGAGGTATCAAAAACCGCAATCGGAGCACAATTGCAGATTTTGGATTTTTACAGCTCTGAATCGGCTGAGCTATAGTAAGGTGATTTTCTTTGAATCGAACTTTCTACGAAATGTATGGTATAGCAATTACAGGTGTCCTGACCTATCATTTGAGGTGTCAAGAACCGCAAGCGGAGCACAATTGCAGATTTTGGATTTTTACAGCTCTGAATCGGCTGAGCTATAGTAAGGTGATTTTCTTCGAATCGATTTTTCTGTGAAATGTATGGAAATAATCAACCAATTTTAATGCGGTTTGGCATAACAATTACAGGTCCCGAGACCTATCATTTGAGGTATCAAAAACCGCAATCGGAGCACAATTGCAGATTTTGGATTTTTACAGCTCTGAATCGGCTGAGCTATAGTAAGGTGATTTTCTTTGAATCGAACTTTCTACGAAATGTATGGTATAGCAATTACAGGTGTCCTGACCTATCATTTGAGGTGTCAAGAACCGCAATCGGAGCACAATTGCAGATTTTGGATTTTTACAGCTCTGAATCGGCTGAGCTATAGTAAGGTGATTTTCTTCGAATCGATTTTTCTGTGAAATGTATGGAAATAATCAACCAATTTTAATGCGGTTTGGCATAACAATTACAGGTCCCGAGACCTATCATTTGAGGTATCAAAAACCGCAATCGGAGCACAATTGCAGATTTTGGATTTTTACAGCTCTGAATCGGCTGAGCTATAGTAAGGTGATTTTCTTTGAATCGAACTTTCTACGAAATGTATGGTATAGCAATTACAGGTGTCCTGACCTATCATTTGAGGTGTCAAGAACCGCAATCGGAGCACAATTGCAGATTTTGGATTTTTACAGCTCTGAATCGGCTGAGCTATAGTAAGGTGATTTTCTTCGAATCGATTTTTCTGTGAAATGTATGGAAATAATCAACCAATTTTAATGCGGTTTGGCATAACAATTTCAGGTCCCGAGACCTATCATTTGAGGTATCAAAAACCGCAATCGGAGCACAATTGCAGATTTTGGATTTTTACAGCTCTGAATCGGCTGAGCTATAGTAAGGTGATTTTCTTTGAATCGAACTTTCTACGAAATGTATGGTATAGCAATTACAGGTGTCCTGACCTATCATTTGAGGTGTCAAGAACCGCAATCGGAGCACAATTGCAGATTTTGGATTTTTACAGCTCTGAATCGGCTGAGCTATAGTAAGGTGATTTTCTTCGAATCGAACTTTCTACGAAATGTATGGTATAGCAATTACAGGTGTCCTGACCTATCATTTGAGGTGTCAAGAACCGCAATCGGAGCACAATTGCAGATTTTGGATTTTTACAGCTCTGAATCGGCTGAGCTATAGTAAGGTGATTTTCTTCGAATCGATTTTTCTGTGAAATGTATGGAAATAATCAACCAATTTTAATGCGGTTTGGCATAACAATTTCAGGTCCCGAGACCTATCATTTGAGGTATCAAAAACCGCAATCGGAGCACAATTGCAGATTTTGGATTTTTACAGCTCTGAATCGGCTGAGCTATAGTAAGGTGATTTTCTTTGAATCGAACTTTCTACGAAATGTATGGTATAGCAATTACAGGTGTCCTGACCTATCATTTGAGGTGTCAAGAACCGCAATCGGAGCACAATTGCAGATTTTGGATTTTTACAGCTCTGAATCGGCTGAGCTATAGTAAGGTGATTTTCTTCGAATCGATTTTTCTGTGAAATGTATGGAAATAATAAACCAATTTTAATGCGGTTTGGCATAACAATTTCAGGTCCCGAGACCTATCATTTGAGGTATCAAAAACCGCAATCGGAGCACAATTGCAGATTTTGGATTTTTACAGCTCTGAATCGGCTGAGCTATAGTAAGGTGATTTTCTTCGAATCGAACTTTCTACGAAATGTATGGTATAGCAATTACAGGTGTCCTGACCTATCATTTGAGGTGTCAAGAACCGCAATCGGAGCACAATTGCAGATTTTGGATTTTTACAGCTCTGAATCGGCTGAGCTATAGTAAGGTGATTTTCTTCGAATCGATTTTTCTGTGAAATGTATGGAAATAATCAACCAATTTTAATGCGGTTTGGCATAACAATTTCAGGTCCCGAGACCTATCATTTGAGGTATCAAAAACCGCAATCGGAGCACAATTGCAGATTTTGGATTTTTACAGCTCTGAATCGGCTGAGCTATAGTAAGGTGATTTTCTTTGAATCGAACTTTCTACGAAATGTATGGTATAGCAATTACAGGTGTCCTGACCTATCATTTGAGGTGTCAAGAACCGCAATCGGAGCACAATTGCAGATTTTGGATTTTTACAGCTCTGAATCGGCTGAGCTATAGTAAGGTGATTTTCTTCGAATCGATTTTTCTGTGAAATGTATGGAAATAATCAACCAATTTTAATGCGGTTTGGCATAACAATTTCAGGTCCCGAGACCTATCATTTGAGGTATCAAAAACCGCAATCGGAGCACAATTGCAGATTTTGGATTTTTACAGCTCTGAATCGGCTGAGCTATAGTAAGGTGATTTTCTTTGAATCGAACTTTCTACGAAATGTATGGTATAGCAATTACAGGTGTCCTGACCTATCATTTGAGGTGTCAAGAACCGCAATCGGAGCACAATTGCAGATTTTGGATTTTTACAGCTCTGAATCGGCTGAGCTATAGTAAGGTGATTTTCTTCGAATCGATTTTTCTGTGAAATGTATGGAAATAATAAACCAATTTTAATGCGGTTTGGCATAACAATTTCAGGTCCCGAGACCTATCATTTGAGGTATCAAAAACCGCAATCGGAGCACAATTGCAGATTTTGGATTTTTACAGCTCTGAATCGGCTGAGCTATAGTAAGGTGATTTTCTTTGAATCGAACTTTCTACGAAATGTATGGTATAGCAATTACAGGTGTCCTGACCTATCATTTGAGGTGTCAAGAACCGCAATCGGAGCACAATTGCAGATTTTGGATTTTTACAGCTCTGAATCGGCTGAGCTATAGTAAGGTGATTTTCTTCGAATCGATTTTTCTGTGAAATGTATGGAAATAATCAACCAATTTTAATGCGGTTTGGCATAACAATTTCAGGTCCCGAGACCTATCATTTGAGGTATCAAAAACCGCAATCGGAGCACAATTGCAGATTTTGGATTTTTACAGCTCTGAATCGGCTGAGCTATAGTAAGGTGATTTTCTTTGAATCGAACTTTCTACGAAATGTATGGTATAGCAATTACAGGTGTCCTGACCTATCATTTGAGGTGTCAAGAACCGCAATCGGAGCACAATTGCAGATTTTGGATTTTTACAGCTCTGAATCGGCTGAGCTATAGTAAGGTGATTTTCTTCGAATCGATTTTTCTGTGAAATGTATGGAAATAATAAACCAATTTTAATGCGGTTTGGCATAACAATTTCAGGTCCCGAGACCTATCATTTGAGGTATCAAAAACCGCAATCGGAGCACAATTGCAGATTTTGGATTTTTACAGCTCTGAATCGGCTGAGCTATAGTAAGGTGATTTTCTTCGAATCGAACTTTCTACGAAATGTATGGTATAGCAATTACAGGTGTCCTGACCTATCATTTGAGGTGTCAAGAACCGCAATCGGAGCACAATTGCAGATTTTGGATTTTTACAGCTCTGAATCGGCTGAGCTATAGTAAGGTGATTTTCTTCGAATCGATTTTTCTGTGAAATGTATGGAAATAATCAACCAATTTTAATGCGGTTTGGCATAACAATTACAGGTCCCGAGACCTATCATTTGAGGTATCAAAAACCGCAATCGGAGCACAATTGCAGATTTTGGATTTTTACAGCTCTGAATCGGCTGAGCTATAGTAAGGTGATTTTCTTTGAATCGAACTTTCTACGAAATGTATGGTATAGCAATTACAGGTGTCCTGACCTATCATTTGAGGTGTCAAGAACCGCAATCGGAGCACAATTGCAGATTTTGGATTTTTACAGCTCTGAATCGGCTGAGCTATAGTAAGGTGATTTTCTTCGAATCGAACTTTCTACGAAATGTATGGTATAGCAATTACAGGTGTCCTGACCTATCATTTGAGGTGTCAAGAACCGCAATCGGAGCACAATTGCAGATTTTGGATTTTTACAGCTCTGAATCGGCTGAGCTATAGTAAGGTGATTTTCTTCGAATCGATTTTTCTGTGAAATGTATGGAAATAATCAACCAATTTTAATGCGGTTTGGCATAACAATTACAGGTCCCGAGACCTATCATTTGAGGTATCAAAAACCGCAATCGGAGCACAATTGCAGATTTTGGATTTTTACAGCTCTGAATCGGCTGAGCTATAGTAAGGTGATTTTCTTTGAATCGAACTTTCTACGAAATGTATGGTATAGCAATTACAGGTGTCCTGACCTATCATTTGAGGTGTCAAGAACCGCAAGCGGAGCACAATTGCAGATTTTGGATTTTTACAGCTCTGAATCGGCTGAGCTATAGTAAGGTGATTTTCTTCGAATCGATTTTTCTGTGAAATGTATGGAAATAATCAACCAATTTTAATGCGGTTTGGCATAACAATTACAGGTCCCGAGACCTATCATTTGAGGTATCAAAAACCGCAATCGGAGCACAATTGCAGATTTTGGATTTTTACAGCTCTGAATCGGCTGAGCTATAGTAAGGTGATTTTCTTTGAATCGAACTTTCTACGAAATGTATGGTATAGCAATTACAGGTGTCCTGACCTATCATTTGAGGTGTCAAGAACCGCAATCGGAGCACAATTGCAGATTTTGGATTTTTACAGCTCTGAATCGGCTGAGCTATAGTAAGGTGATTTTCTTCGAATCGATTTTTCTGTGAAATGTATGGAAATAATCAACCAATTTTAATGCGGTTTGGCATAACAATTACAGGTCCCGAGACCTATCATTTGAGGTATCAAAAACCGCAATCGGAGCACAATTGCAGATTTTGGATTTTTACAGCTCTGAATCGGCTGAGCTATAGTAAGGTGATTTTCTTTGAATCGAACTTTCTACGAAATGTATGGTATAGCAATTACAGGTGTCCTGACCTATCATTTGAGGTGTCAAGAACCGCAATCGGAGCACAATTGCAGATTTTGGATTTTTACAGCTCTGAATCGGCTGAGCTATAGTAAGGTGATTTTCTTCGAATCGATTTTTCTGTGAAATGTATGGAAATAATCAACCAATTTTAATGCGGTTTGGCATAACAATTTCAGGTCCCGAGACCTATCATTTGAGGTATCAAAAACCGCAATCGGAGCACAATTGCAGATTTTGGATTTTTACAGCTCTGAATCGGCTGAGCTATAGTAAGGTGATTTTCTTTGAATCGAACTTTCTACGAAATGTATGGTATAGCAATTACAGGTGTCCTGACCTATCATTTGAGGTGTCAAGAACCGCAATCGGAGCACAATTGCAGATTTTGGATTTTTACAGCTCTGAATCGGCTGAGCTATAGTAAGGTGATTTTCTTCGAATCGATTTTTCTGTGAAATGTATGGAAATAATAAACCAATTTTAATGCGGTTTGGCATAACAATTTCAGGTCCCGAGACCTATCATTTGAGGTATCAAAAACCGCAATCGGAGCACAATTGCAGATTTTGGATTTTTACAGCTCTGAATCGGCTGAGCTATAGTAAGGTGATTTTCTTCGAATCGAACTTTCTACGAAATGTATGGTATAGCAATTACAGGTGTCCTGACCTATCATTTGAGGTGTCAAGAACCGCAATCGGAGCACAATTTCAGATTTTGGATTTTTACAGCTCTGAATCGGCTGAGCTATAGTAAGGTGATTTTCTTCGAATCGATTTTTCTGTGAAATGTATGGAAATAATCAACCAATTTTAATGCGGTTTGGCATAACAATTACAGGTCCCGAGACCTATCATTTGAGGTATCAAAAACCGCAATCGGAGCACAATTGCAGATTTTGGATTTTTACAGCTCTGAATCGGCTGAGCTATAGTAAGGTGATTTTCTTTGAATCGAACTTTCTACGAAATGTATGGTATAGCAATTACAGGTGTCCTGACCTATCATTTGAGGTGTCAAGAACCGCAATCGGAGCACAATTGCAGATTTTGGATTTTTACAGCTCTGAATCGGCTGAGCTATAGTAAGGTGATTTTCTTCGAATCGAACTTTCTACGAAATGTATGGTATAGCAATTACAGGTGTCCTGACCTATCATTTGAGGTGTCAAGAACCGCAATCGGAGCACAATTGCAGATTTTGGATTTTTACAGCTCTGAATCGGCTGAGCTATAGTAAGGTGATTTTCTTCGAATCGATTTTTCTGTGAAATGTATGGAAATAATCAACCAATTTTAATGCGGTTTGGCATAACAATTTCAGGTCCCGAGACCTATCATTTGAGGTATCAAAAACCGCAATCGGAGCACAATTGCAGATTTTGGATTTTTACAGCTCTGAATCGGCTGAGCTATAGTAAGGTGATTTTCTTTGAATCGAACTTTCTACGAAATGTATGGTATAGCAATTACAGGTGTCCTGACCTATCATTTGAGGTGTCAAGAACCGCAATCGGAGCACAATTGCAGATTTTGGATTTTTACAGCTCTGAATCGGCTGAGCTATAGTAAGGTGATTTTCTTCGAATCGATTTTTCTGTGAAATGTATGGAAATAATAAACCAATTTTAATGCGGTTTGGCATAACAATTTCAGGTCCCGAGACCTATCATTTGAGGTATCAAAAACCGCAATCGGAGCACAATTGCAGATTTTGGATTTTTACAGCTCTGAATCGGCTGAGCTATAGTAAGGTGATTTTCTTCGAATCGAACTTTCTACGAAATGTATGGTATAGCAATTACAGGTGTCCTGACCTATCATTTGAGGTGTCAAGAACCGCAATCGGAGCACAATTGCAGATTTTGGATTTTTACAGCTCTGAATCGGCTGAGCTATAGTAAGGTGATTTTCTTCGAATCGATTTTTCTGTGAAATGTATGGAAATAATCAACCAATTTTAATGCGGTTTGGCATAACAATTACAGGTCCCGAGACCTATCATTTGAGGTATCAAAAACCGCAATCGGAGCACAATTGCAGATTTTGGATTTTTACAGCTCTGAATCGGCTGAGCTATAGTAAGGTGATTTTCTTTGAATCGAACTTTCTACGAAATGTATGGTATAGCAATTACAGGTGTCCTGACCTATCATTTGAGGTGTCAAGAACCGCAATCGGAGCACAATTGCAGATTTTGGATTTTTACAGCTCTGAATCGGCTGAGCTATAGTAAGGTGATTTTCTTCGAATCGAACTTTCTACGAAATGTATGGTATAGCAATTACAGGTGTCCTGACCTATCATTTGAGGTGTCAAGAACCGCAATCGGAGCACAATTGCAGATTTTGGATTTTTACAGCTCTGAATCGGCTGAGCTATAGTAAGGTGATTTTCTTCGAATCGATTTTTCTGTGAAATGTATGGAAATAATCAACCAATTTTAATGCGGTTTGGCATAACAATTACAGGTCCCGAGACCTATCATTTGAGGTATCAAAAACCGCAATCGGAGCACAATTGCAGATTTTGGATTTTTACAGCTCTGAATCGGCTGAGCTATAGTAAGGTGATTTTCTTTGAATCGAACTTTCTACGAAATGTATGGTATAGCAATTACAGGTGTCCTGACCTATCATTTGAGGTGTCAAGAACCGCAATCGGAGCACAATTGCAGATTTTGGATTTTTACAGCTCTGAATCGGCTGAGCTATAGTAAGGTGATTTTCTTCGAATCGATTTTTCTGTGAAATGTATGGAAATAATAAACCAATTTTAATGCGGTTTGGCATAACAATTTCAGGTCCCGAGACCTATCATTTGAGGTATCAAAAACCGCAATCGGAGCACAATTGCAGATTTTGGATTTTTACAGCTCTGAATCGGCTGAGCTATAGTAAGGTGATTTTCTTCGAATCGAACTTTCTACGAAATGTATGGTATAGCAATTACAGGTGTCCTGACCTATCATTTGAGGTGTCAAGAACCGCAATCGGAGCACAATTGCAGATTTTGGATTTTTACAGCTCTGAATCGGCTGAGCTATAGTAAGGTGATTTTCTTCGAATCGATTTTTCTGTGAAATGTATGGAAATAATCAACCAATTTTAATGCGGTTTGGCATAACAATTACAGGTCCCGAGACCTATCATTTGAGGTATCAAAAACCGCAATCGGAGCACAATTGCAGATTTTGGATTTTTACAGCTCTGAATCGGCTGAGCTATAGTAAGGTGATTTTCTTTGAATCGAACTTTCTACGAAATGTATGGTATAGCAATTACAGGTGTCCTGACCTATCATTTGAGGTGTCAAGAACCGCAATCGGAGCACAATTGCAGATTTTGGATTTTTACAGCTCTGAATCGGCTGAGCTATAGTAAGGTGATTTTCTTCGAATCGATTTTTCTGTGAAATGTATGGAAATAATCAACCAATTTTAATGCGGTTTGGCATAACAATTACAGGTCCCGAGACCTATCATTTGAGGTATCAAAAACCGCAATCGGAGCACAATTGCAGATTTTGGATTTTTACAGCTCTGAATCGGCTGAGCTATAGTAAGGTGATTTTCTTTGAATCGAACTTTCTACGAAATGTATGGTATAGCAATTACAGGTGTCCTGACCTATCATTTGAGGTGTCAAGAACCGCAATCGGAGCACAATTGCAGATTTTGGATTTTTACAGCTCTGAATCGGCTGAGCTATAGTAAGGTGATTTTCTTCGAATCGATTTTTCTGTGAAATGTATGGAAATAATCAACCAATTTTAATGCGGTTTGGCATAACAATTACAGGTCCCGAGACCTATCATTTGAGGTATCAAAAACCGCAATCGGAGCACAATTGCAGATTTTGGATTTTTACAGCTCTGAATCGGCTGAGCTATAGTAAGGTGATTTTCTTTGAATCGAACTTTCTACGAAATGTATGGTATAGCAATTACAGGTGTCCTGACCTATCATTTGAGGTGTCAAGAACTGCAATCGGAGCACAATTGCAGATTTTGGATTTTTACAGCTCTGAATCGGCTGAGCTATAGTAAGGTGATTTTCTTCGAATCGATTTTTCTGTGAAATGTATGGAAATAATCAACCAATTTTAATGCGGTTTGGCATAACAATTACAGGTCCCGAGACCTATCATTTGAGGTATCAAAAACCGCAATCGGAGCACAATTGCAGATTTTGGATTTTTACAGCTCTGAATCGGCTGAGCTATAGTAAGGTGATTTTCTTTGAATCGAACTTTCTACGAAATGTATGGTATAGCAATTACAGGTGTCCTGACCTATCATTTGAGGTGTCAAGAACCGCAATCGGAGCACAATTGCAGATTTTGGATTTTTACAGCTCTGAATCGGCTGAGCTATAGTAAGGTGATTTTCTTCGAATCGATTTTTCTGTGAAATGTATGGAAATAATCAACCAATTTTAATGCGGTTTGGCATAACAATTACAGGTCCCGAGACCTATCATTTGAGGTATCAAAAACCGCAATCGGAGCACAATTGCAGATTTTGGATTTTTACAGCTCTGAATCGGCTGAGCTATAGTAAGGTGATTTTCTTTGAATCGAACTTTCTACGAAATGTATGGTATAGCAATTACAGGTGTCCTGACCTATCATTTGAGGTGTCAAGAACCGCAATCGGAGCACAATTGCAGATTTTGGATTTTTACAGCTCTGAATCGGCTGAGCTATAGTAAGGTGATTTTCTTCGAATCGATTTTTCTGTGAAATGTATGGAAATAATCAACCAATTTTAATGCGGTTTGGCATAACAATTACAGGTCCCGAGACCTATCATTTGAGGTATCAAAAACCGCAATCGGAGCACAATTGCAGATTTTGGATTTTTACAGCTCTGAATCGGCTGAGCTATAGTAAGGTGATTTTCTTTGAATCGAACTTTCTACGAAATGTATGGTATAGCAATTACAGGTGTCCTGACCTATCATTTGAGGTGTCAAGAACCGCAATCGGAGCACAATTGCAGATTTTGGATTTTTACAGCTCTGAATCGGCTGAGCTATAGTAAGGTGATTTTCTTCGAATCGATTTTTCTGTGAAATGTATGGAAATAATCAACCAATTTTAATGCGGTTTGGCATAACAATTACAGGTCCCGAGACCTATCATTTGAGGTATCAAAAACCGCAATCGGAGCACAATTGCAGATTTTGGATTTTTACAGCTCTGAATCGGCTGAGCTATAGTAAGGTGATTTTCTTTGAATCGAACTTTCTACGAAATGTATGGTATAGCAATTACAGGTGTCCTGACCTATCATTTGAGGTATCAAAAACCGCAATCGGAGCACAATTGCAGATTTTGGATTTTTACAGCTCTGAATCGGCTGAGCTATAGTAAGGTGATTTTCTTTGAATCGAACTTTCTACGAAATGTATGGTATAGCAATTACAGGTGTCCTGACCTATCATTTGAGGTGTCAAGAACTGCAATCGGAGCACAATTGCAGATTTTGGATTTTTACAGCTCTGAATCGGCTGAGCTATAGTAAGGTGATTTTCTTCGAATCGATTTTTCTGTGAAATGTATGGAAATAATCAACCAATTTTAATGCGGTTTGGCATAACAATTTCAGGTCCCGAGACCTATCATTTGAGGTATCAAAAACCGCAATCGGAGCACAATTGCAGATTTTGGATTTTTACAGCTCTGAATCGGCTGAGCTATAGTAAGGTGATTTTCTTCGAATCGAACTTTCTACGAAATGTATGGTATAGCAATTACAGGTGTCCTGACCTATCATTTGAGGTGTCAAGAACCGCAATCGGAGCACAATTGCAGATTTTGGATTTTTACAGCTCTGAATCGGCTGAGCTATAGTAAGGTGATTTTCTTCGAATCGATTTTTCTGTGAAATGTATGGAAATAATCAACCAATTTTAATGCGGTTTGGCATAACAATTACAGGTCCCGAGACCTATCATTTGAGGTATCAAAAACCGCAATCGGAGCACAATTGCAGATTTTGGATTTTTACAGCTCTGAATCGGCTGAGCTATAGTAAGGTGATTTTCTTTGAATCGAACTTTCTACGAAATGTATGGTATAGCAATTACAGGTGTCCTGACCTATCATTTGAGGTGTCAAGAACCGCAATCGGAGCACAATTGCAGATTTTGGATTTTTACAGCTCTGAATCGGCTGAGCTATAGTAAGGTGATTTTCTTCGAATCGATTTTTCTGTGAAATGTATGGAAATAATCAACCAATTTTAATGCGGTTTGGCATAACAATTACAGGTCCCGAGACCTATCATTTGAGGTATCAAAAACCGCAATCGGAGCACAATTGCAGATTTTGGATTTTTACAGCTCTGAATCGGCTGAGCTATAGTAAGGTGATTTTCTTTGAATCGAACTTTCTACGAAATGTATGGTATAGCAATTACAGGTGTCCTGACCTATCATTTGAGGTGTCAAGAACTGCAATCGGAGCACAATTGCAGATTTTGGATTTTTACAGCTCTGAATCGGCTGAGCTATAGTAAGGTGATTTTCTTCGAATCGATTTTTCTGTGAAATGTATGGAAATAATCAACCAATTTTAATGCGGTTTGGCATAACAATTTCAGGTCCCGAGACCTATCATTTGAGGTATCAAAAACCGCAATCGGAGCACAATTGCAGATTTTGGATTTTTACAGCTCTGAATCGGCTGAGCTATAGTAAGGTGATTTTCTTCGAATCGAACTTTCTACGAAATGTATGGTATAGCAATTACAGGTGTCCTGACCTATCATTTGAGGTGTCAAGAACCGCAATCGGAGCACAATTGCAGATTTTGGATTTTTACAGCTCTGAATCGGCTGAGCTATAGTAAGGTGATTTTCTTCGAATCGATTTTTCTGTGAAATGTATGGAAATAATCAACCAATTTTAATTCGGTTTGGCATAACAATTACAGGTCCCGAGACCTATCATTTGAGGTATCAAAAACCGCAATCGGAGCACAATTGCAGATTTTGGATTTTTACAGCTCTGAATCGGCTGAGCTATAGTAAGGTGATTTTCTTTGAATCGAACTTTCTACGAAATGTATGGTATAGCAATTACAGGTGTCCTGACCTATCATTTGAGGTGTCAAGAACCGCAATCGGAGCACAATTGCAGATTTTGGATTTTTACAGCTCTGAATCGGCTGAGCTATAGTAAGGTGATTTTCTTCGAATCGATTTTTCTGTGAAATGTATGGAAATAATCAACCAATTTTAATGCGGTTTGGCATAACAATTTCAGGTCCCGAGACCTATCATTTGAGGTATCAAAAACCGCAATCGGAGCACAATTGCAGATTTTGGATTTTTACAGCTCTGAATCGGCTGAGCTATAGTAAGGTGATTTTCTTTGAATCGAACTTTCTACGAAATGTATGGTATAGCAATTACAGGTGTCCTGACCTATCATTTGAGGTGTCAAGAACCGCAATCGGAGCACAATTGCAGATTTTGGATTTTTACAGCTCTGAATCGGCTGAGCTATAGTAAGGTGATTTTCTTCGAATCGATTTTTCTGTGAAATGTATGGAAATAATCAACCAATTTTAATGCGGTTTGGCATAACAATTACAGGTCCCGAGACCTATCATTTGAGGTATCAAAAACCGCAATCGGAGCACAATTGCAGATTTTGGATTTTTACAGCTCTGAATCGGCTGAGCTATAGTAAGGTGATTTTCTTTGAATCGAACTTTCTACGAAATGTATGGTATAGCAATTACAGGTGTCCTGACCTATCATTTGAGGTGTCAAGAACCGCAATCGGAGCACAATTGCAGATTTTGGATTTTTACAGCTCTGAATCGGCTGAGCTATAGTAAGGTGATTTTCTTCGAATCGATTTTTCTGTGAAATGTATGGAAATAATCAACCAATTTTAATGCGGTTTGGCATAACAATTTCAGGTCCCGAGACCTATCATTTGAGGTATCAAAAACCGCAATCGGAGCACAATTGCAGATTTTGGATTTTTACAGCTCTGAATCGGCTGAGCTATAGTAAGGTGATTTTCTTTGAATCGAACTTTCTACGAAATGTATGGTATAGCAATTACAGGTGTCCTGACCTATCATTTGAGGTGTCAAGAACCGCAATCGGAGCACAATTGCAGATTTTGGATTTTTACAGCTCTGAATCGGCTGAGCTATAGTAAGGTGATTTTCTTCGAATCGATTTTTCTGTGAAATGTATGGAAATAATCAACCAATTTTAATGCGGTTTGGCATAACAATTTCAGGTCCCGAGACCTATCATTTGAGGTATCAAAAACCGCAATCGGAGCACAATTGCAGATTTTGGATTTTTACAGCTCTGAATCGGCTGAGCTATAGTAAGGTGATTTTCTTCGAATCGATTTTTCTGTGAAATGTATGGAAATAATCAACCAATTTTAATGCGGTTTGGCATAACAATTACAGGTCCCGAGACCTATCATTTGAGGTATCAAAAACCGCAATCGGAGCACAATTGCAGATTTTGGATTTTTACAGCTCTGAATCGGCTGAGCTATAGTAAGGTGATTTTCTTCGAATCGATTTTTCTGTGAAATGTATGGAAATAATCAACCAATTTTAATGCGGTTTGGCATAACAATTACAGGTCCCGAGACCTATCATTTGAGGTGTCAAGAACCGCAATCGGAGCACAATTGCAGATTTTGGATTTTTACAGCTCTGAATCGGCTGAGCTATAGTAAGGTGATTTTCTTCGAATCGATTTTTCTGTGAAATGTATGGAAATAATCAACCAATTTTAATGCGGTTTGGCATAACAATTTCAGGTCCCGAGACCTATCATTTGAGGTATCAAAAACCGCAATCGGAGCACAATTGCAGATTTTGGATTTTTACAGCTCTGAATCGGCTGAGCTTATAGTAAGGTGATTTTCTTCGAATCGATTTTTCTGTGAAATGTATGGAAATAATCAACCAATTTTAATGCGGTTTGGCATAACAATTACAGGTCCCGAGACCTATCATTTGAGGTATCAAAAACCGCAATCGGAGCACAATTGCAGATTTTGGATTTTTACAGCTCTGAATCGGCTGAGCTATAGTAAGGTGATTTTCTTCGAATCGATTTTTCTGTGAAATGTATGGAAATAATCAACCAATTTTAATGCGGTTTGGCATAACAATTACAGGTCCCGAGACCTATCATTTGAGGTGTCAAGAACCGCAATCGGAGCACAATTGCAGATTTTGGATTTTTACAGCTCTGAATCGGCTGAGCTATAGTAAGGTGATTTTCTTCGAATCGATTTTTCTGTGAAATGTATGGAAATAATCAACCAATTTTAATGCGGTTTGGCATAACAATTTCAGGTCCCGAGACCTATCATTTGAGGTATCAAAAACCGCAATCGGAGCACAATTGCAGATTTTGGATTTTTACAGCTCTGAATCGGCTGAGCTTATAGTAAGGTGATTTTCTTCGAATCGATTTTTCTGTGAAATGTATGGAAATAATCAACCAATTTTAATGCGGTTTGGCATAACAATTACAGGTCCCGAGACCTATCATTTGAGGTATCAAAAACCGCAATCGGAGCACAATTGCAGATTTTGGATTTTTACAGCTCTGAATCGGCTGAGCTTATAGTAAGGTGATTTTCTTCGAATCGATTTTTCTGTGAAATGTATGGAAATAATCAACCAATTTTAATGCGGTTTGGCATAACAATTACAGGTCCCGAGACCTATCATTTGAGGTATCAAAAACCGCAATCGGAGCACAATTGCAGATTTTGGATTTTTACAGCTCTGAATCGGCTGAGCTATAGTAAGGTGATTTTCTTCGAATCGATTTTTCTGTGAAATGTATGGAAATAATCAACCAATTTTAATGCGGTTTGGCATAACAATTACAGGTCCCGAGACCTATCATTTGAGGTGTCAAGAACCGCAATCGGAGCACAATTGCAGATTTTGGATTTTTACAGCTCTGAATCGGCTGAGCTATAGTAAGGTGATTTTCTTCGAATCGATTTTTCTGTGAAATGTATGGAAATAATCAACCAATTTTAATGCGGTTTGGCATAACAATTTCAGGTCCCGAGACCTATCATTTGAGGTATCAAAAACCGCAATCGGAGCACAATTGCAGATTTTGGATTTTTACAGCTCTGAATCGGCTGAGCTATAGTAAGGTGATTTTCTTCGAATCGAACTTTCTACGAAATGTATGGTATAGCAATTACAGGTGTCCTGACCTATCATTTGAGGTGTCAAGAACAGCAATCGGAGCACAATTGCAGATTTTGGATTTTTACAGCTCTGAATCGGATGAGCTATAGTAAGGTGATTTTCTTCGAATCGATTTTTCTGTGAAATGTATGGAAATAATCAACCAATTTTAATGCGGTTTGGCATAACAATTTCAGGTCCCGAGACCTATCATTTGAGGTATCAAAAACCGCAATCGGAGCACAATTGCAGATTTTGGATTTTTACAGCTCTGAATCGGCTGAGCTATAGTAAGGTGATTTTCTTCGAATCGAACTTTCTACGAAATGTATGGTATAGCAATTACAGGTGTCCTGACCTATCATTTGAGGTGTCAAGAACCGCAATCGGAGCACAATTGCAGATTTTGGATTTTTACAGCTCTGAATCGGCTGAGCTATAGTAAGGTGATTTTCTTCGAATCGATTTTTCTGTGAAATGTATGGAAATAATCAACCAATTTTAATGCGGTTTGGCATAACAATTACAGGTCCCGAGACCTATCATTTGAGGTATCAAAAACCGCAATCGGAGCACAATTGCAGATTTTGGATTTTTACAGCTCTGAATCGGCTGAGCTATAGTAAGGTGATTTTCTTTGAATCGAACTTTCTACGAAATGTATGGTATAGCAATTACAGGTGTCCTGACCTATCATTTGAGGTGTCAAGAACAGCAATCGGAGCACAATTGCAGATTTTGGATTTTTACAGCTCTGAATCGGCTGAGCTATAGTAAGGTGATTTTCTTCGAATCGAACTTTCTACGAAATGTATGGTATAGCAATTACAGGTGTCCTGACCTATCATTTGAGGTGTAAAGAACCGCAATCGGAGCACAATTGCAGATTTTGGATTTTTACAGCTCTGAATCGGCTGAGCTATAGTAAGGTGATTTTCTTCGAATCGATTTTTCTGTGAAATGTATGGAAATAATCAACCAATTTTAATGCGGTTTGGCATAACAATTACAGGTCCCGAGACCTATCATTTGAGGTATCAAAAACCGCAATCGGAGCACAATTGCAGATTTTGGATTTTTACAGCTCTGAATCGGCTGAGCTATAGTAAGGTGATTTTCTTTGAATCGAACTTTCTACGAAATGTATGGTATAGCAATTACAGGTGTCCTGACCTATCATTTGAGGTGTCAAGAACCGCAATCGGAGCACAATTGCAGATTTTGGATTTTTACAGCTCTGAATCGGCTGAGCTATAGTAAGGTGATTTTCTTCGAATCGATTTTTCTGTGAAATGTATGGAAATAATCAACCAATTTTAATGCGGTTTGGCATAACAATTTCAGGTCCCGAGACCTATCATTTGAGGTATCAAAAACCGCAATCGGAGCACAATTGCAGATTTTGGATTTTTACAGCTCTGAATCGGCTGAGCTATAGTAAGGTGATTTTCTTTGAATCGAACTTTCTACGAAATGTATGGTATAGCAATTACAGGTGTCCTGACCTATCATTTGAGGTGTCAAGAACCGCAATCGGAGCACAATTGCAGATTTTGGATTTTTACAGCTCTGAATCGGCTGAGCTATAGTAAGGTGATTTTCTTCGAATCGATTTTTCTGTGAAATGTATGGAAATAATAAACCAATTTTAATGCGGTTTGGCATAACAATTTCAGGTCCCGAGACCTATCATTTGAGGTATCAAAAACCGCAATCGGAGCACAATTGCAGATTTTGGATTTTTACAGCTCTGAATCGGCTGAGCTATAGTAAGGTGATTTTCTTCGAATCGAACTTTCTACGAAATGTATGGTATAGCAATTACAGGTGTCCTGACCTATCATTTGAGGTGTCAAGAACCGCAATCGGAGCACAATTGCAGATTTTGGATTTTTACAGCTCTGAATCGGCTGAGCTATAGTAAGGTGATTTTCTTCGAATCGATTTTTCTGTGAAATGTATGGAAATAATCAACCAATTTTAATGCGGTTTGGCATAACAATTACAGGTCCCGAGACCTATCATTTGAGGTATCAAAAACCGCAATCGGAGCACAATTGCAGATTTTGGATTTTTACAGCTCTGAATCGGCTGAGCTATAGTAAGGTGATTTTCTTTGAATCGAACTTTCTACGAAATGTATGGTATAGCAATTACAGGTGTCCTGACCTATCATTTGAGGTGTCAAGAACCGCAATCGGAGCACAATTGCAGATTTTGGATTTTTACAGCTCTGAATCGGCTGAGCTATAGTAAGGTGATTTTCTTCGAATCGAACTTTCTACGAAATGTATGGTATAGCAATTACAGGTGTCCTGACCTATCATTTGAGGTGTCAAGAACCGCAATCGGAGCACAATTGCAGATTTTGGATTTTTACAGCTCTGAATCGGCTGAGCTATAGTAAGGTGATTTTCTTCGAATCGATTTTTCTGTGAAATGTATGGAAATAATCAACCAATTTTAATGCGGTTTGGCATAACAATTACAGGTCCCGAGACCTATCATTTGAGGTATCAAAAACCGCAATCGGAGCACAATTGCAGATTTTGGATTTTTACAGCTCTGAATCGGCTGAGCTATAGTAAGGTGATTTTCTTTGAATCGAACTTTCTACGAAATGTATGGTATAGCAATTACAGGTGTCCTGACCTATCATTTGAGGTGTCAAGAACCGCAATCGGAGCACAATTGCAGATTTTGGATTTTTACAGCTCTGAATCGGCTGAGCTATAGTAAGGTGATTTTCTTCGAATCGATTTTTCTGTGAAATGTATGGAAATAATCAACCAATTTTAATGCGGTTTGGCATAACAATTACAGGTCCCGAGACCTATCATTTGAGGTATCAAAAACCGCAATCGGAGCACAATTGCAGATTTTGGATTTTTACAGCTCTGAATCGGCTGAGCTATAGTAAGGTGATTTTCTTTGAATCGAACTTTCTACGAAATGTATGGTATAGCAATTACAGGTGTCCTGACCTATCATTTGAGGTGTCAAGAACTGCAATCGGAGCACAATTGCAGATTTTGGATTTTTACAGCTCTGAATCGGCTGAGCTATAGTAAGGTGATTTTCTTCGAATCGATTTTTCTGTGAAATGTATGGAAATAATCAACCAATTTTAATGCGGTTTGGCATAACAATTACAGGTCCCGAGACCTATCATTTGAGGTATCAAAAACCGCAATCGGAGCACAATTGCAGATTTTGGATTTTTACAGCTCTGAATCGGCTGAGCTATAGTAAGGTGATTTTCTTTGAATCGAACTTTCTACGAAATGTATGGTATAGCAATTACAGGTGTCCTGACCTATCATTTGAGGTGTCAAGAACCGCAATCGGAGCACAATTGCAGATTTTGGATTTTTACAGCTCTGAATCGGCTGAGCTATAGTAAGGTGATTTTCTTCGAATCGATTTTTCTGTGAAATGTATGGAAATAATCAACCAATTTTAATGCGGTTTGGCATAACAATTTCAGGTCCCGAGACCTATCATTTGAGGTATCAAAAACCGCAATCGGAGCACAATTGCAGATTTTGGATTTTTACAGCTCTGAATCGGCTGAGCTATAGTAAGGTGATTTTCTTCGAATCGAACTTTCTACGAAATGTATGGTATAGCAATTACAGGTGTCCTGACCTATCATTTGAGGTGTCAAGAACCGCAATCGGAGCACAATTGCAGATTTTGGATTTTTACAGCTCTGAATCGGCTGAGCTATAGTAAGGTGATTTTCTTCGAATCGATTTTTCTGTGAAATGTATGGAAATAATCAACCAATTTTAATGCGGTTTGGCATAACAATTACAGGTCCCGAGACCTATCATTTGAGGTATCAAAAACCGCAATCGGAGCACAATTGCAGATTTTGGATTTTTACAGCTCTGAATCGGCTGAGCTATAGTAA
Source organism: Tipula vernalis (assembly GCA_958295665.1). Lineage (NCBI taxonomy): Eukaryota > Metazoa > Arthropoda > Insecta > Diptera > Tipulidae > Tipula > Tipula vernalis. The sequence goes on along the minus strand of OY282558.1, from coordinate 457,167,667 downwards.
GGTGATTTTCTTTGAATCGAACTTTCTACGAAATGTATGGTATAGCAATTACAGGTGTCCTGACCTATCATTTGAGGTGTCAAGAACCGCAATCGGAGCACAATTGCAGATTTTGGATTTTTACAGCTCTGAATCGGCTGAGCTATAGTAAGGTGATTTTCTTTGAATCGAACTTTCTACGAAATGTATGGTATAGCAATTACAGGTGTCCTGACCTATCATTTGAGGTGTCAAGAACTGCAATCGGAGCACAATTGCAGATTTTGGATTTTTACAGCTCTGAATCGGCTGAGCTATAGTAAGGTGATTTTCTTCGAATCGATTTTTCTGTGAAATGTATGGAAATAATCAACCAATTTTAATGCGGTTTGGCATAACAATTTCAGGTCCCGAGACCTATCATTTGAGGTATCAAAAACCGCAATCGGAGCACAATTGCAGATTTTGGATTTTTACAGCTCTGAATCGGCTGAGCTATAGTAAGGTGATTTTCTTCGAATCGAACTTTCTACGAAATGTATGGTATAGCAATTACAGGTGTCCTGACCTATCATTTGAGGTGTCAAGAACCGCAATCGGAGCACAATTGCAGATTTTGGATTTTTACAGCTCTGAATCGGCTGAGCTATAGTTAGGTGATTTTCTTCGAATCGATTTTTCTGTGAAATGTATGGAAATAATCAACCAATTTTAATGCGGTTTGGCATAACAATTACAGGTCCCGAGACCTATCATTTGAGGTATCAAAAACCGCAATCGGAGCACAATTGCAGATTTTGGATTTTTACAGCTCTGAATCGGCTGAGCTATAGTAAGGTGATTTTCTTTGAATCGAACTTTCTACGAAATGTATGGTATAGCAATTACAGGTGTCCTGACCTATCATTTGAGGTGTCAAGAACCGCAATCGGAGCACAATTGCAGATTTTGGATTTTTACAGCTCTGAATCGGCTGAGCTATAGTAAGGTGATTTTCTTCGAATCGATTTTTCTGTGAAATGTATGGAAATAATCAACCAATTTTAATGCGGTTTGGCATAACAATTACAGGTCCCGAGACCTATCATTTGAGGTATCAAAAACCGCAATCGGAGCACAATTGCAGATTTTGGATTTTTACAGCTCTGAATCGGCTGAGCTATAGTAAGGTGATTTTCTTTGAATCGAACTTTCTACGAAATGTATGGTATAGCAATTACAGGTGTCCTGACCTATCATTTGAGGTGTCAAGAACTGCAATCGGAGCACAATTGCAGATTTTGGATTTTTACAGCTCTGAATCGGCTGAGCTATAGTAAGGTGATTTTCTTCGAATCGATTTTTCTGTGAAATGTATGGAAATAATCAACCAATTTTAATGCGGTTTGGCATAACAATTTCAGGTCCCGAGACCTATCATTTGAGGTATCAAAAACCGCAATCGGAGCACAATTGCAGATTTTGGATTTTTACAGCTCTGAATCGGCTGAGCTATAGTAAGGTGATTTTCTTCGAATCGATTTTTCTGTGAAATGTATGGAAATAATCAACCAATTTTAATTCGGTTTGGCATAACAATTACAGGTCCCGAGACCTATCATTTGAGGTATCAAAAACCGCAATCGGAGCACAATTGCAGATTTTGGATTTTTACAGCTCTGAATCGGCTGAGCTATAGTAAGGTGATTTTCTTTGAATCGAACTTTCTACGAAATGTATGGTATAGCAATTACAGGTGTCCTGACCTATCATTTGAGGTGTCAAGAACCGCAATCGGAGCACAATTGCAGATTTTGGATTTTTACAGCTCTGAATCGGCTGAGCTATAGTAAGGTGATTTTCTTCGAATCGATTTTTCTGTGAAATGTATGGAAATAATCAACCAATTTTAATGCGGTTTGGCATAACAATTTCAGGTCCCGAGACCTATCATTTGAGGTATCAAAAACCGCAATCGGAGCACAATTGCAGATTTTGGATTTTTACAGCTCTGAATCGGCTGAGCTATAGTAAGGTGATTTTCTTTGAATCGAACTTTCTACGAAATGTATGGTATAGCAATTACAGGTGTCCTGACCTATCATTTGAGGTGTCAAGAACCGCAATCGGAGCACAATTGCAGATTTTGGATTTTTACAGCTCTGAATCGGCTGAGCTATAGTAAGGTGATTTTCTTCGAATCGATTTTTCTGTGAAATGTATGGAAATAATCAACCAATTTTAATGCGGTTTGGCATAACAATTACAGGTCCCGAGACCTATCATTTGAGGTATCAAAAACCGCAATCGGAGCACAATTGCAGATTTTGGATTTTTACAGCTCTGAATCGGCTGAGCTATAGTAAGGTGATTTTCTTTGAATCGAACTTTCTACGAAATGTATGGTATAGCAATTACAGGTGTCCTGACCTATCATTTGAGGTGTCAAGAACCGCAATCGGAGCACAATTGCAGATTTTGGATTTTTACAGCTCTGAATCGGCTGAGCTATAGTAAGGTGATTTTCTTCGAATCGATTTTTCTGTGAAATGTATGGAAATAATCAACCAATTTTAATGCGGTTTGGCATAACAATTTCAGGTCCCGAGACCTATCATTTGAGGTATCAAAAACCGCAATCGGAGCACAATTGCAGATTTTGGATTTTTACAGCTCTGAATCGGCTGAGCTATAGTAAGGTGATTTTCTTTGAATCGAACTTTCTACGAAATGTATGGTATAGCAATTACAGGTGTCCTGACCTATCATTTGAGGTGTCAAGAACCGCAATCGGAGCACAATTGCAGATTTTGGATTTTTACAGCTCTGAATCGGCTGAGCTATAGTAAGGTGATTTTCTTCGAATCGATTTTTCTGTGAAATGTATGGAAATAATTAACCAATTTTAATGCGGTTTGGCATAACAATTACAGGTCCCGAGACCTATCATTTGAGGTATCAAAAACCGCAATCGGAGCACAATTGCAGATTTTGGATTTTTACAGCTCTGAATCGGCTGAGCTATAGTAAGGTGATTTTCTTCGAATCGAACTTTCTACGAAATGTATGGTATAGCAATTACAGGTGTCCTGACCTATCATTTGAGGTGTCAAGAACCGCAATCGGAGCACAATTGCAGATTTTGGATTTTTACAGCTCTGAATCGGCTGAGCTATAGTAAGGTGATTTTCTTCGAATCGATTTTTCTGTGAAATGTATGGAAATAATCAACCAATTTTAATGCGGTTTGGCATAACAATTTCAGGTCCCGAGACCTATCATTTGAGGTATCAAAAACCGCAATCGGAGCACAATTGCAGATTTTGGATTTTTACAGCTCTGAATCGGCTGAGCTATAGTAAGGTGATTTTCTTCGAATCGATTTTTCTGTGAAATGTATGGAAATAATCAACCAATTTTAATGCGGTTTGGCATAACAATTACAGGTCCCGAGACCTATCATTTGAGGTATCAAAAACCGCAATCGGAGCACAATTGCAGATTTTGGATTTTTACAGCTCTGAATCGGCTGAGCTATAGTAAGGTGATTTTCTTCGAATCGATTTTTCTGTGAAATGTATGGAAATAATCAACCAATTTTAATGCGGTTTGGCATAACAATTACAGGTCCCGAGACCTATCATTTGAGGTGTCAAGAACCGCAATCGGAGCACAATTGCAGATTTTGGATTTTTACAGCTCTGAATCGGCTGAGCTATAGTAAGGTGATTTTCTTCGAATCGATTTTTCTGTGAAATGTATGGAAATAATCAACCAATTTTAATGCGGTTTGGCATAACAATTTCAGGTCCCGAGACCTATCATTTGAGGTATCAAAAACCGCAATCGGAGCACAATTGCAGATTTTGGATTTTTACAGCTCTGAATCGGCTGAGCTTATAGTAAGGTGATTTTCTTCGAATCGATTTTTCTGTGAAATGTATGGAAATAATCAACCAATTTTAATGCGGTTTGGCATAACAATTACAGGTCCCGAGACCTATCATTTGAGGTATCAAAAACCGCAATCGGAGCACAATTGCAGATTTTGGATTTTTACAGCTCTGAATCGGCTGAGCTATAGTAAGGTGATTTTCTTCGAATCGATTTTTCTGTGAAATGTATGGAAATAATCAACCAATTTTAATGCGGTTTGGCATAACAATTACAGGTCCCGAGACCTATCATTTGAGGTGTCAAGAACCGCAATCGGAGCACAATTGCAGATTTTGGATTTTTACAGCTCTGAATCGGCTGAGCTATAGTAAGGTGATTTTCTTCGAATCGATTTTTCTGTGAAATGTATGGAAATAATCAACCAATTTTAATGCGGTTTGGCATAACAATTTCAGGTCCCGAGACCTATCATTTGAGGTATCAAAAACCGCAATCGGAGCACAATTGCAGATTTTGGATTTTTACAGCTCTGAATCGGCTGAGCTATAGTAAGGTGATTTTCTTCGAATCGAACTTTCTACGAAATGTATGGTATAGCAATTACAGGTGTCCTGACCTATCATTTGAGGTGTCAAAAACCGCAATCGGAGCACAATTGCAGATTTTGGATTTTTACAGCTCTGAATCGGCTGAGCTATAGTAAGGTGATTTTCTTCGAATCGAACTTTCTACGAAATGTATGGTATAGCAATTACAGGTGTCCTGACCTATCATTTGAGGTGTCAAGAACAGCAATCGGAGCACAATTGCAGATTTTGGATTTTTACAGCTCTGAATCGGATGAGCTATAGTAAGGTGATTTTCTTCGAATCGATTTTTCTGTGAAATGTATGGAAATAATCAACCAATTTTAATGCGGTTTGGCATAACAATTTCAGGTCCCGAGACCTATCATTTGAGGTATCAAAAACCGCAATCGGAGCACAATTGCAGATTTTGGATTTTTACAGCTCTGAATCGGCTGAGCTATAGTAAGGTGATTTTCTTCGAATCGATTTTTCTGTGAAATGTATGGAAATAATCAACCAATTTTAATGCGGTTTGGCATAACAATTACAGGTCCCGAGACCTATCATTTGAGGTATCAAAAACCGCAATCGGAGCACAATTGCAGATTTTGGATTTTTACAGCTCTGAATCGGCTGAGCTATAGTAAGGTGATTTTCTTCGAATCGATTTTTCTGTGAAATGTATGGAAATAATCAACCAATTTTAATGCGGTTTGGCATAACAATTTCAGGTCCCGAGACCTATCATTTGAGGTATCAAAAACCGCAATCGGAGCACAATTGCAGATTTTGGATTTTTACAGCTCTGAATCGGCTGAGCTATAGTAAGGTGATTTTCTTCGAATCGAACTTTTAACGAAATGTATGGTATAGCAATTACAGGTGTCCTGACCTATCATTTGAGGTGTCAAAAACCGCAATCGGAGCACAATTGCAGATTTTGGATTTTTACAGCTCTGAATCGGCTGAGCTATAGTAAGGTGATTTTCTTCGAATCGAACTTTCAACGAAATGTATGGTATAGCAATTACAGGTATCCTGACCTATCATTTGAGGTGTCAAGAACAGCAATCGGAGCACAATTGCAGATTTTGGATTTTTACAGCTCTGAATCGGATGAGCTATAGTAAGGTGATTTTCTTCGAATCGATTTTTCTGTGAAATGTATGGAAATAATCAACCAATTTTAATGCGGTTTGGCATAACAATTTCAGGTCCCGAGACCTATCATTTGAGGTATCAAAAACCGCAATCGGAGCACAATTGCAGATTTTGGATTTTTACAGCTCTGAATCGGCTGAGCTATAGTAAGGTGATTTTCTTCGAATCGAACTTTCAACGAAATGTATGGTATAGCAATTACAGGTGTCCTGACCTATCATTTGAGGTGTCAAGAACCGCAATCGGAGCACAATTGCAGATTTTGGATTTTTACAGCTCTGAATCGGATGAGCTATAGTAAGGTGATTTTCTTCGAATCGATTTTTCTGTGAAATGTATGGAAATAATCAACCAATTTTAATGCGGTTTGGCATAAAAATTACAGGTCCCGAGACCTATCATTTGAGGTATCAAAAACCGCAATCGGAGCACAATTGCAGATTTTGGATTTTTACAGCTCTGAATCGGCTGAGCTATAGTAAGGTGATTTTCTTCGAATCGAACTTTCTACGAAATGTATGGTATAGCAATTACAGGTGTCCTGACCTATCATTTGAGGTGTCAAGAACCGCAATCGGAGCACAATTGCAGATTTTGGATTTTTACAGCTATGAATCGGCTGAGCTATAGTAAGGTGATTTTATTCGAATCGATTTTTCTGTGAAATGTATGGAAATAATCAACCAATTTTAATGCGGTTTGGCATAACAATTACAGGTCCCGAGACCTATCATTTGAGGTATCAAAAACCGCAATCGGAGCACAATTGCAGATTTTGGATTTTTACAGCTCTGAATCGGCTGAGCTATAGTAAGGTGATTTTCTTCGAATCGAACTTTCTACGAAATGTATGGTATAGCAATTACAGGTGTCCTGACCTATCATTTGAGGTGTCAAGAACCGCAATCGGAGCACAATTGCAGATTTTGGATTTTTACAGCTCTGAATCGGCTGAGCTATAGTAAGGTGATTTTCTTCGAATCGAACTCGGCTGAGCTAGTAAGGTGATTTTCTTTGAATCGAACTTTCTACGAAATGTATGGTATAGCAATTACAGGTGTCCTGACCTATCATTTGAGGTGTCAAGAACTGCAATCGGAGCACAATTGCAGATTTTGGATTTTTACAGCTCTGAATCGGATGAGCTATAGTAAGGTGATTTTCTTCGAATCGATTTTTCTGTGAAATGTATGGAAATAATCAACCAATTTTATGCGGTTTGGCGTAACAATTACAGGTCTCCTGACCTCTCATTTGAGGTGTCAAGAACAGCAATCGGAGCACAATTGCAGATTTTGCATTTTTACAGCTCTGAATCGGCTGAGCTATAGTAAGGTGATTTTCTTCGAATCGAACTTTCTACGAAATGTATGGTATAGCAATTACAGGTGTCCTGACCTATCATTTGATGTGTCAAGAACCGCAATCGGAGCACAATTGCAGATTTTGGATTTTTACAGCTATGAATCGGCTGAGCTATAGTAAGGTGATTTTCTTCGAATCGATTTTTCTGTGAAATGTATGGAAATAATTAACCAATTTTAATGCGGTTTGGCATAACAATTACAGGTCCCGAGACCTATCATTTGAGGTGTCAAGAACCGCAATCGGAGCACAATTGCAGATTTTGGATTTTTACAGCTCTGAATCGGCTGAGCTATAGTAAGGTGATTTTCTTCGAATCGATTTTTCTGTGAAATGTATGGAAATAATCAACCAATTTTAATGCGGTTTGGCATAACAATTACAGGTCCCGAGACCTATCATTTGAGGTATCAAAAACCGCAATCGGTGCACAATTGCAGATTTTGGATTTTTACAGCTATGAATCGGCTGAGCTATAGTAAGGTGATTTTCTTCGAATCGAACTTTCTACGAAATGTATGGTATAACAATTACAGGTGTCCTGACCTATCATTTGAGGTGTCAAGAACCGCAATCGGAGCACAATTGCAGATTTTGGATTTTTACAGCTCTGAATCGGCTGAGCTATAGTAAGGTGATTTTCTTCGAATCGATTTTTCTGTGAAATGTATGGAAATAATTAACCAATTTTAATGCGGTTTGGCATAACAATTACAGGTCCCGAGACCTATCATTTGAGGTATCAAAAACCGCAATCGGAGCACAATTTCAGATTTTGGATTTTTACAGCTCGGAATCGGCTGAGCTATATAGTAAGGTGATTTTCTTCGAATCGAACTTTCTACGAAATGTATGGTATAGCAATTACAGGTGTCCTGACCTATTATTTGAGGTGTCAAGAACAGCAATCGGAGCACAATTGCAGATTTTGGATTTTTACAGCTCTGAATCGGCTGAGCTATAGTAAGGTGATTTTCTTCGAATCGAACATACTACGAAATGTATGGTATAGCAATTACAGGTGTCCTGACCTATCATTTTAAGTATCAAAAACCGCAATCGGAGTACAATTGCAGATTTTGGATTTTTACAGCTCTGAATCGGCTGAGCTATTGTAAGGTGATTTTCTTCGAATCGATTTTTCTGTGAAATGTATGGAAATAATCAACCAATTTTAATGCGGTTTGGCATAACAATTACAGGTCCCGAGACCTATCATTTGAGGTATCAAAAACCGCAATCGGTGCACAATTGCAGATTTTGGATTTTTACAGCTATGAATCGGCTGAGCTATAGTAAGGTGATTTTCTTCGAATCGAACTTTCTACGAAATGTATGGTATAGCAATTACAGGTGTCCTGACCTATCATTTGAGGTGTCAAGAACCGCAATCGGAGCACAATTGCAGATTTTGGATTTTTACAGCTATGAATCGGCTGAGCTATAGTAAGGTGATTTTCTTCGAATCGAACTTTCTACGAAATGTATGGTATAGCAATTACAGGTGTTCTGACCTATCATTTGAGGTGTCAAGAACAGCAATCGGAGCACAATTGCAGATTTTGGATTTTTACAGCTCTGAATCGGCTGAGCTATAGTAAGGTGATTTTCTTCGAATCGAACTTTCTACGAAATGTATGGTATAGCAATTACAGGTGTCCTGACCTATCATTTGAGGTGTCAAGAACAGCAATCGGAGCACAATTGCAGATTTTGGATTTTTACAGCTCTGAATCGGCTGAGCTATAGTAAGGTGATTTTCTTCGAATCGATTTTTCTGTGAAATGTATGGAAATAATCAACCAATTTTAATGCGGTTTGGCGTAACAATTACAGGTCTCCTGATCTATCATTTGAGGTATCAAGAACCGCAATCGGAGCACAATTGCAGATTTTGGATTTTTACAGCTCTGAATCGGCTGAGCTATAGTAAGGTGATTTTCTTCGAATCGAACTTTCTACGAAATGTATGGTATAGCAATTACAGGTGTCCTGACCTATCATTTGAGGTGTCAAGAACAGCAATCGGAGCACAATTGCAGATTTTGGATTTTTACAGCTCTGAATCGGCTGAGCTATAGTAAGGTGATTTTCTTCGAATCGAACTTTCTTCGAAATGTATGGTATAGCAATTACAGGTCTCGTGACCTATCATTTAAGGTATCAAGAACCGCAATCGGAGCACAATTGCAGATTTTGGATTTTTACAGCTCTGAATCGGCTGAGCTATAGTAAGGTGATTTTCTTCGAATCGAACTTTCTTCGAAATGTATGGTATAGCAATTACAGGTCTCCTGACCTATCATTTGAGGTGTCAAGAACCGCAATCGGAGCAAAATTGCAGATTTTGGATTTTTACAGCTCTGAATCGGCTGAGCTATAGTAAGGTGATTTTCTTCGAATCGAACTTTCTTCGAAATGTATGGTATAGCAATTACAGGTCTCCTGACCTATCATTTGAGGTGTCAAGAACCGCAATCGGAGCAAAATTGCAGATTTTGGATTTTTACAGCTCTGAATCGGCTGAGCTATAGTAAGGTGATTTTCTTCGAATCGAACTTTCTTCGAAATGTATGGTATAGCAATTACAGGTCTCCTGACCTATCATTTGAGGTATTAAGAACCGCAATCGGAACACAATTGCAGATTTTGGATTTTTACAGCTCTGAATCGGCTGAGCTGTAGTAAGGTGATTTTCTTCGAATCGAACTTTCTACGAAATGTATGGTATAGCAATTACAGGTGTCCTGACCTATCTTTTGAGGTATCAAGAACCGCAATCGGAGCACAATTGCAGATTTTGGATTTTTACAGCTCTGAATCGGCTGAGCTATAGTAAGGTGATTTTCTTCGAATCGAACTTTCTTCGAAATGTATGGTATAGCAATTACAGGTCTCGTGACCTATCATTTGAGGTGTCAAGAACCGCAATCGGAGCACAATTGCAGATTTTGGATTTTTACAGCTCTGAATCGGCTGAGCTATAGTAAGGTGATTTTCTTCGAATCGATTTTTCTGTTAAATGGATGGAAATAATCAACCAATTTTAATGCGGTTTGGCATAACAATTACAGGTCCCGAGACCTATCATTTGAGTTATCAAAAACCGCAATCGGAGCACAATTGCAGATTTTGGATTTTTACAGCTCTGAATCGGCTGAGCTATAGTAAGGTGATTTTCTTCGAATCGAACTTTCTACGAAATGTATGGTATAGCAATTACAGGTGTCCTGACCTATCATTTGAGGTGTCAAGAACCGCAATCGGAGCACAATTGCAGATTTTGGATTTTTACAGCTCTGAATCGGCTGAGCTATAGTAAGGTGATTTTCTTCGAATCGATTTTTCTGTGAAATGTATGGAAATAATCAACCAATTTTAATTCGGTTTGGCATAACAATTACAGGTCCCGAGACCTATCATTTGAGGTATCAAAAACCGCAATCGGAGCACAATTGCAGATTTTGGATTTTTACAGCTCTGAATCGGCTGAGCTATAGTAAGGTGATTTTCTTTGAATCGAACTTTCTACGAAATGTATGGTATAGCAATTACAGGTGTCCTGACCTATCATTTGAGGTGTCAAGAACCGCAATCGGAGCACAATTGCAGATTTTGGATTTTTACAGCTCTGAATCGGCTGAGCTATAGTAAGGTGATTTTCTTCGAATCGATTTTTCTGTGAAATGTATGGAAATAATCAACCAATTTTAATGCGGTTTGGCATAACAATTTCAGGTCCCGAGACCTATCATTTGAGGTATCGAAAACCGCAATCGGAGCACAATTGCAGATTTTGGATTTTTACAGCTCTGAATCGGCTGAGCTATAGTAAGGTGATTTTCTTTGAATCGAACTTTCTACGAAATGTATGGTATAGCAATTACAGGTGTCCTGACCTATCATTTGAGGTGTCAAGAACCGCAATCGGAGCACAATTGCAGATTTTGGATTTTTACAGCTCTGAATCGGCTGAGCTATAGTAAGGTGATTTTCTTCGAATCGATTTTTCTGTGAAATGTATGGAAATAATCAACCAATTTTAATGCGGTTTGGCATAACAATTACAGGTCCCGAGACCTATCATTTGAGGTATCAAAAACCGCAATCGGAGCACAATTGCAGATTTTGGATTTTTACAGCTCTGAATCGGCTGAGCTATAGTAAGGTGATTTTCTTTGAATCGAACTTTCTACGAAATGTATGGTATAGCAATTACAGGTGTCCTGACCTATCATTTGAGGTGTCAAGAACCGCAATCGGAGCACAATTGCAGATTTTGGATTTTTACAGCTCTGAATCGGCTGAGCTATAGTAAGGTGATTTTCTTCGAATCGATTTTTCTGTGAAATGTATGGAAATAATCAACCAATTTTAATGCGGTTTGGCATAACAATTTCAGGTCCCGAGACCTATCATTTGAGGTATCAAAAACCGCAATCGGAGCACAATTGCAGATTTTGGATTTTTACAGCTCTGAATCGGCTGAGCTATAGTAAGGTGATTTTCTTTGAATCGAACTTTCTACGAAATGTATGGTATAGCAATTACAGGTGTCCTGACCTATCATTTGAGGTGTCAAGAACCGCAATCGGAGCACAATTGCAGATTTTGGATTTTTACAGCTCTGAATCGGCTGAGCTATAGTAAGGTGATTTTCTTCGAATCGATTTTTCTGTGAAATGTATGGAAATAATTAACCAATTTTAATGCGGTTTGGCATAACAATTACAGGTCCCGAGACCTATCATTTGAGGTATCAAAAACCGCAATCGGAGCACAATTGCAGATTTTGGATTTTTACAGCTCTGAATCGGCTGAGCTATAGTAAGGTGATTTTCTTCGAATCGAACTTTCTACGAAATGTATGGTATAGCAATTACAGGTGTCCTGACCTATCATTTGAGGTGTCAAGAACCGCAATCGGAGCACAATTGCAGATTTTGGATTTTTACAGCTCTGAATCGGCTGAGCTATAGTAAGGTGATTTTCTTCGAATCGATTTTTCTGTGAAATGTATGGAAATAATCAACCAATTTTAATGCGGTTTGGCATAACAATTTCAGGTCCCGAGACCTATCATTTGAGGTATCAAAAACCGCAATCGGAGCACAATTGCAGATTTTGGATTTTTACAGCTCTGAATCGGCTGAGCTATAGTAAGGTGATTTTCTTCGAATCGATTTTTCTGTGAAATGTATGGAAATAATCAACCAATTTTAATGCGGTTTGGCATAACAATTACAGGTCCCGAGACCTATCATTTGAGGTATCAAAAACCGCAATCGGAGCACAATTGCAGATTTTGGATTTTTACAGCTCTGAATCGGCTGAGCTATAGTAAGGTGATTTTCTTCGAATCGATTTTTCTGTGAAATGTATGGAAATAATCAACCAATTTTAATGCGGTTTGGCATAACAATTACAGGTCCCGAGACCTATCATTTGAGGTGTCAAGAACCGCAATCGGAGCACAATTGCAGATTTTGGATTTTTACAGCTCTGAATCGGCTGAGCTATAGTAAGGTGATTTTCTTCGAATCGATTTTTCTGTGAAATGTATGGAAATAATCAACCAATTTTAATGCGGTTTGGCATAACAATTTCAGGTCCCGAGACCTATCATTTGAGGTATCAAAAACCGCAATCGGAGCACAATTGCAGATTTTAGATTTTTACAGCTCTGAATCGGCTGAGCTTATAGTAAGGTGATTTTCTTCGAATCGATTTTTCTGTGAAATGTATGGAAATAATCAACCAATTTTAATGCGGTTTGGCATAACAATTACAGGTCCCGAGACCTATCATTTGAGGTATCAAAAACCGCAATCGGAGCACAATTGCAGATTTTGGATTTTTACAGCTCTGAATCGGCTGAGCTATAGTAAGGTGATTTTCTTCGAATCGATTTTTCTGTGAAATGTATGGAAATAATCAACCAATTTTAATGCGGTTTGGCATAACAATTACAGGTCCCGAGACCTATCATTTGAGGTGTCAAGAACCGCAATCGGAGCACAATTGCAGATTTTGGATTTTTACAGCTCTGAATCGGCTGAGCTATAGTAAGGTGATTTTCTTCGAATCGATTTTTCTGTGAAATGTATGGAAATAATCAACCAATTTTAATGCGGTTTGGCATAACAATTTCAGGTCCCGAGACCTATCATTTGAGGTATCAAAAACCGCAATCGGAGCACAATTGCAGATTTTGGATTTTTACAGCTCTGAATCGGCTGAGCTATAGTAAGGTGATTTTCTTCGAATCGAACTTTCTACGAAATGTATGGTATAGCAATTACAGGTGTCCTGACCTATCATTTGAGGTGTCAAAAACCGCAATCGGAGCACAATTGCAGATTTTGGATTTTTACAGCTCTGAATCGGCTGAGCTATAGTAAGGTGATTTTCTTCGAATCGAACTTTCTACGAAATGTATGGTATAGCAATTACAGGTGTCCTGACCTATCATTTGAGGTGTCAAGAACAGCAATCGGAGCACAATTGCAGATTTTGGATTTTTACAGCTCTGAATCGGCTGAGCTATAGTAAGGTGATTTTCTTCGAATCGATTTTTCTGTGAAATGTATGGAAATAATCAACCAATTTTAATGCGGTTTGGCATAACAATTTCAGGTCCCGAGACCTATCATTTGAGGTATCAAAAACCGCAATCGGAGCACAATTGCAGATTTTGGATTTGTACAGCTCTGAATCGGCTGAGCTATAGTAAGGTGATTTTCTTCGAATCGATTTTTCTGTGAAATGTATGGAAATAATCAACCAATTTTAATGCGGTTTGGCATAACAATTACAGGTCCCGAGACCTATCATTTGAGGTATCAAAAACCGCAATCGGAGCACAATTGCAGATTTTGGATTTTTACAGCTCTGAATCGGCTGAGCTATAGTAAGGTGATTTTCTTCGAATCGATTTTTCTGTGAAATGTATGGAAATAATCAACCAATTTTAATGCGGTTTGGCATAACAATTTCAGGTCCCGAGACCTATCATTTGAGGTATCAAAAACCGCAATCGGAGCACAATTGCAGATTTTGGATTTTTACAGCTCTGAATCGGCTGAGCTATAGTAAGGTGATTTTCTTCGAATCGAACTTTTAACGAAATGTATGGTATAGCAATTACAGGTGTCCTGACCTATCATTTGAGGTGTCAAAAACCGCAATCGGAGCACAATTGCAGATTTTGGATTTTTACAGCTCTGAATCGGCTGAGCTATAGTAAGGTGATTTTCTTCGAATCGAACTTTCAACGAAATGTATGGTATAGCAATTACAGGTATCCTGACCTATCATTTGAGGTGTCAAGAACAGCAATCGGAGCACAATTGCAGATTTTGGATTTTTACAGCTCTGAATCGGATGAGCTATAGTAAGGTGATTTTCTTCGAATCGATTTTTCTGTGAAATGTATGGAAATAATCAACCAATTTTAATGCGGTTTGGCATAACAATTTCAGGTCCCGAGACCTATCATTTGAGGTATCAAAAACCGCAATCGGAGCACAATTGCAGATTTTGGATTTTTACAGCTCTGAATCGGCTGAGCTATAGTAAGGTGATTTTCTTCGAATCGAACTTTCAACGAAATGTATGGTATAGCAATTACAGGTGTCCTGACCTATCATTTGAGGTGTCAAGAACCGCAATCGGAGCACAATTGCAGATTTTGGATTTTTACAGCTCTGAATCGGATGAGCTATAGTAAGGTGATTTTCTTCGAATCGATTTTTCTGTGAAATGTATGGAAATAATCAACCAATTTTAATGCGGTTTGGCATAAAAATTACAGGTCCCGAGACCTATCATTTGAGGTATCAAAAACCGCAATCGGAGCACAATTGCAGATTTTGGATTTTTACAGCTCTGAATCGGATGAGCTATAGTAAGGTGATTTTCTTCGAATCGATTTTTCTGTGAAATGTATGGAAATAATCAACCAATTTTATGCGGTTTGGCGTAACAATTACAGGTCTCCTGACCTCTCATTTGAGGTGTCAAGAACAGCAATCGGAGCACAATTGCAGATTTTGCATTTTTACAGCTCTGAATCGGCTGAGCTATAGTAAGGTGATTTTCTTCGAATCGAACTTTCTACGAAATGTATGGTATAGCAATTACAGGTGTCCTGACCTATCATTTGATGTGTCAAGAACCGCAATCGGAGCACAATTGCAGATTTTGGATTTTTACAGCTATGAATCGGCTGAGCTATAGTAAGGTGATTTTCTTCGAATCGATTTTTCTGTGAAATGTATGGAAATAATTAACCAATTTTAATGCGGTTTGGCATAACAATTACAGGTCCCGAGACCTATCATTTGAGGTATCAAAAACCGCAATCGGAGCACAATTTCAGATTTTGGATTTTTACAGCTCGGAATCGGCTGAGCTATATAGTAAGGTGATTTTCTTCGAATCGAACTTTCTACGAAATGTATGGTATAGCAATTACAGGTGTCCTGACCTATTATTTGAGGTGTCAAGAACAGCAATCGGAGCACAATTGCAGATTTTGGATTTTTACAGCTCTGAATCGGCTGAGCTATAGTAAGGTGATTTTCTTCGAATCGAACATACTACGAAATGTATGGTATAGCAATTACAGGTGTCCTGACCTATCATTTTAAGTATCAAAAACCGCAATCGGAGTACAATTGCAGATTTTGGATTTTTACAGCTCTGAATCGGCTGAGCTATTGTAAGGTGATTTTCTTCGAATCGATTTTTCTGTGAAATGTATGGAAATAATCAACCAATTTTAATGCGGTTTGGCATAACAATTACAGGTCCCGAGACCTATCATTTGAGGTATCAAAAACCGCAATCGGTGCACAATTGCAGATTTTGGATTTTTACAGCTATGAATCGGCTGAGCTATAGTAAGGTGATTTTCTTCGAATCGAACTTTCTACGAAATGTATGGTATAGCAATTACAGGTGTCCTGACCTATCATTTGAGGTGTCAAGAACCGCAATCGGAGCACAATTGCAGATTTTGGATTTTTACAGCTATGAATCGGCTGAGCTATAGTAAGGTGATTTTCTTCGAATCGAACTTTCTACGAAATGTATGGTATAGCAATTACAGGTGTTCTGACCCATCATTTGAGGTGTCAAGAACAGCAATCGGAGCACAATTGCAGATTTTGGATTTTTACAGCTCTGAATCGGCTGAGCTATAGTAAGGTGATTTTCTTCGAATCGAACTTTCTACGAAATGTATGGTATAGCAATTACAGGTGTCCTGACCTATCATTTGAGGTGTCAAGAACAGCAATCGGAGCACAATTGCAGATTTTGGATTTTTACAGCTCTGAATCGGCTGAGCTATAGTAAGGTGATTTTCTTCGAATCGATTTTTCTGTGAAATGTATGGAAATAATCAACCAATTTTAATGCGGTTTGGCGTAACAATTACAGGTCTCCTGATCTATCATTTGAGGTATCAAGAACCGCAATCGGAGCACAATTGCAGATTTTGGATTTTTACAGCTCTGAATCGGCTGAGCTATAGTAAGGTGATTTTCTTCGAATCGAACTTTCTACGAAATGTATGGTATAGCAATTACAGGTGTCCTGACCTATCATTTGAGGTGTCAAGAACAGCAATCGGAGCACAATTGCAGATTTTGGATTTTTACAGCTCTGAATCGGCTGAGCTATAGTAAGGTGATTTTCTTCGAATCGAACTTTCTTCGAAATGTATGGTATAGCAATTACAGGTCTCGTGACCTATCATTTAAGGTATCAAGAACCGCAATCGGAGCACAATTGCAGATTTTGGATTTTTACAGCTCTGAATCGGCTGAGCTATAGTAAGGTGATTTTCTTCGAATCGAACTTTCTTCGAAATGTATGGTATAGCAATTACAGGTCTCCTGACCTATCATTTGAGGTGTCAAGAACCGCAATCGGAGCAAAATTGCAGATTTTGGATTTTTACAGCTCTGAATCGGCTGAGCTATAGTAAGGTGATTTTCTTCGAATCGAACTTTCTTCGAAATGTATGGTATAGCAATTACAGGTCTCCTGACCTATCATTTGAGGTGTCAAGAACCGCAATCGGAGCAAAATTGCAGATTTTGGATTTTTACAGCTCTGAATCGGCTGAGCTATAGTAAGGTGATTTTCTTCGAATCGAACTTTCTTCGAAATGTATGGTATAGCAATTACAGGTCTCCTGACCTATCATTTGAGGTATTAAGAACCGCAATCGGAACACAATTGCAGATTTTGGATTTTTACAGCTCTGAATCGGCTGAGCTGTAGTAAGGTGATTTTCTTCGAATCGAACTTTCTACGAAATGTATGGTATAGCAATTACAGGTGTCCTGACCTATCTTTTGAGGTATCAAGAACCGCAATCGGAGCACAATTGCAGATTTTGGATTTTTACAGCTCTGAATCGGCTGAGCTATAGTAAGGTGATTTTCTTCGAATCGAACTTTCTTCGAAATGTATGGTATAGCAATTACAGGTCTCGTGACCTATCATTTGAGGTGTCAAGAACCGCAATCGGAGCACAATTGCAGATTTTGGATTTTTACAGCTCTGAATCGGCTGAGCTATAGTAAGGTGATTTTCTTCGAATCGATTTTTCTGTTAAATGGATGGAAATAATCAACCAATTTTAATGCGGTTTGGCATAACAATTACAGGTCCCGAGACCTATCATTTGAGTTATCAAAAACCGCAATCGGAGCACAATTGCAGATTTTGGATTTTTACAGCTCTGAATCGGCTGAGCTATAGTAAGGTGATTTTCTTCGAATCGAACTTTCTTCGAAATGTATGGTATAGCAATTACAGGTCTCGTGACCTATCATTTAAGGTATCAAGAACCGCAATCGGAGCACAATTGCAGATTTTGGATTTTTACAGCTCTGAATCGGCTGAGCTATAGTAAGGTGATTTTCTTCGAATCGATTTTTCTGTGAAATGTATGGAAATAATCAACCAATTTTAACGCGGTTTGGCATAACAATTACACGTCCCGAGACCTATCATTTGAGGTATCAAGAACCGCAATCGGAGCACAATTGCAGATTTTGGATTTTTACAGCTCTGAATCGGCTGAGCTATAGTAAGGTGATTTTCTTCGAATCGAACTTTCTACGAAATGTAGAAAAAAAAATCGTAATCTGATATTTAATAAGAAATTTAAATTTTTAGCTCAATAAAGTGGTTTGGAAATTGCCGAGGTTTCCAAATAAACGTCTATACAGCAACTAAGGGTTCCGGGACTTGTCCTATACCTGTTAATGAAATGAAAGGTATGTAGAAAATGAATGGATGTAACGGACAGCTATCGTAAAGGTATAGATAACCGTTGCAGACTTCCTAGAAATACACTGTTGCAGCTTTTTCGGCCGGCTAGCGTGCAGCGCGTGGGATGGGTTTTTATTACAATGTTCCTAGAAAGCTTGAAATGCTGCAAAAATAAATTGTGTTACTGTCACGAGGCCGCGATTACCTTACCTACCCATATTAAATGGCTTTATTCAATTTCCATTAAAAAAAAATAAAATAAATCAAACAAAAAAAGTAATTTAAATACTAAAACTAAACAATAGCAAAAATTTATTATTAATTATTATAAACTAGAAATTTCTTATGTATTCTAATATTTTACAAATGGTACCTGATGGCGCGCATTGATGATATATCGTGGTAATCCAACGTGTTGTTAATAATTGCGATAAAATCATAAATCGCCCGAAAATAGTCGTAGATTATTTATTTTTAGATTATTTAGCTTTTAGTAATTCACTAGCTAATTATTAATTTAAATAACATTATCATTATATATATATATAGTTCTCATTATTATTATAAATTGTTTTTAATTGCAACATTAGAAATATTAAATTGTTCATACACTAACTGTCTGGTTATCAGTTTTTATTTTTTTTTTTATTTTTCAAGAACTAAACCTTAACAGGAACTTTAGCACTTTTTATATCCACAATTAACACAGTTCATAGTTTTTTTATTTAAACTATTATTTTTAAATATATTATATTTATGTATTATAATTAATTTTAAGATTAAAAATATTATTTATCCAAAATATTATTTCTTAAAATTATTAAAAACCTCAATTATCGTTTTTTTTTAATTTTATTCTATTTTTAATCTATTCGCCTCTGCGGTCCAAAAACAAGAGAGATCCTCTTCTGCTACCTCGCCATCATCATTCACACCAACACCACCTTTTTTGTTCGTACCGCTATTCATATACATCATTACCATTTCAATTATTTTATTTTTACTTATTCGTTTTATTTTGTTTTCCTAATTACAATTACATCTATACTCATAACATAACAATTTCGCTTTAGATAACAGATTTTTCTGTTTCAATACTTTCAATGAAAAAAAACCGAAATATGTAGAAAATATTTTTTTTTGTATAAAGAAATTTACTGGGTGAACCAAAAAAAATTGTCCGGTTACATGGACCTATTGAAATGAAACAAAATTTGAGCTGGCATATTATATTTCGTTATGTTTATCAACTACACCAGTCAGTACCATTTCGTATTTATATAATTTTGAAGATCCAGCAATGATCTACAATCACGGTTCGGCATAATGGTCATTCCCATTACTAGCAACAGTATAATGATTACTAGAAACGTGAGGACATGTTCAAACACAAGATCAAACAATGAACCCAGCCTTATAATTTTGGTAGGTGTTTGTATCATTATATACTGTATCACACCAACGGTTATATTTAGTGCCACATATCCGAATGTTAACGCAATTTCGGTAAACCTTAAATTCGTGTACGACAAAATATTGATATCACTATTCGGAAACGCAAATCCAAGTGTCATAAAAAAAAACCACATGACCACTGAAAGTTCTCGCGTAGTCAGTTCCTGAGGAAATACGACCAGCAGTACGACCATGGACGTAATTTGTATCAGCAATCCAATACAATGTTGAATTTTATACGTGATAGGAAACAATAAAAGTGTCGAAATGATTACACCGATAAGTCCAAACCAATTAATTGAAAATAATTCATAATTTAGTGACGCTATCGACATGGTGTGGTGTACATATATGAACGGCCAGTAGAAATACATGATCGATGTGATTTTCGAAATGATCGCAAACGTATAAAAAAAGAACAATCGTAGATAATAATCTCTGTTATTGTTGATCGTCGATAGTGGAATTGATGTTAAAATTCTACTTTTTGAGGTGATCAAAAAATATTTTCGTTCGAATATCGAGAAATTGTTATTCTCCCGATTGATGTCTTCATCCAGACTCGATTTATAATTTATGTCACCATGATAGACGTTGTATTCAAGTGTTAATATGCAGCTAATGGTCCCTATCGAAGAAATCACCAATAATATACCAATTACATCATTAACCGCAGCCGTTGGTGAATTCAGAACGTTAAAATTCATTTGGCCATAAACCACGGTTGCACCAACCGCAACGGCAAATATATAAAAGACAAGGGGTATGGAAAGGCGTAAAAATCGAAATTTAGTTTTACCCAAACGTATATTAATGTAACTGAGTGCAGCAATGTAAGAAATTCCATGCGCTACAAAACTGATATAAATTGCGGCATACGATACTGGAATCAAACACAAATATTAAATATTGATCGAGTATTACAATAAATAAATTTCATACTCACTTGTTGTCGTCAAAAATAATATTCCGGCCACAAAAAACAGCAACATCCCGAAACACAGACAGTACAACTGTTCGTAACGATACTGATGAAATTTAATTTTAAGACCAAAAAGCAGAGTGCCTGTAAATATGGCTGCAACGGATCCAGCTACCCAAGGCCACCATTGTGAAGAATTTAAAATTATTAATCCTATGTCATGATTTAGATTTATCAAACCAGCGAAAAGAATCTGCATTATGTAGCCCATAAAAACGCCCATTGGGAAGAAGGCTGTTGTCACTGTGCATATATTAGAAGAAGAAAGGTTACGAATTGTTATCTACATATACAGTTCACCATTATTTCACCAATAATTTCACTTATAAACAAAAAGCACACACCTGTAGCTTCTGGGAGATATTTCAAAATCGCCATCTTGACCATTCAAAATATTTACTTTTTACCTCGTATGTTGTTTAACTAAATTTGCTCGATAAACTGAATTAAATGTGGCCATTCTGTTGAATTTAAATATACATAAATATATAGATAAGAATGTGGGATTAAGGTAATAAGCCTTCTGAAGGAAATAGGTAATGTGATAATTGGAAACAGTTTAGCGGTGTGCCAGTATAAATATGACTGCAGTTATTGTTTATAAATTTTTAACTGATAAGATTTGGGTTGATAACAAATGTTACGATTTGGCCACTTATTACAATGTTGTGCATACATTTCCTTTGCAATTTGAGTGTGTTATACAACTATTTTTGGAATTCTTGAAAATGTTTCACAAAATGTTGACCTTCAACTGATAATGATATCATTGTGATGTTTGTCGCTTTGGTTGTAATATTTGAAGTAAATTGGGGGTTATTTCTACAAATCAATATCGTTCACCTTAAACGACGGGCGATTATCACTATTCACTACCCAAATTACGCAAAATGATTTGGAAATTTTCTTAAGGGTTTTATAGCACAGTTGATTTTCAATAAAATTGAATTTTCTAAGAAATGTTTAGAAATAATCGAGCAATCAAAATGCAAATTGTCACAGCCATTACAGGTCCCGAAACCTATTGATAGAGGTATCAACCATCGTAATCTGAGCATTTTAGATTTTTGCCGCCCAAAAACTTGTGGGGTATAGCACAGTTGGTTTTCAATAAAATTGAATTTTCTAAGGAATGTTTAGAAATAATCGAGCAATCAAAATGCAAATTACCACAGTCATTACAGGTCCCGAAACCTATTGATAGAGGTATCAACCATCGTAATCTGGGCATTTTAGATTTTTGCCGCCCAAAAACTTGTGGGCTATTATAGCACAGTTGATTTTCAATAAAATTGAATTTTCTAAGAAATGTTTAGAAATAATCGAGCAATCAAAATGCAAATTGTCACAGCCATTACAGGTCCCGAAACCTATTGATAGAGGTATCAACCATTTTAGATTTGGGCATTTTAGATTTTTGCCGCCCAAAAACTTGTGGGCTATGAATTTGCGCTAATTTTTCGATAAAAATGAAATGGTCATGGTCGTCAATGGAAATGGTCGGCAATGACCCTTGACTCAAGAGAGCCGCTTTTACCATAAAGGTTAATTCTCGTGACAATCTTTGTCTTTCTTATTATTGTGTTCACTTGTACTTAATCGGATGTTTCAGCCACCATGAATGTAAAGATTTAAGCTAATTAGGTTATGCAATTGGTTGGGCATACCAGGAATAGTCCTGCACAAACGGAATTGTTAGTAGTTTCCCATGTGCATCCTAAGCCCCTAAAAGACAATGCATTTGAATTACGAATCGCAAATTGAACATTTCTGTCTACCCGCCGAAACTTTTGGGGACAATGTCTGGAACAATGTTGGAATAATAATGTCTTTCAGTTAGAAATCCCAGACGAAGAAAAATTAATGTGATTGCATCAGTTAGAGATGGCTGAAATCGGTCGCAGTTACCTGAATATAAGACAGAGGTAGGCTAACACCAGCTGAAAAGGGAAGGAAACGGTTGGACAGGAAATCAACTATATAAATAATTATCTCAGAATAGCGGAATTAGCGATATAACGTTTTAAAATTTTTAGCGGTTATTCAGTCACCATAATCTATAATTGAGTGTGATCTTATCAATTCAATATTTGTTTTAGAACAAAAATTTCATTGTAAAAGTCTCAGACGAGACGATTAAAATTGTGGAAATTATTCCCGAATTGATCGCATCACTAGCCACTTTCCCGTGTGGGATATTTATCGGATACTTTTCGGACCATTTTTGACCGGGGCAGTAACTGCAGTTGTTATATCAATTTGCCATGCTATCGTCAAATTTAAGTAGAAACGATACGAATTTTTCTTTTCATAATGGTGAGTCTAATAAACGCTGGGCGCTTGTGAAGTGACTGATATATTTATATGTATATCCAACTGGTGCTTTTATATTATCATTTTAGGTTATTTACCATTATTCATTGGATTTGCTGGTCAATATTATGTGCGGGAAATCGAAGCCTCGTTTCAATAAATTGTCAGTACCTTATTTAGTATATTTATTGGGAGTTAGTACTGGGGCGATAATTACTTGGCAGAAGTTTAAAGCGAACACGCCTTTTATGCATATTAGTGAAAGGATTGGATTTTCACAATTATACAACTAATAAAAGTAGTTTGGATCAGGATTTAGATTGTGAAAATATTTTTCTAATGAACACAACATTAGGAAGAATTCCAGAAACAAATGTTGTAAAAATAATATCCGGAATAGCGCAATAGTTTTGGCACTCTTAAAATATAAGTTACGCTGCTAATATTCTGCCCATCTGACAATGTTAACCCTTGAGATCTCAAAATTACCTTTGGATCATGTTGACTGTTGGTTATTATGCAACACTCACTAATCTTAAATCAACAGAAATGTTTAACAGTTGTCATGCTCTCGTATTTACAATTGTTCTGGCGATGTTAAGATTATTCGTGATTCCAAGTGAGAGTGATTTGTCAATGCCAGCCGTTGGCAGTAAATTAATTAAGGGACCAAGTTTTTTTCCAATCCTATCCAAATCTAAAGTAAAAGTGTTCCTGTGAAAGGGTAATTCAATTATAAATAAAACACTGACTTAATAAATTTTTCCAATCTAGTTTTATTTCGTTGAATCTAATGAATCCACGAACATTTTTTTTTTTTTTGTTGACACATCAGTTTGTTTTATTTTTGACGTATTTTAGCCGCCGTTATATTTTGGTCCCGTAAAAAAAAAAAATGTTTAAACTCCAAGAGCACGAGAGAGATTATTTAACCGTCACGACGAACGATATCGCATACAAACCGCCAAAACCAGCAAAACAATTCAAATTTGTTAAACGGGTCAATGAAGGCGGTTTATTGATAAACTGGAAATTAATACAGAATTTATATATAGACGATCTACCCAATAAACCTTGTGTCAAAGAGATTCATGAATACTTTAAAGAAAATCCCGAGGAATATAAAACGTTCTACGATAAAATGAAAATGGGCATAAAACGTTTGGAAAAGGATGAAGTGGATATGAAGTTGGCGCGCCAATTGAAAGAAACTCGTAAGCATACCGAATATTTTGCGTCGTTTAGTAAACCAGGTGATAAACCGTTTTCGACTAAACATAAAGAACCCGATGATAAGCCAAGATTAATTTATAAAAAACCGCCACCACCACCACCAAAGCGTCAGAAGTCTGAAGAAATGATTGATGAATGGACACCGGCGCCGAAAGATACACCACTGAATATTGAATTAAAGAAATTAATGAAAAACAATCGAATTGGATATAAGCCGCTGATATGTGATAAAGATGGCAAACCGATTCGTCGAGGATAATATATACAAACATGCGGCAGTGCGGCAGACATAATATTTGGGTCAAATTTTTGTAAAACTATTTTTGCGCATTTTTTATACATACTCGTAAGTGTAACGGATGTAAGGTATTTTTGATCTGCAGATCATCAGATAATTAAATTCCAAGTATCAAATTTTCTAAATAAAATGAATTTTCATTTATATTAATACATTTCAGTCTTCGTCAGTTAAGGTGGTGTTTCTTTAAAATATTTCACAAAAATTACGTTTCTAGAAGGAGGTCAGATATTTGAGTATAGAATGCACAATTAAGCATAACCGAATGTACGAGTATAGCCACGAACATTTCTAATATTAATATTTAGCTTATTGTCACAAGACGCAAAGTACTAACATTTTTAATTTATAGTTTTCTTTTCTGTGTATGAACAGTAATTGACTGATTGAATCATTAAAATTCTATAAAAAAAAAACGATAAATGGGAAATTTTTGAGTTGCGGAAAATAATATTTGCAGATGGGATTGCAAATTGGATTTTATTTTTATTGAGAGCGGTTTAAATGGAATTTAGGTTGTAAAAAGGTAGACATGCTAAAAATTGAAATAGGTTGCTCCAAAGTACACTACATGTTTACTACGAGACATTAAACTAAGCTTTTTGGCGCAGTTCAATTCAAATGTTTAAAATTTGGGTCAACAGAAATTGAGCTGAATTGTTGTCACGATAGATAGAAACACTGTTCAGCCAGCGCAACTGAATCGTTGCTTGTTTAGAAAGATGATAGAACTGACAAAAGAAATCATAAAGAATAAGATAAATCTTGAAGAATTAAAGAATTCTTAGTTGAACCATAGTCCAAAATTACTATTTAAAGAAGTAGAAAATTTCAGGCTGAGTCCCGCCGTAAGAGGAGCCTACGCAAAAATCGTTGGAGCGTATCATAAACGCTGGTTTATGAAGCAAGACCCGCACGAGCTACCCAAAGAGCAGAAGCGCATTTGTGATCAGAAACAAACCGTTATTTTCGCTGTGATATAAATTCGTAAAAATCGCAAAAAGCGAATACCAAGACTAGAAAAATTGGCCTGCACGCGTCAACTTAATGTGTGAAAATTTTATATCACATGGTCCGTGTATCACAAAATCTATAATTTATTCTCGCCTCCACTCCTCCATAAATAAACACAACTAATTAAGCTTACTGCTCGCAATATCAGTGGATAACTAAAGATTCAATGATGCAACTCCTATTGTGGGCTTACGTAAGTGTAAGTGTGAAAGGCGCATGGCACGGAGCATGTTTCTCGGCGAAATTTCACTAACAACAGTTCACTCCGAGCGATCTAGCAAGCCACGGTGTCTATTGATTTCAGTGTTTCTGACCTTAATCTTCCCGCCGGTTAACTGACAATCGAATAATCAAATTTGAAAATTGTGTTCAAAAAATTATTGCTTTGTCCGTTCCTCGCCAATTGTTTTATAGCCCAACTCACCACTACAATGATATATTGAATCACAGTACATTTCTTCAAATATATTCACTCATCATATATTTTCCGCAACACTCTTGCACTTAGTGTTTAGTGATGCAAAAATTATCAAATGTCCGGCCGTTGGGGTCGGTCATATAAATAACAAGCATAATTTGAATGAAATGTTGCACGATTTTCCTTAGACGAAATTTGTTCAACAAAAATCAAAAGTCCCAAAGTAAAATGATTTTTCTCGAAAGTCGTTCTCGGAGTCGTCTTGCTTGTTATTTATATGACTGACCCCAGGGACCGGGAAAATTCATACTACGGACATTCAAGAAAAATCATTTAACTTTGGGACTTTTGATTTTTGTTGAACAAATTTAGTCATTTCCATCGTTTGTTCGACGATACAAAAACGCCGAAATGTATGCTATTTACTTTATTCAAATTTTTAAATTTTTTTTAGAGTTTAAAATGGGATTTCATTTTGCTCTTCGCTCTTCATTTTTGTTAAAGAGCGATAAAAGAAACTATTAAAAAGCTCTTTATAAAGAGCGATACTGTAAAAAAAAAATATCGCTCTGAAGAACTGGAGCATTATTTTTATTATTAGGATCTTGCTCTTCCACTATTGCGTTTGTGTTATCATATTTTCGCTCTTTGTTATTGCGCTATATTGAGAAAATAAATACGCTCTGCTCTGATGAATAAAAACGACATTATTATATTGCTCTTGCTCTTGTTATTACGGCAAACGGTTACATTCAAAACTTTATAAATTTCTTTAGAAAGCCAGCTATTGAAAATCGGTGGAGAAATAATCTGTAAGTTCGGGCATTGGAAATGGGATTCTAAAATGATTTTTGGGTAAAGTTCTGGAATATGGCCAACTAGGATGGAACTTGGCTATTCCTTAGCTGATTTTGGAATATGGCCAATTAGGATGGAACTTGGCTATTTCTTAACCGTTTGTGATGCAATTTGACATGTTCGTTGGAAATGAGATTCTAAAATGATTTTCCTAATTCCGGAATCCTTCACTAACATTAGCGTGCTGTCACCCATTTTTTCTTATTTTCCTTTTATTGCGACTAAATTTCCCCGCAGATGTATAGTAAATATATCAATATGGGTAATCTAAACAGGTTGCGGCATAACTATAATAATTATTATTATTTTAGGTTACTCATATTGAGATATTTAAATATATCAATACGAGTAATGTATGTTGGCCATATTCCATAACTTTATCTAAAAACTATTTTAGAATCGCACTTCCAAAGCATATATTGAATTGAATCACAATTGGTACAGGAATAGCCAAGTATCCATGCAGTTGTCGAGGTTTACCTGCTGTGAGACAGATCGAAAATCGGTGGAGAAATAATCTGTAAGTTCCTTCCTATTTAGCCATATTCCAGAACTTAATCTAAAACCTAAACATCAATTAAAAATCATTTTAGAATTTTATTTCCAACGCACATGTCACATTGTATCACAATCAGTTAAGGAATAGCCAAATTCCATCCTAATACGCTATATTCCAGAACTTCACCTAAACATCAATTTAGAACAGATTTCCATCGCGCAAGTCACATTTCACTAAAATCGGTTAAGGAATAGGCCAGTTCCATCATAGTTGGCCATATTCCAGAATTTCACTTAAACATCATTGTAGAATCCCCTTTCCATCGCGCGTTTCTAATTTCACTAAAATCGGTTAAGGAATAGCTAAGTTCCATCCCAATTGGCCATATTCCAGAACGTCACCTAAAAATCATTTTAAAATTCCATTTCCAACGTCATGACAAATTTCACTCAACTCGGTTAAAGAATAGCTAAGTTCCATCCTAGTTGGCCATATTCCAGAACTTTATCTAAAAATCACTGTAGAATCCCGTTTTCAACACGCATGTCAAATTTCACTAAAACCTGTTAAGAAGAGCCAAGTTCCATTACAATTAGCCATATTCCAGAACTTTTATCCAAAAATCGGTTAAGTAATAGCCAAGTCCCATCACAATTGGCCATATTCCAGAACTTGATCCAAAAATCATTTTAAAATCCCATTTTCACCGCACATGTTAAATTTCACTAAAATCGGTTGAGGAATAGCGAAGTTCCATCCTAGTTGGTCATATTCCAGAACTTCATCTAAAAATCATTTTAAAATCCCGCTTCTATCGCGCATGTTGAATTTCTCTAAAATCGGTTTAGGAATACCCAAGTTCCATCCTAGTTGGTCATATTCCAGAACTTCATCTAATAATCATTGTAGAATCCCACCTCCAACCCGCATGTCAAATTTCTCTAAAATCGGTTAAGGAATAGCCAAGTTCCATCAGAATTGTTCATATTCCAGAACTTTATCCAAAAATAATTTTAGAATTCCATTTTCAACGCACATGCCAAATTTCTCTAAAATCAGTTAAGGAACAGCCAAGTTCCATCCTAGTTGGCCGTATTCCAGACATTTATTTAAATACCGTTTATCGAACTTTCTTTATTTAATGATATTCAAAGAGCAATTCTTGTGTTACAAAAAATTTTGCTCCTTTATGTATTTTCTTCAATGGCTCTGTAGAATGGGTTGGGAGCGATATTTTTAGCTTTTACGCTCTCTGTTTTAAGAGTAAAATTAAAAATAAAAATTTAAATTACTTTGCGAGAGCGAAATAATTTTTTTTTGTGTTTACCATTAAAGGGTAAGAGCGTAAAAGCAAGCTAAAAAAAAAATTATTGGGAGCAAGAGCGAAGTTTTTTATAAAGAGCTCTAAAGGAGCGATAAATTTAAACTCTGGCTATTTGCTAAGAACTTCACTTCGGTATATATTTTTGTATAACAGAAATAAATTCAAATTTATTTTATTATCTCGTCACGAAGAAGCGACAAGAGAAATCTGCAGTGAATTCAATCGACTCGAGAAACAGCTTTTTCCAACCCCAAACTCATTTGATTACGTTCGCTCGTCCCTTTCTGAATTGTGTACTTAGTTAGATGTAAATTTGAACCTTTACCTATTACATAACTAAAGTTTCAATTGTAAACTTGAATATCCTGTGAATGAACTGAAGGAAAACATTGTCACGCCTTGAAAACTGCGGCCGACGATACAGCCCACAAAGGTTTTAGTTTTATTTTATCGAGCTCATCGATTGGTCGCCCTCAAACAATCGTATCATATAGGGGAGGGGCGAGGGTATACGTGAGATATTTATTTGTACCGAATCATCCATTTATTTTAAAGGTAAAACTGAAAATAATAATTCCGCACTGTGCTTTCCATACGTTTTCATTTATATGTAGTTATTAAATTTAATAATGAGGCGATTTTTCCAAAGAATTGCTCAATAATGGCAGATTTCCCATTGACAATTGGATTTAAAATTCATTTCGTAAAACAGTAATCCATGAATGTAACCATTTCTTCGCAGAAGCCCTTATATCTCCCAAGGCCGCCTTCTTTTTCAAAACAAATTAAAATCAATTATGCGTATTGCAATACAACGGCACTCAAAAATCTTTGGCGGACACTAAAAACCAATCTTCAGCCGTATCGGAAACTTTTTTTTTGATATACAAATTTCAACACACCCATAAAAAATTTTATTAAAAATAAAAATGAATTTAACAAAAAAAATAAAAAATAAAGAAAACTCTAACACATTGAAAGTGGAAATTTTTTTCGAAAATAAAAAATGAAAATATTCCGAACACATACATATGTACATACAATATAAAGAACAATTCGCTTATAATCTCACTCACGAAAAAAAAAAAAAAAATTCTCAATTCCCATACAGCAAATACCAAATACTGTTTTCCTTTTTTAAAACACATGAATGGTGTGCAATAATGATAACGATTTTTTTTTTTTTTTTTTTTTGGGAAATCCAAAAACAACAACGGTGTGGCGGAAAATATTTTTCTTTTAATTTGTCACCAAATTTAATTCGGTAAGCATCTTAAAATTATCGAGGTTGAATCATGAAATTGCCTGTAAATTTCGGTAATATTTTGGTATGCATGCAATTTAATGCGGCGAAAAAAAGCAAAACAATTGAATGACTCTAGTTTAAGAAATTTTACTTTGAGAAAATATTTTTTTCTTGTTTTTCTTTTTCTAAAAATATAATAAAATATTATAAGAATATAAATATTGTTTTATTTAAAAGAAATTTTTTTTTTTTTAGTAATACTAATAACAAGAAAGCAAAACACAATACACACAGATCGAGAAGATTGAGGAATTTTCATGAAAATGATTTCAACGAGAAATAATGCACGGTCCCCCATTAAAAAAAAGTAAAAGAAACCTGTGTAACGAATGATTATTCATCTTATATAAACACAACAGACAACACCAAGATGTTTTTTTTTCATTCTTGAAAATTTATGTACTATGAACACTTCAAAATCTATTGTTTTGTTTTGTGTTTAAGGTTAATGCAGACAGTGGCGCGCAGATGAGCAGGGGTGTTAGATTAATGCCGCCACATTTCATCATCGGAAATGAAAAGTATAAAGCAGATGTTTGGTGATTTGTGATTTATGAATTTTTTTTAATGTTATTTTCGAAATCACACACTCGGTCGGATACTGCTGTGCGCGATGTACTCGCACTCTTTAAATCTTTTGTTTAAAATAATAAAATGGCATTAGTCATATACAATGTAATTAGTATAAATTATACATTTGCTTTTCAACACTGTAATATTTTACATCTGAGGTATGTAATACGTTTAGGAGAAATTTGCTACAAAGTTTTAAGTTTGCTACTTATTGACAAGGCAATTATTACGCAGATAGTATGCTCACTCCAAATGGTATAAGCTACATCCACTGGCTAAACTTCACATAGTTCATTTAACCTATGGTTTACCGGTATACAGGACAACTAAACTTACTTTACTTTTTTACTTTCTTTTACTCTAGTAAAATAAAGTATGGTAATCATGAAAATTTTGGACCTTGAGATTTTTAGAGATTTATTTGTGTTGAGGTCCCCTGAGTCCGAAAAAGTGGGTTTCGAAATGGTGTCTGTCTGTCTGTCTGTCAGTCTGTCAGTCTGTCTGTGTCCTCTCTACAGCCCAGATGGTTTAACCAATCGAACTGAAACTTCAGATTTAAGCTTTTTTGATAAATTAGGAGGTCTCAGTGAATTTTACTCCAAATCGGCTAACCGGAAGTGGCCACTCCCTTGGTCCAGAAAATTTATTAATAAAAACTACTTAATACAAAATGTTTCCAAAAATTAAAAACAAATAAAAAAAAAAAATTAAAAATTAAAAAAAAAATGGAGGTGTGGCCAACACACGACTTTCTATTACGAACAGAGAATTTTGAGAAATTTATTTTTTTTTTAATTTTTGGAAAGATTTCGTATTCAGTAGTTTTTTGTAAACCTTTTACTTTTTAAGATATTTGCAAAATAAATTTTCTGGACCAAGGGAGTGGCCACTTCCGGTTAGCCGATTTGGAGTAAAATTCACTGGGACCTCCCAATTTATCAAAAAAGCTTAAATCTGAAGTTTCAGTTCGATTGGTTAAACCATCTGGGATGTAGAGAGGACACAGACAGACAGACAGACTGACAGACTGACAGACTGACAGACTGACAGACTGACAGACTGACAGACTGACAGACTGACAGACTGACAGACTGACAGACTGACAGACTGACAGACTGGCAGACTGACAGACTGACAGACTGACAGACTGACAGACTGACAGACTGACAGACTGACAGACTGACAGACTGACAGACTGACAGACTGACAGACTGACAGACTGACAGACTGACAGACTGACAGACTGACAGACTGACAGACTGACAGACTGACAGACTGACAGACTGACAGACTGACAGACTGACAGACTGACAGACTGACAGACTGACAGACTGACAGACTGACAGACTGACAGACTGGCAGACTGGCAGACTGACAGACTGACAGACTGACAGACTGACAGACTGACAGACTGACAGACTGACAGACTGACAGACTGACAGACTGACAGACTGACAGACTGACAGACTGACAGACTGACAGACTGACAGACTGACAGACTGACAGACTGACAGACTGACAGACTGACAGACTGACAGACTGACAGACTGACAGACTGACAGACTGACAGACTGACAGACTGACAGACTGACAGACTGACAGACTGACAGACTGACAGACTGACAGACTGACAGACTGACAGACTGACAGACTGACAGACTGACAGACTGACAGACTGACAGACTGACAGACTGACAGACTGACAGACTGACAGACTGACAGACTGACAGACTGACAGACTGACAGACTGACAGACTGACAGACTGACAGACTGACAGACTGACAGACTGACAGACTGACAGACTGACAGACTGACAGACTGACAGACTGACAGACTGACAGACTGACAGACTGACAGACTGACAGACTGACAGACTGACAGACTGACAGACTGACAGACTGACAGACTGACAGACTGACAGACTGACAGACTGACAGACTGACAGACTGACAGACTGACAGACTGACAGACTGACAGACTGACAGACTGACAGACTGACAGACAGACAGACAGACACCATTTCGAAACGCACTTTTTCGGACTCAGGGGATCTCAAAACAAATAAATCTCTAAAAATCTCAAGGTCCAAAATTTTCATGATTACTATACTTTATTTCACTAGAGTAAAAGAAAGTAAAATTAAGAAAAAAATAAAATTTCTCAAAATTCTCTGTTCGTAAAAGAAAGTCGTGTGTTGGCCACACCTCAATTTTTTTAAGTCTTCATATATTTTGGTGTGCCTGTCTGTAAGTCTGTTACCTTACAGCTCACAATGATTTTTGGCCACAATGGACCAACCAGGTTCGCTGCAACAAATATTTGTATGTATACAACAATACAAATTTGCGATACAACCAGTTTAGTAGATATTTTTGTCATAACTCACTCTATGTTATGAATGAAACATTTTTGTTTATTCGATTAGGGGAATTCCCTTCTTTTTCTAGCAACGTACTCCTTTTAAACTTTGTCATTAGGCAACCAATTTATGATATGGATTTCAGACTGTAGTTATTTACATACTTTCGAGAATTATCACAGTGGTTTCAGTAATACATTTAACGCCCATCTGCTTGCCCGATTGCAAGAATTAACGAATCAGTGGCACATGTTGAACGAGATATTTCTTCAGCTGGAAACCTTCATAAGATGTCAGCCATTTAAGTGGACGGTGATCGGAGCCAATGGATTCTTTAACAACAACGATAAATTCTCTAAATGTATTTAATGCCCATAACATAGCGAAAAACGGCTGGCAATAGCAAGCATGACCGAACTTTCGTCTTCACCATGCTCCTAAATTAACACAGTTTCTAAAGTAGCTTTCGCGATTCATATATCTGATTGGCTCTCTTTCTGAATTGCAATACTGTAAAACAATAATGAAGAGCGCGCTCTTCGCTAGTAGGCGGGATGACCGGTTGGTTTGGCCACATCTCTTCGTTTTGAGGCAACCAATCTGGTCCCTTTCCACCAAGAATGATTTATCGAAATTTCATGATGTTTTACCGCCAAAAGATGGATTTCAACTCCGTCCTTGGTTTGATTGCGTAAAGGACCACTGTGTAGGCCCACTTACTTGCGCCACAGAACCCGTGCAAACTGACGTTGGTTGTGATGGCTATCCATCATTGTACTTCGATTTTTGACGTACCACTCAAACCATGCCGAATTTTGAGACATTTTGCACCACATCGACATATTTTGAATATGAATCGACAAAAAGTAGAAAAAATTTTCCTTCGAAATATAAAAAAATCTATATGGACACGTTCCATGGGAAATTGACTCTCTGTCCATTTTGAGCTAACATTTTCACTAGAAATATTTTGAGACTGTTGACAAATAAGACAGGACTTTTGGAAACTTTCGATATCATTGTCGATACCGCTCCACCAAATATATGATCTTGCGACCATTTTCATTTTAACTATCCCGGCATGATTTTCGTGCAATAATTTTAGACATTGCGACTTTAAAGACTCTGGGACTACTAAACGACCTCCATAAAATAAACATTCATCTTCAATACTAAGGCTAGCCTGCTTTGAACATATAATTATAAATTTCTGACAAGACTAAATCATTCTTCGTTTCCGATTTGACGTCATCAAAACTCAAAGGAAAATCCTTAGATTGGTTGAAATAGCAAATTCGAATATCATCTATACCAGTGTTTTCTGCAAACGGTAAACGCGATAACGCATCTGCATTTGCAACGTTTTTTGCAGGTCTAAATTTAATTACATATGAAAACATTGATAAGTAGACAGCCCATCGCTGAAGCCTAGCTATTGCTAAGGACGGAGTACTTTTTTTTGGGTTAAATATTTCCTGCAGGCTTTGATGGTCAGTGCAAATCAGAAATTTTTTTCCTAACAAATATTTTTCAAATTTTTTAACGCCGAAGATTACTGCTAGTGCCTTTATATGAAGCTGTGAGTAATTTCTTTCAGCTGAGGAGAGCGTGCTTGACGCGAACATTACTGGTTTTTCAACTCCGTCTACCAAATGTGACAATACGCAACCCACTCCATATAGACTAGCATCGGTTGTTAAAATTATTGGTTTTAGCGGATCAAAAAGTTCCAAAATGTTATTGTTTAATATTAATCGCTTACAATTTTCAAAAACAACCTGACAATTTTCTGACCATACAAATGGAACATCTTGATGTAGAAGATTATACAAGATATGTAATTTCGAAGACAAGTTGGGTAAAAAACGCCCATAATAATTAAAAAGGCCTAAAAATGACTGAAGTTGTGGAATCTAGTTTTGTGGTGGAGGCGCATTAACTATAGCGTCGACTTTTGTTCCGTCTGGTCTTATTCCATCACCCGAAATAATATGAACAAGGTATTTGACTGAGTTTTGAAGGAATTTACATTTCGATATATTTATCCGAACATTATGTTCGTTCAACTTCTTCAAAACTTCAAATAGATTTTTCTTACATTCTTCCCTTGAAGATCCACTTACTAAAATGTCATCCAAATAACATTAAACATTTTTCATATAATTTAAAATTTGATCGATTACACCTTGAAAAATTGACGGTGCTGATGAAACCCCAAAAGGGAGTCTGGTATATTTAAATAGTCAAATCATCTTTTTTTGGTACTACCACTACCAGACTTGCATATCTACTATGGCGAACTGGCATTAAAATATTTTGCTTGACAAGACGATTAATTTCCTCATCAACCTTATCCTTGAGACGGCATGCAACTGAATAAGCCGCATGAAAAATCGGAATTGCATCTTCACTCAACACTATATCCGCCATATAACCTTCAATTGGGCTAGCTAAACTGTGATCTATTATTTTAGAAAACAACCCCTTAATCTCTCCAACAATACCCGTATCCTCACTTACCAGATTAACGACTCCAGAAAAAATGTGTTTCTCCAATTTGGCCAAAAAATATCCAGCCAATCGCGTCCGACAAGAGAATTATAAGTTTTCTTCGTATTTATTACTGTTATATTTAAATACTGCAATTTCTCCTCATGACAACGTTGAAGTCCGACTGTAATTGTTCCCACAACCTCTATACAGTCACCTGAAACATTATACAAATTTTCGGAATTATTTACAAGTTTCAAATTACTAAAATTATTTAAGTACTCATCCTTAGATAATACAGTTGATGATGAAATTTACTAAAACTGGTTTATTTTTCGAGGATATACTATCAATGGTTACATAACGTCCAGGGGGCTATTCCTGAATACGATACAAATTCGAATGTGTATGATTCATATTTGATTTAAAAAAAATCGAGTGAATCTGATTTGTTTCAATAAGTGTATTATACTTACGTATTCGTATTATATTCAGGAATATCCTTATCGAATGAAATCCACAAATATTTATTTTATGTTACTAGCTGTACTTCGCTAATTTTTTTGTCTTATAGTGCTTTAATATTTCGTTTTCTTACCGTTGATTCGTGCGGTATAATCTGTTTGGCATATTTTTTAGAAATGACGAAGACACTTTGTTATTTAATTTCGCCAACGAAATATCAGCAGCTAGCATGACCATAAACAAATGCTCGTTGAATTTCGAATAACTCGAACTAGTCACATTCTTTAAAAAACGGCTCAGAATATTTTTCAGTCCGTCTTTCTTCCAGTTCTTTGTGTTTCTTACTCTTGACATGCTGGTCCACAAGAGATTTTTGGTACATCGTTACCGATTTTTCACATACTTTGCAGCATAAAATTGCCCCGTCTGTCTTGAAAACATTACGTTATTCTTAAACACTAAATTTTGCTTTACTATTAAAGCTTTGTTCTACTTTCGGCATCTTAAAAATAATTGAATTCCTGCTTGTTTTAAAGACAAACGTGAAGTAATTATCGATGCACCAATTAAATTAAAAATAAATTAATTATTGGTAGCGAGTATAGCGACATGGCATATTGAATTAGGAACTGTTCAAGCTGTTAAATATGGATAAATGTTATGCTAATATGCGGGAATATGTAAAAATATTTGATAGCTACCTTATGCGTTCATTGTCGTGATGTTGAATTTTGTCCGCCGCTTAAAACTCGAAGAATGCTGCCCTTTAACTCTTGTAATTGTTATAGAGTTAAAGAACTCGTCATCGGATCATCGACATAGATATCCTTCTCGATAGCACGTGATGTTTTTGAACATTCACTTCTATTAAGATAAATGACGCGATAAACGACGCAGAAGCCGTCCCATATCTGACCATATTCAGGCCGATTTTTGCCGACGAATAGAACACCACCATCTCCGGTTTGTCGAAAGATGGATCAGTAAATTTCATTAATTTTAATTCATTGAGTTGGCTGATATTCATTGGATTAGCGGGTAGTGACGATACGTTATCTTGGAGATAATAAACGCTTTAATTAACGCCATTGGTTTGTCGCGCTGAATCGTCATGTTAAACAGGTTTGAGTTATGCCCTGTGATTTACCCAAACCCGTTTGCCCAATTCCTGTGATGAGCATCCTTTCGTTAGTATATGAGGTAACCTTAACTTTTATACAAAGGATTCTGTTACGAAGGAAACTTGAGAAACCGTATCTAAAATGTTTATTATGGCGGTCGGTAGTATAGGTACTTCTCCAATTTGGTTGGTTTTCACTTGGTGATTATGCAAGGTACGATATGCCGTCTGCTCAGTATCATTACTGATTCTTTCTACTATGCAATAACGTGTGATGTTTACGCGAACAATGACGGCACCTAGTTCTGGATCGGGACTCATAAACGTCATTTCTTGGGGCCACTGACTTTTTGTATCGCCGTCTAACTGCTGCAGCATCAAATAAATTAACCTTGGATCTCTCAGGACACGTACCACTGCGTCAGATCTACCTAGAAATTTTCTAATACTGTCGGAAATGGGTGTTGTCACGATGGGATGCTCGACGAACTTATGTAAAAATATATTTACTTACACACATTTCAGCTTTGATTTTTTCAAATTTTGTCAGTAATTCGAGAGCTCGGCTTGCCTTTATTCTTAGTTCACCTATGCTTTCCGTGGAATCTTCTGATCAAAGTCAAAATATTCGGTTAGATAATTAAATATCACATTACCTTAAGAAATCTTCTATAGATTTAGGTTTCCCTACTCCACTCCAGATTCCAAGTACCATTGGGATGTATGTTGGCATTTCATAAATATTAAATAATACTGGCCAAAATTCTTCTCTAGAGCTTTTGTAAATTGGTAGGCCGTCGATATTAAAATTTAGAGATATATCTAATGCTTTATCAATATCGTGTAAAATGTATTTAAGGCAAATTTCAAGACTTTGGTGCCAATAAACACCATGAC
Source organism: Tipula vernalis (assembly GCA_958295665.1). NCBI lineage: Eukaryota > Metazoa > Arthropoda > Insecta > Diptera > Tipulidae > Tipula > Tipula vernalis. Next base: position 457,129,820 of record OY282558.1, on the reverse strand, counting down.
CAAAAGTTATCAATTTTATAGATTTTGGTCTCTCGAGTAACGTTCGTGCATCGGATGGCACATATACCGCCGTCCGGTTCTTTATTATTTTTAGCAATTCATTGATTGCTATATGTCTAATATTGTGTGTTGTAGCCAAAATCCTTAAATCCTCTGTAAAATCAGTGTCATTCTCGATATTTTGATCTTCATTTTCACTGTCCAAGAAATTGTCCAAATCTTCATTAATGAGCTCATCTTCCACATTACAATCTCTATCGTCGAAGTCGTTCTGGCTATTAGAAGGAATTGCTGCATTCGTCTGGTTACTCCCTGATGGATAATCTTGCCGTGGAAATTGATTATTCGCAAACGTCGAGTTTTCACCTGAACCATTTTCTATAAATCTGAACTTTAATCGATTCCTTATCACCAACCGTCTATATGAACCACTTTTTTTTATATTTTTTCCATTCGGAAATGTCCAATTTATACACAACTTGAAAATAAAATTCAAATGACAAGTGAACAAAATGGCTTTAGTGGTCAATACATAAATGTGAAATATATACAGCTAAATAACAACTAAAGGATTGGCAAAACGGAACAAGAATTCAGATCACAACTTCTGATGTGAAAAGGGAAAGCGAATCTGAAATGGTGATGGTATTCAGCTGTGACAATTACTTGACAACAAATTTTGTGAACTGGCTAACCATCTTTGTAAACCAGTTAGTACTGGATCTCAAATGGTAATAATATTAGTTGTGTAATGCATGTCCCAACCAATTTTGAGAGCAAATTAGCTGGATGTATGAAAGAGTGGTGTATTTTATAAAAAACACGTATTTTACAACTATAATTTTCTGTCGAAAATTTTAATAAGTTTGACAACCATTCAACAAGCAATTACTGGTTGTGAAAACATTCTCACAACCTGAAATTAGTTGTGCACAACTAATAGTTATACGATGCTACTTGGGTGTCAATTTCTTTGCGAATTTAGTCAGTCTACTTAAGGCTAATTCATACGAAGTACTTTGTTGCGGTGTGCAAAACATTGCTATGCTCCGAAACGTTGTGTTGTACTGGTTTTTGATGGTCGCTATACGTCTAGCAATCTGATACGAAGGACCATGTGCAAATTCGAAACGTTCATAATTTTCAAAAAAAATCGTAAACAAATTGTGAGCTTCAACAGTTGTCGATAAAGTTTGTTGCTCTTGATTTAAACATACCTAACGACTTCTTCTCAAAATGCAAATTTATGAAACACAACTTGTATCTGGCTTCGGCTATATAATGTCTTCTTTGATCATTTTTTGTCAATTGTCTCGAGCCAATATTTCACGATTCAGTTTGGACATCTGATATGGCGGACGAGATGTAGGATCATGAGTTTCTGTCAAAATGCAGTGTCCGGCGTATGGTGTCAAATTTCCTCATAAAGTGTCACCATCTTAGCTATGTTAGTTTACTTACACCCTTATTCGGTCTTACTACATCAACACTAAATTTTATAGTTTTGATAATTTGATAAGATCAAAAATTTATTAGGAAATAAGCTTCGTCGCGAAATGAGCTTCGTCTTAATCCTCAAACAAAAAAATGTAGTTCCGCACGTTTTTTTTATTTATTTATTTATTACCAGCACTAACAAATAATACGATCCTTAAAAAGATCCCCTGGTTAAAATATTTTGACGTACGCACGACCGGTTCATCAATTCCGTAATTCGTACGATGAAAAGCAATACTCAGTCTTAACTGTCGTGGACGAAGAATCCTCTTAGGAACGTAAAATGAATACAAGTCAAGCAATACCGGGTATTTAATCTTAGCACAAATTACATCCCGAGCAAATACTGCGTGAATCATCTCTCTTCTGAATTCAAGACTACGAAAAGAAATAAAATAAAATAAAATAAAACATTTGAGAAAACTTTCTTTTTGTGGTAGGTATTATTTATTAAAACTTATTTAAAGTAAGAACAGGTTTCGGGTATTCCCCCTTCGTCAACTTTTTAAAATATTCACAAAAGTTCAAAGAAGAATATTTTAAAAAGTTGACGAAGGGAGAATACCCGAAACATGTTCTTACTTTAAATAAGTTTTAATAAATAATACCACAAAAAGAAAGTATTCTCAAATTGTTTTATTTTATTTAATTTAATTATTTAAAATTCAAATTAATTAAACATTGTGGTATAAGTGCACAAAAATGGACATATTCCAAAAAAATAAATAAATCCTGAAGTTGACCTTGGAAGTCTTCGGAGGGCAAATATTAAGAACTTTTTTGGAATCCGCTCAATACCATCACTAAAGATTTTATAACCAGAATTCCAGATAACTACAGCGAATTCCAAAATAGGCCTAACAAAAGCAGTATATAATGTCTTGAGAGTATATGGGTCAGAAAATTGACGAGCATGTCGCTTTATGAAACCAAGCATCGAGCCGGCTCTAGCTACACTCATTTCTATATGTTTAGTAAAACTTAGGTTACCTGTAAACAAAATAGCTCGTAAACGTATTTAACTACCTGCGATTAATATTTTTACGACTATGTTGTCTAAAACAGCCCGTAAATCATATCTATAACTGTACCTATTCCGATAACTCTTTCGGTCCTCTTTGTATATTTGAAAAATGTCTTTATAAATTTAATAAGCAAGTTCTTTTGTCCAAAAGTTTTCTTTAAAAGTTTGATAGCTTCCTCAAACAATCGACCTTGTGGCAGTAGTGCCTTCCAAGAGCATAGACAAACCTTTTAACGCATTTTTAACATCCGAATCTATTTTTCCATTGAAGCTTGATAAAATTTGTTAGATATAACACTCAATAATCCCTCTGAGCCCCACCAAACCCACTTTTAATAAAAGAATTTACTTTTGAAAACAAGTTTTCATTAATTTATAAAATTATAATTTTAAAATTTATTATTTTTATTTTCAGTAAAAAAAATGGAGGTGTGGCCAACACGACTTTCTTTTACGAACAGAGAATTTTGAGAAATTTTATTTTTTAATTTTTATTTTTTATTTTAGGAAACATTTTGGTTTTAGTAGTTTTTTGTAAACCTTTTACTTTTTAAGATATTTGCAAAATAAATTTTCTGGACCAAGGGAGTGGCCACTTTCGGTTAGCCGATTTGGAGTCAAATTCACTGGGACCTCCCAATTTATCAAAAAAGCTTAAATCTGAAGTTTCAGTTCGAATGGTTAAACCATCTGGGCTGTATAGAGGGCACAGACAGACTGACAGACTGACAGACTGACAGACAGACACCATTTCGAAACCCACTTTTTCGGACTCAGGGGACCTCAAAACAAATAAATCGCTAAAAATCTCAAGGTCCAAAATTTTCATGATTACTATACTTTATTTTACTAGAGTAAAAGAAAGTAAAAATTGTTCCACGACACTCACCTTCCGTCTGTTCCGTATTATAAAAACTGTCAATTTGTATTTTAAAACGGTAAAGTGAACACAACGATCGGAAAGGAAAAAGTGGAGCGGTCACTAAACACAAATTTAAAATTTAGCGGATGACATAATCACGAACTATAATTTTTGACGTTAGAATATAGAAATATTTAATTTTTTATTTGTAACAACTTTATTAAAAAAAAAGTCTGGAAAATGCTAAATCGTTCTTTTTTTTTGCCTTTAAACTGATTTATTTCGAATCAAAAACTTATTTTTACTTGAAGGAATTGTTTACTACGAAAAAGTTGACAATAATTAACTTCCGATGTCGATACTCGCTACACTTTGTGCCTCTCCTCCTCTAATGGATGTATGACTGTACAAATAACGAATTTAAGGATTTTATTTGAAACACTGAGCCCAGTATCTGGATATTTACGGTGTGCGTCTAGTCAGGCTAAATACAGACCATTATAAATATAATTTAGTGTCCCTTTTTCAAGAAAAATCTAGTTTAGCAAACATTCAAAGTATTGAATGAATAAAGAATGAAGTGCAATCTTCAATTACATTTATATCAAACTAAATTTATAAATAGGCTTATAAACCAAACGGTTTGTTTTGTATACATCAACCCAAATCTTGTCTTTTGACCTATTTAATTATTCAATTGACGTAAATCCATAATTTAGAATTTTACGTCATTTTTAAATAGTCAGGAATATTGTCCGAAAATGTCATGTTTTTTGTTTTTTTTTTAATTATTACAAAGTAAGTAAACGACATTTATTATTTAATCTTTGTGAGGAGTAAGGGGTGGTTGTATACGTATACACCACTTATCGCTTATTAATAAACAAAACTATCAATAAGTAGAGCATTCGTGTCTGACAACTAATTCGTCCATATTTGAGAAGCCGTTAGTACCACATAAAATATTTTGGTTACTTAAACGTGCGCTACATAGTCATAACATTCCACGCATATGTAGGTATGTAGGTACATATCCGAGAAATTTTTATTTTATATATTTTACAAGACACTAAAATAAATTTTTCATATTTATTTTTCATTTTTTATGTGCGCTCACTATACACATTCTTATTCAAAAAAAAAAATTTTCTTTTTATTTTCTCAAATTTAAAAAAAAAAAATTTATTATTTTTTATAAATATAAATGTAGACGATCATCGAATTAGTGTTCTAAATAAATTTCACAACGACGGTTTTCTTTCAGAAAAAAAAAAAAAAAATGAAAAAGTATTTTAATCAAATAATTAATTTAATTTAATTATGTTTAGTGTTTAATTAATATTGTTTGGTGGATAAAATTTATTGTTGTAATTAAATTAATTTAATTTGATTACTGTTTTGATACAAAAATAGTCAATTTCTATTGTTTTAGTGTTTTTCTTTTTTCCTTTTTTTTTTTTTTTTGTGGTGATTCTGTATACAAGTTATACATAATAAAGAAAATTTTCAAAATGTATATAAGTGGAAATGAAAAGTTTTTAAAATAAAAAAATTTTGTAAGGTTAAGACAAAAAAAAAATAAAGTGAGACTAATTTTCTTGTTGAAAGAAAATTTTTTTTGTTATTTAAATATATACGTATGTTTGTTTGTGTGTTTGTGTGTGTGTGCAAATATTTTAAAAATATTAATTATTAATTTTTAATAATTTTTTGCTTTTGTGTAACATACTTAAGTATTGTGCAAAAAAAAAATTAAAAAAATTAAATTATTTTATTAATTTGTGAGTGCGACAAAAATGTTGTTTTTGTTTTTGGGTGACAACCGACAATAGAACAATTTCGAATCTTATTGTCTTAGTATTTAATACGGTGTACGTAAGTAAGTAGATCCTTCTAAGTATTAAAAAACTAAAAAAATTTTAAAGTATTCACGGGCACCGTGGTTTTGTCATATCGGCGGCAAAAATGAAATATTTGTGTAATAAAATGGTGAATAAATGTTCAATAAATCAACTGACTTGGCGCCTCCGTATACGTAGTATTCGATGACGAGTGTTTATATTACGATATAGTTTTAAGTCATTTTGCTGTGGTCGGAAACATTTTTTTTTTTTTATGTTCAGACTACTTTTGTGCGAAATGAGTTTTCGGTTGGAAGCACCGACGACGCCGAAAGGAGATTAATTCGTCACTTTAGAACTCTGTGATATGTTAATCACATATTTATTATCTTAAATTTTATTATGTTCCCAGCTAGATAATAATAATTACAATAAAAAAATTTGGCAACTTCTTTAATCCGCAACACACAAAGCACAACAGCATAATTGTTTTGACATATTTTGCAGTGGCGTAACATAGACGGAAATCTAAACCCCATACTTTCTACACTGGGATAAACATCTGTTTGAGTTCGATAGACACAGCACACAGTTACTGAATGTACAGATTAAAATTTATTTTCAATTTTAACGTACGATCATGCCTAGCCTAAGCAAGTAACCCCGTATTAGAAGGCCTAGCCCAGTCTGCACCATTTTTACACATAAAAAAAAACCGAAGGATAAGAAAGGTTTAGTAGTATTAAAAAATCGACCCGGCTTGCTGAGTGAGATTTCTCCGGTATTTCTGAAAATTCACTTCTGAAAATCGTAAAAATCGTAACCTAATAAATATAATTAGTTCAGCTGCTTATTCAAATGATTTTCGCCATACTGCTCACTGTTGCAACTTAGAACTATAATTTAGCTCAAACTACTATTATAAATGTAGAAATTTCCGCAAACCTTCCATTGGCATGGACGCTATCCTGTAATGTGTTACCATTAATGTTACCTGTAACCAAAATTAAAATGATTACCCTAACTAATTCCTAAAGTAAGAAATCCGAGTTTGTAAATCAAGATAACACAATTTCTAAACTACATATCTATTGGATATTTGTTTGAAATTTCTGGAAGCTGAATCAAATTTCTCAGGAATCTCTAAAAACAAAATCAAAATTAACCGATTATTACTAAATATTTACTTCTTAATAAAATCACGGCATCCGATTACAACTTAAATTACACCTTTTACTTAAATTTCATTAAATCGTTTTGTTAGTAATATACGATAAATAGCATGGTTTCCGGAAATTCGGTCAGGTTTCTCAGGTGTTTCGAAGCTAAAACAAATTAATCAATTATTTTACTATGATATACTATTTAATAACCAACTAGTTCGTTTCCTATTCAATGAAACAAAAATTCTTATTTACTTTACAATTATTTATTAATTTAAAATTAGCCTCTAACACCGTAAAATTAAACTAAGTTAGTCATCTAAATTGCAAGGACACAAGCCCTAAAATAATAATCTGCACGGATTATAAATTTTATCTTACGTATTCTAGCATAACAATAAACATTTTTTTTTTGAGTTATTGCTTTCTTTATTTGTGAATATTTTATTTTAATTACAAACAACTAGAGCATAGTTACATCCTCAGGTTTTCTAAAAACTCGGGAGTTTTAAAAAAAACCTGAGGATGAAGCAGTTCGTGCTCAAAACTGGTTATTTGTAATTAAACTAAAATATTCACAAATAAAAAAAGCACAAACCCCGAAAAGATGTGCTTTAAAAATTGAAATTTATTTTTAATTTTATGTTGTTTTTGCGTAAAATACTTAAACGAGTTTAACTAACTCGGATTTATCAAACCGCAGCCTGTCTAGGGTATTAAGCATGGTTTCCACGATGGCGAGGCGAAAAAATTAGTCAAATTAAAAAGAGGAAGGAATAAAAAAAATAACATAAGAGTGAGTGAAACAGCAACAAGTCGTTACTCCGAATTTTTATTTATTTATTTAGCGGCGCCGTAGAATGGCATTGGGATAAAATTTAATATTTTAATTCTGCATTTAATATCTAGAAAATAGGGTATTCAAAAGAAATATACGACCATTTTTTTTGTAATTCTATGTTTTTTAATGATTATGTAATTAAATGTATACATATTGTATTATTCGTCGTTGCAATATAAATCGAGTTCCTTATATATATTAATTGTCTTTACACAACATAATCCAAATTAACGGTTCTATTTTGAAATTGGTTTTATTCCGAAATTTTTCTTCAAATTGACAACATGAATTCCTAAATTCAGCGACTAATCCGAAAAAAAAGATGATCTATCTAATCTTTTTTTCGGATTAGACGTCCTATTTCGCCTTATTTCATCCCAATTTTTCTGTCAAAATGACCGATGTGAAGTTAGCACGTAAAGTTAGCACGAAAAATTTCAAAATGTATGCGCCAATACTTTTAATCAAAGACTTAAACCAGTTTTTTTTTTGATACGGATAGTTCTAAAAACAGCCTTACAAAATTTAAAAATAAAAAAATGTACAATAACTTATTGTAATAACCGAAAACTAATAACTGAAACGTTCAGAATATAATTGAAACATTTGGGTTTTCATCACAAATCGTATGTCGATTGAGAAATCGTTGTGCAGTGAAATTACAACACGATTTGTGCAAAGCATCCTTTTCTTATATAATTTAATTTAAAAAATCATCAACGAAAGCTTAGGTTACTTCATTTTGGTAGAAAAATATATTTAATTGGCTGATAAAATGAAAATTTGATTGTTTTCATTCGAAAAAATTATTTAGCACAGAAAAAATTAAATTTTTATTTTCTCAGCCAATTAAATAAGATTTTAAATGAAATAATGGAATATTTTCAGGATTATAGAGAAACAACTAAATATAGTTTTTATGACAAGAAAAATGTTTAAGTAATGGGTAGAGTGAGAACGTTTTCTTCGTAATGTATGTGTCTGATAGATTAAAAATGCAGTTTGGTTTCTCAAAAAATTGAAATTAGTTGCATACATATTTGTTTTGTATTCCTAACATTTGTCGGACATGAATTAAATTTTCAATAAAAGTAGAATCATTAGCGAGTTATTTGAGTAAATTTTGTAAATTTTGTATGGTTAGGAAGAGAGTACTAACGATCCGTGATGGACCCTTCCTCACGTTTGTCGGACACTAATTTAATTTTCAATTAAAATAGAATCATTAACGAGTTATTTGAATAAATTTTGTAAATTTTGTATGGTTAAATGAAATTCATGTCCGACAAATGTGAGGAAGGGTCCAGCACGGACCGTTAGTACTCTCTTCCTAACCATACAAAATTTACAAAATTTACTCAAATAACTCGTTAATGATTCTATTTTAATTTAAAATTGAATTCATGCCCGACAAATGTGAGGAAGGGTCCAGCATGGACCGTTAGTACTCTCTTCCTAACCATACAAAATTTACAAAATTTACTAAAATAACTCCTTAATGGTTCTATTTTAATTTAAAATTGAATTCATGTCCGACAAATGTGAGGAAAGGTCCAGCACGGACCGTTAGTACTTCCTTCCTGTCTTGTACTTGAATCATATTTCGTGCTGTGTTTCTAAAATATTTTATTTGTATTTAAGAATATAAATTTTTCTTAATTACTGACAAAATAAATTCAGGTTTGGAATAAATTTTAATTTGTGAAAATAAATTTATTCCGATTAGCTTTCGGTATTGTTTTTATTTTTATTTATACATCGCGCTTTATTCTAATTACCGGTACAAGAAAACAAAAGAGCTGGTTTTAATATTTTTCGTGCTAACTTTTCTTGATTTCAACTATTTATATACGAGTAAATATGAATATTCTAACTGCATTTTTGTTATTCTTTGATTTTCTCTTTTTCGTGCTAACTTTTTTTCTCTTTTTTCGTGCGAATATTACATTTTTCGTGCTAACTTTTTAGTACAAATGTGTCTTTGATTTGTTTGTACTAAAAGTGTTGCCATTGCGTTTTACGTGCTAACTTTTCGTGCCAGCTTCACAGACATTCAAAATGCTATTTTCTCTCTATCGTACTATTAGTGAATTTTTGCTTTCTCTTTTTAGTTTGACTAATTTTTTCGCCTCGCCATCGTGGAAATCATGCTTTATACTGCATAAAATTTTAGAAGACAGAATGGGGTCTCTAAATTTTTGTTTCATTAAGATTAGAAAGTCACCATTGACTTTCTAGTAAAATTCGTCATTTCCGTCGAAAATTTAAATTGCATTAACTCAAGTTACCAACGTTCAACACACTCTGGTATCTTGCAATAATCCAGCAGGAAATATGCAAACATCCGTACATTAGTTTTCAACGAACATAAAAAATCCAAATAATATAAGAATTTCATAGATTGACATGTTGTAGAAACGCAACATACCTATACAAAGTTCAGCCAGATATTTTTCAAAATGAATTAAATCTAAGTTGGTATTGTTTTCCTTTGAAAACAATAAAATCCAAAATAATTCGAATTCAATTTTTCTCAACAAAATACGCTTAATAATGATGAAAACCCATAGATTGAGCAAAACCATAAGAATTTTTTGTAAAAGCGTACCGAAATATTCTAGTTTTAACAAAAACATTTCCAAAAAATGATTATACCAAACTCCTTTTTATGGGAAACCTTCTATTAAAATAAGAACATTTCCGTAAACCTTTTTAGAATCGTTTCGAAATAAAATATATCTTGAGTTTTATTGAATTATTAACAAACAAAAAAATGAGCTACCCTTTATTAGCAAATATAAGAGATAAGAGTTTTTAAATAATCATCTGAATGTCATCTATGATTCTCATATTAACCGTTTTTATATCGCCACAAGTTTATAGTTAAATAGTATTCGATTCAGACATGTCACAGATCTTCCAATGAAAATCAGTCACAACAAGCATCACACAGAAAAATTTGAACAACTGTTTGATAAAATTCCATTGAAGTGTATGCTTAACTGTCACTGGTGATTCATTAGTCTGTCTCGAATGATTTTCCTGCTGGAAAAGCGTAGTGACCTTAAACAATGATATTTTTACTATTAGGGTGGGCGCATATAGAAAGTCCAATCAAATTATGGATTCTCACCTAAGTAGCTTTGCGAATATTCGCATTCTGTTTTACATTTTTTCACACGTCTACGCAAAATTCCCTCATTTTGTTTATGGCTGTATGATACTCACTTTTTTCAAGTACAAATGCTTCCATGAGAAAAATTGACTGACAGTAAAAAACAAACGAAAAGAGAAAAATAATCTGATGCCCCATATAAGAGACAAAGACAACGGTTTTTATTTTATAGAAAAACAATTTTGCTGTAAAATACAAAATAAAAAAAAAAACAAATCCTTATCGCTTATATGGGGCATCAGATTATTTTTCTCTTTTCGTTTGTTTTTTACTGTCAGTCAATTTTTCTCATGGAATACAGGCTTAAAGTGCTGCAAAACTAGTAAAGCGAAACAGAGAAGGGTAGTGCAGACAACACTATATGCAAATATTTTGAAGTTTCAGATAAACAAAATATGTAAATAGAATCAAAATTGTTTTTGCGATGAAATAGCCATTTTGAAGAATCTTTATTTCTTAGTCTTAATTGATTTTTAACGTAAGAAATATCAGGCACGCGCATAATAAATTTGCATTAGCCGCCGCAATTAGTTGCAGCGACATAATTTATATGTTAAGCTAATTTATATATTATTTTCCTTTGTATAGAAATTTTCTTTGGTAGAAATGTCAAAAAAAAGAATCAAATCCAATTCTTTTTTTTCTATATTTGCTCGATTAACTGCTACAAAAATTGAGCTACCACTTTTTTTTGACGTTTCTATATTTTTTATTTGTGTATATACTCACTCTCACAAATATTTTGTATATATATTTTTTCTCTCACTCCGTTTGTCTTTTCTAGTCACTGAAAAAGTGGGAGAAAAAGTGAGTATCATACAGCCATTAGGAAAATTTTCAATCTTGCGATAAACAAAGCAAGCTGAAATATTTTTCCTATGAATACTTTGTTTTTATTCTGATTTTTTATTGACGGTTAGAAATGTCCAAAAATAACAAAATTATTTGATAATACCAAAACCAACACAAATGCCTTGCTCAGACGGCAATTTAGATTAAGTAAACTACTTTCTAAATGTGCTCGCCTGAAAACGCAACTGGCCATACTACTTGAAACTTTAGTTTTCTCCCAAATAACCCGGTAGATCCCTAATTAACGTGAGGGAATGAAAATGTTGTATGAAGGTAACAGAAATCCAAAAAATGTTTTAAATCGGAGCACTGAGAACTTTTCATACATAATTCCACATATTTTAAATTTTCGCGAATAGATTTTTGGCTAGCATTGGTTTTAGCTGTCTCAGTCAAAGTGGCGCCATTTATTTCTTGGAGTGGAAATATTAATAACTAAAAATCGCTGTTTATTTAATTAAAAAATCATTAAATCTTCCTTTTCCAAAATTTGCCATCGTCGCCTGTTAAGTGAGGCAGCTAAAACCAATCCGTGCCAGATTTTTTATTACATGACTCTTGAATTCGTACGGAATGTAATTCGAAAGTTTTAATAAAATATTGACGATCCGATTTTCAATCGACTGCGACAATGATACTTGATTGTAAAAAAAACCAGCAACAATAAGAAAAATCGATTAACAACGCTTTTTGAAATGTAAGCGGATTTTCGATTATAATGCTGTGTGCCTCAGAAGACTTTTCAAACTAAACTTTTGTAAGACCCAGTAATTCATGCAATATTTAAATAGATGTCACTAGGTTAAAAGTATTCAATTGTGCCTCATAGCCAACTAAACTTTTCAATATCTCGTTTAAATAAATGATATCTAATACAAAATAAACCGAGTCGTATAATAAGAAGTTCAATGGCATTAAATCGCATGATCTTGGTGGCCAATTTACGTCTGTTCTTCGAGAAATTATTCGATTATTAAATTTCTCTTTCCAAAGATCGATTGATTGCATTGGTGTGCGGCATGTTTCACTATCCTGTTGAAATCACATATTCTGCACATCAATATCTTCCAACTGACTTCACAAAAGTTGTTGGTTTGAGACTAAATTGCTGTGAACGATGACGAATTGATGTCCTTGGCTCTTCAGCAACACTTGCTCTAACAGCTGGCATATTTTTACTTGAACGACCAATACGATAATAAATTACGAACCAGTTTCTTCAAAATTATCAATGATAAGTTTAATCGCACGGTTTGTGGAACATTTTCTCTACCTTCCAACTTCTGAATAACTTTCATCATATTTAAAATAAGCTTAAATAATGAAAATACGTTGTTCACTCGTCGAAATGTGTGTACTTGTCATCTGCCAAATAACATGTGGTACATGTCTAGTACAAAAAATAAAATGGCGGAATATTAAAAAAGAGACCTCGAATTTGAAAACCCTTTATATATACTTGTATATATATAATTTGTGAGGTTAAGTTACAGTAACATTTTTATGTTATTTGTACATAACATGAAACTATAACAAAACTGAAATTTACAAGCATATACATATTTGCTAATGATAATGCTTATATCCGCAAGCACTTAAGACTGTCTGCTCATTCACTTAATAAAATATGCTCTATATTCGCTCAACATAAAACTTTTAAATGTTTCTAATTTTCAATAAAATTTCGTGTTTCTATGTTTCTATATTGACTGACCAGTGCAGCGAGCTATAGGGTCACTGGTATAAGTTTCAATTGATATATTGATATACTGTGAGAACAATTGTTCACAAAATTCTTGATATGTTTGTGAAGCTTGCACCAAAGGTAATAAAATTGCCAAAGCTAATAAAATTGGCACATCAATATATTCGAAAGCGTTAGGTGCTATCGATCGATGCCACATAAAAATTGTTGTACCGACTGCGTTACACTGTCAATATATAAATCGTAAACTTAATTACATTATTAATTTAATGGCAGTATGCGATAATTCTGGTAAATTTATTAATATTTGTTGTGCCCCCGGGTTTCGTACATGATCAAAGGGTCCTACGGAATAGTAAATTATATCGCAAACAAACATTCCGACCTCATGGATTTGTTTCTATTAGGTGACGATGGATTTAAATGTTCGTTAGATCCGGCAGCTAAGATCTAAGGAAACCCGTTTTAGGAACCTTTATCAATAATATTAAAAATTATGGTAAAAATAGAGGACGCATTGCGGAGACTACAAGGGCCACGGATAAACAGGCGGTTATTCGATCAGCTTCAAATTCATGCTTATCTGCGTAAAAAATTAAGGCAACAACCGGAGTCAAAGCAAGCTTATCAACGGTTCGACGTGCCATTAACAATGCGACGCATCTTAAATTGAAAAAAAAAAATCCAAAATAAAGCTTCTTTAAATGCATCATGCAAAATAGGTGTCTTAATTAAGTGTAGCAGAGTGTATAATCATTAGGTTGCTACATTTTTTTTTTTTGTAATTTTCGGCAGTCTTCTGTGGTGATTTGAGCCTCTTCCAACTTTCCATTACTTACTACGTATTTTAAACTGTATGTCATACAAAATTGAAAAGTCGTTGAAAAGTAACCTCGTAAAGTGCCTTTACATCAAGCATCTATGAGAAAATAGCGAAAACTTCAAAATTTGAAAAGTTTAGTTTGAAAAGTCTTCTGAGACACACAGCATAAGTGGAAGGGGATTTTGTACAATTTCAAGCAGAAGTCTTAGTTTTTTGCGAAACTTATTACAGTGGTATAAAATGATATGCAAATATACATTTTTTAACTCGGTCACTTATACACTTCAAGAATCCTATCACCAGCCTTTTCCGCTGCTTCATTATCTAGCACGGCACCAACATGATAGATCGGGGCGTAAAATTCCCCATTGCTCGATCGCAGTTGTCCACCCTTTGACACTCAAAAGGGATGCCACATGTCCCCGTTTCTACCTTTTAAATAATAGCAATAATAGCAATGCATCTACTTCTTCTGTACGAACTTTCTGTGTTTATCTTTTTTTGGATACCTCCTTCACTAAATTACAAACATACATTTGGTTTTGCTACCAATTCTTTTTCCAAAATGTCGTATTATCAACATTTCTTCATTTTACTTTTCAGGTAATATTTCGGTATGCACATTTCACCAAGCTCTCGATTTGGTCTTTTAATACCAAATGTTATGTGATTATTTCTTGACCGTTTGTAGCCTTGATAAGCAGATTCATGAAAACGATTTTGCTTCGTTATATTTTTAATTTTAGAACTTCTTACCATTACCTGTTTGAATATCATTGTACCTGTCGTACTCATTTCGCTAACATTTATAATTTTCGTAGATATAACCGATGTACGAATCTGCATTTTCAGGTTTTCCATTGTTTTCGTTACGAGTTTTATGACTAAAATTAATTTGTAATTACAATAGATATATCGTTAAAATATATTTTAATAAGAGTCTTTCGGCGTTTTATAGACAAAATATATGAAAAATAATGGCATTCACAACAATTTCGACTTGTTAATCAGAAAAAATGAAGAGGCCAATCATTTATTGATATATCTACCAGAAAAAGTAGAAATATCAAAATCCCACCCGTACTTTAATCCGAGGTCAATACAAAGTGTATCGACTCCAAAAAATGAAACCTTTCCTTGAGCTTTCTCTGTATATGGTATATATTTTCGATATTATTTTACAAATTTCCTTAAGAATTTAATAATTATTTTCTTACAATTATTGACTAAGAAGTCAACTTACTAAAATAGAGGTAATCTTTTGAATTTTGCTAATCTTACCAGTTTTATCGCATTTTAACACAATTTATTAAGCTTACTACGCGAGAACACGACTTACTCGATTAAAACAATAGGACAATATGTGGAGGATGGCTTATTATTGTGACGTTTACATTCGTGTTGTTCGGTTTTTAAAAACAGCGGGAAAATAACAGTTTCCGAATGAAAACCGATTACGTCGTTTTGTTATTATAAGTAAATCAATCGCAGGTGTCATTTACAAATACAAAAAAGAAATTTCAAAAAAAAATTCATGTTACACCGTGTTATGAACGGAATTTTTAATCAAATTTTTTTTAATTTATTAAAACTCGTTTCTTTGAACTGCATAGTAGATACTACACGTTACAATATTAAAACTGTGCCATTGTGTAAAGGTAATCTGATATTTTCAGAATTGTTCTACAGACTGTAGTAATGAGAAATTGAGGTAATTCACGATTTTAGAGTTTTTCAAGAGATTATTCGAGATTTTTCAGATAAGTCGAGTTTTCAGGTTATGTTGTTGAGAACTGTTTTGAGTTGCGTGCTGTGTGCACTAATAAGATTATTTGATACTTTCCCGATATTTAAAGATTAATCGAGATTATTTGAGATTTTTCAAAATTATAGAGTGAAGGTTGTTCTCGGATTGGCTTGATATATTATAGATTTATAGACAATTCGAGATTTTTTAAAGTTCTGATATTATTCGAGTCTTTTAGGTATTTGCGACTACTGAGAGTTAGAAATGTAAAGGATTACTCCAAATTCTAAGTTTTATTTGAAATGTTTTGACTTCTTACCGAAACCAGATGACGTTACATATAATTCGAGGGTTTCGATGATTAATCAACAGTTATCGACGATGTCCTAATCAAAAATCAAAACCACAGATAATTCGACATTATTCTGTTTGTTTTAAATGTTTTAAAGTTAAATAACCTTAAAACTTTTCAAAATCGTTTTAGAATAACTTTTTCGATAAAATCACAAATCTTAATGTCAATTTAAATACGAATAAATCAAAATAAGACAACCATTCTAATTTAAATATGTACATGCTTTAATTATTAACCTCTTAAGTGGAAATGACGAGTCCCAACCGCATAAGTTTCCTGTGCCAAACTCGAATTTGCTACGCTAATCAATACCCGACAACGATTATTGATTAATATATAATAGTTGATTATCGGTGACGGATGCAAATGCAATAAAAAAACAAAGTGTATTATGGGTATGCGCAGAAGAAATAAGGCTTCTAATAGTAGTGCAGGCTCACGGAATTAGAAAAGTTATTTTTGAATCTTGTTTTAATCGTTCTTGTCGAATTTCACCAAAATCAGTTAAGAAATAGCAAGAGTTGCTTTAAAATTTATAGCGCGCGTTTCTTTGAAAATAAATCGCGAAGCAAGAGATTAAATAAATGATCAGATTTATTTTAAACATATCAAAATATGCTCCGAGGGCCTTGATATGTGGCTATTTAAAAAAAAAATCAGGAGAACTATTATAATATACTAACACAACCACAACTCTACCCTAACTCGACCCAAACGCAGCCTTTAACTCAATCCCAAACTCAACGGCCATCTCAACTTCCAATATGGTCTAAAAACTACATGCATATATAAACTCAACTCAAATCAACTTAACCCTCAATTCAACACCCAAATAAAAACCCCAAAACTGCTCACTCAATCCTAACCCAATCAGAAATTAACTACAACTCAACCAAAAACTCAGCGCCCAATCCAATCCTCAAACCAGTATATATAAAAAAAATGTTTAACGTAGCTGTAAAACTCCATGGTAATGGCACATATTAATAACCACGTGGTTTTTTTATAAATTTCTGTGGTAGGTATCTCATCCTCTTCACGTACAAGTTCCCAAAGCTTTTCAATGCTTCACCTTGGCCATAGAAATTGATTGGAAAAAAAAAATCCAAATCCGAGGGTATAGATATTAAGACAGATGGACGGATATTTTTTAGCCTATAAAACGTCGAGAAAAGTGAGTTTGGACAATTATTTGACCAAACTGAGATTGCAAGCGGAAAAGCGTAATTGACACTGCGAAATAGTATACAATTTTATTTTTGGGACAAGAAACATAAACACTAACAAAAATTGTGATTTTACAACATATGCCTCCCAATGGCGTTCGTTATTTCAGTGTTGAACGTCAGACAAGGCATACAATTTCTAAGCAATTCTAACCTAACTTATAATGTTTAACTTTTTTTGTTAACAGAACTACGTTATCATCATACTATTTCGAGGGATCTTCCAGAATTTCTGGATCTGTCTTCTATGAGGAAGGTTACCACCATTTTAACTTAACCTCAAGAAAAAACAAACGAAGATAACGTTCATGAGGATTATGCCACGAGCGCTGTGTCGTCATTCGGCATAATGCGCAACCGTCTAAAAAACAACAATTGCTGGATGCCGCTTTAACCTGCACTTACCTGTGCAGCACCACTCTATAAATTAAAATCTAATATCCCTAAACACAAAACACTTCCGTTTTACTTACAAAATTTTTTGGGAAAATTTTGGGACAAATTCAGTCAAAATTTAAATATTGTAAATAATTTTCAGGCGAATTTTAGTGGGAAAGTTGGGAGATGTTCGAGAAGGTATTGAAAGAAGGTAAATTTTCAATGGAATTTGGATAATTTAGAGGGTTAATTTTTGATAGAAATTCAAGAGGATGAAAATTGTGTCTTCGGTACAAAATTTCAAATCTGCCAATGAAATTAGGTATTAGGTGGAAATCAATAGAGGCATTTTCTATATATGAATATATAGAAAATTAATTTTAATGAAAATCAAGTAAACTATACAGCCTAAAAATATATTTAGAGACCTGTAATTGTGTGATTATTGGTGATCCTTTAGATTAGCGCAATTGTTCCAAGGACGAATTTTTGTTTTTTTATTTTGTGGGTCAAAATTAAATTTTAAATTATAATCCCGGATCATTAGGCCGTTTCTGAAATAGTATTTTGCAACGAATTTCTTGTTGATTTGAATAAAAACAAGAAACACGTTTTGTATTTTCCGTGTAGTGTAGCTGCATTTTGGAATTTCAATTTATTTTATAAATCGATATGTACTTGCTTAACATAAACAACATACAATTTTTTTTTTCTATTTTAATTCCAAAACTTAAATAAATAATTACATATGTAAGTGTGTGTGTGTGTGTTATTAAAAATAATAATTTATTTGTTTTTTGCGCAAATTCCTACAATTTTTTTTATGGAAAATATGAATGTGTGCGCTTGTGTGTGGACTCAAAATTCTTCGAATTTTGATCCAAAATCATTAATAATTTTATAGCGGTCTGTTAATCGACCAAATTGAAAGAAATACAATTTTTAGAATTTTTGCGTATATTATTCGAGGGTTATAAATTATAAATGTTTTCTAAATAAAAAATATTTTGCTTAATTTTCACGCTTCAATCAGATAAAAAAATATTCTTCAAGAATTTGTTAGAATTTATCGTTTCAACACAACATGAAAAATAGTTGGCGATAGGGTTAATAATAACGATTGTGTTACATGATTTATTTGTCTGACAGATGAGTGTAATAAACCGTGCGCTCCGATACGGTACTTCGACCGATCAAATTCTGCAAAGCGAAAAAAAATTAATCGTGTGAAGTTTACAGAATTTTTTTCTGAACGGACATGGACACATTATCTGTCTTGTCCTGTTAATAAAATTATTTATAAACTTAACGCACATAAAATAGATTTAAATGACTTAATTTATTTTTACTTTTATAATTGGCTTCAAACTGAAATTTTTAGAAATGTTCTAAATTTTTTTTTTTTTTTTTTTTTTTTTAATTTAATTGCAATGCAAAATTCCATTTATGTCATCGACATTTATTAAAACAAATTTTTGTTGTCCAAATATTTTTCGAAATTTATTTTTACGAAAAAACATTTTTTATATTTTTAATGAATGGTTTTATCAATTTTATACTCTTGTAATTTTCACCACACTGGTTCACTCTTTATTTTAATTATTTTCTATATAATTTATGTGAATGTAATAATGTATGGCACACGTGTGTGGGTTGATCATCATAATCCGGTTGAATGTAGTTTGTGTTTGTTTTTGGCGTGAGTATTATATTTTATAATGTGGTGGGCCCAGACTTGGCGGATTTTTATTGTAAATATCTATATGATTTGATGATACAAGATGTAAAGGTGAAGGACTATTTACGAAGAGGTGAAATTCTTAAGAGTTTCGTGAATTCCGTTTCGATCTGAAGGACTATTTGCTGTCGTGTTTTATAATAATTTCTCGAGAAATTCACAAAGTGGTTGCTTCTATGATCTGTAATTTTTAAAATTGCTAATGGTACGATATGTAGTAGAACAACTCTGGCTCTTCGTTTAAGTTGTTCGGTTTTGAATTATTTACATAAGTGCAAAATTGATGGTAGACATTAATGAACATTAAACGTATTTATTTACATAAAATTTTCAGTAAAATAACAAACCAAAATTCATTAATTCACATGTCATGAATTACTTTTGGTACTTGAACTGGAGCTTTCTACACTCGTCGGATAATGTCAATTCCCTTTTCCAGTCTTTCTATGATTCCCTGTATTTTGATTGATTGATTAATTGATTTTGAATAAAAATTTAATTGAATTTACGATTTTCCAGGAGAACTTCAGAAGTTATCCAAATTTAAACCCAGACTCTGAAACAAATTATAAATTAATATCTCACACAAACAAAACCAATTCCAAAGGAACAGGCCCGTTTACGCTCTTATAATTGAAAGCAAGACCAAATAAAACTTATCCTCTATACATCCGACTCTCTCCATCAGTTCACGCCTGAAATAGAAGAACCCATATGAGAAAAAGTATGTTTTCAGTCCACGCAATACATCAAATACAAACACATCTTGAGAAAGACAAGGTTCCGTCTCATGTATGATGTGTGTAAGTAATTCAAAATAATTCAATATATCGCATCCATTTTTGCTTTTTCCATTATTTTCTATTTTTCTATTTTCTTTTTACACATTTGAAAATGCATCCGTTACATATTCCAAAACATTAGCATCTTTCCATGAACTACCACTTCTGTTAACTTCTTCACTCTCAGAAACTAACCTATCTCTATTTTTTCTTTTTAACTTAATCAAAAAAGTGTAGTTCCTATTTTAATTACCATAAATGATCGACAAACATGCTTCGCAACTTTTTATTAGATTTTCAACGTCTCCATCAATATTAGGCCACCATACATAGGATCGTAATAAAGACTTGGTTTCAACCATTCCCATATGTGATTGGTGCACATCCTTCAAAATTGATATTCGTAACGACTCCGGTGGTATGACCCTATATCTTCTCTTGAGAATATCATCCTCAACTGACAGTTCGTCACGCTTCATTATATATGGACCAAACTTAACTTTATCCAATTTATTAAAATTCCCTGAGTAAACTGTCTCTTTCAATTCCATTAATAGCTCGTCTTTTTGTAATTCGTTCTGGATCGTCGTCCAATTTAACGGAATATCAACACTTTTATCAACCAAATTCAAATATGTAGCAGAATTTTCTTCCTCACTACTTGAATCGTCATCCGTCATGATCGGAAGTCGTGAAAGTATATCAGCACTATTATTATCCGATTTAACATATTTTATGATGTAATTAAATGCTGACAAATGTACTGCCCATCGTTGCAAACGGCTTGCCAACATTTGTGGAATTCCCTTATTTTCACCGAAAATCCCTAAAAGCGATTTATGGTCGGTGATAAGTGTAAAATGTCGCCCTATCAAATACTGAAAGAATTTTTTAGTCCCGAAAATTATAGCCAATGCTTCTTTTTGAATTGTGGAATAATTCTTTTCGGCATTTCGTAAAAGTCTGGATGTATACTCGATCGGGCGTTCTGTGCCATCCGGCAAAGTATGTGATATTAGCGCACCTATTCCTACCGCAGAAGCATCACACGTCAGGTTAAGAAGCAAATCATCATCATAATGCATTGCTTTAACAGATCAAAAGATTTCTGGCATTCATTGGACCAATAAAACGTTTATCTTTTTGCAGCAAATAATAAATAGGTTGTAACTTCGTGGCTAAATTTCCTATAAATTTACCATAGTAATTAATTAGTCCACAAAATGATCTAACTTCCGATACATTTTGCGGAATCGGTTCGTTCAATATGGACTCATTCTTATTTAAACTAATCAACCCTTTTTCCGATATTATATGCCCTAAATACTCAATCTGGGTTTTCGCAAAGATACATTTATGTCTGTTCAATTGCAACCCTGCCTTTCTCAACCTTCATACCTACCTACAAGAATATCGTCTAAGAAAACTGCTACGCCCGGAATATTTGCTACAACTTTCTCTATCTCTCTTTGAAATATGCCCGTAGTTGCCCAAGTGCGTACTCCACGTGACCAACTGTTTCGATCTTTCGTCCAACTCTAGCTGATTAGACGCCGAGGCCAAATCTATCTTAGAAAACAATCTACAACCTTTTAATTTGACAAAAATGCCCGAAATTCGGCGAATCGGGTAATTCGTATTCTTTAAATGCTTATAAATTGTGACCTTATAATCAGCACATATTCGTATGTTACCATCACTTTTAAGTACTGGCACCAGGGGCGTAGACTCAGTTTTCGTAATAATTCCCCTTCTCTCTAAATCGCGTAACTGTCTCTCTATAGACTCACGGAATGCAAAAGGAACTGATCGCGCTTTTACAAATGTAGGCTTAGCTTCCCCATCCATTTCTAAACCAATTTTTACGTTTCTCAAACATCCGATTTCATCACTAAAAATATCCCGGAAACTTCCCACAACGTCTTCCAATTTCGTATTTTCTTTACATACGTTTACAAAAATATGCTTAATATTAAAATCTTTAAAAAAATCTCGCCCTACTATCGGCACCTGAGCTTTATCAATGATCAAAAATATAAATGGACGTAAAACACCATTGTGAGAGACCATAGGTGTGACACTACCAACAACTTTCAAAATCTCACCACCATAACCTCTCACAACCGTATCATCTGGCCTTAATAAATGTTTATCAAAATATTTAAAATACAAATCAGCAGGCATAGCAAACACGCCCGCCCCTGAATCTGCTTGAAAGCTCACACTTTTACCTCAACTAATAACTAATTTACGCTAAAACAATCAACTGTATAAATCTCCTCCTTTTTATTCACATTTTGACATTTAACATCCGCAATTTCGCTTACCACGTTACAAATTTGTTTATTCGATGTTCTGCATACAGATTCCATGTGTCCTAGCTTCTTACACCTATTGCACACTATACATTCTTATACCGACATTGGAATTCCTGGTGATCGGTAAATCCATAATGTTTGCACGAAAGTAGTCTATTACTGTTCGCCGTTGGATAAGCCTTATTTGGTGGTCTATAATTTAAATTCCATAGATTACCCTGACGTCTTGCCTGATCTGTATTACTAGGCTTGTGCTGCACAGCATTAATAGGTGTCGCCATTTCCTTATCGTTCATTACACCGCGAACCTCGTATTTCATTGCAATCGAAGCTGCTTTCTCCATAGTCAAATCGCATTCCTCGCTTAGGCGATCAAAAATTTTGGCCCGACATACTCGTAACGAATTTGTCCACTATCGTTTCATTTAATCTGTTGCCAAAATTGCAAATTGATGCCGCACTCTTTATTCATATACTAAAATCCTTGATACTTTCACTATCTTTACGTTTAATTTTATAAATTTTTTTTCCTTTCGCAGTAAACAACTATCGGCGTTGAATAATATGTTTCCAAAATTTTAATTATTTCGTCATATGATTTCTTTATTGGTTCATCGGGCACATGAATTGTATAAAATTTCGAATGCCTTTGCACCGACAAAATCCAATAAATAATTTTTTTTATCTTCGTTCTCGGTAATCTTTATCCGTCGAAAAAAACTTTCAATCCGACTTTTGTTAATTTTCCATTGTTCGTTGTTTGGATAAAATGGTGGCATCGTAGTCATTACAGTGCACACATGGTCACCTGCCATTTTATGTAGCTTCGTGTAAATACTTTATTTATTTATGTATATCACTTAATATTGGTAGTGGTCGTCGTAATTTAGGAATAAAATACTTATATTTTATATATTCAATTCACTTAATAAGCTTAATAAGCCGAGAGTCAGACAACGAATGGCGATGTACGCTGATCTTTTTTTTGGTACACAATTATTGCCCAATGCACAAAACATTTTAGTACAACTTATTCTGAGTTCTAACACAATATATTGTCTTACGTCATTACGTCAAATACTACAAAATCCATATACATCACACTAGCAACCATTTGGTTACGTATTCAACTCATGTAGCTAACTTCGTGGTATATATTTTTTCACCAGAAATGTACCCTGTAAACACCTTCATTATTTCGCGTTTCTCATCATCAAAAAAAAATAAATAAAAACAATTTTCTTTAAATATTTTGCTATAACTTCGTTATTTAGTGAAGCAGGTGAAATTTTCGTTTTATGAATGGTGATTTAGTTGTTGTTGTTCAAAAATATATATACTCCGAGACATAATACTTAAAGGTTAAATTCGAAATGTCAAACCATAATGATACTTCCCCTAATTTCCTCATTCCGCAGTTTGCTTCCAAAAAAAAAAAAAAAAAAAAAAAACCGATTGAAGTTTTTTTTTGCTTTGTTTTGTTCACAAATGCAAAGCTGATCATTAAATTTCGTTGGCGGCTAGCTACATATTTTTAAAATACAAAAATAAAAATTAATACTTTTGAACAAATGGTTATTGTACAGGTGCCCCCTCTCGCCCACAAGGCCTATCATAATTATTAATAATTTCTCGTATTACACAAAATTCTCTGCTTCTCATAACTTTTGTTCCGTTTGATCTTCGTATTTTTTTTTTTTTTTTTTTTTTGAAAATTATTATTAATTATAAAATTGTATCACAAAACAAAAATTTTCTTTTGTTTTTCCTATATTTTTTATTGTCTTCTGCGTTTGAGATAATTAAAAACGATATGTATACATTTTTCGTTTGTGAAAAATTAGCTGCGTTCTGTACTTCTGTCAATATTATGAATATTGTAAATCTGTAATATAAACAGCCAACTGTTTGAAATTTTCAAAATTCTTTTATTTTAGGATTGCTGTGTGTTATTGTCATAATTACATAAAAAATAAATGAATAATCGGAATGAAATATCACACAAATTTCACCTTCCGAACGTTGGAATGCGCGGACAATTACAATACGGCGTGGAAAGTTGTTTGTGTTTTCCATTTAAAACTCAAAACTAATCCACGGAAACACAGCAAGTCCGCAAGTAAAAGGTTCAATATCAGCTAAAACTTCAGAAGTCATACAAAACATTTCACAAACACTATATAAATACAAAAGAGAGGTACCGAAAACTGAGAAAGAAATAGTTTCAAGATTACTCTAGAATTCTAATTCTATCCGAATAAAAGATTCTTCCTAATTTTTCACAATTTTTCGAGATTATGGTTTTTTAAAGAGTTGATGTTGTGTCGTCAAAACATTTAGCTAATTTAAAATGTATTTAGCGTTTATTAAATAATATGAGAGACTTTTATAACTGTGCTGATCAAGCGGTTAATAGTATCAAGTTGATCGGAACTCTTCCATTCTAGATTCCACCTCTCCCCTCGCTCCAAAAACATAAAGCACGAAGCAAAAATTGTTGTTGAAACAAAAGTTTTAAAAATAATTTGTTTTTTAACACCTGGACAGCGATTTTGGTCGAAATTTGAGGATTGAGTATTGGTAAATTGTATTGGTGAATTGGTGTCCAAAGAATAGAGAAAAACAGAGAATAAACATTTGAAAAATAAAAAAAACAATTCAGTGTCATCTCATGCATACGAAAGGAAGGTTGTACATATTTTTATTTCCAGTAATTTTCTGCAAAATTTAATACTAATAAAATTGTTAATTGAATAATGATTTAAAGATAAATAAATATTAACTAAAAATGGTATAAGTAAGAAAAATATTTATAAACTATAATTTTATTAATAATTTTAAATTATGAAAAATCACAAGATCACTAATTTACTTATTATATTTTACACATTATCTCACTTATTGTTGTCATTTTACCTCTCTTATTTGCATCATGTTAAACAAAAAACTAATAAAACGCACATTTGACAGTGTAAATTTAAAATTTAAATTTTACACTGTCAAATGTGCGTTTTTTTAGTTTTTTGTTTAACATGTCAAAAGGTTTTTTGTTTAACATCGAAAAAGTGGGATAATGTGAAAAATATAAGGGAAGTTGTACGTCGTATGATTTTTCATAATTTAAAATTATTAATAAAATTATAGTTTATAAATATTTTTCTTACTTATTTTCCATTTTTAGTTAATATTTATTTATCTTTAAATTATTATTCAATTAACAATTTTATTAGTATTAAATTTTGCAGAAAATTACTGGAAATAAAAATATGTACAACCTTCCTTTCGTATGCATGAGATGACACTGAATTGCTTTTTTATTTTTTAAATGTTTATTCTCTGTTTTTCTCTATTCTTTGGACACCAATACAATTTACCAATACTATTGCCTTCCGGTAATTCTCAACTCAATCCTCAAATTGCGACCAAAATCGCTGTCCTGGAGTGGAATTTTGCACAAAAGGCGAGAAGAGAGTTTATCTCTCTTTTTAAAAGAATAAATTTTTACTCCATTTCATTCGGTCTATGTCGCTTTTTCTATTGCGATCTCAGTCAATTATATTATATAAAAGAGCTATCTCCTTTTATCCGCTTCGACCACGTACCTTCGTTGGTTGGAGACACAGACGAACGATAGTTAAAACAAAATATCATTTTATTTTGGCTAGTTGAGATCGCATTAATAAAGTATATTTCTACTGAGCGAAATAGTGTTCATATTCAGTTTAAGTAAAAGAGACACAAAACTCGCTTCTCGCTTTTTGTGCAAAATCCCAGTCCTGGGGGTCAATTCTCGTTCTATGAAAAGTACAATGAAAAGTTTTTTCAGTGAGAAATACACATTTCCGATTCATGTTCCATGAGAAGGAGAAAAATGACGTCAAAATCTTTTCATATGAATAAAACTTTCTCACCGACCATTTTGGCGGTGAGAACATCATAAATATGGAAATAAAATTCTATAAAAACTAAATTTGTATTTCTACCATTAAATGTGCATTGAAATTATAATATGATTCACTTTAAACTTAACTAATAAGTAAATCTATTAAAAACTATTCCGTATATTTAAGAAAAGCCTCCAAATAATTAATTTAGTTAAGTTTTAAAAATAATTTGGTAAATTTTATAATTTACTTTATATTTTGACAGCCAATGACAAAAACTGATTAACTAAATCTACTTTATCATTTATTTAGCTAATATTTAAACCAATTGTTGTATCAGCTAGCGGAAATATACATGAAACTCCAAAAAATATGTGTTTACAGTGTAGCTTACTATGGAAATAACTTATTCAGCGTTTTTCTCACGATTCTTTTTCATTTGGACATCGAGAATCACTTATTGTCGTTGTGTGAAATGTTATAAATGATAAAGACTTGATGGAATCAAAATGAAAACTTTTTTTTCATTAGGTTTTTTCAAAGAACGAGAATTGACCCCCAGGTCATTTAAAAGACCAACTGACACAAAAAAGAGCTTAAATATTAGTACCAGAAGGTTTTGGTCGAAGAGATACAAACAATTATTTGCTCTTTCATTTACTTCTTATTTCCATGCTCAATTGAGATTGCTTTTGTTATCCTTTTAAACAACATATATATGGTTTTTCATTTACTCATGTGGTAAATCGATAGATAATAGGGGAGGGGTGGGTGGTTACAAACGTAAAATTTTTTGAATTTCTGGCCATAACATGAAACGTATTAAGCTACCGCAGATCTTTTTGGATGTAACATGTTTTAAGTGAAAGGTAGATAAAAGTCTCTACGTTATTTTACCTGGACTAAACGAAAGTTCAGTAAACGTTTCAGGATACGAATTTGAAATACGATTATCATTATCACTAATTTGAAAATTTGAGCAGTGATTAAAAAAATGTTGAATTTATTTTTCTACCAAATTTATAAACCATACAAATTTACAAAAAAATTACATTACATAAATATTCACAAACTTAGTAAAAAGGAGGAATTATTAGTATCTTTCTAGAAGTTTAAAAAACAAAAATACGATTACATGTTTTGACAAGTTAAAATTCTCATATTTTATGATAAGAAATAAAAGATTAACAATTAGCTACTGACAGAAAATAGTGATAATTACAGCAAAAATAAATTAAAGCTCTTAGCTTTTAAACTTAAATTAGAAGCTGTAGAAAAATCTAGAGGGTGAATCATAGGAATTTCAGTAAGGCACTTCTTTAAACGATTAGAGAATGTTGTAAGCTGGTAGTTGATTGTACAAAAAGGTGCCTTAAAATTGAAAAACGTTTTACATTACTCTTTTCCTGTAAATGGTACAGCACGATAATTAAGTCGATATCCGGCTCTTTTATATCATATTTTTAGGGTTTTATACACATACAGCTTTCTCACAGGTAACGTGTAAGTGCTCAAGAACAACAGTGCAGACTCGAAAAAATTACCTTTAAAATTGGTTATTCTAACTGCAAATTTTTGCATCTTCATCAACATATCTAAATTACTCTTATGAGGACCACCCCATGCAGTAATACCATATTCCAAAAAAGAATTAACCAAGGAATAATATAAAGACTTTAATTGACTTTAAAAACATTTTACAATGTCATAGTCCATATTCATAAAGTTCATATTCGCAGGTTACCGTAAGGCTGTGTCCGAAACCTGTGATAAATATTTTTTAGTATTAATGCTGTGTGCCTCAGAAGACTTTTCAAACTAAACTTTTCAAATTTTGAAGCTTTCGCTATTTCCTCATAGATGCTTTGTGAAAAGGCAGTTTACGAGGTTACTTTTCGACGACTATTCAATTTGTATGACATACAGTTTAAAATACGTAGTCAGTAAAGGCCCGGTACATATTGAGAACAAGTAACGAGAACGATATTCTCTTTTTGACCAAATTATGTAACATAATTATTAAAATAGTTAAAACTGTATGATTTTAATTAACAATAGTTAAAATATCGTGCATTTACTAAAAATAAAATTTAAAATTTTAACAGTTTTAATACAAAATTTCAATTTATCATTGTAAATTAAAACGATAAAATGAAATTTTGTGTTAAAACTGTTAAAATTTTAAATTTTATTATTAGTAAATGCACGATATTTTAACTATTGTTAATTAAAACCATACAGTTTTAATAATTTTAATAATTTTCTTACATAATTCGGTTTACAAGCAATCGGTTTCTCATCGGTCAGCTCAATATGCTTTTTTATGTTTGGATTTGGCGTTCTCTTCTCTGGATTTTAGTTTACTACCAACAATCGAATTTTATCCCCCACTTCACGATCATTAATATGGTTTATGTTCAGCGCAAGTTCTCCATGCTCAATCACCATTGAAACGTTTTCCGGAATGAATTTTCTCATAGTAATTCCAGTGGGCGTTTGATTTATTAAATCTCTACTCAATAAAAAGTCAACTGGCAATATTCCATCAGGAACTATGTGAATTGTGGTCTCATACTCTTCATCCTCTATTTTTAGCTTTGCATTAAACCTACCTATGGTTGATACATCTCTGGACCCCGCACCATGGAATATTGTGCACTCCTCGCTAAATTTGCAAATGCCCGTTCCAATGAATTTTTTATGTGACATTAACTAATATCGCATCCGGTATCAACTAGTGCGCAAAATTCCTTTCCATTGAACAGTACACTTTTGACAGCTTTCTATGATTCTATATGGCTGCACAAGATTTAGAACTTTGATCTTTACTTCTACACTCCGTTGAAAGATGACCAAATGCTTGGCATTTGAAACATTTCGAACCATCAGATTTTTTCGCGCAATCTTTTCCTAGATGCCCGGTTCCACCACAGTTGTAACATCTTGGCATTCTTCGGAATCTATTTGACTTTTTGCTCTCAATTGGCTTTGTTGTTTCGCTCTCGATTGGTGCTTTTATCTTAATTTTTTGTTTAATTTCTTCAAAAATTACGAGTTTACTATTGAACAAAGAGGTTGATCCATAAAAAACCGCCTTATTATGTTCATAATCGGTTATTCCATGCCGGTTTGCCGGTTTGACCTAGTTCACGCATAGCGATTAAATAATTTTTGAAAGATTCAGCTTTCTTTTTCTTCCTCTCTGCCGCATGCGCCTATGAATCTCAGCAGAATTCACTTTCTTTTTGAACTCGTTGACTAAATGTGTGGTTAGATTTTCCCAGGTATCAGTAATCGCCAAACGTAAACTGTCTTTTGCTGTTCCAGTTAACAGTCGTTTTGAATAAATAACTTTCTGTTCAGCATTCCATTTCATACATACAGCAGCATCTTCGACATTCTGAATCTCGCTAAACTTCGAAAGCGATTCTTCGACATCTCTAAAATTTAAGCAAGCTCCAGCAGTAGGCACGATAATAGATTTCATTCTGATTTCTTTATCTTTCAGCGCCATCTCCCGTGTTCGTAACTCTTCTAACTGGATATTATTTTCCTGTTGGTTGCCGTTAAGTTCGCTAGCATTAGTCTCCCTACTTCTATTTGTCATATCTCCGCTGTCACCACCCTCCATCGTGCTAATTTTTGGTTGGTTCAATGGCACTGTATTATTTGAATTCACCGACTCAACATTCGCGACTATTCTAAATATTTCCATCATCTTACGCATAAAAGCATCCTCAATTTCAGGTGAATTATGAAAATTATTTTTTTTTCGGCCCATCTCAGTTAAAATTTCTTAATAATTTGTTATATAATAGCAAACCTTACTTTCAGCCCCAAAATCAAAACAACTTTACTTCATATATAAACACAATAAATTATAAGAACCGTTCTAGTTTTATCTTTTATCTTCACTAAATTAAAACTCTATCCAACAACACTTATTTTTAAATTTCACGCAAACGTCCTTGGTACACAATACGGTACTTTATATTTCTCGACTCACAAATTCGGTGATCTTAGAACCGTTCTGATTTTATCTTTGATCTTCGCCAAATTAAAACTGCTTACAACAGCACTTATTTTTAAATATCACGCGTATTACTTTAGCCGTTAAATACTGCCTTGGTACAAAATACGGTACTTTATATTTTTCGACTCACGAATTTGGTGTTATTCCACGGCACTTTATATCACCAAAAATCTCGGTATATGGAAAATCTCTCGCGGATATAAAAATTCGCCAACTATATTAACTTCACGATAAAGTTTTATACACGTTAATCACCACAAACTTAAATGTTTAATCGGTCGGTTTTCCCTGTTTCGAACACAACGTCTTAAACTCACCAAAACTTAACCTAAACGTACAAAACTACACATTTGCTTCAAGAAAACTCAATAGATTAAGGAATTTCCTTAATATATGTTGCTCAAAACTACTCGCTGATCGATCCCGGATGAGCCCCAAAGTGAAGAGTTTAATTATTACTTTCTTTTACTCTAGTAAAATAAAGTATAGTAATCATAAAAATTTTGGACCTTGGGATTTTTAGAGATTTATTTGTTTTGAGGTTCCATAAGTCCGAAAAAGTGGGTTTCTAAATGGTGTCTGTCTGTCTGTCTGTCTGTCTGTCAGTCTGTCAGTCTGTCAGTCTGTCTGTGTCCTCTCTACAGCCCATATGGTTTAATCAATCGAACTGAAACTTCAGATTTAAGCATTTTTGATAAATTGGGAGGTCCCAGTGAATTTTACTCCAAATCGGTTAACCGGAAGTGGCCACTCCCTTGGTCCAGAAAATTTGTTTGGCAAATATCTTAAAAAGTATAAGGTTTACAAAAAACTACTTAATACAAAATGTTTCCAAAAATTAAAAACAAATAAAAAAAAAAAAATTAAAAATTAAAAAAAAATTTAAAAATTTAAAAATTAAAAAAAAAAAATTAAGAAAAAAATAAAATTTCTCAAAATTTTCTGTTCGTAAAAGAAAGTTGTGTGTTGGCCACACCTCAATTTTAACTAGGTAATTAGGGGACCTATTCCATGTGCTAGCGAAACCTTTGTCATCATTGTTGGCAATGGCCGATATTGGCCCTTGGGAGTTGAGTGCGATTTCCAAAAAATAATTTTGCAGAACTTTTATTAAACGAACGATTCGTATGGATTAGGGTTTCTTAACTAGGTATTTGAGGAACCTATTCTATGTGCTAGCGAAACCTTTGTCATCATTTTTGGCAATGGCCGATATTGGCCCTTGGGAGTTGAGTGCGATTTCCAAAAAATAATTTCGTAGAACTTTTACTAAACGAACGATCCGTATGGATTAGGGTTTTCTAACTAGGTAATGATGGGACCTATTCCATGTGCTAGCGAAACCTTTGTCATCATTGTTGGCAATGGCCGATATTGGCCCTTGGGAGTTGAGTGCGATTTCGAAAAAATAATTTTGCAGAACTTTTACTAAACGAACGATCCGTATGGATTAGGGTTTTCTAACTAGGTATTTGAGGGACCTATTCTATGTGCTATCGAAACCTCTGTCATCATTGTTGGCAATGGCCGATATTGACCCTTGGGAGTTGAGTGCGATTTCCAAAAAATAATTTTGTAGGACTTTTACTAAACGAACGATTCGTATGGATTAGGGTTTTACTTTCTTTTACTCTAGTTAAATAAAGTATAGTAATCATGAAAATTTTGGACCTTGAGATTTTTAGAGATTTATTTGTTTTGAGGTACCCTGAGTCCGAAAAAGTGGGTTTCGAAATGGTGTCTATCTGTCTGTCTGTCAGTCTGTCAATCTGTCAGTCTGTCAGTCTGTCAGTCTGTCAGTCTGTCAGTCTGTCAGTCTGTCAGTCTGTCAGTCTGTCAGTCTGTCAGTCTGTCAGTCTGTCAGTCTGTCAGTCTGTCAGTCTGTCAGTCTGTCAGTCTGTCTGTGTCCTCTCTACAGCCCAGATAGTTTAACCAATCGAACTGAAACTTCAGATTTAAGCTTTTTTGATAAATTGGGAGGTCCCAGTGAATTTTACTCCAAATCGGATAACCGGAAGTGGCCACTCCCTTGGTGCAGAAAATTTATTTTGCAAATATCTTAAAAAGTATAAGGTTTACAAAAAACTACTTAATACAAAATGTTTCTAAAAATTAAAAACAAATAAAAATAAAAAATAAAAAATTAAAAAAAAAAAATTAAGAAAAAAATAAAATTTCTCAAAATTCTCTGTTCATAAAAGAAAGTCGTGTGTTGGCCACCCTCAATTTTTTTTTTAAGAAAAAAGCACGAGTTTTTTACTACTCGAAACACCAAAATCAATTGCTTTAATCTGATTATATGGTTAATAATCGTTTTACATAACAGTAATAATACATAAAGCAATTATACAATTTAAATATAACATAAAATAATACGATACAGGCTGCATCCTAATTGAGTTGAACAAATTCGGATACCTTAAATCCTACATACTATATATATATAAATCTTATTTTGAATTACATACTTTTAATAAACGACTCGGTTTATTTTTTATTAGACGTCATTTATTTAAACGAAACATTGAAAAGTTTAGTTGGCTATAAGGCACAATTGAATACTTTTAACCTAGTGACATCTATTTAAATATTGCATGAATTACTGGGTCTTACAAAAGTTTAGTTTGAAAAGTCTTCTGAGGCACACAGCATAAGTAGTTTTTGACATGACACAATGATGACTCATTTCATTGTTAATACCATTGCTAGTGAAGGATTCAAAAAACAAAGATAATATGAACAATCAGATGAGAGATAAACACCCGCAGTAATAAGTAATTGGCCTGTTTCACAACCAAACACCACAAATCGAACTATTCTCATCATTGAACAATTTCTGATTTTTGGATATTTATCAGTTATTCACGGCACTCACAATAACACTCATTAACACATAATTACGCAATTTAATTCGACAATAAAAATTACGGCAAGAGAATTTAAATCACGGTCCAAATTGAAAAATACATCTTCATAACAGTGAATGAGGAAAATCAATTTCATTGAAATAAAACGCTAAGGCGACTACATCAATTCAATGAATTTATTTTGTATATATTAAAAATTATCATAGGATTTTACTTTGATAATTTGGGTGTGTTCGGTTTTCTTAGTGGAAAAATTTTTAAACACTGGAATAGTGGCCAATACTCAGTTAATTTTGGCTTACCCTTCATAATTTTAAATATATGTTTTTGGGCAGTTACCATTGGCTGGATCCTAACATAATACGTTTCTCCCCAACAAACCATACCATAACACAATTTAACAAGTGCAAAATACACGTTTTTCAAAACCGCAATTGGACAAATTCATTCTACCTGTCACCGCTACCAGATAATTAGGAAGATGTTCAGTCTGACACTTCCAATTTAAAGAGTTATCAATGGTGAGTCCAAGGTATTTAAATTTATACATTCGCCTGACATTCTCCAATTCATGATATATGCTATTGTGATCCGAAATGGAAGCACCATTAAGACATTAAAACATAGCTTTGGTTTTTATGCTCAATAACATGGAATATTTATCACAGCAATGCTAAGACAAAATGAATACGGTTAATAGTATCAATCTTTGTCGGTTAATTGTACATGAATACTAAGTCATCTGGAATGTAACCACTACAGAATTAAATTCAACATCAATCGTCCAAATACAGATCCCTGTGGAACTCCATCATTAACACAATGATTTATAATCAACAAAAACTGAAGCTACAGAATTTCTTACATCGAGACCTTTATACACAAAATTAGTAACCTCCAGTAATGCATTTTCAGTGCTTCTGAAGCTAAAAATCGTACATGAGCTAGTTTCTCTATAATCTTGGCAAAAACAGAAAGCAAGCTTATTGGAGGATAATTTGAGAGAATTTTTTGTCACTGTTTTTACATATCAGAATTACATCTGCTTCTTTTAGTCTTGATGGAAAAATTCCAGAACTAAATCTGTTAATCTCTAAGGATCTGTTTGAATAATTACAGTTTGCATGAATTTTAAAACCAGGAATTTGATAATTTTCCAGCTCATATTGGTTGCATATTTGTGATTTAAGTGAATCCATTGATAAATCATGTAATTCGCACCTGTCCGAATTCGGATCAACTTCTTGGCTTTCACTAGGTATAGGCGCCTCAGGAAGATTGGTGCCAATAATACTGTTTCATAATTCTTCGATTTTTGTGTTCAGCACCGCGTTATTCTTCGTTAACAGACCGAGTAGATCCTCGATTGTTTTTTTAAGGTCCATTATTTCAAGATTGCCGAAAATGAACTTGGTGTACTGGCTGTTCCTGCATAATTTTGTCCATTTCTCGAAATTGACGTCAATACATGAAGGATGAAAATACTTTTTACACTGTCCAAAGCAATCCAACGATTCGCGACCATTAAGCGGTTTAGTGCATGTTGCACAACTTTGTACCATTCTAATTTTGTTTATTACTTTATTTTTATTAAATGTAGCCCGAAAAGCACAGAATCTAGGCCAATAACACAGATTAAATATAAATCTTAATTTTTGCACTAAATAAAACTAACTGGCTGTAACCACCTCTAACCTATAGTTGCAGCAACTGCCTCATTCCTATTTGAGCTACACTCCAAAAATAAATGTCTGTAAAACACCTAATTACTTGCTTACATTTCAAAACATTAAGTTGACACATACACATATTCATCCAAATTTCTTCGCAGGCTCCTAATATTTTGATGGCAAATTAAGCATTTATCTACATCCAAAATCATTTAACAAAATATAAACAGACAAAAAAAAGTCTTGTCGTAATTTCTCTAAAACTTTACCTACTCATCCTTAATCCAACAATTTTTCATTCCATAGTTATTTTTGAATTTATGGCATTCACTATACAGATTTAATTTTGACCTTAGCAGCCAATCTCTAAAACAGTAAACTTTCCATTGTCCCCTTGAAATCTCAGATGTACAGCTTTGGCTGCTCCAATATTCTTCTTACTAAATTATTTTAGCCTTCAAATCTCTCTTTCAATTTTATTGCTGTTCCAGAAGAATATTGAAGAGGATAGTATTGTGTTGAAGATTTGGTCTATTTGAGCAATAGGAATTACAAGCATACCACTTCTTTGTTAACCGATGATTTGTCGAATAAAAAATCAAAATCTCATTGAATGATCATCAATTTAACCGACAATAATATTTTTATTCGTAATTATAATAACACTTAAATCTAAATACAGTTGGCCCAATCAAATTAAAGAAACCAAAATACTTTTCTTTATTGTTATTTACAATATATTAAAAAAACCATTAAGGGGTGGGTAATCCAAAATTGTTGGGTTAAGATAAATTTCGTTATCCCAATTTAAATATTTAATGAAATTACGATAAGACCTGCTATCGAATAGTTAAGTTGCAACAATGTTGGGAAGGACCTTTTAACGTAAATTCGTTCAAAAACACTTTGTTCAAATAAATTTTCTTAATCTAAAAACCAGACACTACTGCTTGTGATGTACTATTACACAGACACGGCACAACAAAAACATAGATTATGTCAACAAACAATTTAGACAATTTTAACGTGTGTAAATACGCGCGAGAAAAAAAAAATCATCCAACGCGGAAATTTTATACAGATAGACCAGAACACACGAATATTTTCGAAATCTATAAATTTTAAGATATTTCCGTTATGTTTTTTTTCGGAATTTTTTATTTTATTTATAAAATGTTGATTTATTTCTGAGATTTTTAAATTATATGTAAATTAATAATAAATAGATGTAAATATAAAAAAAAATTTGACTATTGAGTGGGGGTCCACACCCTTTGGTCATTCTAAAAATATACGCGAAATTTATAAAAATAAATTTTAACAAAAATATTTCGTATTTTGTATAATTATAAAATAAAATAAAATTGAAAATCAATCAAATTTTTTTTTTTTTTTTATAAAATTTTACGATTCCACTTGAGATGATTTGCTGCAGAATTATATAAAATTTACGTACGCGGCGCGGGCTTATTTTGGTTTCGACGACAGGACCTCAAGGAAAATGCGTAATTAGCTCAGCCCGCGCTAATTTATTATGTCAATCGAGTGTTAAAATATTATTATTGGTTTGATCAAAATTTCATCAAAATTTTTTGAATATTTCATCAAATACATTAAAAATTATTATAATCTTTCATCGACGCCCGCACAATTAGCATAATTGCTTAGAAGAAAATACAAAATAAATTCCAACCAGAAAAAAAAAAAAAAACACACTTGAGAGCAAATACAATAAGATGTATGGTGTGCACACAGTAGGGATCAATTCGTCTTTAAAAAAAAAAAAAAAAAAAAAAAAATGGTTTTGATCTTTAAGTATAGCATTCTATAGTTTCAATGAAACGTCTCAAACAAAAACAGAAAAAAAATATGGCGAGAGTTGAACCAGTCTGCGCATAGAGACTTTATTTGTTGCCACTCAACTGTATCCGCAAAATGTACACACCACATACTCACAGATGGTCGAGCGCGGAATATTTAAGTGATAAAAATAATTTCAATCATTTTTTTATGCGTTATGTGCGAGTATTATGTCGCACACATTTATTATAAACAGCATACAACAATTTTTTTTTCAATTAACTTGTAATGTAGCAAATTTGAAACAAGTGTTCCATCACTAAATCATATCTATCATTCCGCAAGCTGTTCGGTTTTATATACTTTTGTACACATATTTCAGATAGACTTGGTGGTTTGATTCATAATAGTATGGAAATAAATTAATTTTATTTTGTGTGTCTGTGAAGTATGAGTTTATTAGCAACCGACTTAAACGATTAAACCATACAGATGATTGATGGTAACCATGATTCATCTGTGTGGTAATCCGGGTTAAGGATGATATTAAATATAAAATAAAATATATTTTAAATTGAAATTAGCAGCTGTAGAGAATATAATTACAACGGTGATTGGGCGTAAAATTCATATGACCTCGCGTTGAACAGATAGTGAACTTTTGCTTGATCATAAAAGAACCGACGGCGATAATTGAGGTAAACCATCAAACCAAAATAAAAATTTCGTTTCAAATGAGTATCCTAACATTCTTAGAAACTCGTTCCTGCAGAAGAAGAATGAAGTTATTCAATAAGTGGAATTCTCAGTAACAAAATTAATCAAATCAACGGGTAATTGGCCGATAATTTTCTATTTTTTGTTAGATAAATGAAAAATAAAAAAAATTGCTTTGAGTTATGGAGGAGGTATAAAATAGATAAGAATTTAGACAAACATAAATGAATCAATTACAACTTCTTACAAAGATAATTTTACTGTCTCCTGCGGTTTTGATAAAGACGCTCCTCCGATGAAATTATTTTACGTTTTGTATTTGACTTTCCGCAGATAAGATGATGCGGCTCTCTAGACTTTATGAAATAAATTATGGTTCTTTCCCGGCAATAATATTGCAGTATTTGCTTACGATGCACTCACCTTTTAAAAACCCCCCAACTACAAAACAATTAAACGGAACGAAACAATCCCCTCTCGAGGTTTACACACTCCCTCCAATAACAGTACAACTTTTCATGCACACCGTTGAGGATCGCGATCTTTGATTGTGGTAAAGGGCAAATTTACAGTACGGTACATTTCTAGGAAATTTTTAAGAAAAAGAAGAAATCGTTCCTGTTGCTATTAAATATTTTCTTAAGATAGATTTCTTCTCGGTTCTGACTCCATAGAAATAAAAATGCCTTTAGGTTCTGACCGATATTTAGATTTAGAAGAAAATTATATAAACTCGATTACTCAATTGCTTGAATTTGATTATACGTTTTGCATAACTCCAAGTTTACCCCATTGGCATTTAAAATTAAACCTTTTACAAATCAAGTTTTGATTAGAAAAGGTTGAATGTGATTTGCCATGTCTTTTGCATGTCTCATTGTGATGTTAC
This sequence comes from Tipula vernalis, assembly GCA_958295665.1. Lineage (NCBI taxonomy): Eukaryota > Metazoa > Arthropoda > Insecta > Diptera > Tipulidae > Tipula > Tipula vernalis. The sequence goes on along the minus strand of OY282558.1, from coordinate 457,091,633 downwards.
ATAACCGCGACTGTAAATAAATTCTTGTTTCCCTCACTTGAGCCAAACCAGTCAGTCTCTATAATCAATAACTCTCGTTCAACTTATAGTTTCTCATTTAGCCAATGTTTTGATTACCAGTAAACGGTAAATAAAAATGAAATTTATGCAGGTTTATTCTGAAAAACTATTTTAAATACAAGGAAACTGCAAATACTAATACCAACTTAATTTTGCAACAAGCGAAGGTGTTTTTGTTGTTGTTTTTGGTGGGGTTCTCCTGATTTTGGAAATTCCGCTTATCTCAGGTTTCACCTTTTGATCAAATTTTAAAATTTCTCGAGATTTTTGGATGAGATGTGTGATGTTTGAGACTTAATTGGTGGTTCGGTATTAGGAAGCAGTTAGGTTATTCGAGATTTCAAGATTAATCGAATATGTTTGAGGTTGTAGTAGGGTGTATTTGATAGTTCGATGTTATTCGGGAATTTTAGACACTTTTCGAAGAATACGATTGTTCGATATTTAAAAAAATATCCGATAAGATCCGGGGGTGAAATTCTTACTGCATACCGTTTTGTTGAGCTTAGCCTTAACTTACTTAGTATAGTATTTGTTACGTTAAGTTACTTGACAAATAATTTCATATTTAGACGAGAATTCAGAATTTTTTCGAAATTGTTCGAGATCAATCGACATTCATATAATATAGAGATTTTTCGAATTTGTCTGGGGTAATCGAGATTGTTCCGCGAATTATTTCAGGTTTCTTAAGTTTTTCGATATTCCTAGCATTATTCGAGATTTTGTAAGGCAATGTTCTGCGCTTAGCTTTGAGTTGTTAGAACTCGCGGAGTTGACCATTAAATCTAAATCGTAATATTTAAAAGATTTTTTAAGATTATGCCAAAATTTCGATATTTCTCCGATTTCCTGTAGCATATTCGAAATTATTCAAGAATGTCTAGGTTATTTCGGTTGTAAATGGCGGTGATTAGCATACGTATAGGGTTTCATACTTACGGATAATTTTATATTTGAGTACTTTCAAGAATATTCAAGATACTTTGAAAATTCGTCATTTTTGAGTATATGTATTTCGAAAATTTTGATATTTTTCAAAGTTTATTCGAAATTTGTGATGCTTTATCGTTATATTTAGAACTCATCATAACATAGAGTTGCAATATGTTTCGTTTTATTTGATGACATTCAAATGAATTACGTTCCGTTTCATCTACTGAATCACGTTCTGTTTCATATACTTGAACGATGGCCGGAATATGTCTACAAAATTAAATCTGAGTAAACCAAGTTTTCTTACACATGGAACGCTCGAAAATGGAAACACGTTTTGGATGAAGGATATTTAGATTGAGAAGAAATATTCTGATTTTTCTTCCAAAAAATACCCTATCTAAATATCAAATTTCTGAGTAAAATGATTTGAGTTGAAAAGCTTCGATAATTAATGAAAGCTCTGAAAATTAAAAATTTTTGATATTTCTTGCAAATATATGATTCATGCTCATAAAACATTTTAACGAAAGACAGAATTTATGGAAAGGCACAAAAATTGCCGGGAAAGTATAATTAAATTATCAAGATAAAAGCTCATTGAAAACAAATACTCTAAATTTATCCCAAATAACCACCTTTATTTATAAATCAAATTTGAAAGTAAAATGATTTGGTTTGAAAAGCTCCTAAAACTAAAAGCTCTTAATTCGTCAACCCTTGTAATATAAAATTTCCAAGTAAAATGGTTTTGTTTTAAAAGCATCGATAAGTGAAAGCTCTTAAAACTAAAGCTCTTGACAATTTTTTCAAATATCTAATTTATGCTCATAAAACATTTTAATAAAAATCTGAAATTATTAAAATGCTCAAAAATGTTAAGTTTAAAAAACAAAACGTATAAATTAATTATCAAACTTAAAGCTCATTGAAAACAAATATTCCAATTTATCTGAAAATACCACTTTCCTTTATAATATCATGTTTCATAGTAGAATGGTTTTGTTTGAAAACCTCTTAAAACTAAAAGCTTTTGATGATTGATGATTAACTTTGAGAACAAAAATTCTAAATTTTAGCCAAAATTTCGTCATCCTTTGTAAAATCATATTTCTGAGTAAAATGGTTTGGTTAGAAAAGCTTCTTGATTTTTTACAAATCAAGAATATTCAAGATACTTTAAAAATCAACTTGTATATTCGAAATTTGTGATGTTTTATCGATATATTTAGAAATCGTCAGAGTATTGAGTTACAATATATTTCGTGTCATCTATACTTTCGACATCAGATACTTTTACTTTCTTTTACTCTAGTAAAATAAAGTATAGTAATCATGAAAATTTTGGACCTTGAGATTTTTAGAGATTTATTTGTTTTGAGGTCCCCTGAGTCCGAAAAAGTGGGTTTCAAAATGGTGTCTGTCTGTCTGTGTGTCAGTCTGTCAGTCTGTCAGTCTGCCTGTGTCCTCTCTACAGCCCATATGGTTTAATCAATCGAGCTGAAACTTCAGATTTAAGCTTTTTTGATAAATTGGGAGGTCCCAGTGTTTTTTACTCCAAATCGGCTAACCGGAAGTGGCCACTCCCTTGGTCCAGAAAATTTGTTTTGCAAATAACTTAAAAAGTATAAGGCTTACAAAAAAATACTTTATACAAAATGTTTCTAAAAATTAAAAACAAATTAAAATAAAAAATTAAAAATTAAAAAAAAAAAATTAAGAAAAAAATAAAATTTCTCAAAATTCTCTGTTCGTAAAAGAAAGTCGTGTGTTGGCCACACCTCAATTTTTAATTAGTGTGAGACTAGACAATAGGAAGAAATAAGCTTTTCACTAAAAGCTTTATTTGTTCATGACAAGAAGGATTTTTAGGGGCCCAAAAAAATATTGCGGGGTCCTGAAATTTATAGTTACGCCACTGTGAAGAAATACAGGTATCGCTCGAGTTACGCGGTTAATTGGTATCGCGTAAGTTGAAACAGTAGTGCTGACTTTGATATTGTGTTCCGTGTAATAGGAAGCCGCGTTACTTGAAGTTAGAAACTCGTACAAAAGAGAAGATTTCGTTCCAAATGCTAAAATTATGGAGTTTCAATGCAAGACACATTTTATATCTAGTATTAGTTTCACAAACATAGTCCCATAAAATATTGAAAAATGCATTGAAATGAATATCATTCAAAATACTTTCACTATTTCCTCTTTTAGGAGGCTGAATATCACCATCGGTTGATATTTCTTCGTCTGAATGTTCAGTACTAGAAAATGGTGCCTTCAAATGTTCTAACAATTTTTTATATGGATGCCCTTAAAGTATGATTAAAAATTTGACATCACATCTTGATCCAATGGCTATATTAATGATGTAGTAGTGTAGATCGCTTCTCGGTCTAAAGACTAAGATCAAAGTGTAGTCACTAAGATCAAATTTTAAAGTAAAGATCAAAATTTTAGAGTGTAAAGTGTAAGTATAAAGTGTAAATTTTCAAGTGTTAAATTATAGTTAAAGGAACAAAGTTGCACAGTTTAAAGTACAAAGTATAGTTAAATACAAAGTAAACAAAGGGTGTATCGCTTCTCGGCATAATGGATCATTCCTGGATAAACTATGAGCGCTATTTAGTGGCTTATCCGTTTGGGAAACATATCCTGTGCAATCTCTGTGAGCCAGTACCAAAAGCGTATCGTCGCCATTCAGACTTAAACAAACATCTTAAAAAAACTCACAATAGGCAATTAGGTTTTTATTGTGTGGAGTGTTCATATTCCTATGACACAATAAAGAAGTGTAAAGCGCACCAGCTCTCGGTAGGACACGAAGCAGCAAGAGACTTGACAGTAACAAATAACCAAAGGCCAGTTGAGGCTCCAGATATACAAATATCTGAACCTGAAACCAATCATTCTACTACTGTAAGAAGCCAAAGCCTGCCGCTAACAGAGCGTGTTGACATTTCACGAACAACTACCCCCAATCAAAGCAGAACATGCGCACCTACGATAGCTGAAACTGAGGCAGAACAAGCACCTACTACATTGTTAAATACTACAACGACTTACCCGAATAATAGTGAGGTAGGGCCAGTCGTCACTATTACACAACTAAGCGAAACAACAACATCGCGGCCTAGTACTCATCGACGAAATAGAAGACATGCTGCGGCATCGCATGTACCTAAACGTGCCGCTAGTCCCGTCAATCCAGTAGCGTCAAGGGGAGGGCTACCTAGAACCCGTCTTCGAACCAGAATAGCCTCGGCTTTAGTAGTTGCACCAATTGCTCCCGACAGCAGGCCCCCATCTCAACAATCAATTACCATCGAGACGACACCTCATGTGCGGACGGCATTATTGAATGAGCCAGATGAGAGGTCCAATAGAAGCGGGGTTACTGACCAGGCCACATTATTAATACCACAAAACCACCCAATCAGCCTTGACACGGAAAGTACTCAAGCGGCAACACCAAGACCTGTGGGTTGGCAGATAGCAGCTACTGCAGAAATTCAAAGCGCTGCTTCTGCTGTGGAGCTAAACAGTGCTTATAACAAAATTATAGCGCATATCCTAGAATCACTCCCTCCGCCTAGTAGGCGCCGTCCAGGCTTGCCACCATCCGTTCTCACACCAATAGAACAAGCGACTCGCATTCAACGTGAGTTTCGCAAAAATCGAAAGCGAGCAGTGCAATAAATTCTTCAAGGAGCAAGATCCCAATGCAAAATTGACACAAACACAGTCACGGCTCACTTCAGTAGAGTGCTGGCGGGAGATCAATGCTATAGACCGAGCACAACAAATCAACTACAACCGTTGGAGGATCCCTTAATTCACCGGTTCACCCGAGGTGAAATAAAAACAAAGCTGAAGAGATGCAAAAATTCCGCACCAGGCCCTGACACGATAAAGTACAGCACAATAAAGCAGTTTGACCCTAAATGCATTGTTCTAGAATGCCTTTTCAACAAAATTAAAGATACGGGGTGGATTCCGGACCAATGGAATGAATCAACGACAATTCTTATCCATAAAAAAATTGACCCGTTGGATATTACGAATTGGCGACCCATCACATTGTCAAATACGATCCAGAAATTGTATGCGGCCTGCTTGTCTTTACGTTTGACGAAGTGGGCGATCGCTGGAGACATTATTTCGCCAGTCCAAGAAGGGTTTATGCCATACGAAGGGTGTATGGAGCCCAATTTTGTGATACAATCAATTATTGAAGACTGCAGAAGACATCGTAAGACATGCTGTATGGCCTGGCTCGACCTCACAAACGCGTTCGGGTCAATTCCTCATGCCCACATCTTCCAGGCATTACGACAAATGGGGCTTCCAGATACATCAACGATCGAGCACCTTTATAGGAGCGCCAGAACAAGGATCCGATGTGGTACAGTGGACTCACAACCAGTCCAAATAAAAGCCGGTGTCAAGCAGGGGTGCCCGTTGAGCCCAATAATATTCAACTTGGTAATCGAACACATAGTGCGCGCAATCCTCTCCCATACAGGAGGGTACACCATCCACAGCCAGACATATAGAATACTAGCCTACGCAGATGACCTGGTGCTGATTGCGGACAAACAAGATGATCTTCAAGATATGCTTGATATGGCCAATCAAAAAGCTACGGATGCTGGCCTACATTTCAATCCCCAAAAGTGTGCATCATTGCAAATAGATGGAGCTAAACGAGCAACTGTTTCCTTTGAATATACAATTGGAGGACGACCAATCCCTATCATGAAAGACACAGATATGTATGACCACCTTGGTATACCATCGGGCTTCCGTATTAACCACTTCCCTGATACGAAGAGCCTATTAAGGGATGTTGGAAAACTCGACCAATCTTTGCTCGCTCCTTGGCAGAAGATTGAGGCAGTCAACGTGTTCGTCATTCCACAGCTTGATTTCATCCTGAAGTGTGGAAACGTCAGAAAACAACCTTTGACCGAACTGGACAAAGAGATTAAAAGGACAGTAAAGAGATGGATGAATCTCTAGATGGAGATTACTCCAATATCTGGTCTCGTGCCCGCAATGGTGTACGGAGGCTGGTCTCTTTTATGTCCGTAATTTGGAGAGCAACAGGAACATCGGAGCTACAAATTAAAATATACAATAGGGAAACTGCGCCAGAACTTGCTGAAAGATACCTACGATCTGCATATCGGGAACAAATGCTTACTAAACTGACGAGCAAACCAGACTAGGGCAAAGTGCTAAAGTTATCAGCGAAATCAAGCGCATCGAATCATTTCCTTCGAGCTGGTAACTTTACGCGCTTCGCAGAGTAGCGGTTTGTCCACCGAGCTCGCCTAGATGTCGTACCACTCAATGGGAACCGCCGCTTTAGGGAAAGCGACAAAAGATGTAGGGTTTGTGGGTATGTCAATGAAACATTGCCTCACGTTTTATGCCACTGTCCTCCGCACCTCCAAATGATAACATCTAGGCATAATGATGTACAAAACCGACTGGTAGCTGCAATACCATCAAAAAACCATAGAACAATTGCCATAAATCGCACCGTCCCGGGGACAACATCCACTCTTAGGCCGGATATTGTCATTACCGATGAAGACGGGCGGATGCTTTTCGTACAGCAGACGAAGAGAAAAAAGAGAAGTACGAAGCGATCGCGAGACAGCTCAGACAGAAGGGAAGCCGAGTATATGTGAACGCATTCATCGTTGGTGCACTTGGTTCTTGGGACCCCGAAAACGAAGCCGTCATTAACCGCCTGAAAATTAACCGTCGATACGCAAACTTGATGCGGAAACTGATGGTATCCGAGGTCATCAGATGGAGCAGAAATATCTATGTAAAACATGCTTCTGGGATCAACAACAGTGCTTTTGAAATCAATAACAGCGCCTCCTGAGTCTCAGCAATCAACTACATTAATATGAACCTACCCATAGAATCATGTCGCAGATTAAGGAAACTTTACAGCCATGGAATTATTTATAAAAAAAATCACCTATTTGTTTAAAAAAAAATTTTGTATATCATATTTTAAAATAATAATAAATATTTGCTGTTAGAAAGAGAATCTTCACATTAGAATGAAATAGCTCCTTTGGACGTCCAGGAGCATTATCTAACAGCAGTAAAACAGATCACCCATAATTTGTTTAATAATTGTAGGCTTGGTACGCGGACAAACATCACAATTTCTGACAACCCTTTTTGTTGTATTTTTACCAGTAATTGGCCAAAATCTTCGACGGTTCATCGACAGAAGAAGCTGTGGCCCTGCGAGACATTGAGTTTTATGTTCAAAATCTTGTTTTTCCGGTAACGACATTTAATGTTTCGAATTAGCATGTTTTAGGCGACCTGCAAATCTTAACATTGGTAAGTCAGGCAAATGAATCCTTCTGTGCACCCTTAACTAAGGATGTTAAAACTGCATCAAGCTCTTGAACTATTAATTCGCAGTTGCTGCATGTGGACCCTTTACATTTGTTCTTAAACCGCAATGAATAAGCTGTAATGCGAATTAATTTCATATAAAAACACAATCGTTTGAAAATTGATAACTGTACAGAGTTATTGTTTGTATCGTCTGATCAAGCTAATGATAGGCTTCTCTAGTTTTCATTTAAAATCTACCATGGTTTCATCAATCTATGTTCAAATTTTGAGTATCAATGACAATCTCCTTTCAATGCAGGATGTGTGGACCTTTTCACTACATTTCCAGTTCATTTAGCTGATGCGGCATTATTCCTCGTAAAACAATATCCGCGGGATTTTGTTAACCCTATTGTCCAGGAATGTTTTTAATTTGAACTGAGCTTTTGCAATCTGGTGCAAAATAATGGTTGAGCCTATCGACAATACAACTTGTTGAAAATTCAAACCCATAGCTTCAATCGTTGCCCTTACAACTTTTGAAAATAGAAGCGATGTACTCAGCGCTAAATGTGGCAATGTTATAATTTGTAATGGGGCCACTCGGGATTTTGTTTAGTCGGGGTTTCGTGGAGTCGAAATTGTATGGAATCGGAATTTAAATTCCTTTTCAGTATTTTACGTTTTCGGGATTTTATGATTCGAGTTTTATGAAGATCAAATATTGGAGTGCATTTCCTGTGTTAACAGTGAAATACAATATTTATACCTGAATGAAGTTTATAACAACTAACAAAAATAAGCATGTGTTAGTGTGTACACTGTTAAAATAATTCTTATAAGAACTCTGAGTGAAATATATCAAATAAAAGATTTGCTGAGTAAAATATCACGATTTAATGAAATGTTTATGAAGTACAAAATTTAATTAAACAATGGCACAACATTAAATACACATTAAATGGCCACATTAAACATGTGGCAAATCAAACATTTTAAATTTTCATACTTGTTTGAGTAATTTATTTTCAGCCAATAACAAAAATACCACAGGGATTGTTCTAAGACCACTAACTGGAAACAATAGCCTCATACCTTGTGAACCACATGGACTATATACCATTTCGCAACGGTGTGGAAATTTCCACATTTGGAATTTTCTTGTTAAGTAATGCCAATTTTTTTACTCGTTTGAGTAATTTATGGTTTGGACAATAACAAGAATACCACAGGGATTGTTCTAAGAAGCCACTAACTGGAAACAATAGCCTCATATCTTGTGAACCACATGGACTATATACCATTTGTTGGCCGAACCATAAATTACTCGAACGAGTAAAAAATATTGGCATAACTTAACAAGAAAATTCCAAATGTGGAAATTTCCACACCGTTGCGAATTGGTATATAGTCCATGTGGTTCACAAGGTATGAGGCTATTGTGGCCAGGTAGTGGCTTCTTAGAACAATCCCTGTGGTATTCTTGTTATTAGCTGAACCAAGGAGTACTCAAACTAGTAAAAAATTTGCATGACATAAAAATAAAATTCAAAATGTGGCATTTGCCATACCGTTGCGAAATGGCATATCGTTCAAGCGGTGCACAATACGCGGGCAACAGGCTGTTGATTCCAGTTAATGCCTTTGAAGAACTATCCATCAATTAGTCTTCTTCATCTTTTTGTTTAAACTTCAGAAGTCTAATTTAATTATTTTTTTACAAAATTTGAACTCGTTGAATAGATACATATTAATTATTAGCAAGACATGCATGTGTTATTAGAAAGAGATATCAAATCTTATTTGATACTAATTTTATATTGCTCTCTCATAAAAATATTTGTTTTGGCAGTGTAACCACCAACACATATAAAAATGTTCAAATTCCAATTGGATTCATATACGTACATGTTATTTTTTTTGTTATAAACTTCACTATCGCATATTTATTCGGTTTTTGGTAAAAAAAGAAATAATTAAAATTATGAAATAAATTAACAATTCTCTTTAAAAAACGAATTTATGTTCAAAAAACAATTTAAGCATTTCTGCAGAGTTCCACATCGCCGAATTAACCGTCGCCGAGTTGGCCTCTGCCAAGTTGAACGTTGCCAAGTTGACCGTCGCCGAGTTCATCTTCGCCGGGTTTAAACTACTACATATGTAGATCGGCTGAAAAATTTCCTTTATTGATAATAAAACGCAACTTTTTTGGTAAAGCTTTTATTTAATCTTCAACGTAATTCCCTTTTAACTCAATACAGTTTACCCAACGATTTTCCAAATTTTTGCCCAAACATTGCTGTGAACTGGATCCTCGATAGTGAGCGAATGTGGCAACCATCTTGCCTTAAGCTTTTTCATATGCGAATGTCCATGCAATATATTTATTTATTTATTTATTTATTTTATTCCGTTTTTATTACAACATGACAACTAGGTCATTTTACGTAATTACACTGTAATTACGCTGTATAAACAGCAACAAATCCACTTAATCTACATTAGTTTGTACCACAGATCAGTAAAGGAAGAAAAATTATAAAAAAATATGAAGAGATTGATTGATTGATTGATTGATTTCGATGTACGATCAAGCATTAAGCAAGTCTCCCGTATTATAAATACGAATACCACACCACTATACCCATGTTGCAACACGACACCATAAACTCTCCCTTACCAAGGAAATATGTACCATCATACTCAGCTTTTCATGAAGCCAACATAGCAATATTTCACCCTGTAAAGGAAGGCGCCACATCGATAACCACATAAGTCTAATAGTTGTGATATCCGCCCCTGGCCAGGCCGCCGTCGTACACCTTTTTACATATAACAAAATCGAGGGATGGGAAAGGAATGTTAGCAACAAAGACTCAACCCGGTTCCAGACACCTAAGTAGTTGATAGTTAGTAAATTTGTTATTTATATATTTTTAGTCATTTATTTAGCACAAGACAACACAATTTACAGTTCATCTACTGCTCCAACTCATATAAGGTTGTTTCAGGTTCTTCAAGACATTCCTAAATTTAAAATATGCATTAATTCTTTATAATAACTATTTTAAAATTAATTGAGTGTAAATTTGATTCTCTGAAATAAATTCTAGATCAATCCCTATGTACCACAAATAAATAACCATTAATAGTTTGACAATCATTCAACCAACTACCTTCTAGCCATCGTGCTGTCATCACAGCCATTGTCATCTTGGTCGAGTTTCTCAGGAGTGTTCTAAACTAAAACCATTTTAACTAACCAATATGAATACTAATACCAAAACTATCATTAACAATTATACCAATAAGTATGAACATTAACACCAGTACGAACACCAATACCAACACCCACTTCAATACCAATACCAACCTCAACCATAATATTAAGCCATATGAATAATTCAACATCAACTATAAAATTCTACGGGAATGTTAAAAAATTATAAATTGCCAAGTTACAATTCACATTCACAGCACTCGTTTCATTAGCCCCCGTTCTCCTGTAAATAGTTAATTAATGGTTTACTTACTGCAACTAGATGATTCACAAATAGAAGCTGAAAAAATATATATTTTATATATTTTACCATACTATTAAAAATTCAACTAATCGGCAATTTCCTAAAAATCTTGCAAAAAGATATTAGTAATGCTTAAATTACTTATTTATTTACTCAGTTAATGATGTTTAAATTAATTATTATATACTACGGAAAGGTTTAGAATATTAATCGTTTAGTTAAATACTACTTGTACCTATATATGATATTTACTAATAAGACTCAAATAGAGTTTCCCAGGTTACTCTGAAAACTAAATTGCTTTACTACTTAATTAATAGCAATCAAGTTATACAATTTAGTTATAGTAATAAAATAAATAATAAAATAGATATCACAAGCTAATCAACCTCCACGCCACACAGCTGCTGTATGCTTGGCGTTTGCGGGGGTTGAGCGAGAATTCACCATTATTTCTGCAGCTTGGAGATGATCTAACAATTCTATATAATTTAGTGTAACCCATCACAACCACACCATCAGACAAAGTACTTGAACAAACTATGACACTTTGATATAATTAAATTCAACAACCAAAATGTGCTGAAACGTTTTCATCAATACGAATTTTTATCAACAATTTAAAAATTTATAGGTATACAAATTTAAAAGTTCAATACAAGCTTAACAAAAATCTTACAAATGCCCATCAAAAGTCTATTAAAAGTTTAGTAAAAGTCTAATAAAAGTTTAAAAAATTTAATAAAAGTTTAATAAAAGTTTAACAAAACTTAATTAACAGTTAAAAAGTTTAAAAGTTTAAAATTCCAAAAAATTAAAAGTTTAAAAGTTTAAAAGTATAAAAGTATAAACGATAAAAGTGTAAAAATATAAAAGTATAAAAGTATAAAAGAATAAAAGTATAAAAGTATAAAAGTATAAAAGTATAAAAGTATAAAAGTATAAAAGTATAAAAGTATAAAAGTAGAAAAGTAGAAAAGTATAAAAGTATAAAAGTATAAAAGATTAAAAGTTTAAAAATTTCAAAGTTCAAAAGTTCAAAAGTTCAAAAGTTCAAAAGTTCAAAAGTTTAAAAGTTTAAAAGTTTAAAAGTTCAAAAATTTCAAAGTTTAAAAGTTCAAAAGTCCAAAAGTTTAAAAATTTCAAAGTTCAAAAGTTTAAAAGTTTAAAAGTCTAAAAGTTTAAAAGTTCAAAAGTTCAAAAGTTTAAAAGTTCAAAAGTTCAAAAGTTTAAAAGTTCAAAAGTTCAAAAGTTCAAAAGTTTAAAAGTTTAAAAGAAGTTTAAAAGTTTAAAAGTCCTAAAGTTTAAAAGTTTAAAAGTTTAAAAGTCCAAAAGATTAAAAGTTTAAAAGATTAAAAGTCTAAAAATTCAAAAATCTAAAAGTTAAAAAATTTAAAAGTTCAATAAAAGCTTTATAAAAATTTAATAAAAGTTCAATAAAACCTTAACAAAAGTCTAATAAAAGTTTAACAAAAGTTTAAAAGTTTTAAAAGTTTAAAAGTTTAAAAATTAAAAAGTTCAAAAGTCTAATAAAAATTTAATAAAACCTTAATAAAAGTTTAATAAAAGTTTAAAAGTTCAAAAATGTAATGAAAGTTGGAATAGGCCCCTAAATTATTTAGTTTAAAAAATTCCTAATCGATACGAATCGTACGTTTAATAAAAGTTCTACAAAAGTATTTTCTTTGAAATCATACCTTAACTTTAGAACGCCATATTCCGTTTTTAATGAACACTTAAAAAATAAATCAATCAAAATTACTTTAATATCGAACGAACAAGAATTTGTAATATTTTTTGTTTTGTTGTAATTTAGCTAAAGCTTAATTTTCTAAAATCATTTTCAAAATCCTACTCAATTGTTTCAATAAATAATACTCAATTTTCCTATAAGAATTTGTTTTGACAGTGTAATACATACTAATACATTGATACACCTCTGGAATGTCTGGGGTGACATGTTACAACCATCACCCCTCTCGCACCGATGCAACCCCGACAGAATAACTGTATTCCATTGTTAAAATATAAAATTTTAAAACAATTTAGATGTAAGATACCGCTACTCTGCCGAAAACGCATCGAAGCGAAAAAAGTGATGGTCACCCCTGGAAAACTTCACACTCGTGTATCATCTGTAGTGTTTTTTTATTCGCTCCGGATAGCTGCTATCGAGAGCCGTCATTTTTATACGCCTAAATTTAAATTTGACGCGCTATTTATTGGTAAACTAAACTTATTTAACCACAAAGTATCATTTTTAATTCAATTGTTTACCAAAAACCTCATATAAAAAATATTTGGCTCTACCTATTTATATGGAGCGCTATCCGGAGCCACTTTTCATATGACGGCTCTCGATAGCAGCTATCCGGAGCGAACAAAAAAAACGCTACAATCATTATATTTTAAACAAAATACGGTTCACTTCCCCATTAATTAAAATACGGTGGCACGCACTCACAATACGACATGCTTTGCAAACTTGTTTCAACCACAATCAAACAAAAATACAACATGAAACAACGCACAAAATACAAAACAAATCTACAACATTTTTCTGTTTTTTTTTTTTTTTAATACCAATTTTCAACTAGTATTTACCGTAGACACTAATACTAATATACCCTAATGCACAAAAAATTCCTTACCCAAGCCATATCATTTAATAAATATAAAGAAAAACTGTACACAATTCGTCATCACACATATGTATTTCAATACGTGTGATGCGAAAATACCTGTCTAACGGTACTAGAGAGTACCGTTAATTTATTTTTGAGCACGTTTGATCACGTTTTCCTCGATAATCACTTCACCTTAAAACTATTAATTGCACTACACTTACATATATGTACATAAAAAACAACAATTCTGCACTACATATTACAACACACCACATCACATCAAAACTATTGTTTCAATACACTATTACACTGCCTAACAACACAACACATAGTAACACTAATTTAATTAATTTTAACTAATTTAAATGAAATAAAATAAATTTCACTTACGGAGACAGACTAAAACACGTCCATCTCCGCCGTCGTAAACAACATCCTATACAAAAATATGAAGAGATAAAAATAAAAAAATAAAACTATAACTAAAACTAAGTCTTCGGATTTATAACTAATTATAAGTAACTGTAAACCAATAATTACATACAGCTATAGATTATTAAGATAATTCAACCATTCCACCCTAAACGTGTCCAAACGTGTCAAACATTTAATATGTGTTGGAATAGTATTCCATAGCCTAGCACTTCTCCTTATAAATGACCCTTTCATATAATTGGTGCGAGTGTTTGGCAATATTATATTTTGTGTCCGTAATGACTGAGCAAATACAAGCTTATGATATAGATATTGAGGTTGACGAGTTGTAATAATTTTGTACATTAAAACTAGAATTCTAAGATCAAAATAATTCTCCAAAGAGCATCCAAAAATCTTATTATAGTAAGGTGTCAATCGATCCCTGCGTTTCAATCCAAAAATGTATCTTAGGCATGAACTATACACTCTTTTAATTTTGGTAAATAAGCAAAAACTCAATTCGGAAAACACCACATCACAATAAAACAGATTACTAAGAATTAAAGATCTAGCTAACAGCATCCTGACCTTGATTGGAGTAAATGCAGAGTTACGCCAAAGCATTCACATCCCATTGAAAATTTTCTGCATAATAGATTTCACATGCACATTCCAATCCAAGTGTTTATCCAAGGTTACACCCAAATTCCTTACTGATTCACTAAAAGGTATATTGACATTACCAACTCTAACACAAGTTAAGTCCACGTCATAAGTAAAAGGATTACGCTTCTGGGAAAACATAATCACCTGGGACTTTTTCGAATTTAATAACAATTGATTCTCCGCCGACCACTCAATAATATTATTAATATCCCTGTTCATATATGCAATTACTTCATTAGTAGCTACCATTCTATCACAATTATCAATCTCAATTTCACTAAAAATTTGGAGATCATCCGCAAACAATTGAAAGTGAGAGTGTCGAATAGAACTTCCAATATCGTTTATATACATTGCAAATATTAAGGGCCCCATAATAGATCCCTGGGGGACACCAGTAGGCAGAGGCAAATAACTAGATTTAACTCCATTAACTTCAACAAATTGAAAGCGATCAGTTAAATAAAATAACATTAATTCCGACGCATTAGATGAAAAACTGAAGCAGTTTCTCAATTTATAACAAAATTTAACGAATGATGTACAGTTAAAAGCTTTACTGAAATCAAGTAGACATATCAGGACATAATTGCCCCTGTCCAAGTAGCTCCTAACAAATTCCATCAAATCCACTAACACCATTGCAGTACTATGTCTTTCCCTAAACCCTGACTGCTGAGAAGATAATAAGTTACTTGTATTAAGGTATTGTTTAATCCGGTCGGAAATAATTCTTTCGAACACTTTTGAAAGAACTGAGAGTTGAGCAATAGGTCTCACATCGGACACTAATGCAGGCTCCTTAACTTTAGGTAGCCCAATAACTCTACTAACTTTCTACACTTTAGGATAATATTTATGTTCCACAATACTATTAAACAAATACGTTAAATGAGGTACTATCACAGGAGCTATAATTTTTAAAAATATTAGCGGCAAATTGTCAGCACCCATTACATTAGACGTTAGAGAGCCTATTGCTTTAAGAACATCGTCATCAGACATAATATTAAAATTGATGCAATTAGAGTTATTAAAAGAGGTCCCAATCTCCGAATGCTGCACCAAATTCATTATTGGCACTTTGACAAACTCCTCATTAAGCTCATAAGGAGAAAATTTAGAAACAAAATCAGCTGAATCCTTGGTTTTTAACCCATATTTGTCCAAATTCCTCCACAATAATTTAGTGCCAAGTTTGGGATCCAACTTATCACGCAAAAACTTTCTCTTAGCCGATCTCACTATCTTATTAAGTTCTTTTTCATAACATTTGTAGGTTCGTTTGTCTTCCTCACAACGAGATCGTTTCCATACATTGTTTGCCATATCAACAAGTTGTTTTTTTATTTTTAATAGCATAGGTGAACCATGGGATAGGCTTGAGTTTTTCCTAATCATTTTAAAGGGAGCATACTGATGCAGCCATGTCGAGATTTTATCATATAAAAACTCAAACTTCCCATCAATTGTATCAAATCTACTCAATTCAGTCCAATCAACATTAAGTATATCACAATGAAGGCTGAACCCGTATGTTAAAGTCAATTGATATAAGATCATGATCAGTGAAGGATGACTGATGAAAATTAGATGTTTCAAATTGGGTGTTAGAAACAATGTAATCCAGAAGTCTTTCAGTAGTATCACAAACTCTTGTTGGTTGAGTTTGCGTTGTATGCAAATTAAGTGAATCAACGATATTTCTTAATTCACGGCTTTCAACCCTGTCTAAAAAATCAATATTAAGGTCACCCACCAAAATAACCATATCAAAATCCACAACTAAATTAGACAACAGCTCACTCAATTCATTAAGAGGAAGGTCCCGAACATGCATATAAGCAACGCAAACAACTATATTTAAAGAATTAATACTAAATTCAATTGTTAGATACTCTAAAGTCTCAGAAGTACAAATTGCACATTTCTCGCCCATAGTTAAATGAGGTTATGTTATGTTATAAGTATTAAAATTAAAATTTTAGATAAATCCACCTTTACTTATAGATTAATTAATTAGCAATTATAAGCTTCCACAACTTTAAGCAGCCTTATACCAGTTTATAGCAAAAAATGTATTAAAACATTAAATTTAATAATTAAATACGGACCAAATAAAATTTGTACATGTCAAACACAACTTTTCTATACACATATATTTTCTATACGTTATGATTACTCAATTCAATATCATAGTTGTTACATATTTTGAGTTCATCATCAAAAACACTTGTGCGACAGAGTTTAAATTCAACGACTCAAAACGGACATTTTTTGCAAGATGGTGTAGACTGAAGTAAAGTTCGATAGAGATCATTTTTAATATCGGTTGCTGGTAAACTTTCAAATAAAGATAATGAATTGCCCCCGAATTTGAAATTTATATATTGATGAAACTTTCAGTCCATGTAGTATCTACCCTTTCACCACCGTTGCGTACCGAAATCTACTATCTAGCGTTGAGAAGTGTCTCTATTATTTTCCAGACCCAAATATTAATAAAGACGGTATCGGTCATTCTTAAGCTAATACTTTTACGTTTTTTTAAGAATTAAATCGAGAGAAAAAGTTTGTAAAAAGCTTCCAAAGCTCTCACTTACCCAATCGTTGACTCGAATGTTTTATTGTTGACAAACGGCAATGGTTAAGATTTTATTTTTTAACACCGCGTGTTTCAAAATTCATATTTCATTCGTTATGTAGTAATATGTAAGTATTTTATGTCCAAAGATATAAAACATGTACATTAAACAAAACCAATGTCTGGATTAATGATTGTGTATGTCATTAATAAATTTTATTCGTATGCTGAGTGGCTACGTGTGGGATTAGAGAAGAAAATTACATTCATCATCTTGAATAATTGTTAAATGATTTATGTACTCACAGTTGATTGAAATCAATTTAGAGAATTCGTTTGCGCGGGTTTGGTATGATAAATACCAGCTTGCCTCACCATCACCATTGATGATACATCTGCAGTAATTGAATCGAGATATTTGCACCAAATAAAATTTAATCTTGTGCCCGCGCACAATTAAAATCAAACAACTATAGATATTCATGAGTGTTTTATATATGTATGTATATTGAAATGAAGATGAGTCATGACGAATTTTTGTGCTTCTTGTGTATCTTAATTCAATCAATCGAATTATTTAATTATTTATTTTAATTAAATTCAAAAAAACCTTGAATTGTTATAATTATTTTGATTAACACACGGAATTTTCTTGTTTACTTTTCTTAATTTTTTTTTTTGCTTTTTCGTGCAATAATAATAATTTCAAAAAAAAAAAAAAAATTTTGTTTGGTATCGCGAGCTGCTTCAAAACAAAACAAACCAAAAAATTGAAACAACTAAGATTAATTAACGATCTGTGGAATATTTGGCATGATAGATCTATACTCGTATATCTATACTCTTATGGACGCGCGTCGTCCAAAACAAATAAATCGCGGCATGATGATTCATAGTACGTGCGAAAAAAAGAAGAAAAACTTGGAAATGTATCATGCATTAATAAATATTTCATCGCTTAAACTATAAAAAACTATTAATCAGATCACTTACCTATAGCATCTCTTAAATATTTAAGTGAGTGGATCGATCTCAATAACTAACGTAAATTATCGGCGAAATAACGACTTTTTTTTGTTTTTGTTGTGTCGTATATTTTTAAAAGAAAGTTAACGTTATATCAAATACGAGTATACGAATAAATTTTTGATAATTCCGTGATGACGAGGTTTAAGTTTAATGTAAAAGAAGAAAACAACTCTAGTTTTTCTATTTCGGTGCCAAAACAAATAAAATGCGATATATTCATTAATTTATTTACATTTTGTTTATAATTATTTAAAATTTATTTTGAATTTAATATTATAATTATTATTTAGACATGTAATACATGCTCGTACATAATAAAATATTATGTTGAGGATAAGATGTCTTATTCACGTTACGTTGTTTTTTTTTTTAAATGACATCAAGATTAGCATTTCATTGTGGCGGCACACGATATCACACAAATTGTTTCAAATTAACAAAACAATAAAGTACAAATGGAATGGTGTTAACATCATTATTACGATGAAATTTCCTTACTCTGAGATTATATAAATCGGCTATTAATCGTTTTTGTTTCGCAAATTTTAAACACAGCATTTTAAACCAACACAATGGCTCAAGTGTTTTACTTAATTTATTTATTTATTTTATTTATTTATTTATTTAATTATACACAAATAAGGCATAGCCTTTTTACAATATCCAGAGATATATTCCTATGTGTATTAAAGCAATTACAAAGAAAAATAATTAGAACAATAATTAAAATTAAATATAATATAATTAAAAATACAGAAGAAAAGATAAAACATTAGAAGACGTGATAATGGAAAAAAGAAAAAAGAAAAATAATGGAAACGAATTATGTGCCAATCAGCCCCTCGAGGTACAGTCCCTTGAAACCACGCAAATTAGATGCTGCCTTTATAGACGGATTCAGACTATTCCAGAGCTTCACCCCATGGATAAAGAAAGCACGTTGTCTTGGCTTAGTTTTGCATGATTTAGGCAAATTTAAATTTAATGTCCTCTGCGATTTCGAGAATTTCAGTTTATCATAAAGGTAGTTCGAAACTTTATTTTTAGTCCAACCAAACATCACAGTCAACACCGACAGTTCCAAAAACTGGTTCAAGCTTACACCAAATATCTGTTCAGAAAGGTGCGAAATTGGTTGTTCGCCCCTTCGCTTCAAAAATATGTATCTAGCACAAGAATTAAAAGCAACATTTAACTTTCGTAGGGACTTCTTGGAACATTGCGAATATATCGAAGAACAATATGAAAGTAAAGGTC
The DNA here is from genome assembly GCA_958295665.1 of Tipula vernalis. Classification (NCBI taxonomy): domain Eukaryota; kingdom Metazoa; phylum Arthropoda; class Insecta; order Diptera; family Tipulidae; genus Tipula; species Tipula vernalis. The sequence goes on along the minus strand of OY282558.1, from coordinate 457,072,158 downwards.
CCACAAGAGTACGAATGATATGACATTTCACATCACTTGAAATAAATTTCGCCGTGCACCACAATTTACCTAAGATACCATAAATTTTACCATATAGGTTATTAACATGGGTACTCCAATTTAATTTAGTGTCTATGATCAACCCCAGACTCTTGATAACGTCACAAAACTCAATTCTGTGATTGTCAATTAAAAGACTGTTTATCGGTAAATTTTTACGTTTTTTGTTAGTTATTAGTATGGCTTGTGACTTCGCAGGATTGATTTGAAGTTTGTGCACTTTGGACCATTCCAAAATATTACATAACGCTTGATTTAGATTATTAATCACAGCGTCAACCGAATCAATATCCCCAAAAGAATAGATTTGCAAATCATCCGCAAAAAGGTGATAGCAAATGTTTCCCATTTGTTTAATTGATTGACAAATTTGATTTATGTACAATGAAAACAGAATAGGTCCTAAAATAGATCCTTGAGGAACTCCAGATGTGACAAAAATGTTGTCGCTAAAGTTGCCATGATATTTTACAGATTGTTGTCGCAGATGCAAGTAAGAACCTATAAGTTGACAAGCACTCTTGGAAAAGTTATATTCATAACATAGTTTCGATAACAACATAGCGTGGTCTACTTTATCAAATGCCTTTGAAAAGTCTAATAGAACCAAAACTGCAACTTTACCATCTTCAATATTAATAGTAATATCATCAGTAACTTTCAACAAGGCAGTTGTAGTACTGTGCTTGGCACGAAATCCAGATTGTAGTTCATCCAATAGGTTATGTTTAGCAATAAAGCCACTGATCTGAGCACGAATAATTTTTTCAAAAACCTTAGATAATATTGGTAATATACTTATAGGATGAAAATCAGTTACTGTAGATTGATTCGGTATTTTTGGAATAGGCGAAATTGTCGCAATTTTCCACGCATCAGGAAATATCGATTTTGTGAGGCCAGAATTTATAATAAAAGTTAAGTGAGGTAGCAAAACCGGAAGCAGAATTTGAATGAGGTTAAGTGGAATACCATCAACTCCTACAGAACTCGATTTGATTTTATCCAGATGAAAACAAACTTCTTCAGCAGAAACATTTTTAAAGTAGAAAGCATTTACGTCAGCGGCAGAATGAACTGCATCACAAACAAAATTTACATCATTGGAGTTGAAAACCGAACCGAAGTAACTATTGAACTCATCAGAGGTAATGTCACATTTACACTCCGGAATTGGCGGATTTACATATGTGTTGAAGTTCTTCCAGAACAATTTACTCGTAGTATTATTGCTAAAACGATCATTAAAAAAACTGGCATTTGGCAGCTTTGATCATATAATTTACTTTATTACGAGCTCTAACGTATTTTAACCTATTAATGTCAGTCTTATGCTTTCTCCAATTCTCATGTAGAAAATCACGAATATTACGGTGCAATAAAATATCGTTATTAAAATACTGAAAACGCACTTTACGCTTCTCACAAATCATTTTTATTGGTACAAAGTTATCAATAAGATAACTTATAAATGAATTTAAAAGTGATAACTCTTTATTAACATCACAAAAATGATATAATGATACCCAATTTAATGAATTAGCAGCCATCAGCCATCCTTGTCAATATTGGAGAAATCTCTCACGTAAATAAATTGGTTACTAACATTTTTGTCAACAGGGAACACATATGACCCATAAATCATATCATGGGTGGTTGCAATGCCAGGAATTGAGATTTGAGTAAAAGTTTTAATGTTGTTAGGATGATTGGTGAAGGCCAAATAAATTAAAGTGGCAGAATCACCCACAAAATTAGTAGCTACCTTTGAGACTAATCCAAGCCCATAAGATGACATTAATGATTTTAGTTGTTTAGCCGTAGGTGTTGAAACGAGACAATCAATATTAAAGTCACCAACAATAATGACCTCATTATATCGTGTCATAAGATCACTTAAGACGGTTTCAAGATCTTTTAGGAATCCTAATTTCGAGGACTCCAATTTGAGCGGATTGTATACTACACCCAGCACCATTTTCATGTTAAGTTGATTTTTAATTTCAATGAAGATTATGTCGAATAAAGAGTTTCTTGCATTAGTGTATATAACTTTTGGATTTAGAAATTTTTTGACATAAACACCAACACCACCAGAACGCCGCCCCGAACGATCTTTACGAAATAGAGTAAAATTGTCAAGATCAAAATGTTTACTAGAGTGTTTAGATTTCAACCATGTTTCTGAAATGGCAATAGCATGGAACGGGATGTCCTTAACGATTAACTTCAATTCTCCAAAATTAGGAACCAAACTACCAGGATTTAAATGGCAGAAGTTAAATAAAACGTTGTTGTCTGGTATGGATGATTTTAAAACAACGAATCCACCGAGCCAGCCCCGTCAATATATCTACTACCCATCATAAATATGAAGTAACGAGTTTAGTGTCAAAAAACTGATACCAGAAAAGCAAACAGGCACACAATTTACAAAATAGAGATGGAAAAAGGAATAAAAATAAGAATGAATGAAAATAATAAAAATATGATAAGGAAAAACTAAAGCAAAAAAAAAGAAAATAATAATAATAATAATACAATTGATTACAATAATTGAATGAAATTGAATGAAATTACGACTCCAACAAAGAAATAAAATATAAAAATAAAAATTGAATGCAATACCACATTAATATTGAAACGTTTCAAAAGAAAACAAAAAATAGACATTATGATTTGATTCTGTTTTGCGACCTAGTAATAGGTGCGATAAAATTATCATTCGCATTTACTACCGTGTTTGGTGGTTTGGCGTCTATTGGAGGGGGGGATCAAAATTGAGTAGATTAATCTACCAGCTCCGTAACCTTCCAGTAGGGTGCGCATCACGTGAGCTGTTCTGGTCTTGTCATTAGGCAGCTGCGTGATGGGTACAATTGTGTAAGGGGTAACTGTTCACAATTCGCAAGTGTACGTACTGCCTCCTCGTGGCAACCACTGGTAACTAAGGCCACTTGGCACATTTTTGGCCATTTGGCACAGGCTAAAGTACGGCTCTAAAGGAGAAAACCTTGACAAAAAACCCTAATCTAAGGTGGAACAGCATATGCTGAAAGATGAATGGCTGATAGGTTAATCAACCCAAAATATGCGGACTCTGGATACCAGGCACCCTCCAGTTTTATTTAGCCTTCCTGTAGTAATGCTGGGTGACCTACAGGTGATTTGCAATTCCCAGCAACTCATAAGAGTAAAATCAATCGGAATACGGGGCAGGAGTAGGAATATACGGGAGTGGGACAACCCTCTCGAGGTCCTTGAGCTCCAATGCTACCGTCTTTCTAGCGGAACTACATGCTGTAGTAAACATCTAGGAGGGAGAGCAATAAGCCCAGATAGTATGTATCACGTACCGGGAGGCAGTATTGTCAGGTTCATTAAGAACCTGAATATTGACTGGACGGATAATTAAGCAGGGGCCAGCACAATAGATCTTTTAGGTCGCAGTGCGAAGTGGCTGATCGCCCGCATGGCCCCCCCCTCCCCAATAATAATAATAAATAATACTACCGTGTTTACCTGTTTATTGCGTTTTTTGACCTGATTGTCGCCTACCGTTAGAGGATGATCAGCTGATTGAAATTGACGATCGATTTTGTAAAATTCCTCTACACTTCTTGGTATAAAAACTTTATTGTTGTTTGTATACGTAATATGCACCAAACCAGATTTAGTTGTTACTTTGGAGATTTTATTTACAGTTCGTTTTGCTTTGAATGCTGCTTGAAGGATGGAGTAATTGACTTTCGACAGATAATGGTTGCAGTAAATTCTATTACTGATATCCAAGCCAATGTGACGCAGTGACAGATTTTTCGGTACAATATATTGCTTAAAAAACATCATTTTAAGACGATGAGAAATAAACCGAACAAAAATAGGTGTTTGGTTCTTGGAAATTAGATCACTCGACGATACTTTATGAGACGCCATCCAATAAATAACATCCACCGCTACAATTCCCCTTTCAAATTTAACTGCAGCCGCAACTTTACCAAAAATATTCTCAACCGACACATTTGCTATAAACGGAATCCCAGTTAAGACCACTGCAGACGAATTATGATGACGTTCAAAATAATCCAATTTTTCATCATATAACTTTATTTTAGAATTGAAACTTTCCAAATGGGCAATTAGGCCGGTGATTTCAGATTTGATTTCCGATTTGGTTGAACTTAAACAGGAATCCAAGTCCGATTTGACTTTGTTTAATCCCGATTCAAGTCTCTCAATTTCTTTTTTAAGATTGTCAACACTCAAAAGAAAATTATTTTGTGATTCGGCATCCATTTTGACACTCAGTTTTGATAATGTTAAACAACAAAGGTGAATTTTTAAAAAAAATTAAATAATTTCACAACACACCACTTTAAAATGCAAAGCAATATAGTTTATAAATAGTTTATGCTGACTTAGTTTACATATAAATTAATTAAAATCAATTAATAACACATAGAATATTTTTATATTAATTTAATTTGCGGAGCGAAACAAACACAACTTATTCAGAACACGCCATCTTGTTTGCAATTTAGCCAAATTAACCCTTAGCACGAAGCTGTTTAATTTACCAATTTTTTTTTAACTACACACTTTCAAGTATTTCTCACTATAATTAACGTGGAAGTGCCGCTGATCAGTATGAAGCAAATCATAAAATTAACGTATTATTGAACCGTTGATTTCCTCGAACTATACCTACTCATTTACAATGTATAAGATAACTTAAAACTTCCATTGCTGTCAAAGTAAGACCTGGGTTTCTCAAAAGGAATCCAGTTTTCAGGCATAAAAAATAAAAAAAACGCACAAAGTTTGTTCTTTGTAATTTGTTAATTGTCATTGCAAACGCCAGTTTAACTGAAAACTGTCTTCTTCTGAGAACATAGGAGGTTCTGTCTTCGATGGGTCTAAATCTATTTTAGGAATAAACACCATTTTTTTTTTTCACCTGACCGCATTCAAAATGTCTGCAATAATTAAATTTGGTGTTAAATCTTTAACTATTAATCGAGTTACATTACAAAGTCCTCATTTAGTATTAAGATTTCTTAATAACATAATTAAGCAACCAATTTTTAAACATAGTTTATGTAGTGGCATACCTGAAGCAGCTTGTTCTACGCCTTCAAGTATATCCAACACTTTCTGATTGATTTCAACTTCCAATAACGTTCAATATCCGCAATGGTTAATCTATTTCCAAAGATTTCTTTAATTAAAGAATATTTGTAGGAAGCCTAATTTAACTAACCATTGACTAAACTCAATCTTTCCAATTTCAATTAAACTTTATGCTTGCAGCTCGATAAGCAATGTTTTACCAACAAATGGTTTCGAACTTTTCATGATCTCTTTTAACAGCTTATCGCCATCGTAGACTCATCCCAGATTATAACCTTCGACTTTAAAATAACTTCTGAATCTGAAGAATTCAATGTTGAGGTATCTAACAAAGGTACATGTAGTTTAGACTCAGAATGATACGTTCTTCCACCTTGTAGTCAATTTGCTGTAATTCCTGTAGATGCAACTGGTAATGCGATTTCCTCAGCACCACTTCAAGAAAGAAACATCTTTCAGGTAGCTTTTCATTTTGCATAGCATTTGTAATTTCATCAAAAGCAGTTTTCTGTTCAATATTCAGGTATGCTATTACATTTATCGCCCTTTTTGATCGTTTGTTGGTCAACAGCTGGATCAAACATTTCTTGCTGTTTAAACGGTACATCATGAATTGGAGTTGGAAGATTAAAATTTCCGCAGTTTTTACCGTGCAATAATACAAGGATGTTTTGAATATCCAATAATGTAAGATTTTCGCAGTGAAGAATCTTCTAAATGCCTAAATCTTCGAATATAATCTTCACATAGATTTAGCTTTATTTTTTAATAAAAATCATGTGCATTCGCCAGAACCGCAAACACACAAATGTATTCGAGCAGATCTCGAAGTTGCTTCCGCATGCTACAAAGAATGGCTTCATCTAGGTATTTTCCCATGTATCATCATTGTTCAAAAGTCCGCATTGCATAGCGGCTTCTTTAAAGTAATATAAACTACTCCATTTACCATTCGCACTACCAATGTGATTCAATAACAGTTTTAAGCAAAATCGTTCAGGATCGGTACATAAACTAACACATTCTGCCAATTGTTTTTTCGGCTTCTCGTTGTCGCAGTTTCCATTTCCCGCAGTTTCCATTTCCTGTCAATCAGCTTGTTGCATCCTTTGTAATATGTTATGTTCATTGAAATAAACGTCTTGTTCATTAGGAAGATGAACAGGAAGTCTAATGCTTGTATAAAACTGCTCATGCATATTGAAGCCAAATAATCGTCAAGCTGCTTCTGGAGCACTTATATATCGCGAATCCATGAATGTTTTAATTTCATTATGATTCAGAGCATTCTCTTCTGTTTGACCGATGCTTCGTCCTCAATATTTAGGATAGCCATTGCACTTTTCAATGTTTTCCTCTTGAAACGATTTCGGAAAGTCCTTTAAACATTTACCATCAACCATATAGGGTGAATTCATTTCTGCAATAACACTACACAAATGAATTTATCAATATCTTTATTATCCTTTGGATCATCTTTAGTCCGCACACTTCTGAAACTCACTACCCAAAACATCTTTTTTTGCTATATCATCCATTAACGCTTTATGCAACCCGAAATGGCCGGAAATTGTTGAGTTGACCTTCTTCGAGATTCTCAACATTTTCTGGTCATTTAGGGTTGCATGTCATGGTTATAAAAATGTCAGCCTTTCCATAATTCCTTACTATCGCCATTGCATCTTGATAGTTTTGTTGCATATTCCTAGGACTACCTTGAAATAACGAAGGCAAAATCACGCTTTTGCCAGGAAGAACTCCAGCTTCTAAAGCTTGGTTTTCCAAATGATCCATCAAACCTGTGTATTTTTCAACGCGTAATGTATTTTGATTCGGTTTTAAGTAATTAAGGCGATTTGCTTTAGTCTTAAACTACACATCAACAAAATACTGGTGTGTTAATTTATCCGCAGGGGTTCTAGGGTTTGTAGAGATTGATCTTAGGATAGCCGAAGGTCAATGTTCCAACTTTGATGTCCAAATGGAAACAGTAATGGATATACATTGGTTTCAAATTAGGATCAAAAACACTGATTTTCTCTGTTTGGTGTGAATTTGAATCGGTGCTATTACAGTGTATAATCAAGTCTCTTTCAAGCGGAATTTTACCATCCGCATTTTGGAAGACAATAACTACTTCATTTACTCTTGGAGCATTATAACGTCTTTGATCTTAATTACGATCTTGCACTATTACCATTGCTTCAACTGTTGTTGTAACTGCCTGATTTTAAATACAATTTTATTTAATTTGTGGATTCAATATTAATAAGGATACGTGACGTTTATCGCTGAGGGCGCAATTGAAATTTGGACCGGACTGCATATTGGTAGTCGACGCGGCTAGAATTAGGTTAGCGCGTGGCTGCATTTCAGGATGATGGCATGAATAATTTAAGTCATATTTTTTTTAATTCTTCGACATTGTTCTTCAGAGCAGGGCCGTTTGACCGAGCAAACGGCGCAGTGGTTAAAGCTGCGACGGTTGGATCGGGAGGTACCGGGTTCGAATCCCTATCGGGGCGGGATGCAAAAGGGATTTTTCATCATCTGATTACGATCGGTGATGAAGATGAACACATCTATGACCCCCTGTTGAGCAGCAGCACTACAGGTTGGCATGAAGCAATGCAATGTGTAGGTGGTTTTCAAAGACGGATCTGTAGCCGCCCGTCCTCGATTTGGCTACTCCAGGAGTAAAGTAGGACTGTAAAAAATAAATCAAGAACAAACAACAACAACAACAACAACAACAACAACAACAGGTCCGTTTGCCATTTTCTGAATTATTTCATTTTTCTTAAAAACTCAAATTTTCAAAGTGCTCGTTCTCAAAAATTACTTAAATTACTTAACCGATTTTAATGGCTGATAGCTCATATGAAAGAGAATAGACCCTTCGTCAGGAGAACTGTGATTCGTTTAATGAAAAAATATCAGTAATATTGTATTGCTCCTCAATTGATTTTTATGATGAACTTGTTGACGGAACATGAATTAATATTATAAAACTCAAAATAGTAATAAATGCAAATTATCTTCCCTTTAGGTAAGCTAATGTCTTTTATATTAGCTGAATCCATTATACGTTGACTAATTTTTCGACACTGCACGACTTTACACACTGAATCTTTAATATTTTCACGTTTTAAAATTTTACTTCAAACTCAAGGTGACGAGTGAAATAAGTTGTTCAACAGTAGAATATTTATACGGAACTGATTTGTTGTTTCAGTTTTGCAATCCACATGTACAAAGCTGCTCTTTCTACTTTTTAGGTAATAAAACCTTTAGAGCAAAATTTTACTGATTTATGGTAATATGACAATTGCTGCGTTCCATTTGACGTGGCAAAGTACAAATAAGTACTTGGGAGTAGATGGTAAATGGAACGCAGAAAATTAGTTGCGAAAATAAAATTTAATTTAAAAACATTTACGTGCAACATGGAAAGTTGGAAAATTAATTATTAAGTTGAAAACTGATCAGCCATTTCTTACCGATTAGTTGTACTAAATATTCGTGTAAATAAATTCATGTAAGTAAAAAAAAAAAATCAGATTTCTGCTTAAAAAATCGGAAGTTTCAAGAGTCGAACTCCAAACACACATTACTCCTTCATCTTACCACCCAACCACTCATCTCTATATAATTCTACTCATGTTTTCGTTTCTGATAAAATCGCACTTGGTAAAAAATCGCATAAAAATTTTTGTTATTTTACCAGGTGAACAGAATTTAAAAAACAACATAATTGTTAGCAACGTGACATTATTTTGTATCAAAGCCTGCCACTTCAAGTTATGTGACACTTGAACATACAAAATAAAGTCATATTGCTGACAATTCTACCTTCTTGTAATTTCTGTTCGCCTGTTAAAATGACAAAATTTTTTGGCGATTTTTGATGAAAAAAAAAAAAAAAAAAATTTTAAATTTCTGCTCACCTGGTAAATAAAAATTAACTTTTTTTAATTAAAAAGGCAATCTCCATACAACTCTAGCAATCACCCAAATAGAAAATTTGGATATTTTTATTACAAAAAAAAAATCCTCCAGGTGCGGGGATCGAACTCGAGACCTCTATGGTTTTAATCTGCTCTCTTATGGTAAGAGTTCGATCCTCGCGGCTGAAGAATTTCTTTTTTGTACCAAAAAGCTCAAAATTTTCTATTTGGGTGATTGCTAGAGTTGTATGGAGATTGCCTTTTTAATTAAAAAAAGTTAATTTTTATTTACCAGGTGAGCAGAAATTTAAATTTTTTTTTTTTTTTTTCATCAAAAATCGCAAAAAAATGTTGTCATTTTAACAGGCGAACAGAAATTACAAGAAGGTAGAATTGTCAGCAATATGACTTTATTTTGTATGTTCAAGTGTCACATAACTTGAAGTGGCAGGCTTTGATACAAAATCATGTCACGTTGCTGACAATTATGTTGTTTTTTAAATTCTGTTCGCCTGGTAAAATAACAAAAAATTGTATGCGATTTTTCGCCTTTATCAGTATTTAAACGAAAAACTGAGTAGAAATTATATAGAGATGGTTGGGGGTAAGATGAAGGAGTGGTGTGCGAAAGGTTTGGAGTTCGATTCTTCAAACTTCCGACTTTATTTTTTTTTAAGCAAAAATTGATTTTTTTTTATTTCCACGAATTTTATTAAATTTTTTTTTGTAGCGATCTCGATCCCGATTAATCTTCTCAGATTATCCCCAATTCAAAATTGTTCATCTAAAAACAAATTTTTTCGTTGAATTGCTTAGATTCGAACTCCAGACCTTCTTCACTCCACTCCATCACCTTACTACCTTAGCTATCTCCCCATATACATTTTAATACACATTTGTTTGTTTTATGCAATCAAACCAAATTGTCTATAATATATCGATATGGTGACATCTCTGTTAGGGCATATGTACTACATTTACTACACAGTGTTTCTGCTAAGTGCTGAAATATTTGGTTTTGCTTAAAAGAGGGCGTGTGTTTTATTTTGTAAAAATGTCTGAGACTCGATTTTTTAAATAATTAATTAATTACATAACAGCATTAAAATTATATGGATTAGTGGTACTAAATATTCTGGTAACGAAGTCGCCATAAATTCGAACAGCAAACTACTCATAAAATTTAGCAAGAGTAGCTGCGTGCAGTCAGAAGTACTTGTGTGTACTTTGCCACGTTAAATGGAACACAGCAAATAAAGCATAAATATAAGTGGGTAGACAAGATGTTCTAAAATATACCTGGGTGCACCCAACATTTTTTGAGGCATATATAGGTAACTCCTAATTTTAAAGGTTCTTCGCTTGTGTCGAAATACATCTGTTTTATAATAGGAATTTGTTTATGGTTGTATTATTATTAAAAAGTGCGTCAATCCAAGAATTTAAAAAAAAATTATGTTAACAATAAAATGGTCCTGGCCAAAATTTGATTGGATTTTCTTAATTTTTTGAGAAGAAAGGAATATAAAAAGTGGTGACCCTTTGTGTCAAGGGTCACCAATCATGAAATTTTCACAGAAAAACACTTTTTCTTCAAGAAAAATTTAATAAAAAAATAAAAATGATACCAATATATAAATGAAGAGTCTGTTGCCTTTCACATAAGTCATCAATCATTAAAATCGGTTAAGTAGTTTCAGAGAACGAGCACTTTGAAAATTTGAGTTTTTAAGAAAATTGAAAAAAATTCATAAAACGGCGAACGAAGTTATTTCATGTAGAGAATATTCTCAGTGATTTTCGTCAAAATCAAAAGGGGTTGCTGTATGGAATCGGTGTACGGAAATGATGAAATTATCATAACAAAATTTAGTTTTACTGATATGTAAATATCCAGTCTCTCGCTAGTTGCGGCGACCTAAACTAAAATTTTTCAGATGGCGAAACAGGTTGCTGGTGAAATGAATCGCTTAAGTTCGGTTGATATACTGGTGAAAAGCTCAACATATTCACGTTGACTGAGCAATCATTTAATGCTGTTAAACTTTAAAAACATTTAATCGCCTCACAAAATACTCTTAAACGAACTGATTATATTTCGACCAATTCAAATTACAATAAGATTACAGAAGATACATGGTTCTTATTTACATTTCGCATGTAAAACAGCCACCTTATTATTATGACGCAACCATCTCTCAACTATTTTAGTTCAAGACTTTATATCGTAACTTTGATTGCTTTTAAATTTTAAGATGTATAACAAATTATTGGAATGTGAGCACAAATATAAATGCCATAAGTTTATATTTTGGCATAAGTTATCAATTAAAATATGAGAAACGAACAAAAAACAACACAGTTTGAAAAGATAAATAAATACACACACACACACACACACACACACACAGCCATCCTTACTCAATGTATATTTTTAAGATGAAAATCTTCATGTGACCAGACTATACTAAACAAATCAATATCTAGCTATATATGTACAGACAACAGAGAAAAATAGTTTTCCGATGACGTAATAAACAATTTAATACTCCTAAGAATTTTATTGTAGTCGTGATAGCTTTTGTATAATATGACGATATATACAGACCCAAAAAAAACTATCCGACCGAATGAATTTTATAAATAGAAATGTGCAAAAATGCATAATAAATATTTTATTAAAAATTGCGAATTAATAATAATTTCTTCATATGCAAACACAATTCATCGAGTATAGATAATGCTGCGCGCACACCGATGTTTACATTATTATCGGATCGTTGAACAAAACGAAAAGCAGAAGGTTTTTTTGTATATCGCGATTTTTTTTTTCTTCTAAACACATCTAATACATACCGATTTGATCCGCCATCGCATCTAAATATTAATTGAATGCTGGAAGACCGATTCTAATTTATAATTTACATTTTTTTGCTTTTAGGTTTTTTGGTTTTTGTATTTTGTGAATGAAATTTATTTAGAACATATGATTTGTTTAAAATTAAATTCGATTCTTCATTCATCCCATAATTTATTAGCTGTTTGTGTGAGCGATCGAGGTATGTTTGTATCGTATGTAGATTTTTGTTTAAAAAAAAATCGATAAAGTTCGATTTTAATTAAAGTAAAAATTTGTTTATCATTTTTGTTAAATGGAATTTTATTCACCTTGTAATTGAATTTCAATTCGATTATCCGTCTGAATCTGTATATAATAAACAAAACATTTCAATTATGTATTATTATTATTATTAAATAATATATTATATAAACGAGATTTTCAACATATGGGGGGGGGGAGGGGGTGCGCAATCAAAATATGTAAGGAATTTTGCTTGGCAGCCCTCCATTTTGCAAATCAGATGTTCGATGGCGGAATGGAATATAAAACATGCTGTTTAATCACCAAGTAAAATGTCATATTTTGTATGTCAGATATGTATTTGTTGACGTGTCCTTTTTCCAGTTTCCAACTCGTTCGTCAAATGTCACACATTTTATGTTAAAATATGAATATATTGGGCCACCGGAAGCAAAACACAAAATGCTCCTGTGGCGGGAAGGCAGCGCCCTTACTAGGACACCATTCCTTTCTAGGACCTTTTCACAATCTGAATCTACGGTTTCTTGATTTTCATGGTAAAACCCGTTGATAAACTCTGCCTGTCAGAACTAACCCAATTATCAGATTTGCGAAGCTCATGTCATATTTTATGCTCTCCTCAACTGTAACTTATTTTTGATAGTAGTTTATGGGTTTAAATGAGAGGCGGGTCCCCTAAATGTCTATGGGGGATGGGGAGGGGGAGGGGTTATATGAAAAAAAAAACTTTAAATTTCAAATTTTAATTTTAATTTAAAAACAAGAAACTGTGTATCTCCGCGAGATTGGTTTGGAATATTGAATGCTCTGTGCCTGCTTGCTTAGTGTATGGGATTCATTATACAAATTTGTATATTTTACTTTCTTTTACTCTAATAAAATAAAGTATAGTATTCATGAAAATTTTGGACCTTGAGATTTTTAGAGATTTATTTGTTTTGAGGTCCCCTGAGTCCGAAAAAGTGGGTTTCGAAATGGTGTCTGTCTGTCAGTCTGTCAGTCTGTCAGTCTGTCTGTGTCCTCTCTACAGCCCATATGGTTTAATCAATCGAACTGAAACTTCAGATTTAAGCTTTTTTGATAAATTGGGAGGTCCCAGTGAATTTTACTCCAAATCGGCTAACCGGAAGTGGCCACACCCTTGGTCCAGAAAATTTGTTTTGCAAATATCTTAAAAAGTATAAGGTTTACAAAAAACAACTAAATACAAAATGTTTCCAAAAATTAAACACAAATAAAAATAAAAAATTAAAAATTAAAAAAAAAATTTAAAAATTTAAAAATTAAAAAAAAAATAAAATTTCTCAAAATTCTCTGTTCGTAAAACAAAGTCGTGTGTTGGCCACACCTCAATTTTAACTAGGTAATTAAGGGACCTATTCCATGTGCTAGCGATATCTTTATCATCATTGTTGAGTGCGATTTCCAAAAAATAACTTCCTAGAACTTTTATTAAACGAACGATCCGTATGGATTAGGGTTTTCTAACTAGGCAATTAAGGAACCTATTCCATGTGCTAGCCAAACCTTTGTCATCATTGTTGGCAATGGCCGATATTGGCCCTTGGGGGTTGGTGGCGATTTCCAAAAAATAATTTCGTAGAACTTTTACTAAACGAAGGATCCATATGGATTAGGGTTTTCTAACTAGGTAATTAAGAAACCTATACCATGTGGTAGCGAAACCTTTATCATCATTGTTGGCAATGGCCGATATTGGCCCTTGGGATTTGTGTGCGATTTCCAAAAAATAATTTTGCAGAACTTTTACTAAACGAACGATGCGTATGGATTAGGGTTTTCTAACTAGGTCTGTCTGTGTCCTCTCTACAGCCCATATGGTTTAATTAATCGAACTGAAACTTCCAATTTAAGCTTTTTTGATAAATTGGGAGGTCCCAGTGAATTTTACTCCAAATCGGCTAACCGGAAGTGGCCACTCCCTTGGTCCAGAAAATTTGTTTTGCAAATATCTTAAAAAGTATAAGGTTTACAAAATACTAATTAATACAAAATGTTTCCAAAAATTAAAAACAAATAAAAATTAAAAATTAAAAAAAAAAAAATTTAAAAATTTAAAAATTTAAAAATTAAAAAAAAAAAATTTAAAAAAAAAAGTTATAAAAAAAAAATTTCAAAATTCTCTGTTCGTAAAAGAAAGTCGTGTGTTGGCCACACCTCCATTTTTTTTTATAGTAGAAAGATTACCACTATCGGTGTTTTACTATCGGAGAACGAACAATTTGTATTACTTGTAAATTTATTCTGCCTTCTATTTACCAGTGTTGTGTGACACGACACAAATATTATAAAAAATTTATTATTAATGCCTAAATTTTTCATATGATTCATGGTTACCTAATGAATTGGTAATATATTCCCTGGGCCCACTTAAGGATTATGAGGTCAGCGCCTATGGTTTATGTAATGGGGCTGGAGTAAATGTGAGTAAATGTGTGTTCGAAATGCACAAAGTTTCATCATTTCCTTCATAGCATGAAGAGCCAGGTGATGAACTCGAGCAAGCAAAGTAAAAGCGTTAATTTGCTTTTTGCTCTCATCCGTGTTGTATCAGTTATCCTTGTTGAAGTGTATACTTCACTGGTCCATTTGCTTCGTTTTTGTAGCAATAACATAAATTCGGTTACCCAAATTTTTCAATACTCTTGAGTTATTTTTTGCACGAGCTTCCAAAGTGTTAAAGGGCCGATATTTTCGTCCAAAATGTTTGATTCTGGCATTGTTCTCGCAGGTTCGCCTATCAGAAAATGTCCGGGTGTTAATATTATAAAATCATTAAGATCAGATTTAAGTGTTTGACTTATATCGTCATTTTGAGCAGTTTTTCCTGGATTTCCGATCATCATTACTTGAGCATAACTCATTTTACCAAAATGTGCTTGAGTAGTTCCCGACACTCTACGATTTAATTCGGGTCGGTTCATCTTAACCGCTTGCTTCCTGAATAAACTTGACTGCTCAAAATGACGATATAAGTCAAACACTTAAATTAATTTTAAGCAGACTAAATACATTTGATGAGCGATTACCGAAACTAGAGTACAGCACTAAGGGAGCCATCCCTAAACAGAAAAATGGCCAATGATCTTAGAATCTTATGTTGGAATGCCAATGGACTGATGCAACATCAAGAAGAACTGCAAGTGGTCCTGGACACAGAAAAAATCGATGTATGTCTCATCACGGAAACACACTTCACTAGACAATCAAACATTAAATTTAAAAATTATCAAATATATCACACTATTCACCCTGGAAACACCGCTAAAGGGGGTAGTGCTGTTATAATTAGAAATAGTATTCATCACTATGAGGAGTTAAAATATGAAACGCAAGAAATACAAGCAACTGCTGTTATTGTCAAATCCAAAAGTAGTTCTATTTGTATTGCTAGTATTTACTGCCCACCGAAGCACTCAATGAAAGAAAAAGATTATCTAGAGTTCCTCAGTAAATTAGGAAAACGATTTGTACTTGGAGGAAACTTTAATGCAAAAAATGTCCACTGACTAAGGGTAAAGAACTCCTAAAAGCTATCAGAAAATGCAGTTGTGAAGCCCTCTCAACTGGAAAACCAACCTACTGGCCAACTGATCCAAACAAAGTACCAGATCTGATTGATTTCTTCATAATAAAGAACATATCTGTAAATCATGTACAAGTAGATGAAAGCCATGACTTAAACTCTGATCATTCACCAATACTTTTAACGTTAAGTGAAAAAATCATTCAGAAAGAAAGAAACCCATTCCTAGTAAATAATCACACTAATTGGGCATGCTTTAGACTATCGCTAAAAGAAAAAATTAACTTAATGGTTCCATTAAAGACTGAAGAACAATTAGACAAAGAAGTTCACAAATTTGTAAACGATATACAGCAATCAGCTTGGGAAAATACTCCTGAAATTAAAACGAAAATAAAGGGAAACAACTACCCTATGGAAATTAGGGAGCTCCACGCAGAAAAAAGAAGGGCGAGAAGAGTATGGCAACAAACAAGGGCCCCCCAAGATAAAACTCATTTGAACAATCTCACTCAACAATTAAGAAGAGAGATCAAAGAAGTGAAATGATAACAGTACTGATTATTCTCTTTGGAAAGCAACCAAAAGAATCAAAAGACCAATAATGCAGATTCCCCCAATAAAAATAGCAGGTGAGAAATGGGCTACAAATAATGAAGACAAAGCTCGAGAATTTGCTGAACACCTCGAAAAAATATTCCAGCCACATGAAGACCAAACGTTGGAAGCCGAGATAATAACTGAACAAGCTGTGCAAGAAAGTAAAGAAATCCTACCCACAACACCAAAAGAAGTCATGCGTGAAATAAAAGCTAACATGAATACGAAAAAAGCTCCTGGGTACGATCTTATTACTGCAGAAATCTTAAAAGAACTACCAAGGAAAGCTCTGGTTTTTTTTTTTTTTTTTTTTTTTTTTTAAAATAATTCTGTTTTATTATTTCTTTTTTAATTACAATCTAGTCTAAGACTAATAAGCAATTTTATTCTAACTTAAATTACTACATTTTACTGAAATTTAAGGGTTCATCCATCGATGTACTCCTTAGTTTTGATATTTATGATTTGATCGCGCTTTTGTCGTGCGCTAGATAAAGATTTATTTTAACTGATTTACACTAACTCAAAAGGCTTTACTCTTTTGAGCCTTCTAACTAAATCCGTATTATCCAGTAGCTGGTTGGCCTCTATGTTGACATGGTGAAGTAGCCGTTGTTCATGACTTCTAGCAAATTTCATAATTTCGGTTTTGATGAGTTCTATGCCCAGATCTTTGTGGATGTCGCTATTTCTGACAAACCATGGTGCGTTGACGATGCTTCTTAGCACTTTGTTTTGGAATCGTTGGATAATATCCATGTTGCTCTGCTTGGTACATCCCCACAGCTGTATACCATAAGTCCAAACAGGCTTCAATATTTGCTTATAAAGCAGAAGTTTATTAGGGATTGATAAATGAGAGTTTCTTCCCAGTAACCAATACATTTTTTTGTATTTTAATTCCAACTCGCCTCTTTTCTTTTTTACATGAGCTTTCCAGCGAAGTTTAGCGTCTAATGTCATACCAAGATATTTGGCAGTGTTTGCATGTGGTATTTCTTGATTATTTAAATATACTGGTTTATGAACTAATCTCTTGTTCGTAAAGTCAACATGTACAGATTTAGTTTCATTTAGTTTTATGCGCCATTTTTTTGTCCAATTGTGTACTTGCTCTATGGCGTTTTGTAATTGCTCTGCTGTATCTGAGTTGTTGTCACCTACTGCCATGATAGCTGTGTCATCGGCGAAAGTGGCTATCATGTTGTTTTGTGGGATTGGGACATCTCGGGTGTATAGTAAATACAGAAGTGGCCCAAGTACACTTCCTTGTGGAACTCCTGCTTTTATTCCCTTAAGCTCTGAATATTCATCTTCTTGCTTAAGCCTGAAATATCTTTCCGTTATATATGATTCCAGTATTATGCTGTACTGTTTCGGTAGGATTAATTTGAGTTTGTAGATTAATCCTTCGTGCCAAACTTTATCAAAGGCCTGCGCTACATCAAGGAATATTGCTGAACAAACTTTTTTCTCTTCTAAAGTCTTCTCAATAATATTGGTTATTCTATGCACTTGATCGATAGTTGAGTGCTCACTGCGAAAACCAAATTGGTGATTCGGAATTAGATTATTTTTTCAGTTATTAGTTTAAGCCTTTTTAATAGTAGCTTTTCAAAGAGTTTGGACATTATCGGCAACAACGATATAGGCCTATATGATGTTATTAGATGTGGCGGTTTTCCTGGTTTGGGAATCATGATGACCTCAGCCACTTTCCAAAGTTTGGGTACATATTTTAACCTAAATGCGGCGTTTATGATATTAGTTAACTTTACCGTAGCTTTTCCCGGTAGCTGCTTTATTATTTCTCCGGTAATCAGGTCAAACCCTGGTGCTTTCTTTAAGTTTAAATTGTTTTTAATTTCATTTGCTACTTCAGTAGTCGATGTAGGGGTGACATCTTCGAGAATTTGTGTTATGTTTTCATCCAATATTTCTCGTAATTGACATTCATGAGGTTGAAATATATTTTCAAGATGATTGGCAAAACCTTCAGCTTTTTCTTTGTTTTTCCTTGCCCATGTTCCATCAATTTTCCTGATAGGATGGATCGGCATTATTGGCCTTTTCAGAGTTTTAGTTGCTTTCCAAAGCGAATAATCCGTATTACTATCATTCGTTAACTTACTTAAGTAGAAATTAACTGACTCATTTTTTAATTTCTGAATTTCTCTTGTTAATTGTTGAGTAAGATTATTTAGTCTTTTTTTGTCCTGTGGAGCTCTAGTTTGGTGCCATTTTTTTCTGGATTTGCGTTTATCCCTAAGGAGATTTCTAATTTCTATTGGATAGTTATTTCCTTTTAGCCTTGATTTGATTTCTGAAGTACTTTCCCATGCTGATTGTTGAATATCTGTAATGAACTTTTCTATTTCTATGTCCAGTTGATCCATAGTTTTTAAAGGAACTTTCAAAAGTATTCTTTGTTCCAGGTGTACTTTGAAACTTTCCCAGTTCGTATATTTGTTGGTTAATACTGGATTATTCCCTTTTTGGATGATATACTCGCTTAGAGTTAGGACTATTGGAGAGTGATCTGAGCTCATATCTTGGCTTTCTTCAACTTTCATAAAATTATTAGAAATATTTTTGGTTATAAAAAAATCGATCAGGTCAGGTATTTTCCCTGGGTCAGTTGGCCAATATGTTGGTTTACCTGTTGAAATGGATTCACATCCATTTTCTTTGATGGCAATCAATAATTCTTTTCCTTTAGTGGTAGTTAATCTAGAACCCCAGTGAGTATTCTTCGCATTGAAGTCACCACCTATTATGAACCTTTTTCCCAGACGCTTAAAGAACTCTGAGTATTGTTTGCTTTTAATTGAATGTCTTGGTGGACAGTATAATCCTGCCACAACAATAGGAAAGTTTTCCGTTTTTATATAAACCACTGTGGCCTGAATTTCTTCTTTTCCGTACTTTGCTTCTTCAAAATGTTGGATATTTTTTTTAATGATGACTGCACTTCCTCCTCTGGCTGAATTATCTGGATGAATAGTGTGATATATGCAATAGCCTTTAAATGTTATGTAGGATTGCTTAGTAAAATGTGTTTCCGAAATAAGACACACATCTATATTCTCAATGTCGAGGACTGCTTGTAGTTCTTGCTGATGCCGGAGCAAACCATTAGCATTCCATGACATGATTTTCATTGTGTTGTTCATTTTTGTGTTGATTTGGGTCTAGCTCCCAATGCTCTATCTTCCAATTTTTGTAGCCTCTCATCAAATTTTGTTAATTTCATGAGAATATCTTGTAATGTTTGACTGATGTCTACATCTTTAGATTTTTGCTGGGGTTTATTGACTACGCCACTTGTTACTTCAGCATATGTAACACCTTCAGTTCTTAGTTGGCGGCCAAATGGTTGCCCATTGTCTTGTTTTGCATGCCTCTCATATCGATTTGACTGGCCATACATTTGAGTTTTATTCATCCTTTGGTTTTTCATTTTCTGAATTTCCTTTGCAACAATACATCCTCGATAGTTAGCAGGATGACCTTGTCCACAGTGTACACATTTAAGTTGAGCTTGTGGATTATCGCATTTTCCAGTTAGGTGGTGTCCGGCACATTTAACACACCTTGGAAGTTTGCCACAATATCTTTGCGTATGTCCATATGCCTGACACTTTTGGCATTGCGGAATTAGTTTAGACTTTCTAAGTGGTTGAATTTCCACTTTGCAACCCAATAAATTAGTGATCTTATATATTTTAGTTATATTTTCGTCACAACTGGATGTTAGTACAAACATGTCTAGCTTCTTTTTATTTCTCCAGCTAACTTTGTTCATTACGCTGATTATTTTAAATTGTTTCGATGATAATTCTTCTTTAATTCGTTCTGGGCTACATGTATGATGTAAGTTCCTTGCCATAACTCTGATTGGCCTTTCTTGTTTATTTTCATACGTGTGAAAGATAAATGAGCCTTCGGTCAAAGTTTTCACTACGTTTCTATATGCATCGACGCTATTTACGTTGATGCTTATTTTATTTTGATTCATCAATTTAGTGATGAATGATTCTCCTGAAACACTCGCCTTAATTATATCATAGAAAACGTGATAATTTTTAACATCATCTACTATGATCGGTGGTGGGGGAGGTGTTTTTTTATCTGTTTTGATATTTGTCTCAACCTTTTGAGGCTGAGTGTTTTGATCCAGAGTTTGTGGTTTTTGTGGTGGTGACGGTGTATTATTTAACCTTCTCTTTTTACTTTTTCTAGACTTAGCACGAATCTATTCTGTTTCTTTAGCTAAGTCTTCCTCATCGGTTTGATATTAAACGTTTTTATTAACATTAGAATTGGTGTTTTGTTTCTGTATTATTGATGATTCGGTTGGACATTTAACATTGTTGGCGTTAAGTTCGGTATTCTGGTTCTGCTTCATTGATGGCTTAGCTTGAGTTTCGTTCTGCTTTAATTGCATCATTTCTTTTTTTAGTTCGTCAATTTGTTGTTGTAAATTGAGAATAATAATGCTTTGCTGATTTTTCTCATCAGTTACTTTTTGCCATTGTTTGTATAACGTTAGCTCTTTTTCTGAAGTAAAACTTTCAAGAATAGATGTTTCACCATAGTTATATGAGGTTGTTATACTTGCTTGTTGGGGTGCTGCTGTTGCGCCCTTATTCTTTTGGAATCGTTCCATGTTAAAATTTTCAGATGAGAAATTAAAAGTTTTCTCAGGAGATCTAGCAACGTTTCCTCCCTTGTGGAACGGGCTGTTTACTATTTCCATATTTTTGTTTTTTTGTGTATGCAAGGATCGGCCCTCCCCAGAATCCTTAGGGCCAGTCTCATCAGAGAGTGGATTGCCCAATATTTCTATTGGTTTACCACCTGGGGTATTTTTTTCTTCTGTTTTATTCATTGCGTATTGTATATTTATAGTGTAATCCACTCGCCTCTAGTATTTAGCCGATTTTAAAATCGTTGCCCGGGTGTCACCACGAGGAGGTATACTAGACACATTTGGTGGCCTCTACATAGTTGCAGAGCTGGAATATAGTTCACGAAAGTCGTGGCTATAAACGGTCAACTCCTACCCTATTAAAGCGCACCCCCAACACCCAACAAGCTCTCAACAAGGAAAGCTCTGGTGAAACTCACCAATCTTATAAATGCAGCATTTAGAATCAAATGTGTACCAAGCTTATGGAAAATTGCAGAAGTAATTATGATCCCAAAACCTGGGAAACCACCACACATAACATCGCCTTATATAGCCCAATTTCGCTATTGCCAGTCATGTCCAAACTCTTTGAGAGTAAAAACTTGATCCGAAACCATCAGTTCGGTTTTCGCAACCAACACTCAACAATTGATCAAGTACACAGAATAACCAATATAATGCCAAGCGTTTGATAGAGTGTGGCATGAAGGACTTAACCACAAGTTAAGGAATATTCTACCAATGCAATTTGCTAAGATACTGGAATCCTACTTGAAAGATAGGTTCTTCAGGATTAAGTTAGATGATACATTTTCTGAATTGAAACAAATCAATGCAGGAGTTCCGCAGGGCAGTGTATTAGGGCCGGTTTTATACCTACTATACACTTATGATCTTCCTACATTAGAAAACAACACAGTGGCAACTTTTGCAGATGATACGGTGATCTTAGCTGTTGGAAAAAGCAACGAAGAATCAACACAGAAGCTACAATCAGCTATAACTCAATTATATAAATGGACAAAAAGGTGGAGAAACTAAATGAAGCTAAATCAGTTCACATCAGCTTCTATGGTATTAAGGAACATCGTTGATGCACCTTGGTATGACAGGAACAATGACATCCATAGGAACCTTAAAATGAACCTCATCTTAAATGGAAGCCAGGAAACGGAGACAGGAAGAAAGGCTCCGCCAACATGTGAACATTGAGAACGAATTTAGTACGCAGACTTAAAAGAACCAAACGTTTTGAGCTGGTGTCATTGTCAGCTTAAACAGCATTGTGTTGATCTAAAATCCACTACATACAAAGATTTGGTTTACTTCAATTTACCAGACACTAAGGGGGACGCCAATGGGAAGAAACCATAGATTAATTTAAGTTAGTAAATTAAGTCAGAAACAAATTGCTCAGTGGCCTAGGAGATTAGGTTGTAATTACATAAAATAAATAAATAAAAGTAATTTTAAATAAAAAAAAAATAAAAAAATTAAGATCAGATGCCACTGGAAATAGTGGTCGTGAATTCAGGCATGCTTCTATTTGGCAAACTATCGTAATCATTTCTTCAAACGTTAAATGTTGTTCGTGGCAGATTATACATCTATTAATCTAAGTTTTTTACTGCTAACGGGCCTTTAATTATTCAGTATATTTGCCGAATTAAAGCCAGTGTAAGTGTGTTTGCTTCGAGTAAGGTCATCTTATGTGTCTAATCTATTAGGACGCATGTCAAGGGACTCTTATATATCAGTATTATTGTATGTTGAGAATTGAAATCAATCCCGGCGTTAGGCAGTCTTCAGCCTACTCGCAATCAACCATTCTCATCTAGTTTTGGATCAGTTGATAGAAGAAAGGATTCACTTTGAGGTTCTAGTTGGTTCTTTGCTATCTTAAATGCTAACTGTTGTGTTAGATTCAATGCTAACATTTGGCTATCATAGAGTTCCTTAGTTGAAAGATATCTCGGTAAAGATTTGGTTGATCTTCGCGCAAATCTAAGAACATAAGCGATAATCCTTACTGCTTTAGTGAGTGATGAATAGCGCTCTATAACACTTAATATACCGTTTTTTTCATTAATCTTCTCTTATGTGGCTTCTTCAAGCTGTAGTTGTAGCAAAGCGTCCTGTGCTTGCTGAAGCCAGGTTAAGCCATTCCACCACAGTTGATGGTTTAGTAACTTTCAAGTATTTAGGTTCCTTGATACGTAATCTTATAATCTCGGATTGTCCTCTGATGATTATACATAATTCCATTGTAACGTTTTAAACTTATTTGGCTTTCCTCTGACCCAAGCCAAATTTATCATAGAATCTGCCAAGCAAAAATTTTGATTTCAGGCAGTTGTAACCCCTTTTATGTTTTTCTTAATAGTTTTGTTAACATTAAAGCGGCGCACAACTTCAATCTGGGAATTAATGCTGTCACTTTTGTTTTTGCAATCACCATGGTGCATTACATATGCATATGAATCTTCCGATGCGCCCGGTTCATCTAGCTCTTCTTCGTCGTGCCTGACCCTTCATTGTTGCTTAAATTTCTCTAGCATTTGTAATTGGCTGACATATGAAATCCATTTTGTTTCGAGATCGTTAGATAAGGTCGTACCCCAGTCTAAACCTAATGTCCATATAGTTGCTGTATGGTAATCTTTGTTTTTACGTTAACGGGGACTAACTATCCCTTTGAGTCAAACAATTTGGATGTTTCGGATAACACTTAGACACACTCTTTAGAATAAAACAATCTTGCTTTAACAACGTTGTTAATTGTCGTTGCATTAAAGCTGCTTGTTCTATCTTGTTCGCACCTGATAATACGTTATCAACATAAACATTTTCGGTGAGCGCCTGTCTGTCTGTCGGCTTTAAACATACGAATTTATGTTTTCTCCATCTCAGTAAAATTTCTAATAGCTCTTGTTGTATTGTTAGACCAGTAGACATTATATCGTTGAGTTCGACCACATGTCAAATTTTTACAGTAATGTCAAAAACCACTCTTAATTTGATTGTTGAACTGTCTTGTTTCATCGCATGGTGTGGCACAAATTAACCTTTGCCCATATCATACTGATTGTTTATTACTTCCATATGACCTAGCATCATACATTCTTCAATGAAACTGGTATATTCATTCTTCATCCGCATGTTTTTGTGTAACTTTCTTTCCACTGTGAAGTTGTGTTTTTTAAAGGGTAATTCAACTTGGTATGTTCCATCTTCTTGCCTCTGGCACATATTCTGCGCTTCCGTCTAACCTCTTCAATTTATCAAAACTATTTTAATTAGTTTTCCAGGTCGACATAAGATACCATTGATTGTATTCTTTGTTTCTTGGTGACGTAGATCTTGTACTTTCCGAAAACAATCCACCTTAATTCGATCTTCTGTGCCATTCAATATGATTTTTGGATAATAATCGGCCCCAAGTAGGATATCTATTTTTAACCTTTTTGTAATACCAAGTTATCGAGACGTTGCTCAAATTTGGAAGCTAAAATTGGTTGGATTTTGAGGCTGACTATCTTTCGTACTTCTCTAATGTCATAATTACTTTGTACTACTTTTTCCATTATAAAGGTTTCTTGGGAGCCTGCATCTATCAAGACTCTTAATGTTGTTTGGTTTCCATCATGTTTGACTACACTGACTAAAGCTGTTGCTAATAAGACATTTTTTTTGCCTCGAGCTTAAAATTTGTTACCTCTTGGCCATCTCATTTTGGTTGCTGAGTATTTGGCGAATGAAGAATTTTTTCGTGTAGACCATTACTAATCGAACATCTTATAGTGTTTTAGTGTTTATACTAACTAAATTATGTAGTATGTATGTAACTCCTGTCGGACGATGACAGCTTTTTGAATTTTTCACAATTTTCTATTGATTATTTTTTTGACAACAGACGCAAATGCTTTGTACCGTTGTTGTGGCGAATATCTCTTTTTCTGGTTGACTTTTAGGTGGTTGTGTAAAACTCCTGTTACTGTACAATGTTTCTAAAGTTTTGTATCTTTGTTCAAAGAACTTCAGCAATTCAGTCAGTTTGTTAAAGATTTCTCGGTGTCACTCTTCTTCAGTGTCTATCTTGGTGCACTCTCTTCTTCAGATTTCATAATACTCCTTTGTGAAATACTCCAACCCGTATTGGTCATTGGCGTATATGGTGGACCGTTGTAAAGCCAATGTCGCCTATCATTTATAAATTTTTTGTAAGTATTTGAAGGCCTTGTTCTAGGCGTGAAAAATGCCTGTTACAAAATTGCAGAATCGGTTAAACAGTAGAAGGTGAGTTAAAATACATTTTAAAAGATTCTTTTACTTTTACACTTCGTCAACTGTCAAATTGTTTAACAATTTTGCCCGATATTGTTAACTTTGGCAATTAGGAAAAGCAACTCTTGCTAGTTTTATATCCCTCGAGACCGCCAAATTTCGCACAAACAAAAACAGTAAAATATTCCTATTTTTATACGTATACTACATTGAACCCCAATTTAGCGGTCATATAATATTCACCAAAATATTTGATGATCGGTTAAAAGTCAAAAAACCAAACGAAAATATTTCTCATTTTTTCTAACATTTATTTATCTTAATCAAAAAATTTTCATTTTGAACAGTTAAACGTAAACCAATATTTTTAATTAACCAAATTTTTTGAAAAATTTTAATTTTAGAAATCTTTACATAAATCATAAACATTGTTTGAATATGACGAAAAAGATGTTTTAAAAGAAAAAAAAAATTGCAAGATGATGTTCACCGGAGCCCATGGCCGAAAACGTGCCAACAATGTGCAGACGTCGAGTCATCGAAATAGGCCGAGGTCATCACATGACGTAAGTCTTTACCGTAGTATTTAAATTTTTGATAGCATATTGAATTTTTCTCTTATAGCACCGAGGTATCCGTTATTCAGCACCTCGTGCCACTAACCGTGACCCTGAAATTAGCCATTCACCTCAACAAGCACCTCGTTCATTACCAACAAACAGCATACCATCTCAATACCAACACCATCGTTACCAAATGCACCAAGACTTCTTAAACGCGCAACACAGTAACAGTAGTAGTAGTAATAGTAATAATAATAATAATAACGCCAATAGTAGTAGTAGCAGCAGTAATTATAGTAGAAATCCAGGAATCCATAGCAATAGTACGTCGAGTAATAGTTGTAGCGGTACGAATAGTACTACAAATTTATTGGTGGCAAAATCCCAAGAAAAGCAATATGACCAACGAAAGTTTCGCGGCAAGTACATATCAAAGAGGCGCGGCGCAATAAAACATCAACGGACACATGAAATCAATGGGCACAAATTTGTGGCGAAATTTTTCCGTCAGCCAACTTTTTGTGCATTCTGTAAAGAATTTTTGTGGGGCTTCGGTAAACAAGGCTACCAATGTATAAGTAAGTCAATCCAAAAAACAAATTACATTTTAACACATCACATAAAACATTTTTTATTTTTTATTTATTACTTGTAGAATGTCAGACGGCGGTACATAAAAAATGTCATGAACATCTGCTAGGCACATGTTCCGAGTCCGGCTTTAATTCAGAAACTACAATAGTAAGTAAATTTACTCTCACTATTTAAAAAAAAAAAAACAAAAAAAATCCTAATGGTCTTAATAATAATTACAGTATTTACGTGAACGATTTAAAATTAATCTGCCGCATCGGTTCAAATTATATACGTTCATGTCGCCAACATTTTGTGATCACTGTGGTTCGCTGTTGTACGGTTTATTTAGACAAGGTCTTAAATGTGAAGGTATGTCTCTTGGCTGAATATTTTGTTTTTGCTACAAAACCTTATAAATTTATAAATAATCTTTTGATAATATGTATCTCATCGACATTTAGGCGTCTAAGATTTGTTTGATAGGAAAACATTACAAATTCCCTTTTAACACACTCCAAGACATTTTGGCGTCTACTAATTTATTTAAATAGTAAAACACTACAAATTATATTATTTTTGAATCGGCATTTAGGCGAATACTAATATTATTTAAACAGAACTATACCTTTTTTATTAAATTGAAACATTTAGGCGAGCACTATTTAATTTAGTTTATTCAGAATTTTCTGTTAAGTTTACAATTTTAGCTTTAATAGTTAATTTCTTATACCTTTATCTTCATGATTTGGAATAATAATTAATCAAAAACAATATTTGATGTGCAAATTGCAAATATTTGATGTGGTTTCAAAATTTCTTTAAAAAATTGAGTTACCGTCGTAAGGTTTTCGATATTACCTTGGTTGCCAGTGTGTCGTATACTGAGTTGATTCACACGAGTATTCTATTCATAATATTCTTTCTCGTTTTGACTACCTAATTTTATTTGTTATATTTATTACATAACATTATTTATAAATTTAATTGTATAAAAATAGAGTACCAAAGAAACTCCGAAAAAATCAACAAAAAGTAGAGTTAAAATTATACCGATCTTTTACATATGCGCTCTGTATTAGCACAAAAATATCCGAATATTTTTTTATCCCTTGAAAAGTGTCAAAAACGATCGGAAAGTGACACAAACTATTGGAAAATGTCAGAACTGTCAAACAAAATCTGTGGACATGATCTTGCAACAAAGAGGAAATAAAATATTCTTAGTGTTTCATGTTCAACTGTCTAACTGTTGAAATAGTTCTGAACGTAAATGAAGCTAAAATTGTTCATTGTTCGATTTTCTTCGCTGTCAAAAAAGTCCTTTCAAAAAATGTCGGCGTCACAGGTTTTGAAAGACTGTCAAGAACAAATGTCAAAAAGTTTCGAAAACTGTGTTATAAATATGTACTAGTTTTCGACAATACCCATCTCTGCCTTAAAGGCCCAAACATCCTGATAGCCAGAAAAATGTTCAGTTTCGTCAATTTCCGGCTTAGAGGATTTCTACTGAGGTAGTAGAATTAACGTGTGTTTTTAGTCGGATTCGAATCTGTTGAAGCTGTATTTGGCTAGAACCAGAGATGGGTTAAATACTAAAAAACGAGCTCATCCGAAAGATCGATATATTTTAACTCTATTTTTTTCAGGTTTTTTTGACAACTGAAAATTATTTCTTTTATCGGCGTGAAAATTTGAGAAATATAAATTAAAATAATAAAAAGAAAGTGGGATGTTGAAATACCAAATTTATTTGTCAAGTAAAAAAGTCATTCACTTATGTCATCAAAAAAAAAATCCAGATATTTTATTAAAGTGAGGTTAGCTGGGGTAAAATATGTCAAAAATATCCGAATATTTTATACGAAATTATATTACAAAAACAAACGATCCGTTTGTTTTACATGCGTACCTTGCCACAAGAACAACAGATTGATATTTATGTCACGATTTTCGACATGTTTTGATATGCGTTCTTGGCGGTCTGTCAAAACACGAATTTTCGACACTTTTGACAGGATTTTGCCAAATTGAGCTAAAATTGTCCAATTTTTTCGCGAACAGACCTCGTGAAAACTCTCCAAGCCGGAAATTGGTGAAATCGACAAAATTTCCGACTGTTAAAGCATTGCCACATTCAATAGATGCCGACCTTCATTCCAAACCATTAAATCCTAATTTTTGGTCGGATTGCTTCACATGTAGTATGAAAATTGGAAAAAAATATTTCGCCTCTAAAATTGATATAATTTCATTCAAAGAAATTCAATTTTGTATTTTGCAGTCCGTCAAACTGAAATCCATCTGATATTTGGACAGTAAGCG
This sequence comes from Tipula vernalis, assembly GCA_958295665.1. Lineage (NCBI taxonomy): Eukaryota > Metazoa > Arthropoda > Insecta > Diptera > Tipulidae > Tipula > Tipula vernalis. The sequence continues at coordinate 457,043,333 of OY282558.1, read as the reverse complement.
AATTTTCAATGTTGAAATACCCTGGGGGTCAACCTATGTGGCACAACATACATATATAGAATAGTTACCGCAAGATTCTCTCTTAGCACACGACGATTATGAGAACTCTTTGCAACAAACCGAGTCTTAACTTGGATCAACGTCATGACACTAGAGGTGGTACTAATGACTTGATATTGAGCCGAAAGACCGAATTGGTTAAAGACTAATATATTTGATGCCGAAGGCTAAAATCGATCGTTAACAGAAAGCTGTTTACGAGAAAAAGCAAGACGTTCTAATGCGTCAGATGTACCAATACATTGTATTGATTCACTATAAATTATACAGTGACAATTATTCCAACGAGCACCGACAGTTGAAAATAAAAAAAATTAACTTAAGATCTACATTCAATAAATTTAGTAGAAAGAGGGAGAAAAACGAACGGCCGTCCAACTATTTTCAGAAAAACTATAACGAAACACTATAGAAGAAAGTGGAAGCCTCTATAAATTCAACGATAGTTTCACAATATATTTAATTTTACGATAATGGTTCAAGCAAGGTTTAGACAGGTTCAATCACTCTGCGCCTTGCGGTGAGTGTGGAAGCGTTATACCTTAGAGATGACTATTTCTGATGGGCGGTAACGGCTGTCTGCAATTCAAATTTGCAGGTTTTGGCGTGCGAACCTGGCTAAGGATTCATCTTCTATCTATGCTTAATTTTTAACCGACTTCATGAAGGATTCTGACGTGTACCTAACTGGCTGCCAGGCTTCTCGGTACTATCATCAAGCTGGTGCCGATATAATACACCTCATCCATAGCTATAAGCGCTAACAGCAACTAAGAGCGCACACAATGTGAATAATCTTTCGGTTAGTCGGCGGTCTTACGTAGGTGACCGTCATTTTTCACAACCTCAAACGTACATCGTTACAGTAGCTTCGTGGCCCCCAATCTTAAAATTGCGTCAAAACATTTTTCAGGATTTGGATACTGGCTTGCATTGTGTATTATGTAAATTTTAATGATGTTTGAGTTCCTTGAATGCAGTTAGTTTCAATGTAATTTGGGCAATTTTGTTGCCTTATTTTCGAGATTGTAGACAAATTTTTCAAAGCGACCAGATAAATTCCTGACATTTCTGAGTTCGTCTTAATGTCGAAAGGTTAACAGGTAATGCCAACAAAAATAAGCACCTTACAGTTACGAAAAAAAAGTTAATACTTCTAATAATCTTAATTGCTGTAGTCTAGAACTACTTGATTTAATTAAACATTGGCAACCATTAACAAAGATAAAAAATAACAAAATTAATGTTCATTACTTTTCTACAAAAACAAAGAAATCAATCATTATCTTGTTTTACCTAGATTTAATTAATAGTTTTTGATATAAACAAAAGTGCGGAAGACCTCATATATAGCATTCAAATCGTACAATCACCTAACTATTTACATAAAGCTGTATGTCTACGCGACAATAATTTCACTATCAATTTATACGTAAATAACGTCTAAAGCGAAATAAATCTGAACATTTGCCTAAAAAAATATTTTTTTCGAAATTTTTCTTGTTCATCAAAAAAATATAAATATATCTCGCCTCCGCACAAACACACACAGATACACACACGTATATGTAAATATTGTATATATATATATACATAAATTCGAGTCACGTGCCCGCGATATTTTTTCAGTCGCACGCACACACGACACACAACAACAAAGTATTCGAATTTTCATCACACCCACAGCAGGCACGCTCATAAGTTGCAAGCTGAGTCATAAACATTTAATTTTTATTAACTCCACACAACTCTACTATACGTAAATCCAATATGAAATTCGCCAAATTAATATTTATAGACTCTACCGCACCAACAACCCGCACCTATATCGATTAACGCTAACAATAATATTTTATGAAGTCAATACGTCAACGAAACACAAAAAAAAAACGCAAAATTCCAATGTTAACAACACAATCAGTCTAAATTTAAACTTTTTTTTTAGTCGTTTTATCTGTTCGCGGCCGTAGCACGTGAAAATTATTTACTTTTTCGAAGTTGAATTTTGTTTTATTTTCTTTTTTTCCTCGCTTTTAGGAGAAAGTAAATATTTAAATAATTAATTTTGTTGGTATTTAAACGGTTTTGTTATAAACAAACCCCAAATGAGATGCAACCGCCAATTTTATGTATAACACATAATTCGAGTAACTACTGCAGTTGTTCTAAATCCTGGTGAATCAAACCGCATGTATTATTTATAATACAAATCGCTAATTAAAAATAAACAATGATCATCATCGTCAAAAACTCAGGTGCCCAGTACATTTTATTACAAACAATGAGAACAAAATAGAAAATTATTATTTTTTTTTTAATTTTCAATTTTCACGTCCAACAAAAAAAATATTTTTTTTTTTTGTAATTAGTTAAAAATAGCAAAGTTCACATAAAATTCGTACAAAAGACAACGTGTATAGAGCAGCTATTCTACCTGGTTAACTTATACACGACGAAAAAATAATTAGATTCGGGATATATTTTTAATCGTGCAGTACGGTAAGTATATTGGACATATAAAATTAGCACCACCATTATAGTAAATATCAAATTAGGATGGAATTCGATCGAATAAATTATGAATTGATTAGTTTTGGTCAATTTCCAAATGCTCTTGATCCCTACGATCCTACTTCTCAATTGCTGAGTGATGTTCTTCAGCTTACAGAACCCTTTCTAATGCGCAAGAAGTTTGCTAAAACCTCGCTTGGGTTTTATTTCACCCCAAAGAACTTTTCGCTTGAAGTGTAATCGAATTATTTTTTACGACGCCGCCAATGGAATAAAATTTCAACAAACGATTAAACTTATCACCTAAATGTCATTAGTTTACAAAACGAGATCTATTGTTTTGGTCGTAAAGAGGATGATTAATTATCGAGTTATCGGAAAACGAATGTTAAATTAAAAATATTTAGCATTTCTTTTTTATAGTTCAAAACCGTGAAAATAAAAAATCCGCCATGTTTTTTATGCAGAATGGTATAATTAGTTAAGTCACAACTCACAAATAAATTCAAAAACAATTTAAGCAGAGACACAAAATGAATGGTATAATTGTGTTAATATGAACCCCTAAATGTCATACATTATAGAAATTGTTTAACGGATTGCTTTATTTCACAGTTGTTTATAGAAAGGAGCAAATACGAGTAAATTTCCTAAGAGATGAGCTTTGGGTGGCCAAAATTAAAATTGGTACTCCTAGGTTTTAGTTTAGGTCGAATCCGCTCTTTAATAAAATCAGGGGGTGTTTTGTTGCGTATGGTACACAAGTACTGCACAATCAGTGGGATTCGGCAGAATGATTGGGTGCCTTTTATCATATTTCCAATCCATATTCTGTAAACGTCCACCAACTCGTACTATTCTAAATTCATCTACAAAGAACGGAGTGAGTGATAGTACTGAGCTATTTCTATTTATCTCTGTACCTTTCGACAATTGATTGATTTCTTCCTCGTATTCCCTGTGTTGATCCCATTTTAACAGTTTGTTCTCTACCTCTTTCCTTTATGATGTCGTTGGAGCATTATGTAGCGTAGCAATTAATCTCATTTTTCTGATAAATCGTAGCAGATAACTTAGTACTCTAATCAATTTATTGTGTTCAGAATATTTGTTTACTAAATCTGTTAAAATATCGTCAGCATTTTTTACTTGCTAGCTGCATGTTTTAGTTTGCCCTTTCTTCATCATCGCCTACATTAAAGTTTATTGTATAAAAAAACCTGCTGGAAAATCGGATAACCATTTAAGAACAACAGTGGAATCTGTCCAATCACTAAATCTACCTTATGGTAGGTTGACTCTTGTGGCTTTCCATAATTTTGCCAACAAGTGAAACCCACAAAATTTCAGCCTTGGAATCGAACTTGTTTTATTGTAATTACTCTAGTTTTCATCATAATTAAATTCACCTTGGCTACTCCATCATCTCCCATAAACCTGCAGTATATAACAGCAGAGTCGGGTCGTAGGGCGTCGTCCTAAACAACCTTCTATTTCCATAATTTCTGTAAAATAATTTTGAATGAAACAATTTAGGGAGATACCCATCCAAGAGGGTCAAAAATCCGTTGTAAACCGTGTATCTTGATCATCGTGACTTCATTTTCAAAATACATATTTTTTTACTTAGCTTCAAAATCTTTTAATAAATCAAGGCACATTCGTGAATTTTTCCTTTCATTTCTAAAAATCATTAAGTTATTGTTGAACGAGTATCTAATTCACTAGTAACCATGGCTTATTGGCGAAGAACCCGTCTCGCTGAAAATGGAGACCGAAAGTTATTGTGGTAAGTCGATAATGGTGTAATTTGTTGCTAGGTGTTATACGCCATAAAATTCGCTCAGGTAACTTAAACTTGTCTATATATAATTTCGGCTGTTTATGCAATTCTGCGCATTTTTCATTAAGCGAAACCGTATAAGAAAATATAAAGGTATAGAAGCTGATTACAAATCGATTCCACTTGTCCCAATTTACTAATTATTCTGCGTTCGGCAGATTAATTCACATCCAGTTTTGTTCAACCGTTGCAGTCGTATTGTTTCGTATTCCCAGAAATCTCATCACTGTATTTTCAAATCACATATCAAAATGCGACGCAAATTGGTGTGACTATATCCCAATTAAGATGCGCACTTTCGCCTCGCGTTTCTGCAGATAAATGTCTCAGTCTTCTACAATCGCGCGCCTTGCCTTATACACAACGATGTTTTAATCGAAATACTCTTTGAATGCAAATAACCGAAGATTTATTTTCTTAAAATAATTTAAGCATTTCTGATCGCACTTTTGAAATATATTGCTCCTTTGCAAAATGTAATTTGGAAATAGTAATTTTTACAAAATTTCTCGCCATCAAATTTTTCCGTTAAAAAATTAGAAAAAGAAATGGTGTGCAGATAGTTTTCAAGCAAGCACCTTGATTTACATAAAATATTGATTTCACAATATCACTTTATGTTGCTTTTGACGAGTAGAAATACATAATTTAGAAACATAAGAATTGAAAATTTTTACATATGCAACTATTGTTATGTGTAGATATAGTGTACAAAATGCTACCGTACATCATGTATACATATCATGCGACTTCTATAAATATAAAATAAAAAATAAAAATTCGAGTTTTCCGAATTTCCACGTCTGTGATTATTAAAACAAAATAAATTTTTATTATACGCGGTCTTAATGACAGCCGATATCAATTAACGCGTAGATATTATGAATAGATTATGATTTAAAAGAAACCGAACAAATTTATTTTATGTACAGACGATAAATTGTAATTATGTATGTTAGATCATGGCAACATTGTAATACCTACACGATAAATTAATTAATTAATTTTTTTGAATGATCGCTAGATAAATTTTATATTTACAAATCTCATTTGTTTGTTTAACTTGAAATTTGTTTGTATTGCTTTAATGAGAGAGAGAGAGAAAGAGAGAGAATTACAGGAAATTATGTTAGTGTGTGTATACGGTTTATTGCAAATATATGCAGAGAAGGTAGATTCATGCGAAAATTTTAACTGATTTTCCGTAAAAGTACATTCTGCTCCGTTTTCTTACTCGAAACCTATTTTCTGCAGCCGCTGTCAGTTGCTTTCATTACAATTCAAAGAGGAAAGCTGATCAACAAAAATTCGAAGCAATATCGTAAGCCATCGACCATCATCTAGTTCGTATGTCAGTAGAGTTCTGAATGAAAAAGTAAAGCATGGAGGTCAGAGTTGATTTGTCTTCTATTTGGAAAATAATTTCGCTACTTTCTCGTTGCTATACTCTCTTACGGCATTCGTCCCTCGTTGTGTATATTTTTGACTGAAGTTTATCTTAGATTACATCTGGACACTGAAGATTTCTTGTTTTATTATGTTTAGTAATATAAGGTTGAGTAAAGGGTCCAACTTCTTACCAGTATTTCTGAGGCATGGTATTTTTTTGAAGTTTGGATCAATTTTATGTTTCTGCTAAGTGTTCCTTCGTCAAACAACGTAGATTATTCCTAGTCTATACATTTGTTGTATGTGTTTTTTGCTCTGTTTACAATCTTCGTTCGACTTTTAATCTAACGTAACTTTAAGATAATTGACTTGACTTTCAAAGCTTTGTTCTTTACTTAGCTCAAAGATTGCCTTTAGCAGAACGCCTCCAAGGCCAAATATTATTAGCATGAAACAAACATTTGTAGTGAGCCCTTTCTTGTAGGCGGTCGGTGTCTTTTGTTTGCTTAAATTTTCTCTTGCGAACCACATCATCGTTAAATCCGCCATCTTGGATTTTACTGTTTAGAAAGTTGGTAATCTAGTGGTAAGTAGCAGCATTGGACGACTAAACTTTGAGTTTGTTTTCGTTGTTGATGATAATTACCATCTTTCAGCAAACATTATCATTCCGGTGTCTGTATTGAAAATTTATTTGCAGTTCCTCTATTTAAATAACGTTAATTTCAAAGCCACAAACCTAACTAAAATTTAGTAGTAATTACAATACGACTACTCACCACCAGAGCACTCCACTTCCTAAGAAGTTAAATAAGATGGCGGATTTTTGCGGTTTGGTACCACCATTTAAAACAAGCCATATTTCATGTTGTATAATTGTGAGTACCGTAGTGAACATTCACTAACTTATAACATTTGTCGTATTTTTAAAATGATTCTTGTTGCTTTCAACAACAAAACGCATTCAACCTCCCATACAAAATCTTTACTCAGCTCTGAAGTAATATAGCCTAAATTGAAATTATAGTTATTACGTTCGTACAATATTATTTATTAACTTTGCGAGGTGATGACACTCGTGTCTGTCATTCTTGTGTAATCGTAAAAATTAAATAAACGAGTATATACAACAAACGTCTAATATGCTCGACGTAACAATTCGTTCACTGCGGCTACCCATTCTAAAAAAAAAAAAAAATTAAAAAATAATTTTTACAAAATTTTCTCGCGAAATTTCATTTTTTTGTTGTTTTACGAAAAATTTAAAAATATTTTTACACAAACAAAAAAAATTTATTAAGTTAAAACGTATTCTCATCAAATCAAATTTTCAGTCTCAAGAAATAAACGAAATGTTACGGATCGCGAAATTTTAAAAACTTACTAGCTATTTATCAAATAACAGTAAATTTAAATTCTTATTCTGGTTGTGTTAAGTTCAAAAAAAAAAAAAAATTAATTAATTTATTTTATAATACAAATCTCAAGTGAAAAGAAAATTTATTTAAAATAAAAAGTGGAAGATTCTTAAGTTCTTATATAACATACAAGATTTTTGATATTTTTCAACATTATGTGATTAGTTTTGTGTGTGCGGTACTGTATTGAAATTTGTTAATAATTTTTTTTTGTTTTAAAAGTGAACTAAATTAGTGAAAATGCCTATCTATTCCTCTTATGGAGGGTACACGTCACCCTCGTTTGGCACTACGCCATATGCGAATTCCAGCTTGTACCAATCGATTAGTGGATATAATCGGGCAATGGCTCCGTCATACACGTCCAATACACGATCCAATTATATATCACAAAATCGATACACACCAATGTTGACGCCGATTTCAGAAGCTGCACTAATAGCTAGGCGGCCATTAACCAGGTTAAAGTCACCAAAATTATCGTTGCATTCATCACCGAAATATATAGCACCACGACCAATTCCCATTAATACAGCGGATATTGACGTGTCTGCATCTCGATACCACCGTGATCATCGACTTCCTAGGAAAATCGATTCATTTTATGGATCTGCGTCATCATCTGCATCCGCTTCTGCATCCGCCTCTGATACATCATCAACACATGAAACCGCTAGTGATACAAATTCTAATATTGACGAGAATGAAAAAGCGCTACAAAATAATTATGAACCGCCAGCCCGAGGAATTATCCGGAATCGTAGTGTTGTTCGACTATCAACCATCAGGACACGCAGCAAGTCAAAATCCAAGGAAAAACAGGATAAAGAGGATTTAATTAAACGTTTGAATCGAATGGAGAATAAAAGTCCGGAGAAAAAAATTCTAGACACAAAACCGGGCAAAAGTTCGTGGCGCGAAAATTTTAATGAGGCTGAATTACGTAAAGTTCCGAGTAAAGATAAGCCAAATAAATCACCAGGAGAATTGCTCTTGGAAAAACACTTAATAAAACGCAAGGAGGAGGAAAACAATAAATATTATGCAGTCGCCAGTCCCGAACCCGTACGACGTGGATCTGTCCGAAAACGAATTTCAACAAAAAGAGTTCCAAGTTTCCATGACATTTGTGCCGACATATCGAAAGACATTATCACCGATGACCTAAACGCTTGTGAATTACGGGGCGTACCTCAAATGACCGCAGAGGAACACGAAATACATTTAATACAAAAAATAAGGCGGCTATCTTCCGGAAATATCGGGGAGATCAAACTGCCGGTTGAACCAGAACCCGAAGTTGATCTCCACAATAAAAAACCGATCAAACATAAAATAACAGCAACCGTTGATTTTGAATCGAAACCCATAGTGAAACCATTAAATATAAATTTTACTAGTGATTGTGATACAGAGACTCCGCCAATGAGTCCGCTCAAAATAAAGGCCGTCGTCGAGGAGGAAACTCATACAGTGAACACAGTATTAAAATTACCTAAAAAAGCGGTTAAGAAAACACAAAAACTGGAGCGCGACAAAAGTAGTGACAGTGTTGATTTCTGGGGTCTAATTGGGGCTCGTGAAACCGTTTACCTCAATAAACGGAAGGAGGAATTGATTCAGTCGAAAATGGAGTTAATTCAAAGTCCAGTCGAATTAATCGAAGAGACGGACGAGAGACCGAATATATTTAACTTCGACAATGTTAAAAAGACTGATGGTAAAATTGAAGAGGACGGGCGAAGTGAGAGTTCTATCACGTCACCTTCAAGTAAAAGTGTGACACCAAAATCGCCTGATACCTTGGCCACCAGAAAACCAAAACCTATAAAAACCCCAGTCGCAACACCATTAACATCTCCCGATACCATTGCTAAAAGGGCGAAACCGATTCCTCCACCAGCATTAAAATCACCTCCTGTACATAAAAAACCACCCGTCGAAGAACCAAAACAACAACCGCCTACAGAGAATTCAATGCCAACTTTTAATCAACCTAAACTAACCTCTGCACTCACGGCGAAGGTAAATGAAAATAATTTGAAAAATTCTAAAGTGGCGATCAAAGACGTGCCGCCAATCGAAATGAAACAAGAAGTACCACCACCATCAAAACCAAATATTGTATCGACAATGGCGACAACAATAACAACAACGACACTAATCGACAATAAAAAAGTAGTTACTACGAAAAAATTCGGTGTCAAAGAAATAGTCGAAGTAAAACCACCGCCACCCGTAAAACATGAAGATCCCCCGCCAGTCCCCATTGAAACCTCGAACAACATAAAAATTGAACAACCAAATCTCGGAAGTCAAATTGTGAATGAAATAGTTAATGAAAATCACCGCGATAATAAATCAAATGATCATGGTTTGATCTCAACTACAACTACCGTAAAGTCTGGCAGCCTGACAAAATTTGCCACACTAACAAATTTAAATCAATTGTCAATCGATACAAATAGTATTAATGTACCAATTGATCAAAATACATCGCACACGAGCACGATTGATCCTGCAATCGAAGTGTTGCAAACGAACAAAAATCATAAATCGCCTGAATCAACAAAAGTGGTGGTAAAGGATTCAGACAGCGATTCGGAGTGTGATACAGATAGTAGTAGTGATAATATAGATAACAAGGTTAATAGTATGGCCAATAAAAAGAAAAAAGTGGTTATAAAACGTAAAAAATCAAAAATCCAACCGCTCGAGTGTGCCCATTCAAGTGATGAATCGAAAAAGAAAATTTCCAAAAAAATTGTGTTAAGTGATGTTAAAAAAACGAGTGATGGTGGTGGTGGTGATGGTGATACTGCATCAAATAAACCAAATAGTGGTAGTGATAAAAATATGACCGATGAAACAACCGAACCGGATCAACCAAAAGAGGATGACAAGAGTCCATTCGATCCGAATAAAAAGGTGAAATTCGATTCGAAAAAAATGAAATGTTATACGCGAGAAGAACCAATGTTGCGACCGGTTGTAGCCCGGCCGCGTCCATTACAAAAGAAAAAAATTATTTATTCCTCATCGTCGAGCGATACAAGCGAGGGGACAAGCGAGGAGGAGGAAACAAGCAACACATCGGATAGCGGTAGTGGTGGTGGTGGTGGTCGGGACGAAGGTTTTGATCGATCAACGTCTAACATCCCAAATGAAATTAATCAGGATATAAGAATGAGTACGTGCAGTGTCGATTCAGGTTTTGAAGGCGGTACTGCACCATCTACACCAAAACAAATGCTAGGTAAGTGATTCATATTATAGAAAAGTGGAAATACGTGCGCATAGTATTTATTTATATGTATATGATTGATCTTGAAATCGAATTTAGCATTGATCAGCCTCTCTCACACACTCATGTGACTTTGTAGTTCGATTGAAAATGTGTGTTTATAACTCACTTTGAAAATAAAATAAATTAGTTAAATGTGAATTGATGCCAAAATTACTATTATTACTACTATTTGATTCTAAGTTCAGTACTTTTTTTCGCTTTAAATCGATACCAGATTTGTTTAAAACGTAGATTGGCCAATATATTCATACTGTGCGCTGCTATACACACTCATGTTTATTTATATGATCGATATGTGATAAGTGGATTTACTATTGCGCCTTCCGGTTTGTACTATATAAATGTTAAATCTGAATCAAACCCACAGGTGGCTATTTTTATGCTAATAACCGCTTTATGATTATGTAAAACGATTCCATTGAAATTTTATAAATAGGCACAAAAATTTCTTGAAATTTATTAACAACATCTGATTTTGTATTTCACGCGTAAATTTTAATGGATAAGTCATTTTGTCGATATAATGTACATAGCATGTTTACATAGCGAGACGATTCAATTTTACTCAGTTATTTTAGATGATTCGGAGAAATCAATAAAAAAAATAAAAAAAATTCCCCGAATTGAAAACTCGGTTGTGGGAGTAGGTTAAGAAAATTTATTGCCATTACAGATTGATTACCTATTTCTAAGAATGCAACGACAAATGATTTATTTTATTTATTGTTTCATCGTAAACATCAATCAGCTTTTTGTAATTAGCTCATCGAAATTTCTGCAGAAACGTCTGACGCAAAAATTTCTTGATCCCATTTTGAATAGCATTTTTCACATAGCCATTATTAGGATTTCACCTTTTGAGAGGATTATTTTTCTAGATGTAAGATGATGTTTTAAATGAAGGCTTCAAATAAGTTTCACAGTCTCAATACTTTTCACCATTTTTGCGATCGATGAGCATTCTTCCGATCTGAGCCGAATTTCAGGCGCCTTATTGTTGAACATAAAATGTATGTGGCTGATGATAATTCATTGCATTGGTTTGAGTTGAGTAATGTTATAGAGACTTTTACGAATATTTCAAGGTAAATTTTATTAGTAAATTTTCAATGCCAACATGCTGGAGGAACTGAATGTGCCCTTTGTATTATTAAGTGTATTGCTTTCAACCAAAATGATTTAGGTATTTATTTTGGTTAACGGGCAGTCAAAGCAACAGCAAAAATTAATCAAATTTTGGTCAAATTTTTTTTTTTCGTGTATTTTTTTGCCAATTCGACTCTTGTGGCAGGTATTAAAACTAAAAACTTGGTTGAGATTTGTTTAACCGTTATTTTTTTTTGGGTTAGCTAAACTATTTTTTGGTCTATCTAGTACAATTATTCATAACAAAAACACATTGTAATAAAATTATGCTTCCTTATTCAATACCACATAGCTTTTACAGATCAATGGTTGCTAAGCATTTTCTACATGAATATTTTTTACACTGCGAGCAAATTCTAGTTGCTCTATTACCTGAGCAATATGTTGTTTGGCACAGTTTTTGTCTATTTGGAAAGGATGTGATTTCACTTGAGGCTAATGAACGTTCTGGACGTTCTTTATATTCCGCTGCAAGTTCTTCTCCTATCTGGAATAAAAAATCGTTACGTAAAATATTTTCACCTGTCGCTTTTTTGTATACAGAACCCATACGATTATTCCACCCGTAGGCCCTACGGCACTAACATTTTACACTGTAGTTTCTCGCCATTTGGTCAGTCATATTAACATCATTTTTTCCAATGATTTAGATTTATGCTTTAAACTTAGCAGAAGTACTTTTTTGTTCGATTTACTTTTGTTAGAGTAAAGTTGTTGGATGCGTAAAGTTGCGTTGAAAACTGTTCCATTTTATCCTTTTGTATTTTCGCTGGTTATGGTTATTCTCTCTTAATTTGGAGGATGGTTCCAACTAAAGAGGTTTTTTTATTTTCAAAAAAGCTTTGTTGCCAGTAAAGAAGTTGTGAAAAAATCGTCGGTAGTAATGGTTCTGCCGCCGCCTGTAAATAATTCAATGAGGTTCAAAACGACGGACTTGTTGAAATAAGTTATATGGACATTTTGAATTATTTGTTGGCAGTAGCAGATGGCGAATTGAATTTGTTTAAATTGCATCTGCCGAACAAAGTGTATGCGGTACGCGAACATAAAGAAAATTGCATTCATCACTGGCATCGCATTATTGGTCATCGCGATCCAGATGCAATCAAGCAAATGTATTCGAAAGGATTAGTTGACGGCATGCAAATTGTCGTTTGCGGCATCAAGGTTAAATGCGAAGTGTGTCTTAAGGGAAAAACAACACGTTTGCCGTTTCCAAAGCAATCATTTACAAAATCTACAGCTCCACTTGATCTTATACATACTGACGTAAGCGGTACGTACTCGTATTCATAGATGATTATTCGCTCTATACGGTGATTTATTTGCTAAAAAATAAATCAGAAGTCGACGAGAAAATAAAGGAGTACGTAGCATTGGTAAAAAATAAATTCTCTACGAAACCAAAAATTATACGGTCCGATCGAGGAGGAGAGTACACCGGAAAGAACGTTGTTGATTTTTTGAAACATAAAGAAATTCAGATTCAGTAAACATCACCACACACGCCGCAGCAGAATGGTGTTGCTGAGAGAAAAAATCGTACCCTCATCGAGATGGCGCGTTGTATGCTGTTGGCCGCAAATTTACCGAAAACATTTTGGGCAGAAGCAGTAAATACGGCAAATTATGTTCAAAACCGTTTACCATGCAGAGCGATCGAAAAGACACTATATGATGCGTGGAATCAGCGGAAACCAGGTATTAAACATTTTTCAATTTTTGGTGCTGAATGTTTTGTTTATGTGCCATCAGAGAAACGACGAAAATTGGATGATACCAGCGCACCGATGATTTTTGTTGGTTATGACGAAAATTCAAAGGGATTCAGATGCTTAGATCCAGTCAAAAATAAGTTGGTGATCAGTCGCGACGGGCGTTTTACGGAAAAATCTGCGAGTGAAATCAGCGTTGATTTATCATCAAGTGATGCGAATGTTGAATCAAGTATAATCGGTATCGATATGAATAAGTCAACTGAAATTGATCCAAATGTGCGTGACAACGTGATGAGCGATACTGTGACGACAGAAAATAATGCGGGTGTGCGCAACAACATTGGTGATGCAGTGTCGAATGTCAAATTCGAATCTTTCGCTGAAGGCTTACATCGTATTTTCAATGACGAAAACAACAGAGTCATTCCCTTTCTAGAGACATCAGTGCATCGCATTTCACAGCGTGTAAAAAAAGGTGTGGCACCACGACGATTGATCGACGAAATCGAAATGGTTTATAAAGTCGTCTAGCCGAAAAGTCTATCGGAGGCATTGTCCAGCGAGCATAAAGAACAATGGATTCGCGTAATGAAAAATGAAATAGATTCATTAAAGAGCGAATTACCAAAGGACAGAAAAGCGATAGGCTGCAAATGGGTTTATACAGTAAAAACCGATGCGGAAGGAAAAATTGATCGACACAAGGCGCGTTTAGTCGCACAGGGCTTCTCACAAAAATATGGAACTGATTATGATCAAATGTTTGCCCCTGTTGCTCGACAAACAACATTCAGAACGCTTTTATCGATTGCATCGAAAGAAAAACTCATTGTGCGACATATTGATGCCAAAACGGCGTTTTTAAATGGGAAATTGAATGAAACGATCTACATGAAACAGCCGTCGGGATTTGAGGAGAATAGTGAACTCTTTTGTTTGTTGAAAAAAGGTCTATACGGTCTAAAACAAGCGGCGAAATCATGGAATGACGCTATTCATGAAGTATTGATCGATGCGGGTTTTCATCAAAGCAAAGCAGATCAATGCTTGTACTTACTAAAGAAAAACGGCGAATGGTCATTTCTTCTGATTTATGTCGACGATATGATTGTGGCAGCGAAATCAATCAAAACAGGTAAGGAAATAAAGGAAATCATCGCATCAAAATTTGAATTGCAAGATGTGGGTGAAATTAAATTTTACCTCGGAATAGAAATCATCAAGGACGCAAAAAACATTTATCATGTGTCAATCAAAATACATTCAAAGAGTTGCTGCGGATTTCGGTCTCAGTGATGCGAAAGTTTCAAACGTTCCGATGAATGTGAACTACGATAAATCCGATGCGGATGATAGTTTTTTGCTGACAAACACAGAGTATCAGAAACTCGTCGGGTGTTTGCTTTACATATCCGTGAATACACGACCGGATATTTCGGCGAGTATATCAATATTAGCGCAACGAGTGCAACAACCACGTCAACAAGATTGGAACGAATTGAAACGGGTGTTGAAATATCTAAAAAGCACTGCGAATATAAAATTGGCATTAGGCAGTGATGACAATTCGGACAAATTTTGCTACGGATATGCTGACGCTTATTGGGCCGAAAATAAAAAGGACCGAAAATCAAACATTGGTTATATTTTTATTGTTAATTGTGGCATCGTAAGTTGGTCATGTCGAAAGCAGAATTGCGTCGCATTGTCATCTACAGAGTTCATCGCATTGTCCGAAGCGTGTCAAGAGGCATTTTGGTTGCGGCGGTTGCTGAACGATTTGCAACAGCCGGTTCAAACAGCGACAACAATCTACGAAGACAACCAAAGATGTTTGAAGCTAATAGAAGAGGAAAGATTGTCAAATCGAACAAAACATGTGGATACACGATATCATTTTGTTAAAGATTACGTGCAACGAAGATGCGTATCATGCGTATATTGCCGTTCAGTAGATATGTTGGCTGATTTACTAACAAAACCATTGCCGGCAAAGCGGCATATCATGCTACGCGAGCAATGCGGATTAAATTAAATTATACAAATAATTAAATTGAGGAGGAGTTAAGTTATATGGACATTTTGAATTAATTGTTGACAGTCCAGAATCGATTGAGGTGAAGTAGGCGTTTTGTTTTGCATTTTATTTTTCTCTCTCTTATTTTTATGTATTAGAGTAGTTTTTTTGTGAATATTAAAGTACATAAATGGTCTCTCGCAAGACAAAAGTTTCTTTCATTTTATTTCCGATTACGGTGGTTTGCTTTGTTCAGCGTTAAGTACTCTGTTTGGCTAAGTGGATGCACATAAAGACTCGTGTATTCCAACAGGACTCACCCTATGAAACTGGTTTCGGTGTGATTTCATCTTTTTCCAAGTATGGAAATCCATTTACAATATAAATATTTACTTTGCACATCAAATGCCAACTAAAATTGTATGCCAAATTTATCTGGTGAACCTATATCTATCTACCTTTGGTCGGGAAAACCTGTTTACCAACTGTGAGAAATGCGGCTGGCTTATAACAGTTTTGATTGTTGTCAATGAACGTGTCCCATAATTTTGATACCAAAGCGAATTTATCCTTTGCCAAACGTTGACGAAATTAATTTAACAATTACGAAAACTCAAAAAATTAATTGTGGAAAAATGATTAAATTTAGTTAAAATTTTAAAAGGTGTCTTTTGTTTATGGGCGGCTCGAGCATTCAGTGCTCTCAACCAATTTCGATAAATCGAATACGTTCAGAAAACGTTAATTTTACTCTACAAGGTGCTATTCTTGTACTATTACGAACGTTTTCGTATTGCTATTTAGTGTATGAGTATTACGAAAACTCTATAGTTTTCGTAACACTACCTCGCAATACGAAAATTTTCATTATAGTTCAAGAATAGCCCTTCAGAGTGGAGAAAGTAAATAGCTTTTTAGATCTCAGACCGCCCATATCGGGACAGACGTATTTTAATGTCATTTAAATTTTACATGATTTCCTCTGTTTTTATAATAAAGGAATCCATCCCCTCTGGTTCGTTCATTTTTTCATCCGCTCGACATTGCCCTGTTTAACAAAACATAATGTATCTGTTCCGTTTGTCAAACTGTTTCGTAATAAACAGTTCCTTTAAGTAAAAATGATTTTTGGTTCGAAATAAATTGACCAAAAATGAATGTTATTTTGAGTCCGTGCTTAAACTTAGACACACATAGACATGTGGCCATCATCCAGACACAATAGATTTTTTTGTAGCTTTCATAATTTGGGCGTTCGCTTTATTTTGTGGTTTACTTATAAGAATAGATTAGTGTTAGATGGATAAAGGTCTCACGATACAAACAAATGTTTACAATAAATATTTTACTACGGTTTTTTTATATTCATACTCAACGCTTATGACGCATCCTTAAAAATGTCGTCAGTAACTTTTATGGTAATTTCACACCAGAAGAACTTGACGGCGAAATTTTTTTTAGTAATTTTTGAAAAAAGATGAGGAAAAATTAAATACGTCAAGTTCTTCTGTTGCGAAATTACCATAAAAGTTACTGACGACAGTTTTTGAGGATGCGGCATTACGTAAACAGAAGGCAACATAAGTATATTTGTCGTATATCGACTTCTAATAGTAAAAATCGGATTGGATTTACGTAAATCTGTTTTACATACAATGCAACACCTCTAGTAAAGCTTTGTAGTCGAAAGGACAGAAATTGAGATGATTAACATTTTATTATTTCTTAATCAAAAATTGTTACTTGTGTCTGATTTCACCAGCGATTTAACAGCGAGAGACCGGTTTTCACTCGATTCGCTTTTATTCACTGATTATTCAAGATTCACTGATGAATAATGATTGATGAATTTACTCATTATTGATTTATTATTTACACAGATTAATTTATTGATAAATTATTCTTTTACTATTCACTCTTTGTTCAGTGATGCATGATGCTTTGACTTATTATCAGTGGCGGCTTATGACTTAAATTTTCACGCATGCACTAAATCGCATTGATTTTTTTTTCGAATAATTAATTAATTAAAAATTTTCGGTTAATTGATCCGACATTAACTAAGAATAAAATGTAATTATTAAATTTTGTGACAAGCAAATTGTCAGTTATTGTAATCCAAATCCGTCCACATATAAATTTTACCTGCTAGGGTAATCTTTGATGCCGGGATTACGTATCCCTAGTTTTTCGAGCTACGATCGCGTATAGTCCAGCAGGGATTTTGTTACACGCCATAAAGCAAAACAATCGGGAGAAAAGCAATTTTGCTGTGGTAGTCAACTAAACAAATATGACAGCTATAATACTTTATTTATTTTCTTGCGTTTTTTGAAAATAGTTAGAAAACAAGTCTTAAAGAAATTTATAAGTAATTTTGGAGGTGGAAAAGGGTTTTTCAGCTATGATTATTTACGGATACAAAAAACCAATATGCTGTGCGCTCTCGTTTTGCGAACAAACATTTATATAATTATTTATAAATTTTATTTATTTATTATTTTATAATTTTATATATTTATTAATTTATTGATAAATATATAAAGTAAGATGTGGTTAATTGCAAATGAGTCTTGCCAAATGCTCTGTTTGTCGGAAGTGGCTCGTTCTTCTAACCTTTGCATACCCTGTGCTGCTAGCTGATATTCTGAATATTTGGCGAGCAAGCGTGCCGGTTCTGAGCACCATGAATTATCGGCCTTTTGCTCTGTAATCCTTGATATTTGAGGAACTCTTTGGTATCCGATGGATAATGAACGATACCATTATTTTCGTTTCATTGAAACCAGCACGCCGGACACACAAACAATTCCTTCTTGCTTACAGTTTCGAGAACACAGAAAACCTAATAATCATAACAAACCTATTAAATAATACTCTTTCAATACTCTTTGATATGCCAATTGGTTTGGAAAAGGAAAAACTGCTTAACTCAAAGCAAAATTACTTATCTAACAACGAAACTGCTTAACACACAGCGAAATTTATATGAGTAAACTAAACGTGGATAAAAAAGGAAAACTGCTTAACTCAAAGCAAAATTATTTAACACACAGCAAAACTGCTTAATACACCGCAGAATCTAAATGTGTACTATGTGTAAATTTGTAACTAAAACAATGTTGTTAACCCTCTAGCAGTTATTTCCGCTTTTATACGGAGCACAGAAAACGGTTATTATTTGCGTAATTCAAACACTTCAGTTAAATATTTATGTGAACAAAATTGGGCAGACACATATGTACAAGAAATATTATTAGTGTCTTGTTTTTCTTGTCGTAGAAATCAGAGAGTAGAAAGATAGAACATTCATAAGATTCTGATCTACAGTGCAGAAGATATTCTTGGTGTGCTTGAGAGACACCATTCGAGTATAACGCCAAATGTTAACTAGAAAATATCGATACGTCGTGTGAGCGATGATAGCTGACATAGCAAGGCAATAGTAAAATAGTTTGCATTGCTCAAAACAGGAAAACATATCTCGCTTGATTTAACGCAAGGGTGCTAGTAAGTTTTAAAAGGATGCGTTTGCAATTGAGACATATGTATAAACAAAATTATCTCACATCGAATAGCTTAGCTTTTCTGAAAGGCACAACGGACCCTTGTGTTTCTGAAATATTAGTATGCATTCGTGAGACCAAATATTATTTGACTGGCGGTTGGTGCTTTTACAGTTCA
Organism: Tipula vernalis; assembly: GCA_958295665.1. Taxonomy (NCBI): domain Eukaryota; kingdom Metazoa; phylum Arthropoda; class Insecta; order Diptera; family Tipulidae; genus Tipula; species Tipula vernalis. The sequence continues at coordinate 457,024,240 of OY282558.1, read as the reverse complement.
ACCGGTAATTAGAATTTCAATTAGTGATGTTTTTATATTATATAATCTTTGTGAATGTAGTAATATGTTAGTAATTTTAACCTGAGCCAATTTTAGACCTAATTTTCGATTTTTTCACATTAAAATTACCCTACCATAATTTTCCCAATCAGAAAAAATTGCCTGCCAGAGGGTTGAAGTAAATAATATTCCATGCAAAGCAACAAGTAAATAATATTCCATCGAACAGTTAAACGCTTAACACAAAACAATAATGTTTTATGATCAGTGATTTTTTCATTCAAAAGCTAATTAGTTACTTAAAACATTTAATATATTTCGATTACTTTTTCATAAGTTCGTAAGACAATTAAGCTGTAATAATATTTAATTTAGGACAAATAGTTAAAATGGTTATCTATTATGCTATTTAGCTGTTACATTATATTAAAGCCATCTTTTAATTTGAGTTTTTCTTCTCATAAAAATGGCTGCAACATTTATCTGGTTAAAAAAGTTCGACAAAAACAACTTTATCACACGCAAATATTGAAAAAACGCCAATCTTCAGCTTCAGCTTTTTAACAGATTTGGATTTATTTTTCAGCCAAAAATAAATTTTTCGAAAAAAATTTTGATTTTAATTTTATTATTAATATCAAATATTTTTAAGTCGCGTTTTTCTTTTCTGACCTACTTTTTGCAAACTGGTCGATGAAATTTGTTTCCCGTGTATTTTGACGATTCAAAATCACAAGCAAAGTCATACTTTCCTTGTCAATATTTCATAAAATATTTATGACAATTATTATTGAAGTGTAGAAAACATAATTAAAATGAATCATTAAAATTGTATTGTAGATGCAATAATAGAAATAGGCTTTTACCAATCATTTAGCAACAAATTGTTATTGTTACAATAATTTTCAAAATAATAGCTCTTTAGTTATTTCGAAACCGATTCCCTTAACTACGTGTTTGCTGCTATAACATTAATTTTTCTTATGTAACTATTTTGCGTGAAGCACATCAGCGAAACTGCAAATATAATTTTTTTGCTATTTGGGAACCTATATTTTTAAATAAATCAAACTGCTGTCTCAAAATTAATTTACCATTTATTACGAGTTTGCTGTTTGACGTTGCTGTAACATATCGGCAAGCAAACTACGATTACCATTTTTGCTGCTATTACGTCGACAAACCAACAAACTGACGTTTTTGGTTAATTTTTAAGAAGTTACTATAACTAAATTGCTGTGAATTTTAGATGGCACAACGTTTTGACAACTCCATATTGTTACTTGGGTATTCAATATTTCCGAGATTATTCGACGTCCTCCAGTTATTTTTTCGAGAAAGATTTTTTCTTGGTTTTTATTCGCTTTTACCATTTATAGTTGATTGTTACATCGATTATATGTATACATTGTTATTGATTTTTCAAGATAATCCTAGAATTATAATTTTTAGAGTTATAGAATTAGTGATTTAAAGCTGATTCACGGTTGCGTTCGTTCGTTCATTCATTCGTTATGATAATTTTTGTATCCGGAGACGGATTATTTTTTACAAACGTGTTATGTTTAGTGTTTCTAAACAAGATATTGTTCGTAGATTAAAATAATAAGTGCGGATTAATATTCTTTATTCATATTTAGAATTACATGTGTCTGTTCGTGTACTGGAAAACCTCTAACCTAACATACTACTGTCAGAACTATAAAAGAGTACCTTTTATACTTTTAAAGCCAGCTTCACATGACAAAACGCATAAGTATGGAGAATGTTGTTTCTGAGGATATTTCAAATTTTCTGATATCCTCGAAATAATTTTGGATTAACCCAGACCTTCCTAATTTTAATAATATTATGTTGCTTGGTTTCGAGATTATTCGACTATTTCGATATTCGAAATTTGTTGGATTTTAAGGTTAGATATTCGGTAAATTTTCCAAATTATTCAAGAATTTTTGTTGTTACTGGAAATTACTTAAAATTCCCAAAATAATATAATTCGGAAAAGTAAAGTTGTTGTTGGAACAGAAATTTTGAAAATTTTGAAACCAGTAGACTCAAGAAAACTTTTAGCATGACCAGTGTAGTTGTGACACGTAAACTATTGTCCGCTCAAAATATTGATGATGAAATTGAACAAAAATATTTGTGCTTTGCGTGTTTTTTCAAAATTCTTTCTGGATTTCTTTCCGAATGCAGTGTATGCGCTGCACTCAGCATTCTCTCATTATTCACAGATTAATGACCCTTTATTTACTGATTATTCCTTCCTCATTTTTAGTCACTCGTAATTCATTCGAATTTTTCTGATTATTCACTGATGAATGATGAATTTGCTCATTATTTACTCCATATTCTATCATTATTCGTTGATTATCGACTCAAAACCGTTTCACCTTTCTTCTATTGCTTGTAACGTCTTTAATATTCTGAAGGGGTGATTTTGGTGTCAAACTAATTAAACACCTTCTCAAAGTTCGGGGTAATACGTTGCTGTGCAGACCTATTAATTTTAGTGCAAGTAAGGAGGGCTAAAATCCAATGGCCCATTACATCTCCCCGGAACCTTGAAATTATTAATAGTATGGAATTTCAATCTTGAGCTATCCAAATCAACTAGAACATTTTCGCTGCCTTTTCTAATTTTTCATTTAATACCGAAAGCCTCATCTCAGTCTGATTTAACTTATTTTACGTGGATGCGGTCGATGATGTTGCTACATTTAAATCGTGACAATTATTTGACATAATATTCCTCTTTTTTCGGACATTGCCAACTGCAAATATTTTGAAAACCTTTATTGTTTTTTTATTTCATTTTTGTTGTCACCTTATAAAAGTAAAGAAAATATTTTTGGTTGCTACTTGTACGTTTCACCAACTTTCGCAAAGTCAACAAGTGAGTGGCTTCCGTCCTTGTTCAATAAATTACAGAAACTGAAACATAGTTCCTACCATTATAAAATGGAACAGATTGAAATTAAACAGATAACTCACACATAATTTATAGTAATTGATGCAATTTCAATTTTGTATAAAAATTTCATGGTCGAGGATGTTTATATTTCAATGAAAAAAAAAAAATTATTGCTCAGTTATATTTTTCAACTTCCTATACCGATAAAAGCATATTGCTAGATATTCGCTGACAGACTTAAATATACAGTTTAAAACCATTCAACCCACCGTTTGCTGCACAAATCCGAACACAAATTAACATACTGTTATAACATCATAATTAAAGAAACAAACAATAATTTAGATGAACTAATTAGACTAATATAAATATCATGAATGCGCTAAATCTATAAATCATCACCGTTACACAATTTGATCGAAAAGGATACACCAAAAAAAAAAAAAAAATCATAACCGCATATAACCGTGAAGGTATATCAAAACCGAAAATTTTAATTAAAATTAACAGAAACTAAAAAAAAAGTGTTTTCTCGCGAAATTTTTTGGCAAAACACTCAAATTAATATACTTTCAGTGTTCGGGGCGCACGGTGGCGGTCAAAGCAAAATATTTTTCATATACACAATAATACCTGTTGTAATTTATAAATATGTACAATTACGTAGTATAAAGTATACATACTTATCAGCGCAGCTTCGAAAAATTATTTTTAGACATTTCATCGAGTCGAGCGAGATACATACAATATCAAAAGAGATTAAAATATTATAAATTTTGTACGTCAAAAATGTATAATTTATTCTTATTTTTAACAACAAATTATTTGTTTTTTTTTTTCTTTCCCTACTTAATTTCGAATATTATAGATTGTGACGTGAATTGTCACAAAAAATGTGAAAAACTCACGGCAAATTTATGTGGCGTTAATCAAAAATTAATCGTTGAAGCGCTATCATCGGTGAGAAAAGGTATTTACTGTATAAAACAAATTTTTATAATTTAATTTATTTTGTAAATAATTTGTAGTAATTTTAAATCACAAATTTATTAGACAGGCATCAAGCAAAATTTTATTTTTTACGAGTAATATTTTGTTTAATACATAATTTAAATAACTAATTATATTTAAACGCTAAACAGATGATATTTTAATTTGTTATTTATTTATTGTTTGATTTTTGTGTGGTATAAGCATAATGTTTAAAAATAAAAATTTATTTTAGAAAAAATTATGTCAAATAAAAATTATTATTAAACATAAGCTAAAAACATCCGCACGCACGCTTTACGAGTACGGCAGCACCAAACAGCTGTGCGGCGAACCAAGGTGAAAGGAAAAACGTGATCAGTGATCACTAATCTGCGATGATTCGTTTTGAACTTCTGAATCATATATACAATTCGGGATGCATCACAATTATTTTGCACACTGCGACTGAATCACTAACTGCTATTGTTCGTTATGTTGCACGCGTGTTTCCGTGTCAAAAGCTGTTCCGACTGTCACATTGTTTTAAAATATATAAATCACAAACATATTATGTACCGTACACACTTACTCAGTCTAAATATTTCATTAACTTGTTAAAAAAAAATTTTGATGAACATTGATGAAACTCCACATAAAATTTTTTATTTATTTATACGTAACAACAAAAACATTTTATAAATAAATAAATTTTAATTTTATAGCAGCCAGAAAGCGATTCATAAAAAATTTGTAATGGTTTTGTTCAATGTCATGACCGATTATTTAAGTTTATGAATGACTTTAGTCTATTTTAAACACTGTTGTTAGGTAATTTTGTTTCATTGCGTCATTGCTATACACATATTGAAGATCGACATCGAGTTTACCATTTCATTACTGTATTGACCACAAAAATATGCAAAATCTGTCTAAATTTAGCAGAGTTCAACAAGAAAAACAATTAGCCAATCAGCTTTTTGAAATAAGTTGTTTTTATGAAACGTTGAAATAAGTGGACTAAAGGCATTTTCCAAAACAAACAAAAATTTATCCATAAAACGTTGCTCTTTATTATAAACCTCGATCTAATAAATTGTTTGATCTGGTCGAAAATATTAAACCGTTTTATAATCTTAATTTGGCTCAATATGAGAAGCTTAACAACTAAAATTCGCTCGATCTTTATCGAGTGTTACAGACTTATGTAGTTCTAATAATTTTAATAATGAATTTCCGCCCTATGGACGATCTATTCAGGTCGCAATTCTACAATACAAGGAAACAAGCAAAAAAATTCGATCAACACCAAGCAAACAAAAACGAAAATCTGCTTTGCTTTTTTTTGCTAATACTTTGTCGTTTCATTCAAACGAGTTCGTTTTCGTTTGATTTTCGGTTTGCTTACCTTACAAGCAAGAAGCAACACCTGTTTGGGAGGGCACGTTAAAAATATGAAACAGAAGTATAAAAAACCAAATCATGATCGGATTTTTTTCGTTCTTTTTTTACGAAATATTGTGACAATTGATCAATAATTCAGTGTCATTTTTCGGTGAAAACCCATAAAATGGATTCCTTGCAGTAATGTGTGAGTTATTTTAGCAGATAATGTCAATTCAAACATATCAAGTTCACAAAGCTTTTTTTAAGAATCGACAACATTATAAAAACACTCGGCAAGAAGCATAATTAGATTAGAACTACCTGGACATAAAAATTACGCTAAAAGACAAATTTTGCAATCATTTAACCTTGCCGGACCAAAACGATGTATTTAAGTCTGTATTTACAATATTTTCAAATCATTCCTTAGTAGACTAGGACCTCTTGAATATAAAAATAATACATTTAACCTTTCCAGACTAGAAAATTGTATGGAAGTCTGGATTTATGCAGTGTGATATGTGCGAATTTTAGCCATGCAATACGCCTTGAAATCAATATTCTCAAATCGTTTGTCTGGCTAGAAGTTTAGGTTGAAACCTCGAGAGTATAAAAATGTTGCTGTATATTACAGCCAAAGAAATAATTTGAAAATATTGAATTCAAGCCCTATTACATGACAGAAATTTGGCTTATCCATATCGCACTGCATTTCAATAAAATCCAGGAGATCTGAATGTAAAGTAAGAATGGCGTCTTTTTTTAGTGAATCTGGCGCCTAATTAGGATTTATGTAGAGAGAATAGTTTTCTTTTAATATTTAAATTTGGCTCAAAAACTAAAAAAATAATTGTAGACTATTTACTGTGTCGCGAATTTTTTAATATAAAATACCAACAATTATTTATGTCTAAGGTCTAAGTATTGTATTTCGTATGTACTCCCTTCAGACTAGAAATACTCCACAGAAAATTTGAAACGTACTCCGTTTAAAGTTTTCAGAACGACAGCACTAGTTATGAGCACGGTGATTGATCATTGACCGCTTTTGGAGCGCTCAGCCGTACAATAGAGATATAAAAAATACGTAATGTTCAACTGAAAATGTACAAAGAATAAATTCTTTTTGATGTATTGGCATCAGTTGGCATACAAGTAAATGTGCGCGTGCTTATTGCCTGCACTGCAAAATATCGTGATAATTTCAAAATTTTTAAAATTCTTCGAATTCGTCAAATTTTATTATTTTAAAAACTTATTTTCTGAAATTGCTAACTTTTATGAAATTTTCGCAATTCTTCAAATTCCTGAAATTGTATATTCTTTAAGCCGGCATATTTTAAATTCAACTCGTTCAAAAATTTCATCAATTTAAACCCATGAAGATAATCAAAAAATAAAAATCAACAAAAACAAATCCATTACTCGCAAATGTTCGCAACGATTACATAAAAATCCGTGAAATTTTTAAGTTTCGTGAAATTCTCAAATTTTAGGAAAACTTTTAATTTACAACATGAATTCATAAAAATGTCTAAACTCCAAATATTATAAAATTCTTTGAATTCAAATCATCTATAAAATATTATCTTACGAAAAAGTTAAATTTCGTGAAATTTCTTAAAATTATAAGTCCCATATTGTAAATTCATTTCTAAAATCATACACAAATTTCAGAAGATTGTATGAGAATTAATGACCAGTTTTGATAATAAAAAAATCAATTCTCTTATTATGTACAGGACGCACAGTATCTAGCGAATTATGCTAATAAACGCTTACAATTCCCTTATAAAGTTGAAATTTAGTTAAGTTACCTTTGGGCGGATTACAAATAATGTTTATGACCAAGTGGAAAATTTAACTTTAAGTGAGACCATCTGAGCAAGGGAAATGTAAGAGATCGATCTATCTCGTTCCAAAATTTATAAAATAACCCAAAATTTCCGGAAATTATAGAATAATTGGAAATTTCTTACTAGAATTGTGAAATTTTCGAAATTTTTAATTTTTAAGTCACCAACAAAATTCGTCTGAATCTTTAGAATTTGAAAATTAAAATTTTTAGAATTGAAAGAGAATGCCAAAATCGTGTTTTAATTTGTATTTTTTGTATCTGAATCTAAATTTTTCAGTTATTTTTCGATGTTTGAAATTTTAAGAATTCAAAGGAGAATTTAAGTTTAGAACATTTAACCGTACAACTTTAAATTGTTATAGTTTGTCTAAAATTTCAACGTCGTAATTAGTTTTGAAAGAATTAGAATTTTAATTCTGGAACTGGAATCTGGAACCTCGGAAAATTACGTCCATATGTGATCTCATCTCATGTCAACTCAATCTAACCTCTAACTCAACTCCCAAATCAATCCTATACACTCAACCCCTTAATTCCTTATTCAATCTCCAGCTCAACCTCCAACTCAATCTTCAATTCAACATCTAACTCAATCACAATGCAATTCCCAAACCAATCACCTAATCAACGGCTAACTCACCAATTCAAATCATCTTTCAAATCTTAACCTCAAACACAACGAGTAACTCAATCCATGAATCAATCCTCAAATAATTCCCCAATAGAACTCAACTCAAGTAACTTCCAACTCAACCCCAACTCAACTTTCAACTCACGCCAAACTGAAATTGCATGCGTCCAAGAACTCAACACAATCCTAAGTTAACCTCTAATCGGACCCTTAACTCAATCTTGAACTTAACTCCAAACTTAACGTCCAACTCAATTTTCCAATCAACGCAGTTCGTACAAGAACTCAACTCAAAATAATTCAAAGTAACATCCAACTCAACCCTTAACATAACTCCAAATAAATCCCCAGCTGAACCGATGACTCAACCTCCACATATAAAATTTGGTCAACTTTTTAATATTGCCACGTGATTTTGGGTGGTCAACTCGTGTGGCAGGTACTCGATCCTCTTGAAGTAAAGGTTCCAAACCATAAAAATAGATTGTCGAATAAAATTTCAAATCGGACAAACTGTTCTCATGGAACACTCGGACATACAACGTGCAAAGCAAAATTAGTTGCTCTCAACATCCCCCTCTTCTCCAGTATAACTAATTGCACCCATTGTATATAATGTTTCTTTCGCTATCACGTTCAAGTTCTAATTTACTAGATGCCTCATGGCTCTGGGTTTCTTTGTTATCGAAACGAATAAATTGACAGGATTGTATAAGTCTTTGCTCGAAAAATGTTATGTCGATAGATCTTGTCCAATCCACTACAATTTAGTCATAACAAATGGTTAAATGTATCAAGAGAAGATTTTCAATTAGTTCTTCAGAAGGAAACACAAGCTTATGAAGAAGTGTACGAATAATATTTGTAATCTTTGATCGTAAATCTTTCCATGTTATTCCGTCCTTTCCTTTGTAGATATAACTTGTTACCGTTAAATCCTCCTTAATACTATTGAATGCAGATATTTCTACAACATCTTCTTCAGCAGCACTTGCTAGGTCCTTACCATGGACTTCGCTATAAGTTCAATGTCTTACTCCCGCTCTTGATGTTAATTTCGATCCAATTGATTTTACTCAGTTTCGTCGACAGTTTGTACTAATTGTATGATGTTATCCTGAGAGCCTAGAGAGCATTACATATTACCGTTACATACTTAATAGAAATCCCCTCAAATGGTTACGTGCAGTAACATGAACAAACACGATTTGAAATAATTGAAAACTCTGTAGTAGTAAGACATTGAACAAATCATTTAGCGAGTTTGCTATTGCGTCGGAAAGAGTAGAGAGTGTAAAACAAAATAAAACAATTTGTAATTTGTTGTTGGGTGCAAGCAAGTAGTGCTTTGTATCAGTTTGCTTTACTATGTCTACTCGCTCCTTATAAAGTGCATTGCGTATCGAATCGATTCACAAATAGGGTTTGTCTAAGTTCTTCATATAATAATATATTGTATAATTAGGAGGACAAGTAATGAAAATTGGCATCTATGCGATTCCGGTCAAATAATCAATGATAGGCATCGTTAACCATCTCCGAAAACCAAAGTAAGGTGTTGTCCACATTTTGCTCAATTTGTCTTCCGGTTTAGATTTCCTTCAAATGATTGTTTTTTAGCTGTAATATCGTCATCTTAAGTAGAAGGTTTGATATTTAGATTTAGGTACTGAGTTCGGTCCAATATTTTATAATTCAAACAAATTAGCTAAGCTAAATTATTTTGAAATGTTTTTTTTGAAGCGTCCAAACAAGTAATTTGATTTGTATCGAAAAAATTTTAATAAATAAATTTTTCCTATAATTATTACAAAAAATAACAAAATTATTATTTTGGCAAAAAATGTTACCCATCCCACCGTTTATTTAACATTTATCTTGATCACTGACCGAATCATTATTTATAACCGCGCACAGATAGACTAATTTTCATACAGACAAATTACTCTAAGTGAAATGTACATACATATCTTAAAATAGCTTTTACATTTCTATTTCTAAATAACTAAATTCATTTTTATTTCAACGATAAATTAATAATACATAACAGTATTAAAACTTAAATTAATTTTAAAACAAATTATGCATTTAAATTTATGTTTATGTGGTCTAAGGTAGATTTAGTATTCTCGCGTGTCTTAAAATCTTTGTTTTTTTGGGTTATTATTGAATTGCCAAAATCACCATAATGTCCTATAAATATAAATGGCATCGTGTACTCAATGTACTTCTTCCTTTCTGTGATATATGTAGTTTTTTTTGTTAATAAAGTGACGCGATTGTTCAAACATTGTGATCAGTATTTTGACGTCAGCCGTAAAATGTATCTAAATATATTCCGCATCTGGTGATTTATATATTATTTTATTAATACGATATCAAGTGGTCTAACTTAATAAAATCAACAACAATAAAATCTATCATGTGCACAGGCAGGCTGCCACACCATCACACAACAATTAAATAATAACTCTTCTCTATATTAAGACGTTGTTTTTCTTATCCACCCACCTAAACTTGATCGTAGGTAAAATTTAAAAATGAACACAAAAAATTTATTTTAAAACACATTTACAATTAAAAATAAAATAAAAATTGAAAATGAGACAAAAAATAAGAAAAACATTGGGCCAATGTCATTTGTAATTAGTAAGTCAATTTTTATTTATATACATACGACGATGACGACGTCTGCGACGGTGTATACAAACAAACAATCAAACAAAATCAAACTAAAATATTATTTGAAAGCGTTGAGAAAATGTGATACATGATCGATCATATTTACAATAATTAAAAATCAAATTTCAGGAGTTCAAGATGCTCGAGAATCACCAACGGTGACGCCTTTGAGCGCCAATCCAGCATATCAAATAGAATCAAATAATTATGAGGATTTAGGTATTTAAAGAAATCTATATAAATAAATGAATACTATGTGTGCGTCGTACGTGTGAGATAACATTTAGTTTTAAGCATTGGCTAACATTAATTTAAAAATATTTAAAAAAAAAAATTATAAATTAAAAGATTTAATTATTTTAAGTTCTTAAGCATGAAATATATTTGAATCCCATTTTATTCGTTCATCTGATGCCTCGCCTCAACGATGTTGGTCTAAATTGGATCACATCTCACAACTTACTGTTAATAAAAAATTGTCCTCAATAAGCAATCTGCAAGCTGTTATCAGGATGACCGGCCTTACCCCGATAAACATAGCTGTAACCCGTTTTTTGGGTAGTCATAGTCATCCTTTAGCCAGGAAAAATCTGATTTTAATTTGGTTTTATTTTAAATTTAATCAATCATGATATTTTATTGTCGTGATGAGTATCTGATACGAGAGATACACAACGCAGGCGATTATTGAATAATGAATTACACACAGGAAGGGAATTTAATTAGTTAAATTTATTCTAAAACTTCCACTGCAACCCAAAAAAAAATCGTAAATTATATTTTCTACCTTAAATGGCACCGAACACGACTCGCGATAATGAAAAATTTGTAAAACGTTTTTATTTGAGCTTAGAATTAAACAATTGGTTATCACCGTTAATGAATTACATGCAGGAAGAGAATTTATTAAGTTAAATTTACACAAAAACTTCTAATGCAACCCAATTAAAATTATTAAATCATATTTTGAAACCTTAAACGGAATCGAACATGACTCGCAATAATGATAAATCCATAAAACGTTGTTATTTGTGATTAGAATTACACAATTGGTTATCACAGTTAATGAATTACACGCAGGAAGAGAATTTATTAAGTTAAATTCACATTAAAACTTCTAATGCGACCCAATAAAAATTATTAAATCATATTTTGAACCACAAACAACATCGAACACGACTCGCGTTAATAACAAAGCCGTAAAACATTGTAATTTAACCTTAAATATACACAATTGGCTATAACAGTTAAGGAATTACATGCAGGAAGAGAATTTATTAAGTAAATTTACACAAAAACTTCTACTGTGACCCTCTAAAAATAATTAAATCATCTCGCGATAATAATAAATTTATAAAAGGTTTACACAACTGGTTATCACAGTTAATGAATTACATGCAGGAAGAGAATTTATCAAGTTAAATTTACACAAAAACTGCTAGTGCGACCCAATAAAATTTATTAAATTGTATTTTGGACCATAACTGGCACCGAACACGACTCGCGATAATAATAAATTTATAAAAGGTTTACACATTTGGCTATCACAGATAGTGAATTACATGCAGGAAGAGAATTTATCAAGTTAAATTTACACAAAAACTGCTAGTGCGACCCAATAAAATTTATTAAATTGTATTTTGGACCATAAATGGCACCGAACATGAATCGCGATAATAATAAATTTATAAAAGGTTTACACAATTGGCTATCACAGTTTTGCCCGATTTCACAAAAAAAGAAGTAATCTCTAGTTAAATAATGTTTCCTCCCTTTCTTCTTTTATTAAATTGCAATTTATTTCATAACACAAATTCAACGCATGCTAATTTTATTTCCTTTTTTACATGAATATTTTAACTGGAGAGCTAAATATTTAACTGCCCAATTCGTCGAGCTAAATTTTAGCTGAAGGCTAAATATTTCTATGTAAAAATCAAATATAATCAATTTGCATAGAATTTGTATTATGAAACAAAACGTAATTTTATAAAAGATGAAAGGGAGGAAATATTATTTAACCAAGGGTTGGATATTTTTTTGTGAAACCGGGCATTAGTGAATTACATAAATGCATTTTTCTAATGAGAATTAAATCCGAAAGTTTGATTAAATAGCGTGGTAGGGCACTGAATATGATTTTTATGACATAGCATAGAATTTTACGTTGTAAAAACGTTCACATAAATTAGCAGAGTTACCACAACATTGACCCCTACGTTTTAAAAAGTTTGCTTATAGAAACACTTGAATTAATAGTTGCTTTCCAATTGACCAACTGCAAGCACCCGCTAGCAAACTGCTAGTAGAAAAGTTTTAACCCTTGCTATGGTCGATTGGAACGATTAAAATGGATGATGTGAGTAAAAATACCCTATAAATCGTATATGTTTTGGAATTGCTGTCAAAACTTTGGTGCGGCGAACAATTAAAAATAAAAATGAAAGACAATGAGAAACAAACTAAGGCTTTAATTCATTTTTATGGAAACGGGTAGGAACATTACACTCAATAGTCAACGTAAAACTCAAATATCCAGTAATATTAATAATTACTTTCAATTAAATTTTTTTTTTAACAACGACGTTTTAACGTATTGACAAATGCGATAGAAAATTTTTTATTTTTGACATGAAAAACCGGTTTATCAAGCGGTTCAACACTCAACCGTCTAGCGGCGAAATTATGCGTAACTGCTTCTAACTGCTCGAAGATATTTTAATTTAATATTACTATAAATGTAATGACCCGCAAGAATTGTAATTCTAAATCATCGGCCTAAACCAACAAAGTCATCCACATATCACATTTTATTGCAAAATGATAACATCAAATTGTTTTTTCTACGTTTCTCGGAAACACTCGAGATAATGGTAGTAATTGTGTATATTCACAATATACACAATTACTACTTACTCGCCAAAATCACTGCTTCACACATCTAACAATTATAAAAGTTGTGTCTAATTTTTTTTTGTCGTTTTATTCAAAATAAAGCAAGCACACATTTTATTTATTCGACTGCTCTCCTTCGCGCTGTCCAGTTCACCATCGAATAAATCCTTCCGTTTTCTTTCTTTAGTTTTTACAAAAATTATTGAATTTATAGGTGTTACTAAAATTATATGCGTGCCATCTATTAAACATTCCAAGAAACAATTTTTATTTTAAAATTTAAAAAGAGTTTCGTTGTGATTTTTCAAAACTCTTACCCCCCAGACAGTCTCGACGCTGTAGCGCAGTCATGCATTAGCGCAAAAGTTAAATTACATCAAAATATATGCGAATTGACAAAGTCGACGGACGGAGCGCGCATTAGACCAAGTACTAAAATTAAATTATTTTCAATATTGCACGCAAAAACGAACTGAAGTGTCACATTGTGATGTCAAAAAAAAAACAAAGTGAAAGACATTCTAGGGAAGTAAAGTTATACAAATTAAAATGATGCCAATCACATTAAACGGTTTCATGTAACTAAATTATTAGTTATTAACTAGATTAGTGGATTTTATACTACGACGGAAAATTTAAATTGGTCAAAAAAGCGGTTTACAAAATAGGATTTAGAGCCATCAAAGTATGAATTTATGGCAATCAAAAAGGTTTATTTCATGTTAAATAGATTAAGATTACTTTAATATCAAAAACGTGCGTCGAGATTGTCAGTAAAATTTTTATTTTTACAATACTAAATTAATTTTTACCTTCTGTGCGTAATTCCGTCTCCTTTCCGTCGACATTGTCTCTACTTTTACACTAAATTGTATTTTCTCACCCGATCCAAATGCCACAGGATTAACCAACACCACTGTGCCATTTGGTCGGTCTGCCGAATTAAATAAATAATGCTCGAACAATGTAATCGTGATGAGGCCGTACGGCACCTTTGTACATTCGAACAATGAAGATTTTGAAGCAGTTGTATGTTACATCAGGTCATGATCGTCACAATATTTTGGTTTCATTAGTAGTAAAACATGAAAATTTATTCAGATCAACTTATCCAAAGTCATTTGGCAAACCTCTCATAATTTATTAAAAATAATTTTCAGTTCAAGAGGAAGCAAATAATTAAATTTCCGAAATTACAAAATTTCATTTACTTATAAGCGTTTAATAACCACCATCAATTTTCATAAATCTTTTAAAATTGCAAAAATAAATTTAGACATTCAAGGTACACACCACGTAAATACGATAACAAAAAAGAAAACTGTTCGGTTTTATACTATAAAGAAAATCTCATTTTCACCATGTCAAAAATTCACAAAAAACAAAAACCAATAAAAATCTCAACTTAACAACTATAAATGTTTAATCTGGCACAAAACAGATGGACGAAGCTTATTGCGTCCATTACATACAATAAACATATTTCACAAACTTGACCTTTATATCGTGTTGCTGTTATTTATTTTATTTGAACACCTAATCAATCATCTAATAAATATTACTAATAATTAAATCTTTTAATTGTAATTATTTATTAATTAAGGAATGCGTCCATTATAAAGATGATTAATGCTCTCGAATAAATGTACACAAAATATAAAAATATTTTGTTTACTTATTAAATTATTTATCTAATTAATAAAATGTTTACCTAATTAAAGATTTAATTGAAACTCGTGTCCGCAAAAAAATGTTGTTTTCAAAATGAAAAGAAATTCTCTATAACTGTTTAATACAAATCAACTACAATCTTTTGTTCTTTTCAATCAACAATTCACCGTTACCCGTGTGTGTCTATTATTGTTTGATTGATTTTAGCTCAAGAATTTCATTTATAATTAAAAAACATTTTTTTTTTTTTTTGTTAATGCTTCACAGAAACTTCATATACATACGCACAATTTCAGAGGTCAGGTCGAATTACGGCACCGGCCACAGTTATTCCAAGGTTTCGTAAATATGGTGTTGATGATTTCCATTTCTTGGCGGTGCTCGGTAAAGGAAGCTACGGAAAGGTAAAATAAAAATGTTTAAATTTTCTTTTTTATTTATTAATTGGTTTCATAAATCTCTTCCATCTAGGTGCTACTAGCGGAACTAAAAAAATCGGAATATTACTATGCTGTGAAATGCTTAAAAAAAGATGTTGTCCTGGAGGATGATGATGTTGAGTGTACACTAATTGAAAGAAAAGTTTTAGCATTAGGAACAAATCATCCATATTTGTGCCATTTATTTTGTACTTTCCAAACAGATGTAAGTACATATAAATTATACATGTGTCAACTATAAATATGTATATAAAATAGTTTCTATTTTTATCAAAATAATATCAAAATGAAATCTAAAGTGAAAAACCTTGATCTATATTTAGACCAAGACGGAAGAATACGGTACAATGGTATTTGATATTGAAAATTAATATTTTGACTACCGTTGATACATAACCGCGTGCACCTAATTTAAATCTCCGCGCCATTATTAAACCGCGTGATTATAGACAAAATGTTTAATGTATGATGTAAATGATTAAATCATCAAATTAACTGTTAATTAATTAGGTTTATACCCTTTACATGCAAAAATAACCATATTTATTTAATTATTTATAAATAATTTTGTTGTGCTCTGCCAACAAATCCTTACGTAGTTTTATACTTATGTGCTTGCCACGAAATAGAATCGAAATTATTTAATTGTCTTGGGTTATTAATTGATTGTTATTATTTTGGGAATGACGTCACTTGTTTGGGACACCTTTTGATTTTTGTTCGGAAATTTTGTAAATATTATTTTATGAGTTTAGTGCCAAAACTATGTATTTTTCTGCTAGATACATAGATGATGCATCTTAAATTTTATATTTTTAATATTTTTTAAAGTAAAGGACAATCGCCTTCATAAGTAATTTATTTGGTACCTGCAATCATTGACAAATTGTTCAAATTATTTGCGAACTGCGCCGAACTTGATAACTAAATGTCTTCCTTTTCTTTCATCATTGGCTTCAGAAAATACTAGCATACACACCAAATGAGCCATTCCAATCTTTGAGTCTTTCGTTTTGTAATTTTTTCAGGTTTATATCCCTACTCAAAATATTTCGACTTAGAAAGACCAGAACAGTTATTAATTCTCGCAATATACATATTCTTCATTAAAATACTATATAAAATTCGTTTGGTTTCAACAATTATCACTTCTAGAAAAATTTCAAACCCGCTACCTTGATTCATCATTTGGATGTGCTGCAATTAATTTATTGATCATCAAATATGTTGATTAAGTCAGATACCAAATTTCAATGAAATTGGTGCATAATTGCAGAAGTTCCATTTGGAGCAGAGATGGAATTTAAAACCAAATAAAACTTGGCCAGAATTCAACAAATATCGTCGTCAATAAATACAAAACATAAATGATAAATAGATTTACTAGTTACCCATCACCAAATGGAACATCCATGTTTGTCAATGTGAAATTTTATTTCTGTGTTCGGCTCGCATTTCTTAAGTAAAACAAGAGCCAAACTCAAGAAATATTGCAGACGGATTACGGTTGGTATAAAATTGATTCTTCTTCAAAAAATTAGATTTGGCAATTCTGCTGTGGCCAATTGGCAAAATCTCTAGATAGGTTGGGAACGATACTTCGACAAACGAAGTTAGAAGCCCCTGACGATCCGCTAAAATTAGGGATGTGATTTTTGATATTGGGATAGCTTCTAGTTAATTCTTGTGTAAGTGGCCAATTGGCAAATCTCTAGAATCAAAAACCGCATGAATGATATGACATCAAACGAAGTTATAAGGCGCTGACGATCCGGAAAATTAAGGGAGGTACTTTTGATGCTGGAATTTCTTGTTACAAAACCGCAGATTTTTTTATTAATCTAATTTTGGTTGGGAACGATATGACATAAACGAAGTTATAAGCCCCTAACGATCCGCTAAAATTAGGGATGTGTTTATGATACTGGGATTGCTTCCAGCTACTTCATTATGTATGTGGTCAATTGGTAAAATCTCTAACCAATTGTTGTTTAGAACGATGTGATACCAAACGAATCCCTGACGATCCGTAAAAATAAGTGATGTGTTTTTTGAGACTGGGGTAGCTTCTAGTTACTTCATTATGTAAGTGGCCAATTGGCAAAATCTCTAGGATCAGATCAACAGAATTTGGTATTTAACTAATTTTTGTTAGGACCGATATGTCATCAAACAAGGTTGTAATCACCTGACGATCCGTAAAAATAAGGGGTATTTTCGACACTGGGGTAGCTTCAAACAACAACGTGAAATTTTTACGGAATCTTCTCCAAAATATTTTAGTAAGAAAATAAGTACATCTTGGACATGACATTAATTGGGTCAAAACAACATTCAAGAATCGTCAATTACGAAGGGAGTGAGAAAGTAATCAGAAAGTCAAAAACAAAAGAACATTTTTCATGTTTTTTCATGTCGTTTTTTGTTTTAACTTTTTTGTTTCAGAAAAAATTCACAAATTGTGAATGAAAAAAAGAGAAAAGACTAAAAGTAAAGAACCAACCCGAGAAACAAACCCAAAATATTTCTATAATTTATGGTAAATTTTCATAAGTTACTACAAAATTGCGTCAAGAAATATTCAAAATTAGTAAACTTTACAGTAAAAGGTTATTAAATCTAAGGCCTAGGTAGTTTTTTTTGTCTCAGAAATGTTTATTCGAGCTATCTCGTTTTAGCTTGTTTAGCTTATGCAGAATTCTCGCAAAGGCAGAGATATTTACACATAGAGCAATAAAGGCATTCCAGATTTTAGAGGTTTGTTTGCTCAGTGATCTTTTATGAAATATGTAAAAATATACATACAAATAGGCACAAATATTATGGGACCCAAAATTTTTTTTAAAATAATCGGAGCACAATTGCACATTGTAAGTTTTTGGTCCAGAATTTGAGGGCTATAGCTCGTTGATTTTCTACGAAATAATTAAATTCGAATTCGCTTCAATTCGTTCCAATTATAGAATAAAATATTAAATTAACAATCCTACATTATTAATCTCCCAATTATCCTTTATCATTTCAGAGTCACCTATTCTTTGTGATGGAGTATCTAAACGGTGGTGACCTCATGTTTCACATACAACAAGCCGGACGATTTCCAGAACCACGTGCAAGATTCTATGCCGCCGAAATTATATCTGGTTTGAAATTTTTACATAAAAAGGGCATTGTATATCGGTAACTACATACTGACACCTATTGAACATTACGTGGAACTAAAACATAAATCCTTTATATTTGCAGTGATTTGAAATTAGATAATGTATTATTAGATTTTGACGGACATGTTCGGATAGCAGATTTTGGAATGTGTAAATTGCAAATATATTTGGAGAAAACAGCTGATACATTTTGTGGTACACCTGATTATATGGCACCTGAAATCATTAAAGTAAGTTTCTGCTGCGATCAATGTTGCTTACAAGTAATATTAATAAAATATAATTTTTTTTTTAAATACAGGGTGAAAAATATAATCAAACGGTTGATTGGTGGTCATTTGGAGTTTTACTGTATGAAATGTTAATTGGTCAATCGCCATTTAGCGGCATGGATGAAGATGAATTATTCTGGTCGATTTGTAATGAAATTCCATGGTTTCCAGTTTATTTAACACAAGAAGCTTTAGAATTAGTTAAATCACTCTTAGAAAAAGATGCAACTGTACGTTTAGGTGCGCCATTCTGTGTAAAAGGTGATATTACGGAGCAACCATTTTTCCGACCTATACATTGGGAACGTTTAGAGGCACGTGGCCTAGAGCCCCCATTTAAACCACAAGTTGTAAGTATTTTTATTTGTTTTTCATATCAAGACCCGATTTATTCTAACATAAAATTCTATATACTTCGACAGCGTCATCCACTAGACACACAGTATTTCGATAAGGCTTTCACACGAGAACGTGTACGACTAACACCCATCGATAAAACCATTCTCCAATCAATGGATCAACAGCAATTTGAAGGTTTCTCATACACAAATCCAAATGCAACTCTGACGTAATAAACTATCAAAGAGCAGTACACTCGTACATAATGTTATGTGATGTTGTATACAAATAAACCAAATTTTATATTTTACACTTTCTAGTCCTTTAATATTATAAAATTCTTAATTTGTTTCTTATTTTATTTATAGCATAATGTTTAATTAAATGATTTTTACAAAATAACTCTCGTTAAAATTTATTTCTCATTATTTTAATAATAAACAAAACGTAAAAAAAAAACTGTTAGGTTATAATTTAATTTTTATACTCTTTAATTAAAATAGGTTTTATGAAAAGTCCCCAGCTTAAAGAAAAATTTATTTAATTTTAATTAAAACAATTAAAAAATTATTATTATTATATTTATAGAAGGTATATTTACACAAATACAAACAAAACAAATATATATTAAATAAATTAAATTTGTAAAATAAAGAAATTTTTAATTAAATAATTATTTGTTTTAGAGAAGACCAAAATTCTGATTTTGAGTCAGTAAATTTAGTCCACCGTCTGGAATGAGGTTTATACAATTGACACACTATGGATTTCGTAACCAAAATTTCGAAACCCTAATTTCCCAAATTAAAATTGGTGACAGTGAGTAATATTTACCTCTACCTTTACAAAATAAGGCTTTGCAAAATATCTGTGTTAGCGCTGTTTGCATTAAAATGTAAAGAAATAGAAAAAAATCTGCATATAGAAATCATTGTAGTCCTAACCACTCGATTGACCACTCGAAAATTGTCGACAGTAACATTTTTGGTAATTTCGCAACAGAAGAACTTAACGGCAAGAAATTGGTTAGTAACTTTTGAAATAAGATGAGGAAAAATTGCGAAATTACCAAAATAGTTACTGTAGACAGTTTTCGATCTTCTAAGAGTTGATAGTGGCAGAAACTCTCGAGAGCGTTCTCCTTAATGTAACCCTTATGACAGGTTCATTAGTAGAGAAACCTACTGTCAATAGAAAATAGCCAATCTCCAGTCAAATAATATTTCCTCTCTTTCTTCTTCGGCGGGCCATTTAATTACTTTAAAGCAATAACACATCAAGAAAGACGGACGTTTTTTGGAAGCGTTCGATTTGCAGCTGCATTTTCTTCACTTTGGCGAGCTATTTTCACTCTTCACTAAAAATACTCTCACTTTAATATGGTGAAAATAGATTTTCCAAACTAACTTAAAGGGTGTAGGATTCTAACACGAAATAGAAAAATCGTCAACAAGGAAAAGTGGATAGTGAAAAATCCACTGATATGCTTGTAACATGACTGGAGGCGTGTAAAGTTCTCATAAACAATCAAATCCAGGCAGTTAACAGAATATAACCATTTAGATGTTCAGCCGGTCCGGGGTGGGCGTCTTCTGAACATCTAAATTATCCTTGATAGATCGCAAGAGGTAAGGAAATTTATCAAAAGGAAAAAGGTAAACGGAAAAAACGAAAAGACCACCAGTTGAAGAAAACTAACCACGTATGGACCATATATAGTCACTTTAATTCCAAAACGAAATATTAAAATACTAGGAATAGTTACAAATTATTAGGGGTGAACAAATTAAAACCCAGAAGAATTCAATAGTCCAGTTTAAAAGCGAAAGTTATGTCCACAGTGAATCGGCCAAATGATGTATGCAGTAGACCTTTCAGCAATATAAATTTTTGGCAGCGTCAATCACAACGCACGCAGGCAACAAGGCAAGGTATCTTTAAGAACTAGGAAATATCAACCCTGAATCCTCCAGCGGTTATTACGCAACAAACTATGCCGGAATCCGGCAAGCAAGCTCCGATCGTACTAGCTTCACCTCAATTTACCACAATACCAAAATCCCTCTAGCATCCGAGGTAAAGCCAAGTCTTTTCGCGTTCTGGACAACGTGTATGACAACATGGAGAATACTTCCCACCTGACTATGTCGTTCACAGAAAGGACAGATATGATTTTGACAGCAGGCTTAGAGGGGGCGGGGCATCGTGAGCAGGTAGGTTGATAATCAATTTCTTCGACTCAGTTGTGATGCCATCAGTGCGTCCTAATGATCAACTTTTCATTGTGAGTGACTTGAATCTGCCCGATATAGCTTGGCTATATCGTTAAATATACGTCCTTACATCGCTTTCCACTGACGAAAAGGCATTATACGTTATCGACTGCTTTGCTAAGATGTATCAACCAAGCAGCTAAACCGTAATAGCAACAGTCAGGGGAAATACCTGGACCTATTATTGGCCAATGACATCATGCATTCCGAGGTTTCATCATGTCTGGGTTTCACGGGCTCCCAGAGCATCTAACACACACCGATTATGTAAAATATATTTCAGGTAAATTGAGCAACTGATTGAAGAGAAATGTCGACTACCTTCTCAGGAGTGGTATTGAAAGACACGTTCCTTTGGTAAAAAACCAACCCGGTTTTCAAGAGCCGTGGTACAATAATAGATTGTTACATCTGGAGAAACGCCGCATTATGTTCCATTAATGATACATACGGTACGGGGTTCAATTTTATCACGATTTTGATAAAGCCCGCACAAACAATTTAAAAGTTTAAATTGGTTTTTATATAACCAATACATTGTGCGAATCGAGGATTTGATATCTAGCCTAGGTTGGTTTTCCGTCACCTATGTCTTACCAGAACTCCGTCGCTAGTTATCCCTCGGAGATCTGCAATTTGTTTGCTAGCTTTTTTGCCTCAGTATACGAATTAGCTATGATGTCTCCTACCATGTCTTTAATAAATGCTCACAGTTCCGAGGACTTTAATTATTTTAAATTTACTGATCAGGAAGTTCGTGATTGCTTGCTTAATCTTGATGTTAATAAGGGAGCTAGTCACGATGGTATTCTGCCAATCCTTATTAAGCATTGTGCCGAGAGTTTGCCCCATCCAATGACCTTCATGTTTAATGAAAGTTTAGGTAGTGATTTTTTTCCAGCGCCTTGGAAAATTTCCTGCCTCCATCCCATTTTCAAGGTGGGTAGATGAAACGAAATAAGTAACTATCGGGGAATTTCCATTCTTTCCGTCGTACCCAAGCTATTTGAATCTACGGTTTATCACGTGTTTTGTCCAGGCAGATCCACAGTGACAGTTTAAATTCCAGGCAGCAACTAAACGTTGTTTATACTGATTTTGAGAAAGCTTTTGATAAGATCGACCACTCGCTCCTTATCACCAGATTAACGAACTTAAATTATCAGTTAATCACAATTGAATGGTTGTGTTCTTACCTTTCTAACCGCTGGCAATACATTAGGATTTTGGATTCTACTTCTCAGATATTTCGCGCAAAATCTGGGCGTACCTCAAGTGTAGTTACATTGGCCCATTACTATTTACATTGTTTATCAACAATATGGTTGACTGCTTTGAGTTTGCCAGCTGCCTGCTGTTCGCCGATGATATGAAAATGTTCGCCCGGGTCAACAGCGAGTCGGATCACGTGAAGCTGCAAGATGATTTGAACAGATTTTGTAGCTGGTCAATTAGTAATAGACATCAATATCGTCTGTATATAATGAGGATGTTGACAGAGTGGAGTTCGTACCCGATCTGGATATAATTTTTTCAGCCGATGTATAAGTGACATCTGACAATCCAGACATATTAACTCCAACTGGAACTGTAAGGACTTTACTGACTCGATTGCTCTAACATTCATTGTACGGTATTATCTTCTTCTTGTCACTTTCCTTCTGATAAAATAAAGGGTCTTCAGAAGCAGTTTGTTTTATATGCACTTCCATGTCTACAGTCTGCATGGTCTGTTTAATATGTTTTTCCACTCTACCAAGATCGCTGTAACCTGTTAAGCTTCGGCATTGTTCATTCGCGATTTTTTCAGTTCTCGAATCGATTGTATCGAGCTGCTTGCACACTTAAAACTTTACGCTCCAGTACGTCAAATGCGTTCACGCGATGGACTGTTACTCGTCAAGCTGGTATCTACAAATTACTGGGGCTGTGGATGGAACGCAATAATTTCGTTACATGCTACTATTGTGGTTTTTGATAACTCTAACAATAAATTTCGATAATTGCAATTGTTGTACCAATTTAAATTTGGACTGTTCGATTATTCCTATAAATTTCACAGAAAATTCCATTTTATTAAAAACCCTGAAATTCGAGTACCAGGTCTGTAAATATGTAACCGGAATTTTTTAGTAAAGAGTACACGTTCATCGTATTGCCCATTATTAGTTATACATTTTTCCCGTCTTTCTGCCAATGCGTGGATGCCAAAAAGCTGTTCTTCTTTTGAGGCAAACCAATTTTCGAGCCATTTTCGTAGTAAGTGAAGTGCTCCTCAGCAAGCCCCGTCGATGCAAATAAGTGTTAATCGGACGGAGTCAAGTCTGACGAGTAAGCCACATGTGAAAATATCTACTAATTAACTACTTCCAACGTTTCCTTGACCGGTTTTGTTTTGTGTGACAGTGCATAACCATAAAGCAAAATCACTTTGTCTTGCCTTTTCTTACGTCAAAATTACCCCTTTTGAATTTATTAAACCACTCATAGAATTGTGATTTACCAAGAGCATGCTGTAAGCATCGACAAGCTGTTGGCAGATGTCAAAAGAAAACAATGGCGCCCATGACGCCTGGATTATGTCCAATTAGAAATTGTTTAACCGATTATATCGAAATTAGTCATTTTCGATGGATTTTAAGCGACTTTTCGATAAAATTGTAGAATATGACGGATTGACGGACTCTGGAATGGAATTGGGTTATTTCTTAGAATTTGGCCAGTTAGAATGGAACTCGATTACAATAAAAATCGAGATGTACGATGGAAATGGTGTTCTAGTAATTTTTATAATATTGGATGTGGATGCTGGTTTTTTCTTAACCTTAAAATCATATCAAATAAACACCAATATTTTTATATATTTCCCTTATCTAGGCTTTATTATATTTACACATAACAAATGCTATTCCCAATAAACTTACTTACTTATGTATATCATTCGAAACAATTTATAACAAAATTAAATTAATTTAAAAATAAATAAACACAATTTTAAATTAATTTTATATTAAACAAAATTTATCCAAAATTTTGCCAATTTTCCTTATTCTTAACAATCGGATCTTTATTCTAATGTACGATGATCTAATCATCGTATAGATAAAGAAACAGTCTGTATTGTTAGATCTGTGCACAATTATCTTCAATTAATTAAAATTCACCAAATTGTATGATAAAAAGTGTTCGTGTAGTTTATATGTAGTGAATGAAAATCATATTTACATGCTTGTGTTGTGTTTCTAATAATTACAAATAAAATTTAACAATATGGGGGGAGGGGGCGAATGTAATAATTTCCCGCGTAATGTTGGAAGCAGTTTATGCCTCTATACATTTCTAATTCAGAGTAGTGTATGGTTTATGATTTTAGATGATTATGATGATCGATGATGTTTGGTGAAATTTTAATTTTCCATTCCTTAATAAAAAAGACAAAAAAAAAATCAAACAGTTAAAATAAAAAATTTCAGCAACTATCATAATCTGGAAATAAATCATAATATTTAAGCTTTTCTCATAAATCATTCGATTCCGATCGCGTTATTTTATTTTTGTGTGGGCACATGCCACAACAATCACTCTCTGAATTTGTTCTATGCTATTTGACCGAACATTTTGATTTGATTGGTGGCAACGATTGTGGTAATGGTGTTGTACGTCGCATTGTTAATATTTTTTTTTGTCGCGATATATCTTTTCGCATATCCGACAATTTCTTTTCCATTTCACGTTTTCGCTGTAATTTTATAAAACAAAACAAAAAAAAAATGTTTGATGCAATTGAAATTTATAAAAGTTGCATGATTGATGGTGTCTACTCACCTTAATTTCGTGCTCTAATTTTTGTTCCACAACATAAATTTTCTTTCTCAAATCGATAATACTTTTTATGAGGCGTTCGGCAGCATTCCTTAAATTTGCCATGTACGATGGTCGACAAACGCTTGGTGCCGTCGATGATTGGCAGCTCATTGTCGTCGATGTTGATGGTTTTTTTAAATCATGCTGCGATT
Source organism: Tipula vernalis (assembly GCA_958295665.1). Lineage (NCBI taxonomy): Eukaryota > Metazoa > Arthropoda > Insecta > Diptera > Tipulidae > Tipula > Tipula vernalis. The sequence continues at coordinate 456,998,730 of OY282558.1, read as the reverse complement.
GTGATAACGATGGTGGATTGGTGTGGCATGGTTTATGTTTTGCACAACCCTCTATGTGCCACTGTAAATGTTCAATTTGATGCATAAGCCGATTGTGTTCTTTACACAGTTCATTCCCTTTATTTTCCAATTCCACCAAATATGCTTTTCGTGTCTGATCATACTAAAATTTGTATGCGGGAATAAAAAAAAAATTTTTGATTTATTATTTCACGTGAATTTTTTGTATTTAGTTGGGGGCTGGGTTTGTGTATGTGTGGTATACTAACAACAACTATAAAGTAATTTTGCTTTCATTTGTTGTGTGCATAAAGTTTTAAAAGCTTTTATAGAGTATGTACAACGAATTGTATAAAATTATTCAAGTTTATAAAAATTTATTTTCTGCATTCACAGTTGAACCACACAAGTACTATATAGTAAAGGAACTTGAGAGGGTATGAGAAGAATATAGGAAACCGAAATAAAAAAGCTCAATTAAACTTTTTAATGTTGTATGTTGTTTTGGTTGAACTATACACAAGACACGATATAATATGTTCAACATGATATCATGCTCGCTCATTAAAATGTACAGAACACAAATTAATTATAGACTGTTAAACATAAATAAATACATAACAAAGATGTCTACATACCTCTTGCCTTCGTTCAGTTTCGTCTTTCTGCATTTTTGTGAATTTCAAACTTAAATTCTTGTAATTGGATTCGATTTCGTGACGTTCCTTTAAAACAATATTTATTGCTTCCAGTAAATGTATTTCTGGAAAAGCATAAAAATAAAATTGATCAACATTACGAAAATGGGTCACGAACTATATATTTTAATATTTTTGGGTGTGGATTATTATTAAACGCGCGGTTCCCTCTTGTATGCGGTACTAAATTTAGAAAATTACACAAAAATCAATGCGGATATGTTGTCAACGAATTTTGGTAATTTGTTTTTAGTTCTTTAATTTATTTATTTATTTATGTTTTGTTCTCAATGGAAATTTGGTAAAATTATGATTGTACCAGTCGGCACGAATACCTGTGGTTGGGCTGGAATGGTTTTGGGTTGTGCATTTTTGTCCAATGTTTTTATCGCTCGATTCGTTTGCAACAACAGAATTGATTTCGCGGGGCAAATTAAAACTATATGCATTATACGTTTAGATCTTTAGCAATACAGATTTCAATTTCTCGTTTGAAATTTTAACGAAAATCGTCCTTAATTAGACTTAGATCATATTATGATAAAGCTGGAAGCTTAAAGCACTAATAAATTTCGGTTGTTCGAAAAAGTGCTACTGCCGAGTGAATGATGAATTGTACATCGTAGCCAAAAAATCAAATAAATTTCTCATTCTCATTAGTCATAGAACGAGAATTTGCCTTTGAGATGTTGGATATTATTTCGGCTTCTAAGGCTTCTAGAATAAATCCTAGGAAGCAAACGGCTCGACAAAATCCCAAATGTGTCATTGCGCTGGATGACCTGATTACAGTGCATTGTTTGTAAAAAAATCATGAACTATGGCATCTCCTATTAGTCGTATTGCTTGTGACTTAAAAAATCACAAATGCAAAACGCGCATTTGGAATGCTCAGACGACTTTTCCACGCAAAAATGCTAAACATAAATGTAAAATTATTCGTTACAAAACATTAATTAGACCAATATTAACATACGGATGTTAGATTTGGTACAATATAGCACCCAGCTATATGGAAAAAATGCAAGTTTTTGAACGAAGATGCTTCAGAGTTTGCCTCAATAGGTTTCTTAGTAAATTTACCGCTACTTTACAAATATTGATGAGAAGACTACTGTTGCCAGTTTTTTTACTCTTAATGTATATAGTGCTGTACATTTTCAAACTGATTCATCTAACCATTTTTCCGGACCGATTGATCAAAGTTTTTAAAAACAATTACAGGAACAAGTGTATTGTTCCTAAATCTTATGTGTAATCAACTAATCATCATCAAAATAAAATAACCAATTTGCAAAATAGTGCAAAAAGTCGAAACAATTTGGTTGTTTTATTTTGATAATGATTACACAAAAGTTTAGGAATAATACACTTCTTCCTTTAATTGTTTTATAAAACTTTGAAGAAGGGAATTTTCCATCTCTGTACGACTTTTTTTTACAAAGATATCAGCTCTTCAAAAAACACTAAAAAAATTGAAAAAAAATTAACAGGTTTTACATAATGATCAGCGTTGCTATATTGACAGTTTTTCCTGTAAATCACAGTTTTTAGCTAAGTAATATGGGGGAACCACCGAGTCAGTAACAACTTAACAAGCCAGAAACTGCATGTTACTGAACAGCAAACCTTTAAGAACTTTTCGTTTAGTTCATCTGTCACTTAACAGAGCGAAATTTAACGCGCAAACTGAAGGATATGTCAGAATACATCAAAATTTTTACAGCACACCTATCCTAAAAATAAAAAATTTTCCTATTCACATTACAATTTGAATACTACATTTGTCACTTGCTACGGATCCGGTGGCCGTTATGTCAAATATTCTATAAGAAAATAATTTCGTCAAATTCTTTAAGGAATCTTACTGATTCGCTGGTTACCCACCCCTTTAGGCAGTTTCCCACTTTTTCTCTATTGTAAACCGGAAAATTTCACAACAATAAGCATCTTGCCTTCAAAAATCATAAAATTATGACGCTTTGCCGCTGTAATTCTCGAGACACGGACAGAATGTTAGAGCTCGACGTAAAATTTCTTTTAAAAACCCCAAGAAACGGAAATTTAGATCATTTAAAGTGCCAACTAGAAGAAAACGGGAATCGAGATTTTCATTATTTTCATTCTAACAGCTTAACAAATCGTCATGTGAGTTCTACCTTGCTACAGACCATTTTTTTTTCGCAAATGAGTTATGAATGGATTCTTTTATTTTCGAGCAAGCTCTTTCAGGTTCTCTTCACTAGATTGCCTATCTCGTACAGTTTCTGATTTGTTTAATTCAAATGTTGTCCTGTATAAGATAAATCCGGTTATTTTCTCCAATATTTTTTACTTAATTCGTCCTTATCTCTTCCCTTAAATCCTCTTTTTATAAATTAATTAATTTTCGAGAAAATATTCTTTATACAATTAAACATTTCTTTACGTGTGTCCCATATCCAAAATTTTTCTCAAATATAATAAAAAAAAAAAAAATTGTTTAACATTTTCAAAGGAACTCTATCATTTTTGGCATTAGAAATAAAAATTTGGAATTCAAATTTAAACAAATTTTCAAGCTCCCTAGCATCAACTTTCATTTTTCTTGCTGAACTTTATAAAGAAATGTCAAGCACTTATATAAAATTTGATCAACATTAGACATTTTTAGGAGGGTTAATGTTTTTTTGAAAAATTTTGAAAATAGCAATTGGACAAGATAGAACTCACATGACGAAATGTTTATAAACATATGCCAAGACAATGAAGCGGCGATGGTCGGTCGTTGACGCCCGAAGAGGATAGACGTGTTTTTTGTTGTCCTCTTTGTAAATTTAATTTAATTTTGTTTATTTTAAATATGTAAAGTGTTTAAATTAATTTATTTTGTGTATACATATTTAATTAATTAATTAGGGAAGTTGTGGAAAAGTGGTGTGAAATTTTTTTGTACATATCTACGAGTACATATTATACGTATATTGATCGAATTTAACTAAAAATTTCATCTGTTATGTGATTGTTATTATTATTATTAGTTTCGTGAGTGTTTAGTGAGTGTTTTTGTGTTAAATTTCGTGTGCAGAAACATTTTGATAGTGCAACATGAACAGACGTGTTCAAAAAAAAACACTAACGATACTCTCAGTTATCGTTATACAGGTATTTTCTCATCACACATATTGGAATACATACTCGTATATAAATATGTGTGATGATGAAATTGTGCAAAATTTTTTCTTTTTATTTATTAAATAATATTGCGTACTACATACATACATTGAATGTACAACATTTTGCGATCGGTGCGTGTGTGTGTATAAAATTTATTATTGTATTGTAATGAATATCGGTTCTATTTAGGTTGTGTTGCTTATTTCTAGAAATGCTGTTGTTTATAGGAGGAATTTTCGTCAGATTTGTGTGTATACAGATCAGTGCTGTCGCTCTGAAAACTTTAAACGGAGTGAGTTCCAAATTTTCATGGGAGTATTTCTAGACGGAAGGGAGTGCATACGAAGTGAAATACGTAGTTAGACCTTAGACATAAATAATTGTTGTTTTGTGTTTTAAAAAATCACGATCCAGCAAATTATATAAAAATTGCTTTTGGTTTTTGATCCAAATTTAAATATTAAAAGAAAACTGTTTTAGTTATTGGTTTAGAGCTCTTTAAAAAGCTGTTTTACTATTAAAGCGTTAAGTTCTGTTTACTGCGAGCTAAATAGTTTTTAATACGGGCCACAACTCTCCACAAGATCACAGACATTTTTAACAGATCACAGACATTTTTAGGTTATCGTTTTGAGACTTTTAAGTTTTTGTCGTAGAGAAGAGTACCGATCGGCGAAACCGGCAGTGAAATTTTTAATTTTTAACTATTTTTAAATGCTACTATTTGCTAAATGACTGCAGAAACTGTCTTACAATATTATTTTTATATAGAGGTGTTAATCTAAGCTTAAAGAAGGATTTGAGTTTATTGTAAATTCAAACCTACATACATCGTTTTTGTGCGGCAAGGCTGAATGACCTCATAATTTGTCTTGCAGCGTAATTTTTGTATTCAGTAGGTACTGAATCTAAATATTTGGTCAAAGCTGATGAATTATTTTGGTAGAATCAGGTAGTCTTTGTCATGTTTGAATTTATCTGAAGTTGTAAGTTTCATTTCACAGGATACACACACGGAAAGAAAGAACTACTTCCATGAGTCAAAAAACATACAGATTCAACACTAATTTGGCACTAAGAATACTTTTCATTAAATTATGATTTGTATCTTCAATTTTGATTTCAAACTATTAGCGCAAATTTACATTTAACATTGCACGATTTATTATTTTAGTTTTTGATTGCCGTGTTGCATGTTGCTAATTTAAGAACTTAATTCATATATTGGTAATTCATTCTTCTATAGTATTCATTAAAATTCTTGTGCTAAAAAGTTATTAACTAAAATACGAGTAATTATACAATCTGTTTAATTCAAGGACAGTATCAGAGCCTTCTAGAGTATAGAGCCATAATCTTAATGACGTATTTTTTAGAAGCTTTTTTAGTGGTATAACTTTTCACTGATTTCCATAGGAATCCATAGTAAAAAATGGTGTTTTTTAGCTTCAATTTTTTCAATGAAAAAAGCAAAAATATTATAAAATGTTTATATAAAAGTTGTCTACATATCTTTAAGAACAATATACAAGAAGGCCATATTGGTATTAAGTAAATATTAATTGCAGAAATATTAAAATTAAATTATTTCTAAAATATATTTTTTCGAACTTTCATTTTGAAAAATACATCAAAGTTGGCTCTGACAAATTAAAATAATATGTACTTGCTAAATTTATCTTTAGTTTTACTAGTGTACGTAAGATGTCTAAATGGTTACAGAAAAATACGAAAAAAAGTTTAATCCCAAAATTACCAAACGTTCCTATATTTTGTGAATTTGTTTTGCTTTTCCTACAATTTTAAAACTTGAAATTTCCCCAGGTGGTAATTGTTGGTACGATTTTTCCAAATTTTTACGGCCATCACTGCCATCTATGTAATGTATATTGACTTAATGACCAACGAATCGTAGTAAGCTTTTATTTTAATTTGACCAGAATGCTGTTGTTATGAAATTTTTCTTATATTTTGGTTTAAATAAATAAATTATTACAAGAAAATGAAAACGATTTACTTCAACGCCATTCATATATGTTAAAATTCAAACATTTATGAAAGTATTTCAGAAATCATAATTAAGAATTTGTATCGTTTTCATTTAAAAATTTGCCTTAGGAAAAAAAGTGATTTCCCATATGTTTTGTGTGTTTTACTATGAAAAGTTCCGTTTTTTCCTCGTTTCTAATTCCCTTATAAAAGCTCAGATTTTTTGATTATGGCTCTATAAAATACAGGGTGCTCTGACAGTATTCGTAAATTAAGAACTCGTTTTTTTAATCTATTAACTCGGTAATAAATTTGAGCTTTTAAAATGTAAATTTACAGAACGGTAATCACAAATAGTGTTGTATGAATTTTATCAGAGCACCCTGTACTTTATAGAGCCATAATCAAAAAATCTGAGCTTTTATAAGGGAATTAGAAACGAGGAAAAAACCAAACTTTTCATAGTAAAACACACAAAACATATGGGAAATCACTTTTTTTCCTAAGACAAATTTTTAAATGAAAACGTTACAAATTCTTAATTATGATTTCTAAAATACTTTCATAAATATTTGAATTTCAACATATATGAATATCGTTTAAGTAAATCGTTTTCATTTTCTTGTAATAGTTGATTTATTTAAACCAAAATATTAAAAAAAATTCATAACAACAGCATTCTGGTCAAATTAAAATAAAAGCTTACTACGATTCGTTTGGTCATTAAGTCAAAATACATTACAGAGATGGCAGTGATGGCCGTAAAAATTTAGAAAAATCATACCAAAAATTACCACCTGGGGAAATTTCAAGTTCAAAAATTGTAGGAAAAGCAAAACAAATTCACAAAATATAGGAACGTGTGATAATTTTGCGATTAAATAATTTTTTTTCGTATTTTTCTTTTACCATTTTAGACATCTTACGTACACTAGTAAAACTAAAGATAAATTTAGCAAGTATTATTTTGATTTGTCAGAGCCAACTTTGATGTATTTTTCAAAATGAAAGTTCGAAAAATTATATTTTAGAAATAATTTAATTTTAATATTTCTGAAATTAATATTTACTTAATACCTATATGGCCTTCTTGTATATTGTTCTTAAAGATATGTAGAAAACTTTTATATAAACATTTTATAATATTTTAGCTTTTTTCATTAAAAATCTTGAAGCTAAAAAACACCATTTTTACTATGGATTCCTATGGAAATCAGTTAAAAGTTATACCACTAAAAAAGCTTCTAAAAAATACGTCATTAAGATTATGGCTCTATACTCTAGAAGGCTCTGATTTTATACGCACCTAGCAATGTAGTAATTTCAGGAAAAAGTTGACTTTCAAACTGTGTACCCTGATCGGTGGTTAAACGATAAGATGTTCCAAAACGTGGTATGTATTGCTGGACGAAAGTTTTTGCTACAGTTTGTGCAGTTATATTCGGAATTAGAAAGGCTTCAGGTCAACGGGTGAAACGATATATTATTGTCAGAATATATGTACTATTATAAGAGCATGGTAAAGGCCCAACCAAATCTAGATGGATATGCTCAAATCTTTCTGACGGAAGATCGAACCTACCAAGTTCTGATCGGGTGTGCCTATGCATTTTAGCTTTCTGCCAATTAATGCATTTCTTTGCCCAGAAACCAACATCAACATCGATGCCAGGCCAAAAGAATTTGGCTCTTACTAATTTTCATGAATAAGTTCGAATACTGAACGTCTCAATTGTAGTGGAATATATGGGCGTTTTGTTGAAGTTGAAACTACGCACCATATATAAATTTTATGACTAGGCATATAAATCCTATCGAGAATTTTACTTGAATTTCCCTGGTCCTGATTGAGAGATGGGAGCTCTTTATCGGCCTCTTGTAACTTGCTCAGTTCGAAATAGTCTAGTCCAGAAAGAATAATTGAATTTATTGAGTCGTGGCTGCTTAAACGAGATAAGGTGTCTGCAACTATGTTTTCCTTACCATGTATATGACGTATATCGGACGTAAATTGATAATCTAAATGTCTAGATTATCTAGGACTACGTTCTGTTCTAGTTAATAATGCTGTAGTCATTGGTTTGTGGTCGGTGAAAATTGTAAAATTTCTTCCCTCCACAAAGTAACGGAAGTGTTTAATTGACAAATATATAGCCAAAAGCTCTCTGTAAAATGCGGAATATTTCCGCTCTGTCTGATGCTTGTGAAGAAGAAGGACGACATATGCCCAATTGACACATACGCTCAAACTCTGATCTAGCAATACAATGTTTCGTTGTATCGAGCCTGATTGGTCTCGCAAATGGGAGCTGACCGACAGTTGGAATATAATGGACCACATTATGTTTCACGGGTGTATCATACCGTGGTTCTTGTGTTAATTGGGTAAATTCTCGTAATATTTCGCCAAAAATGTTCTCAACGATAAAGTTAATTGGTGTTGGTGTATCATAATTGGTTGTGATAGCACCAATCCATAAACGTGTACCTGAATCTATCAACTGTCTCCTTCTAACATCGACCAATAGACCAAATTTGGATAAAAAGTCTGCACCAATTATAGGTCTATTAACGTTGGCAATGATGAAAGTGAGTTCTTAACCCTAGGTCCAATGTTAAAAGTTTCGTTCCATAGGTTTCAATAAGGGAACCGTTTGCGGCAGATAGCGCAAATTTTAAGGTTTTTTGACATTTATCGAATAATGATTTTGGCATTTGTGTAGTTATAAATTTCAAATACTTTTCATGAATATCTTATCGGTTTATCCGGTGTAAAACCTACTTTGGTAGAAGGATGTAGTCCTGTTTAGCTTTTAGACAATAAAAGACAATAAAAGTTGAGCCGAGTTTTGTGTTGGGAGTTTGGCGTTGCATGGCGGGTGGGGTAGCTGGATGTAATATTGCTGGTTTGTTTAGACCAAGGCAGGGGTGACTAGATGTTTCGTTCTGTCAGTGCTGACAGGTTGTGGCCATCATTGACCATTTATATTGCAATTCTTTTAACTTATCTAGATTTAAGCTAAAACAGTGCGGGGATGCGAATATCAAATTCATTGGTTGTTAGAAATATTAATCGTAAATTTGTTTCAGGGATATACTATAAATGTAAATTAAAATATAAATTGTGTTTGAGTCTAGATTATTAAGCAGAATTTAGTAAAAACTGGGTCTGTGTCCAAAACCACAGTGCACTTAGCGATTTAACTATTTTTATTATTTTTGGCTTATGTAATACAATTTAAGTCTCCATTACACTGGCCAATTTTTTAAGCCACTTATAAGTCATACATTTTGAAAGAAACACTAATCCAGTTTCTCAGAAACCGATTTAAATCTTTATTTGGCGGAAACTGAAACAACAATTAAACTTGCAGTAAGAAATTGCGTTGTCTTTGCTAACTTATTTACTATATTTATTAATAACAGGTTTGCTAACTATCAACTACTTAGGTATCTGGAACCGGCTTGTTTCTTTGTGACTAATTTAATATATTTTGTTTAATTTTATTTATTTATTTAAATGTATGGGCTGTACGTTAAAAAACTTTAATGGAATTTTTTTGGTATCAAGGTAGGATGCGGCATTATTTTGCATTTTAGGTTTTACTCCTTGGTGTGAGCCTGGAAATGGAGAGGATGGCGAGAGCCGTGACAACAAAATAATTTATGAAAATTGATATTTATTTATTTTTATGTATATTTTATTGGATGTGAGGATTCGGAAGCTTAATATTAATTTAATTGTAGTACATAAAGATTAATTTATAATTTATTTCAGAGAAATGAATGAGGGTTTCATAGTTTAAAATGCTTTAGTTTAACTTTAAAGTATCAGATAGCGATAATTAATTAATTGAGATTTGGATTTTCAAAAGTACCGGAACAACCTCGATCAGCTTCCAGAAACATCGAGCATCCAGCGATCATGTAGTTTAGAAATTGTATTGTCTTGTGCTAACTATTTTAACGTATATATTACTAACAAAAACTTACTAACTATCGACTACTTAGGTGTCTGGAAACGGGTCGATTCTTTGTTACTAACATACCTTTCCTTTCCTTCGGTTTTGTTATATGTGAAAAGGGTGTACGGTGGACCCGGCGTCTTTCCGGGAACCTTGCTTAGTCTTGATCGTACACTCAAATCAATCAATCAATATGCCAAGACAATGAAGCGGCGAACCCCCCATAGTAAGATTCAAAGAATCAAACAAACAAAAAACTTTGCTTTCTTACTACTTACATATGTATATGTTTTTCACTTTCCAACTATCTGCAGGTTTTGACAAAAAATCACCCCACTCTTGAATTTGTACTTAAACTTTCACGCCGTCGCACTGAAACGTTTTCCTCCGGTTGACCAATTTATGCCGCTGCTGCTCAGGAACTAACTGGCGGAACCATAAATGTACTAAGTTTTTTTAGAGAGGGGAGCCAGGCAATGCCCCTTTTCCGTTTTTACGGAATTCCCAAGTGAAATTTCGCTTGGGACGAAATCGTCCCAGTGAGATTTTACCGGTTCATTAAGTTTCCGCCTTTGAGGATTTTTACGTATTAAAAATGAAATTTGGTTCGAAAATGGAATCCAATGAATGTCTTAAAACAACAACTTTTACATTTCCGCAATTTGCAATTATGTAAACGAATTTTTCAATTCTTAAAATTTAGCCAGTTTTTTTTTCAAAATCAGTTTTTTGTTAAAAATAATATGGCAACTCTAGTAACGATAATGAATTTAAAAAACGGCATCATTCTTTTTTTTTATTCAGAATCTTGCCCTCTGCCCACTCCTTTAATAATCGTCAGTCCTGACAATTATTTTTTGTATAGAAAAACTTTTTATTGCAATTCAAATAAAATTAATGCTTTTAAAATTCCAGGGATAAAAATACTATTTCTCGAGAAACCAGAATTGCCGAAACTAATGAATATTAGAATTTCAAAAAAACGTCACAGCAGAGGTTTGGGAGCGGCAGCCCCCATCCTCTAAGGTATAAAACGAATTAAAATAATATTTCAAAAAATTGTTCTATTTAAAAAACTTGAAAGACCCTTATAAATTCGTATAAAATCACAACTACAATAAATGTTTGTAGAAAGGAATGTCTTTTAATGAATAAATGTATTAATTTAATAAACGTATAGAAATTTTTTCCTCCAATTGGGCTGAATTTCCTTGCTCCGAGAGTTGAAGTTATAAAATAAGACAATAAAAAATCAAATAAATAAAATGATTTTACATTAACAAAACTACAATATCTTCACTAGAGACACATTATTCCAGTAATCCTTATTAGGTCGAAGCTGCACGTCCGACACTTATAAACAAAAATTCATTTCAAACACTTGGCAAACAAAAATAAATTCACTTACTTTCATCATTTCGTATAATTTTTGAATTAATATCACCAAAACTTCGTGGAGACAACATTCTTTCAAGCAATTTTCCAAATTTTTTTTTTTTTCTTAACAAACTTTAAACAACAAACTTGGGTTTTGAACAATAATTATTTGGTATGTAAAACTTACAAACTAACGAAAGATTTTAAACTTTGTAATATAGTCTGTCACACAAAATAAAAATAAATTATAAAACAATAAGAAACAAATAATTTTCAGTATGAACAAGTTAACGTATAAAATAAAACTAAAAAAGGGATAACGAAATGTAACGACATCAACCCTGAACTTTTTAGTTTTTTTTTTTTTTTTTTTAAGTTTTGATTTGCTTGTTTCATTGGAGCTTTGCTGCGAAAGCATAAAGTTTTGTGTTCGTTAACCATTATTAACATTGTCGTGATGATAAAAAAGATTTCGTGTTTTTTTTTTTTTGTGATTTCAAATTTATTTGTTAGTTTTGTTGATAAGTTCGTTTTTTTATTTTATAGTATAGGGTGGGTAAAAAAAATGAAGCTTTTCATTTTAAAATTTTTTGGTTTTAGGATTATTTCTATTTATATAAATAGCGATTCGATATTTTGAAAATTATTTTTATTACATTTCAAATCGATTATTGATTATTTAAGTTTTTCAGTTTTTTATGAGTACGAGTACACAACCAACATTATAAATTATTGTAATAATCAGAAAAATAATAATTTATCTATTCATTGAATTCAAAAATAGAAAATATTTAGAAATGTATATGCTTGTATATATGTATGTATGACTACTTGCCTATCAATCAACTAAAATATACAACATGTAAGTGCTGAATTAGCACAAAATAAGGAATATAGCGGCTTAAACATTGACTACATGGTAAATTCCACTCCTGTTCAAAACATTTTTGTTTTTTTTTTTTTTTTTTGCTATATTTACATTGCAAATAAAATTAATAAAAAAATATTAGAAATATTAGAATATTTCAAATCAAAATAGATCTACACAGTCGTACGTAGTTTCACTGTGCCATGTTATGTCAAGATGAAATAATTTTTTGTAAATATAAAATTGGATTGCATGTTTGAAGCATGGAGGGTAAAATTTTAGGAAATTTCATTTGTTTAATACTGCGAGGTCAACGGTTATAAGGATATGCTAGTCGTGTAGGATTTTCATCTATTATTGGCAGCTTTGACATAACTTATTGTCACAACTGCAAAGTTAGCATTTCATAGTTTATAAATAACATTAAAAAATACTTTATACACTTCTTTGTACTTGCTTTGATTCGCCTATATTGTTCGGATGTTTTTAACCATTTTCTCTTGAAAAGGAATTCCGATTATTTTGGTGAAAGCTTTTAGTTATACTTTTAATTAAGCGAAATACCAAATCAGAAGCAGTGAAAAGCATTTGTCAAACAAGAATTTACTAAATTATCTTACGAAATTGATAACACGTCGGATTTCGAATTTTGATATAAAAATTTATTTTATTTGTAAGGCAGAATGCCTAACCCATGTGATTCTAAGGAATTAGAATTGGTTTGATAACCTCTTTACCAGTTTTTCGACTATGCCGCTTTCTGCGGTTAAAGGAGATTGGTAAAGAGAGAGATTACCATTTATTTAGTTTGAAGTGGCTCGTTCAACCTTATAATAATGCGCCAAAAGCTCTACATGAACAAAAGGCTACTGCGAAAAGCTAATCAGTCAAAAACTTATGGTCCACATGGGAAAATCAAGGCGAGAGAATTATTAAGAGGAGTTAGAGGAAATTAGTTGCAAACACAAAAAAGCAACATCTTGTCGCTTAAACCTTTCATTGACGAGAAAGGAAAACTTCATCTCCACATCTGCGAACATTGTATGGAGGAACCCAACCATCCCTGGCTTACTTACGAAAAATTTATTTTTATTGGTTTACAAAGAATGGCAAACAAATACTTCGCTCGGAAATCAATAAATGTGTAAAATGTTATCGGTTCAAGATTACTACTAGTCTACAACTGATGTCAAATTTACTAAAAGAAAGGATACTTTCCTCTAGTCCCTTCACAAACACGCGGTTGTAGATTTCGCAGATCCAAATCGGCAAATGTGCTGCATTTTGTCTTCTATGTCGTAAATGTCGTGTCGTAGAGTAATCTTGACACGGTTTTGCTTAATAGCAAAATCCAGAAGTTTATTGGTCAATCAACTGAACAGCCTAAAATAGGCCGTGAGAACCAGTCATAGCCACTGAAAATAGCGTTGTAAACGCTCGGCCGACGGTCTGTCCGTCTGTCTATATGTCTGTACAAATGTCCCAAACCCACGCGCTTATTAACACGTGATATTATCGCACGTGGTTTTCGAACCACGTTGATCAATTTTTTATATACGCTGGTTTGAGGATCGATTTGCGGGTTGAGTAGTGGTTGAGTTGAGGTTGCATTAGGATTGAGTCAGTTGTTCGCTTGTAGATATTTTAGAGTTGAGTCACAATTAGTTTGATTTGAGGCAAATGTAATTTTTGAGATGGTTCAGCGGTTCACTTGGGATTAAGTTGGGTTGATGTTGAAGGTTAAATTGGAAGTTGGCTTGACTTAAGTTAATGTACGCATGCAGTTTTTCGGACCGTGTTGATTTAAGGATTGAGTTAGGCATTTAATTTGGGGTTAAGTTGAGTATTGAGTTGGGGTCGAGTTGGAAGTTGAGTTAGGAGTGAGTTGAATTCATCGACGAATTGATTTTTCATCAAAAATGATATAGTGTTGCTTCCAAATATACTAATACATATTTACCTATGTTATTCAGATTTATGTTGGTAATGTAATCCAAAATCTGGAACTTATGGGAGTTGAAACTTGGCTCGACGACTGGTCACCCTGGTTGTACTGCCCTCATTTACCCCGTACAGGGCCTATATTACCCTGTGTGACATGACATATCATGTGTTATGGAACGCACCCATCATGTTGCGTGGGTCAAGTAGCAATGCATGTAATTGTCACTACTGCTTAATAAAAGACATCATTATAAAACTAAGCCTCTAGCGTGTTTCACTGCGTTACACCCTGAATTATTTATGATTTAAACAAACAAACAAATACAAATTTTTATAATTTTCCAGATTAGATACAAAATTTGCATTTGAGTGTTAATGCTTTATATGATATTTTTTGGTTCCTGCGTGGTTCTTCTTTCAGGACAGCATTGAATTCACACTTCAAAGTTTCAAACCATTATTCACAATTTTTTATTATTTCCAGTAGGTTATGTGAACGAATTAGATAAGCATTTTATTCCTTCAATTGATCGTGGTTTGTGTGGTAATTTTGTGAAGCGCCTGTTCCAAAATAAGTGAAAAAGCTTAAATTTAATTTTTAATAACAAAATTTTAGAATGTTTTTGCTCAACTACATTTCTTTTACTGGTTTTGTTTGCCTGCCCCAATAATTTCTAAATTCTAATACTCGCACCTATACTACCTAATTGAATGAAGGTTTCTCAATCAAAGCGCCTGGGTTTAGGAAGCTTGTGTAAAACTTGTAACATGAATGTTTTCGACCCTATCATGTTATTGGAAATTCAGATAGGTCGACCATTTGGTACAATGTTTTGAAACCATAAGCGAATTACCAAACGGTTTATCGAAAATGGCATTGTAGATAAGCAAACCGCCATCTTCAAATTCCAACAGTCAACGTATTCTTCGGTAAGAGAGACCCTGAGGAGAGGCTTTGTACTTTCCTTCAGGTGTTTTTGATGTCGGCGAAAAAAAACCTGCAGACTGGCGCCAGCAACTATGATCTATAGGAGCGTAATTAGTGCGGTTTTCTACTTTAGTCGCAAAACATGAAACAGAACTAGCAGCTATGAGTTAGAAGTATTAGCTATTGTGAACGCACTAAAGAAGTTCAGGGTCTATTTGTTGGGTCTTAAGTTTCGCTTAAGTTAAGCAATGATACTATGGAGCGAAAGGAGTTGTCATCGAGAATAGCTGTATGGGCCTTAATTCTACAAGAACTTGATTATGAGCTGGAACATTGCCATCGCTCCGAATGCGCCACGTAGACGAGTTTTCCAGAGCACCAGTGATGAAGGCGGAGGAAAGGGACAACGAGCACATACAGACGAATTTGAAGCTGCTTAACAGTTTAAAATTGATGCCTACTGCAAACGGATAAGTGGAAAGATAAAATCGAGTTATAATTCCTGTTCTACCGAAATTGGTGAAGACCACCGACTGGGTAGTGGAATGTACGTGAACAACCCGTACCAACGCTCTATTAATCGATAGTCAATTGAATTAATATTTATTACCGAGATGAATTCTGCCGAAGATCTGGGAATTAAAGAAGCAGAGACGAAATGAGTGAAGATGACCGACGAGCCATAGAGACAATCCAAATAAGGGATTGAGCAACTGGAAAATGGCGCCGAAATATAAGATGCAAATAATCGCACAGAAGTTTTTGGCGCCATACGAAGCAACGGGAATGAAAGCAAAAGTTTCCATGAAGAACCCAACATATCCAGTACAAGAGCCTAATACATGAAGCTGCTCAGTTCCAAAACTAATGAGATTGTAGACAATCCATTCAGAGAAACTATTTAACTGGCATTTTATTTTGAGTGAAATTAATGAAAATACCTCATTTCTCTAGTTTCAAAAATAAGTTTCAGTTTTCCAATATTTTGAACCATTTCACCGGCAAATCTAAATAAAAATAAATAACTGCTACTATTATGGTAGAAACGGATCTGCAGAATTTTCCTTCCGCTAAAGTGCGAGCATGTGAATTAGTAAATGCCCCTCCCAAGGAGCCTTTTCAATTCATCGGATGCCACTGTCAACACTTTTGGTAATTGAAACATATTTTTTCGCCTATTATAAATTTATTTAATACATTAAACTTAAAGATAATAAAAATTCAGTCGTTTATTTCAAATCACAGCTTAGCTCCTATTGTAGACATCTACCAAATACTGTAAACTTCTAATCAATGTACTATTGGTTTTCTAACTTAGTTTTTAAAATCTTTAATTCAAGATCGTTCTTCGCTTTTAAGCCGTCAAGCTGCTCTTTTAATATTTTTGATTCCAATTCAAATTTTTCTTTCAATATTTGCATTTCAAGCTCATGTTTCTTCCTTTTCATTGTCATTAGCTCCTCTTCATATTTTTCGTTCCTTTCTAGTTTAGCTTTTTTATTAGTACAAATCTCAGCTAATTCATCATAAACCCCATGAACTGAAGCCTTCTTTTTAAAAGTTTTCTCGGAAGTAATGGTATGAGGTGAAGGTGCTACGGTTGTTGGTTGTGATACTACTACCGGTAATTCTGTCGGTTCCATACTATGAGATTGGCTATTTTCCGACCCTAAATCGATATCTTTTTCGATCTTAATAAAATGATTTGATTCTTCTTCACTCTAAATAAGGGTTTAAACTAATTTAAACAAAGAAATTAGTAAAGAATTATGTTTTAAATATCTTACCACACAATTATTATTAGACAGACTATCAACGGGAATATCTGTTGATGGTTCCATAATCAATAAAGCTTTTGTTGAAATTTCAGATACATTTAGAAAAGAGTCTACCTATAAAATAAGAAACAAGTCCTAAATAAAAAAATTTTGTAAATAAACAATATGTAACCACCTTATCTGAAGATCTTTCCTTCCTAGCCTTCTTTTTTATATGAAGATACAAATTTTTTAGCTGTTCCACATTTCTAAACACGGCCATACTTTGGGAATTGAATTCCATTTCTATTTTATCCCAAACATCATTTTTTGCCTCGGTAGTTATTTTGTCGGTTTTCTTATTTTCCACAATATTCTTGTATTTCGAAACTACGTCCAAAAGACAAATTTTCTCTGATTGTGCAAAATTCGGCGCGCGAGCTCTAGGTGTAGGGGCATTTTCAACTTAAGTTAATGATTAATTAAGGTTATACACAAATAAATTCCAAATAAAATATTATTCAGTTTATCAACTTACTTTTAATTAGCTGGCTCATTATTATTTGTATGTTTTATTGATTTGTTTTATGTTTAAATACAATTGTTTTACAATCATCAACACAAAACAACAAAACAACATAAACTATAGTATTATTGTTTTGACATATTATATTTTGTTTTCTTTATGTTGGTCATTTTTAAGGGTTGAATAAAACATTAAATACATATCGACAATATCGATATTCAGTGCGAGTTTACGACCATTTTCTGAAGAAAAATTTTCAGCAGATTCAATATGTTTTAAATGGAAAACAAAAGAATTATGTACGGAAGGGGAAATTTGTTTACAAAATAGACTACGTCGATTGGTTGCCTGTTGAAAATTTTTCTTCAGAAAAAGGTCGTAAACTCGCACTCAGATGATGCGTTGCGAAGCGCCGTTGCTAGAACGTCAACAAGTAAAATTCGTCTATACGTGCTAATTTATTGGTTTCTCAATAACGTTACATCACATATTCGTGTAACTTCAGATTCGAATTAAAAGAACGGAGATAAATGTAAATGTTTGTTTTTTCAGAACTATAGACACACGTTTCAAACTAGACACACCACGAACATACAAAATTCAACGTCTTAAAAAAAACTTAACAAAGGTTAAAAATGACCAAATTTCCCACTCTACGATTGTTAAACTACAATTAAATATTGAACTCGCATGAAAAAGAATGATTAGAAAGGCCATATTAACAAAGCATTCAGAGTTTTGGAATATGAACTGTACGTTTCAACGTACGCGTTGGCCTGGACAGACCCGACACAAATACATATAGCTCCACCGTACGCATACATACCATGAAAATATTTGTAGAATATTGATGGACAGAGATTTCTGGCGTATCGTAAATAAAAAACAACTTGTTCTTGCTGTAACTAAAGCGGAAGAGAGATTGACATTTATTTACAGACTGAAGATAGTAACAGTATAAATACATGATTACATAATATAACAATACAGTGTTACCAACATTTAAAGTACAATATTTACTTTTCATCATTCCCCTAAATATTGTATTTTTATTTTTGTAAACCCATAGCTGTGAAACAGTTGTGATGTTGCTGCTTAGGGAGAGCTTTTGTTAAAACATCAGCAATCATTTGCTTTGTTGGAATGTATTCTATTTCAAGTCGACGGCACTCTCTATATGTTTCGTACTTGGGTGATATGTATTCGTAGCACTCAAGCTTATTGCACTTTTGTTGTCGCAATTAAGTTTGATCACAATCGATGTATCTGGGAAAATTCCGCTCTGTAATTTGTTGAGCCATAAGCCTTCTTGTGTTGCTGCTACCATAGACATGTATTCTGCCTCGGTAGTTGACAAAGCCACTGTGCATTGTCGTTTCAAGTTCCACGATATTGGTCCTCCTTGTATCGCAAATACATATCCAGTAGTTGATCGTCGTTGTTCAGGATCACTCGCCCAATCTGAATCACAGTATCCAATCATATCTGCATTGCTATTTTTGCTGAATTCTAATTTAAAACTTGATGTACCCTTCAAATACCTCATCACTCGTTTCGTAGCATTCCAATGAGCCATTCCTGGATTCTGATTAAATTGACTTAATTTGTTGACGGCATAACAAATATCTGGGGGCCTATTCTCGAATTCCACATCCATTTTCCACATGTGGACATCTGTCAAAACTCATAAAAATTTAATTTTTTCGGTACTAAGGGAATATTTCCGAATGGGTATAAGCATGTGGAAAAATTCCCCATATAGGAAAATATCAATGCCGCATGTGTTTTATATACGAATTACAATTTTCGAACTAATTTTTGACAACTTTGACAGATGTTCACATGTGGAAAATGGATGTGAAATTCGAGAATAGGCCCCCTGGTCTTGTGACTTGCGATGCATAAAGTAGACTGCCTATTGCCTCTTGGTACGGAATGTGTTTCATCTTTTCACTATCTTCAACATTTTTTGGACTCATCTCTTTAGACAAGATTTGTTTAGCCTCTAGCGGAGTCGCAACTGGATTGCAATCTGTCATGTTAAACTTTCTCAAAACATCGTTTATATAACCTTCCTGACATATCGATACTGTTCCTTCCTTTCGATTCCTTTCAATTTTCATTCCTAGTACATATTTCGCCTCACCGATATCCGCCATCTGAAATTTTCTCATTAAATTTTTCTTTAGCTCAGCCATTAAATCCAAATCATTGGAGAATAATATGAGATCATCTACGTATACAGCGACTATTATGATCTTTTGAGCTACTATTCTAAAGTATATGCATGTGTCTACCGATGACTGCATCATACCGGAATTCTTCAGTTGAGTGTCTAAATGTTGATTCCAAATGCGGCTGGCTTGTTTAAGCCCGTACAATGACTTTTTAAGGTGACAAACTTTTTTACCATATTGAAAACGTTCTGGCTGCACCATATAAATGGTTTCTTCAAGTTCTGATTGGAGAAATGCTGTGACTGCATCCATTTGGTGAATCTCTAAATCATATTTTGCTGCCATTGCTAATAAAAACCGAATCGAGCTGTATCTCACAACTGGAGAGTACGTTTCTGTGAAGTATATGCCCGGTTTCTGTGCACATCCTCTGATCACTAGTCTCGCTTTATATTTTATAATTCTTCCGGCAGCATCGCGTTTCGTTTTAAATACCCATTTATTACTGATGGGTTTTCTATTAACAGGCAGATCAACCAACTCCCAAGTATTGTTTTTGATTAGAGATTGATATTCGGATTCCATGGCTTGCTTCCACAAATCCGAATGTATACTTTGTAATGCTTCATTTACTGATGATGGATCTTCATACAAACTGTCCGCCTCGAAATTAGTGTGGTACATAAAATCAGGTATTTTTGTAGTTTTCAAATTTCGTGTTGAGGTTCTCCTTGGTTGTTCAGCTATTGGAATACTTATTGGTGGTTGATAGTCATCGTCTGAGTTTGTATGAAAGAATGATTCTACATCCGTACAGTACGAATCGTTAACATTTCCATCTGTACTAACTGACATTTGTTGTTGAATCTCTTCCTGCGGAACCATTTCCTGAATCTGAACAGTGTCATCATTTGTTATCTCATGTGGGTGAGTCTCTGTATTCGTTAAGCTTTCTTTCTCATCTATTTCTAGAGACATATCAAACAAGTTAACAATATTTTCATTTAAAAATTCCTCATTGAGAAACTGATGTTCCATAAAAACCACATCACGTCTGATTAATACAGTTTCTTGTTCTACATGGAACACTCTATATGCCTTAGATCCTTCACTGTATCCCATAAAAATACACTTTTCTGATTTCTGATCCAGCTTGCCCCTTTTTGTTTCGGAATGTGCGCAAAACAAATACAGCCAAACACACGCAAATGTTTTAATTGTGGTTTTATTCCAGACCAAACCTCTTCTGGTGTTACTGAATCCTGCATTCGGTTTGGCGACGATTTACCAAATATGCTGCTGTGTTTGCAGCTTCTGCCCAGAATTTTTTCGGAAGATTGGCCTCAATAAGCATACACCTGACTTTTTCGATGAGAGTTCTATTCATCCGTTCACACTTTCCATTCTGCTCAGGCGTGTAAGGTGTCGTTTTCTGATGTTTGATGCCGGATTTTCGAAGAAAATCATCCTTCTCAATATTGCAGAATTCTGTTCCGTTATCAGTGCGTAATATTTTTATTCTCTTGTTCGTTTTGTTTTCAACCAAATTCTTAAATTCCACAAAACTGTTAAACACTTGAGATTTAAACTTCAAAAAATATACGAAAACTTTTCGTGAAAAATCATCCACAAGAACGAAAATGTATTTCGCACCGCCAAGCGAATCTTCTCCTATGGGACCGCATAGATCTGCATGCACCAGCTCTAATAGTTCATCCGCTCGCTTTCCACTATCTGAAAAGGGTAATCGAGTTTGCTTACTCCTGATACACGTTTCACATTTTTCGTTGTCATTTGTTTTCATAAGATTTATTTCAAATGATTCTGTAATTTTTTCATATAGCCATCACTCATGTGACCCAAACGTCTGTGCCACAGCTTTACATCCTCTCGCAGATAATATGACGTATGGATGTTTGAACTTTCCATGTCTAATTTGTAAATCCCATTTTTTAAACTAGCTGTCGCCAACAACTCTTCATTAGTATCATAAACTCGACATCCACTCTGATCAAAAACAACACGCTTGCCATTTTTCACCATTTGACTTATTGACAACAAATTTGCTGACAAATTCGGAATGTGCAAAACGTTTGATATGTTGACTTTTGACACTTCGTTATTAACACTTAAAGACAACTTGCAATCACCGATGCCTGTCGCATAAA
Organism: Tipula vernalis; assembly: GCA_958295665.1. Lineage (NCBI taxonomy): Eukaryota > Metazoa > Arthropoda > Insecta > Diptera > Tipulidae > Tipula > Tipula vernalis. The sequence continues at coordinate 456,977,177 of OY282558.1, read as the reverse complement.
TCTTTTCATTATTGGCTGTTATTACCTCTGCATTTGATGCACTACGATTGACATTAGTCATTAACTGATCATTGTGCGTCATATGTGCCGATGCTCCTGAATCGATGTACCAACTCTGATCATTCAATTTATCAGTCGCGGCGAATATACTTAACAACGACTTTTCACTTTTTGGTTTAATTTGTTGTTTCGTTTATTTGGTTTTCTACAATTACTAGCGGAATGACCCAATTCATTACAATTGTAGCAACGCGTAGGCTTTTTGTAATGCGTTTTATTGTTCGAAAAAAACGCGGTATTTTCTTTTTTATTCACTTTCACTTCTTGAAGTAATTTTGTTTTTATAAAATCTCCTGTTACAGTAGCCCCCGAATTCTCTATTGCCATTATCATCGGCTTGTATAAATCAGGTAATCTAGCCAAAAGAAATGTGCCGATCCATTCTTCACTTACTGCAAACTCAATATCATTTAACATCTGTGCAGTTGACATGATGATAGTGACGTACTCCTCCATTGATTTACAATCAACCATTTTTAACATGATCATTTTTCGCATTAGACCAACTTTTCTTGATAATCCTTTATCTGTGAATGCATTTTTTAATTGCTCCCAAACTTCTTTTGAGGTATTGGCTGAACGAATATGAACATAGTTCTGTTGACTGACCATCATTATTATTTTGGTTCTAGCCTTTGTGTCTCTAGCTGCTTTTTTAATTTCATCTTCTGTGGCATCTTTTCCTTGTACACATGACCATAAATCTTCATGTTGAAGGTATGCCTTCATTGCAAAACTCCAATTATTGTAGTTTTCTCGGCCATTCAGCTTCTCGATGAATGGTATCATTGACATCGCCACGATGGATGATAATTGCTTTTTTATTTAGAAATTACTCACTTATTTTTATTACGATAATTCTGGGCCCATAACCTGATGGACAGAGATTTCTGGCGTATCGTAAATAAAAAACAACTTGTTCTTGCTGTAACTAAAGCGGAAGAGAGATTGACATTTATTTACAGACTGAAGATAGTAACAATATAAATACATGATTACATGATATAACAATACAGTGTTAACAACATTTAAAGTACAATATTTACTTTTCATCAAATATACATAAGGTTCCCACCCAAAGGAGTATCTGAATTCGTTCTGCATGCTTGGTACTGAGTTCGGCCGCATGCAGCAAGTTAGCCCTTCCGTCCGCTCGCGCCATCCCAAATATCTTAATTATAAATAATTATAAGAGGAAAGTGTGCTGTCATCTACTTAAGAATTAATTAGGAGTCACGGATAATAGATCATTAATAAAGATAAGAACAAGTTTTGGAGATAAGAGACGGATCTGTGAGGGACACCAGCGTCCAATGTATGAGGAACGGAAGTCGTACCATCCACCCACTTTTGGGACGGGTTCGAAGTTTGTGCTAATTATTCTAGCTGTAATAGTTAGACATTATTTTGTATGCAACCAAATTATCACAGCCACTACGTGTTTGTAAATTTGACATTTCTGTAATAATATTCATAAACAAAAGCACGCAATAATAATAATTAAGCCGTATTACGTTAATTTATTTCTAAAAAAACATAGTACAAATAAAACTTATTACAAAATATGGAAGAAGAAATTATTTCACTCCTGTCAAAATTATTACAAAAAAAAAAAATTATCATAAACTTCTTTGAACAAATTTCTTGCGAACGCACGATATTTTTTATTACCAAGGACGTGTCCGATTTCTGTGCGAAATAATTTTTTTGTGATAAATTTGACATTAGTGAAATAATTTTCTCTTCCATATTTGAAATAAGTTCATTTGCTGACCGAATACTGAAATAATTTTGACATATTAAAATTGACATTTGGAAATACAACAAACGACAAATTGTACATAGAGAGTTATTTAAAAGTGTTTATAAAATGATAGAAGCAGAATTTGATCCAAATATGGTATTATTTCTATTAAGTTCGGGTTACATGTATTTAATGAGAAGAACATGGAACTTTACGCGACCTTTTATAATGGATCTCATAAACTCCCAGGTATGATACATTTAAACTTACAGGTATGTATGTTAGGTATTGCCCTCTTGTATTTATAAATATTAACAAAATTCTTTCTTGCAGCGACCAATAATGTACACAATTCCCTCAACAAACAGTATTGTTAATTCAATACCTAGTTATAATGATCCTGTGACGAGAATGTATTTAAGGATATCGTCTAACACTTTCATCGCTATTAGCAAATTCTTGCCCAATAAAAACCATGGTTGGGGACCGGAAATTGAACTAATGATATTTTTGCTGTGGCTGACAAGTGGGACTAGTTATAAAATTGTAGGTGCAGCAATGAACATATCAAGATCCACAGTTTGTGATATTGTTCACAAAATGCTGGACACTAGAAAATGCTGGAACTTATTATATTATATAAATAAAATAAAATTAAATTAAATACTCGTAAAACTTATTTTGTTTATTTCACCGGCACAGAAACAAGAATTATTACGGACATGTCAAAATTATAACACACCGGTGCTGTGATAATTTGGTTGCGTACAGTTTAACATTAATTTATCACAAAAAAATTATTTCGCACAGAAATCGGACACGTCCCAAAAGTATTTATATAGTATTAAACGGACTCATTTATCGACACAAAACAACAATCGTAATCTGTCAAACGGAATGACACTCGATAATTTTGTACAAATAGCGGGGTTTCAAAAATTGATCTCGAAATACATTACAATCCAAAAATTACTGACTGTTTTTTAATAAGTTTGGGCTTAAAGTAAATAAAAATGGCTCAAAAACCAATAAACTTATATGATATAATATTAAAAAGTTTCGATGAAGTTGAAGCCCAACTTACTGAAAATCCCGAACTGAAGACAGTAAAGGACGCGGTAAGTAACATTTAGATTACTTACTTTATTAAAACGTGTAATAAATAACGTTTCGTTTAATAACTAGAATGAACGGTTTTTACTTCATTGGGCCGCTTTACATGGTAATGATCGCATAGTCGAATTGATTCTGTCCACCAACGAAACTCAAATCAATGCAGTCGATGACACTGCTGCCACTCCATTAATATTGGCCACACTTGGTGGACACTCGAGTGTGGTTAAGATGTTAATCGAAAATGGGGCAAATATAAATCATAAAAATAAGGGAGGGCACTCCAGTTTACAGTATGCTTGTTCCAAAGAGAAAATTAACATTGTGGATTACCTGCTTCAGCACGGTGCTGATGTAAACATTACGGATGAAATTGGAGATACACCGCTCCATCGTCTCGCCTCGAATGGTAACATCGATATACTCAAACTTCTGTTAAACAATAAGCCACCGCCGAATATTAATCAGCAGAATAAATATGGAAATACTGCACTGCATATCGCCTGCGAAGAAGATCTCAATGCATTTGCCTTGGCACTAGTCGACGCTGGAGCTACGATTGATGTTTTAAATCGGGACAAGCAAACGCCACTCGATGTAGCAAAACCGGGTCTTCGACGCCAAATTAAACAAAAACTAAACATCAATGACTAACAGTTTTTTTCTATAAAATAATGTATTTCACTTTTTAAAATGTACAATGTAAGGTTGAAATGAAAATAAATGTATCACAAAACTATGCCACGGAACTGTATTTTCTTCGGCCTTTACTGTAGACACCAAGCGATCCGTGCCATAAAATTAACACAATCAGATTTTAAAATTGTTTTGGTTAAATTGGGTTAAAAGTCCAGAAAATTTATTTGGGACGGTTAATTTTATACAGGAGTCCAATGATCCGCTCGCCATATAATTGCGTGAATGTGACTGCTCCGATCTTTTTGAGATTCCTTTGATAGACTGCGTTTTTCACCACCGACTGGAGTTGTTGCGTGCGTCGTTATCACATCAGTATATCGATCAATTAGGGATCGATATCCACGTCCGATAGTCGCAACTAGTGGTGTCAGCGAATTACCAACCTTTGGTAGGGAGATGATACAGCGCACCTCATCTTGAAATGGCCTGAAAACGGTGATTGGTCGAAGGGTTTGTTTCTCAACGATAATCACACATCCCCAGGTCGTTCCGATATACAGATCATTCTCGTAAACAGAGAGTGCTGAAACTTGACACTTCCCGGGGCTCAAGTGTTCTTCAATGGAAATGGATTTTAGACTTTCGGAGCACGGAACTAATTTTGAACAATCCAGTCGATTTTCAATAGTTTTGGTCACGGCATTCCATTGATACAGAATACACTGTGGCGATACGTACGAGTATACGTAATTATCAGAAGCGTACATCAACGATACACTTAAACCTTTTTGCGTAAACGATGAAGAGAAATGTGACAAGGGATAGTGGCCTGAGACAACCGAGTCCTTTAGCGAAAATACATTGATTGCGCCGTCGGTCTCACCACACCATAGTTCGCAGACATCATTATCCCGCCAAAGTGCGCAAACACTTTGTAATTTCTCACCCGAGCCCAGCTCTGTTAAAACAAAACTTCCTTCACCTGACATGCAGTGTGTCGGCACCATGGTCGAGTCTAGTAGAAATAGCCGCCCGCTCTCTAATCCCGCGGCAACTCGATTAATTCGTCCCAAATGTACCAGTGCCACTACAGGACATGGCTGGCTTGGTTCCAAAGCATAGGAAAATGTGTGCATGCAATCAGAAGCGCTGAAAAATTAAATTTTTAGAGCCGCGCTCACAATCCCATCACACCATTACAATGTACTCACTTAAAAGCATATATATTCCCCTCCGAATCCCCAATCCAAACTGATTGCTCTACTATACACCCTGTAGTCAATTTCATCGGTACGTGGTGTTGCTGTGGTGCTTGTCCAAAATTATTGCTGTGCGATGAAACAATTTTCTGTGGGCACAGTATTCGATGATATTGTTGCCACCCCTTTGATGACCCCAACAGCAAATCGATCCGAGAGTTATTACAAGGCAACCACAGCTCGTATCCGGATAGCGAATCCTCTAAAAGATTAAAATCTACAAATAATGAATTAAAATTTGGCGCCAAAAGTAAGATCAACTCACCGTCATAATTCGAAACGGGGCATCCGACCCCTGACAAAACATTTCCATTATGCGATAATGAGATTACATCAATCAGATGCGTAAATTCTGGAGCACTCGCAATTGAAACAATTTGACTAGCCGACGGTCGCACCTTAGGCTGTTGATCCCAGCACAATACCATAAGGTCTAGGCAATAAGAAGGAAATTGTGTTTCTCGCTGCGTTAGTACAGGCCGACCACCTTCCAGTATACATTCTTTAACCGCCTCGTGACCCTCAAATGGTTGCCGAAGCGAAATTAATTCATACAAGAACATTCCGAATGAAAAACAATCAACCTTCTCCGTATATTCTTCTTCTCCATTGTGTCGCATAATTTCCGGGGCCATAAACCCTTCAGTACCACCAAAACCTTTAGCCCCAGATGGCAGAGTAACTCTACTTATACCATAATCCGCCACTTTAATGTGAACATGATTCGCCGGGTGGTCTTCGGTATGCGGATCAGGAAATTCCCAAACGAGTACATTTTCTGCTTTTAAATCTCGATAAATAACATGACGACGATGAAGGTATTCCATGGCGCGGGCAGCTTGAAGCACAAGAGACTGAAAGCAATAGGGTCCAATTCGGGCGCCGCTCCGACGATAATGACGTAGCACCGAGTCTAACGCCCCTTTTGGCGCCAAATCAAGCACCAATGCTAGAGGTTGAGTACACACACCAACCAATGGTACAATATTCGGATGTTTCAATGTTAATAGTACAGCTAGTTCTTGTCGTGCGGTGCAATACGCTTTGCAAGAATGTTGCAAAGGATCACGTTCCCATTTACCAAGTGCCGCTTTATATGCAATTTTTGCACTTTCTTTGGCGCGCGAACCAGGTGGCACCGGTTGCAACATTTTCATAGCAACTGGAACTACAGTTCGATATCCACGTGTTTTACAGGTCGCCTTGAAAACGAAACCAAATGCACCACGGCCAAGTAACGGACCTCGAGTAATATCTTCCGGCTTGATTAAGTAGCAATCCGAAAGGTCTAGAAAAATCTGCAAACAAAATTAATTTACCTAATTGGAATAACATTGAAATTTTTGCTTTACTTACCACATCTGGCGTGATTGTCCTCAACTCGACTTCACCGTGGGCCGGACAAGCTACCGTTTTTTTATCGTACGCCGCCAAAATGCACTCTTCCACCATCCATGAATAATTGGGCGGTGTATTTTGAACATCATCATTGTTGATCATGGGGTGACCCTCTACCGAAGCATTTCGCGACGATCCCGTAGAATCTGGACCAACGCCAGAATCACAATCGGACCATCCAAGTGAATCTTGGGACTTCCGTGTGCCAACCAATTCGTTTAAAATTCCGGGTAATTCGTTTAAACCACTTGATTCCCCTGTACTTCCATTTCCACCAAACCCATCGCGACGATCAAAGCTTAACCTCTTGACCAGTCCTTTTCCACCATTTCCATTGTAGCTATCCGTGTTACTTTTTTGATTCTGAACGATAGGTTTAACGATGCCGAAATTCGTACTTTGATTGCGTTCCTCGGTTCGCCGTAAACATTTAGGGCACGGAACTAACCGGGTGACTAAAAATCTTCCCTCCGATGTGTGCACAAATCTTGTCCCAAGGGTTGGGTACCAATCCTCAAGTAAAATATCGACATGATCCACTGTCAATGCGAGAAGCTGTGCTAAACACTGCACATTTGTCTCAATTTCAATAACTTTAGTCTCTTGACCCTTTTCATCGAGTCGACGCACCCCAATCGTATGTAGCGGGAAATATATTTCCAAAATACTCGTCGACTGCATATCGATATCACACCAAACACCATCCTGTTTAAGTTTGTACCGATTGTTCGGATTGCGATAAGGCGAGGAGGAGCACATGGCTGGAATTTCACGCATTTTAAAGATAAGCGTGGTACCATAATACAAGGCAAGCCCATTCTGCCACACATTCCATTGGGATGAGATGTTCAGGATTTGAGTTATTTCTGGATCGGATGCTACACTTTTTGGAATCGGGTAGATACTACGAAGTGCTTCCACTACTTGATCATCGGCCAATACTCGTGTAATGAGACGCGACCAAAATCCCGACGGAAAATATGACATCAGAAGAAGACGAGCTATGGATTTTTCAGGGCGCGAGATTGTGCAGACGTCATAGAAAGTTGTAATAATAGGTGATGGGAACATTTCCGGTACCGATTGGGGGGACGGAGTATCCAAATTTAATGATTGGTTACGTTTACTTCGCATGGCCCAACCACGAGATCTGCCTGCAATTTTTACTATAACAGCGTGTCCTGGTCTACAGTCCTCGTCTGGTGGTAGTAATGATGGTATTAATAATGTGCGAGAATCCCATGTTAATGCCACCTCGAATTTATTCAAAAGGCTGACAATGTATCCCCGATTATCTGTCGCCCCCAAACAAGAGCTTTTGAAAACGTGCTGAAGATCATCCAATTTCATAACGCCAGTCCGTGCAAATGGATTAATTTCACGCACTGTCACAACATGGGCCAGCATGTCACATAACCACTGCGGATCAAGGAAATATAAATCTCGAAGGGTCGCATCATCATAGTGTAATAGGACCCCATTGTCATGTAAAAACATTGTAGCCTGATTGAGTTCCGAACTATCTCGGAACCCTTTATAACCTCGTGACTGCATCTCTTGAGTGACCATTTGCCTGTAGCGTTCCACATCTAGGACTGGATCGGCACCAACTTGTTTTAATCCATTTGCGACTGATCCTACCACATCTTCTAGGGCTAAATAACTGGCTGGAACTCGTTGATGTAGCAATGGTTCTTTTGAACCGGGACACCGAAGAGAGAATGCCGTGTCATAAATTAAATTTGAGAGCAGCTTAATGTTATGCCCAGTTTTACAGCTAACTTCAATCGAATCCAAGACCCGAGGTAGCCCCATTTTTTCAGCATCGGCCACAGCTATAAAACGTTCTCGAATTATTTGTTGAAGCTCTTCAGCCTTTTTGGCGGGAAATAATTCTCCAACCACATCGTAATGAGTACCAACGATGATTACAGGAGAGTTTGGAGCCCGAGCTTGGATATTCCCCAACCACTGTAAAACTTCGGCCAACCCTCGTTTACCATCCGTGATTTTCCACAGGACCAGATATAAGCTACGCTTCGACAAGAAATATTGATGAGTTGCGTAGTATTCCTTTTGTCCGCCAAAATCCCAGGTCCGAAATACTACAGGGCCATGAACTGAATTCCCGCGTAATTTTTTTTCGCAAACCCAGTCCCCGATATCGACGCCGACGGTAGACATATTAATCCCGCGACTTGTTTTAGATGTAATATTTTTATGACCCATCCGCTTAGCCCAATGATCAACGGGTTTCTTATTACGGCCCGATCCATCATGCCGCAATTGTTCAAGTAAACTAGTTTTTCCGATGCCCTGAACACCTACAACCATTAACTTCATTCTGGCATAAGGTCGTGCATCTTCGTACACCGATTTAAGATATCCTATAATGTCCATAGTCTTGTATTTCTTACTATCGATCATCGATCGTAGAGGGTCCTGTAGTGAACATCCACGGGTATTCAAATTCCATAAACGGGATAGAAGTCCCATATGTGGAGGAAGTTCTGAAATATCAACATTTCCGCTTACATTTAGCACACTAAGATTGTTCAGCTCGTGAATTGAATGCGGTATGTCTTTTAGACAATTATTGCTAATGTCCAGCATCGACAGATTTGGGAATATAAGTCGTGATTTTGCCATACCAACAAGGCTCCATTCAGAGTCTTCCGTATCGCTTAGAGTCGTAACATCGTCAGTTGATAGTTGAATTCGAGTGAGTAAATTATCGGCCAACACTAGCGTTCGAAGTGACTCCAGCCGTAAATGTCGCCTATGACAACAAACACTTTTGAGTACGGCACTCCGCAGAGACGTAATATTATTATGGGTCTGTGTCTTAACAACCGCAATTTCACTTAAATTACTAAAACTTTCTGAACTGCTGGTCGACCCTTTCGGGCCATTTTTCCCACCATTTTTATTCTCCTGGGGATTGTAGCACGCCAAATGTGGATCCGATACTGCAATCCGGGGAAGACTTGGCCAACATGTTATCTCATTATGTCCCAAATCTAATTGTTTTAGACTTGCCGGATAACTGGTCACATGGCCCATCGATCGTAAACTATTGTAGGACATATTCAAGCGGGTTAGATTAACTGCCAAACATGGTAGCGCAATTGGAATGCTTGTAAATAAATTATTGGCTAAATTTAGGCTTGTTAGTTGAGAAACGGCTTCATCGGTTTTCGAGTCAGACAATCGAAGCTCCTGATCGGTTACCTCTAAAGATTTTGACCAAATATGATGTCGTGTTATTTCCACTTGAGTGACCGTCCGATGTCGAAGTGGTCCACTTTCATCGAGTGTTTGATTAAATAAAAATGCTTCAGACACAGGACTTGGTGGCTCTGTCATGCGGTTTAAGTCATTAGGCAGGCTGGGCAAATCTTTTAGCAGATTAAAAGCTATATTTATCTCACGTAATTTAGGCGCTTTCCACAATTCGAACGGAAGCAACTGCAGCTTATTATTAGAAACGTCCAGCGTCAACAGAGAAGGCAGTCGAAATATTGCAGATGGTATCACTTCTAATCGGTTATCTTGTAGATATAATTCTTCTAGCACCGGACAATTATACTCCTTTGAACCAATCGATGTTTTAGAACTGCGACGATTACATGCACCTCTCTTTGGAGATAAAATTTCTTCTGGTAGTGGTAACTTATCCAATTTATTCTGCGCTACGTTCAAATATCGCAAACTACACAACGAAAATAATTCGGGCGGCAAGGAAGTTAAACAATTATGTGAAATATCAATGCGTGTTAGAGCACCGAGCGCCAAAATATTCGATCTCGGATGTTCTTTAAGCTTCGGATTGCATTGCAACACCGCCTCACTTAACCAACTTATACGAATTGTGTTCAGTTGACAATTATTATTGTGCCAATTAATCATGGTAGCGGTGCTGGGAAATAGTGAGCTATACGTTAAATTACTAATAGTTGATTTGGCATTGGTCAGCGACGAGTAGCTTTCGTCGGACGAAAGAGCCTTTTTATTAATCTTGAACTCTGGATCTGCATGTGCTTTAATCGCGAGTAATCGACATACGATTTGTTCATCTCCATTCAAGCAAGCTATACTTAAAGCATTCGAGTGATCATCTTTCGCCCCATATTTTAGCAGCAACTCCACTAATGGAAGAGATTTTTGCCGCGCAGCTTCGGCTAACGGGACATTCGAAAATCCATATATTTCATCGCACGCCTTTGGATCATTATGATCCTCCATCGCTTTAGCCACAATATTGGGATCGGCTTCATTTTGCAATAGGCTTTGTACAACATCCTGGTAAGTACCGCGAACAGCCGCTAGAAGAGCGGTTTCTTTTGCAGCACCACACAAAATATTCAATTGTAACGGATTTTTAAATATTTCTTCGAGCGAGGGCTCCTCTATAGAATCCCGACCCAAACTAAGCCGTGACATTATCGATTGTATTCCATATGATATCCGGCGCTTTGTTGGACTCACCGGTGTCGATGGTTGTGATGAATTCTCTTTTTTACATGACTGTACACATTTTGGCCGCCAATTAAGTAACAAATCGACTAACGGTTTATTACCCAATAAGCAAGCAACGTAAAGCGCTGTTTGTCCGGTAACATCTTGAGTATTCGGATCGAACGGTAATTTCCATTCCCATTCACCCGTAGGATCCTTAAATGTGTATAGTAAATAGTCAGGATACGAATATTTTAATAAAAGTTCTACAACCGCTGTATGGCCATTTATACAAGCTGCATGTAGCGGAAGCCATCGCTCAACCGTAACCTGTTGTACTAATTCAGGAAATTTTTCTAATAATAATTTTGCTACTTTTATATGACCATGATGGACAGCGGTATATAGAGGTGAATATTTAGTGACCGCATGTGCACGTCCATCGGCACCAGCATCGATAAGCATTTCAACAATACTCTCGCATCCACTTTGACAGGACCTATACAACCAAATAATATCCAAAATTTTAATTTAATCGACCAGGTCGAACTATAAATTACATACATAAATAGTAGAGTATTTGCTCCAGCCGGTGCCATATTCACAATAATCTCACGTTCAGGGCCTAAGGCATCTAATAATATTTTAACGGTGTTCTCCTCGTTTGAAAGCACCGCCTCGCGTAAATCGCGGTGTTTAACAGATCGTATTTGTTCACGTGCATCTAGAATTTAAGACAAAACATTATTTTTTTTACTAATCCCAGACGATTATGGTAATTGAATGACCGCAAAACTCGTGTATCGATAATCACACGTCATTTACTGTTGTTCTTATTAATAAAGACTTGCTTGTGTTGTTCCCTTAAGAAAGTGCTATACATAGGCGAATGAATGTGTAAATTACGTTTGCGGTTTGTAATATTTTGCATCGCGATTTTCTCATGAAACAGGTTTCATCAGATTGGGTGACAATGACAAATGTGAGATTTAAAATATTATGGTGTTTGACCGCGATCAGACTAAATTTAAAAGGAATACAATTCTAAGTTTAGAAAAACAGAAATGTTTACCGATTCCTACATATAAATAAACAAATAACCGAATTACGACTCCTGAAGAAGCCCCTTGCAATTCTAACCCAGTAAACTTTTTATAAAGAAATTTATTTTCTGGCCGGCACTGTTTCCACCTCGGTCTGGACGAATTATTTTTTATTTTTTGATAGCTTTTTTCAAATTACGTTGATCATCTTGGAGAATTAGAGTACCGTCCAAATCATTGGCAGTTCAAAGATGAAACCAATTCAACCGGTGTAAAACTTTCAACCTGAATAGTCAACAAAAAAATAAATCGCGTGAAAAAGTCATGAAAAGTCTCGAATGTAATGAGGGAATATTGAAAAATAAAATTCAAATACAAAATCAAGGGCTACACTTACGGATAGACGCCTTAAACATGGTTGCTTAAATATTAAAGAAATTAAGCGTTTGACCAATAAAAATTGACAAAATGTTAGCCGCTCTAAACCATAACAAACACAACCTTCATTGCTTAATCAATAAACGATATTAATGTTTGACCTAACCCGAACTATCTCTAGCAGCAACATATTAGCATTCGTCCTAATATGTTAAGAACAATCAACGAACAGGAATCACTGAATGGTGAAACAAAACGATTAAAATATATTCGCCCAATAAAACATTGGGATTCTGAACCCGGTAACTCCATTATTGTTACCAAGCCTCGAGAATTAGAGTAACGACCAAATCATTAAGCAGTTCAAGAATGAATCAAATTACATATTTCAATTGGTGTAAAGTCGCTATCAACCTCATTAGTCAACATGCTAATTAGATCATCTTTCAACAATAAAAAAATATTTTTTTTATTTCATCCAATTACATTTTCAAACTACATGAATAAAATATTAAAGTGTGGTACTGAAACACCAAACGATAAAATTCACCATTGAACTTGTGAGGCACCACTTCAAAAGATTGAGAGTAATTCGAGTAATTTCGACGACAAAATCAATTAAAATCGATAATCCATACTACTTTAAGCAAAGGAAACCTTTTTGCAACCGCATAACTGCCCATCAATCAAATAAATCGCGAGAAAGTGAATACACAACTATCACCTTGTTGATAACATATACATACATACATATACGTTCAGATACACCAAGCCAAATGCCAAACATACATAAGAGTATTATAAAAATGGAAATAAGGAAAATGAGAAAATTTTGCGTTGTCATAGCAAAGTGGAAAATGAAAAAAAAAAAAAAAATTGGGTGTTATGTTCGACTGTATTAAAATAAGGGTGGAAAACTAAAAATTTTCACGACAGAATCTATCCAATATGTATATTACTTGGTATTTTCCATGGTTCCACCACCTCATCGACAAAATAGTCGCATGCATCTAGCGCTGTTTCAGCTCCAGCCTTTGGAGAATCACGAAAATTCCAAGACATTTTCGTTTTTTGCTATAAGTGATGAACCCGATTATGTAGTTTTTCGATCAAAAACTATCCAATGCATATTACAGAACACGTATTTTGTTATGTACACTTGAACACTATTTAATCACAATATTTTATATTTAAAAATGAGAACACATCAATAATCAATCTTAAAGGCAATACAATTTATAAATGTATAAAAGCTAATATATAGACAACTAATTAAGCTTAAAAAAAATAAAAAATTGGTTAATCACAAAACTTGATAAAGCTATTTAAATAAATAAACTAAAAACGCGTCAACCGTATTACGCTTTCCAATTACAACTAAAAATAGGTTCACTCTACAAACAGTATAATGATGAGAACATTTTCATTTTGTTGGTGTGCAACTGATATATTAGCTGCATATTAGTACATTTACTAACCAATCAACCGCATCATTTATAAATAGCGAACTATTATCAGCTAAATGGGGGGATAACTAAAAAATGTATGCCCCAAATCAGTATAGTTTAACACTCACTAAATAGTTTAACACTCGATAAATATTTCGTCGATACAATACACTAATAAATTTTCTTCTAAATAGCCCCGCGGAAAATCAATAAACAACATTTTCTTCTCTAAATTCAACAAACACTCATAGAGAAAAACACAACAAAAAAGCGCCAGACACGAACGATTTTTTGTTTCAATCTAATTGTTAGAATATGTACAAGCAAATTTACGACGATTTTTTTTTCTGTTTGTGGTGGAAAATGTAGGGGAAATTTATGAATCATGTCTGATGCCGAAAACGTGATTCCGATCGTTTAATATTTATTTATCCGCAAATTCGTAATGTAAAAAAAGGTCAACAATTTATAGAGCTTCAACACATTGAAAATGTGCTTTCAACATTCCATTTTTCCGTTTATACAATACACACAGATTCGTTTAAGTATATAAAAACGATTTAGTAGGGCATGAGTGGAAATTGGAAAACTAAATATAAATTTACTGTGCCATATATTTCCGACGTGCAGACTACTACAATACATAAGTCTTGATGCAAATACAGCAACCGCAAAACCGCAACGCTAATGAAATTTTACATCTGTAAAATGGTTTGGTTGTGTAATATTTGTTATGCACGAGGTGAATTATGGTCAAATAGTTTTAGTTTCCCTACCGAGTTTATTGAACCTGTATGGGGTATAGTGCTACATATGGTGGAATTTTTTTTTTTTGGTATCGTTAACGACCAAATGTAGAATGTGTAATAATAGGGTGGAGCGAATTTATTTTGTAAATCAAAATCACCTGCTGTGCCAAACGACATGGTTTACCCAACGTTATGTAATTAACCTAGTAACACTAAATAGCGGAGTCATAATGTATTGGAATAATAAAATACAAAATATTAATCCCAATAATCGCAAACACATGTTTTCCAATATGGATCGTATAGTTTGCAATTAAAACTAAAATAATGTACAAAACATATTAGTTGGTAGTTTAAATGACGATGATTTAGTAATGCGAGCCGAAAAATTAATTTGAACAATAAAGTTGAAATCGGGAATTCGTACGATAAATTCAAGACAACAGGATTATTACTCAGAGACAGTCGTAAGACTTTCGCCTTGAAAAGTTATCTGAACTCTCAAATCAATCCCTAACTGAACCTCTTAATGAAATTTTCCCCAAATCAACCGACAAGCCAACCCTCAACTCAATCACCAAATCAACCTCAATCTAATTCCCCAACCGAACTTAACTTCAACTCAACTAAGCTCGAACCAAATCTCAACAACACTGACTCTCAACGCCCAACTCAATCCTGAAATCAACTCGTTTCGAAAGCTACGTTAGTATATGAACTCCACTCAAATCAACTAATCTAACCTCCAACCAGACCCTCAACTTGACCTCAAATTAATCCCAAAACGAAACTCTCACTCAAATCCAACTCAACTTCAACTTCAATTCAAACCCTATTGGACCCTAAATCGATTTCAACGATACTCTCAAACCAACCCTAAACTCAACCATAACTCAAATCCAACTCAACCTTGAACTCAATCCTAAAGTTAGCCCGTAAGTTAACTTCCAACTAAAATCTCAACTCAACCCCTCACTGAACGGCAGAATGAACCACAACCTAACCTAATCAATCCCAATTCGACCATAAATTCAGCTCTCCAACTCCAAACACCAACTCCCAAGCTCCCGCACTCAATGCCACAATGGCCCATGGAGCAAACCGAGGATTCTATCATAATTCAGAAATACGTATTGGTGCCTCAAGCACAAGAAACCACAGCAGAGGCAAGAGTACACCTTCCTGAGGACAACCTTTGGCAACCCAGACTGAAATGGAAAATCTGTCCAAATCAGCCTCAACAACGCGAGACCTAAGCAAATATTCGATCCATTTGGCAATGGTAAGGTCATTAGTACAGGCTTCAGTAATCGAATGAAACGATGTACGGTCAAAAGCTCCCACAATATCCAGGAAAGTACCCACAAGAAACTCTTTGCTATTGTGCGATCTTTCGTTTCTCATTACAAGTCCATGTAAGGCCTTACCAGTGAATGTCTACCATTCGTTCTAATGTCGTCAGAAAAGTTGAGGACATGGTAATGGGCCGAAATGCCTTAGGGTCAGTATAGTTAGACTTACCGGTTTTCGGGATAAAAATCACTGTACTCCCCTATTCCAAGAATTAAACACAGAACTAAAAGCAATACAAGCCCTGAAAACGTATAGCAACTAGTCCCTAATGAGAGGAAAACCATGCTGAAGTTCAGGAGGAAAAATCCCATACAGGTTTTGTATGGTGCAAAGGAGAAAATACTTCAACGCAGAACTTTAGGTATGATAATTTGATTTGAGTACTGGTGTTAGTGGCCGCAGAGGTGCCATAATCATGATCGATTATGTCACAACCAGGTTTATGTGCATTAGGGAGATGAAAGACATCAAGTCTACAAACATCATTTAAAGCCAGAGCTTTATTAAGTCTAATTACAGCAGAAAGGCTGTTAATTTCCTCACAGAAGTTTCTCCAAGATATTCTGTGAGCGGATCTTAAGCTCTTCTTATAATTCTTTTGAGATTTTAGGAAACTATCACAATCAAATTGAAGATTAGTTGTTTTAGCTCTATTCTTCAACTGTCTAGTTTGTTTCTTTAACCTTTTAAGGTCAGAGCATCAGAAGGGTTTGTTCTAAGTCTTGTCTCTCGACAACGCCGATGCTTGCAATTCAATGCCTTTAGCCGACCGAATACTAGGTGAAGGATCCAGAATTGAAACAAACTTAGAAGAGAATAAATCGGGATCGGTTAATGCTCTGGGCTCCAGTTTAAAACTAAATCAACAATAGACATCGAACACAAACTGATATAAATCGATTCGCGCGGAGCATGCAATTCTGCAGAATTAACAAAAGTTGGTTCACAACCTTTATTAATTATTTCAAGTGATACAGTGTTTAAATAGTTGAGCAGAGCAGAAACCCTATTGTTAAGATTCGTGCTACCCCATATGGTATGATGTGCATTAGCATTACACCACCTTGCGACTCTGATTAGTTCCGCAGAAGAATGAGGATAACGAGTCATAAGGCAGATATACTGAAACTAAAACCAGTTCAAAATAAGATAAGTCGGATACGATTTTTATAAGCACAGCAGCAAGATCAGAACTGCAGCAAGCCACTGTTTTACTGACGGAGTTTTTCAAAAAATACTACCATCAGGAATATTAAGTCCACAAACGGAACCATCAAGAAGATAAGATTCCTGAATGAAACACGTATCGTGTGTGATGTAGCAAGGAACTTTCTTAATTCAAATGAAGAATGGAATCATGGAAGTCATGATAAAAGCCTTTAAAATACCAAACTCTATGCTTAAACCAACACGGTCTGAAAACTGCTTGTCTCTATGAACTCAACTCAATCCCAACTCAATCCTCAAATCAACGCGACTCAAAAAACTACATTCGTTATCATGAACTCAACTCAAAACAACTGGAGCTAACTTCCAAATCAACCCTCAACACAACCCCAAATAGATTCTCAGTTTAACCGTTGACTCCTGCTCAACTCAATCCCAATTTAACTCCAACTCAACCTCAACTGAGGCAAAACTCAGTTCTAGCCTAACCCAAGTCAACCTTAACTCGACCTACAATCCAGCCCTTAAATCAACCCCAAACTCACGCCTAAATCAACTCCAAAATCAACGTACAAACATTTAACTCAATTCAAGATAACTCTAATTCTAACACCAATTCAAAGCAAATAAATCTCCAACTGAACTGCTCGCTAAACCCTAATCCAACCTCAACTCAACCCTCAACTAAACCGCAAACTCAACGCCCAACCCAATCCCCAAACCAGCGTATATAAAAAATTGGTCAACGTTTCAAAAGCTTTTAAATTTTCCGCCTTGACCGTAGAAAAAACAGATTGGCGCAAAAACAAAAAAATCCAAATCGGCCGTTCTCGAGACACCATGGGTACGAACATTTTTTTTTTTTTTGTGTTGTTCGGACTCAGGGACTTACTTTTAAAACGCTGCGGAAAATGGTTTTGAACCAACAACATTTTTGGTCATTTTTGACAAGGTTTCAATAACTTTGGTCGTTTTGAACCAAACTTAATTCTCCGCGATGAATCTTACGTCCATAAACTAAGTCACGGTATTTTTGATCATTAAAAGCCCCCGTTATATAAGAACGTTATCGTTTGAACACCTCCACTGTAATCCCATTCTATGAAGCTACACAGTCTATCATTTCTCTCACCGTCTGTAGACGATATCATGCAAAATTCCTCGGGCCGCGTAAACGACATAGCCCACGCCGAATTTTTTGTATATTCTTCATAAACTTCACACATGATTGAACGGAGGTAGGTAAGTATAACGAAAAGTATAGAAATCAACATTTTTATTGAAACATTAAACTGTATTTTGCATATTTACATAACACCAACATAACATAAAACCATAAAAATGTTTATGATTTTGTGCGTAGAAATAGAAAATCACCCAACTATTAACGCCACCAGTGGCAAACATTTTTCAATTTATTTTCGTTACTAACTATGGAACCATTGTAGGTTCTCAGATTTCTCATGCTATCAAAATATACGCGGTTACTTACTCATATTTCAAAGAATTTTGTCTTTTTTAATTTTGTTGGATAAACTGAAGGTAAAAAACGAGGTTTTGAACCTTTCTCGTGCGAT
The DNA here is from genome assembly GCA_958295665.1 of Tipula vernalis. Taxonomy (NCBI): domain Eukaryota; kingdom Metazoa; phylum Arthropoda; class Insecta; order Diptera; family Tipulidae; genus Tipula; species Tipula vernalis. Next base: position 456,958,791 of record OY282558.1, on the reverse strand, counting down.
ATCGTTGAAATTTGATTACAATTCTCATTCACCTTGTTTGTTTCAACGTTGGAGTTTTTAGCCATTGTTAAAATTTTTTAGAATCGATGGTTGGAAATTAATCTTTCCATATTTTATTTGATTAGGTAACGTGAAAACGAAGAAAAATTCTCGTATAATTTTTTTGCAATAGAACATTGTGACGACAATATGCGAAATTATCAGTTAAGAAAACAAGACGAAAACAATTCGGAAATTAGATTTGAATAGCATGTGTTACAATTTAACCATATAAACCGCATAACATATGATGTCATTAACATGTTGTATTGTATTTGTGTATGCAATCAACATATGGTCATAAAATGACGAATAAATTTGTTAACCCCGATTCAGAATTTTTCCTATATATGGAATAAAAGATCAAATTGGATCATATTTTGGTTAGAATTCCAAATCGATTGATTTATACACCGCTTAACAAACCGTTTTACTTTCTTAATAAACCATAACCAACCTTATGTTTGATAACAACTAGATATTTCCAAAATATACACTGCTATAAAATATGTTTGTTATACATTACATAATACGAGAAGTTTTAGTGTCATGGAGATCTAAAAAAAGAAATTATTACGAAATTCGTAAAGAGTATGTGTCTCACTCCTTAAAGACGTAAAGGCGACCCAAAAAAGGGTGAGTGACTTTATAAATACCGATTCCATTTGTGGAAGTTAATTTTAAATTTCTCATTTATTCGAAATTTTTATAAGATGTTGTTTAACAGGCATCCCACGCTTCTAACCAGTTTTATTTAATTATTTGTGATACAATTATTTATAGAAAACTTTCAAAGTTAAAAGTTTATATTTTGGAAAAGCTCTATTGATTTTATATTTTTTTATCGTTTTTCCATACTTGAAAAATATTTTTTATTGATTTTGATTGTATACCAAAATATCGTAATTCAACTTCCTAATAAACATTTTGTCTATACATATGTATAACGGAAGCCTAGTTGCTCACTGAGGCATAAATAGAAATTATTGCATGGATTTTTAATTGCCTATGACGTCTTCTATTTGTGTGGATACACATACGAACCTAGAAATATTGATTTGCTAATTCTCCATTACGCTGGATGATTTGATTCTTTTATCGTATACAATTTTTAGACACATCATTAAGAAATGTGAAGACGAATTGCCCATATGGCTGTCTACTTCTAAATTTTTGTTCTATTTTCTATATTTAAATATAATTTGTGCAAAAAGTTACATCACGTTATTATAAATTTTGGGGATCACATTTTAAATTTTGGTTGTCACGTTTCTTGAATAAACTAATGGTTAGGTATATTGATTTGTACGGCTTTCGTAATTACCTGTATTGTTTTAATTGAAAATTAAGTCAAGCATAACTTTAGAATCAACTCTCTCTACGGTGAAATCGCAAGGGAACTAAACGTAATTTTATTACAAATATAAAATATTTCAGACAAGATAAAATTTCCCGTAATAGGAATTAAAATGCTTGGGAACGGTTTCGGGACTTTCTTCTCTGCGAACTTCAAAATTTTTCGATGAACAATTAAGACACTGGCGTCCACTCCATCGGTTGTACATAATGTATCCAAAACTTCCAAAACGGATTTGCTGGACAAAACACTATCGGCGAGTAGATCGAACCTTTTCAGTCTGAATATCAAGTTCGAGTAGTGCGATGTTCCGATTACTTTATGGTATCTCTACCTTTAACCTGCCCAGTGGCAGGCAAAATCCGGGCCTTAGGTAAGCTTTAGTTTCCGGACCCTACAAAATAATAGGAGAATCCGGGCCCTACTCACCTTATTTCAGACCACACAATACTACCTTTTTGAATGATAAGATTGGATTCGCACCACTGTTTGCGCAAAAAAAAAAAATTAACTAGAAATTCCTAAAAGGTACTTGAAAACAAAACTCTCAGAAGAAAAGTTACAGACCAGGAGTCTTCGTGTAAGAAAATATACGTGGTAATCGCCTAAATTATGGATTTTCAAAATCAACCATAGAGTAAAAATTCGAAATAGAACAAAACGCTTAAAAAAAGATCGTAAAGGTTCGGGCCCAAACTCTAGAAGCATTAAGTGAAATAAAATAATCTTGATACCAGTTAAAAGCTTTTAATTTATAAGCTAAATCAAAAGATTCTTGCCCTTGGATTGCTCGAAAGTTTAAGCTGGAAGAACACCAAATTATACAAAACGTTTTATTGCCTTATTTTCTATGTAAAGCATGGTATTCTAAATCTTGTATATCTATAATCCATGTGCGTTCACCGATTTGAACCAAACTTTACACAATTATTGTTTAAGACCTAAGGGCGGTCACTGTTAATATCTGACACATCCACCTCCTTCTTGTGAAGTGATAATCAGGTCTAAATTTGACATTAATGAACTTCTAAAACTGCACCTATTGAGCTGATTTTTCGATATTTAGTGCAAAATCAAAAATAAATCGACACGTGTATCATTATTTTTTAACGGTGATGATGGTGGTAATGGGGATGGTATTTAAGATGTTGCTGGTGAATGGTGATGATGATGGTGACGGTGATTGTGATTATGATGATGTATGATGGTATGATGATATGAGGGTAAAATGGTTTAATGGTATGCTGTTATGATGGTAAGATGGCGCGATAGTACGATGTTATGATGGTTTGATGGTATGGTGGTATGAATGATGCATATGATGGTATGATGGAATGATTAAATGGTGATTTCATGATGGTATGAAGGTATGATTGGAACATGGTACAAAGGTATTATGGTTTGATGGTATGCTGGTATGATGTTATTATTGTGTGATGGTATGGTGGTGTGATATTATGTTGATGTAATGCTATGACATTATGGCGCTAAGACGGTATGTTGGTTTGGTGGTATTTTGGTATGAGAGTATTATGGTATGATGGTATGAAATTCTAATGGTGTTATGTATGATTATTATTGATAACGGTATCATTCGTAATCGAGAGAGTTTTTACGCCAACTTCTTCCGCAATGTAGAGCAAGAAGGTAAAGACAATGAAGAACTCGAGGGACATATTTTTACAAACATAGAACTCAATTACCTGAATCATGAGGGTCTCATCGCATGACCTCAATTTACTTTGCGAGTGGTGCGATCAAAACGCATTAGACTTAAACATCGAGAAGTGCTAAATTATGTCTTTTCATCGTAAAAGGAATCCGATAATTACTACGTACAACATCAATGACAATGTAGTTCAAAGAGTACAAGAGCTTAATGATTCATCTTCTAGACGCTGAGTCATCTTCTGGACGCTGCTTTAATCGGAAACGTCCTAGTTGTATTATAGTATTCGGGAGATTATAGACCGACAGGCTTGTCAGAGCACTAGGCAAAATGAGGTTGTTGAATGCTCCAGACATGTTGTAGATAATACCAATCGGATACTTTGCAGGAAGCCCAATTGTTTGTTCAAGAATAGTCCACTTTGTTCAATTCTCGGAATTATGATATAGGTGAGTAGTTTTTTTCAAGAGTTTTCCAATAGGGGATGGACGGAGTTGGGAGTGGAGGACTGTAATTGGTCAATAAACATAAGCCAAGTGTTTTTCAGCTGATTAGATAAGCATAGTGAACCATGCCTATCAATACTAAAGCGATTTAGCACAATCAAGAGCAAGGCTCTTTGCACTTCCGCAGTCAGGTGAGAGTAGAAGTTGAATAGTTTTAGGACGGTATTGAAGTCGAGTATTACTGCGATTCCTATAGGAACCGTCTGTAACAGGGTGAATTTTGATGTTCGAAACACATAGATTTATGATTTCCTCTATAACTTTTGTCAGAAGACAGGAACTATTATTTTGGGCTCCCTCGCTTTTAGAAGCATTTTCATCTTCTTTACCTTGAAGAACTATAAATTTAATGTTAAGTTTTGTGTCGCTTTTTAAAGCGCTTCAAGCTTCATTAGTTTGAATTGTAACTTTAGCGTTAAGTTCTGTGTCTAAACAACTATTGTTCTTCACAAAATTGCTTTCGCCACTACACGTTTAATTTACCGCTACTAACAGTTAATTTTCCACTCGCAAAACTAAAAAATAATAAATTTACTATTCACGATACAAGTAGGTCAAACAAAATTCTAAAATTCTACAGATTTGTTTGAATAATTGCTCACAAAATCGTGTTAATGCCAAATATTCCAATCTATCTAGAATGATTGACCGATTAGAAATTAAAACATCTGCTCAGTTTTATGGAATTCCCGCACTCAAGTAAAAAAAAAGATAAACACCGTTACCAACTCATCTCACGTTTAATTGATTAATTAAAAATTAACAAAACAAATTTATATTTATAATCGTTATTTATACACAAATTACACTTTTTTCGAGATTAATTGATGTTCAAGAAAATTGTTTGGTATAAGACGATTAGAGTAAATTTAGTTTTTGGTTGATTGAATTTCAACTGAATTCGTCGTTTTTAAATTATCTGAAAAATGTTACGTCACTGAGATATGAATATATATACGGACATCCAAACTAACAATTTTCTTACTCAAAAACTATTACCACACTCTCATAATAATCTACACACCTAAATAAGTAATTTTTTATTGTTTAAATCAACTTCCCTCGAGATTTAAAAAAAAAAAAATTATAAAACACAAAACACAACAGTCATGCACAATCAGTTTGTTTGTTCATCTATTTCATTGACAAAACAATCCAACCGAAAACAACAATGAATTTATGTAATTTAATAAATGAGTTTTTACATTTCCTACCTGCTGCTTCACGCAATGCTTCCATAGAATCTGTATATCCCGATCGTTCAGCCAAATCAATTGGTGTTAATCCATTTGAATCGCGTAACGAAAATGATGCATTTGCATCCAACAGCGCTAATACATTTGTTAAATGTCCATGTTCAGCGCTCAAGTGTAATGCAGTTTTGTGTTCACCACGTGGTCCACACTGTACATTTACATTAGCACCATAGCTAATAAGTAGTTTTAGGCAATTTGAGTCGGATGTGACGGCAGCCGCATGTAACGGTGATCGTCCCCATGAGTCAAGTGAATTAATTTGTTTGCTTTCGTCGCCCTGTAGCAGGTCATGTAATAGTTCGATATTGTCCCACAAAGCTGCCTGCGAGAGGAAAAAATAAGAAAATGAAATTTAAAGATAGGATTTAAATAGATATCTCAATAAACAATTTTTGAATTTTAAACCGCAAAGAAATAGTGCAGTAAAATAACCGCGCAGTGAAAATTTTTTTTGGTGATAACCTAATATTAAAAGATTTCTTTGTTTACTAGGGTACTCTAGCGTAGGTAACCGCAGCACTTAAACAACGTAACATAAATAAACCGATAGACATAATAATGATTAACCCCAAATTATACATTGGACAAACTGGTAAAAGGTTCGAAGTCAGGTGTACAGAACATTTAAAAGAAATTGGAAAACTAAAAATCGGCTCGAAATATCGCGCAACAGTTGACGATAGAAAAACATGATTACACTGAGTATATACAGACAAGACCCACCCTCAAGAAATAAAGAATTCCGAAATAAATGTAGCGCTGACTTTTTGACAAAATAAATAGAGGGAAGATTCACAAGTCATGTAGAGACAAAAAAAAGTTAGTTTTTTAACATAAATGTTATGTGTAGTACTGAGGGATCAGGAAGAATCCAACGCAAGTAGCGTTCATCCATATCTGGTTCCAAAGGGGGCTCACGAGTTCTCGAGGCACTTTTTTACGCCGGAACGGATAGACTTGGCAGTCAAATCATTTGGCCCTTTCAAATCACCGGGAGGGGACTGCGTATATCCCGCCTTTTTACAACAAAGCCTGCAGACTTTGCTGCCTTATCTTACTATACTCTTCAGAGCCAGCTATAGCTTGGAATATGTTCCAAAATTCTAGAGGGAGGTTCGGGTGATTTTTATCCCAAAAGCGGGAAAAAGATCCCCAGAGGAGATTAGGTCTTATAAACCTATTAGCCTCACATCATTTTTACTGAAAATCATGGAGAAAATTCTGGGGCTTTGTATCAGATCCAACACTCTCCAAAGAGTCCTTCTGGACTCTAGGCAGCACGCCTACCAAGCAGGGAAATCAACAGAAACGGCTCTACATGAGCTGACATCGGAAATCGAAGATAAGCTTCGGAATAAAAAATTATTACTATGCTCTTTCATTGATATCCAGGGAGCTTTTGATAATACTAATTTCGAGGTAATTCAGGAACAATCACTAACAAGGGGTATAGAACCCTCCACCGTCAAACAAACAGGAGGATTACGTCCTCTTTCTGAGACAAAACCATCACTATAGCGGCCACCAGGGTTGCCCCCAGGGAGGTGATCTCTCTCCCTTATTGTGGCTGATCGTGATTGATCAATTATTTTCCAGACTGAGAAATTTAGACTTCTCGAACATTACCTATGCGGACGACCTAGTCTTGATCGTTAGGGGCAGATTCGCAAATACAGTAGGGGAAAGAATGCAACAAGCCCTAGAGGTAGTAAATGATTGGTGTACGGAGGTGGGCCTTCCGGTAAACCCCAACAAGGTCAACTGCATTCTCTTTACTAACCGGAGGAAAACTGTCCTCCCGCCGATAGCCCTGTGGGGGGGAGGGGTAACTCTCCAACTGTCAACGGAGGTTAAATATCTGGATGTCGTACTTGATCATAGAATCCCCACTTAAATCATATCACAAACAACGCGAATAAGGCCTACTTCACCTGCCAAAGAATGATTGACAAAACGTGGGGACTGAGCGAAGTGGCCTGTAGTGGCCAAAGACGGAGCAGACTGGTGCATGGAGAATACTGGACAAGAGCCAGAGGTTAATCTGTGTGAGTGCAACTGGAGCAATGAGGACTTGTCCAACAGCTGCCCTTGAGAGAATACTGGAGCCCTCACCACTGCACGTTTACATTAAAAAAGTAGCCGGTTCAAAAGGTCTGAGCCTAAAAATTATAGCCAAAATTAAAACCATAAGGCCAGGACACAACAGTATCCTACATAAATTAAATTTTAAGGAGGAATTGATCCAACTATCGGATTTGATGGTAAGGACAATCGACTGTCGGAGAAATTTTACTATTAGTTTGCCAGATAGCGCACTGGTAGAGAATATTATTTCCTCCCTCACCTGCCATGCTTCTGTATGGTATACGGATGGGTCAAAAACAGACGGGGGTACCGGTGCAGGAATAGTCGGATCCGACCTAGAACTATGCATACCACTGGGTAGCACCCCCACAGTTCTTCACCTCAATGCGTACATAATCCAGTGGCCTAACGCCGACCAACTGGATATGCATCAGGTACCGGCGTTTATCAAGGATATAGACCTACATTTCACGTAGGAATCTCTAGGGATGTACAATAGACCGCAATGGTCGCAGTGCTCTGAGCAACGAACACCCACCTTTCCGAAATAAAAAGTAGGCGCGAAATAAAACTAAAATAGAAGGAAGATTCACAAGTCACGTAGACACAAAAAAAAGTAGTTTTTTAACATAAATTTTAGCTAAGTAGTGTTTGTTAGAAGAAGTAAGTTGCTACAAAGAAGTAACATCCGAAACGATCCTAATTTCAATTTTAAACAAAATAAATTTCACAATAAGAAAATGACAAAACCAAAATAATTGTGTTTTATTAATATACAAAAAAAAAAAATTTGGTCTATCCGATTCCTCAAAAGACATTTTTCCCACAACCAATTACATTTTACAAAAATTTTCTATTATTTTGAGCAGGGGTAATCCTTAAAACATGTCACGGATTTTCTTAAATTTGGAGACCTCTTCCCCAATATCACAATTGATCATGACAACATACTTAAATCGTTTACCCCAAGCCGCCCAATTACAGGCTCACAATTAGTGTTAGATTATTTAGAACTGAGACGTGTTGAACAGCAATCAAAATCGCATTCCCCGTTTATCATCTTCAACGTTTAAGAATTAGCGTCAGTTACTTATACATCTCTAGTTTACTGTTGAAAATCCTTATGAATTTAAATTAAGTCGGTCATAGAGCATCCACAATGTTGAAAATTAATTTTCTGAAGATTTGGGCTAATTGTTTAGATCACAACAATATGTGAGCAACGCGAGAAGCGGCTGATATAATTCTTTCCTCAGTACTTCAGTTTGGACGGAGCATCGCTGTGGGACCATCACAAACAATGGAAAATCAGAATTAGTTACGTTACCCCACCTCCTTGTTACATAGTATATCATTTTCTACCTCCTACTGCCTCCGCCCTCAACCTCCTCCATCCTAGTGGAGTGATATTGTTTAAGGGCGCCTCACTGTAATTTGTTGTTATGATTTATGTACGACCTTTAATACCAAGAGAATCTTGCTGGCAACACCAAACGACAATAAAAACAAAAACTACAAAAATCAAGTAAGCGGGACAACCGAAATCGCAACCAAGTCACTTCTTGATTTTAAAGCGCTACACGGAGACAACGCAATATTTATGGGATCAATCGAGAAAAAAATTAGGTTGGGGACAAATTATTTAGAGCTTTCTGGCATTTTTCTAAGGCTAAGTGATTTTCACGGAACTTTAACGACCATCAGAGAGTGCTGGACTACACAAAAGGTTAGGACTACACGATGGATGCATCAAAACTTCCCAGCCAAGCTCTCACAGTTTTTGCCGGGTCATCAAAAATGTGTATGGTCTGCCGTTATGATGGAAGGCAACACTTGCTGTTGCATTCGATAAAGCATCTTGACCGTAAACAGCGGGCAGCGTTTTTGCCTTTTTCCTAGTAAAATTGCAAAATATTGCGAAGTTTCTCAGACATTTCACTCATTTTCACACTAATATAACTTTTGACACGATTAACGAAATAGGTAACTATCTTCATGGCAATTATAGACTGAAATGTCACCTTTCAAACCTGCGTCAGTATGATGCAGTCTGATTAGTGTTGCCCGATATATGACACCAAACACCATCTAGCGACAAAAAACTCTCAATACTTTTTCCCCAACCTTATACATATATGGTTGGCGAAAGGAAGAAAAGCCAATTAAATTTAAAGTCTTATAAATTTGTTCTAATTAATTGTATAATTTCTTTAATAAAACCCGTAATAAAAATAGTGAATAAAACTAAATCTACTTTCAATATTGGTGAAACAATATCTCGCCTTTCCGTAACCAAAGTTATCGATCAACGTATTGTTCAAATTTCAAAGTAGTTTTAGGTAAATTAAGACAATTTTTTTGTTAAAATGACCTCCACGCAATGCTTCAATTGACTACAAAAGTTATAAACAGGTAGATGATGGGTTGTCACATTTATCATCAACATAAAAAAAAAAAATCATCGGTCCCCTTTTTGCGAAAATCTGTTTGGCAGTTTCTTTTTCCACTTCAACCAATAACCAATATTATTCTAGACTCGAATGGACCCAAAAGTTAACACACACTGCCTATTACTAAAATCTATCTTTGTACAATATTTCGACCAAAACTAGCAATATTTGTGAGAATGGGAGGCAAACCAAAAATAAATGTATGACCGGAAGGACGGACACATTTTTTTAATCGATGTTTTGGGAGTCTTGATAACCTAATTCGTTGAGAAATATGAAAATCTGGAACAAATTTTTTCGCGATTATAATATTTACCCAATACTGGGTGATTTTTTTAACCTGATATACTCAAATATCTCGAAAGATAAGCACTCTACGAAAAAAATGGTAAAGCTCAAAATTTAATTATTCCGTGGGGGAAATACATTAGTGTTAAAATTAGTAGCCCCCTCCTCCTTGTAGGTGGGGCGTAGGATTTGACTGAAACATTTGTTTCGATTCATGATAGGTGGCGCTAAAATTGTAATTGACGATATTCAATTTTTTTCGATTTCTCCTACTGAGAACCTACGGAAACGATTCTGCAATACGTCTGCAATAAAAATACCACGGTTTCATTGTAAATACTCGAAGTTAGTCTTAAACAATTTGTATTTCTTAAATTTTTAATTACTAAAAACGGCTTCTCATTATCGTAACCCAGGAACACGCAATTAAATCGGCTTTCAAATTAATGAAATTAGTAAAGACTCGTCCAGCAACCGTCACTGGAGAAAATAATGAAATTGATGTATTGGCTGCAGTAGTTCATAATCCTCATATTAGTACACGAGAAACAGCTAGCGATTCCGGATTGTCCCAGACGAGTGTTTGGAAAATTTTAAAACGTCATAAGTATCATCCGTATCATGTATCTTTACAACAAGATCTTCATGGTGTTGATTTCCAAAATCGGGTAACTTTTTTTCAGTGGGCACGTGAACAAATACAGCAAAACCCAAATATTTTTCTTTACGTATTGTTCTCCGACGAGTCGTCTTTTATAAACCTTGGAACGATTAATCGCCACAACAAGCATTACTGGAGTGTTGAAAATCCGCACTGGCTTCGCCAAGTTGAACATCAGCGTCCTTGGACTGTCAATGTGTGGTGTGGAATAATTGGCAACAAACTATCGGCCCCCACATTATTGAAGGCAACTTGAATGGTCAAATGTATCGAGATATTTTGGAAAAAGAACTGCCAACATTATTTGAAGGCTTGAGCTTAGAAGTGCGACGGAACATCGCAATTTCGATGGGCGCTGGATCGGGAGAGAAGGTCCGGTAAATTGGCCTGCCAGATTTATTTTTGTGGGGCTATCTCAAAGACCTAGTTTACAAACAAAAACCAACAACACGTGAGAATATGATTGAGCGAATCAGAAATGTTTGTGCTGAAATTCAAGCAGACACACTTCTCAGTTGTGTACAGGCCATCATTTTGAGCACTTAATTTAATTGAAAGATGATGAGGCGAGGGGACTCATGTTAATCAAGCATCCTTTTCCCAGTTATTCGAAATTTGACGACCAATTTCGAGTATTTACGTATTGCAGAATCGTTTGCGTTTGTTCTCAGTAGGAGAAATCGAAAAAAATTGAATATCGTCAATTACAGCGCCATCTATCATGAATCGAAAAAAATGTTTCATTCAAATCCTAGCCGTAGAATCCGAATCTGCAATAAAAAATAGGGGTTCATAAGTTTCAAAGTTACCCCCGCCCCACCTATAAGGAGGAGGGGGCGGGTACTAATTTTAACACAGTGATTTCTATTATATGGAGTAATGAGGAACACAAGCGCCTAGAAACCACCAATAAAACATCAAGAATTCTGCCCAGAATTCTTTCGCTGATAGTAATCAACAGCTTATTTCAAACGAGGTCGTTAGTATTACGTCTACTGCAGCTGCAAGGATGCCGATGAACAGATCAATTGCTCATACGGCACGTGTCGCAAAAGGCAAAATATAATGAAGGAGTACAGTTAATGCCAACAACTCGAAGTTTCAAGATACCTGACCATTATAAGTTTTTAGCAGATGGAATATTATTTTTGTTATTTGTCAGTGGATCAAATGATAACCAACGATTGTTAATTTTTAGAACATCTCACAAGTTACAGATTTTTTCCAATTCAACTGTATGGTGTTAAGTGTTTGCACTGCTCATTTTATGTATGCAATGCTACCGAGAAAATCGGGAAAAGTTGGATTGAAGTCCAAAGATGACACCGACGTAACTTTTACCATGAATTGTAAGTTAAAAGTCCGATAAAGACGTTGAATATTTTAACGTTGATGCAGCTGAAAACCTTATTCTAAAAGAGTTGAGGATAATTTTGCGGGACCATTTATATTCGACAAAGATCCAAAATTTGCACGATTGGAGATTTTAAAATGGAATCATTACAATACTATGCTAATACAAGGTGACAAAATAAATTATGTATTGGAAGCATGGAATCGCAAATTCAGCTTTGCGGTAGGAATTGACCATTTCGCTATTTTCCGTTTATTGAAAGCCTAAAAATGAAGCATTCAAAAAATGAAATGATTTAACTTAAATTACGGGAAGTGAATTGCTCACCGTAAATCAACCGTAACCCATTCGCCTGCGTGCGCCAACACGTGAACTGTGAATTATTAATTGAGTGCATCGTTAATTGTGTGAACAGCATGAATTGTTCGACGTAAATTGTGAAAAGTGAAATGCGCCAAGAATCAAACATCTTATAACAATGACATTTTATTATCAATATATCAATGTCTTAATTGTAAATATGTTTTCACAGAAACCGTTCAGCATTTCATTGCGTCTCCAGTAAAAGGCCTTCCTCAAGTTTTACAAATTTCAAGTGATCTTATTATAAGATTCAAATTTTAATATTTTTCTAAATCTTATTACACTTTATTACTTAATAATACTTCTACTAATGAAGGTGATTTTCCAACTCTAAATTCTTTCATCACTCACTTGAAATTTGAGTTAATTAAAAATTTCGATTCCGCATTATTGAACATTACAACAACTTAACCACAATCGGACAAAATCAAATATTTATACGCATATGATATCTTTCCAAAATAATTATCGAACTGTAAAATAAATTATTGGTTTTTGGTTTGGTGCACCGAAATTCTATAAAAATTTCAAATTTACGAGATAATGTCACAAATCCAAAAAATAATTTATTTCTGAATTAATGAGATATTTAAAGTTAGGATTTTTTTTTTATAGAAATTGGACAGACGTTGAATGATGGGAATTTTTCTCGCACACTATTATCCAAAGTGTTATTGTTGCGAATTATTGCACGCGTGAGTAATCTACGTAAACTAATTAGCAGATCATTATAATTCATGTTTATGTATCATACTTAAATTGTATATTATTACTTATAATGACGAAAATTGATTTATATGCTATATGGGTATGCTGTTAACTCTCATATTTATGCTAATTTTAAAGCCGTGTATCGTAAAGAAATTCAACAACAATCGGTGCAATTTATAACATTCGATATGTTTGCATTATACATTTATTTATACTATGCGAGCTTATTAAATAATTAAATATATGAAACTGTTATTGCATACATATGTAGGCAGGGAATAATCGAATACGTTTACGTAAAATAAATAGGCGCAATAAAAATTTATCGCGGGTTATTGGAAATCAAAATGTTGGATTTATAAATATATAATTAAATTCCAAAGAAATTTGTTATATTTTTTAAATTGTAGAACTGCAACATTATTTCGTGTTTGGCTATTAATAATTTGGTTGATTGGATGATAGAAATTGATCCAGTTAGAGACACCTAAGTATAGTATCCAATATATACACTACATTTCTTGCTGAATCAGATTTGTTGCCTCTTCTGAAAATCGTAATCATAATTAATTTAAATTTAACTTAAAGCTTACAAAATAAGAGCTCAGCAGAGGCAGCCTAAAGGTCACTGTCGCCACTTACTATTAGAAATGTAGAATTTTCGCAAACCTGCCACTAAGATTATAGATGTTTTTTATTACCGGTAACAGTAACCAAAATTAAAATGATAGAGCGCTAATTAGTTCCTAATGTATGAAGTCCGAGCTGAAGTGCTTGAAAATTAAGAAGACAAGAAATGAAGACAACACACTATTTCTAAACTTACATATCCGTTGGTAATTTGAAATTTCTAGAAACTGAATCAAATATTTCGGCAATCTCTTAAAACAAACTCGTTGGATGATGCTTGAAGTTTCCGGAAATCCAGACAGGTTTCCCAGGTGTTTCTAAACTAAAGGAAATTAATCGATCATTTTATTTCGATAAAATGTGGAAGGCCATTTCTAATATTATTCTAAGGCCGCGGCTACACGAATGGAAAATGTCGACCAACATTGGCCCAAAGTGATTTGTGAAATGTTGGACAAATGTTGGTGAAATAAAATTTGACTGTCTACACGATTTGCCCAATGTTCATTTTTCGAATGGCTACCAATGTATAACCAATTTTGGTGGTTTATGTATTGATATTTATCACTAGTTGTCACTACTAGTCATACATTAATTACAATATCTCCCACAAGATGGAAGCCAATGCAAACATATTCCTTTAAATGCACTTGGAGCTTATTTTTATGTTTACAGTGTTTTAAATCCCAAATTTCGGGATAATTTTGATATAAATTTATAAATTCTAGCACAAACTCAGCCGACCAGTCAGATTCCATTTTGGATTTATTTGTTTATAAATAATAAAATATAATGACATCTACAGTTGTATTTAGTGGCATATGCCGTTAAGTATTCAAAAATACATTTTTTCTCACCATTCGAGTAGACGAAGTACCAATATACACTCCAACGTTGATAGTTTCCTTTAATCTTTTTATATAAACCGCCTATTGAACGAATGGTTACCAATGTTGGACCAATATAACCTTCATTTGTATTTGTTATTTTTTTTTCTGTCTACACGATTGGTTTTTTGGACAAATCTCCAACGTTGGTCTACATTTTCCATTCGTGTAGCCGCGGCATAAGACTGTATCCGAAACCTGTGATAAAAATTTGTTTAATACAAATCTTTGACATTTATATTCCCCTATATTCAAATTTTTTTCTATTACGCTGTTCGAATAGTGTAATAATTTGTTGGCATATTTCCACGCCTCATATATTTGCTGTCTTATTTTAATTACAGTAATTTCCCATAAATGTATCATTTCTTGATACTACTTTATCATCTATTCTGTTATACGATAGCCATAGGGCACGTTTTAAGGTGGATTTATATTATCAGTTCCTTTCCGTTCCTACTCGTACCGACACATACACGTATTGTTGAAAAGAATATTATGTATGATATCTGAAGGCGAAAAAATACGAAAGAATAGCGAAACAAACAAAAATTGTAAATTGCTACTAAAACATTTTTATATTTTTGTGTTATCTTTACTCTATACGTAACCAAAAGATACGAAGAAAACGCCTGAATTGAAAGGTACGGATAGTATAAATTGATGATGTCTGACACGATACGAGTAGGAACTGAAAGGAACTGCTAATATAAATCCACCTTTATTATTAATTACGACATACAAACGGAAAATCGGAAAGCAAAAATGCAGCAACTCAATCACACAAAGAATTTGTTTTGTAGCTTTTAACAATTATCTTCGGAATTGACTGTGATAATTAGAGTACATTCTGTCAAAAAGTACCAGGAATTGTTAAATAAAACAAAAATGTTAAGTTCAAACATAAAAAATTATTTTGCCGCCCTCAAAGTATTCCCCATTCGAGGATATACCCATATGCCAGCATTTTTCCAATCATCGAAACATTTTTTTATAGGCACTTTCCTGGGGGGGCCTTCAGTTCGCGCGCCGAATTTTATTTTATGGCTTCAATGGAGTCAAAACGGGTTCCACAGAGCAGAAAATGGGAATCTAGGAAACAGGAAAAAGTCACCTGGAGCTAAATCAGGCGAATGTTGTTGCCCTTAGCAGCTCGGTGTGGCGGCGAGTTATCGTCGTGTAAAATCCACGAGTTTTTTCCCATAATTCCGGTCACTTTTATCAAATCAACACAAGAAATTTCGTTCGCAACACAAAATTTAAGGCAAACTCTTTGTTCAATAATTTCGTTCATCATAAAAATCGCCGTGCACTATAGAGGTCGACTGACTTAACCAACTGCTGTAAACGAACTAGGAAGAAAAAAAATTGTAAATCCCTTCAGCATGGGCATTTTAAATTAACAATTCCCGGTACTTTTTTGAAAAAATGTATCAGAACTAAAAGATAGAGACCACAGGTTTCGGACACAAGTCAAAATGAAACATCCTAAGCATCCTGTCCTAATCCCTTTTATGCGTAAAAATGAGAGAGACAAACACATTCCAAATTTTGATTTTTCCTTACAAATGCAGATATAGCAGCGGTTAGCACTGAAGTCGACAAACATAACCTCTGGCTAATATTAGCTTACCTAGCGTATGCTGAGGTGAACCTTCCACCAGTAAATCTAGGTAAGCTAATTATGGAGGCTCAGAAGCGCAAGGTTGAGTTACTGCTTGAGTACATTATAAGTACTAACCTTCATATATGTAACATAGGTAATAAACCGACTTTTATAACTTAGAATAGAGAGGAGGTATGTTACACTTGTCTCAAACTTTTTGATGAATAGTATATTAAATTGGAAAGTGTCGGAAGACCTATCTTCTATTCGAAATGGACAAGGTATCTCTTAAAAGTCCAAACTACACGTCAAGAAGGGAAACCAACAAATCCTTTAGAAATTAGAACTATTCTGAATATTATCTTCCTTCCTCTTTCAAACACTGGATAGACAAATAGAAGCTCATATTAGAGGCGCGATTGTGATGGAAAAACGATCAAAATCCCAACACGCATATTGCAAGGGTAGATCTATGGAGACTGCTCTTCATTCTCTCATATATTTCATCGAAAAATCTTTCGAGTATAGAAACTCCGCAATTGTAACCTTTTTGCATACTGAGGGACCCTTTAATAATGTGCTTCCGGGGGCTATAACTTGGGCACTTTCGAAACTGGCAGGATCATAAATGCCAGTTTGGGGAAGTTCTCCGCTAGATGATTTTGTAAGTAGAAGTATACCGCAAGATGGCGTACTGTTCCCCTTACTTTGGAGTTTGGTCATGACCTGTTGCTAAAACTGGAGGATAGTGGTATCGAGTTGGTTGCCTAAAATATCCCAGTAACCTTAGTGAACTCATGCAAAATGCCCTGTGCATTCTTTCCATATAGGCAAATGGTTATGGGTTAAATGTAAACCCAAAAAACTGAATTGGTTCTCTTCTCTAGAAAATTCTACGACTTTTATAAATGAAGCGAACTATCTGGGTCTCCTTTTGAATCGCAAATTAAATTGGAAACCTAATAATTTGGAAAGGGTAAAGAAAGCTACGGAAGCGCTAAACACTTGCAAAACTGCCATTGGGAAAATATGGGGGCTGGAGCCCCGCATCATATATTGGCTCTACACTACAGTAGTCAGACAGCCTGGTGGCCTGCTCTGAACAAAACTGCCAATCAAAAGATGTTGACGAAAGTTTAGAGAACAGTCTCCCTGTGAATTAGTGGTGCACTGAGGAGCACATTCACTCAGGCACTGAAGACTCTACTACATCTGACTCCTGTAGACATCATGGGAAAATAGTTGGCAGCTTATACTGTCATACGACTGAAATCCACCTCAATGTTGACGACCTGTAACAATTCAGGGCACACATATATTTTGTGTCATAAAGGAATTCCTAAGACCACCTGTTAGTGTTTTAGACTCAACGTGCACCGATTTATATATAAATAAAAACCGTAATTCAGGAACGTTATAAAATTGTTTATTATTTAAGAATATAATTTCTATCAACGCACTCATGTACGATCTAGAAAAAAGTGAAAACGTCAGATTGATATAAAAATAGTACTTTTATTACCACCGAATATACTGTCCCGCGACTGGGTGATGGATGCAGTTCTGGCACTAAGGCACTCTCTTTTCGTCTCCCCGACTAGTGTAGCATTTTACAAGCTGAGGTAACTGCAATAAAGGAAGTCGTAGACTGGTTGAGGTATAATATAATATCGCCTAGTGATAGTCGCATTTCTATGGACAGTCTGGCTGTCATTAAAGCGCTTCAATTACATCTCCTCATA
Organism: Tipula vernalis; assembly: GCA_958295665.1. Classification (NCBI taxonomy): domain Eukaryota; kingdom Metazoa; phylum Arthropoda; class Insecta; order Diptera; family Tipulidae; genus Tipula; species Tipula vernalis. Next base: position 456,941,187 of record OY282558.1, on the reverse strand, counting down.
TCCATTTAATATGGATTTACATCCATCTAATATGGGTACAGGGAAGTACAAAAGCCATTGAGCTGGCTCGACGTGGCAACTTTGGCCTTACTACAAAAAACAGAAGTGATATTGAAATGCATCTTGCTTTAAGCAAACTACTGTTTCAGGAAGAAGCTGGTAAGTTGACATACGACAGATGGTCAAATAGTACCTTTTGTGTAATAACTCGGCAGGCCTGGCCAGTGTGATTGTTGGAGTGATTAAAGGGCACTGTCTCCTCGATAGGCATGCGAGTAGACTTGGATTCTAACATGACTACTGCCGTAGTTGTAAAGACGAAGAAAAGGAAGAGGCAGAACTCTATCTTCTTTGCAGCTGTCCTCGTCTGGCCCGAAACAGGCTAAAGTTTCTAGGGCATCTCTTTTAAATAACCTGACGGACCTCAGTAGGATGGACATCGGGAGTATCGAGTGGTTTGTTAACAGCTCAAAATGGTTTCAATGAGTTGGTGGATAAACAAAAAATTGTGGTATGTCTACGGACAAACTTGTGTCTATGCTTATAACCTAACCTACAAAATGTTACTGTTGTTTTTATAAAATGCTGCAACACTTAAGTTTTTAGTTCATTTTATCTGTAGCGAAATTGTTCTTATAGAAGATTAAAGTGTTCAATAGATGATGATGATAGAGACATCTCAAGCTTGTCTTCAAAAACTTCGCGGAAATGATTTTCGATCGTATACGATATTCTGCCAATGAACTTCGGTTACCTAACGCATTAGACAAGCCCGCAAGAATATTGATGAAGCTATCAAGCTTTTGTAGAACTTATTGAAAATTATATTAAAAGGTCAGCGTGTAACTTACCGAAAATCAAGAAAAAAATTGCTAGATGGAACGAAGATTCCCACTAAAAGACAAGTTCTACAAGTCGTTATGTCAATGTATGACCCACCAGGATTTCTAGCTAATTTCATCATGGATGGAAAAATCTTAATGCAAAATATCTGGAGATCTGGTGTTGGATTGGACGATGAAATTGAATCCGAAGCATGTGATAAATTATGTGAAAATACCACGGTGGTATTTCTCTGAAGGTGCAACTACACGTGTTTGTCGACGCCAGTGAACAAGCATACTCAGCAGTGGCGTATTTCCGTTCAGGAGCAGAGGGATGAATGGTGACACCGTTACCAAGCTATGCGTGATGTTGATGATTGCAGATTCGGTTTCTCCAGTTGATAGGTAAACGGATCTGACTTTCTGAAGAAGACGGAGTCATCAATTCAGGATCAATGCCAGACAGACTAATACGAAGAGAGATTTTCATACTGGACGAGGATGATTAAATAAATGTCACAAGTCTAAAGATTTGAGAAAATGTGGAGTATTAAAAATAGATGATTTGGATGCGACCGAAATGAAGAAGTCAAAGCGATACATTTGCGGAAGAATTCAAAGGCTGGACGAATGGAAAACGAGTCAGTCAAAAGAGTCGTCTGTTGACCTTGTCACCCCGTCTGGACGAGAAAGGATTTATCAAGATGCAAGACCGTACCCGGAATGCTGATGAATTGCAGTCGGAGCAGAAGCACCCAATTATTTTGGATTCTAAGAATCATAGTAAGATAAAGCATGAAAAGATAAAGCACCACGGTTAAAAAACTGTCATCAAAGAATAGATTCCAGAGACGGGACAACTACCAGCAAAGAGAGAGAGTAACTAGCCAAAACAGACCGTTTCTGTTTACTGGAATTGAGTATTTCTGGCCCATAACTGTGACTGTCAAACGAAGTACTGAAAAGAGAAACGGAGTTGTCTTTACGTGTCTAACTACCAGAGCCGCCCACTTTGAGATTGCAGGGGTATCCAGCTAAAATGTTTTCGGATAATGGCACCAACATCCATTGTGCCAACAATGAGGCGAGAAAGGCGATTGAAGAAATTAAGCCCAAATTGGAGAAATTCTTGCCAACGAAGGAGTCGAGTTGAAGTTCATCCCACCCTCAGCACCACACTTTGGAAGCTGTTGGGAAAGAATGTAAAGACTGCCCTAAGAAACAAAGAAACCTGAACCGGTACGCGACTGAGCATCGAAAACGATATAAAGGATTGGGATCTTGCACATCCAAACCATGATGTTGAGCTGCTCTAACATTTGGATGGTAGGTAGCATTATTTCCGATATTGAGTCTATTTTGGGTTCGTATATTTAATGCCGAGATGCCAAGTAATTTGAGCTGTGGGCAGTAATATGAATATGTACATAATTTTAGTAATGAAATGACGCATCAGAGTGTTGGAGTAGTATATGTACTGAAAACCATAACTAATACTGAAAAAAGTTGCACAAGTTAAACTACACTTTTTAGAGCATAAGCTAAGAATTGACACAAAATTGCTTAATTAGCCAAGAAAACAAATCGTAAAATTGTCTACCAAGGTTAGTAAATATTAGCCAAGAAAAGAAGATTTTAGGTTTAGCTCTCGATAAAATCTGCTAAATTGCTACAAGCCCGAAGCCTGCAACTTTTCAAAAGTAAGCTTACTACCAACAAAAAACTTGTTTAAAATGGGAACACTTTTGAAAGCCATTAAGAACACGAAACTAATGATTGTGGTTTATCAGAGGTTTTTCATTTACGCCCCCAAAAAAATCCACTGTACGACTTATTTATGTACATATGTAGATAATTGAACCATTATGATACCACTGTACGGCTATAATTAAATCAGGTAAATACTTTGTCTACCATTTCCTAGCTTATCTAATCAAAACAATAACAAAATATTTCAGTAACAGCGCGAATTAAATCATGAATTAATAAAACAATGAAAAATTGATTTATGTAGAACAATACCTGATGTAGAAGACGACCTGGATAATCCTCATTTTCCGGTGTAGATGACGTCGTATCCATATTTCCCCGTTTTCCCTTTTTTCTACTTTGCACTGGTATTACGTAGGTTATCAGTGTTATCACAAATTTTCACTTTGGATTGAGATTTTCGGTTTTGGTTTTTTTTTTTATGTTACCAATAAAACTTATTTAAATTTTTAAGCCACTTTTTTCAATTTCTTTTGCATCTTTGTAATCTCTTTCATAACTTCTTAACTTTACTTTATAAAACACGAATAGCTAATTTATACATGCAAAACAACACCAAACTAACAACAAATGGAGAAATTTGACAAACGCGAAACCTGAAAATTTATTCACATTTTCCAACAAATTTATATATTTTACACTAATAAACACAATATTTTTTCACTTAATACAATTTATTTCGCAAACAAATTAAAATCAATTAAAGCTTTGTCGAGCAGCTGATGTAAAAAAAATAAATTAAATCATCAAACAACGAATTAATATTCATGTACGACGTATCAATCGAACTACTCGAAGTTGACTGGTTTGCTGCTTTTTGCGCTTGCGTTGCTTTATGCGAATGCGAGAAACATGTAGGGGAATTTTGTAATCGGTTCAATAATTTGCGAAATAGATATAAATTCGCACGAGCTAGAATGAGATGTAAAATGTTTGTTGTTGAAAAATGAAGAGTTCGACTATCTTATATATTCTATATCGATTTCGATTTTATCGGTAAAACATTCAGGCGGGAATTACAAAACGGGTATAACATGTCAAATATTGTTTATCTACGCGATAATAGATGGCATATGGAATATAAAGTTTTGGAATCATCGGTATTTATCTGTCAAAACTTCACGTTCCCCACACTCATTCCCAAATTCCCATCAAAGTAGAATTTCTTGAATTTTTCTCGTTTCGATTTTTCCGAATTTAATTTCTCGTAATTTTTTTTTTTGTATTAACTATATACAAATACGTATGGAACTAAATTGTTACAAGTATTACAGTAAATAATTTACAGAATTTTTTTATAAAAAATGGTAATTGATTTGGAGAATTTCGATTGACAGAATATTTTGAGGTTATATTATCTGAAAACCCGTTTTTCTTTTATTTTTCTTCCTTAGCTACGACTGCTGAATCGATCCTACCAAATTCCAATGATGCGACAAGCTGGCAAAGTGATATATCAAACGAAAATTATTAATGATGGATTCCGGGTGTCAGTGGTAAGTTTGGTGGATGTGTGAGGTGATGTAATATAGGGAATTTTTCCGGTAAAAAATAACTGCAGTGCCCCAAATGTGATTTCGCAACTAATTAAATCGATTTATAATATTCAACATGGTTTATGTCATTGCAATAATCGGCTCATGACCAATCTTTTTGGCTATTTCGACTCAACTTGGGCATGCGACTGCTCAAAATCATTATTCCCGTGCTTGTCGAACTTTATAAATAACATACATATGTATTTTCAAAAACAGTGTGTTAGCGTATCGCCTAATGGACAGACCAAGCTCCATACAATTTTAAGAAGCATTGAAAAAAGCTTGATTTACGACCCTGTGTTACAACCAAATACTTTTTATTTTTTCATTTTAGTGTTACTATTCCGGTTCTGCAAAAAGACCCAGCTTCATATCTCGAGTCGTCGATAATTTTAAACAGGAGCTTGCGAAAAGCAAAGAAATGACCGATAATATTAAAAAATTTCGAGAAGAGGCAAACAAATTGGAACAATCCGATGCGTTAAAATCAGCGCGACAAAAATTCAATACAGTCGAATCGGAAGCTTCAAAAGGCGGTGAAGCTCTCAAGGAAACACTTGGTTCGTTCAAAGAGAAAGTCGGTAAAGTAATAGATGAGGCGGGTAAGACAGACCTTGCAAAAAAAGCTAGTCAATTTGGTGAGGATATATCAAAAACAGCTCATAATGTTGGAGAATCAATTGCTGAGAAAGGCTCAATGATTGGTAAAACCGGTGCTTTTCAAACAATCTCGGACGTGGTTAAAAATGATTTAGAAAACCAGGGACTTCATGGTCGTGTATATCGCGCACCAGCTAAATTACGAAAACGAGTAGAAGTTGCGGCTACTGCAAGCGATCGTTCATTTGAACCAAACTCTGATGCCCTAGGTATTGAACTGCATAAAGATTCAAAATTCTATCAACAATGGGAAAATTTCAAAAATAATAATGAATACGTGAATAAAGTGCTCGATTGGAAAATTAAATATGAGGAATCGGATAATCCGATGATTCGAGGTACACGATTTTTTACCGACAAAATATACAGTGTTTTTGGTGGAATGTTCTCAAAAACAGAATTATCAGAGACCCTAACAGAAATTTGTAAAATCGATCCGAGCTTTGATCAAAAACAATTTCTTAGGGACTGTGAAAACGATATTATCCCCAATATCCTAGAAGCAATGGTACGCGGTAATGTTGACATTTTAAAAGATTGGTGCTTTGAGAGCACTTACAATGTGATCGCCACGCCAATAATCCAGGCCCAGAAGTTGGGTTACTATTTAGACTCAAAAATTTTAGACATAGAAAATGTAGACATTGCCATGGGCAAAGTGATGGATCAAGGTCCCGTACTGATCATAACCTTCCAAACCCAACAAATAATGTGTGTACGTGATAGTAAAAAGGCTGTTGTGGAGGGTAGTCCCGATAAAGTAATGCGAGTGAACTATGTGTGGGTATTGTGCCGCGATCCCGAGGAGCTTAATCCGAAAGCAGCATGGCGACTTATGGATATATCAGCAAATAGTACCGAACAATTTGTCTAGCAAATTTAATTAATTTTTTTATATTATTGCTATGTAAATATCTCCCTTCCCCTTAATACATCCGAATCCCCAGATTATTATTATGTTTTCATTTTATATCTTAACGTTATAAGTTAAGGCACTTAAATTTAAAAATATTTCTATTAATTTATTTATTAAACAACCCTTTGGGGTGGCGCAACTAATTATCTCAATTTAATTTGTTTAATAAATAAATCCAACAGAAATGTGTGGCTGGGATTTTGTTCCTACCGGCGAGTTAATGCGTAATCGATGAAATTTTATTATGTACGATGGATTGCAATTTTTATTCGTCTTGGAGGATAAAAACCCTCGGCAAAACTGAGCTTTATTATTTTTGGAAATAAAGTGTTAAATAAATTTTTTGTTAAAAAATAATTTGTTACTATATTTAGTTTTTAACTATATTTATTGGTAAATAAAACACAAAAACTATAGAAATAAATTGAAAATTTGAATTTTTGTACTTAGATAGATCAATCTTATTTATATAAGTTCTCCATTGAAGACATTCACCATGCTTTGTGCAAAATGTGTCATATTTAACCAAGGTTTCAGCTACTGTGGGTTGTTTCTTCTTTTCAAAATACGTTTGACTCTTTCCCGGATCATTGTCAAAGCGGCTTACTGTCCCAATTAGATATCTGGCCTCAAAACTTGACCTGCAAACAATATGGTACCCACCGCATCGTAGCCGTTTGTTGTTTTCTTTCTGACATCAGCCGGAGTACAAACTAGAATACTATTACTCATAATAAATTTCTTTAAGAGTTCTTAAACGTTCATAATGACTGGTTAATCGAAATTGGTCCATTCGTCTTGTCTCGTACTACTTCCATTTCTAAAATTACTTTGCTGGTCCCATTCCCTTCATTTTAAACTTGGATCGTATTCGTTTTCAGTTCTTTGTTGATCTTGATATTATTTGTGAAGATCAGATCGGCAATCGCTCTATCGTAATCCTTTTACTAAGGAACATATTCTTGAAGCAAAATAACAATTTATTTAAATGACACCTTGGCAGAGCCTACCACGAACATTCCTGGCCGCTGCAAGTAAATTTCTCCGTTGATTTCACTTTGTAGAAATGCAGTAATATATCCCTCTAATCGAAGTTCATTCCGTTGTGAATAAATTTCACTCTGTGGTGTGAAAACTACCTATGTTAAAGATGAGAACAAGCTATCGACAAATTATGCAATTAGCTCCGGTGTTCGACAAAGAGATGCTCGATCGTCGAAGCTTTTTAGTCGTAAAAGTAAAACATCTTATAGACAGTCCAATCGGGTTCTCGCCTATGCAGATCATATCTAGGTGATTTGACCGCTTGGAAACAGAGTGAAGGAGTTATTTGATCCGGTAGTACAATTTTCAGCTTCAGTTGGTCTCAAAATTAACGAGTCCAAAACAAAATATCTGATCTCTGGTTTTAAAGACCACGACGCAGTTAACTTTAGCAATGGTAACTGAACATTTGAGTGAGTTATAAGATTTAAATACTTGGAATCTCTTGTCACTCATGATAAAATAGTGGGAAAAGATATCAAGAATTGTCTTCCGACATCCGATTCGGATGATGACATGCGAGAGAAGAGTCATGCATACTTCATGCTCCAAACGCGATGATGATGTTACATACCGAGCTTTCTATAATCGCGAGGTCGGGGATTTAACGCGAATTCCTGATCTTGTGTATGAAATACACAACTACCGATCTTGTGTATGAAATTAAATGTTAGGGAATAAGTAAGCTGTGTCGATCACGTTCTGCGTGCTGATCCCAAGTGAATAGTGCAACGATCACTGAGAGGTTAGCCACCTTTTTGCTTAGGACAATCAGAAGAACTATCTAAGGATCGAAACCGATGGGGTCGCAGATGGTTGAGACGAAACGTTTATTATATTATTAGCTACAAGAAGACTTCTGAGAAGCCGCCACCAATCTATTTGAGGGAAGAATCAAATAGAGAACTTGCTAAAACGATCGAGTTTATTGCTGAAGGTGCATTTTATATTTCCGGGATCAAAAGAGGAGATATAAAAGAAACAAAAATTCAACCTCTCAATATTGATGCTTACAGAGCGTTAATTAAACATTTTGATCAAGTTGGTAAACATTACTACACGTATCAACTAAAGTGCCAAAGAGGATTGGTCGTTATCTTAAAAGGGATAGAGAGTTACGTGGATGCAAACGAAATTCAAGCTGCTCTCGCTGAAAAAGGTTTCCAGTGCAAAACTATTACCAATATTTTTAATCGGGAGAAGGTTCCTCAGCCATTGTTTCGTCTGGAATTAGAACCAGACAGTAAAAAGGTTAAAGGCAACCATGCAATATTTGACCTAAAATATCTACTGCACAGAAGGGTTACCATCGAGGAACCCAGGAAAAGGAATGGGCCGGTACAGTGCGTTAAGTGACAAGAATATGGGCACACTAGAGCATATTGCACTTTGAACGATGTGTGTGTTATATGTGGTGAACTCCATAATTCAAAGGTTTGCAATAAAGCAAAAAAGGAAGCATCACACAGCTAATTATAGAGGGTGCCCAATTTATCTAGAATTGAAAAGGAGAATCAATCCAAAGCAGCGAGCATAACAACGAATCCTTAATCTTCATTCTTCAGCTAGAAAAGAAGCACGACCGGAAATTCTAAACACAAACGCCCAAAATGGAAAACAGTACGCAAATGATAACGGCAGCGTGCACCAAGGGGTTTCATACGCAAGTGTTCTTAAAGGTACCGCTCCTAAAGTTCAAGCAAGTGAAGAGGGAAACATCTCAACAGCTTTAAATAAATTGACTAATATGATGCAATGATGGAGAGAACCATGGATCAAATGATGCAGAATATGAGCACGCTGATGCAGATAGTCGTAAAAAGCCACAAATGACCATCATCAAAATAGCCATATGGAATGCAAACGGCCTAACACAACATAAAGCGGAGGTACATGCATTCCTCACTGAACACAATATTGACATAATGTTAATATCAGAAACACGCACGCTTCACCAAAAATAGCTATTTCAAAATTAATGGGTACTCTATTTATGACACTAAGCACCCAGATGGTAAAGCACATGGAGGCACTGCTGTATTGATTAAGCGAAGATTAAAACACTACGAGCTTACGAAATATGAGAAAGAACATATACAATCAACGAGCATCTGTCTGCAGGAGCGGTCTGGAAACTGCGTCATATCGGCAGTGTACTGCCCTCCAAAACATGCTATAAAAAACTCCAGTTCTTGGATTATTTCAGCCAGCTGGGTAATAAATTTCTTGCGGGCGGTGATTACAACGCCAAACATACTCATTGGGGTTCCAGATTAACATCGCCGAAAGGCAAACAACTTTATGATGCTATAGAGGAACAATCCCTGGATTATTTATCTGCCGGTAACCCAACTTACTGGCCCACAGATAAAAAGACAATTCCTGATCTAATTGACTTTTGTGTAACTAAGGGCATTCCACGTACATACGCTAAGGCCACCGATTGCTATGATCTGTCTTCTGATCACTCACCGGTAATAGTAACATTGAGTACTGATGTCCTAAGGAACGAAATACCGAACCGTCTTACAAACAAGAAAACTAATTGGGATCAATATAGGAGGCTAGTCGAACAAACGTGTCTACTTAATATTCCTCTGATCACACCAGCTGATATTGATGCGGCGGCAGAAAATCTAAAAGATGTCATGACATTATCTGCTAAAAGGGCTACACCCAGCATAAGTAGTTCGGAAAAAGTTAATAAACTGTCACATAATATTCAGAAACTAATCCAGCAAAAGCGAAAAATTCGCCGACAATGGCAGCAAACAAAATCACCGTTATTGAAGTGGAAATTAAATCGAGCTATTAAGGCCCTAAGATTTGCTTTGAGCGAAGAAGAAAACCAGCGCGTAAAGAACTACTTAATTGATCTCTCGGCAACCGAGAGGACAGATTATTCTTTGTGGAAGGCAACAAAAAATTTAAAAAGGCCAACAAATTCGAATCCACCGATTAGACTACCAACTGGAAATTGGGCGAGAAGTGATGAAGAAAAAGCCAATGCTTTTGCTGCTCATCTTATAGCAACAGTATTCGTGCCGCACGAAGAAGCTAATTATTTCGTGCTACCCCAGCCAACGGATGCTGGTTTATTCTACAAACTTATAAAGTATAACTGGAAGAAACTTAAGAATACAATTAAAACTCGCATAAGTACGAAAAAGGCACCAGGACATGATCTCAGTACTGGAAAAATGATAAGGGAATTGCCAGATAAATGCATAAAACTAATAACATTTGTATTCAACGCGATCATGCGAACCAGTTATATTCCTCAGAAATGGAAGATATCTTTGATCATAATGATTCATAGGCCAGGGAAAAATGAAACGCAAATCTCATCGTGTCCCGCAAGGCAGCGTTCTAGGACCAATATTATACTTGTTGTACACAGCTGATACACCTGTAACCAACAAAGTATTAATATCAACATTTGCCGATGACACGGCCATCCTGGTGTCTCACACTAATCCTGAAATTGCCTCAAATGAATTACAGAATCATTTAAACAAGGTCGCGGGGACTGGCTGAAGGCATGGCGAATAAAAGTGAACGAAAACAAATCAACTCATATCACATTCACGCTAAACAAACGCACCTGCCCACCAGTGAAATTAAACGATAAAAATATTCCTCAACAAACGAAGGTAAAATACTTAGGTTTACATCTGGATAGAAGGTTAACGTGGAAAAATCATATTGAAACAAAGCGCAACCAAATAAAAATTATATTTTCCAAAATGTATTAGCTGATGGGAAGAAAATCTCAGTTGTCATTAGCCAATAAAGTTTTACTGTACAAAGCGATAATCAAACCCATATGGACATATGGTATTCAGTTATGGGGATCCACCAGCGCTTCAAACAGAGAACTCCTGCAACGAACCCAAGCGAAAATACTTCACAGTATTACCAATGCTTCTTGGTACATTCGAAATAGTAATATACATCACGATCTTGGGATTAAAACCGTTAAAGAAACTATTAAAGAATTCAGTTCGAAATATTACTCAGAACTAGAAGCACATCCCAACGAATTGGCTAGGGAGATACAAAAACAGCCGCGATTTAGACGTCTGAGAAGATCAGATCCACTCGAACTGATGAACCTATGAACCTGTAAATTCGATATATACATATAAGTGTAGTCTAAATTAATTAAATTGTGAGCACTAACAATAAGTATTAACATTGGTTAAGACTTAAAATATGTAATAATTATTAGCTTAAGATTTTATTACTTCTTGTGAGTTTCTTATGTAGAAAGATTCAAGAATAAAGCCATTGGCAACATTTAAAAAAAAAAAAAATATTTATATTCACAACAAGCAAGAAAAAAACTCCAAAACATGTAGTAAATTTTTAAAATGTGTCTTCACTAAATACGGATGATGAACATACAAAATTAATTTTTTCTTATACACAGCGCTTTGTGCATATAACACCAAAAGCTTAAAAAAAAAAATTAAAATGACATTTTTGATTCGTTTGTTTCATTTTTTGATCTTGTTGCATCAAGATAAAAAAATCGGTGTTGTTTTGATTTTATTTTATTAAATGTAGTTTAGATACATGTGTAAAGTGTAAATAAGTATGTAAATGTATAGTGAAATTAAGCAGTAAGTAAAAATTAGTTTACTCTTACTCTATATTAATCGTTAAGTCAACATTTTCAATCGCGAATAACTTGAAAAATGTTGATTTATGGAAAAAACTGCTTCAAACATTCTTTGCTTAGAACCGATCCTTCTATCGATTTCTGTGGTTATTTTGAGTGTACCAGTTTCCACCACGGAAAAGGAGTGGCAACCACCCGCAGAGTAAAAGCACACATTGGCACTATATAATTTTAGTTCCATGAGCCATTCCATACTTTACTATCCATATTTCACGTCAATCAGTTTTGTCCGTAAAAATTCTGAACGAAAAACCGTAAAACACTGGACTATTAAAATAAAAACAATGAATAGGTTGAGTCAAAATTTCTTCTTTAGATAATTCAATTTTGAATAAAAATTGATCCATTACAAAAAGTAAAGAACACAAAAAGGCCAAGTCCAACTGTGAATTAACGTAACTGACATTTTCTCGAAAACTCATCTCTGATACTAAAATGTTCGTCGTGAGAAACTGCACCTGAATTCCTGCACCCACGTTAATTGACTGTTAGGACGACATCGCCGTGCTAACGGTGAACCAACGCGGGTGGAAAATTCAGACAGAGTTTCTCATGACGAAACATTTAGTACCAATAAAGAACTTTCGAAAAAATGTCAGATACGTTAATTCACAGTTAGGCCGACGTTATATATCACTTATATACTCACTAACTTCACAACTTTTTCAATTTTTATACTGATCAATTACTTCACGTGTTGAGCGGCCGGATTAAAATAAAAATAAATTAAGTTGAATTAATTTTGACGATCTTATAAAAATAGTTGTGAAAATAAAACGAGTATGTAGAAAATGTTATGATTGAATTAATTGGCATTTCTATAATGTACATATATGGTCGTTAAAAATGTGGCTACTTTTTATTACAAGATAGTCAAATCTATTCATTCTTCTTTTCTTTAAATCAGCATAGGAACCAAGCGCCAATTTTAGCGAAAAAAAACCTCAATATACATTTCTTGCAGTTGGGTAGAAAAACGTACGTTGAATTTTAAATTTTTTTTTTACAGCAGACGCTTGTGCAATTTTTATTCAACTCGCTATTTTTACAAAACGTTTGACAAAATTGTTGTGGCATAAAGATTAGAAGTGGATACTTTTAGTTGGCGCGATTTAAATTATTTAGCAATTAAAAATACAGATAATAAATTATATTTGGCCAATGCACGCGGATATAACGTCATATGCCGTCAAACAAATATGCTTCGACGTATCATTTAATGCAATAGAAATTTTATCTTAACGCCCCAATGCCAGTAAGGTTTAGGTGGTTTAGGTGAAGGTGGCGGCCCCTAGGACCAGGCATAGACACAAAAATGGTCCGTTGCCATAGCACTAATTTTGTTTTGCCTCCAACTCATTTGAACCATTTTGAGCTGTTAACGAAGCGCTGTATACTCCTCACGTCCATCCTACTGAGGTCCGTCAGGTCACTGAAGAGTCTGTCTTGTGCCAGATGAGGGCATGTGCAAAGAAGATGAAGTACTGTCTCTGACTCTCCTTTTCGTCCTGGCAACTATGACAGTAGTCATGTGAGAAGAGACCAAGTCCACTCGCATGCCTGCCTATGCCATAATCACTCCAACAACCACACTGATCTGACTCCGCTGAAGTGAGATCAGCTGTTTGGATCTCGCCAAGTCCAACTTTGGCCAGACCTGCCGAGTTATTACGCATGAGGTGCTACTTGACCATCTGTCGTTCGTCAACTTACTAGCTTCTTCCTGAAGCAGCAGTTTGCATACCGCGCAAGAGGCATTTCAATACCTTTTCTGCTTTCTGAAAAGCGGTCCCGTGTACGGTATGGTCCCTCGTAACAAAAGTTCCTCCGACTTTCCCGACCCGTTTTGAACCATCAGTGAAGAAGTTTATAACTCCTGGTTCCGAAACTGCACCCATCATCCAGTCCTCCCTGGATGGGATCCCTCCAGCTCTTATCCTTTCCCAATGGCATTTTTACAAGAGTATAGCGCTACCGTAGCTTTCTTTACCCTTTCCAGAATATTAGGTTTCCAATTTAATTTGATATCGAAAAGGAGACCCAGAAATTTCGCTTCATCTGTAAAAGTCAAGCTGAACCCATTTAAAGTAGGAGGATCGATATGAGGAAGCTAATATTTCCTAGAGAAGAGAACCAATTCGGCTTTGTGTGGATTCACATTCAACCCACACCTATGCCCAGGGCATTTTGCATAAGCTCACTAGGGGTGCCGGAATATTTGCCACGGACACCAATAGTAACATCATCCGCATAGGCAACCACCTTTAAGCAACTCTCCTGCAGTCGTAGGGAGACAGTACGCCACCCTGCGACGTCCTTTGCTTGGAAATCTTCTGGCGGAGCTACTATTTATCTCTATACTCGAAAGATTTCTCAATGAAATATATAAGAGAATGAAGGAGCATTAGCATAGACCTTATTTTTCACGTGGCCCCAAAGAAAAATGTCTAAAGGTGTTAAATCACAAGATCTCGGTGGCCAATTGTGATCACCTCTTCGAGAAATAACACGGTCAGGAAACTTTTCTTGCAAAATTGTGATTGTTTCTTTGCTTGTGTGGCACGTAGCACCGTCTTGCTGAAAATAAACGTCGTCCACATCAATATCTTCCAATTCCGGCCATAAAAATTCGTTAATCATAGCTCGGTAGCGCTATCCATTCACCGTAACAGTTGCATCAGCCTCATTTTCGAAAAATTAAGGTCCAATCACACCGCCTGCCCAAAAACCGCACCAAACAGTGGCACGTTGAGGATGGAGAGGCTTTTCAACAATCATTCTTGGATTTTCTGAGCCCCAAATGCGACAATTCTGCTTATTAACATAGCCTCCGAGGTGAAAATGGGCCTCATCACTGAAGATGATTTTTCGATGAAAATCCGGATCATTCTGATGCATTTGAAGGACCCAATCAGCGAAGATACGACGTTTATGGTGATCGACCGGCTTGAGTTCTTGTGTTAACTGAACTTTAAAAGCCTTAAGACCTAAGTCTTTATGCAAAATACGCGTATTAATTGAGCGACGCACACGGTTTCGATTCTTCACATCACTAACTTGTCCCAACAGCTCAAATTTTTCCATCAGTTTCACTATTGCCGGCCAAGAAGGTGCTTCACGACGACGAAAAAATGCTTTAGTTTTGCGAACTGTGACTGCAAAATTTTCACCATTTTTGTAGTGAATTTTAATAATTTCAATGCATTGTTTAAGCGTGTATCGTACCATTTTTAGTAATGGCGTTTTACTTGTCAAATATCAAAAGATGACAGCTTCAAAATTGACAGCTGCCCAAAAAGCAGGCTATTCAAAATGAAACCTCTTATTGGAAAACCCTTTACCATCGAGTCCATACGACTTATATGGTTTAAAACTATTTATCGCCCGCAGAATCTTTTTCTGCTAATAATTTGGTCTACAATGCTACTAGCCCTATTACCTACTGATGTGGTAGGTGCAGATTAGGAAATACCAGGAAAATGAGTTTCCAGCAGAAGTTCCAGCGCTTCGGTCCAATTAGTGGTTCATATCCCATTCGGCCGTTGAAGATATCTAGGGATGGAAGGACCTGTTGATAGTACACATCTCCGAAGATTCCTGAATTTTGCCACAGTATCGTCTCCAAGATCTGTTCTTGGCACCAGTCCCAGTAAAGCCCCGTTTGATTTTAATTTTGACTCATTTAAAGTTTCATAGTGTTTCAAATTCTCGAAGTTTATATGAAAAATTAGCGTAGCATATCCATCGATATTTTTTTTATCCGCGAAAGTGTGAAGGGTCCAACGGAATTCAAATTTTCTGCAATAAAGTTCCAAACTGTCTTTTTGTTGGTTGTCAGTTTACCTACAAGTAAGACTTAAGAAAAGTTTAACTGACTAAATTAATTTAACAAACGTAGGTTAAAAATATGTAATCAGAAATAATCCAAATAATAATTGTAGCGTCTTCGTTGGTAGTTGTTCTCATAACTTATATTTGTTAAAAAATATAAAGGATAATTTATTTTGGTTTAAAAATACATAAATTTTTTAAATTTTTTATAAGTACCTACCCTCAAAATGTATACTAATAAGATTTTCTCTAATAAGAAAATTTTGAATAAAGGACTAACAAATTGTAAAAAAGGTAATTTTTCAGTAACATCAAATATTTCTGAAATAGAGCGTGGCTCACATCCTTAAGTCGTAACTATGCTCTTGAACTGGAATAAAAATGTTGTCAGTCAACAAATTAACAGATAAATTGCGATGAAATCGGAAATTGCAATTTTTAGCTTCCCATTTTTCATACATTCACAGTATTGAAATTTTGCTAGGTAAACTCTACATAAATGTACAAATAGCTATAGCAGTTTGGCTGAAATTTTCATTTTGGTTTACGCTTACGTCGTTTTTACATGAAATTTAACGACAACAATTTGATGTCAATCCTTTACCATCTACACTTTCTTTGTATTTGTGTCTTTCTCGAACGTACAAAGTGAACACGTTTGAAGTGTTTTATTTTATACTCATATAATAAAACCATAAAACAAGCTATCATTTTAAAGAAGAATTTTGTATATCCCATATAGTTTGCGTACACCTGGAAGCAATAATTTTCATAAAAACAATATCGACGATTACGCCTCCATCAGTATGTCATAAAAACGATTACTATTGTTCGAACCTTTTGTTTTGTTTACTTCTGTTTTGGTTAATTTTCATGTAAAAACAAGCAAATTCATAAACCATAGAGAGTCCTGCGTCTTACTTAATATTGTTTGGAAGAATGCATTTAAATTCACAGTCAAAATTCCAGATGATATTTGGAAGATGAAAGTCACCAAGTACAAGAACAAAATCGGATGAATTTTATGTATTTATGACTTCTTCAATCGAATCGATGCCGCGTAATAATCGCTGTTTGAATGTGGTGTGTGCTGTGTAGATAAATATATGTACATACATATATCGTTCGTTAATTTTAATTTTCACACAAATCTGCTCAACTCGACACCAAATAAGAGTATTACATCTACAAATCGCTAATTTTTTGAAGAGGCTTTAAAGTTGTTAATGCTAATTTCGTCTTAAATTTTTTTTAAGTAAATTCCTTTCCAGAAAATGTGGCAAGAATTTTATTTAAAAAAAATTAAGCCAAATTTAACATTAAAAACTTGAGACACCCCTCCAAAAAATTAATGGTTTGCAGATGTAATACTCTTATTTGGACACGACGATATAGTCAAGTCCAAAATATTCAGAACTGTTAATACCCGGATTGAAGTTACTTTCGCTGATTACATAAATCAGGTATGTAATTTGTTTGAAGAACAAAACGGTAAAATTTGGATGCCTTTTAAGCCATTTTGTTAACGTTCTGATAATAGATGGAACTCAAGGCAATAAAGGTGCAACATTAGTACAGGTTAAATGGCGCCCTTTCATCACTATAGCGAGTGTTGGAAATCATCTACTAAACATTTCATTCGGATGTTCTTTGGTTCTTACACCATTTGGTGACGTTAGTCCTTGCGCTTCATGAATCGTTAAGACTTTACTTGTTGTTGGTAAGGTAAGCTGGGCGATTAATAAATGCTTATCCATAATCTTATAAATACTTATAGTAGTGCACTCAGACATATTTTAAAGTGAAATTTAAAAAATTATTTTTGTAAAAGTGCTTACAAAACGAAAATGTGAATTTAATAAAAAATCGTCAATTTTCTTAAATTTTTTGTAAAATTTATTTGGATTTTTATCAATTTAATAAATTTTTCTAAATTTAACAGTTTTTTCTTGTAAATTGGTTTGAATTATTTCGGAATTATTTTGAGATACAAACTAACAACATTTTTTTTAAATTTATTTCGATTTTTTTATCGCAATTTATCGTAAAATACAAATAGATTTAATAAAATTTAGGTAAGAAACAATGACAGTCTACAATTATTTTTGTAAAATTATTAAAACTAGATGAATTTAAATCAAAATAATTTTGTATATTTTACACAAATGATGGTTAAAATAGGAACATATCAATTAGCATACAAATTGTTTGAGATTCAAATTAGATTGGTAAAATTTTAAATATGTAGTTTGTTGACTAATCTATATTACTTTCTTTTACTCTAGTAAAATAAAGTATAGTAATCATGAAAATTTTGAACCTTGAGATTTTTAGAGATTTAATTGTTTTGAGGTCCCCTGAGTCCAAAAAAGTGGGTTTCGAAATGGTGTCTGTCTGTCTGTCAGTCTGTCAGTCTGTCAGTCTGTCAGTCTGTCAGTCTGTCAGTCTGTCAGTCTGTCAGTCTGTCAGTCTGTCAGTCTGTCAGTCTGTCAGTCTGTCAGTCTGTCAGTCTGTCAGTCTGTCAGTCTGTCAGTCTGTCAGTCTGTCAGTCTGTCAGTCTGTCAGTCTGTCAGTCTGTCAGTCTGTCAGTCTGTCAGTCTGTCAGTCTGTCAGTCTGTCTCTGTCAGTCTGTCAGTCTGTCAGTCTGTCTGTGTCCTCTCTACAGCCCATACGGTTTAATCAATCGAACTAAAACTTCAGATTTAAGCTTTTTTGATAAATTGGAAGATCCCAGTGAATTTTACTCCAAATCGGCTAACCGGAAGTGGCCACTCCCTTGGTCCAGAAAATTTGTTTTGCAAATATCTTAAAAAGTATAAGGTTTACAAAAAACTACTTAATACAAATTGTTTCCAAAAATTAAAAACAAATAAAAATTAAAAATTAAAAATTAAAAAAAAAATTTAAAAATTTAAAAATTAAAAAAAAAAAATTAGGAAAAAAATAAAATTTCTAAAAATTCTCTGTTCGTAAAAGAAAGTCGTGTGTTGGCCACACCTCAATTTTAACTAGGAAATTAAGGGACCTATTCCATGTGCTAGCGAAATCTTTATCATCATTGTTGAGTGCGATTTCCAAAAAATAATTTCGTAGAACTTTTATTAAACGAACGATTCGTATGGATTAGGGTTTTCTAACTAGGTAATTGAGCAACCTATTCCATGTGCTAGCCAAACCTTTGTCATCATTGTTGGCAATGGCCGATATTGGCCCTTGGAAGTTGAGTGCGATTTCCAAAAAATAATTTTGCAGAACTTTTACTAAACTAACGATTCGTATAGATTAGGGTTTTCTAACTAGGTAATTAAGGGACATATTCCATGTGCTAGCGAAACCTTTGTCATCATTGTTGGCAATGGCCGATATTAGCCCTTGGGAGTTGAGTGCGATTTCCAAAAAATAATTTTGCAGAACTTTTACTAAACGAACGATCCGTATGGATTAGGGTTTTCTAACTAGGTAATTGAGCAACCTATTCCATGTGTTAGCCAAACCTTTGTCATCATTGTTGGCAATGGCCGATATTGGCCCTTGGAAGTTGAGTGCGATTTCCAAAAAATAATTTTGCAGAATTTTTACTAAACGAACGATTCGTATGAATTAGGGTTTTTTAACTATGTAGGTAATTAAGGGACCTATTCCATGTGACAAACTTTTACTAAACGAACGATTCATATGGATTAGGGTTTTCTAACTAGGTATTTGATGGATCTATTCTATGTGCTAGTCAAACCTTTGTCATCATTGTTGGCAATGGCCAATATTGGCCATTGGGAGTTGAGTGTGATTTCCAAAAAATAATTTTGCAGAACTTTTACTAAACGAACGATTCGTATAGATTAGGGTTTTCTAACTAGGTATTTGATGGATCTATTCTATGTGCTAGTCAAACCTTTGTCATCATTGTTGGCAATGGCCAATATTGGCCATTGGGAGTTGAGTGCGATTTCCAAAAAATAATTTTGCAGAACTTTTACTAAACGAACGATTCGTATGGATTAGGGTTTTCTAACTAGGTAATTGAGCAACCTATTCCATGTGTTAGCCAAACCTTTGTCATCATTGTTGGCAATGGCCGATATTGGCCCTTGGAAGTTGAGTGCGATTTCCAAAAAATAATTTTGCAGAACTTTTACTAAACGAACGATTCGTATGAATTAGGGTTTTTTAACTATGTAGGTAATTAAGGGACCTATTCCATGTGACAAACTTTTACTAAACGAACGATTCATATGGATTAGGGTTTTCTAACTAGGTATTTGAGCAACCTATTCCATGTGCTAGCCAAACCTTTGTCATCATTGTTGGCAATGGCCGATATTGGCCCTTGGAAGTTGAGTGCGATTTCCAAAAAATAATTTTGCAGAACTTTTACTAAACTAACGATTCGTATAGATTAGGGTTTTCTAACTAGGTAATTAAGGGACATATTCCATGTGCTAGCCAAACCTTTGTCATCATTGTTGGCAATGGCCGATATTGGCCCTTGGGAGTTGAGTACAATTTCCAAAAAATAATTTTGCAGAACTTTTACTAAACGAACGATTCGTATGGATTAGGGTTTTTAACTAGGTAATTAAGGGACCTATTCCATGTGCTAGCGAAACCTTTGTCATCATTGTTGGCAATGGCCGATATTAGCCCTTGGGAGTTGAGTGCGATTTCCAAAAAATAATTTTGCAGAACTTTTACTAAACGAACGATCCGTATGGATTAGGGTTTTCTAACTAGGTAATTGAGCAACCTATTCCATGTGTTAGCCAAACCTTTGTCATCATTGTTGGCAATGGCCGATATTGGCCCTTGGAAGTTGAGTGCGATTTCCAAAAAATAATTTTGCAGAACTTTTACTAAACGAACGATTCGTATGAATTAGGGTTTTTTAACTGTGTAGGTAATTAAGGGACCTATTCCATGTGACAAACTTTTACTAAACGAACGATTCATATGGATTAGGGTTTTCTAACTAGGTATTTGATGGATCTATTCTATGTGCTAGTCAAACCTTTGTCATCATTGTTGGCAATGGCCAATATTGGCCATTGGGAGTTGAGTGCGATTTCCAAAAAATAATTTTGCAGAACTTTTACTAAACGAACGATTCGTATGGATTAGGGTTTTCTAACTAGGTAATTAAGGGACATATTCCATATGCTAGCCAAACCTTTGTCATCATTGTTGGCAATGGCCGATATTGGCCCTTGGGAGTTGAGTGCAATTTCCAAAAAATAATTTTGCAGAACTTTTACTAATCGAACGATTCGTATGGATTAGGGTTTTTAACTAGGTAATTAAGGGACCTATTCTATGTGCTAGCGAAACCTTTGTCATCATTGTTGGCAATGGCCTTTATTAGCCCTTGGGAGTTGAGTGCGATTTCCAAAAAATAATTTTGCAGAACTTTTACTAAACGAACGATCCGTATGGATTAGGGTTTTCTAACTAGGTAATTAAGGGACCTATTCCATGTGCTAGCGGAACTTTTGTCATCATTGTTGAGTGCGATTTCCAAAAAATAATTTCGTAGAACTTTTACTAAACGAACGATCCATATGGATTACGGTTTTCTAACTAGGTAATTAAGAACCTATTCTATGTGCTAGCCAAACCTTTGTCATCATTGTTGGCAATGGCCGATATTGGCCCTACTAACGAACGATTCGTATGGATTAGGGTTTTTTACTTTCTTTTACCCTAGTAAAATAAAGTATAGTAATCATGAAAATTTTGAACCTTGAGATTTTTAGAAATTTATTTGGTTTTATGTCCCCTGAGTCCGAAAAAGTGGGTTTCGAAATGGTGTCTGTCTGTCTGTCTGTCAGTCAGTCGGTCAGTCTGTTAGTCTGTTAGTCTGTCAGTCTGTCAGTCTGTCAGTCTGTCAGTCTGTCAGTCTGTCTGTGTCCTCTCTACAGCCCAGATGGTTTAATCAATCGAACTGAAACTTCAGATTTAAGCTTTTTTGATAAATTGGGAGGTCCCAGTGAATTTTACTCCAAATCGGCTAACCGGAAGTGGCCACTCCCTTGGTCCAGAAAATTTGTTTTGCAAATATCTTAAAAAGTATAAGGTTTACAAAAAACTACTTAATACAAAATATTTCCAAAAATGAAAAACAAATTAAAAAAAAAATTAGGAAAAAAATAAAATTTCTAAAAATTCTCTGTTCGTAAAAGAAAGTTGTTTGTTGGCCACACCTCAATTTGTACTCAATTTGTTATGTACTTTACAAAATCTCGCTCATACGTATGTACGTTAACAAATTCAGAATATCTCAGTTCTTGCTATAATTCACGTGTAAAATGGGCCAAAATAAAATATTTGATAGCAAGCCGACGGCACCAGTATGAAAGGAAATCAGCTTCACATTTGTGGTAACTAAAAATTTTGAGGCGAGGTATCTGATTGATTGATTGATTGTGAGTGTACGGCCAAGCATTATAGCAGGATCTGCCGGACTCCCGGGCACACACCGTACACCCGTAGGATTATTAGTTGGGACAGACTCGACCCGATTACAGACACCAATGCGATCGATAGTTAGTAAATCATTAGTACAATAAATAGTAAATAGGTTAGCACAAGACAGCACAGTCTAACTACATTATTAGATGATCATTTCTCTGGAATCCAGGGCCGGATACTCAGGACTCCCTAAATCTAAATCAGGACTTAAAAAATTATTAATGTTGTAATTTCTCCTGTCCGCCTTTCATTAATTTACCTGATAAAATATTTAAGAAAAATTTAAAATTACTAAGCTAAGATTATACCAAAACAGCGCTTATTTCATTTTTCATGGTCCTTCTATATCTAATTAATTAATTACTACATACTGCAACAAGAATTAAAATAAACGTTAAAAACCATTTTAAACATAAAATTTTAAAGATCAAGAAAAAGAGGATAAATACCTAATTAAAAATTTAATTCTTTTCCACACGAACATTTTAATTTATATATTAAATTTGATTGTAACTCTATAGGAATTTTATCTTTTAATTTAGTGAATAAAACCATGTCCAAACTTTGAAATGCTCTACCAACAAGTTGTATATCATAATTTTGTAAAAGAATTTTAATTTTTTCGAACAAAATTTTAACATACGGGACCGAAATGAAAAGTTTGCGATTATTTTCAACAATTAAATTTGGATTTTCGCGCATATTTTCCACATTATTTTCCGAAATGTTATGTTTGTCGATACCCTTACTAATACCTCTAGTAATTACACTTCTCGGATAATCATTTTGTATTAGAACATCCCTTAATATTTTAAAATTTTCGGCATGAAAACCTCATCCGATAATCTCAAAATTTTTTCAGCTAACAAAAAAAACTGGTGTTATTTTTGTAAGATGATGGAAGCCAAGAGTTATAATTTAGATATCGACCCGACCAGTTTTTTTTATGTTATAAATCTGAAGTTAAACTTCCGTCCTCATTACGTATTACCATCGTATCTAGAAAGGCTAAACGACCTTGATTTTCCATTTCACATGTAAATTTAATTCGCGGGGTAAAACTATTAAATGAGTCCAAAAAATTATCAATTTCCGAATTTGGAATGGCCGCAATAATATCATCAACATACCGGTAAAAGAAGATAGGTTTGACGGACGATGTTTTTAACACTTCGGTTTCAACGTGTTCCATTACTAAGTTTGCCACTGTTGGACTAACTGGCAAACCCATTGGTGAACCAAACACTTGTCTAAAACATTTTCCGCCGAAACTAAATTCAGTATGATCTAACACAAATTTCAACGCTTCTATAAAATTTTTTGACTTCAGATTTGTATTACTACATGCTTTAATGCTATTCCACAATTTTTTAACCAAAAATATTACCAAAGTTGAGTCAACGTTTGTGAACAACGAAACTACATCTAATGATACTAATATATAATTTATTGGTAGAGACACATTTTTAATTTTATTCTTAAAATCTTCCGCGTTTTTTTACAGCCTAAAAGTTATTTCCCACGTAATGATTTAAAATGTTAGACAAAAATTTGGATAAATTGTATAAAGGTGGACCTAAATAGCTTATAATTCGTCTCGAAGGAATACCAATTTTGTGCACTTTTGGTAGACCATACATTCGTGGGGTCGTACTATGATAATTTTTAAGAAATTTAGCCAAGTTTTTCTCGATTTTTCCTAAACGTTCCCAAGAAATACCAACTTTCCGAATTTTAATATAAGTGTTGTTGTCTGACAAGAGTAACTCCATTTTTTCTATATATTCAATTTTTTCCATAAGTACCGTTATGTTACCCTTGTCAGCTTTCAACACATACAGTTCGGGGTGCTCATTCAAAAATTGCGTTGCATTTTGAGCCCTTCAAATCTGTTGGATTTCTTCAATGCTCAGAAATGTTTTACGCAAATAATTGTTTGTTTTAAAATTCGTCAACATATTTACTAGTCTGTTTCTAATCGTATTATGAGCCGTCTCATCTAGTTCTGAAATACCACTCTCCACATCCGCTATAATTGTATGATAAGACAGGAATTTCCAAATTTGTCAAATTTACGACCCACTTTTCCTCTTGTTCCCACTTGAAATTATAGTAAAAATTATAACCTTGAAAATGACGGGATATGCCGTCGAAACGTCGGTTTTTTATTTTTTATTTTATTAAAATATTAATAAAAATAAAAACAAATTAAGCTAAATAACCAACAAAATCATTTTATTATAAACATAAAGCTTAAAAAAGTGTTCTAAAAGAATGTTTAAATTTTTTAATTGCCAAGTTACGATTTAAATTCACAGCGCTTGTTTCATTAGTTACCGTTATCCTGTAGATAGTTAATTAAAGTACTTTTCACACCAGGCGCCTCGGCTTTGAGCTTCAAAAATAAAAATTCTTTATTTCATTTTTGAATCATGTAAATTAGTTTTATTTGATTGACAACGTTTAATTTTATGTATTGTATATAAATTCAATAAAAATAATTTATTTTTAAGTGATACTTTTAAAAAAATCATTGCAATGAAGTTATCTATAAAGCCAAGGCAATGCGTTCCACACTCGACTGCGAGATTTTAAAGTAGTACAAAGCGAGGTGTTTTGTCACCATAACCTACAAATCATATTTTTTGCACAATTGTTTCAAACTTACCAAAAAATCTAGCTCATAAGTACGTTACAAATTTAGTATATCTCAGTTCTTGCTATAATTCACATGTAAAATAGACCTAAATAAAATATTTGACAGCAACCGAATGTTCAAAGCCAACCATTTGTGGTAACTAAATATTCCGAGGCGAGGCGCCTGGTATGAAAAGTACTTAATTGTTTACCTACTGCAACTAGATTTAAAAATAAAAATTGAAAAAATATATTTAACCATAAAATTAAATTTAAACTAATCGGCAATTTCCCACAGATCTAGAAAAAAGGAAATTAATAATGTTAAAGTTAATTATTTATAAAAGTATATAATATAATTTAAACATTGATCATGTTACGACGCAAAAAAGTCTAGAATATCAATAATTTAGTTAAGTACTACATGTACCTATGGTATATATGATATTTACTAATAAAACCCAAATATAATTTCTCAGATATCTCTGTTCAATTGTATCAATTAGTTATTGATAAATAAAATAAAACAGTTATCACGAGACAATACAATTGCTTTGCTTGGAGTTTCTGGATGCTGAGCGAGAATGCTGATATGAAATTAACTATGACATATATCAAATTAAGTTAACCAATTTTAGTACAATCAAATTATTAGAATTTAGTAGTTACAAATCCATGTACAACCGCACAAAAATAAAATCCTGCACTTAATCAATAATTCAAAAATTTGATTTCTTTACTAATAAATAAATATAAATATATCCATAAAATTTTGACTCAGTTCACGGACTTATTACCCTGCCGAATCAAGCATGCAAAGTAAATAAAATAATAAATCAATGCAATGAAAATGAAACATTACTTTCTTAAAAATTTATCGATGTGCCATATATGTAATCATGACGATAGTGTGTGAAACCCGCAATCTAAATTTCAATAAATCCATTAAGTCAATAATTAAATTCAAAAACATTTAGCCTTCCAAAATGTTTTTACATAATTCCACTTTATTCACATAAATGAACACATCAAAAATAAATTCGCATTTTATTTATATATTTAGTCAATTTATAATTTATAATATTAATTAAACTAATTTGAAATCAATTTGATGTAGTTAGCAATATCCTATAAAAAAAAATTATTAATCCTACCTAAATAAACCATTATAAATTAATTGTATTCGATTGCAATTCGACTCAAACCCATTCGATTATACAAAGTATAAGAATCCTATTTGAGTCGAATATACAAAATCTCATTGTGACCAAGTTCATGTTTTCAAGAATACAGAGAAACACGAAGAGATAAACAACACCAGGCTACAAGTAACAAAATCTTATATACTAAAACCACCAACATACATTGACGGTAAATATTTTCAACCATCTTTCATTTGCGTAGCAGGAGACCTTATAGCACATCTATATATCAAGATACAGAAAAATATTTGTGACACTGACAACTATAACAAAACCCACGAAAAAGATTCTCTTTTTTGTTATTGTTTATACATTATAATACCAAAACCAACAAAACACAGTTCATTTCCCTAATAGAATCTATGTAAAGAGCGAACGAGACAGCTGCATAAATATATTGTTGGAACTGTTATATTATATACCATATTTTAAGCATGTATTAGTGTCGGTTGTATCAAAAACATCTATAATTCCAAGACGAACTATACGAAATTTAAAGGTACAAAGCATAACCTGCTAAAATTCTCTCTTTAGAAAGCCTGATTGCGTTGATAGCTAACTTACACACATTTAATAATATATACTGAAGAGTGTATTGGTCACTACAAAAAACCATATAAAAAAAATTCAAATTTTTTTGTTTCTTACCACTACTAATTCCAGTTGATATCACACACTACTTAATATCAACTAACAATTGAGCATTTTACTCTCTGTTTTTTGCTCTTCTTCTACAACAAAACTCAATTTTACGAAATGTCAAAATCAAAACCATAACCTGCTAATATTCTGGAGATTATGATCAAAACTTAGAAATCGTGAAGTTAAACCCCATTAATTAATTAATTACAAGAAATTAAAGTAAGTTTAAATGATTTTTAAAGTAATTTATATTAGTTTACGTGATTTAAAATTTTATATGTGCTGTTATAGTTTCCTTTTTTAATTTTGAAGGAAATACAAAGAAGTGCATACACGATGCCAACCATTGAAATGTATGTTATGCGGTGAATCATTTCTCGAGGAATCAATTATTAAATCTCATATACGTATCGTGCACGCAAACGAATTAACTCAACATTCGTGCCGCCTTTATGGTAAATTGTGTCGCGATGGTCGAACCCTATCGAAACATTTATGGGAACATTTCAGCGAAAAAAATCATTCCTGTTCGGCATATGGTTTCGCATCGAAATAAAACTGTTACGTGTGATATGTGCGGAGAAGAATTTCCCGATGGTGGCAAACTATTTGGTTCGCGTAGTTCACAACAAATTCATATACGTGTTCATACGGGTGAGAAACCTTACTGGTGCCGTTATTGTTGGAAAGCTTTTGCTGATTGTGGGACATTACGAAAATATGAAAGGATTCATACACGTGAGAAACCTTACGTTTGTTCAGAACAATACGATCACATCATTCGAGCCCTGACACCAAAAGGGGAAATTCCAATACACCTTATTACTGCCAAGTTTGTCACGAGTTATTTGTAATGTCACTAGATTTAATTCAACACAGTGACATGAATACGGCCGTGAAGAGACAATCGATTGCAAGTAAATGTAGAACGGTGGAGAATTAATTATAATATTTGTCATATCAATGTGTATTCTATTTTATATTTATAGACGGAGCCACGAAAATATAAACGGAGAAGGAAATTAAAACCGCACGAGTTGGAAAAATTTCGTGCCGAAAAAATGCAAATTATTTTCGGTTTTTATTTTGAGCATAATTTGCATTTTGATTTATATACCAATTAATATTCCAGTTACCAAAGTAAGACGGCAATAAAATAATATGAGAATGATAAAAAAAAATCGTTACAAAAAAATTAAAAAGAAAAATTCTTTCTGTATACATGGTTTATATTTTAAAAATTAAATAATTATGTCAAAAATAGTTTCTAAGATTTTTTAATTACAAAAATAGTTTTTTAATGCCTCAGAAGTTGACCAATAAGTCGAAATATAAGGTTAAAAACTGTTAAGTTTTTTTTAATTAAATATTGGGTTTTATTTAAAATAAGCAGAAATTAAAATATTTAAATAAAATGACTGTTGCACATGATTCGTTTTTATTGGTTTAGATTTTTCTCTCTTTTAGTTTCATAGTATGCGAATGTTTATGTTTTCTACACTGTATTCACAACCATATATATATACGCTGTCATTTCACAAATATATTCATCAGTATAGATACTTCTACAGCATTAGTATACATTTGATTGGGCTTTCTAAAGAGAGAATTTTAGCAGGTTATGGTACAAAGTGACGACTGCCCATAGTGTTAGTTGTGTACATATAAGCCTTCAATAAAAAAACTAACCAACACTAATCTAATTTGTTTTGGTTTTGTGCTATGAAATATGAAAAAAAAACAAAAAATACATAAGAAACAACAACAATATACATCACGGCAACGCCGTTTAATAATATCGTGTAAAAACAAATCCTATTTATGTGTATGTTTTATGTTGGAAAATAATACCAATTACAATAACAACAATGGTCGTACATATTTTTTGACATAAGGAAAAAGATGTATAACCTAACCTAACCTATTTTTATTACACTCTAGACCAAAAATTGGCACATTTCATTGTGTTAAAAAATACGAATAAGCGTACATATTTTAATGCTTTACTACATGTTAAATATTAAAATATTAAGACACAATTCGATTTTTAATATTAAGACACCTTTTAAATTTAAATTATCTTAATAATTTTTTTATTAAATTCAAAAATGAATTCAAAAAGGTACAATATTTTTGTCAAGAGTGTATAAATAAAAAGTAAATATGTGTTTGTATGAAAATAAATGTAAAGTAATATGCGACGTTGCCGTCATCATTTAGTCACCAATACTACCTTCAGTAGCAATTACCAGCCAATAAAGAATAATAGTTTGTCTTGGAATTATAGATGTTTTTGGTTGTATACAAAATCAAACATAAGAATACAAATAAGTGTGCGTAAAAATAAAATCTAATATAAAATTTACTACGACGTATTTCTATTTAAGTTAAAATCAATTTCTTTTCTATACTATCCAATTATTAGACTTTAGTAATTAAAAATTGAAATTGGATTTTATGTACAATCTCATAAAAAACCAAATCATGCACTTAAGCAAGTAATCAATGGTTTTAATTTCTCTATCTACAAATATAAAAACATGCCTGACAAATGCATCCCGGTGGATTGCATTTTCCAAGATTACACTTTAATTATTTTTACACTAAAATTGAATTTAATTATAAATAAATTTAACATTTAAAATTAAAATGTATATCCATATGTATATAAAGTATATACATACATATTACTATATAAATAAAACATAAAAATAAAACTAAAATTAAATTTTTGAAGAGGATAGAAAAAACACGTCTATCCTCTTTGGCGAACTCTCGTCCCAAAATGTTGAGGCGAGGCGTCTGGTATGAAAATTACTTAACTCTTAAGTAGATGTGTTTAAAGTAACTACATTACTCAATCCATTTATCATAAATCCTCAAACGACAACTAGATAGTGAAGATGTTTGCTGCATTTTTTCAATGTGTCTATCGACTAATATCGTCAATACTGATTACGTTGATAAAACAAGCAATAGCAACATATCAATCACTCCACCAGTCATATCTGAATAAGATATTCTATCAGCTTTGAAGGGTTTGGGAGACATATGTATGTATGTATGTGGGCCGGACGTTATACCCTCATCTATGTCAAAAACGTTTGCGAGTATTTTCCTAAATCCGTTGTGCAAACTTGTTCAATCATTCCTTAACCACTGTTGTGTTTCCCGAAAAATGAAAAATCTCTAAAATAACTCCATTCTTTAAGCTTCAACGCTTTTAAATAAACAGTAATACGTCATATATCTGTCAACCAGCATGAGTTTATGCCTGGTAGGTCTACGTCTACTAACCTGGTTGAATTCACCAGCCGGATTTCATTTGGATTTTCATTAGAATACATTAATTGGTTCAAGTCATACTTAACAAACCGTCTACAATAAGTAATATCTGGCAATAAGAAAACCTACGTTATCAAAATGGCATCTGGTGTTCCTCAAGAATCACATATTGGACCCTGGATTTTTATTGTTCGATAATTGCTACATACAACATCAACGACAATATAGTTCAAAGAGTAGCGATACACAAACTTAGGCACACTATGTTTCGCTGATATAAGATCTCAAATGGAATATACTGTAATCGTCTGGAATCATTAATATGTGCATATCACAAGAATTGAAAGTTTTTGTTATTTCTTTAAAAAAAAACTGCCTGGGAATGTCTGGCTGCCGACGATAACATACCTTTCTATCAAAGCGTAGCTCGCTTACCACCATATTCAACAAGGTTTAAAGAAAAGAAATTTGTACGTCTTCTTCTGGATGGAGCTTTTATCGAAAACGTCCTACTTCGCCACATCGATTCAGCTTATGTATTGGAAAATATCTCTTTAAATGTTCCAAGCAGGACATTGCATATTCACCGATTTTTGGCGCTAGAACATCATTCCACCAATTATGGCGATAATAACCCGATCAATAGATTAGCAACACCATTTAATAACGCAGCGGAACAATTCGATTTTAATCTGTCAAAAAACAATTTCAAAAAAAATTTGGAAACCTATTTTTTAAATTTATGATTAATTTTTCTGACAGCTTCAACTTATTAAATATTTTTAAATTTTGACTTAATTTTATTTTTTTCTAAATTTCTGGTTTTGGTTTAAATTAATCATAAATTTTAACTTTGTTAATTTAAAAAAGCCCCCTGTCTAAATTTGTCAGAATTGGCCATAGAAACTCTACAATTTATCAAAAATCGTTTTTGTTCGAAGAGGGTATATGGGCGATTATACTTTAGCCAAATCTTAGTAAAAGGCGAAATTTCTAAAAATCGCCCAAATAACCTCTTCGAAAAACCACGATTTTGATAAATTATGGCAGTTTTATGGCCGATTCTGGCTAAAGTAAACTTTGCACAAATATTAATCTTGGCCAATACATTAATTGTACTTTGTTTTAATTCGGACCTTAGTAAAAGGTGAGCATTTTGTAAATCGCTTATTTACCTACCCTCTTCGAGGAACCACGACTTTCATAAATTGTGGAGATTCATTGCCGATTCAGGCAAATTTAGACCATTTTTAAAGTCAGTTTAGTTATGCACAATCATCATTAACCGAAAAAATGTTTCATTACGTAAAAGTAATATGTATACAGACAGGATTTCTGGTGTGATGTTCTGGTAATCTATACATAAATTTTACTTTAAATTAATGAACCTTTACTGAATAATAAACCAACAAAGTGGAAACCATTTTATTTTACAAGATATAACTTGTTCAAAAATCAGGCCGAGTCAAATTTTCTTCTGTTCTCGTTAAAATTATCTTTCAATCATTTTTTTACACACCACTTTACAGGGTTAATCTATCTAAGAAAATTTCGTAAGGCTTAACTCGTGACTTTAAAGCGGACTTCCAAATTTGTGTAGCTTATTGCGTATATGAAGAACGCACCAAATATGAACCTAAAAAGCAACAACAACAATAACATCATTTCCTAGAATGTGGTGTTTAACGATTTTTCATTTCTAAGAATTCTTAAAAACAAAAATAAAAAATTAATGAAGTGGGGACCATGCATTGTAATTCAATTGGTGGATCAAAATTTCTCCTATTTTTCGAATACAAAGGCGCACAGGATTAGCAAAGCATTGCAAAATTCGCGAACCATTCGGTTTCAATTTGGATACGATCAAAGCTCTTAAAATCAATTTATTGATATCTAGAATTTTAAAAACAAATTTTTAAATTACAAAACTCAAAACAAATAAGAGAACCACCAATAAGAAAACAGGGGAAAGTTGTTTTGTTTTACACCGTAAATACATATACAAAATCGGTGCACAAGCAAAATGTATAGAATGAAATGAAACGGGATCCCATATTTCTTGGATTTACGAATTTTATTTATTCAGTCGGTTTGGTGATCTTGATCGATTTAAAGCTCGATCGTGTTTTAATTTGTTAAAAATTAGTGTTGTGTCTGTAGTACAATCGTCTAGTGTTTTTCGTTTTTTTTTTTAATTTAATTTTTAGTGAATTTTAATTTTTACAAGTAAGTGTGTATCAAAACAGAACAAAAATGAAATTTTTGTGCAAGTAAATTTAGCAAAGTAAAGTTTTAGTAAATTTTTATTTTACGGCAAGTAAATTTAGTATACAAACTTACAGTGGCAGTGTAAAATGAAATTACGGTAGTTTTCTATTTGTTATTTGTTTTTATCATGATGAAGGTCATTTTACGACAAGGTTTTTTCAATTTCATCTGTTTTCCCCGTTTTGCTTATAGTCGACAGTCGTCGATTTGTGAGTGAGGTAATCAGCTGTTTTGTCTACGCAAAGTGTGTTAGATAGATATAATTAATTTGTTATGTGCGTATTTTAATTATGTATTCAGGAAAGAATTTGTTCACTATGTAGGGTAAATTCGCCAGTACCCAGCAAGGATTTTTTTTTCAATAATTGAAAATAAATTTTACTTGGTAGTTAGCAAGATACGACTTTTTAACTGTTATTATTGAATATTGTGTGTAGGTCTTGAATTTCGAGATTTCTTGAAGACCGGCTTTGTTGTAATAAATTTTGAGAGTATAGATTATAATTCGTATAGAAAATTATCTTAAGTTCACGGTGAAAAGATTTTTAGTGAAAAATTCGTATTTTTGGACAGTAGTACTTTGCCTTAATTTTTAATTATTTTCAGTGGCATTTGCACCAATGGGCCGAAGTTCAACGCCAAACAATCACAACTACGTTCAAAACAAGGAGAATAGTGACGATAATTCTATTTGTACATCAATCAAAAGGTTAAAAAATCTCTACAATGTTGAAACTGAGAGCAGTAATTTTGGTGGTACTGGTAAGAAAGATTTTTTCTAAATGGAAGACATTTATTAATGAAAGTTAGTCTCCGCCCATTTGTAATATAAGAAATTCATTTTATGATATTTCTTTTTTCTTCTATGCTCATGATTTGCATTATAAGAAAGAATGTGAAAAGCAATAAGCCAGATAAGAGAATATAAAAAACAAAAAATCATGAACGAAATGAGAAGTAACAAAATGAATGTATGTGTAATCTTAAATTTACAGATTCCTACCACGATATTCGAAGTGATTTCAACAATAATGGCGTTGAGCGCGATTTAAACGAGTCGATGATTATATCGCCCACTTCATCAACATCACCGCAAGCAAATAACACACACACTTCACAAAAAAAATTTGTAGTGCTTGGAGGTGTTCTACGAAAAGTTAAGAAAGATACCAAAGGACAAGAGGTAAGAATTTAATCCCTAATATAATAATTCTCAAGTTGTTGCTTTATTTTATTTAAAATCTTTCGGTATTTAACCGAATGTGCAGCTATACTTTTCAATTTAAAAAATTCAAAACTTGTTTATCGGCCGACAAAATTGAAATTTAATTTTACCTGTGTTTTAGCGCTTATGGAATGATTTTTAATATCGATTGTTACTTGTTACATGGCCTCACCTAAACTAATTGCAAAACAAATATAATTTATTATTCTTATTTTTTTGCAGCTTTGCGTATTTTGCAAAAATAACGGGCAGCCAGACTACGTGTATGAGACACATCGCACACAAGACGAATACGGTCGTGTAGTATGTCCACACTTGCGCATTTATACATGCCCAATATGTAAAACCACAGGGGATGATGCTCACACTATTAAGTATTGCCCAGAAAAGCCGATCATCACCGTGGAAGATACTCGTACAACAAGACAATTGGCATCCGCCTATAGAACATCCTCATCAGCCGCTATAGCAATTCCGCATCGTCGAACGAATGCAGCTTATCAAAGGCATCAAAATAATTTTCAAAATTATCGATTTTAAAATCGATTTAACATTTATTGTTTTTAAAAAGAAAACCAAAAATTTTTCAGATTTAAATGGATTAAAAAAGCATGGTTTTGTGATTTTTGTTTGAAACGACAAAACACAAAAAAAAATTATTTAAATTGTGTGGTTAATTCAAATAAAATTAAAAAATTATATTAATTTTTTTATGAACTTGCTAAAATTGAAATAATGAAATATTTAATGAAATAAATTTTTTTATATTCTTCAATTAAAGTTTTTAATTTTGTTTAATTATTTAATTTCTAAATACCGAGCAATTTAAAATGTTCTAATACCGTTAGAGCATATATTTGCTGTGCTAATTATTGTTCAATGAAAAAATTTGAGAATATACGTTCACGAAAGCCTGGTCTTTAATTGCAAAATTAAATCAGCTGAATTCTGAAAAGTTTAACCAAAAAATTTAAAAAATTTTCATTGAACAACGAAAAAAATTGCTGATTGCATACTACGAGTATTATATGGTACATTCGGTCAACAACCAGCAGATTTTAATTTTTCTATTCGTTTTTCTATGTGTTTGGCAGTAAAGCGATCCCTAAATGATGCTCTAACGAATTATCCAAGACGAGTTGGTGTAATAAATAGATTAAATGTTTAATTTATGTTATTTTATGTCAGAATTTGATTAAATCAGACCTGTTGTTCAATTCGAAAATCTTGGCTACTTCGTTATAGTATCATTAAGGAGTATTTGCTGCGCTCCATTTAACGTGGCAAAGTACACACAAGTACTTATGGCGACTTCGTTACCAGAATATTTAGTACAATAATGCAATAATGTTACGTAATTAATTAATTATTTAAAAAATCGAGTTTCAGACATTTGTACAAAATAAAACACACGCCCTCTATTAAGCAAAACCAAATATTTCAGCACTTAGCAGAAACACTGTGTAGCAAATGTAGTACATATGCCCTAACAGAGATGTCACCATATCGACATATTATAGACACATTTGTTTTGATTGCATAAAACAAACAAATGTATGTTAAATTGTACATGCTGAGATAGCTGTGGTAGTAAAGTGATGGAGTGGAGTGAAGAAGGTCTGGAGTTCGAATCAACACCAAAGGTTTAACGATAAAATTTGTTTTTAGATGAAAAATTTATTTTGAATTGGGGATAATCTGAGAAGATTAATCGGGAATCGAGATCGCTATAAAAAAAAATATGGTAAAATTCGTGGAAATAAAAAAAAAAATCAAATTTTTGCTTAAAAAAAAAATAAAGTCGGAAAGTTTGAAGAATCGAACTCCAAACCTTTCGCACACCACTCCTTCATCTTACCACCCAACTACCCATCTCTATATAATTTCTACTCAGTTTTTCATTTAAATACTGATAAAGGCGAAAAATCACATAAAAATTTTTGTTATTTTACCAGGCGAACAAAATTTAAAAAACAACATAATTGTCAGCAACGTGACATTATTTTGTATCAAAGCGTGCCACTTCAAGTTATGTGACACTTGAACATACAAAATAAAGTCATATTGCTGACAATTCTACCTACCTTGTAATTTCTGTTCGCCTGTTAAAATGACAAAATTTTTTTGCGATTTTTGATGAAAAAATTTTTTTTTTTTTTTTTAAATTTCTGCTCACCTGGGTATCAAGAACCGCAATCGGAGCACAATTGCAGATTTTGGATTTTTACAGCTCTGAATCGGCTGAGCTATATATAGTAAGGTGATTTTCTTCGAATCGAACTTTCTACGAAATGTATGGTATAGCAATTACAGTCCTGACCTATCATTTGAGGTATCAAGAACCGCAATCGGAGCACAATTGCAGATTTCGGATTTTTACAGCTCTGAATCGGCTGAGCTATAGTAAGGTGATTTTCTTCGAATCGAACTTTCTTCTAAATGTATGGTATAGCAATTACAGGTCTCGTGACCTATCATTTAAGGTATCGAGAACCGCAATCGAAGCACAATTGCAGATTTCGGATTTTTACAGCTCTGAATCGGCTGAGCTATAGTAAGGTGATTTTCTTCGAATCGATATTTCTGTGAAATGTATGGAAATAATCAACCAATTTTAATGCGGTTTGGCATAACAATTACAAGTCCCGAGAGCTATCATTTGAGGTATCAAGAACCGCAATCGGAGCACAATTGCAGATTTCGGATTTTACAGCTCTGAATCGGCTGAGCTATAGTAAGGTGATTTTCTTCGAATCGAACATTCTTCTAAATGTATGGTATAGCAATTACAGGTCTCGTGACCTATCATTTAAGGTATCAAGAACCGCAATCGGAGCACAATTGCAGATTTCGGATTTTTACAGCTCTGAATCGGCTGAGCTATAGTAAGGTGATTTTCTTCGAATCGATATTTCTGTGAAATGTATGGAAATAATCAACCAATTTTAATGCGGTTTGGCATAACAATTACAAGTCCCGAGACCTATCATTTGAGGTATCAAGAACCGCAATCGGAGCACAATTGCAGATTTCGGATTTTTACAGCTCTGAATCGGCTGAGCTATAGTAAGGTGATTTTCTTCGAATCGAACTTTCTTCTAAATGTATGGTATAGCAATTACAGGTCTCCTGACCTATCATTTGAGGTATCAAGAACCGCAATCGGAGCACAATTGCAGATTTTGGATTTTTACAGCTCTGAATGGCTGAGCTATAGTAAGGTGATTTTCTTCGAATCGATTTTTCTGTGAAATGTATGGAAATAATCAACCAATTTTAATGCGGTTTGGCATAACAATTACAAATCCCGAGACCCATCATTTGAGGTATCAAGAACCGCAATCGGAGCACAATTGCAGATTTCGGATTTTTACAGCTCTGAATCGGCTGAGCTATAGTAAGGTGATTTTCTTCGAATCGATATTTCTGTGAAATGTATGGAAATAATCAACCAATTTTCATGCGGTTTAACATAACAATTACAGGTCTCCTGACCTATCATTTGAAGTATCAAGAACCGCAATCGGAGCACAATTGCAGATTTTGGATTTTTACAGCTCTGAATCGGCTGAGCTATAGTAAGGTGATTTTCTTCGAATCGATATTTCTGTGGAATGTATGGAAATAATCAACGAATTTTCATGCGGTTTGGCATAACAATTACAGGTCTCCTGACCTATCATTTGAAGTATCAAGAACCGCAATCGGAGCACAATTGCAGATTTCGGATTTTTACAGCTCTGAATCGGCTGAGCTATAGTAAGGTGATTTTCTTCGAATCGATATTTCTGTGAAATGTATGGAAATAATCAACCAATTTTCATGCGGTTTGGCATAACAATTACACGTCTCCTGACCTATCATTTGAGGTATCAAGAACCGCAATCGGAGCACAATTGCAGATTTTGGATTTTTACAGCTCTGAATCGGCTGAGCTATAGTAAGGTGATTTTCTTCGAATCGATTTTTCTGTGAAATGTATGGAAATAATCAACCAATTTTAATGCGGTTTGGCATAACAATTACAAGTCCCGAGACCTATCATTTGAGGTATCAAGAACCGCAATCGGAGCACAATTGCAGATTTCGGATTTTTACAGCTCTGAATCGGCTGAGCTATAGTAAGGTGATTTTCTTCGAATCGATATTTCTGTGAAATGTATTTAAATAATCAACCAATTTTCATGCGGTTTGTCATAACAATTACAGGTCTCCTGACCTATCATTTGAAGTATCAAGAACCGCAATCGGAGCACAATTGCAGATTTCGGATTTTTACAGCTCTGAATCGGCTGAGCTATAGTAAGGTGATTTTCTTCGAATCGAACTTTCTACGAAATGTATGGTATAGCAATTACAGGTCTCCTGACCTATCATTTGAGGTATCAAGAACCGCAATCGGAGCACAATTGCAGATTTTGGATTTTTACAGCTCTGAATCGGCTGAGCTAAAGTAAGGTGATTTTCTTCGAATCGAACTTTCTTCGAAATGTATGGTATAGCAATTACAGGTCTCGTGACCTATCATTTAAGGTATTTAGAACCGCAATCGGAGCACAATTGCAGATTTCGGATTTTTACAGCTCTGAATCGGCTGAGCTATAGTAAGGTGATTTTCTTCGAATCGATTTTTCTGTGAAATGTATGGAAATAATCAACCAATTTTAATGCGGTTTGGCATAACAATTACAAGTCCCGAGACCTATCATTTGAGGTATCAAGAACCGCAATCGGAGCACAATTGCAGATTTCGGATTTTTACAGCTCTGAATCGGCTGAGCTATAGTAAGGTGATTTTCTTCGAATCGAACTTTCTTCGAAATGTATGGTATAGCAATTACAGGTCTCGTGACCTATCATTTAAGGTATCTAGAACCGCAATCGGAGCACAATTGCAGATTTCGGATTTTTACAGCTCTGAATCGGCTGAACTATATATAGTAAGGTGATTTTCTTCGAATCGATTTTTCTGTGAAATGTATGGAAATAATCAACCCATTTTGATGCGGTTTGGCATAACAATTTCAGGTCCCGAGACCTTTCATTTGAGGTATCAAGAACCGCAATCGGAGCACAATTGCAGATTTCGGATTTTTACAGCTCTGAATCGGCTGAGCTATAGTAAGGTGATTTTCTTCGAATCGAACTTTCTTCGAAATGTATGGTATAGCAATTACAGGTCTCGTGACCTATCATTTAAGGTATCTAGAACCGCAATCGGAGCACAATTGCAGATTTCGGATTTTTACAGCTCTGAATCGGCTGAGCTATAGTAAGGTGATTTTCTTCGAATCGATTTTTCTGTGAAATGTATGGAAATAATCAACCAATTTTAATGCGGTTTGGCATAACAATTTCAGGTCCCGAGACCTATCATTTGAGGTATCAAAAACCGCAATCGGAGCACAATTGCAGATTTCGGATTTTTACAGCTCTGAATCGGCTGAGCTATAGTAAGGTGATTTTCTTTGAATCGAACTTTCTACGAAATGTATGGTATAGCAATTACAGGTGTCCTGACCTATCATTTGAGGTGTCAAGAACCGCAATCGGAGCACAATTGCAGATTTTGGATTTTTACAGCTCTGAATCGGCTGAGCTATAGTAAGGTGATTTTCTTCGAATCGATTTTTCTGTGAAATGTATGGAAATAATCAACCAATTTTAATGCGGTTTGGCATAACAATTACAAGTCCCGAGACCTATCATTTGAGGTATCAAGAACCGCAATCGGAGCACAATTGCAGATTTCGGATTTTTACAGCTCTGAATCGGCTGAGCTATAGTAAGGTGATTTTCTTCGAATCGAACTTTCTTCGAAATGTATGGTATAGCAATTACAGGTCTCGTGACCTATCATTTAAGGTAT
The DNA here is from genome assembly GCA_958295665.1 of Tipula vernalis. Classification (NCBI taxonomy): domain Eukaryota; kingdom Metazoa; phylum Arthropoda; class Insecta; order Diptera; family Tipulidae; genus Tipula; species Tipula vernalis. Next base: position 456,902,330 of record OY282558.1, on the reverse strand, counting down.
CTAGAACCGCAATCGAAGCACAATTGCAGATTTCGGATTTTTACAGCTCTGAATCGGCTGAGCTATAGTAAGGTGATTTTCTTCGAATCGATTTTTCTGTGAAATGTATGGAAATAATCAACCAATTTTAATGCGGTTTGGCATAACAATTACAAGTCCCGAGACCTATCATTTGAGGTATCAAGAACCGCAATCGGAGCACAATTGCAGATTTCGGATTTTTACAGCTCTGAATCGGCTGAGCTATAGTAAGGTGATTTTCTTCGAATCGAACTTTCTTCGAAATGTATGGTATAGCAATTACAGGTCTCCTGACCTATCATTTGAGGTATCTAGAACCGCAATCGGAGCACAATTGCAGATTTCGGATTTTTACAGCTTTGAATCGGCTGAGCTATAGTAAGGTGATTTTCTTCGAATCGATTTTTCTGTGAAATGTATGGAAATAATCAACCAATTTTAATGCGGTTTGGCATAACAATTACAAGTCCCGAGACCTATCATTTGAGGTATCAAGAACCGCAATCGGAGCACAATTGCAGATTTCGGATTTTTACAGCTCTGAATCGGCTGAGCTATAGTAAGGTGATTTTCTTCGAATCGAACTTTCTTCGAAATGTATGGTATAGCAATTACAGGTCTCGTGACCTATCATTTAAGGTATCTAGAACCGCAATCGGAGCACAATTGCAGATTTCGGATTTTTACAGCTCTGAATCGGCTGAGCTATAGTAAGGTGATTTTCTTCGAATCGATTTTTCTGTGAAATGTATGGAAATAATCAACCAATTTTAATGCGGTTTGGCATAACAATTACAAGTCCCGAGACCTATCATTTGAGGTATCAAGAACCGCAATCGGAGCACAATTGCAGATTTCGGATTTTTACAGCTCTGAATCGGCTGAGCTATAGTAAGGTGATTTTCTTCGAATCGAACTTTCTTCTAAATGTATGGTATAGCAATTACAGGTCTCCTGACCTATCATTTGAGGTATCAAGAACCGCAATCGGAGCACAATTGCAGATTTTGGATTTTTACAGCTCTGAATGGCTGAGCTATAGTAAGGTGATTTTCTTCGAATCGATTTTTCTGTGAAATGTATGGAAATAATCAACCAATTTTAATGCGGTTTGGCATAACAATTACAAATCCCGAGACCCATCATTTGAGGTATCAAGAACCGCAATCGGAGCACAATTGCAGATTTCGGATTTTTACAGCTCTGAATCGGCTGAGCTATAGTAAGGTGATTTTCTTCGAATCGATATTTCTGTGAAATGTATGGAAATAATCAACCAATTTTCATGCGGTTTAACATAACAATTACAGGTCTCCTGACCTATCATTTGAAGTATCAAGAACCGCAATCGGAGCACAATTGCAGATTTTGGATTTTTACAGCTCTGAATCGGCTGAGCTATAGTAAGGTGATTTTCTTCGAATCGATATTTCTGTGAAATGTATGGAAATAATCAACCAATTTTCATGCGGTTTGGCATAACAATTACACGTCTCCTGACCTATCATTTGAGGTATCAAGAACCGCAATCGGAGCACAATTGCAGATTTTGGATTTTTACAGCTCTGAATCGGCTGAGCTATAGTAAGGTGATTTTCTTCGAATCGATTTTTCTGTGAAATGTATGGAAATAATCAACCAATTTTAATGCGGTTTGGCATAACAATTACAAGTCCCGAGACCTATCATTTGAGGTATCAAGAACCGCAATCGGAGCACAATTGCAGATTTCGGATTTTTACAGCTCTGAATCGGCTGAGCTATAGTAAGGTGATTTTCTTCGAATCGAACTTTCTTCGAAATGTATGGTATAGCAATTACAGGTCTCGTGACCTATCATTTAAGGTATCTAGAACCGCAATCGAAGCACAATTGCAGATTTCGGATTTTTACAGCTCTGAATCGGCTGAGCTATAGTAAGGTGATTTTCTTCGAATCGATTTTTCTGTGAAATGTATGGAAATAATCAACCAATTTTAATGCGGTTTGGCATAACAATTACAAGTCCCGAGACCTATCATTTGAGGTATCAAGAACCGCAATCGGAGCACAATTGCAGATTTCGGATTTTTACAGCTCTGAATCGGCTGAGCTATAGTAAGGTGATTTTCTTCGAATCGAACTTTCTTCGAAATGTATGGTATAGCAATTACAGGTCTCCTGACCTATCATTTGAGGTATCTAGAACCGCAATCGGAGCACAATTGCAGATTTCGGATTTTTACAGCTTTGAATCGGCTGAGCTATAGTAAGGTGATTTTCTTCGAATCGATTTTTCTGTGAAATGTATGGAAATAATCAACCAATTTTAATGCGGTTTGGCATAACAATTACAAGTCCCGAGACCTATCATTTGAGGTATCAAGAACCGCAATCGGAGCACAATTGCAGATTTCGGATTTTTACAGCTCTGAATCGGCTGAGCTATAGTAAGGTGATTTTCTTCGAATCGAACTTTCTTCGAAATGTATGGTATAGCAATTACAGGTCTCGTGACCTATCATTTAAGGTATCTAGAACCGCAATCGGAGCACAATTGCAGATTTCGGATTTTTACAGCTCTGAATCGGCTGAGCTATAGTAAGGTGATTTTCTTCGAATCGATTTTTCTGTGAAATGTATGGAAATAATCAACCAATTTTAATGCGGTTTGGCATAACAATTACAAGTCCCGAGACCTATCATTTGAGGTATCAAGAACCGCAATCGGAGCACAATTGCAGATTTCGGATTTTTACAGCTCTGAATCGGCTGAGCTAAAGTAAGGTGATTTTCTTCGAATCGAACTTTCTTCGAAATGTATGGTATAGCAATTACAGGTCTCGTGACCTATCATTTAAGGTATCTAGAACCGCAATCGGAGCACAATTGCAGATTTCGGATTTTTACAGCTCTGAATCGGCTGAGCTATAGTAAGGTGATTTTCTTCGAATCGATTTTTCTGTGAAATGTATGGAAATAATCAACCAATTTTAATGCGGTTTGGCATAACAATTACAAGTCCCGAGACCTATCATTTGAGGTATCAAGAACCGCAATCGGAGCACAATTGCAGATTTCGGATTTTTACAGCTCTGAATCGGCTGAGCTATAGTAAGGTGATTTTCTTCGAATCGATTTTTCTGTGAAATGTATGGAAATAATCAACCAATTTTAATGCGGTTTGGCATAACAATTACAAGTCCCGAGACCTATCATTTGAGGTATCAAGAACCGCAATCGGAGCACAATTGCAGATTTCGGATTTTTACAGCTCTGAATCGGCTGAGCTATAGTAAGGTGATTTTCTTCGAATCGAACTTTCTTCGAAATGTATGGTATAGCAATTACAGGTCTCCTGACCTATCATTTAAGGTATCTAGAACCGCAATCGGAGCACAATTGCAGATTTCGGATTTTTACAGCTCTGAATCGGCTGAGCTATAGTAAGGTGATTTTCTTCGAATCGATTTTTCTGTGAAATGTATGGAAATAATCAACCAATTTTAATGCGGTTTGGCATAACAATTACAAGTCCCGAGACCTATCATTTGAGGTATCAAGAACCGCAATCGGAGCACAATTGCAGATTTCGGATTTTTACAGCTCTGAATCGGCTGAGCTAAAGTAAGGTGATTTTCTTCGAATCGAACTTTCTTCGAAATGTATGGTATAGCAATTACAGGTCTCGTGACCTATCATTTAAGGTATCTAGAACCGCAATCGGAGCACAATTGCAGATTTCGGATTTTTACAGCTCTGAATCGGCTGAGCTATAGTAAGGTGATTTTCTTCGAATCGATTTTTCTGTGAAATGTATGGAAATAATCAACCAATTTTAATGCGGTTTGGCATAACAATTACAAGTCCCGAGACCTATCATTTGAGGTATCAAGAACCGCAATCGGAGCACAATTGCAGATTTCGGATTTTTACAGCTCTGAATCGGCTGAGCTATAGTAAGGTGATTTTCTTCGAATCGATTTTTCTGTGAAATGTATGGAAATAATCAACCAATTTTAATGCGGTTTGGCATAACAATTACAAGTCCCGAGACCTATCATTTGAGGTATCAAGAACCGCAATCGGAGCACAATTGCAGATTTCGGATTTTTACAGCTCTGAATCGGCTGAGCTATAGTAAGGTGATTTTCTTCGAATCGAACTTTCTTCGAAATGTATGGTATAGCAATTACAGGTCTCCTGACCTATCATTTAAGGTATCTAGAACCGCAATCGGAGCACAATTGCAGATTTCGGATTTTTACAGCTCTGAATCGGCTGAGCTATAGTAAGGTGATTTTCTTCGAATCGATTTTTCTGTGAAATGTATGGAAATAATCAACCAATTTTAATGCGGTTTGGCATAACAATTACAAGTCCCGAGACCTATCATTTGAGGTATCAAGAACCGCAATCGGAGCACAATTGCAGATTTCGGATTTTTACAGCTCTGAATCGGCTGAGCTATAGTAAGGTGATTTTCTTCGAATCGAACTTTCTTCGAAATGTATGGTATAGCAATTACAGGTCTCCTGACCTATCATTTAAGGTATCTAGAACCGCAATCGGAGCACAATTGCAGATTTCGGATTTTTACAGCTCTGAATCGGCTGAGCTATAGTAAGGTGATTTTCTTCGAATCGATTTTTCTGTGAAATGTATGGAAATAATCAACCAATTTTAATGCGGTTTGGCATAACAATTACAAGTCCCGAGACCTATCATTTGAGGTATCAAGAACCGCAATCGGAGCACAATTGCAGATTTCGGATTTTTACAGCTCTGAATCGGCTGAGCTATAGTAAGGTGATTTTCTTCGAATCGAACTTTCTTCGAAATGTATGGTATAGCAATTACAGGTCTCGTGACCTATCATTTAAGGTATCTAGAACCGCAATCGGAGCACAATTGCAGATTTCGGATTTTTACAGCTCTGAATCGGCTGAGCTATAGTAAGGTGATTTTCTTCGAATCGATTTTTCTGTGAAATGTATGGAAATAATCAACCAATTTTAATGCGGTTTGGCATAACAATTACAAGTCCCGAGACCTATCATTTGAGGTATCAAGAACCGCAATCGGAGCACAATTGCAGATTTCGGATTTTTACAGCTCTGAATCGGCTGAGCTATAGTAAGGTGATTTTCTTCGAATCGAACTTTCTTCGAAATGTATGGTATAGCAATTACAGGTCTCGTGACCTATCATTTAAGGTATCTAGAACCGCAATCGGAGCACAATTGCAGATTTCGGATTTTTACAGCTCTGAATCGGCTGAGCTATAGTAAGGTGATTTTCTTCGAATCGATTTTTCTGTGAAATGTATGGAAATAATCAACCAATTTTAATGCGGTTTGGCATAACAATTACAAGTCCCGAGACCTATCATTTGAGGTATCAAGAACCGCAATCGGAGCACAATTGCAGATTTCGGATTTTTACAGCTCTGAATCGGCTGAGCTATAGTAAGGTGATTTTCTTCGAATCGAACTTTCTTCGAAATGTATGGTATAGCAATTACAGGTCTCCTGACCTATCATTTGAGGTATCTAGAACCGCAATCGGAGCACAATTGCAGATTTCGGATTTTTACAGCTTTGAATCGGCTGAGCTATAGTAAGGTGATTTTCTTCGAATCGATTTTTCTGTGAAATGTATGGAAATAATCAACCAATTTTAATGCGGTTTGGCATAACAATTACAAGTCCCGAGACCTATCATTTGAGGTATCAAGAACCGCAATCGGAGCACAATTGCAGATTTCGGATTTTTACAGCTCTGAATCGGCTGAGCTATAGTAAGGTGATTTTCTTCGAATCGATTTTTCTGTGAAATGTATGGAAATAATCAACCAATTTTAATGCGGTTTGGCATAACAATTACAAGTCCCGAGACCTATCATTTGAGGTATCAAAAACCGCAATCGGAGCACAATTGCAGATTTTGGATTTTTACAGGTCTGAATCGGCTGAGCTATAGTAAGGTGATTTTCTTTGAATCGAACTTTCTACGAAATGTATGGTATAGCAATTACAGGTGTCCTGACCTATCATTTGAGGTGTCAAGAACCGCAATCGGAGCACAATTGCAGATTTTGGATTTTTACAGCTCTGAATCGGCTGAGCTATATTAAGGTGATTTTCTTCGAATCGATTTTTCTGTGAAATGTATGGAAATAATCAACCAATTTTAATGCGGTTTGGCATAACAATTACAAGTCCCGAGACCTATCATTTGAGGTATCAAGAACCGCAATCGGAGCACAATTGCAGATTTCGGATTTTTACAGCTCTGAATCGGCTGAGCTATAGTAAGGTGATTTTCTTCGAATCGAACTTTCTTCGAAATGTATGGTATAGCAATTACAGGTCTCCTGACCTATCATTTGAGGTATCTAGAACCGCAATCGGAGCACAATTGCAGATTTCGGATTTTTACAGCTTTGAATCGGCTGAGCTTATAGTAAGGTGATTTTCTTCGAATCGATTTTTCTGTGAAATGTATGGAAATAATCAACCAATTTTAATGCGGTTTGGCATAACAATTACAAGTCCCGAGACCTATCATTTGAGGTATCAAGAACCGCAATCGGAGCACAATTGCAGATTTCGGATTTTTACAGCTCTGAATCGGCTGAGCTATAGTAAGGTGATTTTCTTCGAATCGAACTTTCTTCGAAATGTATGGTATAGCAATTACAGGTCTCGTGACCTATCATTTAAGGTATCTAGAACCGCAATCGGAGCACAATTGCAGATTTCGGATTTTTACAGCTCTGAATCGGCTGAGCTATAGTAAGTTGATTTTCTTCGAATCGATTTTTCTGTGAAATGTATGGAAATAATCAACCAATTTTAATGCGGTTTGGCATAACAATTACAAGTCCCGAGACCTATCATTTAAGGTATCAAGAACCGCAATCGGAGCACAATTGCAGATTTCGGATTTTTACAGCTCTGAATCGGCTGAGCTAAAGTAAGGTGATTTTCTTCGAATCGAACTTTCTTCGAAATGTATGGTATAGCAATTACAGGTCTCGTGACCTATCATTTAAGGTATCTAGAACCGCAATCGGAGCACAATTGCAGATTTCGGATTTTTACAGCTCTGAATCGGCTGAGCTATAGTAAGGTGATTTTCTTCGAATCGATTTTTCTGTGAAATGTATGGAAATAATCAACCAATTTAATGCGGTTTGGCATAACAATTACAAGTCCCGAGACCTATCATTTGAGGTATCAAGAACCGCAATCGGAGCACAATTGCAGATTTCGGATTTTTACAGCTCTGAATCGGCTGAGCTATAGTAAGGTGATTTTCTTCGAATCGATTTTTCTGTGAAATGTATGGAAATAATCAACCAATTTTAATGCGGTTTGGCATAACAATTACAAGTCCCGAGACCTATCATTTGAGGTATCAAGAACCGTAATCGGAGCACAATTGCAGATTTCGGATTTTTACAGCTCTGAATCGGCTGAGCTATAGTAAGGTGATTTTCTTCGAATCGAACTTTCTTCGAAATGTATGGTATAGCAATTACAGGTCTCGTGACCTATCATTTAAGGTATCTAGAACCGCAATCGGAGCACAATTGCAGATTTCGGATTTTTACAGCTCTGAATCGGCTGAGCTATAGTAAGGTGATTTTCTTCGAATCGATTTTTCTGTGAAATGTATGGAAATAATCAACCAATTTTAATGCGGTTTGGCATAACAATTACAAGTCCCGAGACCTATCATTTGAGGTATCAAGAACCGCAATCGGAGCACAATTGCAGATTTCGGATTTTTACAGCTCTGAATCGGCTGAGCTATAGTAAGGTGATTTTCTTCGAATCGAACTTTCTTCGAAATGTATGGTATAGCAATTACAGGTCTCCTGACCTATCATTTGAGGTATCTAGAACCGCAATCGGAGCACAATTGCAGATTTCGGATTTTTACAGCTTTGAATCGGCTGAGCTATAGTAAGGTGATTTTCTTCGAATCGATTTTTCTGTGAAATGTATGGAAATAATCAACCAATTTTAATGCGGTTTGGCATAACAATTACAAGTCCCGAGACCTATCATTTGAGGTATCAAGAACCGTAATCGGAGCACAATTGCAGATTTCGGATTTTTACAGCTCTGAATCGGCTGAGCTATAGTAAGGTGATTTTCTTCGAATCGAACTTTCTTCGAAATGTATGGTATAGCAATTACAGGTCTCGTGACCTATCATTTAAGGTATCTAGAACCGCAATCGGAGCACAATTGCAGATTTCGGATTTTTACAGCTCTGAATCGGCTGAGCTATAGTAAGGTGATTTTCTTCGAATCGATTTTTCT